>JAPVLO010000251.1:1391543-2783087 GCA_027257055.1 Cephalopachus bancanus | reverse complement strand
ATATAAGAGTTTATCCCATCATGAGGCTCTTATAAGGCAGTTTTCTTTTTACTTTGGGGTTGATATATGTGTGTGCTTTCAATTTTGCTGCTGCAAGATGTGTTGTGTTGATTCTGTGTTTTTCTGCATTCTTGGGAAGTGCATAGTTATTCTTTCTTTCTTTTTTTCTTCTGTGCTTAATACCTTCTTGAGGAGGTATCTCTTGTAGAACTGGCCTGGAAGCAGCATGATCTTTTAGGGATTGGGTGTCTGGGAAGGATTTTAATTCTCCATCAATGATGAAGTTGAGCTTGGCTGGGTAGGAAATTCTTGGTTGAAATTGCTTATTGAGAATTTTGAAGATTGGACTCTAGTCCCTTGTAGCTTATAGTGTTTCTGCTGATAAGTCTGCTGCTATTCTGATTGATCTTCCAGGAGGTAGTTTGACCTTTCTCTCTTGCTGTCTTTAGAATTTTTCTTTTATACCTAATTTGTGTAGGTGAATTATTATGTGTCTAGGGGTTGATTGCCTCATTTGATGTCTTGCAGAGATTTTTTTGAATTTCTTGTGTTTGGATGGCCACATCTATGGTAAAATGGGAAAAGTTTTTTTGGATAACCTCCTGGAATACTTGTTCCATGGTGTACCCCTGTTTCCCTTTCTTCTCGTGGGATACTGATCAGGTGTTAAGTTTGGCCTCTTGATATAGTCTCACCTGTCTTGGAGGCTTTGTTCCTTCTTTCTGAGTTTTCTTTCTATGTTTTAACAGCTTGGATTAATTTCATGCTTTGGTCCTCAAGCTCTGTGGTTCTTCTCCTTGATTGATTTTGCTTTCCATGCTTTTCATCTTGCTATTTATTTCCTGGATGAAGTTTTTATGCCCAAAATCTCTGTCGCAAGTTACTTCAGTGCTGTTTTTTTTTTTTTTTGAGTTGGAGTCTCACTCTGTCACCCAGACTGGGATGCAGTGGCCACTCCCGGCCACCACAGCCTCGACCTGCTGGGCTCCGGTGATCCTTCCGCCTCAGCCTTCCAAGTAGCTGGAACTATAGGTGCACGCTACCATGCCCAGTTGATTTTTTGATTTATTGTAGAGATGAGGTCTCACCTGCCCAGGCGGGTCTCGAACCCGCGGGCTCAGGCAATCCACTCACCTCAGCCTCCCAAGGCGCAGGATTATAGGCTGAGCCACCGAGCCCGGCTTACTTCAGTGTTTCATCTTGTCTTTCTTATGTCTTATTCACTCTTTCCTCCCACTCCCTAGTTCCTGTTGTATTCTGGGGCCAATTGTTGGTGATTTCCATTGTTTGGGCTCTGAGGTCTGATTTTTCAGGTGTTTCCTCTTTGGTACATTGGGAATTACCTGTGTTCTTCCACTGATTACTCCTCATTTGTGACAGAGCTCTTCTTTTCTCTTTAATTTCATTATTTAGTAGCAGCGGGTGAGGTTTTCACTTCTGTTGTTTGCTCAGCCCCCTATTCTGCCCTGATCAGCCTCCACATTTGTTCTGTTTTGAAACAGGGTTGGAAGTGGGAAGCTTTGCTGTCTCTTGTAGTTTTGAGAGTCAAATAAGGTATAAGGTGGAGAGTTAGGATTTAGAGTTAGGATTTACAGTTTCACTGACTGGTGGATGGACCTCCTGAGACCCACACTCCACCACCACTCTATATGACGAAGCAATGAGTATATGTGTATATCCCCTGAGTCCAAAGTAAAGTAACAATAATGAGGGGAACAGAGAAAAGTCGAATGAAATAGAGTGAACAAAAATAATAGAAATTAAAATAAACCACAGAAAACAAAAGGAAAAATAAGAACAAAAAAACCAAACAAATAATGAAACCAACAGAAAACACAAAAAACATGAAAACTGAAAACACACACACTCAACAAAAAATGAAAGAGAAAGACGCAAAAAAGAAAAGATGGGGAGGAGCCGGGCTCGGTGGCTCAGCCTGTAATCCCGTGCCTTTGGGAGGCTGAGGTGAGTGGATTGCCTGAGCCCACGGGTTCGAGACCCGCCTGGGAAGGCGAGACCTCATCTCTACAATAAATCAAAAAATCAGCCGGGCGTGGTAGCACATGCCTATAATTCTGGCTACTTGGAAGGCTGAGGCGGAAGGATCGCCGGAGGCCAGCAGGTCGAGTCTGTGGTGGCCGGGAGTGGCCACTGCACTCCAGTCTGGGCGACAGAGTGAAACTCCAACTCAAAAAAAAAAAAAAGAGGAGGAAGAATGCCAGTCGAACCCTCACACACACATTCACATGCACTAAATCAAAACAAAAGAAGAACAAAATTTTTAAAGAGGGGCAGAATGCAAATTGAACCCTCACATACATATTCATACACACACTAAGCTAAAAAAAAAAAAGAAGAAGAAGAAACCCCAAAAGACAAAAGAAGAACCAAAAAAGGGGGAATGAATGCAAACTGAACCCCTCCACATACACACTAAGCCATAACAGAACAACAAAAAAGAATTTCTGGGCACCAACTGCCCTCTTGTGGCAGGTTCTGTAATTATTCCTCTCAGCTGCTCACAGGTAAGCTCGCCTGCTATCTCCTGTGGGGCTGCAGGCTAGTTCACAATCTCCCCAGCCTGCAGCCCGGGGTGTGTTGGCGGGAGGGAATGGTGGGTTGGGTGGGGTGTCAGTCCTCATCTCTCACTCTCATAAGGTCAGGGGGAATTCCTCTGGTGGGGAGGTATAGATTGTCTCCTCCCAAGATGCTAGTGGCAGGTGCCTCAGCCAAGCTTATCCCAGAGTAGAGTTCTCTTAGCATCGCTGCCATCCAGGCTCCACCTGAGTTTGTTCCTTTTAGTCATGAGTCATGCCCAAGCCGTGTAGGACTGACATTCAGAGGATTGCTGGGGATGAGGGGTTGGCTCAGCCCAGGACTCACTGCTGATCTCTCAGAGGATCTTCCATTTCCTTTTCTGGTTACCCTTTGTCCCTCAGCTGGATCATGGTAGGGGGTCTGACATCAGAAACTCCATCCTCATCCTGTTCCTCTAAAGTTTTTGCTTTCGGGATATTCCCTCTGGGTCATGATCAACCCTTGAGTAGTTAAACTGCAGGTTACAGAGAGTGAACCTGTTGTTCCCTGGTGAGCAAACCAGAGCACTTCCCTGCTCATTTTTTAAGATGGTGGCACGGTGCCTGTTTTGGCTTCTCCAGAGGGACTCTGCCTCTAGTTTCCTCACTGTGCCCCCTCCGTAGCCCTTACTGCCAGTGTCTGACCTGGTACTGCCGTTGCTTCCAGCAGCTTCTCCCTGGGAACAAGTTTGTTGCTTTTAGAAAATGGTGCTTGGCTTCTGCATCCTGGGAGGTGCTAAGGTCTAAGCAGAGAAGCTGCTTTACCAGGAGAGCCCTGGCCACTTGCTTCCAAGTCCCCACTCAGTCAGCAACTCACACACCCTCCTGCAAACATGCACACATGAAAATGCATCCGTATACTCACTCACTCACTCACACAGTCCAACTGACTCTGCCTATCTTCTTCCTCTTAGAGTACATTTTCTACCAGTATTATTACTGGCATTGATCATTCTAATTCTTCATTCATGGCACTAATGTCATCCATTTTTTATACCAAGCTGAGGGAATATGGGAGTGAACAGAATCACTGTCATTGCTAATATGCTAAGAGACTGTGCCACAGAAAAATGAATTTCACCAGGTGTGGTAGCTCATGCCTATAATCCTAGCACTTTGGAAAGCTGAGGCAAAAAGATTGCCTGAACCCAGGGTTCAAGACCAGCCCGGGCAACTTGATGAGACCCCGTCTCTACAATAAATAAAAAAACTAGCTTGGCATGGTGGTGTGCACCTGTTGTTCCAGCTACTTGGAATGCTGAGGTCGAAGGATTGCTTGAGCCCAGCAAGTCAAGGCTGCAGTACCATGAGCATGCCCCCACACTCTAGTCTGGATGACAGAGTAAGACTCTGACTTAAAAAAAAGAAAAAGAAAAATTAATTTCTTTAGTCTTTGACAGTTTGATAAGCAAACATTGGCATCCCGATAGGTGTAATTGGTATAATTTTTGATTCTGTGACCAGTGGTGAAGTTGAACCTTTAACTATTGCATTCATGGCAAGTACTTGTCGACTGGAAGCTAGGCAACAATCTTAGAAGGGGCCCTCCCTCATTCTCACTGATAGAGAAATATCTTTCTGTAGCTTAAAACACACTTTTCGTTGACTTCTGGGCTCACCTAAGTATTTTGAATGATGCTGGGGATCTTTGACTCTCCTAAATCATAAGTAGATGGAGGAAGATAATAGACCCAAAGGATTAGAGAGACAAATGCTAGGACTCAGCATGGGTGAAATGCCTCTTGGTGCCCTATCTCCCAGGTCCATGACCTTTTCTTCTGTTATCCTTATGCTATGTTCTTCAGGTCTGTCCTTCTATTTGCTTGAGGTTTAATGTAGTGGTCTTGTCTTTAGACATGCAGGGAATGGGCAAAACCACCCAAGCGTGCTGCTGGCCACATCTCTACAGGGCTCGTGTGAGGGATATGATTTCTTTAGCCAAGAAGGAGAATATTTGTGTAGGCTTCAAACTAAATTGTTTCATATGGCAAATCAAACTAAACTGTTTCATATGGCAACAGGCTTTCTTTCCTTTATTGGGGAAGAAGCGTGGTGGTGAGGAGCAAACTTTTTCTTCTTTTTAGAGTAAATGCTGTACAAGTTTCAATACTGATGATAGTTGGTTTGTGCCCCTATAACATGGAATGAGTCCCTTCATTCTCATTATTAGGAGGATAAGGTCAGTCTTTATAACACATGGCTCCTGCAACTACACTGTTGGAATCGGTCATACTTCTTACTTTCCTTTCTAAGGAAAATAATGGGGGCATATTAAAATTTAGCAAGAATGTGTTTAAAATTTACTATATACAAATTATAATGTATGAATCAAATGTCCCTGTTATCCATCCCACATCTTAGAAACCAAGGTTAACTCAACTGTGAGAAACTTTTGGTTAAGGACCAAACATCCACCATTTTCAGCACTTTTTACCTTGGTGTTGCCAATTTCATCCACGGTGGGAAGGAGATTGATTGTCCTGGAGAATTTTAAACCTTTATAAAGAAATATATTTGGTGATGGGGAAAGTTGATGCTTATGGTGTATTTTAGGTGAAAAAAGCAGGTTACATGACAGAATGATCCCATAAGAACTGTATATATGTGTGTGCGCGTGTGTGTGTGTATGTGTATAAAAAATTGTGCATGCATATATACATCATATACATATATGAATATACGTTTGTATGTATATAGATATATGTATTTATGCATACACACAATGTCTAGAAGAAACCACCCCAAAATATTAACAGTTTTTAATCTCAGTTGGAGCTTTCTGGGTAATTTTTTTGTTTCTTGTATTTTTTTATGTATTCTTTTTCTCCAATAAACGTGTATTAACTTTTTCTCTAGCAAACATGTTATTTCTTGTACTATTTAGAAAGTTTAAAATGTAACCTCTTATTAAAATGATTTCTTTTGTAATAATACATTATTTCTGTATTGCATTTACAGCCCAAACTTAGCATGGCCAAATGCAGAAGAAATGTGGAAAACTTTCTGGAAGCATGCCGAAAATTAGGAGTACCAGAGGTAACTTCAAACTTAATTCAAATAACTGTGTTCTAGTTACCAAAAAAAAAAAAAAGATGTATATTTGACCCATTGAATAGATGTAAAGCTTTATACTCCTCAACCTTTCTTAAGGAATAATATTGAGTAATTTATTAAAATTTTCATTTAAATTGCTCTATTGCAGCAAAGATAAAATGGTTTTATGCAGTATGTTCAATTCTTAGGGAAATGGGAAATAATTTAAGATTTTGAAATGAATGTGATATTCCAAACTTGGAAAAAATTAATCAGTTGGATTCTCAAAGAGCAGACATTGCTGAGCTGCAAGTGAGCCTTCTCTCAGGTTCTATAGGGTAGAATTCTAGAGCTGATGATTTCTTTATCCTGAGCTCTTAAGCAAAGACCTTAATTGTCCACTGATTGTTGATTTTCACTCTCTGTAGTTTTGAGTATATGGATAAAAGAATTAATGCTGAAAATATTATGGTTATCATTTTCATTAATCCTTATCATTAATATCAATGTTTGTATGTTGCTTTATAGTTTTGTTAACTACTTGCATTTCATTTTCTCCTTTAGTTTGCTGTAGGCCCACTTGGCAATTCTTTAGAGTCAGTTGGCAACTCACCTATCCACAGTTTTCTACTTTCTCCCTTAGTTCAGCCCCAGCCTCAGCCTCAGGCAGACGGTTGATTCAGGGGTTTTTTTAAGTCTTTGCTTTTTGAAACATAAAATGATTTCTTTGAGAGATGTGAGCCAATTCACTCAGAATTTGAGGATCGCCATATAAGTTGAGACATGTATCATCACTGTGATAAGCAGAAATGGATAGAAATTATATTTCTTATGCCTTCTTCTATCTTTGTTAATGCCTCAGGGATAAGTAACTTAAAAATCTATTGTGAGATACTGTTTTTGAGTATGTGAAAGAATTATATTTTAGTATAATTCTATTCGTTGTTTGGAGTTAATTATTGAAATTGACAAAGGCGTTTTTTTCTTCCTCTCTCCTTCCCTCCCTCCTTTTTTTCCCTTCCTTTCTTTCCGTGCCTTTTTTTAAAATCTTGGTGAGGTTCAAAAGTGGGAGACTTAGCGGTAGGCTTCTAATCTTATTTGAGGAAAAGGAGAGCATCATTAAAGCTTTTTAAGTCAGATCTGTGTCGATATAAAGGAGCCTACAAATGAGTTGTTTTTTTTTTTTTTGAGTTGGAGTCTCACTCTGTCGCCCAGACTGGAGTGCAGTGGCCGCTCCCGGCCACCGCAGCCTCGACCTGCTGGGCTCCGGCGATCCTTCCTCCTCAGCCTTCCGAGTAGCCAGAATTACAGGCATGCGCTACCATGCCCGGCTAATTTTTTGATTTATTGTAGAGATGAGGTCTCGCTGCCCCAGGCGGGTCTCGAACCCGCGGGCTCAGGCAATTCACTCACCTCAGCCTCCCAAAGGTGCGGGATTACAGGCTGAGCCACTGAGCCCGGCTACAAATTAGTTTTTTAAGTATAATTTTTATATAATGCACTGTCTTTGTGATCAATTGTGTTTTCAACAATGTTAATTTGTATGTCTATTGTATGTGAACATTTAAATATTGCATATACATTCTTGGCCTTGAATATATGTGAAACTACTTGCATGTCCTTTCTAATGATTTGATTCTGTCATGAGCTCTTAAGATTTTCCATGTGTGAATCAAAACAAGCTTCAGATGACAAATTATTCATGTCTGCTAGAAAGCACTGATGAGTTATGACTTAACCCCCTATGATTTTTTTTAACTCATCATTGTTTTTTTAAGTTATGACTTAACCCCCTATGATTTTTTTTGACTCATCATTGTTTTTCATGGAAATGCCCTTAATCATTCATTTATTGTGAGTAAAGATTAGCAATTACAATTTCCTTTTAAAGTGGGGAAAGGAAATTAAATTATCATAAAAGGCAGAGCAAAATTTATTGTAATTCCTAAAGTATGCCCCTAGCATTAATAGACAATTCATAATTCCCAAGAAGTTTGCAATGCAGAGAGTAAATGACCTTTTTTTTGACGTCTTGTTTAACTGTGCTTAGTATTACTTAGGATATTTTGGAATTACTTAAGGCTTGAGGTGACTTTTAAGTTTGTCGTGTGTGTGTGTGTGTGTGTGTGTGTGTGTGTGTGTGTGTGTGTGTCTACACACATATCCATCCTGATGGATAATCCAATAGCATTTTACTGGTGACTGTAGTGATTTTAAATTAATTACTAAGGAAATGAGTCTGTTAGCAGTTAAGCTTCTTTAATAAGAATATTAAAGTAAGGAAGGAACATTTAGTGAAAAATCAGAAATCCCCAATTGCAAGGCGTTTGGAAAATCTCCCTGTATACTCAAAACAGCATGTTTTTCATCTCACAGAATACATGAGGAAATATTATCTAGGAATATGACACTAAGTTTGGAGAGGTCAGATGATGTCTTCCCTCTTAGATATTTATACTTATTTCACTGCTTAGGAGGGCTGATGTTTGAGTGTACGAGGTGGGGGGTTGCAAAAAAAAAAAAGACACCGGAATTTATTTATAAAAAGTTGTGTATTTATTCTTACATGTTTAAACTTCAGTCATCTTCAGAGTACTCACCATTTGATGCAGTACGTCTATAGAAACGCTTTTTCCACTGCTCAAAACAGTGGGAAAAAATGAGATTTTTAACTCATCAAGTTTGATGCCTTCTACTGTTTTTGTTTCATCTCTTCCACATCGGTAAAAAGTTTCCCTTCGAACACTTTTTTCATCCAGGAAAACAAAAAATGTCACTTGGGCGAGATCAAGGGAATAGGGAGGGTGGGACATGGGAGTCATGCCATTTTTTATCAAAAATTGCTGAACACTCAGCACAGTGTGGGCACATGTGCTCCTAAATCACCCATCATGAAATGGGAAACACATTGAAAGAATCTCAAAAAAAAAAAAAAAAAAAAAAAATCACAGAAGCCAAATGCAGCCTCACAACACTAGCTGGTCACTGAACCTATGGGTTCCTAGAACACTTACCTGGGGCAGGGAAGCTGTATTACAAGGGATCCACCTTCCAAAAGATAATTCTGGTTTTTTTGGAGGGTCCTCTCTCATATATGTGGCACAGTATAATTGATGATTTATACTAAAAGATATTTGTATCACCAGACTATTTGCAGGAATTCTCTATCTACAATTAGATATATTAAAACACTGGCACCTAAAAAAAATGAGGACCTATATCATTACTTTTTCTTTCTGAATCAGACTTAATATTTAGATAACAGGATATTCATTGATTTCTCAGTAATCATAGTTAATTTCCTCTAAATTGCAAGACTCTACACACACACATACACACATGCACCGCACACACACACACACACACACACACACACACACACCACACAAACATGCCACAGAGATCTCGGGTTCTGCGTTTTATAAGCTAAATATCCTATTGATAATACTAAATCATCCTATAGATACTGAAAAGTCACAACTGTGCTCTAAGCCTAAGTTTGATGCACTTTGTGATAGAGTCACAGTTTGAATCAACAAACCAAAGTCAGGGTCCACAGTTTATATCATTTTATCAGGTTCATACCGATGGAATACAGTAGCTGAGCAGATTTAGCTAAATCATTCCATGTGGAGTAACACGATGGGATGGAAACAATTTTAAAGTGGTTTTGATTATTATAGTTTATTATATTGTCTTTAGAAGTCCCCATGAATAGAATTCCAGATATTTGCTCCAGAGTTGATCAGGGTTCATGAAACATTTGTGTGCACTTAGTAGTTAGGACCACTCTGTGGTTTCTTTAATATCCAGGAAATGTGTCTATGCAGGATGTGGGAGTATAGCACCTAAATTCATGGGATAAATATTAGGGAATAGCAAGTGAGACTGTCCCTAGATGGTATTCTAAGCCCACTTCTTACTGTTGGTAGGAGAGAATGGTTCTGGTGTGGCTTATCTCTAAATGTGGCTCATTCAGGTTGACTACTTTGAATTATAGGCAGTGTAAGACATCATTCTACATCCTTTTGTGGTGTCAATGCCTGGAGGTCAATTTGTGCAACTCTCTTTGACCTCGGTGTAAGTGTCAACTTGGTCTTGAAGCTAAACCTTGGTGGGCTTCCAAATTTCTCAGGTTGTATTTATTTGTACTACCTAAAAATCTGACTCCATTTAGGCCTTGAGCTCATAAGACTTTTAATGGACACAGTGAGGCTCCCTTTGCCTTTTCTGAATGTGCTTGGTTATTCCTGACGCTAACCTCTACATAGCAGATTCATCATTGGCTATTGGGGGTTTCCAAATTAATCCAAATTTAGGACTATTTTAGGGCTCTCATTAGTGATCTCTGAGGTTGAGAGAAGTTTCCAATTTGTGAAGCATCAAAAGTATTAGGAAATAGATAATGTATTTGGCTTACCAGGGAAATTTTTCTACTCAATTTTAAATAGGTAGACTTGATCTCAGACTGCTGTAAGGAGTAAGGATCTTAGTTTAACAGACTTGCCCTCTTTAGATGAAGAGGGGACCTAGAATAAAAATGCATTCTCTTGTCTAACTTTTCAGCCCTTCATTCTTCCTGACTGCCTCCAGAGACAAAACAGGGAAGAGGGTTATGGACAGCAACTCAGTTGGCAATGGCAGACTCCTTGCCAGTGATGGCCTCTTCCTGCCTGTCTGGGTTGCCCAGAGTTTTTCCCAGACTGCAGGAGGCTGAAGGTTTTCATTCCAGGTGCACAAGGGCCGGTCACTTGGCGTCCTTCAGGCTCTCCATCAGCCAAATGGAGTTAAAAACAAATTACATTAGTGCATTCACATGCTAACAATGATTGTGTTGATATAAGTGGAATCAGGTGCAATCATGGCTGAGTTTTTTTCTTCTTTTCATGTTTGCATTTTTGTTGTGTTTCCTAATGAGATTTTATATTTTAAAGTAATAGTAGTAACCTTCCTAATTTACACCTCTTGTAAGGGTTTAGAAGCTATAGCTATGTTACTGATCAAAATTTTTGTTTTTGAAAGACAATCTATAAACTGAAGGTACTTTTTTGTTTTAATCTTGAGAATAGGAGAAATGAATTCCAAAGCTCCTTTGAGCTTTATGCCTCTGTTTCTTCCCCAAATCAGTGACTTTAAAAGTGTTAATTTACATCATAACTAACACTTTTGAGGAAGAATGAGATTCTTATTACAAGATTTATTTTAGTTTTCTATTTATATTGGTTAATTCTAAGATTGAATAGTCAGAGTGCAAACTGGCAGGCTTATTGTTTACAATGACATCAATTTTTAAATTCATGGTTAATTAAAAGCCAATTTCTAGCTAGTAAAACCAGTTGCATCTTTTATAGCTAGTATGTGCTTACTATTATTGTAAGCATGCTTTCCAAGGCATATGCCTGCTGGTCACCTCAGGTCGGTGGTCTGACAACCTTTCATATGTACATGGTTGAGAATAAATCACTTTAGAAGTAGCATCTTTAAAAAGTTTTAAATTACATTTCTAGATAAATTAGCTTATCAATTTCAGGTTACCAAGTTCATAAAAATGGCAATTGGTTGTCATATATTGGAGAAAACTGGAAAACCTCTCCCATCTCTCTCTTTTCCCTGTCACCAAATTATGGCTTTAAGTTGTCATCATAACCACCTATATTCCTGTGCTGTGATAATTTTATGTTAAAAATATGTGGTGTGCATTTTGACTTTTAAAATTTGAATTATATTTAAATAAATAAAATACATTTCAAATTTCTAAATGAAACTACTGCCTCAATATGGTTAGATTGTAGTATACCCAGAACTTCTATGAAAACTACGCCTGTTGCCAGATCTGTCCACATTTCGATTTGTGTGCATAGTGTCTGGGGAACCTGAGTCAATTTTTAATAGTAATCTCAGTCCCACTTTCAGGAAGAATGCGTTTAACCTCTGGCAGCTGAGATTTTGTATGCACTTAACTGCTGGCAACTGAGATTTTCATTCACTATAATAGGAATCAGCATCCTCACTTGACTCTGGGGACTCTGAGTGAATTAACTGTTTTTTAAAAATGCTGTGTAGTAATTACAAATGCTCTGTAAATATATGGTCAGTTTTTGCTTCTTTAAGTTCTCTTCCTTTTTTTGTATTTTCCAGTTTTCATTTTCAGAAAGAAATGAAGTGTTATGTCTAAGTTCTGCTTAGGTTAAATTTTGGAAATCACAAAGGTCAGAACATCCCAAACCACAAATTAGGAATCTCAGCCTTGTTTACATCGTTATCTCACTGCAAGGGCTGGATGTGACCTTGGCCGCGTGACATGGGATTGAATCAGAGAGCAGTTCTCAGATGACCACAGCAGCCCACATCCCACGTTTATTAAAGTGGCTCTCTGCCTACCAGAGTCTTAACACATTCCTTTTTCTTTAGCGATCACAATTTAATTTCAGTCACCCATCATCAGCTGTGACTCTAGGTCTTCCCCACTTTAATTCAGCTCAGAATCTGTGGCATCATGAAATTAATTCCTAGATGCAAAGAAAGGTCCATGTTGCCTACTCCGTCAGGGCATACTGCCGAAAACTGCAAAGTTGGTCTGACTCTATTTCTCTGATGGTGCTGCCAGGGAGCAGACTAGATATGTTTCTTAGGGTTCTGGGAAATGTATTTAAATACTTGCTGAGAATAGAATGGTTTACTTTTAAAATGACAATATCTCTTTTGTGAAAATCACATTTCAGTGTGCAAGTTTGCATGTAAGCCTTCTCTGTCTTATGTCTGCTTTGCTCGGATTTCACTGGCAAGCACAACATTGCAATAGAAAATTCTTATTGCAATAGAAAACTTAGATGTTTCTTCATGTCTTAACCTGTTACCAGCATCTGTCTTTCAGCGAGATCCAATCAATATGTAGGTGTTTTAATTCTTGGAAGAACTCTAACAGTGGTAGCTTGATTTCTTCAAATTCCCTGAGAAAAGATGCAAGATCTGAATAGGCATAACATGATTTATGAATCTTAAAAAAAATTTTGTTAAGAGAATTTCTGCCTTTCATAAATAAAATGAAATTAGGATATTTTTAATTTTATCCAACCCACCTTATTTTATAGTATTCCTGCTTGCCTGAGGGTATCAAACTAACTTCAGAGGATACAAGGGGAGACAAAACCCAACTTAAAATCATCTCAGATGATCTGTGATTAGTGTTTGATTAGCTATAAGACTAAAATAAATGGCACTATTGTAGTAAAGTATGTAAAATATATATGAGATATATATATATACATATATATATATATGTATATATATATATATATATATATACTCTAAGTGCCTTGCCTAATTTGGAAATAAAGCTGTATTTATGAACTTTATCACACATATTTTCAATCCTTGTTTAATTTGGAAACAGAACCATGGCTTTCCTTTCATATTGACATGTCAGTTGTAATCACTGTTATATATTTTAAACTGAGGTCATTTCTGGTTCAGGAATTCAGTGTATCAGAGAACTGTTTGTATCCTGACAGCAGTAGGCTGCCAGAGGTCAGCTCAGAAGACTGAGCATCTAAGTTTTGCGTTTAGTTGATAAAGTAGGTATTCTGTCTCTTTATATGGTAACTGTCAAGTAGACATGTGGAGGCCTATACCTTTCCTTTTATTTGTTTAGTGGTGAAGGAATTTACAAAATAACCCTTTTGGGAGATGTACTGATTTTTGTTTTGTTTTGTTTTGTTTTGAGTCAGAGTCTCACTCTGTCGCCCAGGCTGGGGTACAGTGGCACTCTCACAGCATCACAGCCTCGGCCCGGTGGGCTCAGGCGATCCTTTTGCTTCAGCCTTCCAAGTAGCTGGAACTTCAGGCACATGCCACCATACCCAGCTAATTTTTTTGTTTGTTTGTAGAGATGAGGTCTCACCAAGTTTCCCAGGCTGGTCTTGAACCCCTGGACTCAGGCAATCCTCTCTCCTCTGCTTCCCAAAATGTTGGGATTATAGGCATGAGCCACTGCGCCTGGCTGTACTGTTATTCAAAGAAGCCTCCTCTAAACTTTTGGTTAATGTGTAGTTGAAATGTGTATGAAATTTGGTGTGCTTTTTGACACATAAAGGGACATAAATAGAATAGCATTCTCCAGAGTTCATGAACAGTCCTAAAACGAAGATAAATTAGGTGTGTGTATTAACTTTCTGAGAAAAATACTTTATATTTAGTATATGTAGACTAGGGTAAAAGCTGCATTTAAAGGAATAGAGAGGAGGGGTGAAGATTAAATTTTAAGTTGTATTTATGTATATTTCTCAAGGGTAAGTCTTAAATATCCCAAGTGAAAATCTTATTTCATTGGTGAACACATGATACCACTTTAAATTAAAACTGAATGCCAGAATGATATATTAATTGCAGAGTGTGTTAGATGATGAGATTACTGGTGAAGGATTTCTTTGTCCTATTGGCATGAAACATGTTGGGTGTTCTACTTTTCTTCCCTAATGGATTAAAATTCTTTGAGTTGGAAAGGGTTTTACCTGCTTGAAATAAGGGGTTACTCTTGCCATTTGCTAGTAACCAAAAATGTGTGCTTCTTTCCAGCTGTTCTTCCGTGTATTTTTAATTGTATGCACTGTCTCTTTCTGTTCTAATGGCTGCCCTCGGAATAGGCTGACCTCTGCTCTCCGTATGACATCCTGCAGTTGGATTTTCGTCACATTCGAAAGACTGTTGACACTCTGCTGGCACTCGGGGAGAAAGCCCCACCACCAACTTCTGCCCTTCGCTCCAGGGACCTTATAGGCTTCTGTCTTGTCCATATTCTCTTTATAGTGCTGGTCTATATCACTTACTACTGGAATGCTTTGTCTGCATAACGTCTGCATGTGCATCCAAACGCTCTGCTCTGTCACCCTGAGCCATTACAAGGTCCTTCCTCCCTTCGAGCCTTTGTCTTGCAAACTAACATCCCTGTCATCTCTTCAGTAATCTCTCAAGTTTGAAGCTGAATGTTTACAAATCAGATTTCCAGAAGCACAAACTTTGTAGAATGCTGTTCCCATTAAATAATTTCTCTCACTTACTGAGAAACAACAGCAACGTGTATCCCCACCGCATGCTTCCTCATCCACATAGTGCCAGCAGCAGTGCTAAGCAGTTCCTCTTTTCCCTCCCAAGAGCTTCTGCTGCCCTGGGCAGAGGGGAGGAGGGTGCCAAGACAGGAACAGATGGGATTTAGCATATAGAAGTCTTTCCTTTGCGTCAGTATTTAACTGGAATCCTAATTCAAGACTGGGCAATTGAGCTGTAGGGAGGCTGCCTTGCAGAGAAGACAGAAAACCAACATTTTGGTCCAATTTGACATATCAGTCTTTAATAATACCACTGATAATACCACTGTGACCAAGTTGGAAAATACCATTTGGGGAATGGCTACTTTGCTGGCCATTCTATTGGATTTCTCCCGATTTCCTGCAAAGGAAACCATGAGGGGTACCAGGGAGTGTTGCCACAAGCTTCCGCCCTGAGCAGGCCTATCTGCCCCATGCAGAAGGTGCACTCCAGGGAAGCACTTTGCTGTTAGAGAGCCAGAGGAGTCACTCACCTGACAAGTTCTATATATTTTTTCTTAATCCATGTTAGGTCTACTCTGAGGGTCCTAGAAGAGCATTTTCCAGAAGGGGTTTCTATTTTGGAATAATGTAGTGGATTGTTTTTGCCTTTTTGCTACATCACATAGTAACTTCAGGTCCAGAATGTGATGGATTTTGACTGTGTTCATTTTCAAATAAAGCCATGAGTCATGGAACATTCTTAGTCCTGGGGCTTGGGTTACTGTGGCAGGAGTTAATAATAAGACTGCTCTTATTTTAGAAGAATGTAGTTTCTCTAATTACTTGAAATGTTTACTTAACCTTTGATTTCCAGTCACATTAATCAGCAAACGGCTTTGTTTTTAAGTCAACTTAAAGGATTATGTGTTGACTATATCTGCTTTTGGAGCAATGTGACCAGTTTGTAATTAAAAGGAAAAAAGTTAGAATTGTGTCTAGACCAAGATATTCCTGGATTCTGGGATGTCTTTTTATGATATGAGAAGACCATGTTCCAACACTTAAGCCGGGCTGGCTTTCATGCTGGCTTTCTCTGTTCTTTATTTTACATCCTATTTTGCCAAACGCTGTTTCTTAGGTTGGGGAAATGATGGAGTTAACTTCCTCAAGATAAATTTCTAGTTTATTGAAATGCAAACAATCCTCAAACATGGCTGCTAAGAAGATATTATTATTTTTCTGAATTTTCATGAATTTGGGGGGACTTGAAAATATGGGAAACCCACATAGAAGAATATATTTATAAAGATCCCTTGCTGCTAAATCAGATCAGATTTTCTAACAGGAAACATTCTTTATGCAATAATATCTTGAGTTATCTGAGCTTTTTCCTCCTGCCTTTGTGTTGATTGGTGAAATACAGGGTATGTGGACATTATCTGATTAACCTCAGTTGTGTTTAAATAACCCATAGATGTACTGAACTGCCTTTGGTGCTATCTTGTACTCTTCAATCTGTAACACAATAAAATCCCTTTGTACAGTGTCTAATGAGCACCCTGAGCCATACGTTGCTTAATAAACACATTTTGGGTGATTATTCCAAGTTTTTATCAGCCCATTGATACATTTACTCATGCACACCCAGGGTAGCATTCTCATCCCACTGTGCAATGCATCGAGGCTTCCCTTTAATGATCACCACTGTTTGGTTGTTTTTCCCTTCTTTAGGGGAGAAAATGGGGAAAAATAAAACTTACTGGGTTGCATTTAGAAAATGCGATCAATAAAAACTGAGTAGAACAATTATGTAAGATTTGATCTCAATGTTAGCATGACATAGTTCAATTAAAACATATTGAAGACAAATTAAAAGACATTAAAATACGTTTCTGTTTTAATTCTGCCAACTGAGATATTCTTTGGACATGCTTTCATTTACATGTTATTAATTTATCTGTACCCCAATGCGCTGGACTTCCTGGGATTTATTGGATGGCATTTTTTTCATTAAATAGTATAGAAACTAACAGAACACTATTAATTTTGCCCTTTAGGAAAAACTTTGAATGAATTGTCCTGCCCATTGCCAAGTCATTAATTTCTGATCAGAATGTTATCCTTTCTGTGGTTCTTCTCCAAGGTACCCCGGGCACCAGACCTTGTGCTAATGCCATGCCTACTAATAAGCAACTGCAGCTTAACCAGGGATACCTGCTGACCTCCTAAGAATCTGAGAGGTGGTCAGGGATGTAGTTGTGTGATTTATTGTGCTTACTAAATCTCCTTCTTCTCACAAGAAAGAACATTTTTTCATTACTTCCTTCCAATGTCTGGTAAAAAGAACCAAATATTTATTTACATTTTCTTTTTGAAAAAGCTATTTCTCTTTCTCCAGTTCCTCCAACTGGTGGCAAATCTCCACTCAGTGTGAAGTCTTCCAAAATTTGTGACAACTAATTTCTAATTGTTCCTTCTATATATGGATTTCTGGTTCTTTGTCCTTGGGGAAAGACACTTATGAAATGGGACTAGTGGTTGGACCGGTTGCAATCACTCACACCTGTAATCCCACACCTTGGGAGGCAGGAGTATCATTTGAGTCTAGGAGTTCGAGACCAGCCTGGACAACATAGTAAGACTCTGTTATTTTAAAAAGGGAGATGGCTGGTAGTGGAAAGCCGCCCCCACAGAACCCAAAAGTAAGTCAATTGAGTAGATATTTCATCAGTGAGAGTAGATGAGTCCAATTATTTCATATCCTAATGCTATTTGTCTGTAAAAAATTACAGGTAGCACATGGTGGGTTGGGTTATTTCATTCCAATTTGCATAGATCCCTGAATGGGTCATAAGGATAAAGAGTTTCTTACCTGTGGGGAAAAAGTAGGGATGATGTTCTAAAATTTCAGCAACGTGAAAGTGGTTTTGAATTAAGTGAAAAATATTTTAATATGGTTTTATTTTAGGAGACTATCTTTAAAATTAGGCTTCAGATTTCAAAATTAGTTCTCAATGAAATGTCAATTCAGTATATAAAATGTGCATTTTTTCTGTTTTTTAAGACTGTCAGAGTCCATTTCCTTGACTTTTCATGGCAACTTTATTCATTCTTGTTATCATTCATTTGGTCCTCAAATTTTGAGTGAGCACTCTCTGCAAGACCCCATGGTAGGCCCTGGGCATAAAAAAGTGACTGTGACATTTGACCCTATCTTCGGTCAGCAAGTTTTTTCTGTAAAGTACCAGACAGTGAATATTTTAGACTTTGGGGGTCACACAGTCTCTGTTGGTACTACTCAACTCTGCCTTTCTAGCGTGAATGCTGCTGTAGATGATGTATAAGCAAATGAGCATGGTTGTGTGCCAATAAAACTTTATTTACAAAAACAGGCTGTGGGCTGGACCAGCCTGCAGGCCATAGTTTGCAAACCCTTAATCTAGTGAATCCTTAGACGAATAAAAAGGAATTCAAGTGATAAGAGCCTGTGTGGATCAGGCATAGGATGTTGTAAAACACATGGAAAGGGGACCTAACCCTGATGGGACTTCTTGGATGATGACGCTTACTCAGAAGACTGTAGGAATGGCCAGGTGAGAGGGACATGAGTGAAGGGGCAGATGTGTGTGAAGAATGAAGAGGAAGAGGAAGAGGAAGGACTAGATGGTAGCCTGGTTGCAAAGTAAAGAACTTAGGGAATAGTGACAGAAGTCTCCTCTGTGTGTAAGTGGTTGACACAACCTCCATTTTACATTAGAAAAAACTAATCCTCAGTGGCAGAGCTGGATCGTGAAGCTCTCTTTACATTAAAATAATGCTCAGACAGTTTTTGTTTTAAAGCTCAAACAGTTTAGTGCCAGGACCTTATATTTAAGAAACAGACTGAACAAAATGAAATATGGGTATGAGTGACTTCATTTTAGTCTAGTGGCTGGCCTACAAGTAGGCCTGTGTCTCTTTGGGAGCAGCAGAAGCTATAGAGAGAGCAAAACCAAGCTCAGCCTGTTACCACAAGTCATTTCCTGTCAGGACAAGATGTCTGACCCTCGATATGAAGAGAAGCCTCATATGAGGTGAGTGGCAGAGCTAAGCCTGCCACTGAGGTGAGGATTTGCTGGTCCCACGTGATGTTGAAATCGATGGGATTTTTCCATGAAAGAACCTGAGGGCCGAGAGACCTCTTCCCATGCCATGACTACAGTCTGAACATACTCACCTGTCAAGTGAGGAATTTATGGGAAGTGGTACAATGTCATGGAAAAAGCCCAGCTCTAAAAACAGACATGTGTGGTTCAAATACGGGTTCCTGAACTTACCAACTGTGTAACATTAGCAAGGTTACTTGAACTCTCTCTGTCTCTGTCCTCTTATCTATGAAGTGCGGATATTAATGCCTACCTTGCAGGATTGTCATAAAGAGCCAATGCAGATCTGTAGCATTGGTGCCAGGCATTTAGGAGGCAGCCAAGAAGTTTTTCAAAGTTAGCATTTAGTCTTTTTTGCTAGCTGTCTTTTCTATGTTCGCTGTGACTCAGAACAAGTGTGGTGCCAGGCATGGTGGTGGAGGTGGGAGGATCACTTGAGCCCAGTAATTCATGGCTGCAGTGAGCTGTGATCTGTGATCATGCCACTGCCCTCCAGCCTTGGTGACAGAGCAAGACCTTGTCTCAAAAAAAGGAAGAAGAATGGATGATGAGGTTGAGGGGATACCTAGTAGATTTCACCATTGGAGAAGTAACACAAAGCATGAGTTCTTCAAAGAGGGTCAGAAGCATTATTCATTTATTGTTATTTTTAAGATGTGGGCTACAATTCAGGGTTAGGTATACAAATGTTCATTATGCAGGTGCCCTTGTTGATGAGGTATGCCCCTCTCTCCCCTGGCAGTTTCCCACTATTGCCAATCCCTTTCTTATAGTATTAATGATAATTATTCAAGGTTTGCTCATGAGTGAGAACATATGGTACTTTGTTCTTTGTTTCTGTGATAGATCACTGAGTATGATAGACTCTAAATCTATCCAAGTTCAGAAGCATTATTTTTATGCAGCACATTCCTTCATGACTTTGCTCTGTGCTTTAAAAAGAAACACAACACAAGGAGTCTGTGGGCATACAAAGAGTCTTCTGTCACAGTCTCAAGAGAAACCACTAGGGGCCTATAACAGTGCTACTTAAATTCAAGTCAGTGTGAGCATATCGCTCTCTCTGCTATGTCTGTTGTGTGCAAGTAATCTTCAGTAAGGGCCACCTCACCTGCCTGGTCCTTGGGAGGGCCTTTCTGCTGTGCCACTTTTTATCCAGCGGTCAGTCTACTGCATCCTAACTTCTACACTCACTTCAGGAATCCCTTCCCCCGTGGGAGAGACAGTGGCTCAACTGATGTGATGGCAAACGGCCTCTGGCCACTCCTTGGGACCCCTTCCTGTTTCTGGCAGGCTCCCCTTGGTCATCCTTTTCTAACCAGGGCCTCACGGTGTAATTCTCATCAGGAGTCTTTAACCCAGTTCTGTGATAAAACCGCCAGCACTGCCATGCTTCTGTAAGGTTTCTAGTTTCCTATGCTAGTCTTCGTAGGTGCCTTCAATCTCAGCAGGGTAGTCTGAGGGCCCTTCTAGGCTTCTTCAGAGGATCTGAATGAAAGGGAAAGGCAGGAAGGATACGAGGAGCACCTTTTTATGTCTTCTATGTATTCCTCATCACTAGCTTAAGATGGGAGGGAGAATCTTGGACTCTGCACCTGGCTTAGGCCTGTGGAGAACAGGAAGGTGAGAAATGCTGGTTGGAAAAACATGGGCCTGGGAAAGAGGGCGGCCATAACCTAACTCAGTTGGTGAGGTGTCCACATGTCCTATTATCATGAAGCTGAAGGCTTCAGTACCTTCCTATCCCTGTCTCTCTGGAGCCCTCTGTAGACCCTGGAGCCACAGCTCATTTATGGTACAGGGGCTGTCTCTAACTGGAGGAGACATGCCACTCTCCAGTCAGCCTGTCAGGACTCCGGGGAGGAAACCTTGCCCCATAAAAGCTATGTTGCACACACTTCTGTGGAAATGTTAGTACTATAATTCAGGCACATTCTGGACTAAACATAAGTAAACATTGAGGTTGAGAAGCAAAATGCCTTGCTCCACTGCCTTGGGCAAATCCCCCATTTAAAAATTTCGATTTGCATTTCTATTGATATCTTAGTGGTTTTCTTACTAATTTGTTGAGCTTATGTGTCATACAAAACCCTTTGTAATTTGATATAAATAATTTTCTTTTTTACAATTTTTTGTTCATCTCATAAATATGGGGATTTTTTGGCACATGGAAGCTTTAAATATTTGGGCAATCAATTGTTTTGATTTTTTTCCTTTGTGATTTTTTTTTTTAATATTGATTTTTTGGCTTAGAAAACCTTCCCCATCCATTTATCAGAAAAGTTACTAAATATTCACCTTTATTTTACTGGGAGAAGTGATTTGGATTTTTTGGTTTTTTTACATTCAACTCTTTAATTTATTTCAAATTGATTTTTAGCATATGGTATGAATGAAGACCCATTTTTCCCAAGACATACCTGGTACCAGGAGCTTAACTGTACTTAGCAGCCATTTATAATTTCCTGCCAAGCCAGATGTCAACTTGCGTGCTGGGGGAGCCACAGATCGAGGAAGGCATGTTCCTGCCCCTGTAGAACCTGCCTTAGCAATGAAATGGCAGATTCAGGTGATTTCACAAGCCTGTGGCAGATGGTGCCAGGGGAGACTGGACACTGATGTCTGGCTGCGGATGTTCCTCACTGTGTCACGAAAGGAAATACCGTTCATACTGGCCTGGCTCACAACTTAAAACTCAGGCAGACCCCGCCCCCCTCTCACTGTTTTTTTCCCCTCAGGTTGACATTTGGCTGCTGATATGCTATTGACAAGATAATCCTAGTTTGATACATAGCAGTGACATAAAACCATGGTTAAAATTGTGCTTTAAAGACTCAACTGTCGGACAACTTCCTCAGGTCCCCTTCCAGGGAGCTTTTCTGTCCTCTCAATATACCTTGCTTTCTCACTAAAAAAAAAAATTAACTGTCTGCCAAGGTGGGAGGATTGCTTGAGACCAGGAGTTGAAGACCAGCTTGAGCAGCATAGCGAGACCCTCATCTTGACAAAAAAATGAAATAAAGATTTAAAAGAGAATCAACTGTCTTATGTTGGCCTGAGGCCATTTCCTAAGGCCTGGGTTAAATATCAAATTCTTTGAGATTTGCTACAGGTTAGGGAAGGGGGAGAGTTGGGAAATAGTAAGGTGGTGAGTGTAGGACCCATTGACGTTTGAGATGGTGGAACAAGTTATGGGAGATGGCATGGCATGTCCTTTGAAGATCTTTTCAGCGCAGGGTAATTTATGGAGTGTTCTGCATTGAGGCTGCAGTAAGATTTGGTTCTTCACTTAAAGAATCCTGTGGATTGACTTCCTGCTTGTTGAACACTGACTCCACTGCCTGGGGTGTGATGCAGATCCTATTTACACTCCTTAAAAGCAGTACCAGCCAGCCTGAAAAAGAAAAAGAAAGAGGAAATCCTGTCATTTGCAACAACAGGGATGAACTTAGAGGACATTGTGTTAAGTGAAATAAGCCAAGCACTGAAAGACAAATACTGCATGATTTCACTATTATGTGAAATCTAACAAAGTTGAATTCACAAAAGCAGAGAGTAGAATGGTCGTTACCAGGGGCTGGGTGGGGTGATAGGGATGTGCGTCAAAGGATAAGAAGTTTCAGTAAGACAAGAAGAAAGTTTAAAAGATCAATTGTACAACATAGTAACTGTAGTTAGTAATAATGTGAAACCTGAAAATTGCTAATAGAATAGGTTTTAAATTCTCAGCACACAAGAAAGTAAGTATCTGAGGTAATGGATATGTTAATTCACTTGATTTAGCCATTTTACAATGCATACTTTTAACAATCTATCACACCATAAACAAGTACAGTTTTTATTTGTCAGTTAAAAAAAAAAGAAACAGCAAACATTGGACTGTGGAGAACACTCCACCATCAGGTAGATAAGAGAGAGTATTTGCTGTGAAGTCTTTTCCCAGCCAAGGAGACACAACCTGGAAGATTCTCCTGTGTGACATCAGACCAGGGTCAAATAAAGGTTTAAATTATTTCATCATGTTATTTTAGAAACTGTTTTGAGGAGCATGAAAGGTTCTACACACAAGAAGTGACTCCTGTTGATTATTTTTCTTGAGCGGTATGTGCTGGACATTTTCCAAGAGCAAAAATGCAACATGAGAAACTAGCAGAACATTTGTGTCTTTGACAGTTTTATGAAAGAGTCTTAAAAATAAGGCTATTGAGGGCTGTTGTTAAAATTACTTATTTATAAAGACTACTCATAAACCACGGAGGAAGGACACCAGTTCACCAACATGCTTGTATTCCAGAGATCACAGGAAATAAAATGAATTAAATCAAGGTCTGTGGTCAGTATAATGGTGTGTGGTTGGTATAAATGAATATCTGGGTGTCTTTAAAATGTATAAGAGGCTATTTGCAATTTTTCTTTGTAAGAATAGAAGCTATTCTATTCCTGGTGTGTATTTTCCAACTGCCTCTGCATAGCTCAGTTATTTAGTATAGAAATTTCCTAAATATTTAGAAATATTCTCAATATGTAGGGTGATCAGGAGCCTTTCTGAAGCAACCCTCACATGTGAAAAATTATTATTTTCTCTGTAAACACAGTCAGGGTCTTTGCAGTGGGATAAAAGCAAGAGAAGGCAAATAGTCCAGGTGTTCCAATAGGTGTGCTATAGAGAGTGCTCAGCCTAACTTTCATTGATGGTGTGGCAGGATTGTGTGAAGAGAGTGTGATCATCTACAAGTTGATATTTTGTTCTTCTTTTTAGGAAAAACTATGTCTGCCCCATCACATCCTTGAAGAGAAAGGCCTGGTCAAAGTGGGCATCACTGTTCAAGCATTACTAGATGTCACTGTCACGAAGACTCTGTTCACATGAAACCAACCTCTCTCTTTCGGGTGGGCTCAGACTGCTCCCTTCAAGGGTCCTGAACTCTGCTCCCAGCACCTGTTCAACCCTCTCTCCCATCCACTGCCTGTCTGTTCACTGACTCCAGTTGCATTGAAAAGGTTTTCAAGATGAAGGAGGATTTTCTGCCTTTCAGAGCTGATCTCCAACGTTAAGACTTGCCAGGTATTTTCTTGAAGCTGGTGAGGGAGCTGGGGAAAGACTGAGCGGCACATCAGTGCCTTTGACACCCTCCTTCATAAACCCTTCCACACTCACCTACTGCCATTACCAAAACGCCAAGCACAACCGTTTTGCAGCAAGACGCATTTGTTTTATTAAAACCCAACTCATTACATATTTAATGGGGGTGGGGAAGGGGTGCAATCAGGTTTTTCACCACCAAATTATTCAAGAAGTTTCTTGAGACCATTGCCTTTTAAAAAACTATTTTCGACATACAAAATATTTATATAAATATTATTTATTAGTGAGTTGTTATTCATCCTTTGGATGCAAATTGTAAATTAGGAAACTATTTTATTACTGCTTTTTTGTGGTTAAACACTTTATTTTAATATTATAAATATTGAGTTATTTTCTATCATCTTTGGTGTGCAGTAGTTCTAGGTCTCAGTAATCATATCTCTGAGGTATATGATTCAAAAAATTAAGCAAAAAAAAAACAGGCGCTTTTATGACAAAGTTGTTTTCTGGGGAGGCATGATTGACACTTTGGTTTGTGGAACATTGGTTTTATTTCTATTTCTGCATTCCATCCAGTTTCCTACATTCCAGCAGCCCTGTTGTCCCCAAAGACTGACTGAAATCAAGAGAGCACCCCAAAGTTATTTGTAAATAGCTATGATGGAAAAAAAAAGACATATTAAACTTGAAG
Organism: Cephalopachus bancanus; assembly: GCA_027257055.1. NCBI lineage: Eukaryota > Metazoa > Chordata > Mammalia > Primates > Tarsiidae > Cephalopachus > Cephalopachus bancanus. The sequence goes on along the minus strand of JAPVLO010000251.1, from coordinate 2,758,530 downwards.
ATAAAATGTGAACAATTATTTTTTTGGATTCATACTTCTTTTGCTATGCACAAAACATTCACATTTTAATACAAAGGAGTACTAAGTGTTAGCATCATGTGTCTTGAAGTCTAATTTTGCACTGTAACTTGGTTTACGTTAAAGAGAGCCTAGCACCAAAGGTAGATAATGGAGAAATGGGATAGGAAAGTGGAGATGATGAAAAGTTTATTGTTTAGCCAAAAAGCTTTGTAAGGGAGTCTTCGACTGAGTAGCAGAAATTACTTAAGATGCATAGCACCTGGGTTAGGAAATCAGCACTTCTGACAACTGCCAGTTTTAAGAGCGGAAATGATTCTGAGATGTGCTCATTTTATTCTCATTTAGTTAGTGGTTTTCAAAGTCATCTATAAAAAATCCTGCAAGATTCATGGTCTCTGGTGTGAAACCTCAGAAATGAGTCATCCGTGGTCCGGTAGGAAGCTCCACGCACTACCACGGCAGCCTAAGAAGGGGAAGTAAGTGGAATTTGTGAGTCTGAGTGGCCGGGGAGGGAGCATGTGTAAACAAAATAGGACTAGAGAAGAGCCAGCCAAGGAAAGGAACCGTGTAGGTCCGAGAAAGTCACAGATGGCTTCACAGAACATGACAGCCCTTTGTAGACAGTTACATGCATGTCCCCTCACACTGCAGTTACAGATATCCCAGTCATTAATCTTTCAAAGTCTTAGGAAAGCTGACTGCACTTACCCCTCCATGAAAAGCCATTGGAAGATTTTAGAGCAGCAGTAGCCACAATTTGTAAAACAAATGTAGAGGTGAACACAAAAGAAAAGACACCAGGAGGAGAATGCATGTGTTTCAACACAGGCCAACATCAACCAACGCGAAGCTTCCCTTTGCTCTAGGGAAGATGGAGGGGGTCTCTGCAAGTGGAAATTGAATTGGCAGCTAGCAGTTATTTCCTATCAAATGTACTGTGCACTTTAACCTAACTTAAAACATATTTTAATATTTTTCTGTACTGCACAAATACCTGTTTTGTCAGATAGCATAATGATGTAAAGAAGAAAGACATTTTGAACAAAGAGCGTATACAGCTTAAGCAACATTCAAAGGTTGATTATATAAATAGGAATTTAGACTGCTGCACCTTCACGGACATTCAGAATGCAGGGTCCTGAAATATTTTTTTACATGTATATATGGCAACATGAAGCTCTGTAATCATTGTTTTGAGAGATTTTTTTCAAAATTAAAATATTTCTTTTGATATTAATTTTTATTTCTTGAAGTTGGCTGTATAATATAAATGGCTTCAGTATTTTGTAAAATGGCTCTTTTTTTCTTTTAATTGCAGTCCTTGTATGGCTAAGATGTCTTTGAATTCTTGTACACTGTTTATATGTGCAATAAAATGTGCATGACCAGCTGACAGTTCCATAATTGGACAGGGTGTATATAGTGGAATTATCCTTCCTTTTATTATTTAACTGCCATTAAAACTTTGGATTTGTACAAACCACCTTGTGATTGACTTACCTGTCAAAAAGGTTGAGTCTGGTCTCACACACACAAATCATAGAGTGTCATTGCCAAAACAGATTGTAGCAATCATCTAGTGTAAGTATATATTATACACATGCACATAAATAATATGTATATTTTATATGTATATATGTGTCTGTAAAATCTGGAGAATATACAGTCATGCATCACAACAGCAGGGATATATTCCGAGAAATGCGTCATTAGGCATTTTTGTCATTGTGTTAACATCATAGAGTGACTTATACAAACCTAGATGAGAAAGCTTATTACACACCTAGGCTATATGGTATAGCCTGTTGTTCGTTGGCTACATACCGGTACAGCATGTGACTGTACTGATTACTATAGGTGGTTGTGACACAATGTATTTGTGTATCTAAACAGAAAAGTTACACTAAAAATACAGTACTATAATCTTATGAGACCCATCATGTATGTGGTTTATTGATGGAAACATCGCCGTGTGGCATGTGATGTACAGCTATCAGAAAATGAAATATATATATATATATATATGTGTGTGTGTGTGTATATATATATATCAGGAAAATGAAATATACCCATACATACATATCTCAGGATAATTCTTTTTTTCCTCCTTCCCAAACAAAAACTCGGAACCACAGGACATACAGCAAAAGCAAACTTGCTACAGTAGAGTTGGGGTGGAGGTGGAGGCATGGATTCAGGACCCCCCATGTGGTTTTGGGGTTGTAGCTTTAGAGGTGTCTTTCAAGATACCTTAAGGTCCCTTGGCCCATGTTGTAAAAGCCACAGGATCTGGTCCTCCCACTTTAACTGCCTTCTGTGAAATCTGACACCCACTGGATTAGACCACTAGATCTGGGCCAGTGTTGTTTCCCCTACACTGGTCAGCCTGATTTTGGTAGAAGAGCAGGCTGCTTTGAGAAACTCAAGTGAAAATAGGAGGGATCGTTTCCATCTTCTTGCCCCACCCCACACATAACACATAGAGACCTGGGACCACTAGCCTGAGCAGGGTCGGCAGGGAGCAGTGTCAGGGCCTCTTATTTAAGATCCACATCTACTGAGTCAGGGTACTGCATACACAGCCTGTGATGTTCTCATTTGACATACTGCTACCGTGCCATATCCCCAAATCTTGGCTGTCCCTCTGCACTTCACAGAAATCCAACACTTCACAGACACTTCCTATCACTAAGTTGGCTGGAGCAACTGGAGAATATAGGATTTATTGAGTGGCTACTGTGGGCCAGGTGTTCAGCCAAACTATATGGTCTATTAGAACAAGGGTGCTTGTGTATTTTGTTCTCTGCTGATTGTCTAATGCTTAGAATAACCCTTGTCATGTAGTAGATACTGAAAATATGCCAGTTAGAAGAATTAAATTTTACATATGTTAGCTCATAAATGTTACCCTAACCCTGTAAGCAAGATTTGTAGTGGGCTCCAAGGGACTGCCCACCTTATACACATGCTCCTAGGAACTCATCCTGCCTCCTACACATGAGGTTTTTGTGACCCTTCAATGGCATTGCCTTCCTGTTCATTGATTGAAAAGACGCACCTTACAGTTGACTAATAAGGCTCCTCAGAATTTTAATTATTTTTCTGGTAACTGAAGACAGAAGACATAAAACCTAGAAAAGACCTAGAAGTTTCATGGCCATGCAGAGAGAAATAGGGACAGGTGACAGCAAAGAATACCCTGATGTTTGCATTCCTGGACCTAATATTTCCTGTACCTAGTATTTCTAAAGCCTGGGTAGTCGGTTCTTTCATGAGTACTTCCAAGAGGTGATCATTTTTGCATGATATAAATTTCAGTTGGGCTTTTATCACTTCTAATTAAGAATGCAACTAATAAGGAGAAGCTGGTACTCAGAGTTGTTCGGGTAATTCATTCAAGGTCACAGCAGCTAAGAAAGAACAAGTCAGATTTAACCTCCCCTGCATCAGGTTTGTGCCCTTGCTATTCAGAAGGGCTTCCCAGCAGAGCTGACACAACTGAAGTTTCTAGAGTTAAAAAAGTCCTATATAAATAACTAGGATGTTCTTTTGTAAGAAAGCAGAATTGTGTGATTAAACCTAGTAAGCTGAGCCTATCTGGTCTGGTTTCAAGCTCAGACAGTCAAGGCCACACCAAAAAGAATAGGGAAAAAGGGATTTACTAAAAAGCCTCCAGTTCCATTGTCATTTCTCTTTCTGAATTTAATTCAGAAAGAAATTGTTGTTTTGTTGTTGTTGTTGTTTTTAGTACCTCCCCCCCATTTATCAAAGTAATGTTTATCGTAGAAACTTTAGAAGTTATAAAGAAGTTGGGGAAGATCACCCATAATTCCACCTTACAGGGAACTATTAAACTTCTGAAATAATTTCTTTGAGACATTCTTATGCATTTTTGCATAGTACAACTTTACATATTGACCTTTATTTCTTGTTAGACTATACACTTTCTCCTGAAGGATAGTATTGTTTACTATAAGAAAAAGTGGGGTTCACTGGACAGGCACTCACAGGATATTTTATAGGCTTCTTCCAGCAGTAGGTAACAGATCTGAATCAAGGATAAGGACCTTTAGGTCTTTGATGGGCACAGGGAGCCAGCAGGGGTGAGAGGAGTTACTACAGGAAAGAGAGGATAACTAATAATGGGTGTGTTCTTAAATCAGCGCCACAGTGAACAACTGAAGTCCAGTCCTGGAGGAAGCCCTGGAAAATAATATAGAACAGCAGTCCTCAAGCACTTTTGGCATCAGGGACTGGTTCCATAGAAGACAATTTTTCATGTACCGGGGATGCGGGGAGGGATGGTTTGGGGATGATTCAAACACATCACCTTTATTATGCACTTTATTTGTTACTATTATGTCATAATATATAATGAAATAATTATACATATCACCATTTAGAATAAGAGGCATGGACGAAAGTGGTAAATAAAATAATGGGCAGGTCACACATGGACTAAAATTAAGTGTTGGATTCTGACTTAAAGCCTGCCACCAGATACAGCTGTACAATTGAAGTACATTCACTCACTTGCCGCTCACTGATAGGGTTTTGCTATAAGTCTGCAAGCAATTGATTTATTGTGGTCTCTGTGCAGTCAAACCTCACTGCTAATGTTAATCTATTTGCAGCCGCTCCCTAGTGCTATCATCATCGCCTTAACTCCACCTCAGATCATCAGGCATAAGATTCTCATAAGGAGCGTGCAACCTAGATCCCGTGCATGCACAGTTCACAATAGGATTCACACTCCTATGAGAATTTAATGCTGCTGCTGATCTGGCAGGAGGCAGAGCTCAGACAGGAATAAGAGTGATGGGAAGCATCTGTAAATACAGATGAGGCTTAGCTCACTAGCCCGCTGCTTACCTGCTGTATGGCTCAGTTCCTAACAGGCCACAGACTGGTAGAGGCCCATGGCCCAGGGGTTGGGGACCTCTGGTATAGAACATCTCACACCACAGAATTATTCCAACCAAGCTCCCAAGAGGGAACTGAAGTATTTATACAAAAGAAAAAAAAAATTCTCCTCAACAATACACTTAGAAGGGCTTAATAAAATAAACAAATTCCCATTTCAATGCTTTGATTATCATAAGAAAAGCAGGGAATTCCTTATGGTTTCTAAGCAGACAGAGCTGACATGATAGATAAAGACAATCCTAAAAGCAAAGACAGATTATCTACCAACAAAAACAAAGCCAAACAGATTGATAGCTGACTTCTCAACAGTACATGAGAAGCCAGTTGGCAATAATCTGTTTAAAGTGCTGAGAGAAAGGTGATGTTAATATTTGAGACATGCAAAAACCAAATTCATTGTCAACACACCTTCACTGAATGTTGTATTTCAGGGAGAAGGAGCTTTTGGGGGTTTTAGACCTTTATTTTTTTAGGCCAAAAAATAAACATGTAGCTATATGGGCAGAACCAAGCAAACACTAACAAACATGTTAATGATATTAATGACTAATTTTGGGTAGGGGTTGCTAGAATAAAAAAAGGAAAGTTCTGGCCAGTTATTACACATAAGATGAGCAGACATGATCAAAGTTAAAATATCCCAGTTCTTTGTACTATTTTGGAGAAGGGTAGAGAAACTGATTTATTTACAACTGTTAAATGTAAACATTAACACTTTATTATTATTCACTTTTTAAGTTTTAAAACAGCTTATTAGTGAGAAGAAGAGAAAGAAAAAGGAAGATTCATGGCAGAAAGACCTGCCATGGGCAAGTTTCTCAAAGAAAACCTGCCAACATTAAAACTTTAATGGAAAGAAAAGAGAGTCAATTGCTTTCAGATCAGTAAAGAGAAGAATATGAAATTAGGAAGTGCCTTCCAAAAGTGGCAGGAAGGACATGGATTGGGGAGAAGAAGCAGGGAAAGCCCCAAGTAACAGAGTAGAACCCAAACACATCAGCAAGCATCATAAATAGTAATGAACTAGATCACTGAAAGTCAGGTGGATTTCCTAGAAATCCAACGATATGATATTTACAGACACAATGAGTTGTAAAGACATAGATTGAGAGTAAAAGGACAGACAGTGGTGGCACACATTGATTTGTATTTATCTACCACCAGCACAAATAAAAAGAAAGCTTGGCAAAGGCACCTGAGGAGAGCCATCTAAATAGGAAAGCAGGAAATCTGTGTCAAAGTAAACCTAGGGCCAGGACAGCTGTGTCCCAACAAAGGACTTTTCTGTTCAGTAGTACACCATATCTACGGGTGGAAGACATTGTCCTGCCAGGGGAATCTGGAGCTGAGTGCATTAAGCACTAAGAGTACAGGACAAATGTCTTCAGGAAGAAGTAAAGAGATCCTTTCTGACAAGGTCAGATAGGTGGTGAGACTTAAGAAATGGGAGGGAGTTAACTGTAGAAAATACATTTGACCATTATCTGTGCTTTTTTGAATGCTGGACTCGAAGATAGATTGTTTCAGCAACACTCACAGAAAAAAAAAATTACTGAGCATGTATAGAAGGCAATGAGGAAAACTCATTGGTATTTCTGAGTTATAAAATGAGGCAGGGTGGGGATGGGGTTAGGGAGGAAAAGCAGGTAAGCTGCCTGCTTTCCGTTGTGACTGGAAATGCCAAAGTAAATAAAATTGAGTACTTGACCAATAAACTCTTCCTAACCAATAAACTCTTCTTAACAACTTGCTATGGTTCGGATGAGGTTGGTTTGGCCTCACCAAGTCTCACATTGAAATTGGATTCCCAGTGTTGGAGGTGGGACCTGGTGGGAAATGTTTGGATCATGAAAGCAGATCCCTTATGAGTGACTTGTGCTGTTCTCATGTGAGTGAGTGAATTCTCACTCTTAGGTCCCATAAGAAAAGAGCCTGGCGTCTGCCCCCTCTCTCTTGCTTCCACTCTTGCCATGTGATCTGGGCACATGCCAGCTTCTTTTCACCTACCACCATAAGTGGAAGTAGCCTGAGACCCATATCAGAAATAGATGTCAGCACCATGCTTCATGTACAGCCTGCAGAACCATGAGCTAAATAAACCACTTTTCTTTATAAATTTCTCAGTCTCTGGTATTCTTTTACAGCAACACAAAAGCACACTAAGACACAAGTGTTGCTTTTTTTGAGAAATAAGATATTAACTCTCTTGTAAGTTGATCCTCGTGTAGATATCTGCTATAATCACAAAGCCAGAGAAAGGAGACAGAGGAAAAAACATGTCCACTATCTTAGAAGACGCCATATAGCCTCTAGTTAGAATGGATCCATACATGGCAAGTTAGGGAAACTCCTTGGCACATACTTTTTTGCTTAACTGACTGCAACTCTGCTTGAATATTAATGTTGACTTTGTGTATTTGTCTTCTTTTCCTACTTCTTGTTTCAGTTCTTCCAAAGTATTGTCTCAAATCTCATTCAGTAGGCTCTCAGGTTGCCTTTTAATTTACAGGGAAAATGGGGGCCTCAGAAGTGAAGTGTCAAGTTATTTCCTGTCTTGGAAGAGTAAATAACTCTTCTTTCTTCCAAGATTAAACACCCACTCCACCACAGTTTTGGGAGATTAGCTTCTCTCTCCCCACCTCCTACCTCTATGTCTCTGCCTTTCTCCCCCCTCCCCCCCCGCCTCCATCTTCTCTCCCAACTTCTTCTCTCTGCCTGCAGTTTAATTATTCAGCCACTAATTCAAACGTTACCAACCTGTAAGAAAAACACTTGCCTTGAGTTCATATTGTCCTCAAAATATTGTCTAGTTTCTTTTCTTCTCTCCTTAGTCAATTTATTTAAAGGTTATTCTATAAACAATGCTGGAGTGTGAGCTTCATAAGTACAAAGGTCATTGTTTGTCTACTGCCATATCCTCAATGCCTAGAATACTGCCTGATACATAATAGGTGCTTAATAAATACTTGTTGAATAATTGAATGAATAAATGCTTTTATTTTCCATTCATTTCTCCTTCTATTCCTACTCAAATGCCTTCTCTTCTTTTCATGCATTTTCTAGTTGAACAGTTTTCTGATATTCCCAGCCTCCCAAGCTAGACATGGCAGGATCATCACTGATACATTCCTGTCCTTTTCAGTTAGTCACTAAACCCTATAGATCCTGCCTCAGAAACATCTCTCAGCCCCAGCATCTCCTCTTCAGTTCTACTACCTTCGTGCCTGCCCTCACTGGCTCACCCTGGGTAAGTAGTCTATGGTTCATCTGGTCACCCTGTCTTTCTCCTTTCCTCCCTGATGCTATAGTAATATTGATAAAATGAATGTCTTATTGTGTCATTTCCCAACTGGAAACACTTTCAGTATTACTCATGTAATTGATTTCAGTGCATGCATGCCCTTCCCAGACTGTTAGTGTCTTACTGCGAATACCCTGTGGTGTTACAACTACTCAAGTCTCCTCTCAGTCTACACCTTGCCAGGTTCTCTATGTCTTTGGTTTCTATGCTGCACTTGCTACTTGGAATGTCCTGTTGTCTCTCCTCGACTTTGTGAAGTTGCTACCTAGCCTTCAAGCCTTATGGCCTCCGGGGGCCAGCCCCTGCAGAGAGATTTAGAGGGTCCCCGGAAGGTGTGGTGGCGTCGGCGATTATTCTGGAGAAATAAAGAGAAAGAAAGAGACGGGGAGAAAGAAAGAGACTGGACTCTGTCTAGTGCAGAAGCTGATTCTGTAGGAGGTATAGATATTAAAAGAAAGAAAGGTGGAGGGATAGATATTAAAAGAAAGAAAGAGAAAGAAAATGGACAACTGTTCAATGCATTGAGCAGAAGCCGTTTATCGGAAGTTACAGCGGGTATTTATCCCCAAATTTTACACAGACAGTCTCACAAGTCTTTCACGTGAACACAAAGTCAGGTGGGTGAGGGGCGTCCCCCACCCACCAGGTGTTTCCTTAAGCATGAGGAAGGACGATCCCAATTAAATCACAAAACTTTTACATGAACACAAAGCCAGGTGGGTGAGGGGCGTCCCCCACCACCAGGTGTTTCTTCAAGCATGAGGAAGGGCAATCCCAAAATTATCTCACTGTTCCTCATGCTTGGTTAATATTCCTCAAAAGCAATGCAACAGTTCTAATATCATAATATTCTAATAATCAATAACATTTAAAACTTATGCATGCACAACACCTAGTGACCAACTTAAATCCTAATTCCTTTCTATTTTACACTAATTCTACCTACACTATAGAGACTCTTAATTATAGCCCAAACCAGTTCCTAAGGAATCTGGCCCAGTCAAAAGATCATGTTGGGCCGTTTCTGGGAACAATTGATTACAATCTCTTAACAAAATGGCTGTTCTAAAATCCTATAAATCTATTTTAACTTCTATAAAAGTTTCTAATTCCTAATCCTGATCATTGGCAATAAAGCTTCTAAAATATAAAACCCAAATATAAACTGTAAATTGTATTAAAGCCAAAACCACAAATGTAGAAAATGGAAACAATGTAATTTCTAAAGTTAGCTGTAATCTTATTAAACCTCAAAATATCATGTTTGATCATGCTTGAACTAACATAATTCACTGACGTAGCATGATCTATTCTACAATAATTTCTATGAATAAAATAAATTCAATTTCTATAATAAGTAGAAAAAACCCTATACTATACTAACTGTAGCTAAAAACCGGTTTAAAAGAAAGCAGCCTTGTCCAAAGTATGCACCGGCCCCTTAGGAATGTGGCCCAGCCCAAAGTTTGTGCTGGACCTTTAGGAATGTGGCCCAGCCCAAAGTTCATGCTGGGCCATTTCTAGTAACTCTAGAAAATTATCTATATTATTAAGGTTGAAACAGCACTTTATATGTATACACTAATTCTACAAATATACTTTTAAATCTTAAGAGAAGCTTGTACTGTATTAAAGGCTCCCAAATGTGACCTGAGTTTGAATTATGTTAAGTTTAAAGCCGAAACCGCAGACTGTGAGAAACGGGAACAATGGACTCCTAAAGTAAACCATGCCTGTCGTACTCTCAGAACTTCATGCTTAGATCATCAAAGTACCTGCTAGTGGGACATGCCAAACAGCAAAGAAGGGGAGAGGAAATGGGCCATCAGCTCCTGAACTCATCCTAGTGGTCTCAGGGTCTGCAGCCCACCTGGATCCCTAACGCTCAGGCAGGCCTCCACAGCCGGCTCCCAACAATGGCCAATGTCTTCTTTTTTTTTTTTATTTTGAGGGATTTTAATTATAATATATGCTACTAGAACCTTCAAACAATGTCAGATAACAATGGGCACCCTCTCACTTCCTTGATTTAATGGAAACATTATCACGTAATGCATTTCCTCATTGTCTTCAGATGTCTCAGTTTTATTCAGTTTAGTCTTGTCTGAGCTGAGGTAGTTCTTTTTTTTTTTTCCTTTTAATTTTTTTTTTATTGTGAAGTTGTGGGGTACAGTTAAGGGTTAGGTATACAATTGTGTTTCATTCAGGCGCCCTGTTGATATGTTTCCCCGTACCCAGACAGATATTTGCTACTGTTAATCCCATCTCCCTCCCCCCACCATAGTCTCCCAGTGCAGTCAGTCATTTTCGTATAGTATTGCATTGGATGTTTAAGGTCCATTATAAGAGTGAGAACATGTGATACTTGGATCTTTGTTTCTGTGAGAGGTCACTCAGTATTATAGACTCTAGTTCCATCCAGGTTGCTGCGAAATTCATGATTTTGTTCTTTTTTATGGCTGCGTAGTATTCCATCGTGTATATGTACCACATTTTTTTAATCCAGTCCTCTTTTGACGGGCAGCATGGCTGTTTCCAGGTTCTTGCTATTGTGAACAATGCTGCGATAAACATACGTGTGCAGGTATCTTTTTTATAGAGTGATTTGTGTTCTTCAGGATATATTCCCAGTAGGGGGATTGCGGGGTCATATGGGAGGTTGGTATTTAGAGCTTTTAAGAATCGCCACACTGCTTTCCACAGAGGTTGCACTAGTTTACACTCCCACCAACAGTGTAGAAGTGTTCCCTTTTCACCACACCCTCTCCAGCAGCTGTTATTTTTTGAGTTGTTGATAATTGCCATTCTGACTGGGGTTAGGTGGTATCTCAGTGTGGTTTTGATTTGCATCTCCCTGATGATTAGTGAGGTTAAACATTTCTTTTTAGTGAAGTTTTTCCATCTCCTCCAGATTATTTATGTCACCTCAGCATGCCTGAAAAAGGAATCTGTTTCTCTGAATTTGAATGTTCATTTCCCAATAAACCTCTTTTATCAAGCTCATATTGGACAAATAGTAATCTCAATGGTGAAAGGGCATAAATAGACTCACAATAACTCATTTTTCTTATAGAATTCTGAATAAGAAAAGTCAGATATAAGTAATGAGGAAAACTATATACAATAGCTAATACTTATTGATTGGTGTGATGATTAATTTTAGGTGTCAACTTGACTAGATTAAGGGATGCCCCATAGCTGGTAAAGCATTACTCCTGGGTATGTCTATGAGGTTGTTTCTGGATGAGATTGGCATTTGAATCAGTGGACTAAGTAAGGAAGATCTATCCCCACTGATGTGGGTGGGCACTACCAAATCGGCTAGGAGCCCAGATAAAACAAAAAGTTAAAGAAAGGCAAATTCTCGCTCTTTCCTGGAGTTGGAACACCATCTTCTCCTATCCTCCAGAACTCCAGGTTCTCCAGTCTTTGGACTCAAGGACTTACACCAGCAATCCCCCAGGTTCTCAGGCCTTCAGCCTTGGACTGAGAGCTACCTCATTAGCCCCTCTGGTTCTGAGGCCTTTAGACTTGGACTAAGTCATGCTACTGGCTTCCCTAGTTCTCCAGTGGCAGACAGCATATCCTGGGACTCCTTGACCTCCATAATCACATGAACCAGTATCTACAATAAACCCTTTATCTACCTCTCCTCTCTCTTTGTTTCTCTCTGTGTTTCTCGCTCTGTATCTCTCTCTCTCTCTCCGTAGTATTAATTCTGTTTCTCTGGAGAAACTCGAGTAGTCCAAGTGGTTACCACCTAACTGGCACTGTTTAGGAGGTGTACCTGTAGCAATGCCTGTAAGTTCACAACAACCCTGTGAGGTAGCATCTACAATAATCTTTTTCTTACAGGGGAAGTAACTTGTTCAAGGTCCTGTGACTACTGATTGGTATAGTTGGGATTCAGAACTCCTTGGAATGTACTCTTAACCAGTATGTGATAACCTTTTGCTCTGTTGCCCAAAGTCACTGACTAAATATTTAATAATAATAATGATAAAAAGAAGAAAGGTTGATAGCTGAAGACTTTAACTGGGTTATTATTATTATTTTTTTTGAGTTGGAGTCTCACTCTGTCACCCAGACTGGAGTGCAGTGGCTGCTCCCAGCCACCACAGCCTCGACCTGCTGGGCTCCGGCGATCCTTCCGCCTCAGCCTTCCAAGTACCTGAAATTACAGGCATGCGCTACCACGCCCGGCTGATTTTTTGTTTGATTTATTGTAGAGATGAGGTCTTGCTGCCCAGGTGGGTCTCGAAACCGCAGGCTCAGGCAATCCACTCACCTCAGCCTCCCAAAGGCGTGGGATTGCAGGCTGAGCCACTGAGCCCGGCATTAACTGGGTTATTTTATTTGAGCCTCTCGATGACTCTAGGAGGTGGGTCTTATAACCATCATCCCTCTTTTACTTATGTGTATAGCAGAATGTTATATCCTTCTATCCATTTCTGACAGAGGCCTCAAATAATGGGCACTCTAGACCTTCACCTTCTAAAACAAGGTGCTAGACCATCTGCAAAGGTGATGCGAATCTCATTTCTGTCCAACTGGCTCTATGAAGAGTACAAGAAGAGGTGAGGAGGCCAAAAGGTTTCTGAGAAAGCTGTTGGAGCTCTCTGCTTTTGCCTGCCCTCTCGCTCCCCTGGAAATGGGGAGGGCTGCTTCACCTTCCCCTCATTTGTAGCTAAGAGGGCGTGGAAGAGACTAATGGAAAACCTGTTATGAGCTTCCTGGGATTTTTGATAGAGGGGTCTGGCTCTGATGTATTCCTCACAAACCTGAAGCTCACCTCAACTATTGGCCCCTCTGAGGAAATGAGCCCTGCCTCCTCCTGGGGGGAGGCATGAAATACAAGTTTCTCCAGATGCCCACCAGGAGGGAGCTACTGCCTAAGGTTGCCTCATATTATGCTGGGGATCATTTATTGAGGGCGGGATGGAAATGACTGCAATGCAAAGGCTGAAGGAGAATTCAAATTGTGACAAATATCTCAGCTTGGACTTTGTGTCATGATTCAGGTCAGAAAAACTGAATATGGTTGGAATATAAACAGGATTATTTTACAATTCATGTGTTTCTGGGTCTTGGTACAGATAGGTGAATGCACTGTTTTTTTATGAAATATGTTTTGTTTTGTTTTTTTTTGGAGTTGGAGTCTCACTCTGTCACCCAGACTGGAGTGCAGTGGCCGCTCCCGGCCCCGCAGCCTCCACCTGCTGGGCTCTGGCGATCCTTCCACCTCAGCCTTCCGAGTAGCCGGAACTACAGGCGCGCGCTACCACGCCCGGCTAATTTTTTGATTTATTGTAGAGATGAGGTCTCGCTGCCCAGGCGGGTCTCGAACCTGTGGGCTCAGGCAATCCACTCACCTCAGCCTCCCAAAGGTGCGGGATTACAGGCTGAGCCAAAGCAGGGACCATGCCAGGTTTTCTTCTTTAAAAAATTCTCACATTTTCTCACAGTAAGTTATGATAATTCTATCAAAAAAATGTTTTTGAATCAGAACTTAAATTTTCAGGTGTATAAACAAAGCAAGAAGTACGAAGATGTGTTTCTGGGTCTTGGTACAGATAGGTGTATGCACTGTTTTTTTTTTCCCTCTAGTTTTCAAATTTGTTAAACATAATGTTTACGTCTAATAATTTACAGCTAAAATATACATGAAAAATGCCATCATTCATGATAAAGCCTCTTTGAGTATATCATCCTTAATTCTGATGTTTCTCTCTTTCCCAGAAGCAACTGTCATATTTCCACTCAGGTCTTTTTCTATAAAATGTATTTGTGCCTATCGTAAGTGAACATACTGTTTTATGGCTTAAAAATATAATCAGTATCAAATTATATGTATTGCAACTTAAACAACTATTTCAACATCTGGGATAGCCTCTTTATCCCAGACTAGGTAGCAAGATATGGGATGAATTATCCTACATTTAAAGCGAGAAATGTTTTATAGTCTATCAGGTCTTATTTGACTATAACTAAGAAAAGCTATTTGCTATTGTGGAAAATTTGATTTTCAGGAGTGCATGGTCTATTGTGCTTCTCTTAATCGAAACACTAGGTGGCAGTGTTTTTACAGAAATGGTTTCAGAAGAGACAAAGAACAGGCTTTATTCTTCAAAGAATAATCCTCTTGAACAAGCAGTGACCAATAAGGCCACCTGCCTTCAATCTACCACCCAACAGCCTGTGCTGTTCAATACTGCAGTTCTAAATGCAGGGTTTAACCATAAGCAAGCGTACACACACACACACACACACACACACACACACACACACACACCAAAAACAGAAAGTCTGAAAGTATATCTTGGATAAATTGAAGAAAAATAAAAGAGCCGGGCTCAGTGGCTCAGCCTGTAATCCCGCGCCTTTGGGAGGCTGAGGTGAGTGGATTGCCTGAGCCCGCGGGTTCAAGACCCGCCTGGGCAGCAAGACCTCATCTCTACAATAAACCAAAAAATTAGCCGGGCGTGGTAGCGCGTGCCTGTAATTCCAGCTACTTGGAAGGCTGAGGCGGAAGGATCGCCGGAGCCCAGCAGGTCGAGGCGCGGTGGCCGGAAGCGGCCACTGCACTCCAGTCTGGGCGACAGAGTGAGACTCCAACTCAAAAAAAAAAAAAAAAGAAAAGAAAAAGAAAAGTCCCTTGTTTCACCCAGTTCTCAACTCATGCTTCATTTTTAGTGGTGTTTGAATTTATTAAAAAATCTGAACAAAATAAAAATGTTAATCTATTTGATTGCATATGCATACAATTATCGCCTCAAAAAAGAAAGTACTAGCATTCTGTATCACCAGAAGGCAGATTATTAAGTGTCGCTAGAGACAGGGTGACTGACACCTGGTGGCAAAGAGACACTTACTAGTGTCTGTGAATTAGAAATTCACAGGTTTTGGGTTGGAGTCCCAAACTTGGGCCAAATACAAAACGGGTATTGGATTTCTTTGATTTAGTCTCTGAAGACCAAAAGGACGTTTTTGTATTGGGCTGGCCAGGGCTATGAAAGGATGAGAAGTTTACAAACTATGTTTTATTTCTATAGTTGACCAGCCTCCAGATAGGCAGAAGACAAATTAATAGCCCAGTTTATTCAGTGTGTTGATCCTCACAATGTTTTTTCCTCTTACTCAAAAAGTTGTGTTTAAAAAGTAAAAATGTGCTCGAGAAATTTGGGAAGCCCATTTGCCATATGTGCCCACAATATGATATGCATTTTTATTTATAATTGTATATATTAGCATAACAATATTTCATTCATATTATAAGGCATGCACAACAAAACCCAAAAATTTTAACAGGAGAGGATGAAGTAAAAATAAATTTAGGCAGAAGCTCTAATATAGTCCCTTAGATGGTTTTGTGCCCCCTCGAAGGAAGGCACACCTCACTCTGGAGTTCAGTGGCACTGAGGTACCCAGTCACTAACATCTGACTTCATGTGGGCATCTTGTCTTGCTGAGTTTCCTAGTCCTGTGAATTAGACAGCGAGGGACTCTTGTTTACTCCATTTTTAGGTGAGGCATCACCCTTAGAATGATGCAATGACCGGCCTGAAATATGTTTAGAAAGCAGGGCCCATGCCAGGATTTCTTCTTCAAAAAATTCTCACATTTTCACACAGTAAGTTATGATAATTCTATCAAAAAATGTTTTTTAATCAGAACTTAAATTTTCAGGTGTATAAACAAAGCAAGAAGTACGAAGATGTGTTTCTGGGTCTTGGTACAGATAGGTGTATGCACTGTTTTTTTTCCCCTCTAGTTTTCAAATTTGTTAAACATAATGTTTACATTTAATAATTTACAGCTAAAATATACATGAAAAATGCCATCATTCATGATAAAGCCTCTTTGAGTATATCATCCTTAATTCTGATGTTTCTCTCTTTCCCAGAAGCAACTGTCATTATTTCCACTCAGACCTTTTTTTACAAAATATATTTGTGCCTATAGTAAGTGAACATACTGTTTTGATGGCTTAAAAATATAATAAGTATCAAATTATATGCAGTTAAGCTATTTATTTTTATCCATAAATATTTTGGGTTGTTTTTATATTTGCCCTATTACACGCACACAGCAATGCATGCACTTGCGCAGTCTTCTTTTGTATGTATCTTCCTCCATGAAGGTGATGAAAACTCATTTTGCAGGACCATGTACAGGAATGTCCATGTTTTCCGTGCTGATTTGAGATATGACAATTGTCATACACTAAATTCCCATATGGGTCTGTGTCAGGACTTTTTTGATGAAATGACTCTTCTGAGTCCAAACCCATTTTATTTTTTATTTTTAAATAGAGACAGTATCTGTTGCCCAGACTGGTCTTGAACTCCTTGCTTCAAGAGACCGTTCTGCCTCACCCGCCCAAATACTGGAATTATAGATGTGAGCCACCACATCCAACCCAAACCCATTTTAATGATCATAGCTTTATAATCTGTCTTGTCAACTGGTGGAATTTTTTTCTCTCTTGGTATAATCTTCCATATAAATTTTATAATTAGCATGTTCCATTAACAATACTGAACTTTTGATTAAGATTACATAGCATTTACAGATTAACCTGGGGTATTATTACTAGCTTTACTATATTGAACCTTTTATTCCATGAAAATGATATTGCTTTCCATTTGCTTAAGACTTACGTTGGTCAAGGGCTTATGCAATTCTTGTTTGGGTTATCCCTAGGTACTTCTGTTTTTGTTGCTACTGTGAATGGGATCATTTTTATACTTCTTTGTTAGACATAGACTTATAGGAAAATTGCCAGCTTTAAGATATTGATCTTGTGTCTAGCCACCTTATTAAGCTCTTATTGGTTCTAATACTTTGTCCTCCATCTTGACCGTATGGCTGCTTCTTTCACCTTGGTTGCTGTGGCCATTGCAGCATTCTTATTTACCCTATCATCTCTGCAAATTCCTTCTTAGCCTTTGCTGTTACCATCCCCACCACTGGAGCACTACTATTAGCATTTCCTTTCTTCACCCAAATTTCTGATTCTATAGATTACTTGGAGGCTAGATTTCAAAAAGAAAGCTTAAAAACAAACAAAAATCTTGAGTTTTAATTTTAATAAGGTAGTTTTTATTTCAGAAGTGCCATAAAGCAATGTACCTTGTTATATATTATAGATACCCAATGTGCTTCAATGTGAGGGGATTTGCATTTTTCTAATGGTAATATCCAAAACAGTTTGGCTAATTTAAATAGGTTCATGAATTTTTTTTTTGAGTTGGAGTCTCACTCTGTCGCCCAGACTGGAGTGCAGTGGCCGCTCCCGGCCACCGCAGGCTCAACCTGCTGGGCTCCGGCGATCCTTCCATCTCAGGCTTCTAAGTAGCTGGAACTATAGGTGCGCGCTACTACACCCGGCTAATTTTTGATTTATTGTAGAGATGAGGTCTCGCCAAGTTGCCCAGGCGGATCTCAAACCCACAGGCTCAGGCAATCCACTCACCTCAGCCTCCCAAAGCATGGGATTACAGGCTGAGCCACCGAGCCCGGCTTATAAATTCTTAAATATAAAATTCATGCCTCCTTGTCAGTTTATTACATATATATTTTACAATGTTAAGATATGTCAGCATAGCAATGTTAAATATTCCATAGATTAAAATATTTGTGTAAACTTTTCACTTACACCTCCGAAATCAGTGACATCACTTTTTGCATCATACATCATCACTTTCATTTCTAAGTGGTTTGGGATGCAAGAGTCTGTGAATGCTGCAGTTTACTAGAAGTCTTATCCCCTAAGTACCCTTTGTAGTAACACAGGGATTTTTTTTTCTTCATGTAGTAGTTTATTATCCCCCCAGCATAACTACTTAATATGTGTTTAATGGAAACTTTATTGAAGTATAACACATATGAAATAAAGTGTATAAATCTTAAGTGAATGGCCTGATGAATTTTCAAATTATTCATGTGCCAAGCACCCACATGAAGAAAAGAGAGCATCATCAGTATCCCGAGGCCCGCTTGTGCCAGCTTTCAATCACTTCTCCCTCAGACTCTGCCCCCTGGCCCCTTGCTGTAAGTACCACCATCTTACTAATACAATGGATGATCTCCCCTTGGTATGGAACCTTATATGACATGGTATCAAGTGATTTATATATATAATTTTGTGTCTGGCTTCTCTCATCTCAGACTATGATTGAGAAACCGCCACCATGTTGTATTTAGTTGTAGTGTGTTTATTGTCATTCATGTGGAAATTCCATTGTATGAACATACTCCAATTTTAGCAATTCTATGGACTTCCAGGTTATTTCTGGATTTTGGCTAGTATAAATCGTACTGCTGTAAACATTCTCATATAGCCTTTGAATATATGTTTCTTTTGGGTAGACTTTGGAGTGTAATTGTTAGGTGGGAACATGTTCAACTTAAGCAGACCCCACCACTCCAAATACCCATTAGCAGTATAATTCAGGTTGCCATACATCCTTGCCAACACACAGGATGTTTTGCAGTTTCAACCTCAGCCATTTAGGTGGGTGTGTGGCTTCATTTCATCATAGTTTTTATTTGCAATTCCCAGTCTTATTAAGTTAAACACATTTTCATGTGTTTATTAGTCTTATTTGTCCTATTTGTGAAGCACCTATTGGAGTTTTTTTGTCAAATTTTTTGTTGGTTTGTATGTTTTTTGTTTTTTAAGTTGTAGGGATTCTTTATGTATTCTTAATACAAGTTATTTGTTAAATATATGTATTGCAAGCATCTCCACCCTCCTTGTGGCTTGCCCTTTTACTTGTTTTTTTTGTTACTGTTGTTTTCTTTGGCTTTTGAGTCAGGGTCTCACTCTGTTGCCCACGCTGGAGTGCAATGACACAATCATGATTCACTGCAGCCTCAACCTCCTGGCCTCAGCCTTCTGAGTAGCTGGGACTACAGGTGGGCACCACCACACCCAGCTAATTAAAAAAAATTTTTTTTTTAGAGACAAGGTCTTGCTGGTTTTAAATTCCTGAGATGTTGCCTAGGCTGGTTTTAAACTCCTGAAATCAGGGAATCCTTCCACCTTGGGCTCCCAAAGTGCTGGGATTACAGGTATGAGTCACTACACCTGGGTACTATGATTTAAATAGGATTACATTTATAGTCTGTGACCTGGAATACAAAGACTTCCAAATGACACTGAAAAAGCTGTAAAGTATTACACTAAAAATGATTACCTATGTGAACACTAGTAAAATAACTTCTAAAATCAGAAGTAGGCTTTATATCTTTATTCAGAGGTGATTTAACTATAGAATAAGGCCCATCATATCATTATAAAATCCAACATTTTAAAATCTTTTTTTGCTTGGCAATTCTGTTTTTATGACTTTTACAATCCTGAAGAGATTCTCTTATCTGAAGTTTTTCATGCATTCAGGTATTTTGCATGGTGTCTGATGTGATCAATAATAAAGGTTGCAATGAAGTAGTAGCTATGATCATAACCCTAGAAGACAAAATAAAGACACTTATTGACCATGCAGAAACACTTAACATTAAGGATATTAAACAAATCTCTGAGGCCACTTAATTTACTTGTAAGTAGTCAAAATATTATAATCTGAGGAAGGTTTATAATAAAAATCAAGGTCACTATACTCGTACTTCAACATTTTCAGGGTACATTAAAACAGCAGCAAAAATACAAAGGAAAATTAAACAATCTGCATACCCTAGTTTCTCAATGCTGCCATTAATATGCCAAAATGGAAGTAACACATTAAATGTGCAAAGTAGACATGTGGTCATATCAGCAAGGCTTAAAAGAATGAGGATTTAGAAAGCTTAGAAGCATGAGAAAAACTGCATCATTTCACAGAAGCACACTCATAACCATAAGACAGTGATGGTTAAAATACAAAAGCAGCACACCAACAATACAGAAAAAGAACACAAGAATGCCCAAAAGCACTTTCACTGTTTGGGAAGTCAAACACAGCCATGATAGGGCATGTTAGGATTCTTCCTACACAGCAAAAGCACATCGCATCTTCATTTGAGGAAAAAGGAGTAATTTACTCAACCATGACATCCCTTAGTAATACATCAAATTGGGTAAAAAGTCAGTAAACCTTCGGAAAACTGCCGTGAAACAGAAAACATAACATACCATACAGTTAGCTGAAAAGATCTCAATCTATCTATTCAATAAAATACAAAGTGAAGTAAATGGAAAGAAATTAAAGTCTAGCCGGGCTCAGTGGCTCAGCCTGTAATCCCGCGCTTTGGGAGGCTGAGGTGAGTGGATTGCTTGAGCCCATGGGTTCCAGACCCGCCTGGGCAACTTGGTGAGACCTCATCTCTACAATAAATCAAAAAATTAGCCGGGCGTGGTAGCGCATGCCTGTAATTCCGGCTACTCGGAAGGCTGAGGCGGAAGGATCGCCGTAGCCCAGTAGGTCGAGGTTGCAGTGGCCGGAAGCGGCCACTGCATTCCAGTCTGGGTGACAGAGTGAGACTCCAACTCAAAAAAAAAAAAAAAAGAAATTAAAGTCTAAGAAAGATTTTTTTTTAAGTTTTCAACTAGTGAATGGTCTCTGATGGGGGAAAATGGGAATTTTTTTAAGTACGTAAGAAAACGGATCCAATAAAAACATCACCAGGTAACAGCAGTTAATAAAAAGTTCTAGTTTAAAGTCATCAAAGTAATTTACATCTTCTTCTAAAGCTTGTAAAATGGAAGTGAATGTGACAGGAATGCTATCAAAATTAAGGCTAGAATTACTTAGTTTCACATCTCTCAATGATTTGACTAGTCCCAGATGGTTAGTTAAATTTAGAGCTAAAGGACAGTTTCTTACATAATGAAAGAAATGTAAAGAAAAGCATTTCCACCCATGTAATTGTTGAATTGTTAAGAAGTTAAATAGGCCCATGAGTTTTAGGCAACAAAACTTTCAAAATGTACCAAGTAGTATCTGCCACTTTTCACAGATCAGAAGATGGCTCCAATAGAAAATAGACACAGATGTAGGGAACAGACACCTCAAAAGACTACGAGAAAAGCCCTACTGTGACTGAGTATGCCATATTTATATCCTTAGTTTCATGTGTGTTAAGTGCCTTCAGGCACATAATGGATAGCCACCATTGTTGTTGTTGTAAATACTAATACTACTACTATTACCATCACCATCATCATCATCATAATTATCATCATCATAGAAGTTCCATGGTAAAGAAAGTAACAATTAAAATTCTTTGACAAATTAGTTGGCTTTGGTATGTTAAACAGTTTGCGCAACTGTCTATATTTAGTGACACTTGAAGGGGCCTTATCTTCCTCCTCTGCCTCACACTTTAAATGGAAAATTCTTGGTAGCAAAACTCTGACTCTTGGAATATAAAAATAAATGAACACATTATTTGACTCTTCACTCAACTCTCAAAAAGGAAGCAGTGCTCCAGCAGCTATGACGTTCATTCTAACAGGCAGTGCTTTCCAACATATTTTCCAGACACAATTAGAAAAGCTCGGATAGAAATCCCCAGGTTATTAAGACTGTCACTGAACAGTATTCATTTATTTATTTAACAGACATTGATTCTTTGTGCTAGATACTTGTGCTAAGCATGGGGATACAGAGATGAGTGAGAGATCCCCACATTTCCGGAATTCTCAGCCACGTTCTCACTCTTCTCTATTAGGCAGATACAGAGGCCAAAACAGCCTGTGAATTGTCAAAAAGCTCCTGAGGCGTAAGGAGTTAGTAGAGCCTCTCCTTCTAGCCTCCAAGAAGGGGAGTACCATTTCTTAAGGTTTCCTTGGTATCAGGTCATTACATTTTTTTCTGTGTAGCTTCAATAACTAAAGATAAGGATGTATGGGCCCTTTCTTTTCAGTCTACCAGCCATCAGAATTCTGCTACCTAGAGTTTTTTTTTGCCATTTGGATTCCTTGAAGTCAAAATAGAAAAAGAAAAATTATATAAAATAAGAACCAAATAAATATCTCCCCATGCACTATTCTCTCCCTTGCAAAAAGTTTTTTTGACAGTTGACAGAGCTTAAATATAAGTTGTGAACATTTAACACTATTAAAAAGAGGTAAAGGAATAAAGGTGGGTAAACCATGCACATGATTGTAATCATTTCCTTTCCTCTTTTTTAGATCACTTATTTATATATCCTCTTTAATTTTCATCTTATTTTATTTTTCACAGCTCCTGTTCCACAAAGAAATAGTTAAACTGTACTTATAGTCGAACAAAAAGCAGGTTGATAAAACTCTCAGACTTGAGGTAATCTGATCAATGGAAGTTGGCTAGAAAATCTGAAAGTAGCCTCTCTGAAGCCATGATTGAGGCATGTGCATTCATTCCTGATTCAATTGCAACATATCTAACATAGTCTCCTTCAGATTGTGTAGCTCTCTCTTAACCCGACTTTGCTGGAAGTAAAGTAAATGATGGAAATTGTGCCTCTAGTAATCTGAATATATTTTCTTACTTTTTAAAGAAGAATTGATGTTTTGTCTTGAATCCTCATTAAGTTCAGCCAACCAAGTTTATTAAATTCCTTGGACTACAGGCGTTTTAGAAATAAATAAGTTGATTCGTTTTTTTCCCTCCAAGAATGTCATCCATGTTCTAACTCTAATTTTTTAAAAAACTAAAGAGACTTTCAGATTTTGTTAGCAAGCAGAAACTTTGAAAAATGATTAGAATTTCTTGGCACAGCCTTAGGAGAAGCAGCTGAGGCATCTGGACTCAAGTATGGTTTGGTACGTCACTTACAGTTATGGTTAATGTAGTCAGATGCACTACTGTATAGCTATAGTTAATGCAATTAAGTGCATTACTATATAATCAAAATGGAATTGGGAGTTCTTAAGGCCGGTTGCTGATCTAAAACATAGTTGTGACAGTAATGCTAAAATAAAATACATCTTTAAGAAGTCTATTACTTAAGGATGGATACTAAAAGACAACAAGGTCTATGTAATATGTTGGGTTTTGACCTATTTTCCTATGTGATATAGATTATTCACATGTTCACAATATTCCTGTAAACAAGATGCTAAGATCTGCTGCATAAGTTAGACAGGTAGCAGACTATGCACAATTTCTCCTGTGCTAGCTCTAATTTCATCCCTTTACTCCCCAGGAGCATGTTGTGCTGCCTGGGAATGGCTAGACAGATGACAGGAGAACAGTATTTGCAGTCAAATGACCTTGTTTCCAGTTTGGATTCTACCATTTACTAGCTGTGTAAATGTATCAGAACTTAGATAAGTAAGCTACTTCACTGGGCCCGTCTCCCCATTTATAAAACAGATGGCCAGGAAAGGAGTGTGCTCTCATTTGATGATATAAGGATTAAAATTAATGTAAAAACATTTTTGACTGTAATAGACTGCCTTACACATTGATCTAGATTTATGTGACCATTTATTATCATAATTACATTTTAGATCAAAGTGCCTGACACATTATCTTTAAACATGAATAAAAATGTATTTAAAAATCATGATCATGTAAAATTTTCAGTGTACATTTTTCATACTAAGATAACTATTCTACTTATATTACGTTTTAAAGCTTATTTACTTTTTTAAAAGCAGAATTTATTTAATTACAACTGTAGTAACAGAAATAATTAGGTGAGTAGTGGAGTATCAGAAGTATTTTAGTTAAGAAAACTATGCAAGCCAATTGAAATTCAGTTATTCTTAAACAACTAGAAAATCAAGTAGCACAATGAACAGATTAGCATGTAAATCAAATAATAAAAAGCACATGTGTAACAGATAATACTTTCTGAGGCTAAGATGTATATATAAAATAAAGAGAAACTGAGGTAGAAATTTGTCCTTTTTATTCTACTGCAGCAAAGGTGCATGTGTAAAGAAAGATATATCTGCTAATTATCATTCAAGTATAAACACCTTATTATTTACTAGTTTGATGGTGGGGAGAACACTATAAATATTTTTCACTACCAAAAGTTTTCCTATTTCTATCAAATTGAGTCTTAGATATAATTAATTTAATAGGAAGGCTTTCACTTCTAGTGTCTTAATATAATTTAAAACTACCTTACTAGAGGTAGTATTTTATATGCTAAAATAAAGTTAAGAAACTATTAAGAAATTTTGATTTTTTATAGTTACATTATTTAGATCAAGCTAAGGTTTCCTATACTTGCCTCTTGTAGTCTGAAAACAACAGGGATTTTCTTTTCTGTACAGGCAGCTATGAAGTTATCAGGGAGTAACTGTCCATCTGAAAGAAACTGGTCATCTTTCCCTTGATCAATTAGTATGTCCAGCTGAGAATCTGAATAGGACTTCACAAGGAGGGTAGCATCATAAGACTATAAAAAGAGAAAAAACATTGAAAAGTAAATTCTAAAGTGAACAGAAAGATGCTCTTCAGAATATACTACACTAGAACCAAATAAACATTTAAAGTCATTTAAGCTCTCAGGTGATTAAGTCAGAAATATGCTTTCAAATTGGCTTAAAATCTGATTTCCTGGGTTTTTATTTACAAGGCATCAGAATTCTATTTCCTAATAACAGAATCTTCCTCACTTTCAAGCAGTCCTAGATCAGTGGCAAGAATCCTGTATCATAAGCATTCTTTACAACATGGCCTTTTTTCTTCTAAAGTTTTAATGCTCCTCATGACCTTTCAACCCAAAACATGACTGTTTTTCTTTGTAATTCCCTCCTCATACTGAAAATCAGAAATTTCAGGCCAGGCACAGTGGCTCATGTCTGTAATCCCAGCATTTTGGGAGGCTAAGGCGAGTATTGTTTAAGCCTAGGAGTTCCAAGACAAGCCTGGAAAACATGGTAAGACCCCATGTCTATTTAAAAAAAAAAAAAAAAATTAGTCAGGTGGAACATGCCTGTAGTTGCAGCCACATGGAAGGTTAAGGCAGAGGGATCGACTGAGCTCAGCAGGACAAGGCTGCAGTGGCCAGGAGCATGCCACTGTATTCCAGCCTGGGCACAAAGTGAGACTCCGATTTATTTAAAAAAAAAAAAAAAAATTTCTTCTGACTCCATTACCTTTTTCTTTTTCCAAATATTCTCTATTTCAGACAATCTACTATTTTTGTCTCTAATTCCAAACATAAGTACATTCAGCTCTCTTTTTTACTGTTGAACAACAGCAAACCTCTGCTGTCTACATGAGCTTTCAGAAAGACATGATATACATAATTGGAATCACATCAACCCACACTTCAAAGTTATTATCTGAGGAGTTGCCACCAGCTAACAATTTTATATTTTCCCATCTATCTTTAAATATTGATTATTTATATATATGTATTCACTAATGATAACTTTTCTTCATTGACCAAAACAAACAACAACCAAAAAACCTTTCTTCTAAGTATCATGCTATTAAAGACTTTCATCTTAAAAGGAAATGGTGGAAGGAGACCTATAAAGTCTGACTAGTTCTAAATTTTATGATTTCATCATTCTATATGGCCTTCTGATTCCAACTGTAAATTAAATAATACCTTAAACATGATATAATAAAGACTTAATAAAACCTGTTGTCACTTCAAGAAAATTATATAACCAGATTTTTTTTAGATTACCTATGCCTCTACTTCTCTCAATTAGTTGGTCTATTACCCAACTCTTCTATTAGACTATAAGATCCCTGTGGATGTGAAAGGGTCATCTACTTCATGACAAAAGATTTCAGAACTCAGCACAGGCTCTACACCTGAATACTCAGAACACTGATGTACACGCAGCACCAGTTCTCAAAGGACCTAATCCTAATCATTTCTAGCACTTTTCCTATGTAATAAAAATCTAAGCCTAAACAAAACAAAACTGTAATCTACTGACTAGGACTAACCTTCCCGTTTGTTAAAATTTCAATGATCATTCTTAAACAAAACAGAGACCCATTTGGGAATGATCCTGAACACAGAACTATAAATTTGAATACTTTAAGACAAACTTTTTTTTCCCACACGCAAGTATTTTCTGCTTGTCATAATATACATGGTGATGAGTTCATTTTCAAAATATTTAAACTTCTGGTGGAGCTTGCAAATGGCCTATTTCTGTACAATAGTAAAATGGCTCTCAGGAGAAAGGATCATTTTTATTTCCATTATTTCCTGTTCCCTTGCTTGAAAAGCAGGCTTGCTGTGGGGATATAGCATAAATATATATTATACAGTATATTTTTAAAGACTTTTAAATCTGAAATTTAAAATCCAAATTTGAGATGTGAATTTTGAAATAAATAAGCAAAATAATTAAAAAGCCAGGGCTCTTGGTTCCTATTATACAATTGAGCATATAGTTAATAAGAGGCAAATCTAAATTTAGTAATACAGGTTGACCATCCCTAATCCAAAAATCTGAAATCAGAAATGTTCCAGTATCTAAACCGTTTTGAGCACCAAAATGATGCTGAAAGGTCATGTTCACAGAAAATGCTCAACAGAGCATTTTGGATGTTTGGACTAGGGATGCTCAACTTATAGTAGGTGGTATTTTTTGGTTACGTTAATATAGAGATAATGCGAATTTACAAAAAAAAGCATCAGCAGAAGCAAAAAACTGTAGCCTCAGAATATCTGCCATGATTCAATACAATTAGAAAGTAGGTTTTTGTTGTTGGTGTGTTGTTGAGGCACACACAGACTCACAGTGGGGGTGCCAAAAAACGTATACACATTTTAAGAGATGTTATCTATGTGTTACTTTTCGAAGTTGAATTGAATTACAGCAGTAATGTGTAGTATGACGTTTGCTTAAAAGATGGTGCTAATCAAATGAATGCTAGTGTAATCATGTGACGAGCAGGCCAGTCAAAGAAAATGGCAGAAGCATAGTTGAGTGATGGGGGAGGGGGTGCCAAAAAATGTATATATATTTTAAGAAAAAAAACTGTACTAAAATTGTAATACTATATACTGGTAACAAAAGATGAATACAAGTCACGTTTTACTTCTGCAAGTATAAGAGGTGGACACTGATAGAGTTCTGTGGCGAACACGTAAACTGTTCCAACACCACAGCAGAAGAATCAGGACTTGTTGCTGTGAAACACACACACACACACACACACACACACACACACACACACACACACACACACATTTACTTTTGCTAATTACTCTCAGCTCTCGAGCCCTAACTTGAGCAGGCTTGGAATATAATGTTTGTGGTGTGTCCAGCCTTTTAACAAATCTGAAAACCTATGCACAAGTATTAAAGCAGCCATCCAGTACCTACCTTCCATTTACCTTGATCTGTTCCCAAATATCCACTAAAGGCTTTTTTGCCCCAAGGACAGAGCACTGGGTTGCAAATTGGAGCAAATGCTGACACAGACTTCAGAAACAAAAGAAATTTAAAAGCAAGTTATATTTTGCTAAATTAAATATGAATAGATACTTGCAACCTGCTTAAAAATGCAGAAGTTATTTACAGCTAGTTTAAAAACTGACTTGCCATGAAAGCACCTGTGAGCAATTTTTCTTTTGATATATTATGGGCTCAGATCGTAGGCACCTCCATAATACATCTTTTGTATGTTCTATTAAGAGAGCTAATAAATATAGGTGCTAAAATAATGCAAAGCAATGCATTACCATTTAATTAAGTAAGGTACAAAAGGAAATTTATGTTCTAAGTTTCTACTCCTTTTTTGTACTAAAAATTAATCTGGCTGGGCTCAGTGGCTCACGCCTGTAATCCCAACACTTTGGCGGCAAAGGCGAAAAGACTGTCTGAGCCCAGGGGCTTGAGACCAGCCTGGGCAACCTAGTAAGAGACCTTGTCTCTACAATAATTAAAAAAATTACCCCGGCATGGTGATGTGCACCTGTGGTTCTAGCTATGTGGAAGGCTGAGGTACAAGGATCGCCTGGGCTCAGCAGGTTGAGGCTGCAGTGGCCGTGAGCCAATGTACTCTACTCCAGCGACAGAGTGAGACTCCAACTCAAAAAAAAGAAAAAAGAACTGTAGTTATATAAAACGGTTCATGCCTACCTTAGTGTACATGTTATTAAATCTGAGACATTATTTCTCTTAAATAGTACCAAAAGCAGTGAGCAATGTCTAAATATGACTGAATTTTTAACATTATTTTGTGTTCTGTACAATGTCCTTTTTCACTGGTAAGGTGCAGAGATGGGATCTCAACTTCAGAGTACTCATCAATGTTTATGTTTAGCAATGTCTACAAGCTTTTTTAAAGGACAGAAAAAGATCGCTTTTCCACTTCAACAATAGATTGCCTTAAAAAGTAGAAATAAGCCGGGCTCGGTGGCTCAGCCTGCAATCCCGCGCCTTTGGGAGGCTGAGGTGAGTGGATTGCCTAAGCCCGCGGGTTCGAGACCCGCCTGGGCAGCGAGACCTCATCTCTACAATAAATCAAAAAATCAGCTGGGCGTAGTAGCGCATGCTTGTAATTCTGGCTACTTGGAAGGCTGAGGCGGAAGGATCGCTGGAGCCCAGCAGGTGGAGGCTGCGGTGGCCGGGAGCGGCCACTACACTCCAGTCTGGGCAACAGAGTGAGACTCCAACTCAAAAAAAAAGAAAAAAAAGAAAAGTAGAAATAAAATGTTTATGTAAGAAAACCCACTGTCATACCATGAATTAATTCAACTGTATAAAAAAGCTTATCAAAAATTTTATCTGGTACCACAGCAAGAAACTGCCACTAAGAAACAATTCCATTTCTCAGTAGCACATTTAAAATGATCAAGAAGTCCTTCCTGAGGGAAGGAAATGAGTTAAACAAATGTTATAGTCATGAATAGTTCTGTAATCTTAAAGACAGAAGCGATCTTAAGACAATCATAGCCCTGACACTTCCTTTTTCAACTCTCATAATATGCTGCTCTGCACAGTATGATCTCTACATATAGTGGTTATTCACACTGGACTCATTTACTTTTGTTTTTATTTTTTTTTAAGTTGAAGTCTCACTCTGTCATCCAGGCTGGAGTGCAGTGGCATACTCCCAGCCACTGTAGCCTCAACCTGCTGGACTCAGGTGATCCTTCCAACTCAGCCTTCCAAGTAGCTGGAACCTGTAGTTCCAGCTAATTTATTTTTATTTTTTTTATTGTAGAGATGAGGTCTCACCAAGTTGCCCAGGCTGGTCTAGAACCCATGGGCTCAGGAAATCTCACCTTGACCTCCCAAAGTGCTAGGATTATAGGCGTGAGCCACCGTGCCCGGCCTAAACTGGATTCACTTAAATAAAAAATATAAAGCTAGAAATCTTCAAATGAAGAATGAGAAAGGCTGAGAGTGATGTTTTTCAATCAAGATGCATTTCAATTTTCATTAGAGACAGTTAGAACAGAATTCTTAAGCTTCTACAATGATAAATATCTTCTACTTCAGAAAATCAAAGTTAATTTTTCAAAGGTATTTCTGGTGAAAATATAAATAAAGGATAGATCCTGTCACAATTAATATGAACCAAGAATAGTAACTTTTAGAAAAAAAAACATGTCCAAAAGTATACTTTGAATAAAAGCTATAAAAAAGGTAAAGTACATTTTCTAATACTTCTAGTAGGCCAACAAGAAACCATTCTGATGGGATTCCTGTGTTTCTGATTCTGTAATATATACTGTATGTCCAGATGTAATATTCTCCCAAGTCCTCAAAACTAGAAAAGTATAAGCCCCAAACTAAAACGATATTGTAATTTCAGTCTTTAAAGTTTCCTAATGTTATATTATTCAAGAGAAATATTTATCACTAGAAGATTAGGTAATCTTACTTTGTATTTTCCAGGATTTTTCAAAGCACAAATCAGAGCTCCATGGCCTCCCATGGAGTGGCCAAAAATAGACATCCTTTGGGGGTCCACTGGAAAATTGGCATTGATGAGTTGGGGAAGCTAGAAAAAAATTTAATAGTGACTAAAGATACCAAAAAACTAAGTTTAGACTTTTTCAAAGTTATATAAAATATTAATCAATCACAGTTTTACAATGATTTGAACTAGCAATGATTCAAACAAAACAAAACAAAAACCTCATGGTTTTTAATAGATCAGTGGGCAATATATGGTACAGACTTCTTAGAAAGCTACTTTAGCAAGATGATACAGTAAAAATATATGCAAAAACATAAATGTCCTCCTAGAGGAAAAAGTCAATTATGGCATTTGACAGAATATTATGCAGTTATTAACATTAGAAGAATACTGAAAAATATTAATTTATATAACTAAGAAAAAGAACAGGCCAAAACTTTGAAATTATTTGAAAACTAGTCATAGAAAAAATCTGAAATATATCGAAATATAAGTATTATTTGGGGTGACAGAATTATGGCGACTAAAAATGTACCCAGGTGAAGTGGGGACCAAAGTGAAGACTGAACTTTACCTGTATAATGAGCACTCGTATACCTAACACTGAATTATATCCTACATCTTTAAAATAAAAGTTAAAAAAAATTACATTAGCTGGGCTCGGTGGCTCAGCCTGTAATCCCGTGCCTTGGGAGGCTGAGGTGAGTGGATTGCCTGAGCCCGCGGGTTCGAGACCCGCCCGGGCAACTTGGTGAGACCTCATCTCTACAATAAATAAAAAAATTAGGTCGGGCCGGGGGCTGCGACCGGGCCGCAAGAGCTGCTCATTGTTTTGCGGTGGCGGCTGCCGCGGCTTACGGTGGTAATGTGGTGTGTGTGTGTGACGCTGCCGAGTGAAGGCGGGTTGAGCGGCGCTGCGGGCCCGCCCGACGGGAACAGGCACAGCGGGCTGTCAGAGCCGCTCCCAGGTTTCCAGTGGCGAGATCGAGAGTGGAAGTAGAAGCAGGACCCATAGCTGCCTAGAGTTGCCCTGCAACTGGGGTCTTCAGCCTTCTAGACCCTGTCAATGTGAAGGCCTCTGAGGCTGGCTCCCGACATCTACCCATTAAATAATTCCGGAGACGGGGCAAGATGGCGACGGCATAGGTGAACTGGTGAGATTCTCTGAACGGACCAAGGCTGCATACTGCTGAATAGACAGACTGTAAAGCAGAGGGAAAAGTGAACAAAGCCAGAAGAGCCTCATAAGGAAGAACAGGTCAGTGCAGAAGAGAAATAAAAGCAACCCCACCTTTCCTCAAAAACAGAATTGAAGAGGGAAAGGGAAAGGGGGAGAGGGAGAAAAATCTACAGAAATGAAGAAAAACCAAAAGAAGAGTATGGGTCTCTCCCAGATGCCTGGGAGAGCAGACACTGAGAAAACTGACTTGGGAATGCAAACAATGAAAAGTCCCCAGAATGAAGGGTCTCAAAATGCAAATGTAGATATCAAAACAATAATGGAGAGATTAAAAAGAATTGAGGAGACACAAGAAGAAACTAGGAAGGAGCTGATATCTGATAACAGTAATAAAGAATACTGTGAATGAAATAAATAACAAATTGATAAGCATGGAAAGCAGAATTACCCAAGCAGAAGAAAGAATCTCAGAGCTTGAGGACCAAAATATAGAAATAACTCAAACTCTTAAAAACACAGAAAATAAGCTCAAAAAGACAGAACAAAACCTTCAAGAGATGAGTGACTACCTCAAGAGGCCTAACCTAAGAATAATCGGACTCCCTGAGGCAGAAAGAGAAACAGAGACCACATTGGAACAAACTTTCCATGAGATCATTCAAGAAAACTTCCCTTATCTAATCAATGATGCAAAAATTCAAACACAAGAGATTCAGAGAACCCCCACAAGACAACAAATGAGAAGACCAAAACTCCTAGACACATAATAATTCGCCTAAATAAAGTAGGCACAAAAGTAAAAATCCTAAAGGCAGCAAGAGAAAAAGGCCAGATCACCTACGATGGAAGACCAGTCAGAATAGCAGCAGATTTATCTGCAGAAACCCTGCAGGCTAGGAGAGCTTGGAGCCCTATATTCAAAGTCCTAAAAGATAAACAATTTCAACCAAGAGTAATCTACCCGGCCAAGCTAAGCTTCATCAGTGAGGGAGAATTAAAATCTTCCCCAGATATCCAATCCCTAAAAACTTATGCTGCCACCAAACCATCTCTACATGAAACACTTAAGAAAGTACTAAACACAGAAGAAAAGGAAAAAAGAACAACATTCTTCACAAGAGTACAGGGAAAAGAATAAAATATACACGAACCAACCCCAAAACCAAAAGAAAGACAAAAAAAAAAAAAGAAAGAAAAAAGAAAAAACCAAGTGGAAGAACAACAACTCAATAAGAACTCCATGATAGGGACGAACTCTCACATTTCAATAATTAGTCTGAATGTGAATGGACTAAACGCACCACTGAAAAGACATAGAATGACAAAATGGATAAAATATCACCAGGCAACAATATACTGCCTTCAAGAGACCCATCTCACTAGAAAGGACATACACAGACTCAAAGTAAGAGGATGGGAAACAAATTTTCAGGCGAATGGAACACAAAAGAAAGGAGGAGTTGCAATCCTAATTTCAGACAAAATACCATTTAAGCTATCAAAAATTAAAAAAGATTTTTGAGGGCCACTACATAATGATAAAAGGTTCACTCCATCAACAAGAAATATCTATCCTAAACATATATGCACCCAACATAGGTGAGCCAACATTCATAAAGCAACTTCTAGGAAAACTAAAGAAAGACATTGATTCTAACACCATAATAACTGGGGACTTTAATACACCACTCACAACCCTAGACAGATCATCAGGACAAAAAATCAGCAAGGAGATTCGGAACCTCAATGAGACTCTGGACCAAATGGACTTAATTGATACCTATAGAACACTCCATCCAAAGACCACAGAATACACATCCTACTCATCACCACATGGAACATATTCTAAGATCGACCACATAATTGGACACAAATCAAGTAGAAGCAAATTTAAAAGGACTGAAATTCTACCATGCACCTTCTCGGACCACAGTGGAATAAAAAGAAATATTGACACCAACAAAGTCCCCCCAAAACCCACAAAAACATGGACACTAAACAGCATGATGCTAAATAACTCCTGGGTCAATGATGACATCAAAACAGAGATCAAAAGATACCTGGAAACAAATGAAAATGAAGAAACATCTTACCAAAATCTCTGGGATGCCTTAAAAGCTGTAGTAAGAGGGGAATTTATATCCCTACAAACACACATGAGGAAAATGGAAGGAACAGAAATTAACAACCTAACAAGCCACCTAAAGAAGCTGGAAAAGCAAGACCACAAAAACCCTAATTTCAGCAGAAGAATCCAGATCACCAAAATAAAAGCCCAAATCCAGGACATAGAAGACAAAAAGATAATTGAAAAAAAATCAATGAAACAAAAAGCTGGTTCTTCGAAAGAATAAACAAGATCGATGGTCCCCTAGCTAGACTGACCAAGAAAAAACGAGAAAAAAACCAAATAAGCACAATCAGAAACACAAAAGATGAAGTCACATCTGACCCTGAAGAAATACAAAAGATCATTAGAGACTACTACGTACACTTGTATGGAAACAAACTTGAAAACCTTAAGGAAATGGAGGACTTTCTGACATCACACAACTTACCTAAGTTGGAACAAGAAGAAATTGAGACCCTAAATAAACCAATAACAATCAAGGAAATCGACTACGTAATAAGAAAACTTCCTACAAAAAAAAGCCCTGGTCCAGATGGCTTTCCAGGAGAATTCTACAAGACATTTAAGGAGGAGCTGATACCAATCCTACTGAAGGTATTCCAGGCGATTGAATAAGATGGAACGCTCCCCAAATCATTTTACGAAGCCAACATCACATTGATACCCAAGCCAGGTAAAGATCCAGCAAAGAAAGAGAACTACAGGCCAATATCTTTGATGAACATAGATGCTAAAATTCTCAACAAGATCCTAGCAAACCGGATTCAGCAATACATCTCAAAAATCATCCATCATGACCAAGTAGGTTTCATTCCTGGGATGCAAGGCTGGTTCAACATTCGTAAAACCATAAATGTTATTAAATACATCAACAGATGTCAAAACAAAAACCATATTATTATATCATTAGATGCAGAAAAAGCTTTTGATAAAATCCAGCACCCCTTCTTGATAAAAATCCTTGAACATCTAGGCATACGGGGAACATACCTCAAAATAGTAAAAGCCATTTACGAGAAACCCACAGCAAGCATACTCCTAAATGGACAAAAATTAGAACCATTTTCCCTGAAAACTGGAACAAGACAAGGATGCCCACTCTCACCCGTCCTGTTCAACAGAGTATTGGAAGTCCTGGCTCGAGCAATCAGAGAAGAGAAGGCAATCAGGGGTATCCAAATAGGAAAAGAGGAAGTCAAGTTATCTCTCTTTGCAGACGACATGATTGTATACCTTGAAAACCCAAGAGAATCTGTCAAAAACCTCCTTACACTGATAAAGACCTTTGGCAAAGTCTCAGGATACAAAATAAATGTACAAAAGACATCGCATTTCTCTACACCAATAATAAATAAACAGAAACCCAAATAAAAAACACAATTCCATTCACAATAGCCGCAAAAAAATGAAATACTTTGGCATCTTCCTAACCAGAGACGTGAAAGACCTTTACAAGGAAAACTACAAAACACTGCTCAAAGAAATCAAAGTTGACACAAACAAGTGGAAAAATATCCCGTGCTCATGGATCGGAAGAATCAACATTATGAAGATGTCCATCTTACCTAAGGCAATCTACAAATTCAATGCAATGCCCATCAAATTACCAGCAACATTCTTCTCAGACCTAGAAAAAACAATGCAGGAATTCATATGGAAACACAAACGTCCAAGAATAGCCAGAACAATCCTCAGCAAAAAAAACAAAGCAGGTGGTATCACACTACCAGACTTCAAACTTTACTATAAAGCTACAATCATCAAAACAGCTTGGTATTGGTATAGGAACAGGCATATAGATCAATGGAATAGAATTGAGATTCCAGAAGCAAAACCTCAATTTCTCAACCAACTCATCTTTGACAAAGCCTCCACCACCTACCACTGGGGAGAGGAGAACCTATTCAGTAAATAGTGCTGGGAAAACTGGCTGACCACATGCAGAAGATTGAAACAGGACCCCTATCTATCCCCATGCACAAAGGTTAATTCTAAATGGATCAGAGACCTAAATGTAAAACCTCAAACCATAAGAACCTTAGAAAATGAAGGAAAAACCCTCATGGAAATCGGAACTGGCATCCAATTCCTGAACAAAACCCAAAACCCACAGCTCATAAGAGAGAAAATAGACAATTGGGACCTTATTAAACTGACAAGCTTCTGCAAAGCCAAAGAAACCATCAAGCGAGCAGGGAGACAGCCCACAGACTTGGAAAAAGTATTTGCCAACTCCAGGTCCGACAAAGGCTTAACATCCTAGATCTATAAGGAACTCAAGCGTGCTGAAAAGAAAAAAACAAACAACCCCATTATAAAATGGGCAAAAGATATGAACAGACACTTCACAAAGGAAAACATCCGAGCAGCCAACAAACACATGAAGAAATGTTCAACCTCACTAATCATCAGGGAGACGCAAATCAAAACCACACTGAGATACCACCTAACCCCAGTCAGAATGGCAATTATCAACAACTCAAAAAATAACAGCTGCTGGAGAGGTTGTGGTGAAAAGGGAACACTTCTACACTGTTGGTGGGAGTGTAAACTAGTGCAACCTCTGTGGAAAGCAGTGTGGCGATTCTTAAAAGCTCTAAATACCAACCTCCCATATGACCCCGCAATCCCCCTACTGGGAATATATCCTGAAGAACACAAATCACTCTATAAAAAAGATACCTGCACACGTATGTTTATCGCAGCATTGTTCACAATAGCAAGAACCTGGAAACAGCCATGCTGCCCGTCAAAAGAGGACTGGATTAAAAAAATGTGGTACATATACACGATGGAATACTACGCAGCCATAAAAAAGAACAAAATCATGAATTTCACAGCAACCTGGATGGAACTAGAGTCTATAATACTGAGTGACCTCTCACAGAAACAAAGATCCGAGTATCACATGTTCTCACTCATATAATGAACCTTAAACATCCAATGCAATACTATACGAAACTGACTGACCGTACTGGGAAACTATGGTGGGGGGAGGGAGATGGGATTAACAGTAGCAAATATCTGTCTGGGTACGGGGAAACATCCCATATCAACAGGGTGCCTGAATGAAACGCAATTGTATACCTAACCCTTAACTGTACCCCACAACTTCACAATAAAAAAAAAAATAGAATTCTAAGAAAAATAAGGTTCTGAAAGAGCAGAACTCTCATTTAAAAAGCACTATGTTGGGTACTTAACCAACTTCAGAAATGGCAGTTAAAACATTTTGTCAAAATTTGTTAACTGAATCCACCACAAATAAACATCATTATTATGAGTTTAAAAAAAAAAAAATTAGCTGGGTGTGGTAGTGCACGCCTGTAGTTCCAGCTACTTGGAAGGATGAGGCAGAAGGATTGCCGGAGCCCAGCAGGTCGAGGCTGCGGTGCCGGGAGCAGCCACTGCACTCCAGTCTGGGCGACAGAGTGAGACTCCAACTCAAAAAAAAAAAAAAAAAAAATTACATTATTGTTTCTGAGTTTTTATGATATATATATTAAGATCATATAAAATTTAGAAAAATGCATAAACAGCACATAAATATTATTAATAGAAGTAATGCTTTATCACTTGCTTATCCTTTCTAAGCAAGCTTTGGTTTACCATTATAAAATTTATCTAAATGCCAGGGATATGAAAGGTTTTATCATATACTATTTTCTTTGATATCCTAAGTAGTATACAAAAGTCTTAATATAATTATTAAGTTCTTTAAAATTATAGTTAGTATTAATTTAAATTGCTGTAAATAGGACTAGAGTACTAGTAAAAAAATTTTCACTAAGATATCTTACTAAAATGTACCAAACATGCTGGGCTCAGTGGCTCAGCCTGTAATCCCGCGCCTTTGGGAGGCTGACGTGAGTGGATTGCCTGAGTCCGCGGGTTCGAGACCCGCCTGGGCAGCAAGACCTCATCTCGTACAATAAATCAAAAAATCAGCCGGGCGTGGTAGCACGTGCCTGTAATTCCGGCTACTCGGAAGGCTGAGGCGGAAGGATCGCCGGAGCCCAGCAGGTCGAGGCTGCGGTGGCCGGGAGCGGCCACTTCACTCCAGTCTGGGCGACAGAGTGAGACTCCAACTCAAAAAAAAAAAATGAACCAAACAAATTCAACAATGCCATACCCTAATTTAAAATCCTCAGGATTAGAACTTTGTGTCCAAAGTCAAACTCTAGGCAGTTAATAGTTAATAATTACAATACAAATTAAATTACCTCCACCGTTACATAGGAATACATCCTGTAGTTAGTTTTCCAAGGATCTTGGGTGGCATCCACATAAAATCCAGCACCAGTGCCAAAGTCCCAGCTGTCATCTTCTCCTTTAATATTGCAGCCACCTACCAAGGAAAAATCTTGTGGTTTCATCTACTCTGTAGTAATGGCCTGTGTTTACTCACATACTTCTAGCTGAATCTGCAAGTTCATTTGCATTAGAGCTGTTCACCAAATATTGCGAACTCTCTGCCTTTGGGACATGTGACAGGATCGTAGTTCCTGGTCCTCTTGCCCTTGAATGAGGCCATGTGACTAGTTCTGGCCAGTGAGAGAAGGAATGACCTTCTAAGCTGGGAGTATTCAGGGACCAAAATAAGGCATACTAGCTTTCTTTGTTGACAAAGTTTCTTCCTATATATTTTGAACATATTGTTTCCTTACTCTGTTTTACCTGTCAAAGGGCTAATAGCCTCTTTTTATCTTTCGGAAATGTGTTTCGATCCCTTCCCTGATGACCTTCCCCCTCTACCAACATGTCTTTAATTCCCTTTACACAAAAAGGGAGACAAATGCTTGTGCTCAATTCACTGTGTTGAACTGAAAATGTCTCCTAATGTACTTTGGAATCATTCCATCATGTTTTCCCTACTTACCCAACCCCCACTGGGATTTTCTTGTATTCTTTTTTATCACATTTCTTTTGATATACCTCCATGTAGCCATAAAGTCAACCACCGGAATTTTGAATAGAATTACAGTAACAGGTAATTTGAAGTAAATGATCTCTTTATCATATTCAATCTACCTATATAGAAACAGCATTTTCTCATTTATTAAAGTGCTCATTTATCATATTTAGTAAAATTTTAGTTTTCTTTTTATATAGCTCCCTACTTTAAAGTTTATTCCTAAGTATTTTACATATTTGGGGCTATTTTTAATTAAATCTATTACCATATTTCTAACCAGTCACGTCCTATATTTGTATAATATGTCCATGAAAGGAAATGCACTACTTCCAAGGCTTGCCTTTTATCTGACATTTAAATTCCATTTCCTGACACTGCTAGAGTCACAAAACAAGTTTTAACTGTCTGGTGAATTGAATTTTCAAATATTTGCTATTTTCACTTCTCTAATGTAAGCATTCTAAGCATTTATATTGAAACCAATCTTTGTTTAATTGTATGGTCAACAAAGATGAAAAAAAGATGTAGTTGTGAGACAAGACCGTTTAACTATGGAATAGAAAAAATAATTTCCTATACATTGCACTAGTATTTTGACACTAGTGCCAATATGATATGTGAATTGAGTTTTTCAATCTTGGTTTTGAAATATCTTAATCTGTACAATGGGAGTAGCAAAACTGCCCCTCTCATAAGAACATGCCATGAGTAAAATTCAGTGAGGAAAATGTATAGCACAGTATTCTGTATTCATGATATCACTTAAAAGATCAACAGAGATAATAGCAAAAATATAAAATGAACTGTATAATGTGTACATTATACCACTTATAACTTAGTATTAAAGATTTATTTTCAAAGGATCTGTGGACCATGAACACTTACGAGGGCTGGTATCTGGAGCAATGACGACAAGACCATGTTCTGAAGCAGCTTGATGATAACCAGATTTTGATATAAAATTTTGTTCTGTGCAAGTTAAACCTGAAGGTCAAAAATATTATTTCATGATTTATAAATTTTATTCTTTTTATAATACAGGAAAACAAACTCACTTGGTATTATTATAATTTTTTTGTTGTTTTAGAAAAAAATGTAAGACACTAAAATTCCCCCAATTTACAATAGTATTAATCTAAGAACTGTGTTAGGTTAAATAATCCCATAACTATTCTTTTGAAATCATTTTCTGAAACCCTTTGGACCAAATGTGTTTAGAAACTTAGACTTTTGCAAACTGCAGAATGCAATATGGTACATAAGTCCAATATTAAAACAACCCTAGTAAGTATTACCAAACATGCTTATTAAGCATGGCATTACTTCTTAATCAGAACATATTCACAGTGAGTTAATACTATGGCCATAATAATGTAACTAACTTAATACTTTTTATATGCAGGTATTTATCAGCAATAAAATTTATTTATTTATTTATTTATTTTTTGAGTTGGAGTCTCACTGTCACCCAGACTGGAGTGGAGTGGCCACTCCTGGCCACCGCAGCCTCGACCTACTGGGGTCCGGCGATCCTTCTGCCTCAGCCTTCCCAGTAGCTGGAACTACAGGCATGCGCTACCACGCCCAGCTAATTTTTGTTTTATTGTAGAGATGAGGTCTCGCCAAGTTGCCCAGGCGGGTCTCGAACCCACGGGCTCAGGCAATCCACTCACCTCAGCCTCCCAAAGGCATGGGATTACAGGCTGAGCCACCGAGCCTGGCTAAGCAATAAAATTTAGCTCAATCATATTTGTATCCCTCACTGGGCTAAAATGAGAATAATAGTATCTTCCTTAAATTGAGTTTGAATCTCAGCTTTTGGAATTGTTTCTGTTAGTTTTCCTAACTCTATGCTTTTTAGTCATATGCTAAAGAAGATAACTTAATTCCTTTACCATAGGCACCTAAGACTGTAATGATATGAGAATGGCTAAGGATGAACTAGCAATAGATGCCTGTGCTGAATGACATCTAACCCTACAGCCTTTCTCCAATGGTCAATGCTAAATAGCCCACTATATCCAATAAATAGCAACATCAAAACTTATTGATATGCATGATGCAATATTAATTATAAGATATTTTCATAGTTGTTAATTATCCCATAACAGCCAGCAGAGACTTATAACATAGCTGCCCATAAAAATTTGTTAAATTAGTAAGATACATAGTTACATCACTGGATAAACAGAGTTTGTAGCTAAACTCTGTTAGGAAATGCAGACTTGGAGCCACATCATGGCGGAGAACTCCCCAAATACTGATAAAAGGTGAGCAATTTTACTGCCCTTAATGCAAATGTATTCAAAGGAAACAGGGTAATAATGTAGAAAACATGGGTTTTGGATTTCTGACAGGATGTGGTTCTAAGTCTAATCAGCTTGAATATTCTAAGAATCAGTTCTTTCATTTGAAAAATGGAAATAGTACTGTCTATTTCTACCCCATAAGGCTTGAATTGTGTCTGGGACACCGAGTACAGACACTGAGAAATATAAATCTGTTAGATGCTAGAGAAGTATTTATTTTCTTTCTAGTTAGAATATAAATTCCTTGATTAAAATTAGTAAGGAAAGAATTGTAGACTCATCCGAATGAATTACACTAGAAGGATTATCTTTCCAAGTACATATATGGTTACTAATTTAAATCTACTTGATCAATTATTCTTATTTTGTATGAAAAGCTGGGTTTTTTGTAACAACTTAATTGAAGTGTAATTCACAGGCCACACACACCACCTATGTAAAGTGTACAAGTCAATAACTGTTAGTATATTCACAGTCATGCAACCATCAACACTAATTTTAGAACTTTTTCATCGTCTGAAAAAAATTAGCAGTCACTTAACAGTCATTTCTCATTTATCTCAATCTGCTTCCCTCAGCCCTAGGCAACCGCCAGTGTACTTTCTGTTTCTATGAATTTGTCTATTCTGGGTATTTCATATAAATGGAATTAACAACATGTGGTCATTTACAAATGGCTTCTTTCATTTAGCAAAATGTTTTCAAGGTTCATCCATGTTGTAATATGTGTGAAAAACGTCATTGCTTTTCCTTGCTGAATAATATTCTGTTGTTTGTTTTAACTCTTTGGCTATTACAAATAACGTGCCTTAAACATTCATGTATAAGTTTTTTGGTGGATATATGTTTTCAATTTTCATGGGTACCTGGCTGTTTTGATGGTCATCCTCACTTAAAAAAGACACAATTAACTATACATAAACCATCTTTTAAGATTTCTGTTTGGATATTTTGATTT
This sequence comes from Cephalopachus bancanus, assembly GCA_027257055.1. Lineage (NCBI taxonomy): Eukaryota > Metazoa > Chordata > Mammalia > Primates > Tarsiidae > Cephalopachus > Cephalopachus bancanus. Next base: position 2,716,992 of record JAPVLO010000251.1, on the reverse strand, counting down.
CAGCAGATTTATCAATTTTAGCAATATAACAATTGTTGTGATCTTTCTGTCACTGTTTTCCTTCAACTTACTGGAAAGTAAATCTAAAATTCTTTTGTCATCAGTTCTCAAGTACACTGGTCAAGTAATCTTACCTTTCTTCAGAAAATCAAGCCTTAATTTCCAAGGTCTATCTGTTCTTCAGCATCTCACTAAGGAAACTGTCCTGTCATTTAATGTAAAACAAAAATTCTGTATTTTATATTCATAAATCTCAGATGGTAAGTCTTGATAGATTTCAATTTTGGTTAGGAATTTAGGGACTTATTATAGTACCTATGACTCAATATCTTGGTACTTCTAATCTGGGTTATTATTTTTTAACCAAGAGCTATGACTTTAGTAGCTTTCACCAGAAACAAAATGAAAAATAAACAGGAGAAAAAATTGAATATAATCCTAGACTATGAGTCAGAAAAGTTGTTCAATCCCATACTGTTATGTGGTCTTTGGCAATACTAAGCTTGTTTGGGCCTCAGCTTTCTTTCTGTGGATTGCATGATATCTAAGATCATCTTTAGTTACACAATACTATGTTTTTAAAAACAATTAAATATCTAATTTTGTTGTGGTTGCTTCCGCCTAATACATAATGTTTTTATAGCAAAATTGATGTTCTTCGTTCATCATTGGTGTTCATTTCAGAAATGCTTTGAGTTAAAATCAAATACACACTCCATGACCCAATTTGGTTGCTATGATTCTCTCCTTGTAATGTTTGCTTCTAAGGATGAAGTGCCAATATTTTCTGAAAAAGTTAGCACAGAGGTTCAAAACTGCTGTCAAAATCTTACTCCTCCACAATTTATTCTTTAATACTAGCCATCGATTAAGAAGAATTAGTGTTCTTTTGTGACTTTCTAGATTGTCGCTAGAGAAGCTCTATGGAGTCCAATTATAATATTCTGGAGAATACTATAAGAAGTTACTTGACTGTGCTTTCTAATTAGTGTAGCAGAGCGTCCTGGTTTCACCTAATATTATTCTATTTGGTAACGTATCTGCAAACTCCAGAAGTGCTTGGGTAGGAACAAATTAAGTAAATAATTTTTCTAAGTCTTTGCCATTGAGTCCAGAAACATTACATTCTCTGCTAAATGACAAGGTCTAATTGAAAAAGAAGTGAAATAAATGTAACAAAGGGTAACATAAGCCAGTTAAAAAGAAAAAAAAATTTCTTTATAAAACTCAAATGCATAATACTTACCAGACAGCCAATATAGTGCAGGACACTTTCCAGTTTCTGCCTTTGGTGGTAAATAAATAGCAAATTTCATTTTGCACTTCAATTCAGCACTGTAATTTTAACAATAACAACAAAATATTACTGTTCCTCATTAATTGAGACAAAAACAAAATAAGTAAGCACTATGTAAAAAGTAAGAGATATAGTAAAGGTCCAAAATAACCAATTTAATGTTCTAAATTAGTTATTTCAGCAACATTTAATATACTTTATCTCTTAAAGAAAGAATGGGGCCAATTTAGCACTTTGATCTATTAACCAACCTGAGCCTGTGTTTTGCATGGCACTGTAATTCTGGACAGAATAAATTTTAGAAAATAAATGTAAGCTCAACGTGGCACTTATATTATGAAAAAAAATTGTTTCTAAAGAGATGAACAAATCATCTTTTATAAAAAAGAAATTCTAAAGATACTAAATTACGTATTTTCTCATAGGCACTAAAATGCACCGCATCCTTATTTTGCTCTTATATCAAAAATATTTTATCACAATTATTATCAATACAACTAGTAAAGACAATTTTGAACCACAGGCATTTTTCCATGTAAACAGAAATTCATGCAACAATGATGTCTCATGGGTTTATTTAAAGAATCACAGAGACAGAAGCAAATTCAGTTTCTTCTTTAGAATAAGCAGCTATATTTTTATTAAAGTTATACATATACATATAGTTTAAAGTGAACAATAACCACAAATAGTAAATACTTCTACTAACTTTGTTATGAAAAATTAATTTTCCCCTACCCCACAACGTTTTCATTTGACACATTCCAGAGATAATCACTTTATCTATTTTAGCTAATTTTTCTAGTATAATGACCTCCCTATCTAAATAACATATTTTTTTTGCTGCTTCCAGTTGCAGTTATTACCTATTGACTTCCCATTTTGGCAGAATTGTAGTTAACTTTGACTTGGCTCTCTGTACTCCTACATTTGTTCTTTCACCATCATAGCATATCTAATTCTGATTGATCAATACTAAGTTATAAATGATATTTACAGAGGAGCCACATAGTATACTACTAGAATTACTTTCCCTTTCCTTTCAATTTTTGGTTTCTACTGTAATCCTTTTTTTGCTATTTGGCTGTGCTTGCTTTTTAGGTATGGACTCCCACAAAGTCCCCATCAATGCCAGTGAGAAGTTTTCTGTATGCTAACTCTACTATTCTCCACATATACTAATTTCATTTTTCTACATTATTCTAAACAACTTTTCTTGTTGATGACTGGAAGTCAGCTCATTTTAGGTCTTCAACTGTTGTTATGGAAATGGAGACATTTTCTTTCACTTTATACCACATCAAATCCATGTACAATGCAGGGCTGTTTGTTATCATTATCCAGTAACCAATGCTGGAATATTTGTTACTAATAGGTAAAACCAAGGGAGCGTAGTCTTGTTACAGGATGGTTGATGCCTTAAGACCTTTCCTGTACACCTAAAATTTGATTAAGAGGATAGATCTCATGTTAAGTGATTTTACCATAATAAAAATTTTTAAAAGATCTTTCTCAAGCAGTTGTGGAATAAATCAGCTATGAAGCATGTTCAAATAGTAGTATGATTAACACTTATAAAAAAAGTAAGAAACAGCTTTATCAAGTAATCTTCTGAAACCTCTGCTCCTATCATGTCATTAAGATGCTGCTCACTAACCAGAAGAATACAATCTCATTAATAGAGATTTGCTGTGGTCACTCTATACCTACCACTAATTCAACACCAAACTCCCCCTATTCAACTTAGTTTCACAAATTTCTTCTCCAATACCATAAATTCTGTCAGTGTCATCTACTTAAACAACAGTCTCTTCAGACCAGTACTGTCCAATATAACTTTCTACAATGATAAAAATGTTTTATACCTGCACTGTACAATATAACAGCTTCAAGTCACTACTGAGCATTTGAAATGTGGCTAGTGAAACTGAATTTTTAATATTGACTAAATTTTACTTAAATGGCTGCATGTAACTACTGGCTACTACTCTATTTCCAACTTTTGACCAACTGCTGCCTTAGTATGGCCACGTTCATCTGTAAGTTCTTTCTCCTCTGATCCAGTTTCCTGGAACCCATGTCCTCAGTTATCTCACCTAAGTCCCCCATTTTGCTGAAGCACATTATTCAGATGCTTCCAGAAAAAGAGCTGCATGGGAAATACACTTTTAAGACCTTACATATATGAACGCGTCTTCAATCTACTCTCACACATAACTGAGTTTGATAGGCACAGAAGTCACCCTTCAGAATTGTGGAGGCCTTGCTGCTTTGCCTTCTTGGTCCCAGTATTGCTGTTGAGCTGCCCTTTGCCTTTGCAAAGTCTTAACCCATTTCTTCTTTCTGAATGTTTGAGAATTTTCTCTTTGTTCCCAATGCTCCGAAACTTTGCAGTGTTGTTAGTGTAAGTCTATTTTCATTCACTGTGCTGGATAACTTTTTCAGCTGGCAATTTAAACCCTTCGGTTCTGGGAATTTTTAAGTTATTTCTTTGTTCTTTATACTCACATCTATACTTCTGCTTTATTTTTCAAAACTCCTAATATTTAATGCTGGGCTTCTAGAACTGGTCCTCTAGCTTGCTTATCCTTTCTGATTTTCTACTTTGTCTTGTCCTACTTTCTGCAAAATTTCAACTAACCTTCTATTGATTTTTAATCATTTCTACCTTCAAATTTTAAATTTCTGGGTTCTTTTTTGTTCTTGAATATTTTTAACAGCATCTTCCTCTGATGTCAGAGGTCAAAATCTTCTCTTATGCCTTTGATATGAACAGTACTTTTGAAGTTTTTCTTCCTGCAGTCTATTTCCTCCAGTGCTTTTTCTTTTTCCTAAGCTGTCTTTCAAATTAGAGGCTTTATACAAATGTCTAGTGATCTTTAGCTGTCTACTCTATTTAAGAGTGAAACACTAAAAATTTGGTTGAAAGCACAGTGCCTATGGGTAGGGTTGTCAGTCATTGCTTTACTGTAAAGTGAAGTCTGGCTAAATCATTTTGTTGGCAAATCTCAACATCTTGAGATTTCTTCTTTTGAGCTAGTCAAATTTCCCACTGGGAAACTCTTTTGAAGGGTATATGCATAACTCCTCAAAATCTAAAAGCCAGTGGAAGAAATTCAGCATGCAAACTTTTGCTTAATCTATTTGCAATATCACAACTGTCACCAATGTGTCTAGTATTCCCCAGTACAGACCCTCTGTTTACCTTCTCTAGAGAATATGCCTCCAATCTTTTGTCTGAGCTGGAGAGAAACAGTGGTCTAACTGCACAGAAAGCTGGGACAATCTGAGATCTACGTACTTTTTAAAAGACTCCCAGCCAGGCATGGTGGCTCAAGCCTGTAATCTCAGCACTCTGGGAGGTTGAGGTGAGGGGATCGCCTGAGCCCATGGGTTTGAGAATAGCCTGGGCAACTTGGTAAGACCTCATCTCTACAATAAATTTAAAAAAATTAGCTGGGCGTGGTAAGGAGCACCTGTAGTTCCGACTATTTGGAAGGCTGAGGCAGAAGGATTGCCTGAGCCCAGCAGATCAAGGTTGCAGTGGCCATGAGCATGCCACTGTACTTCAGCCTGGGTGACAGAGTGATACTACAACTCAAAAATACCCAAAAAGCAAGCAAATGAAAAGTATATGTGTGTGTGTGTTTTGTCTTTTTGCTTAATGACATGTTTGCCAGATTTTTGGAGGCAGCAGAGGAAAATGCATATGTTTAGTATGCCATCTTTACCAAGAAGTCAGTATCTTTTCTACATAAAAGATCCCTAAGGAAAATTTTCCAAGAATTTTTACTGGCAACACAGGCATTTTCACAAAGTTTCAGAAAAGCATCATGTCAAAGCTTGAAGATAACTTCTCTATTAAGACTCTACTTCACACAGTCACATCCATAGTTAATTAAGCCTGATAAAATTGTCAATGAGAGAGAGAGAGAGAGAGAGAGAGAGAGAGAGAGAGAGAGAGAGAGAGAGAGAGAGAGAGAGAGAGAACACATGCAAGGCAGAGCAAGTATAAAAGTGAAATGAGGTACTGAAAGAATTCGGTAAAGATTTGCTTAAAAACAGAGCAAAACAAAAACAATGAGAGGTACTTGAAGTTTTATCTTCTTAATAGTTACCTGTCATGTTCAAAAACCTTCTGCAATCCCCCAAAGCACTTGTTGCTGGAAATTTGCTTCAGTGCCATTTTTCTCCTATTAGTAAAGATGAATCTCATTAATTTCTAGAGAATTATTTCCTGAAAAACTTGAAACAAAACTGTTTTCAGATAAATTATTGGTTTTCCACCTAGAAGTTTTTTTTCACATGCCATTTTTCTCTGGTAAATAATACTAAGAAACTGATGGACTCTCATATGCACATTTACACTTGTTACCCACTTTAGAAAACTTTAGTACTTTGGTATATTATTAATAATGGATTAATAAGCTTTTTGTTGCTGTTGTTACTGCCCCAAATTCTTTTTAAAAGAGGCAGAAAATAAATAAGTTATCAATTGATTACCTTAGTTTAGAAGATTAAAAATATTTTTTTGAGTCAGGGCCTCCTTATATCTGGCTGGAGTGTAATGGTAAGATCACTGCTCACTATAGTCTCGACCTCTTGGGCTTAGGTGATCCTTCCACATCAGCCTCCTGAGTAGCTGGAACTACAGGTGCCTGTAACCACATGCCACCATGCCCAGCTGATTTTTTAATTTTTTGTAGAGACGAGGTCTGGCTGTTGCCCAGGCTGGTCTTGAACTCCTAGGCTCAAGGGATCCTCCCATCTCTGCCTCCCAAACGGATGGGATAACAGGCCCGAACCACTCACTGTACCTGGCCTAAACATGTTAATTGTCTACCTATCGACTGCAACAAAGAAGTCAAGGAATCAGTATGACTGATTGGGTTTGATTTTAAAAGAGAATAAAATTTATGTCATAATGACTTTAATAATAGTAATAGATATTATTAAACACGTACAGTGTGATAGGAATTTTTTTAGATACTAAATCAGATCAATTTATTCTGTAAGTTTTTGAGAAAACTTTTTTTTTTCTTTTTTGAGTTGGAGTCTCACTCCATTGCTCAGGCTGGAGTGCGGTGGCATACTCACAGTCACCCCAGTGTCAACCTGCTGGGCTCAGGTGAGGGCTCTCAAAGTTACCCAGGCTGGTCTTGAACCCATGGGATCAAACAATCCTCTCACCTCGGCCTCCCAAAGTGCTGGGATTACAGGCTTAAGTCACTGCACCCAGCTGAGAAAACTTTTAAAACAAAATTTCTCCTTGAAAAACATATTAACAAGTAAAACATAAGCCTGTTAACTTCTTTTCTCAAATCTTTTCAATTTTCATTTAAAAAACCTTTAAATTTACAAGTAAAATATCACATATTACTGCTTTTTTTTTTTGAGTTGGAGTCTCATTCTGTCGCCCAGACTGGAGTGCAGTGGCCGCTCCCGGCCACCGCAGCCTCGACCTGCTGGGCTCTGGCGATCTTTCTGCCTCAGCCTTCCCAGTAGCCGGAATTACAGGCATGCGCTACCACGCATTTTTTTATTTTTATTTTTTTATTGTAGAGATGAGGTCTCGCTGCCCAGGCAGGTCTCAAACCCGCGGGCTCAGGCAATCCACTCACCTCAGCCTCCCAAAGGCGCAGGATTACAGGCTAAGCCACCGAGCCCAGCATATTACTGCTTTTTAATCATAAGCACAGAAAAAAAAAACTTGGAAAACTGTCAGAAAAAATTAAAAACGTTGGAAAATCATAAATGCCTGCTGAGCAAAGGAGAACTACACTGATTTTAATGTGCACCTCTCAAGGAAGAATTCTCTTCCTCTTCCTAGAAGTGCTACATTAAAATATAAAGCAATGAGTCCTACATACTAAATAAAAAGGTTTAGATACCAGAAACAGGTCTTACTAGCCTGGTGGTCTTCTCAGCGAAAAGCTAGAAGGTATACAAATGTTCATTATGCAGTTGCAGGATTACTTTTATAAAGAAATTTAACAGTAATCTTAAAAAGCTGATTGTGGAAATGTCTTTGTAAAATTCGAAAATAAATTAGTTTCAATGTTATCTTTAAGTAATCTATTCAATAAACCCAAATACTTAGTTTTACACTAGAAACCTGAATCTGAACCCAGGAAGTCTGACATCAGATCCCCTACTCTTAGCTGCTATGCTGGTACTGACTCTGTAGAGGGCCTTTAATGTTTTTTTTTTTTATAACACATATTTTGTATTTTAAAATTGTGGGATACGGTTAAGGGTTAGGTATACAAATATGCATTGTGCAGGTACCCTTGTTGATGAGGTATGCCCCCCACCCCCATCCCCAGACAGATACTGACTTACCGTTAATCCCACCTCCCTTTCCCTGCCTTGCCCCCCCCATAGTTTCCCACCACTGTCAATCCTTTTCTTATAGTATTATGATAGTTGTTCAAGGTTCACTTATGAGTGAGAACATGTGATACTCAGATCTTTGTTTCTGTGAGAGATCACTCAATATTATAAACTCTAATTCCATCCAGGTTGCTGTGAAATTCATGATTTTGTTTTTATGGCTGCATAATATTCTATTGTGCATATGTACCACATTTTTTTAATCCAGTCCTCTTTTGAATGACAGCATGGTTGGTTCCACGATCGTGCTATTGTGAACAATACTGCGATAGACATACATGTGCAGCAGGTATCTTTTTTATAGAGTGATTTGAGTTCTTCAGTTTTGAATTCCCAGTAGGGGGATTGCGGGGTCATATGGAAGGTCGGTTTTTGGAGCTTTTAGGAATCGCCACATTGATTTCCACAGAGGCTGCACTAGTTTACACTCCCACCAACAGTGTAGAAACGTTCCCTTTTCACCACATCCTCTCCAGCATCTGTTATTTTTTGAGTTATTGATAATGGTCATTCTGACTGGAGTTAGGTGGTATCTTGGTGTATTTTTAATTTGCATTTCCTAAAGATGCTCTAAGATTGAGTATAGAATTAGGGTATTATAATTGTACACAGAGAAATTATCCTCTGTGCTTTTAATCTATAAAGATTATTTCTTATTAGAGATTAATCTCACAAGTTGTTATTAGCTATTTAATATTAGCTTCAGCTATTCTTATTCATGTTTCTGTCCTGAACAATGAACTTACAGAGACAGACACGATATAATTTTAATACACATTCACATGGGACCAAGAAATAAAATTTATTTGCTCAACTATTCTACAAGGAAACTTGATTTTTCTTAAACCTAGTAGGGATCATGTCTGCTTTGCCAAAACATGATACACTAAGCATGTATCCAGTAAATAAGAGGTACCTAATAATTATTTATTGAATTAATGAATAATTTTTAAATTTCTTACATACTAGTAATGTGAAGCTTTAAAAAATTAAGTTTGTCCTTCATTTCTATCATTCTATACTTTACTATTCATCTATTTTGATAAACCACGTGTTGTCTATTTTCTCTGCTCTCTGAATATTCTTTAATTAAAATTCAAAACCAAGGACTTTTCACTTAGCCGGGAGAAACAAGATTAAAATACTTTTTTTAAATTGGCAGAATATCTTTTAAAAAAAGCTTTTAAAGTTTTTTTTCTCGACCTAATTTAGAAATTATCCTTAATTATAAATCAAAAAAATGTAAGGTTTAAAAATATGATAAAAACTAAGAATTAAATACAATATTCTGTGATATACTATGACCTCTGATATGCTACACTAGGTGATATATTTTTCAATAAAATTTTTCTATGTAAAAAAATAGATCTTTTAAATCAAGTCATTAGCTTTTTTTTTCCTTCCATTCAACTTTGGGAGTATTACATAAACACAAAAACTTAAATTTACCTGTCCAATTGCTACTTGCTTTTTTGCCTGCACCAAAGGGAAGATGGTCCTGAAAAAAAGATCAAATGGTTTACAAATGGGACATACTTTCACAGCAATGGTAATCCACATACACATTCTCAACAGAGACCTTTTTTTTTTCACCACCACTTCACCCTGCCCTTAATCTAATTACCTTGATACCTATTTTGCCACAAGGCCTGGTACTTGGTCAAAAAATCTTTGCTAGAATAACATTACTATCAAGAACTTTAAAAATTTTTTTTTTTTATTTTAAAGATGTAGGTTCAGGGTTAGGTATACAAATGTTCATTATGCAGGTACCCTTGTTGATGAGGTGTCTTTTTTTTTCCTTTTAAAAATAAGTTAAAGAAAGTTTTCAGGTGTAATTTTAGGTACATGAATTAATCAACTGTGGAGAGTGAAGAAAACAGGAGAGGGGATAGGGAAGATAGATCTATCTGGCTAAAGCTGTAGGTCAAATTTGCAATACGGAGAGAAAAAAGGAGCAAAGAGATGAGGACTGAAGGACTACTTTTAGGATGACTGACTAGAAAGGATGTGGTGAGAAAATGACTAGTCTTATGAATGATGCTGAAGTAACAGATACAGTTAATATGTATGCATATAAATTTACATACTGTAAGTCATGTGTCATTGGTCTGATAGATGTGCTTCATTTAGGCTACAGAACAGATATATTTAGGTTCTAGAACTGATTCTGTGAGAGATTTGGGATGATAGAGGAGAGAAGGATACCAAAAAACAAAATACCTCTCACCATCCCCCAAAAAACCCTAAACAAAAACAAAAAATCAATTTCATATTGCCAGTGGGAGTTACACAATTTTCCAGAAAACTAATTAACCTCAATATTCTTTGAAGAAAGGTTCTTTCTGTGCAATGGCACAAGTCAAGCCAATCAGGTAAAAATCATTAAAGTTGTCTTAATTCAATAAAAGCATCCATCCCCCAAAAGTCAAATCTGTTGTTCCCTTTACTTATTGACACTAAACGTCATTCATGTTCAGAAATCTATATGTTGTATATTTATCCATTCTTTCCTTCTTGCCACAAATCTCAACAGTTTTCTGTATAACTCTACTTGTGTTCTGTTACCATTCTCTCAGACCCCTTCAACTCTGATCTACTTCTTCATCTCCAATGTGTCTCACTCCACTGGCTCTTAACAATATAGACAGGTCTCCCCAAGACCTATGGACTGCAGTGCAATAACTGGCCCTGCTGACCACTACTTAGTTGTTGAAATCCTCTCCTCCATGCTAATCTCAGAGTTCTTCCCTTTTACTCTGTATCCTTCCATCTCCTTTTCCTTTTCATTACATAGTCTCTACTCCTAAGACTCAGTCCCTAAATTACAACTACATTTTCTGGGTTGAAGAATCTAATCTGCATCTCTCTAGCCAATCTTTCTCATGCACTAGTGCCCAAATTAAGATTTCTTGGTGGTCTCTTCTACTAAGATATATCACCAGCTATTAAAACTCAATACATCTAAAATTAAGCTTATATCTTTCACTTTAAAACCAATTTCTTCATTTCTTTGCCTCCCTTTTCCAGACCCATGCCTGTCTTGCCCAATCTACATCTGAAATGTCTCAAAGTTATCTTTTATTTGAATTCCCACTGCCATCATCCTAATTATATTTAAGAAATTAAAACTTAGCCTTTTCTTTTTTCTAGTATGTGCCATGACGATCAAACCTGCATGGACACCTAGGGTTTTAATCCACTTAATTTACTGCTCAATGGATCTCTATAAACAGTTCATCTTCAGATCTAATATAGCCTATGTGGAATTGTTAGTCATTTTAACTTAATTTTATAAAAATTGTGATTAAAAAACACATAACAAAATGTGCTATCTTAAGCATGTGTAAGTGTATATTTCAGTAGTGTTAAGTAAATTCTGTTAGTCATTCAGCAAGGTGTAGAAAGCAAATCCCCTTCACCATTAAGGTCAGTAGCTGAGAACTAACAAGTCATTGAACAATGTAGTTAATTTTATAATGTTCTTCAAGGATAATGCCATTACACTTTCACAAAATTGAAACTATGAAGGATCACTGACAAAAAAGATAAATACGATGAATAAAGTTCTATATATACTTCAGTCACATTATGCCTGGGTACTAAGCATTATCTCTTTTCCTTCATAAAAATTCACGACTTGCCCACATATGAATTTCTAATCCCTCCGGGGAAAAATACGCCATCTATGAACTTTCATCTGGCTCTATAAATGAACTTTAATTTGGTCCCACACTACTCTTCTGATCTCACTTCCTATTATCCTAATTTAGTCAAACTCAGTTATGTATAGTTCTAGGATGGCCTGGGTTTTTCTATCGGGTGGCTTTACTCAATGCCAAGGTACAAGGGCTTTAGAGCAGGTCTGGAGCCAGATTCTGCAGGTTCAAATTCTGGCTTCACCACTAGTAACTGCTTGACTTCGGGCAAGCTATTTAATCCCTCTATGTCTAACTTGCTCATCTGCAAAATGAGAATACTATCAGTTTGATGGGGTTGCTCCGGGAACTACATGAATTCACGTAGTGCTCAAAACACAGCTTGCTGTGACATGCACTCACTTGTGAGCTATAGCTTTCCCCCAACCCTGAAAGTCCGCCTTCAAATGCCACCTCCCTGACGTCTCCACCAAAAATGAGCTCCAGCACTCTACAGCGCTCTGAGACTATTTTACAACCCAAACAGCTTTCACCAAACCCCAAAAATGCATGTTCCCCCGGGGGCGCGTTCCTGACCCGTGCCCCTGAGTGACCACTCATGCCTGGAAGTGTACGCAGCCCAGGGATCCAGGCCGGTCCACGCCCCACTCAATCAAGCGCCTGGGGGCGTTATTAAAGCGTGGAGGCCCGTTTCCTCAATAAACCGGGTACACATCTACCTCACAACCACTTCGCTCGGTGGCTGTGGGGCCAGGGGTCTTTGTAAAATAAAAAAAAACCCTGCATAAATGTAGCGGGCGCTTGGTAAACGGGAGCTTCTTCAGGGACGCAGCAAGCCCGAGGGCCCCGGGTTACACATCGTTGGGAGCTCAGGGAATAAAAGGGATTTCGGACTAGGCGCGCGTCACGGTACAAAGTTCTCGGCCTCCTGCCACGGCTGGACGGCGCTCGGGCCCGGGGCTGCCGTCCCCGCGCTGGTGCCAGCGGACACCTGCACCGCAGTACTCGGCGTCCGTCCTGACCAGGCCCTGCAGTGCCGCCGCAGGAGCCACAGATGCAGGCGGGCCGAGGGCATGCTTGTCTCTGCCTGGACCCAGTCTTACCTCGGGCGGCTGCCGCGGAGTAGACAAAAGAAACAGTCGGAGGGGAAAGGCGGGGACTCAACATGGCCGCCAGGGCCTCGCCTCGGCCCTGCCCACACGAGGCCCCGCCCTCCTCCAAGTGCGCCCCTACTCTTGCTCCTAATTCCGCCGCCCCGCCCTCCTCTGGCCACGCCCTCCTCCAGTCCCACCCCACCCCCGCCGGCCCCGCCTCCTCCATCTCATTGCACTTCCCGGCAGCCTTCGCGTGGGCGGCTTTTCCAGTTCTGCTCTCCGCATGGGTTTTCGCTCTATGCCGATGTGTCAAGACCAGCGAAGAGAGAAAATTGAAGTTAGACCCCATCACCTGATCTGGGAGCAGCCAGCCGTGCGCGCTCGTAAACTTCCCAGAGAAGGGAGAAAGAGCCCGAGGCATTAATAAACCTGAGGTCTGACTTTAAAGTTTCCTTGTAACTTTACAATTATTTAGAAAACAGCGCATAATTACAAGTTGCCCCTCCCCCGCCCTCATTTTTTCCACTTCACCCACTCAGTAGCTGAAGTTATCAAGAATCGTTTGGAATCTCCGGTAGCCCACATACAGTAGGAGCTCCTTTAAATGTCCTACATTCTCCCTTCTTCCTCAGTAAAAGTTGAATTGCGTAAGAGTTGCTGGTTGATCATTTACAACAAGTCTTCCTTTAACTTTTTGCTTCTCTGATTTAACCGAACAGTGAGTGTAATTTGCCTGTTGAGAAAATTAAATGTTATTACAAAAGAGTGAAAAATTTTTCACCAATGGTTAGACTAACAGATTGCAAATACACAGTCAGACAGTTGGGGCTAGCTTTATGAGCATGCGACCTGTGCACTTATACAGGATCTTCTCCAGGAAGGACTCTGCACTTGATTTTGTTCTCTCAATAAATGTTGAACTCGGGCCCCACACTTTCCTTTTGCACCGAGCCCTGCAAAGTGTAACGCAGGTCTTGCTGAAAGAAATGGTGTGTGAAATGACCTCTACGGGAACTGTATGGATGAGCGGACACACAGGCGAGATGCCGAATCTTTTGTGTGGCTTAGGTCCATTTTGCCATAATGACCTTTAGACCGAACTAATCTGTTACCTATGGACCAATTGGGACTCAGATTTAAAATAATGTTTAATCAAAATGATGCTTTTATTTTGAGAAAGCATTGAAGTGAATTTATTACTTTGTTTTTACTTTTTAAAATATAAATAACTGAAAAAGGAATTTTCTTCAGACTCAAAACTAAGACAGAATAAAAGAATAACCAAGTGTGCTAGGCCTTTAGAACTGGTACGTATTTGAACAAAGTTAAAGGGTGTTCAGCTAATAAATCGATTTCTGTGAGGCCCAAACTGGTCTAAGAATATTAAGCATGAATGGTTTTTGTGTTAAATACAGTGTGAGAATAATCAGAACCAAAATGTCTTTCATCCAGCATGAATACAATTATAATAGATCCAAACATTTTCTGTTTCCTTATTAGGTATATACATTGTTATTATTTGCACATAAAAGCAAAGTAAGTTGAAATTGGAAATTTAGGTTGACATTCCTAATAATGAAACCAGTAATAAAAATTAACTCCCTAAAGATATAGTCCAAAAGTTTTCTGTAGTGTGTGACTGAGAAGATTTAGGACTCTTCTTATGAACTAATATGAAAAGTATATAATATGATCTTAGGGAGGCAATAAAGGAATGTAATGAAAGTGAGAAAAACTCATCTACTTAAAGCCTGTAAGAAAAGAGGTTGTCTTGATCAGCACTGACTGCTATAACAAAAATACAGTAGACTTGGTGGCTTAACAGAAATTTACTCCCCACCATTATGAAGGTTGGAAAGTTTTAAGGTGCCAGATCCTGATGAGGGCCTTTGCTATAACCTCCCTTAGGTGAGAGAGACCTTGGTCCCTTCATCTTCTTATAAGGGCACTAGTTCCATTCATGAGGACTCCACCTTCGTGACATAATTTTCTCCCAAAACCCTACCTCCAAATAACATCACGTTAAGGATTTAGGCTTCAACATAAATTTGGGGGGACACAAATATGTGGTCCATGACAGAGTTAATTGTTAGAAAAGGCATCATACATGGAGAATAACATAATATCCATGGACATCAGACATGCTACTTGAGAAGTGACCTTTTGACTTTTCCGCAGACTACATACATCAGGGTTTCTCGGCCTTGGCACTGTTGACATTTGGGGTCATATAGTTCTTTGTTGTGGTGGGCTATCTTGTGCACTTCAAGATGTTAAGCAACATCCCTGTCCTCTATCTGTTAGAAGCCAGTAGCATCCCCAACAGGCTTCAATACCCAAAATGTCTCTAGACATTATCAAATGTCTCCAGACACAGTCAAATATCCACTGAGAGTAGGGTGGGAGGAGGAAGGCAGGAAAATTGCTGCTAGTTGAGAACCACTGGCCTAGGTAAACATTTCAAAACTCCCTTTATTCTGATTCTGTTCTCATCTAGTGACATTTCAGAAAAGAAAAGCCTTCATTATTTATTCAATTATTTGTTTTTGAGTTCAGATATCACTCTGTCACCCAGACTGGAATGCAATGATATCAACATGGCTCACCACAGTCTCAACCTCCAGGGCTCAGGCAGTCCTTCTGCCTCAGCCTTCCAAGTGGCTGAGATTACAGTGTGCACTACCACACCTGACTCATTTTTTGTAGAGATGGAGATCTTCCTATGTTGTCCAGGTTGATCTTGAACTTCTGGGCTCAAGCAATTCTCCTGCCTCGGGCTTTCAAAGTACTGGAATTACAGACATGAGCCATCACACCCAGCCTCTAGCCTCTACTATTTAATAAATCAGAATTTAGGTTAACAATGCATTAGTATCTGGTACATCTAGTTGGGATGATATATGTCCCAGGAAGTTTAGCACCTCCGAATGTGATATTCACATAAAGTTGAAGTTCTGAATGCTTGCTTACTCTAAGGATCAGCCTTTGGATCTTGGGAACTTGACCAAGTACTGCAAACTTATGGCTCTATGCCAGTATCTCATTTTGACTGTGTTATCTTAGTTCTAACTACAGAGTGCAATATAGTAAGTACAGATAAACCTTAGCGAGATTCTCTAAATCTCACACCCATACTGGCAAATACCCAAATTTCACACATTCATCTCCATTTTATTTTCCATTTATTAAATTTGCTTAAAGCCGAAGTCCTGCATTTCTTTTCCATCATGCATTTATAGTATCTATTGTTCCTCACCTGTCTCAAAAACATCAAAAGTTACTATGTAACTGGTGCAGAGCTGGGCCTTTGTATTAGCCATTATCATTATTCTTTTTGTTAGCATTAGAACTAAGACTATAGATTTCTTGCTATTCAGAGTGTATTCCATTTTTTCTCACCTTTTGCTCTATAATAGTACTCTTTTAATTTCTTAATATCTTACATATTTGTTGATCCTAAGTTTGTCAGTTTATTCATAATTTGCAAAGTCCTGTCGATAGCTTGTTAGAATCAAAATGTACTCTGGGCACTTGTTAATCATTGGCACACAGGAAAACTGACAAAAGGCCAGTTCACTAACAGTTTTGGTGAAAACTAATTAATTTGCTAATTAATATCTCATGACAACGATCGGTTTGTTTGAAAAATTCTCAAGCTGAGGTATGTGCACTAGCCACAACCCAAGTGCTCAGTCATCACATGTGGCCTTGGATGACACAAGTGTAAATATTTCCAACATCACAGGAAGTTCTTTTAGCTGGGGTAGAACAATACATATAGTATTTTTTTCTTCACATAGCTTATAAATCCAACAGATATTTGTGTGAAAATTTCATGTAAACAGATTTTTTTTTAGAAAGCAGGATTTATTGATAGGAGAAAAAAGCTCCCATAGTGGGAGGGAAACTGAAGAGGTTTTCCAGATTAATTTTTCATGATCCAGTTCTATCTTTATAGGTGGGCGAGGTCTTTTCTGAAGGAGGTGGTCATTTATGTTGTTAGTCACAGGAAGAATATGTAAATCCACCATAAGACAAGAAGTCATAATTGGTTTTATGTAGCTAGAAAAAAGGAAAAAAGGCAGCACTCTCATACAGTAATTCAATTAATTACTGATATAGATGTGAGAATTACATCTTTATTTGGGTGCTGGTTTTTGGTTTTTTTTGGACTCTCACTCTGTCTCCCAGACTGGAGTGCAGTGGCCACACTCCATGGGCTCAGGCAATCCACTCACCTCAGCCTCCCAAGATGTGGGATTATAGGTTGAGCCACCGAACCCGGCTGTGTGCTGGTTTTATGGATGCACACATTTATCAAAACTTGTCATAATGGACTCTTCATATCTGTGTATTTTACTCTGTTTATATAAATTATACCTCAGTTAAATACCTCTCTCTTAATTCCAGCTCTGTTAGCTAAAGGGTTGTGTTCTGGAATTTATTTCTTCTTTTTTTCTCCAGGCTTTACTGGTTGACTTTTTTCTTTTTTTTTTTTTTTTTTTGAGTTGGAGTCTCACTCTGTCGCCCAGACTGGAGTGCAGTGGCCGCTCCCGGCCACCACAGCTGCGACCTGCTGGGCTCCAGCGATCCTTCTGCCTCAGCCTTCCAAGTAGCTGGAACTACAGGCGCGCGCTACCACGCCCAGCTAATTTTTGATTTATTGTAGAGATGAGGTCTCTCCAAGTTGCCCAGGGGGGTCTCGAACCCGTGGGCTCAGGCAATCCACTCACCTCAGCCTCCTTCACCGTAGGTTTTTTTTTCTCTCTCTCCCTTTTCTTTTTTATTAAATTATTTTCCTCCTCCTTCTTTTTTATTTATTTATTTATTTGTGTTAAAATGTACGTGACATAAACCTTACTATGCTAACCATCTTTAAATGTACAGTTCAGTTCCACTAACTACATCCATACTGTTGTGCACCAGTGTCCATTTACATAACTTTTTGTGTGTGTGTGAGTCTTACTATGTTTCCCAGGCTGAATTCAAACTTCTGGATCAAGCCATTCTCCCACCCTAAGCCTCCCAAGTAGCTGGGACTACAGGCAAGTGCCACCGCACCCAGCTCATTTCTAGAACTTTTTAAATCTTTCCAAACTGAAACTCTGTACCCATTAAACAATAACTCCCATTTCACTCTTCTTTTGGCAAATGCTATTCTACTTACATTTTGCCTTTTTGAACTTGACTACTCTAGCTCCTTATGTAAGTGGAATGATACAGTATTTGTCTTGTTGACTTGTTTATTTCTCTTATTTCTTTAGGTTTTTGTGAAAGCGAAAGTGCCTATCCACCACTTTTTATTCAAACTAAATGAGATTTATTACTGTTAATCAAGGAATCAAATTTGTTATAAAGATAAAGATGGTGATGGAAACTTGGCATATCATAATCCTATTGTAACAAGTGTGTTTAGGTCAATAGTCATAAATCATCTTCGGTGTAAGGTTAGTATTTTGCAAGTGAGACTACTTATGCTTTCATGGTCCTATGCTCAATAAGTCCAACCATATCTTTAGGTCATTTTCAAAATGCCTCCTAGTCACTTACTCATTCCCAAGAATACTTCAAAAATTCTTCTTTAATTCTTTGCAAGCATGGAGAGGAAAGTAAAATAAACTAGTGGGCAGACAATCAGGCAACTGAGAAAGCCTGAGATTACTAGTATAATCACAGTTATTTTGCTGGTAGAAACCAAGGGTTTAGGAGAAAATTGGGGTTTTATGTATCATGCAAAAGCCAGTAGCTCTAGGGGAACAGTATATCCCTGATATTTATCATGCTGAGATATTATTTCATCATCTTTTCAGGCTGAGAACTAGGGCAGCTTCTCTCGTTATGAAGAATCAGATACTGGGTAGAAATCCTCTGTTGAGATTCATCTTGGCCTTACTGCAAGGATCCTTACATCTACACTTCATCCCAAATTGGCCTCTCTCTTTGTTGCCCTACATGAGAACAATTTAGAAATTCTCCCTTTTCTTTGTCCCACATCCTCTCTCATTTTATGCATCACTCAGTGATGGGGATATATTCTAAGAAATGATTTCATTGTTGGTGAACAACTCAGAATGTCCTTACACAAACCGGGATGGTATAGCTTATTATTCACTTAGACTATATGGTATAGCCTATTGCTCCTAGGCTACAAACTTGTACAGCATATTATATCATAGTGAATACTGTAGGCAATTGTAACATAATGGTAAGCATTTGTGTAGCTAAACATATCTAAACACAAAAAAGGTACAGTAAAAATATGGTTTATAATGTTGTGGTACCACTGTTGTGTAGACAGTCTGTCTTTGACCTAAATGTCATTATGCTGCACATGACTTATACATACACACACATACATGAAATAATATTGAGTAAATTAACACCTGCTGTGTGCTAGGTACTATGGATGAAAAGGACATTACCAAGTATTCAGGCTCATCTTCTCCAACTCCTTCATAATTCCATTTCATGTTGAAGTCATATCGAGCTACTTCACTCCTGATCATAATCTCCTGTACACCCCGTGTTCTTATAACATGATTTTACACATGCTGTTTGTCTGCCTTTCTCACAACACACTGCTTGCCATGCACAATGTACCTTACAAACGTTCATGTTCTCTTAATTTCCCAGCTTAAATGCACTTTACTCTGGGAACATTTTGAATGGCTTAGGTAAAGCAAAGCACTCATTGGTGTACCTTTGGCCCTTGTGTAGCCACACCTCTGTTATGATATCTGGCATTGCATTGTAATTTTGAATATAAGTTTCTTGAAGGCAGATGCTTAGTCATATTTTAGCTCTAGTACTTGCAGATAGTAGGCACACAAGTGCCTTTGGAATCTATGAAAGGTCTGAATGTTTGTGTTCTTCCAAATTTTCAGCATCCCACTCTATCACCCAGGCTGGAGTGCAGTGGTACAATTATGACTCACTGCAGCCTCAACCTCCTGGGCTCGGGGGATCCTTCCGCCTTAGCCACCTGAGTAGCTGGGACTACAGATGCATGCCACCATGCCAGACTAGTTTTTTTGTTTTTAATAGAGATTTTTTGTTTTTAATAGAGATGAGGTCTCACTATGTTGCTCAGGCTGGTCTTGAACTCCTGGGCTCAACCAGTCTCCCCAAATGCTGGGATTACAGGTGTGAGCCACCACACCTGACCCCTTCAAAATTTATATGTTGAAGTATAATCCCTAAAGTGGTGGAGCCTTTTGGGAAGTGATTAAGTGATAAGGGTGGAGCCTCATGAATGGAATTAGCACCCCTATAAAAGAGGCCTGAAAGAGCTTGTTTACCTCTTCTACCATGTGAAGACAGTAAGAAGGTACTATCCAACTTTATAGAATATATACTGTATATAATGTTGGATACAAGAAGGCACATGTATCTGACATCATAGAATCATCTATGAAGTAGAGAACCTTCACTAGATACTGAATCTGCTGTAGCCTTCATTTTGAGCTTTCTAGTCTCCAGGACTGTAGGTAATACATTTCTGTTGTTGATAAACTACCCAGTTGAAAGTTTTTTGTTATAGCAGCCTGAACTAAGACAAAGTTTAATAAGTCTAACATTTTCAGAATTGGTATACATTTCTTTACTGTTTATAGAATGAAAAAATAAATTTTAATTTTCTTTCCACAAGAGACTATAAAGGAGACAAAGCTTAAAATAGTGAGATTATTCATTTGTTACATGGTTAAAATTGTTCACAGATTATAAAATTAATATTTAGAAAATATTCCGCTTTGTCTCTTGTGGCCTTGCACTAAGCTTGTCTGCATCCGCTGTCTCATGTCCTACTCTGCTGCAGCATCTGTCTCCTTGTGACCTGCAGGTACTGGGAGAGCCATAGGGAGGATGCTGCAGCATCTTAGAAGTCAGAAAATGATGGGTGGGTTCTCACCAAGAAACAGTGTGAGGCAATAGTCTACCTGTGGACACTTTATGTTTGTGACCCTTGCTCTTTTTTGGAATATCTTGTCTCCCACCTTTGGGCCTGAGGAGAAATGATGAAAAGTCCTCCTTGCATGATGGTGCTCACCAAGGCCAAGGCTTCTGGTACAGATTCCTTAATGAAGTGTACACTCAGTACACATGGAATAAGGTTGAATCTGGGGAAAAAAATGAGTAGCAAGTTCAGTTCTGCAAATAATTTTAAGGACTTTCTCCTTGGTCACTCCTGAGTTTGGGGTCCTGGAAAACAGCTCTGACCTGTTAAAAATTAAGGGACTGATTTCTGATCAAAGATGGCAGCCATGGAGCTGCAGACTGGCACCACTTTGGCCAAGCAAGGTAGAGAGTAGGGACCAAGCCATCCATAGATGGAGATACCACAAACACTTTTGGATGGGTGAAGAACTCTCCAGCCAGCAAGGTTCTCTTTGAACACATAGCAGAAAACAATAGCAGACATGGGAATTTAGGTGTCCCATTCTCCACTGTGTACCAGGCTTTCACAGGAACTGAAGCTCTGCCTGGTGAATGAGAATGGATGAGTATACCTAAGATGCTTTGGGTTTATTCACCCACTCCCAACTGTGTACAAGTCATTGGTCCTACATGGGAGGAGTCCTGGTGGGCAACCAGACTACAAGTAGAATGGGAAAAATTAAAACCTGCTCTAGTTCAGCAGCTATGAGCATGACTTCTGCCATGTGCATCCAACTCCCAGGCAGGAAAAACCCACCTGCAGAGTGAATCTCCCTGGCCCATCTTCCCAGCCAGATTAAGAAGAATCACCTCTATGCTCTGTGTGCCTTCAGGGCGGATCCCCTCCCCCTTCCTCCATGGCAAGGAAATCACTATTTTTCAAAGGCAGAGTGTGGACTTGAACAGGGAGGAAGCACCATGAAAGACCCCTAAAGGCTTTTTGTTGGGAATGCTTATGGGCTGCAAACTGCAGACAGAAGACAGGAGCCCCATCTCCTCACCCACACAGTTAGCAGTAGAGGCTGCCACAGTTGAGAAACCTGCCACAAGGTGGAGAATGGAGCAGAAGTGAATGTCCCTTCCTCTCTCACTTAGTGACCTATATTGAACCACAGAAAAGGTGCTAGAACAGAGGGTCAGTGGCTAGATTCAGAGTAACACAACCAAAAGGACATTGCAGAAATGGAAACAAGGCCTGTCACAAATGAGGAAAACTCAATGAAAAAAAAATATAGGCAATCCTCAGAGTACTAAAGAGACAGCACCAGAAAAAGGAGCTATCAGAGCACAAACAATGCAAATCCCCTGAATGACCTGCCCCAGATAACAGTTATAGAAGTCAGAGACTGGATGACTAAAATGAACAGAGAGAACCAAGAAAAATTAGAAGTGACTCTCACTGAAGTCATGTAGGAAGTAAAAGTGGAGTTGAACAATTTCAGAAAAGCCTATTATGAAATAATGGAAATGAAGAACTCTATCCTGGAAATAAAAAACAAAGTAACAAGCATAGGGAGCAGGATCAACTAAGCAGAGAAAAGAACCTCAGAGTTTGAAGACCAAACTATGGAATTAACCCAGTCTGTCTAAAACCAAAAAAACAGCTATTAAAAAAGAAGAGCCGGGCTTGGTGGCTCAGCCTGTAATCCCGTGCCTTTGGGAGGCTGAGGTGAGTGGATTGCCTGAGCCCGTGGGTTTGAGACCTGCCTGGGCAGCGAGACCTCATCTCTACAATAAATCAAAAAAATCAGCCAGGCGTGGAAGCGCATGCCTGTAATTCCGGCTACTTGGAAGGCTGAGGTGGAAGGATCGCCGGAACCCAGCAGGTCGAGGCTGCAGTGGCTGGGAGCAGCCACTGTACTCCAGTCTGGGTGACAGAGTGAGACTCCAACTCAAAGAAGAAGAAGAAGAAGAAGAAGAAGAAGAAGAAGAAGAAGAAGAAGAAGCAGCAGAAGCAGCAGCAGCAGCAGCAGCAAAGCCTCTGAGAGATGTGGTACTATATCAATCTACAATCTGATTGGTATCCCTGAAGTGCAAAGGGAAACTGAGAACACCATGGAACAAACATTCCATGAGGTCATCTGAGATGACCTCCCACATCGCACTAAAGAGGTAACCATTCAATCACAAGAGATTCAAAGAACTCTCACAAGGTATCACATAGAAGACCAACCCCAAGACACACGATAATCTGCCTCCACAAAGTAAGCATGAAAGAAAGATCCTAAAGGCAGCAAGAGAGAAAGGTCAGACTATCTACTAGGTTAGACCCATCAGAATCTCTCCAGACTTAACTGCAGAAACACTTTAAGCCAGAAGGGACCAGAGTCCAATCTTTGACATTTTTAAAGATAAGCAATTCCAGTAAAAAATTTCCTACCCTGCCAAGCTAAGCTTCATCAGTGATGGAGAATTGAAATCCTTACCAGATACCTAATACCTAAGAGAATATGTTGCCTCCAGATGAGTCCTTCAGAAGATGCTTAAAGGTGTTGAACACAGAGGAAAAACAAAGCAAAATAAAACAAAAACAGTCATACTCATCACAAAAAATACAGACAAACAGTCAACAGAGCATATAGAACATTTGCAAGATGAAAATACACACATATGGAAATACAAAAGTAAAAAGAAAATAAAACAACCTCTTAAGA
Organism: Cephalopachus bancanus; assembly: GCA_027257055.1. Lineage (NCBI taxonomy): Eukaryota > Metazoa > Chordata > Mammalia > Primates > Tarsiidae > Cephalopachus > Cephalopachus bancanus. The sequence goes on along the minus strand of JAPVLO010000251.1, from coordinate 2,693,960 downwards.
GCACTATGACAGAGATAAACAATCAAATTTCAATAATCAGTTTGAAAGTGAAAGAACTAAATGTGCCACTGAAGAGGCATAGAGTGGCACACTGGATAAAGAAGCATGATCCAACAGTCTACTGCTTCCAGGAAACGAATCAAACTGCAAAGGACACCCACAGGCTCAAAGTTGGGGCTGAAAATGATCTTTTAAGAAAATGGAAAAAAGAAGAAAGAAGGAGTAACTACTCTGATATCAGACAAAGCAGACTTCAAACCATCAAAAGTTAAAAAGAACATGAATGGACACTACATAATGATAAAAGGCTCAATCCACCAGCTGTTAACCAGTGGTTAATCCTCACTTGTGCTCCACATTTCTCACTTGTAAGTCACATTCCTATAATAAAACAAAATTTAAAAAAATCTCTTTTAAGTTATTTAACAAAGCTGGCAGCCTATCCTTGGTTAAATTGCTAACATTGTTCTCATGTACTTTTCTCCTTAATTGTGAATTTGTTTTTAAATTCTTTAGTTTAACTGACTTTTTTTCTCAGACACTTGTACTCAGAGTCTATTCTCAGAAACATTTTCCTTAGGCTTACATATTAATTTATTTCATCGCATGACATAAAGTTTTTAAAGTTTCAAAATAAAGCATTTTGCCTTTTAAATTAAGAGTTGAAATTTTGTATATATTTAATCAAAGAAATAGATTTTAAGAGGGAAGTGGTGTTCCAGTTACCTATACCTTTGTAACTAACCATCCTAAAACTTAGTGGCTTAAAACAGTATTGTATCTCTCATGGTTCTAGGGGTTGAGGGGCTTAACTTGCACATCTGATTTGGAATTCTTCATACAGTTGCAATTAGATGGTTATGGGATAGGGCTGCTGACAGCTTCTTCAGTTCCCAATCTGGTGCCTGGGCTGGAACAAGTGGACGCAGTTTGAACATTTCCTCTTCATGTAACTAGATTGAATTGCCTCATAGCATGGTGGTCTCGGGGTCATTGGACTTCTTAAATTAGGTTTGGCTTCTCCTTAAGCATGTATTTCAAGAGACCCAGAGAGAAACTGCAGCACTCCTTAGGACATAGCCCTGGAAGTCCCAGAATATTATTTTTGCCATATTCTGTAATCCAAGCAAATCACTAAACCCAAGCCAATGGGAGAACATAAATTGCATCTGTGTGCTAAGATGAAGGGAATTGATGTTAGCCATGTTTGAGATGAACTACCAAGTGTCACTGAGATATTTTTTCAAAGATGTAATTTTTAAAGACAAGTTTTATTGTTATTTGTGAAATTGAGAAGATATTTGGACCAATGTGATATGTTTGGACCAATGTGATATGACATGTATCCAACATGTATCCAACATTATAGAATCATACAGAGTTGTTTCACTGCCCTAAAAATCCTCTGTACTATGCCTATTCATCCCTACTCCAAAACCCAAATTCTGGCAATCACTGATCTTTTTATAGTTGCCTTTTTTAGAATGTTATGCACAGTCACGCATCCCTTAATGAAAAGGATATGTCCTGAGAAATGTGTCATTAGGTAATTTTGTCCTTGTGTGACCATCACAGAGTGTAATTACACAAATCTAGATGGCATAGTCATCTGTACACCTAGGCTATATAGTATACCTTGTTGCTTCTAGGCTACAAACCTGTACAGCATGTTGCCATACTGAATATGGTAAATAGTTGTAACACAATAACAAGTATTTGTGTTATGCATATCAAAACATAGAAAACGTATTGTAAAATATGGTATTATAATCTATTGGGTCCACCATTGTGCTGATTGTTGTTGATCTAAATGTCATTATGTATCACATTACTCTAGTTGGAATCATAAACTATGTAGCCTTTTCAGATTGGCATCTTTCACTTGGCAATATGCATTTAAGTTTCTTTCATATTATCTCATAGCTTGATAGCTCATTTTTTTAGTGCTGAATAATATTCTACTGTCTGAATGTGCCACAATGTGTTCATCCATTTACCTTCTAAAAGACATTTTGGTTGCTCTCATGTTTTGGCAATTATGAATTAAGCTACTATAAATATCCATGTGCAAGTTTTTGTGTGGACATAAGTTTTCAACTTCTTTGAATAAATACCAAAGAACATGATTGCAGGATTGTATAGTAAAAGTATACTTAGGTTTTTAAAGAAACTACCAAATTTTCTTCCAAAGTGGCTGTACCATTTTGTGGTCTCACCGGCAATGAGTGAGAGTTCCTGTTGCTTTACATCCTCATCAGAATTTGGATTTGTCGGTTTTCTGAATTTTGGCCACTCTAACAGATGTGCAGTAGTATCTCATTGTTATTTTAACTGGCATTTCACTGATGATGTATATAGAGCATCTTTTCCTATGCTTATATGCCATCTGTATATCTACTTTGGTGAGGCATCTTTTAAGGTCTATGGCCCATTTTAAAATCAGGGACACTTCGATTTTGAACAAGGGCAAAACTATATCTTTGTGAATAATTTGAAAGACCAAGAAAGTAAGCTTGATCTCTACTTCCTTCACAAAAGTAGGCATGGTGATAGGAAGACAGTTTTAACTCATTTCGTGACACCAGTCGATAGAGATCTCTGTTCAGCTAAGCATTAGCTGAAAAGCATGAACTACATCTCTGAACAAAACATAATTGTGAAGGTTGCTAGGATCAAAAGTCCTTGCCCAATGAACAACTATTGTATAGGTAAATTACAATATGTAAAAGTTAAAGTAGTCAGATGTTTCGATCTTTTTGGAATTGCCAAGCTGTTTTCCACAGAGGTTTTACTAATTTACACTTCCACCAACAGTGTAGAAGTGTTCCCTTTTCCCCACATCTTCTTTAACATCTGTTGTTTTTTGAGTTATTGATGATGGCCATCCTGACTGGAGTTAGATGGTATCTCAGTGTGATTTTAATTTGCATTTCTTTGATGATTAGTGAGGTTGAGCATTTTTTCATGTATCTGTTGGCTGCTCATAGGTCTTCTTTTGAGAAGTTCCATATGACCCTGCAATCCCCCTTCTGGGAATATACCTGGAGGAACTCAAATCACGCTATGAAAAAGATACCTGTGCACACATGTTTACTGCAGCATTATTCACAATAACAGAAGCATGGAACCCTCAGTGCTACCCATTGAGAGGATTGAGGTTTTTAAAAAATGTGGTACATATACAAAATCATGAACTTTACAGAGTACTGGAACTCAGTACTGGAACTCAGTACCATATTTCTCACTAATAATCAGACCCTGAACAATTATCATAATACTATAAAAAAGGGATTGGCAGTAGTGGGAACTGCCAGGGGAGGACAGTGGGGCACACCTTATCAATAAGCGTATCTGATCTCAAACTGGGTGAAGTGGGGACCAAAGTGAGGCCCAAACTTTACCTACACAATGACCATTTGTATACCTAACCCCGAATTTTACCAATAAGAAAAAAATAAGAAAAAAAGGTAGTCAGATGTTCTAAGGTTTAATTCTATGTGCTCTAGATATTTGAATATCCATTTGATTATTCAGTATTCTTGTTAAACATGGCAAAAATCAGTTCTAGGGCTCAGAAATGCTCAAACTTCATTGTGAAGAAACATCATCTGAGATACTTGTTAAACATACAGATTTCGCATAACTCCAGATTGTAACTCAGTAATATTAACAGCTAACATCTATGGTGTCCTTAGTGCTGCTAGGTGCAGTGCTAAGCTCTTGACATGGATTTAATCCTTAAAACAATCCTATGGATTTGGAATAATTACCAATAGAAAATTGAAGGCTCAGAGAGCTTAAGTACTTGTTGTCAGTTGTACAACCTGTAAACAGGAATTTCAGGATTTAAATCCAGTAGCCTGATTCTAAAATACTTGCTTAACCTATAAACATCAATACATCTGGGATAGGGCCTTGTAATTTGCATTTTTAAGACTCCTATAAGGCATCTCATATAGTAAGTCAGTGGAATGCACTGTGAAAAAAATTGATAGGTCATGGATGTTTTTCCCCATTTCTGGAAGACTGGTCAGAATGAAGTATATGGCAAGGAGGGTATCTCTCCATGGAGAATCTAGAGCAGGTTTGTCTAATAGTACTTTCTGCAATAATGGAACTGATCTGTATCTGTACTGTCCGATAAGCAGTCCCTAGCTATGAAGTACTTGAAATTTGGCTATTGTTATGAGAAGTTGAGTTTTTAATTGTAAACAATTTAAATTTCAATAGCCACATGTGGCTGATAGCTACCACATTGGGCAGCATACAACTAGAACTTCAGAAATACAAAGAACTTGTGAAGTTTGTGATTGGTTGAACTTAGGTCACTTATATTACTTTGAGATGTATATATATATATATATATATATTATTTTTTTTTTAATTTTTTCTATTAAAAAATAAAGAGGTGTCCAGAAAATAAGTGTTTTGTGCTATCCTGGTCATGTACTCTTGATGCTGGCCCCCACTCCCATGACACTAAGGTACATTTCTGTTCTCATAGTTTTCTAAAAAACTCAACATTCTCAAATTAGTTCTACCTTTCTCTCACCTGTCATTAATTGATTGCAATGCTTCATAGCATAAAGATTACATATCCTCATTTCATGTTTCCAATTAGATTTCATTTCAATTTTAAACACATTTTAATTATATTACTAGGTATATAATACTGATTATAGCCAGGCTCAGTGGCTCAGCCTGTAATCCCGTGCCTTGGGAGGCTGAGGTGAGTGGATTGCCTGAGCCCGCGGGTTCGAGACCCGCCTGGGCAACTTGGTGAGCCTTCATCACCACAATAAATCAAAAAATTAGCTGGGCGTGATAGCCTGCACATGCAGTTCCAGCTACTTGGAGCCAGATTAAAAAATGCTTTTATAGGAATCAATTAGGGGAGGAAAGAGCAGAGTTAAAAACAACAACAGCAACACACACACACGGGTAAATGAGTTAGTGCAGATACTAGCATGAGAAAAAGAGGAGAGATGTTTGTAAATCAACATCTGATTCAAAAGGGAAGAATGGCCAAAATTGTTTTAAATTTATTGCAAATGGTAAGAAAAATAGTGATAACTTTATCATTATATTTGGATTGACTGGTCTATATAGGACCATTCTTGCAAAACTACCAGATTTCTAGAGTTTCATAGGCTAGGATGCTTGAAAAATAAACTTAGGTGGCACGCAGCACGGTAACCTAGAGATCCAAGTAAATGCAAAGAATTGAGACACACAAAAAGGTTAAGAAGGAAAGTTTACTTAAATTTAGGTGGTCAGAGCTCACATAAGAATTTATACTTCATTTAAAATTGTATCATGTCATAAAGCCTGGTTAATAAATGGGCTTCCTATACAAGTCTGGTCCCACATTTCTCAAAATGATTTTGTTAAATTCCAATTTCATGGGATATTATTTAGATATATGTTTCTGTGATTAAATGTGGGAATGGGATAATAAACAAAAGACTTCACTGAATCTTCAAGGTGCTAGTTTACATTATATACCTCCCATGGGGGGTTATAATTTATTTGAGTTTTAGAACATTCTGATAAATTTGTGTCTCTGGAACACACTTTGGGAAATATCAATCTAGTTCACTGTCAGTCATATCTTCATTGGATCAGATCCTATAATAATCTTTTTTCCACTAATAAAGTCCATAATGGTTCACATTCCCTTAATGACTTATCTCCTTCTTAGGTCTCAATATCACAGTATCACCAATTTCTTGAACAAGAAATGCAGAGCATTTTACATTTAACTGCTTTTTACTCAACCCTTGCAGTCAACTGCAAATCCTAATGCATTTTTTAAACAGAATTTCACAAATGTTTCTCATATATTCTTTTTCTGGATTTACATTTTCAGGTGGGTGTTAGGGTACGGTCAGGTGAGGTCTGTGAGGTGGAGAGGGGAGGCACGCAGCAAGGTAACGCAGAGATTCAAGTAAATGCAAAGAATTGCGACACACAAAAAGGTTAAGAAAGAAAAGTTTACTTAAAAGTAAATTAAAGAGAGAAAGAGAAGGAAGAAAGAAGATTCACCTCCCCAAGGTGGAGGAGAGGGACCAAAGCCAGGAAGCATGGCGACAGCCATGGCTCAAAGAACACATGGCCACACCAGACTCTAGCAAGGCAATGGCCCCTGGTTGCTTGTGGTTGAGTCCTTTTAACCATTCCCCTTGATGGGGAAGATCATTAAGGTGATTGGGTGGTGGTCTGCTTCCATGTCATCACAAAGGGGCAGGCAAGTGCGGGTACTGATGATGTCAGGTGATGGACAGCAGGCAGATGGGTGGGTTAGTCACATGATTGCCGTCATGGTGGGGCTTCTTTGTGTCATGTAGGTTAACCCTGGGGTGGGGGTGGGGGAGCTCTGCAAGAGACTTGTTAGACATTTGCAATTCACAGTTTCATACATTGCAGCTCACAAATTCCTTGACCAAAGGTGGGGTGGTCATGTTATTACTTTTATGACTTTGGCCAAAGGGTGACCTTTGATAAGAAGCCTAAAAGTTTACTAGAGATTATTATGCTAAACCCTGAATAGTTCAGCTGTCCTGGTCTTGTATCTGAAGGAGATTTGTCTAAGGGGAATGGGATAGGCTGCTTCTTCTGCAGTAGAATATCTGAACACTTTCTAATGGTTATGCTGAGGCAAGAAAACCTAGAATAAGCTAAGTTTCTTCTAGGTTTCTATAGGTACCTTTTAGTGGGGACTTTTATCAACACATACTTAGGCTGTTTCAGCTTCTATGCCAAGTCTGATTTCTCCACAGGGAAGTTTTTAATACCTGCTAAAAGTGTCACATCTCCCTCATCTTTGACTTGCTTCCTCTTTGGTTTCCTTGGAGGAAACACATATTGCCTCATAGCATTGCCAGGTGTAATTTTTTAAAAAGATTAAATACATGACACTTATACAAATAAAAATTACACATGAATAAAAGGTTGTGTTCAACTCAATTAAATGAAAGATCAGTAAGATGTTAAGACTGGTTCAAATGAGAATTAGAGTTATATTCTCTCCTGGAGAAAGTTAATTTGCATTACTATGAACAGGAATAATTTGCATTGCTGGTAACTGGAATCATTTGCATAGCCACAAGTTTTCTATTACTTTACCCTTTCAAGGTTGTAAAACAATCTGGTGGTAGAAAGTCAGTCACAGGTGCACGTTCCTATAAAATCAGATAATACCCAGAATGTCCATTAGACAATGCCCACACTCCACTGAAGGGACACCTAGAAATCTCTTTCACCTGTTTCCAAGCATTGGGTAGTTTTTTCAGCAGTATTTCTTCAATCAATTTACTTAATCAATATTCTTGTTACTTTGTTCTTTCATTGGTGTCGCATGTCTGGGCTTGGTAACTTTTAGAAGAGAAAACAACAGTAAGAAAGCTAACTACAAGTCAATGTGGGTTTTATTCTCACCCTGCACTGGCAATTTTAAACAAAGTCAGTGATTTATTTATTAATTTCTAATATCATATTTATTTATTTATTTTAGAATTGTGGGGTACAGGTAAGGATTTTCTCATAAGTAAGTTACATGCAGGTGAAGTTTGGGCTTCCAGCTGGCCCTCTCTCCCCCTAATAATGGACCAGGTACCTAGTGTTTTGCCATTGACTTACCTCACCCGCTCACTCCCCTAGCGGTGTCTAGCTCTGCCACTCCCACCCTTCTGCTCACATGACCAGTGATCAGGGACCACTTACAAGGGAGAACATGAGATATTCAGTTCTTTGTTTCTGTGATAGTTCACTCAGAATGATGGTCTAGAGCTGCATCCATGTTGCTGAGGCCATGATTTTTTCTTAATTACAGCTGCATAATATTCCATTGTGTATATGTACCACATTTTCTTTATTCAGTTCACTTTCTATAGGCATCCAGGTCGGTTCTGTGCTTTTGGTATTGTGAATAGCACTGCAGTAAACATACATGTGCAGGTGTCCTGTGATTTAATGTTCCTCTGAGCATATTCTTAGAAGAGGAATTGCTGAGTTGTATGGAAGCTCAATTTAGTAGTTAGAGAAATCTCAACACTGCTTTCCACAGAGGTTGAACCCAGTGATTTAAATGCCCCAACAACAACAAAAAAAAGTGTACAAAAATCTTTAATGAATACTATTAACCATCTTATTCATTTTCATATTAAAAGAAAATAACCATATTAAATGCTTAATATTATAGGATTAGAAAAATAAAGCAGAGAATAATACACTTCACAATCATTAAAAATGATGGTGCTATCCTGTACTTACTAATCCATAGTGTATTGTTAAATCAAATGAAACACAGAACAAGAATTATATTAACAACCTATATTATGTATTTATATAATATATGATATAAATGTATTTATATCATATTATGTTCAATAAAACATTATCAAACAAAAATTTTAGCTTCAATCAGCTGCTAAGTGTGTTTTTACCATAGCATAGAAGAAAGACACCATAGCATAGAAGAAGGACACCAGGAAATGGGATATATGACATCTGTTCCTTCCAATAAACACACACACACACACACACACACACACACCTTTACTAGAGTAGTTCTCAAATTGGGTGCATATTAAAATATCCTGGGGAGCATTTCAGATCCTAATACCCAGGAGGCATGCATACCAATTAAATTAGAATTCAGGTAGGGGCAGGAAATGATTCGGTATCAGTCTTTTTTTTTTTTTTTTTTTTAGTTGGTGTCTCACTCTGTGCGGGGTCCCGCCCCACAAGGGTCGTGAGATATGTTGAAGGAGAGACAGATAGGCGACGACGACTATCATATACCGGACACCTGCTTCTTGAACAGATGACAATTTAATGCTAGTTAATACAGAGCTTTTATACCATTTTTGAAGGGGCAAGACAAAGAAAATTCTTTCATATACATATCTTTTAAAAGTTACCAGTTAGTGGTCTTAGTAGCAAACAAACCAAGATTCCCATAGGCTTTAGTAGCAAATAAGCCAGGAATCTCATAGGCATTAGACAAGTCCTATTCATAAAGCCAACAATGACACTCTCAGTCCAATGTCCCAAATTACAAATGTTTCAAGAAAGTTTCTTTAAGTGTGTATTTCTTTATGTGTCAGGAATATTCTTATTTTAGGTTCTTGTGTTTTTCAGAGTCCTGTGATCGCCTCCCTTGTCCAGATGTCCTCGTTACTTTTCTCTTATCTTGCAGGGCTTGTTTCTAAAGAGAACTCAAAAGAAGCTTTTAGTAATGTTTCCCAGGCCCTTCAAGGTTACTTTCTGCTTTAGCTGATCTGTCATAAAAGTGTCTAATTATTATATTATGAGTTTAGTGAAAACCTACTCTATAAATGTTAACTTAGAGTATTAATTTTATAGTTTTAACTATAGAATTAAGTAAAAACCTTAACATTAATCTTTATCCTAAGTCAGTGAAAACAGTGTTGTAAGTCACCTACATAACTCCTAGTAAGTGTTAGAACTTATAATGAATTCATAATGAACCTATTATAAACTTGTGCTTCTAAAAATCTTAATGTCTAAACACTAAACTTTATAGTTCTAAATCAAATAAGGAGTGGATATACTCATATCATTTATTACTTAAGCAATGTCTAGTAACTTATAACCAAGTGAAATAAAGCATTCTTGATGTGTTTCAGAGTTTAACCCTTGCATATGTTAGAAAAGGCCAAGTGGCATAGTGGGAAAAATGGAAAAATAAACCATGATGTTTCCAGGTTAGCTGTGAGCACTTCACATAAACATGCCATTTTCTTCTTTCACGACTGCACAGAATTCTTTGGCGGTATCAAACAGCAAAGGTGAAGGACAGAAGGGCCTCAGCTTCCTGGGCTCGCCCTGCGGCCCGGGGTCTTCGGCCCACCCGGACCCTGTCAATCAGGTAGACCTTCAAGGCTGGCTCCCAACAACTCTGTCACCCAGACTGGAGTGCAGTGGCTGCTCCCGGCCACCGCAGCCTCGACCTGCTGGGCTTCGGTGATCCTTCCGCCTCAGCCTTCCGAGTAGCCGGAATTACAGGCATGTGCTACCACGCCCGGCTGATTTTTTGATTTATTGTAGAGATGAGGTGTCGCTGCCCAGGCGGGTCTCGAACCCGCAGGCTCAGGCAATCCGCTCACCTCAGCCTCCCAAAGGTGCGGGATTACAGGCAGAGCCACCAAGCCCGGCTGGTATCAGTCTTTTTTAAAACTCCCTGGTGGTTCCAATACTCAGCCAAAGTTTGAACCTATCAACTCACATCTTAAGGTCAAGTATGGTTCACGGACTTGCAGCAGCAGCATTACAAACCAAAACTGACATTTTAGCAAAATTCTTAGATGATTTTATTAAAGCCAAGAAAACCCATTAAGTGTCCCTCTTTCATCTCTTCAACACAAGATTTCTTTTTTTTTCAACTTTTAATTTTTTTTAATTCTAAAGATGTGGGGTACAATTCAAAGTTAGGTATACAAATGTTCATTATGCAGGTACCCTTGTTGATGAGGTGTGACCCTCCCTCCCCTGGCAGTTTCCTTCAACTGCCAATCCCACCCCCACTCCCCTGGCAGTTTCCTACTACTGCCAATCCCTTTCTTACAGTATTATGATGATTGTTCAAGGTCCACTTGTGAGTGAGAACATGTGATACTTAGTTCTTTGTTTCTATTAAAGATCTCTCAGTATTATAGACTCTAAGTCCATTCAGGTTGCTGTGAAAGTTCATGATTTTGTTCTTCTTTATGGTTGCATAATATTCCATCATGTATATGTACCACTTTTTTTTTATCCAGTCCTCTTTTGATGGGCAGCATGGTTGGTTCCATGTTCTTGCTACTGTGAAAGATGCTGCAATAAACAGATATCTTTTTTATAGAGTGATTTGAGTTCTTCCAGGTATATTCCCAGTATGGGAATTGCAGGGTCATATGGAAGGTTGATTTTTAGATTTTTTAGGAATCACCACACTGTTTTCCACAGAGGCTGTACTAGTTTACACTCCTGTCAACAGTGTAGTAGTGTTCCCTTTCCTCTTCATTCTCTCCAGCATCTGTTGTTTTTTGAGTTACTGATGGTGGCCATCCTGACTGGAGTTTGGTGGTATCTGAGTGTGATTTTAACTTGCATTTCTTTGACTTGTGAGGCTGAGCACTTTTTCATGTATCTGTTGGCTGCTCGTATGTCTTCTTTTGAGAACTGTCTATTCATATACTTTGCCCACTTTGTACAGGGGCTATTTGCTTTTTTTTTTTTTCTTTTTGGCCCGTTTGAGTTCTTTGTAGATCCTAGATGTTAGGTTTTTGCCAAACATACAGCCGTCAAATATGTTTTTGCAGTCTGTGGGCTGTCTCCCACTCTCTTGATGGTTCCTTTGGCTTTATAGAAACTTGTCAGTTTGATGACAGTCTATCTTAGCTCTAATGGCATGGGCATTTGGGGTTTTGATCAGGAATTGGTTGCCAGTTCCAATTTCCATAAGGCTGTCTCCTGCATTTTCTAAGGTTCTTACAGTTTGAGGTTTACATTTAGGTCTTTGATCCATTTGGAGTTGATTTTTGTGTATCGTGATAGGTAGGGATCCTGTTTTAATCTTCTGCATTTGATCAGCCAGTTTTCCCAGCATCTTTTACTGAACAGGTTCTCCTCTCCCCAGTCATTGGTGGTGGAGACTTTGTCAAAGATGAATTGGTTGAGAAATTGAGATTTTGCATCTGGAATCTCTATCCTATTCCATTGGTCTGTATGCCTGTTCTTATACAAAAGCAGCCTGCTATTGATACGATACACGATTCCAATGGAGGAAAGCATTCTGAAATACAAAATAAATCTGAAAGGCATCGGATTGCTAAGGCCTTGAGCTATCGACACATTCTGTGACACATTTCCTTTACTTTCCTTTTCTAGAAGAGGAGACTGGTCATATTTACTAAACCATCTTCAATAAGAATATAAAACAACTAGCAATTCATTGTAAACAGGTTTGTAAGGAAGTGAATCTCCATACTCATGGGAAAAACAAATTGCATAATTTTTCTTTCTCTTTTGTTAAAAAAAAAACATTTCCAGACTTTGAGTTCAATATTAACTTACTTGATTGCGTCTCCAGAGATATATTAGCTAAATAATTTCATAAACTGGAATTTAATAAATGTGCTAAATCCTTATAGAGATATTGAGTGATAGATCTCTTTTCCAGATTAAACAAATATCTGAGTCACTCACATATGTTATTCTAAACTCAGCTGTTGCTAAAGTAGCAAACTGAAAATAAGTAAAGTTAATAAAAGAAAAAAATCAAATCTTGGGAGGGGTATTAAAATGAGACAAACTTTTAAATGGAAAACAATTGCCAAACAAAGTATTTTACGTAAGGACCAAATTTACATAGTGAAAATTCTAGGCAACCTGATCAATGCAAATAACCCAGTGCACTAACAACTTTATTAAGATAACAGCTATATACATATAGAAAAGAAAAGGATTTTCCTCAGCCTTGAAATGCTATTCTCCTACTAGAGAAACCAGCATTATAAACTCTCCAATAACAGAAGAAAATTGGTTGATACACTGATGTTTCCTGTGTGTAACATATTAATGCAAACTCAATTTCTTAGCAGTTTCTGCTATGAATATTGACACCTTCATATGGTATATGAAAGTTCAAATTAAATTTTGAACCAGAAATTTTTATTAGTGCTTCAAAGCTCTTTTAAAAATGTGTTTTCTATTCATTCAAACCTCATCATAACTCTGTTGCAGATTATTATTCCTATTAGACAGATAGAGAAACTGAAAGTTGGAGGGATTCTATAACATATCCAAGAACATGCATCAGCAAGTGGTATACTCAGACAAGAATCTTTCACTCTCAAGTTTCTCTCATATTGCAACTTCTATTTATGTCATTTAATTTTGTTTCTTTCAATATTTATTGCATGTATGATGGTTGTTTTTCTTTGACAGTACACACACACTTTGGAGTAATCATGGCCAAAATCCAAGTCACAGGTCACATGTTGCTAAATAAATATTTGTACATCCACATAAGTCTTTCAGATTCTCTTGCCACCTACATGTCTCTAGTCAGCTAAATATGAAGGAATGAGATCTCCTTTGGCTTTCCCATTTTTCTGAGAGTCAGTACTAACTTCCACTTCTTATGCAGATTATTGTTAGTCACCCTTGCCCAAGCTAGGAAAGAGACAGCTAAGAAGAAAATGTTATTGACCATTATGCAGGGTAAAATTAGTTTTTAACTAAATTTGACTTTTTTTTAAAATGCGGAGCTGTTATACAACATCTCTTTATATATACTTGAACACTCCCAATTGCACATCCTGCTTTATTTTGAATGTTACTTTTTTCTGGTTTAGAAACTGCTCTGCCTACCGCATTTTTCATAGTAAAATACAATACATATTGAATTGATGTATAAATATCAGGGCTGGGCACGATGGCGCAAGTCTGTAATCCTAGCACTTTGGGAGGTTGAGGCAAGAAGATTGCCTGAGCTCGTGGTTTCAAGACCAATCTGGGCAACTTTGTGAGACCTTGTCTCTACAATAAATCAAAAAATTAGCCAGGCATGGTGGCACATGCCTGTAGTTCCAGCTACTTGGAAGGCTGAGGCAGAAGGATCACCTGAACCTAGCAGGTTGTGGCTGTGGTGACAGTGAGTATGCCACTGCACTCTAGCCTGGGCAACAAAGTGAGACTCCGTCTCAATAAATAAATTAATAATCTAGAAAGTGGGTTAGAGTGTGTTTGTTTAAACATGGTAGTCACAAAAATTTCATTTCACTTTTATGTAACTCATTTGGATATACTTCTAATTTAAGCACATTTATCATTTCTTTTTATGTTTGTGGTAAACAATTTCATGCATATGTAGGTAAAACATTTTTTAATAATTTTAAAAAATCTTGATAATAGTTTTTATATAATAGTTTTGCACATACTGAAATCTTTACAAAAACAAAAAGCCAAGGAGAAAATAATTTGAAATCAATTTAAAATTAACTAGTGATACCAAATACAATATAATCAACATTCAATTCCAAAGAATTTGTAATCTAAAAAATTCATATGCCGGGCTCGGTGGCTCAGCCTGTAATCCCGTGCCTTTGGGAGGCTGAGGTGAGTGGATTGCCTGAGCCCGCGAGTTCGAGACCCGCCTGGGCAGCGACACCTCATCTCTACAATAAATCAAAAAATCAGCCGGGCGTGGTAGCGCATGCCTGTAATTCCAGCTACTTGGTAGGCTGAGGCGGAAGGATCGCTGGGGCCCAGCAGGTCAAGGCTGCGGTGGCCGGGAGCGGCCACTGCACTCCAGTCTGGACAACAGAGTGAGACTCCAACTCAAAAAAAAAAAAAAAAAAAAAAATTCATGGTGATTTCTTCAATCCTCTTTTATTTTTTATTTAGCCAACAACACAAGTTTTGATGTAAATAAGGATACCTTTAGGATACTGTGTTTGCTAAGTATAGTATATTATATCTTTCCCATTACTTATAAGTAATCAGGCAACCCTCTTGGGTCTCCTCCCCATTCTGGGAGCTTTTCTGTCCTCTCAATAAATCCTGCTTTAAAAAAGAAAGAAAGAAAGAAAGAAATCTATCATTACACTATATATAACTCAGAATTAAGAAAACAACATTTCAGTTGAGTATCTAGCTATTTGAATATTCATTTTTTAAAAACTGTACATTTATGCTGCCAATGTGTATACATCTGCTTCAACTCTAGGTCAAACTAAATTTGCAATCTAACTCATGTTAAATGGTGTGGTGTAGTTTGATAGAAAATAATAAATATTATCAGAGTTAGAAAATCATACATTAACCAATTAATTAACAAAAGAAAAAACAAAGTATTAAACAAATTACTATTATAAATTTTAAGAAAACATGTGAAATTGATTTTCATAGTAGTCTCCAAATGTGCCCTTCACCCCACCCCTCACCTCCCCACCAGTGAACCATGATTCCCAATGTTTATCCCCTTGCAGAGCTTGGTCTACTTGAACGTGAGTTGATACTGTGACTTACTTCCGATGTGTTGGAGGCAGTGTAAGCATTTGTGTTTTATTTCCAAAGTTAAATCATAAGTAGCTGTGCTTATATCTAGATACCCTGAAATATCAATTCTAGGAGAAGCCAGTCACCTTGTAAGAGGTCCTGTTACCTTGAGGCCACTGTGCTGTGAAGGAACCTTTCCATGGAGAGAGGTGGATGCTTGGTCAGCCTCTAGTTATGTGTGCCATCCAAATCCAAGCACCAGACATGTGAGTGAAGAAGTGGCTTCAGACATTTCAGTCCCAGGGCATACCCTATAGGGAGGACCCAAGGAATTAGCATAACAGCCAGAATTGAACTCCTGTTGAGCCTTCAAATCATCTTCAATTATGTGAAGCCCAGTGATGCAGTTTTGCCTGATGAGACACAGACAACAAGGAGGAGATACGAGTCACTCTCTGTATTCTAATGGAATTTCTGATCCACACAATTGGGAGTACCACTGCTACATAAATGAATTCAAAAGATGGCCTCTATGTATTGGCTGCTACGTTGTTTATTCTTTACTACAGGATGAGACTTACTAGCTCAAAGCCCACTGGTGCTAAAATCAAATTGTATACATGCAAATTGTTTTTAAAATAGCCCACCAGGGAAAAAAAATTGCCATTTAGACACTTCCTGACTTGCCTATCCTGAGAAACCTCACCCAATATCTGCCAGCTATAGATAAGTTTTGTGTTTAAAAGATCCCAAGCTAGCCGGGCTCGGTGGCTCAGCCTGTAATCCCAGCGCTTTGGGAGGCTGTGGTGAGTGGATTGCCTGAGCCTATGGGTTCAAGACCCTCCTGGGCAAGCTGGTGAGACCTCATCTCTACAATAAATCAAAAATCAGCCGGGCGTGGTAGCGCGCGCCTGTAGTTCCAGCTACTTGAAGGCTGAGGCGGAAGGATCGCCGGAGCCCAGCAGGTCGAGGCTGCGGTGGCCGGGAGCGGCCACTGCACTCCAGTCTGGAGTGAGGCTCCAATTCAAAAAAAAAAAAAAAAGACCCCAAGCTGACACGATGTGACTTGTATCCCAGAAGCCTGGGTCGGCCGCGAGGACGGGTGAGACTGTGGGCGCCCGCGCCCTCCGACCCGTCCCTCACTCCCCCCCCCACTCCCCCGCCACTCCCCCCCCCCTGCAGCCGGCTCCGCAGGGGCGCGCTCCGGTTGCCGGGCGCTGAATCGGGTTCCAGAACGCTGCGCGTCCACAGCCGCTAACGGTCCGCTCTGGCGGCGACTGCCGAGGCGCTCTTGGCACCATGGAGGAAGCCGGGGCTGCGCCTCCGTGGCTTTTGTGGCTGGTCCTGGCAGAGCTGCACAGAGTTGTGGCAGCACTGCCTGAAGCGATGAGACGAGGTTCTGATCCTGATGGTTTCCCGTGGGAATCGGTGATATGTGCAGCTGTTGTTGCTGTGCTCGTTTTTTTGTGGAGAGGTTTTAGGGCGGTGAGACGTCGGCTCTACGTGGCAAGAGAGAAAGACCTTGCTGCAAAGCTTTCTGGACTGTTTGAAGAAAAGTGTAAAATCCTTGAAAAATTGAGCCTTGTACAAGAAGAGTATGAAGACTTAGAGTCATCTTTCAAGGATGCCAGTTTTGAAAAGGAGTCAACAGAAGCACAAAGTGTGGAGACAACCTGTGAAAGGCTGGACAGGTCCAAATCTGAACTTGAGGATGAAATATTCTGTCGAGAAAAAGAGTTAGAAGAAGAGAAATCTGAGCATTTTGAACAAGATGAACTGGTGGTGGATGTTTCAAAAAGGGTGCAGTCCCTAGAAGATGAATTAAAGACTGTCAAATTACAAGTAGCTGAAGTCAAAACAACCTTGAAGATATTTCATATGAATGAAGAACGACTTAAGAGAACACTAAAAGATGCTTTGAATGAAAATTCTCAACTTCAGGAAAGGCAGAAACAGCTTTTACGAGAAGCTGAAGTATGGAAAGAACAAGTGAATGAACTTAATAAACAGAAAATAACATTTGAAGACTCTAAGGTACACACAGAACAAGTTCTCAAGGATAAAGAAAATCACATCAAGTCCCAGACTGAACGCTTGTTAAAGATGAAAGATTGGGCTGCTGTGCTTGAAGAAAACATAACAGATGATGATAACCTGGAATTAGAAACATTGAAGAGTGAATCAGAAAATGGTGCTCACTTAGATAAACAGCCAAAAGGAGCTTTGGAGAAACTGATTCATGCTGCTAAGTTAAATTCTTCTTTAAAAACTCTAGAAGGAGAAAGAAACAAAATTTCCACTCAGTTGTCTGAAGTAGATAAAACAAAGGAAGATTTTGCAGAGCCTATTAAAAATCTCCAGACTGAACAAGCATCTTTACAATCAGAAAACACACAGTTTGAAAGTGAGAATCAGAAGCTTCAACAGAAACTTAAAGTAATGACTGAACTGTATCAAGAAAGTGAAATGAAGCTACACAGGAAAACAACAGTAGAGGAAAATTACCTGTTAGAGAAAGAGGAGAAACTTTCCAAAGTAGATGAAAAGATCAACTATGCTGCTGAAGAGCTGGAGACCTATAGAAAGCGAGTCAAAGATCTTGAAGAAGAATTGGAGAGAACCATTCATTCTTATCAAGGGCAGATTATGTCCCATGAGAAAAAAGCACAGGATAATTGGTTGGCAGCTCAAACTGCTGAAAGAAATCTCAATGATTTAACGAAAGAAAATTCTCACATCAGACAAAAATTAACTGAAGCAGAGTTTAAATTTGAACTTTTAGAAAAGGATCCTTATGCAATTGATGTTCCAAATACAGCATTTGGCAGAGAGCATTCCCCATATGGTCCCTCACCATCGGGCCGGCCTTCATCTGAAACGAGAGCTTTTCTCTCTCCTTCAGCTTTGTTGGAGGGTCCACTCAGACTTGCACCTTTGCTTCCAGGGGGAGGAGGAAGAGGCTCAAGAGACCCAGGGAATTCTCTGGACCATCAGATTACCAGTGAAAGAGGAGAGTCAAGCTGTGATAGGTTAACTGATTCTCATAGGGCACCTTCTGACACTGGGTCCCGGTCACCTCCATGGGAGCAGGACCGTAGGATGATGATGCCTCCATCAGGCCAGCCATATCCTGATGCAACTCTTCTTCCACAAAGACAAGACAGATTTTCTTCTAATTCTGGCAGACTATGTGAACCGGCAGAGCTCAGAAGTTTTAATATGCCTTCTTTGGATAAAATGGATTGGCCAGTGTCTTCAGATATGGAATCCAGTAGAAGTGATACCAAAGATGATCTTAACTCAAATGTGCCGGACTCATCTCTCCCTGCTGAAAATGAAGCAACCGGCCCTGGCTTTGTTCCTCCACCTCTTCCTGCAGTCAGAGGTCCATTGTTTCCACTGGATCCAAGGGACCCATTCTTGAGAAGAGGACCTCCTTTTCCTCCACCTCCACCGGTAAACATGTATGGAGCTTCTGGAGACTATTTTCCACCAAGGGATTTCCCAGGTCCATCATATCCTCCATTCGCAATGAGAAATGTGTATTCACCAAGGCCTTTTCCTCCTTGTCTTCCCCGAAGACCTGGATTTTCCCCCCACGCCCGCATTCCAAAAGTAGACGTGAGTTTCCTTCAGGGTTGATTCTGCCTTCAAATGAGCCTGCTACTGAACATCCAGAACCACAACAAGTAGCCTGATGATATTTTTGCTCTCTTCAAAAGTAATTTTGACATATCTCTCATTTTCAGTTTAAGTAACTGCTGTTACTTAGGAGATTATACTATTGCTCAAATTGAAGCTTAATGGAATTATATAATTCTCAGTATTGTATTTTGTAAATGAAGATGATTTAAATATGAAAAAAAACCCAAGCTACTTTTGTTCGTCAAAACTTTCCGACCCCAAGACTCTCCACTCTGTTGCTGAACATCACCTAAACATCCTAGACACAAAAACTCTCTCCCCAATTCCCCTCTTCCCCTTGAAGTTCCCATGGCCTCCTATTGTTCTGAGTAGTAGTAGCTTTTGGACAGACTTTTCCTGCAAGGGACTTCCCCACATGCAAACCTGTTGAAGCATGTATGGGCTAATGTTAATTCGTGGCCATATTATTTTCCTTGATCAGCCCCTGAGATCTCTTGAACATCCTTGCAATAATAAAATGTTTTTGTTTTATGCATCCATATTTTGGAGTAATGTGTTAAACATCCACAGTAAGTAATATAGGCAATTTAAACTATTTATCTAAGGCATTAAAAACCAGTTATAAAACTTCTGTCCTGAGATATTTGCCAATGTTGTAGGCTTATTTTACTATAATGCATAAATACCATAAATAATCTGCATGGTGCAAAGCTGCAGATGGTAAGGTTCCTGAAACAGTGTTACCTTTCATGGTCCATCAGCTCCTTTGAAGAACACTACGAGTTAATAAAATATTTTGATAAGAACAAGGAGTAATTTTCCAAACAGGAAATTTAATTCTTATTAATGTGCAATAAATAATCACAGCCACAAGTAATCTTGTCCATCAAAGAAAAAAAGTAATTTTAAGACTAATCAACTGCTTCTAATGTGTTAATATTAATATTCCATTCTTATTTGTTTTCATTTGCTTTTGCCATGCATTAGAATTTATTAGCAGATAAGTTGTAGAGGCAAGAGTGTATGAAAAATATAGAGGCAAAGCCAAAATTTGAAAGATTAAAAACTTACATCTGTTAACTCTTATAAATAAACAATAACTTCTTTTTAGAAATTAACTTTTTTTGAAAAAAGATTGTCAATGTTTATTGGCAGTGTAAAACTCTGGTCAGCTTACACACAAGTGTTCTGTGTTAGTATAATCCAAGAACTGATGTGGAAGTGTTATCGCTAATGTATTTTTGTCATGCAAATAGAGTAAAGGAGGATTAAATATATAGTAAATTGTTTATTATTTAATATATTTTGGATAAATTAAGCGTGGAGTTAAAGAAAATTCTCAAACTGATCTCTGAAGGCTTATATGAGGACTAAGTATATCTTCTCAGTCACCAGATTAAAAGTGCCCCACGAATTCATAGTTTACAGATATGCTTATGACATCAGTCTTTACTCAACCATGTGAAAAAAAATTCAAAAGAACAAAGAAATTAAACCAAAAAAACCTTGATTTTATTTCTCATTTTGCTGCTTTCTTGTGTGAATGGAATGCAATGCGTATGATTTAATGAGTAATATTTTAACATGAACATTACACTGATATCTCATTTGTATGTATCAATTGATGTGCTTATTAGGTTTAACTAAGTTTATTGGAAAGAATATTTCCAAATAGATTTTTCTCCATTGGTTTGGGTTAACAGATTTTGTACACCTAACTACAGATAAAGATATTAACAAATAGATATCAATTATTCCCTGTAATTTTACAGTTGTTAAAAAATAAATATAGAAAATTATATTTTATACTTTTTAAATCGTGTTTGTTTGTTTGTTTATTTATTTATTTATTGTCACAGTCTCTAAATTCAGTCCACTTGCCCAAGCTGGAGTGCAGTGGCATGGTCCCAGCTCATTGCAGCATTGAACTTTTGTACTCAAAAGATCCTCCCACCTCAACCTCCCATGTAGCTGTGACTATAGGTGCATTTTTAAATTTTTTTCTATATAGATGTGATCTTTCTGTGTTGTCTAGGCTGGTCTCAAAATGCTGGGCTCAAGGAACCTTCCTGTCTCAAACTCCCACAGTGTCAGTGTTACAGGCATGAGCCACTGCATCCAGCCTAAATCAACTTTATGAGAAACAATGTGTATACAATAAAATGTCTCCATTTAAAAAATGTATAGCTCAATGAATTTTAACAAAGGTATACAGCCATGAAGCAACTGCCTAAATCAAGATAAAGAATATGTGAATGTACAATATGTTCATTCATTCAACTGTTGATGAACATTTGGATTGTTTTCTTTTAAGGTCTATATTGATTAAAGTTTTGAAGAACATTCATGTAGATGTTTTTCTGTAGAATTTTACAAAACGTTTTATTTATAAATACTTTAGAGAAGAATTGCTGCTGAATCAAAAGGTAGGTATATATTAAACTTTATAAGCAACTTCCAAACTTAAAAATATGCATTTTAGTTGACAATATTCAAAGGTGTCAAGAGAGAATAAATATATATTCATAATTATTCATTCATTTAATAAACATTAAGTAGTCACTTCTCCACAGGGAAGTTTTTAATACCTGCTAAAAGTGTCACATCTCCCTCATCTTTAACTTGCTTCCTCTTTGGTTTCCTTGGAGGATACACTTATTGCCTCATAGCATTGCCAGGTGTAATTTTTTAAAAAGATTAAATACATGACACTTATACAAATAAAAATTACACATGAATAAAAGGTTGTGTTCAACTCAATTAAATGAAAGATCAGTAAGATGTTAAGACTGGTTCAAATGAGAATTAGAGTTATATTCTCTCCTGGAGAAAGTTAATTTGCATTACTATGAATAGGAATAATTTGCATTGCTGATAACTGGAATCATTTGTATAGCCACAAGTTTTCTATTACTTTACCCTTTCAAGGTTGTAAAACAATCTGGTGGTAGAAAGTCAATCACAGGTGCATGTCCCTATAGAATCAAATAATACCCAGAATGTCCATGAGACAATGCCCACACTCCACTGAAGGGACACCTAGAAATCTCTTTCACCTGTTTCCAAGCATTGGGTAGTTTTTTCAGCAATATTTCTTCAATCAACTTACTTAATCAATATTCTTGTTACTTTGTTCTTTCATTGGTGTCGCATGTCTGGGCTTGGTAACTTTTAGAAGAGAAAAGAAATTGTGTTCCTTTAACTTGCCAAGAAAGGACTAGCAGCATAGTACAGCTAGAGATAGGAAACTTAAGGCTTTCAATGAAAACACTTGAGAACAATTTTTTCTAGTTAAACAAAATTGAAAAGAAATTTTTATGTAGATTTGGAATGCATGATTTCAACCTCCTAATAGTGCCCCATTCTCCCCAGCCCCCAAATACTGAGCTAAGTGATTAGATACAGTATATGTGAGGTAACTACAGAGGTTATGTGTACAGTCTGTGGTCTTGAATGATTTCTCTGTGAGTTAGGGTAGGTGATCGTTTCAGAGATCAAATCCATGCATTCGACCTCTGCTATAGTCTGTATGTGTGTCACTCCAAACCTCACGTTAAAATTGTTGGAGGTGGAGCCTAATGGAAGGTATTTGGATTCTGGGGGTGGACTCCTCATGAATGGTTAATGCCCTCCTGGGTTGGGAGTGAGTGGCTTCTCCCTCTATTAGTTCCCCTGAGAGCTGATTGCACCTTCCCTCTCAATTGAGACA
This sequence comes from Cephalopachus bancanus, assembly GCA_027257055.1. Lineage (NCBI taxonomy): Eukaryota > Metazoa > Chordata > Mammalia > Primates > Tarsiidae > Cephalopachus > Cephalopachus bancanus. The sequence goes on along the minus strand of JAPVLO010000251.1, from coordinate 2,671,600 downwards.
AAAACCCACAAAGGCAAAGATACAAGTTCCAATTTCTAACGATTAGATCCAACAGTTATAAATTACATTTTAGGAAATATAATCAGAATAAACAAAAGAGGCAAAAGTGATTACAAAAATGTTAAATTTGTTTATTGAATGTGTTTCTATATAGATAGAAGCACTAGTAATTTTTTTTATTCTACAATGATAGGTAAAGAATTGAATTAAATAGTGATTCCCGCATATTAAATGCCTGTATGCACACTTTAAGTGAACATAATGCATATTAATATTAAAAGTTTTAATGTGACAAATGAGTTTGTTTCTTGTTTGTTGCCTTGTCTAATCTAGGGTAGAGTATTAATTCTATTCCACACAGGGGATCATAGGCATCTAAACTGTCTTTATATTTTGTTTTAATATCATTGTAATAGAGAAACTAGTCTCATGAAGGTATAATGCAAGAATGGAAAAAAAGTTTAAAAGGAAATTCAACAAGCTTGGGATATTTACTTTTGGGTAACTTTTTATTATGATATAATTTAAAAGTTACATAAAATAGAAAAAGTAGTACAGAAAACTCCTGTATATCTTTTATTCCCTTTGCTCTAGTAGACATTTGATACTTAAATTCTGAAATAATCTAGTACAATTATTGAAATAAGGTAAATAACATTGCTTAACCCTGTTATCTAATTCACAGTTCCTTCTAAATTTTGTCAATTATCCCTTTATTCGGGGTGTGTGTGTGTGTGTGTGTGTGTGTGTGTGTGTGTGTGTATTCTATCACTTCCAGTCCAAGATTATGCATTTAGTTGCCACATCTCTTTAGTATCCTTTAATCTAAAATGCTTTCTCAGGTTTTCTTTGACTTTTTTGACCTTGACATTTTTGAAGAACACAGGCCAGTCATTCTTAGAATATTGGATTTGGTTGATGAATAGATGCTACTTTGTGATTACATTCAGGCTTCTTTTCTTTTTCTTTTTAATTTTTTTTGGGGGGGCAACAATACCTCTGAAGTGATCTTGTATCCTTGGTGCATCATATCAGGAGGCATATAATGTCTATTTAATTCCAATATTGTTTATTAACTTGGTTAAGTTCATGTTTACCAAGTTTCTTCATTATAAAGTTAATGATTTTACCTTTGTAATTAAGAAATAATGTATGCTTTGAGAATATGTAAATGTATAGGTTAAATTCTCTGAGGAACAGAATCTGAAATGGAGATCAGTATGCAAAGATTTAACAGAGTGCTTTCAGTATAATGCCTGTAGGAAGAGAAGGCTGCAGGCTTGGGCAGAGAGAAGCTGAACTGCACTGCAGTATCAAATAAAGCCTCAGCAGATCCTATGAGATATTCTTGAGTTACAGCCAGAGGACTGGGTTTTGATACCCTTGCACTGATTAGGCATTAGTTGTCAGGTGCCCCAGGAAAAAGACATGACCTTGGAAGAGACAGTCCATTCAGTGAGGTAGTTTCCAAAGGAGACTTATTGACAGCTGAGAGGAGGCCTCCTCACAGCACTAACAACCACCAAGGGTAAAAAGTAATTTCTTAAATAGGGCCTGAGAGGAACATCACTGCATTCATCACAGTAATTATCTTCTTTCTTATCAGACGTTCATCCACTAATTTTAGTGCTCCTTAATGCTTTTCTAACTTTATTTTTTCTTCTATATTTATTAGTTGGCATTCCACTATAATGAAGAGCTTTCCCTTCAACCTCATTCATTTATTCATTTATATCAGAATGTACTAATGGATTTTAATTTTTCAAAGGGTTCTGTAATCTACTGCTAAGATTACTTATTTGGATGCACACATTTTCCTAGATTTTGCCAGTGGTTTCCATGTCTTTTAACATGTTTCTATCGTTCTTTGGGTACTTCCTTGCTTTCTGGAGCAATAAAATGTTGCAGGCTCATCCCTACCCCAGTGCGAGAATAGCTTTTTTTTTCTCTCTCTGAGAACTCTGTAATCATAAGTTAAGATCTGGGAGTTAGGTATGCTCCTTGCTTCTGGGTCCTTTCAGTCTCCTGAAAGGAGACTAAATTAGGACAGGGAGGCGCGCGTGCTCACACACACACACACACACAAACACACACACACACACACACACACACACACACACACACACACACACTCCTATAGGTATATATTCTTATTCTTATATTTATTTCTATATTTATCTCTATATGTATTAAAATTAATGAGTTCATACTGATATTCCCAATTCTTATCCAGTACCTCAAGTCTGACCTTTCTCACTTTCCATACTTGTAATCCTCCTTTCCATCTTCTAGCTATCTATTGTCATTGATTTCTAATTTAATTTCCTTAGTCTCAGAGGACTTACTGTGTATGATTTTAGTCTTTTAAAATTTATTCAGATAGTTTTATAATGCTGCATAATGTTTATCATGGTGAGTGTTCCATGTAAACTTGAAAATAATATGTATTATGTAGTTGTTGGGCCTACTATTTTATAAATACTAATTAGGTTGTTTGCTAATAGTGTTGTTCAAGAATATCTTTATTAATTTTTTGTCTAGTGAGATTTCAAGATGTTCTATTAATTATACAGAAAAGTTAAAATGTAAGACAGTTATTGTGGATTTATTCATTTTTTTTAGTTTTGTCAATTTTTAAAAATGTATTTTGATAATAAACATTTCTTATTATTGTATCTTGCTGACAAGTTGACCCTATATTATTATGGAGTGTCTTTGTTTTTTAGTTGAAACCTTTAGTCCATTCACATTTAATGTAAGTATTGGCATGATTAAATTTAGATGTACCCTTTTGCTATTTTTTTTCCATTTGTCCCTATCTTTTCTTCATTATCTGTTTCTTCTTTCATGCATTGCATATAAATTTATAGCATTGCATATAAATTTCTCTATTGACATTTATTTTTACTTCGCAGTATTTTTAAGTTTTTTCTTTAGGAATTATAACATGCATTCTTAATTTATCACATTCTATCTTAATTTAATAGTGTACCACTTTATACAAACTAAGAACTTTGTGATAGTATAGTTCCATTTCCCCATTACTCATTCTTTTATTTTTGTTGTTATGACTATTATATCTGTGTACATTCTAAACTTCATGATGTAGTTTTAAACTTTTGACTTTAAATAGCCCAATATTTTAAAATAAGTTAAGAGAAGAAGGGGAAGATAACATATGCCCCTTATAGTACTCTGCATTTCTTCCTATAGAGATGAATTTCTTTCCAGTATCATTTCCTTTAGCATGAAAATCTTTTCACATTTCTTAAGGTTGAGATTTGCTTATGACAAACTCATCAATTTTTGTTTATTGAAAAATATCTTTATTTTTTCTTTACTTTTGAAGGATATTTTCACGAAATATGAAAATTTTGGTTGCCAGTTTGTTTTGTTTTGCTATTTTTAGCTATTTAAATAAGTTGTTCCATTGACTCTGGTCACCATGATTTTGGATGTGAATTAGCTATTATTTGCATCATTTTTCCCTATAATATCTCCCCTTGCTCCTCTGGCTGCTTTCAAGATTTTCTGTTTTTCTAGTATTTGGTAATTTAATATAATGTTCCTAGAAATGATTTTCTTTTTATTAATTCTACTTAAGGTTCATTGAGTTTCTTGTAGCTATGAACTTATGTTTTTCATTATTTCTGAGCATATTTTGATCATATTTCTTCAAAAAAATTTCCTTTCCCCTTTCTATGGAATTCTAATTATTTATCCAAAAGAATTCCAGTGTTAGACTGTTAATATTGTTCCACAGGTCACTATGGCTCTGTTAAATTAAAAAAGATATCTTTCTTTTTCTCAGATTGGATAATTTGCATCGGTCTATTCTCAAGGTCAATGATAATTTCTCTTACGGTCTCTGATATGCTGTTTAGCCCATGCAGGGAATACTTTTTGCAAAATATTATACTTTTCAGTTCTAGAAATTCAATTTACATTTTAATAGTTTCCATTTCTTTCTTCAGATTTTTCCATATTTGCCCATTCATTAAGACCATTTTTTTCTTTAAATCTTCACAATACTCATAAAAATTGCTTTAAAGCACTGTCTGCTACTTTTAACATCTTGTTCATCTTGGAATGGTTTCTACTGGCTGATTTTTCTCTTGATTATGGGTCATACTTTCCTTTTCTCTCCAGATGTCTAGTGACTTTAGATAATATGCTGGACAATGTGAATGGCATGTGTCATGGTGCTTGGATTATGCTGTAATTTTTTTTAAAGATGAGTGAGATTATACCAGTCAGGGCTTAATTTACTGGGCAATCCTTTGTATTTTTAGTACTGCCAGACTTTTTGGTGGAGGGAATGGTCAATTTTGATTTTATTTCTAAGACATGCCCCTTATTCTGCTATATATTTTTTTATTCCTATGGCATGGTCTTCCTTAGGTGACAATTAACTAGCTAAATTGCTCAGTAATGTTCCCAAATCTGACAGGGATGGACTCTAACATCTTCCAATACTGCATAATATCTGATATCATTCTTTAGCACACAATCTTGCCACATATGATCTTTGTTGAGCTTCATGAAGTCTTGTTTTGTGTCAGTTCTCATGAATCCTCATGCAGAATTCAGGTACCACCTTTGTATTACTCCCATTTCTCTAGTACTGTATCTCACAAATTCTAGCTGCTTCAGCAGCCTGGGCCTGTAATCTCTGCTTTCCCAGGTCAATATACCTGCTTGTATGCCATCTTTATGCTTTGTGGCAGGAATGTGCCACCAGATAGAAAACTTGGGCAATTATGCAATTCATCTTCTGGCTTTCCTTTTAGAGAGGATCACAGTTCTACACTGCTTGTTTTTCAGCCCTGAAAACCTATTTTTGGATTTTTCTAGTGTAGTGTGGAAGGGCAAGTGCAATCCCAGTTACTCTATAATAACAGGTAGGGATAATCAGAGTATACTTACTTAAAAAAATCATGTTTATTATGCTGAAAGGGAAAAAAAATGGCCCTATTAAAAAGTGGGCAAAAGACACAAATAGACACTTCTCAAAAGAAGATATGCAGGCAATCAACAGACATATGAAAGAGTGCTCAACTTCACTAATCATCAGAGAAATGCATACAAAAACTACATTGAGGTACCACCTAACCCCAGTAAGAATAGTCATCATTAATAAAACAACAGATGCTGGTGAGGATGTGGAGCAAAAGTAATGCTTCTACACTACTGGTGGGAATGCAAAATAGTGCAACCTCTTTGGAAGACAATGTGGTGATTTCTGAAAAAATTAGAAATTGACCTTCCATATGTCCCAGCAATCCCCATATTTGGAATGTACCTGGTGGAACCCAAATCATTCTACAAAAAAAGATACCTGCACATGCATGTTTGCTGCAGCTCTATTCACAATAACAAAAACATGGAACCAACCACGCTACCCATCGAAATTGGACTGGATTAAAAAAAAAATATGGTACCTATACACAATGGAATATTATGCAGCCAGAAAGAAGGACAAACATATGGACTTTGCAGCAACTTAGATGGATTTAGAGTCATTCATAGTCGGTGATCTGTCACAGAAACAAAGAACAGAGTGCCATATGTTCTCACTCATAAGTGTACCTTGAACAATTATCATAATACTATAAGAAAGGGATTGGCAGTAGTGGGAAACTGCCAGGGGAAAGGAGGTGGGATTGGCAGTTGGGAGAAACTGGCGGCGGGGGGTGGCACACTTCATCAACAAAGGTAACTGCATAATGAACATTTATATACCTAACCCTGAATTGTACCCCACATCTTTAAAATAAAAAATTTGAAAGTTTAAAAAAAATCATGCATAATTTATAAATTTATTTTAAAAATCAGGTATAATTTATAAATAGTAAAATTGATTTCTTTAAACTACATAGTTCAATAAATGCTGACAGATATCTGTAGTCATGTTGCAATAAAAACATGAAAGATACCATTATAAAAAATTTCCATTGTCTCACAAAATTTCCTTGTACCCTTCTCCTATCTTCAACCTCTAGCAAATTGATGTGATTTCTGTTTCTTAAATTTTCATTGTTGAGTATTATTTCATTGTCAGTATATCAAAATTTAATTATCCATTCACCAGTTGGTGGATCTTTATGTTATTTCTAGATTTTGCAACTAGCAACTATAAATACATCTACATATAAGTATTTGTATGAACATAGGAATTTATCTCTTTTGGCTTAAGTTATAGGAATTAGATTGTTGGATTGAATGACAGGTATGTTTAGCTTTATAAGAAACCCGGTAAATTGTTTTCTAAAGTGGTCATACTGTTTTGTATTCCTATTAACAATATATGAGAGTTCTAGTTGTTGCACATTCCCACTAGCATTTCATCATCAATTATGATAATCAAACTTAACTCAATATGTATTTAAGGCATATTTTTATTGCAATTACTTGTAATCACTTGGTTTATTATTACTGTCACATATAGAGAAGGAATGTCTTTTGTTTTGACAAAAAAAGTAGTAAAGTTTGCTTCACCATGTGTGAATTAAGGTTAAAATTAATAATGCAATTAATAATATAAATGGTTTCCTAATTGAATAAGAATGTAATGCTATCAAATAGAAATAATTTTACTTAAATGTTGAACACTAAATAACATAAAATATTTAAATATTAAAAATAGACCATCAAAGTACTAGAAATAAAAGAGAAAGGATAGACAAATTTGTTTATAATTGTAAAGTGGGGAAGATCTTTCTAACCATAACTCAAAATTTAGGAGCCCTAACAAAAAACTTCACACATACTCATTAAATTTGAAAATATTAAAACAACAACAATACCATTTTTGCATAAGAGAAAAACATCATATGTAAAATCAAAAAGGAAAAAAATACAGAAAAATATATTCAACTCATATCATACATTAAAGTTTAATTTCCTAATTGATAAAAGTCTCCTAGAAATGAAGGGAAAAAAAAAATTACCAACAACCACATAGAAAAATTGGCAAGCAACAGGAATCTTTACTGGAAAATAAATGCAAGTGATTTTTCAAGATCTGAAAATATGCTCAACTTTACTCATAGCAAGATAAATACAAATTAAAATCACTCTGAGATACCACTGACCACTTATTAGGCAAAATTGGCAAGGTTATAGGGAAGCAAATTCTTTCACACACTGTTGGTATAAGTACAAGGTGGAATAAACTCCATGGAAAGCAAGTTATGATAATCATAAAAATTAACATGCAGCCAGGCTCGGTGGCTCAGCCTGTAATCCTGCACCTTTGGGAGGCTGAGGTGAGTGGATTGCCTGAGCCCACGGGTTCAAGACCCATCTGGTCAGCGAGACCTCATCTCTACAATAAAATTAAAAAAAAATCAGCCGGGCGTGGTAGCGCATGCCTGTAATTCCGGCTACTCGGAAGGTTGAGGCGGAAGGATCGCTAGAGCCCAGCAGGCAAGGCTGCGGTGGCCAGGAGCGGCCACGGCACTCCAGCCTGGGCGACAGAGACTCCAACTCAAAAAAAAAAAAAAAAATTAACATGCATTCATATTTTGACTAAATACTGGTGGAATTTTTCGTATAGATATGACTTGAAATGTATGAAATATTATACCTCCATTGCAACATTGTTTATAATAGCAACATAAGAGAAACAAGCCTAGTAACTGCCAATAAGGGCCTATTCGGTGTGTGTGTGTGTGGGGGGGAGCAAATGGCCTGTTTCTCTTATTTTGCTATTAGATTAAAGTACACCACAAAATGGGATTCTATGCAGCCTTACATAAGAATGAGGTAGTTCTCTGTGTACAAATATGGACTGATTTCTAATTTATAAAAAGCAAGGAGCAGATCACAATATGCAGCATCTACCGTTTATGTATAAAATAAAAATAGAAATGAGTATTTGTATAAATGAATACTGGAAGGATATACAACATCCAAAATGGAGATTACCTATAAATATAATGTAGGGAATGAATATGAAGAAATAGGAAGCCATAAAATTTTGAATTGTACTGGTTTTATTTTTGAAAATTAATATTTATTTAAAATTCTGCTCATTCATAGTTGAATAAAGAACTAAAGCTAAAGAAAAATTTGCCTCATCCATAAATCAAGCATAAATAAATTCCATAAGGTTGAAATATTGCCATGCATCTTCTCAGACCACAGTGGAATAAAAATAAATATCAACACCAACAAAACTTCCCCAAAGCCCACAAAGACATGGGAACTAAACAGCATGATGCTGAACAACTACAGGGTCAACACAAAATCAAAACAGAAATTAAAAGTTTCCTGCAAACAAATGAAAATGAAGAAACATCTTACCAAAACCTCTGGGATGCCATGAATTCACTTCTAAAAGGGGAATTTATATCTCTATGAACACACATCAAGAAAATGGAAGGATCATGAGTTAGCAGCCTAAGAAATCACCTAAGCAGGCTGCAAAGACAAGACTACCAAAATCTTAACTTTAGCAGAAGAATTCACATCACCAAAGTAAGAGCCCAAACTAGAATATAGAAGACAAGAATCTCATAGAAAACATCAACAACAACAAAAAACTGGTTCTTTGAAAGAATTATTAAGATTGATGAACTCCTAGCCAGAAAGACAAAGAAAAAGAGATAAAAAGTCCAAATAAACACAATCAGAAATACAAAAGATCAGGCCGGGCTCAGTGGCTCAGCCTGTAATCCCACATTTTGGGAGGCCGAGGTGAGTGAATTGCCTGAGACCCCGGGTTTGAGACCCACCTGGACAACTTGGTGAGATCTCATCTCTACAATAAATCAAAAAATTAGCTGGGCGTGGTAGCGCATGCCTGTAGTTCCAGCTACTTGGAAGGCTGAGATAGAAGGATTGCCGGAGCCCAGCAGGTTGAGGCTGCGGTGGCCGGCAGCGGCCACTGCACTCCAGTCTGGGTGACAGAGTGAGACTCCAACTCAAAAAAAAAAAAAAAAAAAAAATCAAATTACAACCGACCTCAAAGAAATACAACAGATTATCAGAGATTACTATGCACACCTGTATGGAAACAAACTTAATAACCTATATGAAATGGAGGACTTTTTGACATCACACTACCTTCTAGGGTTGAAACAAGAAGACTCTGAGACACTAAAAATACCAATGACAACCCAGGAAATTGACTCTGTCATAAGAATACTACCTACAAAAAAATGTCCCAGACTGGATTACTTTCTAGTAGAATTCTACAAAACGTACAAGGAGGAACTGATGCCAATCCTATTGAAGGTATTTCAGGCAATTGAGAAAGATGGAATGCTCCCCAAATCATTGTATGAAGCTAACATCACATTGATACCCAAACTGGGTAAAGATCCAACAAAAAAAGAGAACTACAGGCCAATATTACTTATAAACATAGATGCAAATATCCTCATCAAGATTCTAGCACATCGGATCCAAGAACACTTTTCAAAAATCATCTGCCATGATCAAATAGGCTTCATCCCTAGGATGTAGGGTTGGTTTAACATCTGCAAGACCATAAATGTAATTAAATACATTGAAATAGCTAAATAAATACGAAAAATAACTGCAATAGCTTGCTTGAGATAAGTAACTCCATTTTGTTAAAATTCTCCATCTTAGCTGTCTGCCTGAAGTAAAAATTACCCCTCCCAGTGTGTATGTGTAATTGTTGTGACATTCCCATGACCACAGACCCACAGACTTGTTCCCCTGAGCTGTTCCCACTGCCTTTATCCCCTGAGCTGTTCACACTGACCATTTGAAAACTCCCTAGCTACAAGTTCTGTGTAATTGCATGCTTTGCTGAAATCAGAAGTTGCACCAAGAAATTGTTCTTTGCAAAATTCCCCCTGCCACATCCCTGCATTTTATTCCTATATTTTGTTCCCTTTTGTTTTTAGTTCCTTGTTCCCTCACCTCCTTGCCATGTAGCCCACTTGCGGTTTTTGCCTTTATAAGCCTTTGGCTAGTTTTGCTTGGGGTCAAGAGCTTTCTTGGCATGATCCTACTCTTGACTGCATGCTAACAAAGGATCATAATTCTACTTTGGTGTACTGGTGATTCTCCTTTCTCACAGTTTGGCTATAACATCATCAACAGATGTAAAAACAAGAACCACATGATTATATCATTAGATGCAGAAAAAGCTTTTGATAAAATCCAGCATCCCTTCTTGTTAAAGACTCTCAAACACCTGATATAAAACAAACATATTTCAAAATAGTAAGTGCCATCTATGATAAACCCACAGCTAACATATCGCCAAATGAACAGAAACTGGAAACATTTCCTCTGAAAATCAGAACAAGACAAGGCTACCCACTCTCACCCCTCTTGTTTAACATTGGGTTGGAATATCTAGCTAGAGCAATTACATAAGATAAAGAAATCAGGGGTATCCAAATAAGAAAAGAGGAAGTTAAGTTATCCTTCTTTGCTGACAATACGATCCTATACCAAGAAAATCCAAGAGAATCTGTCAAAAACCTGATTGCACTGATAAGGGACTTTGGCAAAGCCTCAGGATACAAAATAAATGTGCAAAAGACAGTTGCATTCTTATATACCAACAACAAACAGGCGGAAAACCAAATAAAAAGCACAATGTCATTCACAGTAGCCACAAAAAAAAAGAAAGAAAAAGAAAAAAGAATAAAAAGAAATACCTAACCAGAGAAGTGAAAGACCTTTACAATGAGAACTACAAAACACTGCTCAAAGAAATCCAAGAAGACACAAACAATGGAAAAATATTCCACGTTCATGGATAGGAAGAATCAACATTGTTAAGACGTCCAGTCTACCAAAGGCAATCTACAGATTCAATGCAATACCCATTAGATTACCAACATCATTCTTCTCAGACCTGGAAATGACAATACAGAAATTCATATGGAAACATAAATGACCACAAATAGCCAAAACAGTCCTTAGCAAAAGAAACAAAGTAGGAGATATTACACTTCCAGACTTCAAACTTTCCTATAAGGCTACAGTAATCAAAACAGCCTGGTTTTGGTACAAGAACTGGCATACAGACTAATGGAACAGGATAGAGATTACAGAAGTAAAATCTCAATTTTCTCAACCAACTCATCTTTGACAAAGCCTCCACCAACAACCCCTGGGGAAAGGAGAACCTATTCTGTAAATGGTGCTGGAAAACTGAATAATCACATGCAGAAGATTGAAACAGGACCCCCTACCTATCAACATACACAAAAATTAACTCTAAATGGATCAAAGACCTAAATATAAAACTTCAAACTATAAGAATATTACAAAATGCAGGAGACACCCTTATGGAAATTGGAACTGGCAACTAATTTCTGATCAAAACTCCAAGTGTCCATGCCATAAGAGAGAAGATAGACAAGTGGAACCTCATCAAACTGAAAAGCTTCTGCAAAGTAAAAGAAACCATCAAAAGAGCGGGGAGATGATCCACAGAATGGGAAAAAGTATTTGCCAACTGTGTATCTGTTAAAGGCCTAACATCTAGGATCTACAAGGAACTCAAATGTACCAAAAGGAAAGAAAAAAAACCCAGCCCCATTAAAAGTGAGCAAAAGGCATGAATAGACACTTATCAAAAGAAGATATACGAGCAGCCAACTGACACATGAAAAAGTGCTCAGCCTCACGAATCATCAGAGAAATGCAAATCAAAACCACATTGAGATACCACCTAACTCCAGTAAGAATGGCCATCATTAATAAAACAAACAACAGATGCTGGCAAGGATGTGGAGGAAAAGGTATGCTTCTACATTGCATTGCTGGTGGGAACACAAACTAGTGCAACCTCTTTGGTAGGTCATGTGGCAATTTCTGAAAGAACTAGAAATTGACCTTCCATGTGACTCAGCAATCCCCCTACTGGGAACATACCCGGAGGAACTCAAGTCATTCTACCAAAAAGATACCTGCAGATGCATTTTTGTTGCAGCTCTATTCACGATAGCAAAAATATGGAACCAACCATGCTGCCCATCGAAGCTGGACTGGATAAAAAAAAATGTGGTACATATACACACTGGAATATTATGCAATCAAAAGAAGGACAAACATGTGGGTTTCACAACAACTTGGATGATTTTAGAGTCTATCATACTCAGTGACCTATCACAGAAACAAAGAACCATATGTTCTCCCTCATAAACGGACCTTGAACAAGTATCCTAACTATAAGAAAGGGATTGCAGTAGTGGGAAACTGCCAGAGGAGGGGGAGGTGGGATTGGCAGTTGAGGGAAACTGCCAGGGGAGGGAGGGGCACACCTCATCAACAAGGGTACCTGCATAATGAACGTTTGTATACCTAACCCTGAATTGTACCCCTCATCTTTAAAATAATTTTTTTTTCTGAGTTGAAGTCTCACTCCATTGCTCAGGCTAGAGTGCAGTGGCACGTTCACAGCCACAACAGCATCGACCTGCTGGGCTCAGGCGATCCTTCCATCTTAGCCTTACAAGAAGCCGGGTCTATAGGTGTGTGCCATCACGCCCAGATAATTTTTCAATTTATTGTAGAGATAAGGTCTCACCAAGTTGCCCAGGCTGGTCTCAAACCCATGGGCTCAAGCAATCCCTTCACCTCAGGCTCCCAAAGTGCTGGGGTTACAGGCTTGAGCCACTGCACCTGGACATATATTAAAAAATTTAAAAGTTAAAAAAAAATATGCCCTTGTGCTGTGCCACAGAGCTTTGCATTTGGTTTTCTATTTTAGATGAAAATGGACATTTTATCTCACTGGCTATCTTTTGTCTGTAATTTAAAATAACCATTTTCTGTGGTCCAGATTTTTATTTTCTCAGAAGAAAATAAATAATCAATTCAGGAAATGAATGCTACCAACCACTAAAGAAGGACATATACAGAAGGTGCCAAAAATATATACACATTTTAAGAAAGGAAAAAAAGTATTAAAATTGTAATACTCAATATATACCAATAATAAAAGATGCATACAAATCATGTTTGACTTTTGCAATTATAAGAGGTGCTCAAAGTGGTTGCCATCAGCGTCTGCACACTTCTGATTATGGCCTTTTTGCTTTGCGATTTCCCTTGTGCACATCACACACAGTACCATGTGTCTCAAACTTACCATGAATGCATGCAATTGCTAGGCAGGTTGGAGGTTCAGTTGCATACACATGCCTCCCTTGTCATATTTCTATAACATTCTCAAATTTCAAATTTCAAAATTTTTCAAATTTTTTACTTTAAAATGGTCTTGTGTTCCTCGAACAACAACCATTTTCCTGTCATTTTCTTTGACTGTCTTGCCTGTTGCATGGTGATGCTAACATTCATTTAATTAACTCCATCTTTTTAGTGAATGTCATACTATACATTGCTACAGTAATTCAATTCAACTTTGAAAAGCAATGCATAGATAACATCTCTTATGATGTGTAAACATTTTTTTTTTTGGCAACCCTGGTATTTACTTTGAGCTATTACTTTTTGTCAATTGCTAGTGAAAGATGCAGGAAGTGACCAGAGGGGTGGCTCCCAAAATGGTGCCAACACATTGGACAACAAAGGCCCCAACCTACTCCCATGCAGCTCCTCCAATAGGAGCATAGCACGGCCCTTCTGGCCCCTGTCGGGCTGATGAGTACAGTCCTCTCCCCGCATATCTCTCTCTCTCTCTCTCTCTCTCTCTCTCTCTCTCTCTCTCTCTCTCTCTCTCCCCGCCTCTCTGCAGCTCTCTCCCCGCCTCTCTCCCACTTCCTCTCTCTCTCTCTCCACAGACCCTTTCCCTTTTTCCTTGTAACCGCCACTTTAATAAATCTCTTAGTCCTGGCCGGGTGTGGAGTCATTAATGGTGCCGAACTTCTTTCTGCTAGATCTCTTATTCCCTTGACTCTTTAACCTTTTTTGAATGAATTATTCTTCCAAATGTGAGGTTAGCAAGAGAGTGTATGAGTACTGAGAAATATGTCTTTTCTTATAAATAATCAACAAATGAATGTTTGAGAAAAGTGCTGTTTGTGTGTGTAGACTATCTCCCTCATATCAGTCTTGCATCTGGCACTGTGAGCCCACGGTATGGTATAGAGTCTTGAATAAGAAACATGTAAGATGAGCAATGTCTGGCTAAGCATAAGTATGGAAGAAGAGATCTTGGCTATCAGCTAGAAAAATAAAATGATGGAAAAAATATTTACACCATCATTAAAATACCTAAGAATAAGCTGCATCATGAATTGGGGCAATCTATAAAAGTAGAAAATACAAAATACAAAAAATTACTGAGACTATTTTCCTGGGAGGAAAAATAGATAATTAAGAGATGTAAATTCTTTCCAAATGAATTTGCAAGTTTTGTGTAATCCTCATCAAAATTCTGCGGGTATTCTTGTGGAAATAGGCAAAATGAGCCAAGATTCATCTGGAAGAATAAGAATTACAAATCTACCACAATACAAAAAAATTAAAAAAATAAAGATGAACTGAAAGTTAGGTACTGGGATGAATAGACAGGGATAAAGCAGACATAGTAACATTTAAATTGATGTATATAGAGTGGTTTGTGTACTCAGTTGTTTTTGATGTTTAAAATTTTTCTAAATTAAATAATTTAAAAAGCTGCTATGCCACCCCAATTCTTATTATGTCAAGTTCAAATACCTCTGTCTGACTTTTACAGTGGGCTGATAGTTGGGCTATATATGTTGCTTTCCACTGCTCCCTATCAAGCCCTCTGCAGCAACCAAGGTATTTCCCTCCTACTATGGACATTTTTCTCCTTCATGTTTTTGCTCTCATTTCTCCCACCTAAGAAGTCCTCATATCTCCTTCACCCATCCCAATCTTGTTAGTCCATACTGACCTCATGCCGTACTTACTACTTAATGGTAACTCAGTAGATAAGGTCCCACTCACATTGCTCATTCTGGTCTATTTGTCTGGTCTTATGTATTTGTGAACCTGTTCTGAGGCTACTCAGCATGTAGCACTGTACTGAGTAGTAGGTGATCAATAATTTCTAGTTGACTGATTAATTATCAATAGCCATTGTTGTGAATTTGTCACTCTAAGGACAACCAGGATGGTTAAAACATAGAAAGAAGAATTTTATTGATGATATCAGTATACAAACCTGGAAGAGACAGTCTCCAGCGTGAAACAAAGGTGTTCTCTCTCTCTGAAGTGGGAAAGAAGAGGTTGACTTTTATGTCCCACAGGGTCTGTGTTACACAAGAGAGTCATACATATTCAGGAGTTTGAGGAAAATCTAGACACATTTGTAAGGGGTGTTGTGTGCATGCACAATGGGTAAACATACATTCCATGTTTACTTTAGGGCGCTTTTTAGTATTAAAATGGGTGTAGATTTGGCTCTTTAGATGTAAAGGTGAACTGTAGGAGACAAAGTCAAGTATAGTCTATACAAGCTGACTGAAACTGCTTGCGGTTTGCAGTTATTGGGAAAGAATGTTTGTAAGGCTGATTCTCTGTCCAGTCAGAGTTGTAGTTGTCTAAGATGTAAATCAGAGTTAGGGAGAGTCTGACATTTTGCCTGATCTCTTCTATTGTTAGGGAGTTTAGCAGGTGTGGGTTTTTTTTTTGTAGGCTTAGGAATTTAGGGAGTTGCCATGCCAGTTGCTAGGATCCTGAGTCCTGGGTCCTCAGGTAACTTTTTTTCCTCAACCTTAGGGTCCATCTTAGTTGGTAAAGGGGCATTTGTTTTGTTCTCTCCATTCAATCGTTGAATGACTTAGTGTCTATCAGACTACACAGTAGCATAGCGCCTGCCACAGTTATAGTGCCTCGCCCATAGAACATTTTCCAGTAACTTTTGGATAAATTTCTTTCTCTCTCTTCCCTTTCTCTAGTTGAATACCTGTTTTACTACACATTATGTCTACTGCATAGGCCAGCCTTTCAGTTGTCATATGCGACACAGAAATAAATTAGTAAACAGGTAAATAAATAAGCAAGCAAGCTACACATTCACTAGGAACTTTGTGAAATTTCAAAGTTGAAAGCATTTTTCTCACATGTGTCTAGAGGATTGCTTGCCTGTGGTTACTATGAAATGTAGGGTGGACTGTGTATTAGTTTCCTATTACTGATGTAGCAAATTATCACAGTTTAGTGGCTTAAACAACACAAATTTATTATCTTAGAGTTCTGAGAGTCAGAGATCTGAAATGAGTCTTCCAGTGCTAAAATCAAGGTGTTAGAGGTGCTGCATTCATTCTAGAGTAAGACACCTGAAGTAGACACCCACCTGGCACATTCTGGAAGATCAGGGAAGACAAATGTGGCTGGACGCAGCCAGAAGAATTACAGAAGAACTCTGAGAGACGAGGGCTGGGCAGGTTGTATAGGAATGTCTTGGGCCTTGACTCTGCCTGCAATGGGGAACCACTGGAGACTTTTGAGCAGAAAACTGTTTTTACAAGGATCCCTCTTATCTTGTGTTGTGAATACATTTTTCTGGGTAGGATAAGAACAGAATCCAGGAGACCAAAAAGAGAGATAACACAGTCATCCTCCAGGTGAGAGATGGTGGTGTTTGGTGTGGAGTGATGGGTATATTTTGAAAGGTTGAGCCAACAGGATTTCCTCATGGAGAAGACACACACACACACACACACACACACACACACACACACACACACACACACACTCTGATTTTTTTTTTTTGTAGAGATGAGGTCTCGCTATGAGGCTGATCTCTTGGGCTCAAGCAATTGTCCCATCTCAGCCTCCCAAAGTGCTGGAATTACACAGAGACGATATTAAATGGGGGGGGGCACGCACGCACGAGAGAGAGTTACTAAAGAGAAAAACAGTTGAAAAATATGAAAAATAATTGAAGTCTCCCTGGAGCTCAGAAAGGAGTGTGAAGGACAGAATGGCTTACATCAAACTGCTGGTGTGAATTACAATAGGTCAAATAACTGTAAAAGGGACCTTCCCACTTGACTGTGAGCTGCTAAATCATTTACAATGACAACATTTTTTATGTTACATACTTTAAAACAGTTACAGGTAAGACTGACAACTTTTCGTATTTCCCTTCATTTAAGCAACATGTATGCAATCTTAACATGAGAGATATAGTTTAATTGAGATACATGCTTAGCATCTACAGTTCACAAGGACACTGCAACGTGCCATGAAACCATCTGGTAAATATAGGATTTTAAAGAAAAAAATACCATCAGAATGGAGCAATCAAATTTATTGTTGACTCGAAATTGAGTTATAAATGAAACTGAGGTTAATAGCTGTACAATTTAGATCCTTGAACATTTTTTAGAAGGGAGAAAAATGTACTGATTGAAAAGAAAATAGTGATCAAACCATAAAAAGTGCTTGAAGGGAGAGAGGAACAGACTGCATTTTTTTTTCCTACAGCAGTCCAATAATGCTGCATGATTTGATGACCTCAGTATAGACTCCAACGTTTTTCATGTTGATGTGGAAGTAGAACTAATTAGATTGCATGCGGTTTTATGGATTTCTTTTCTTAGAATATCAAGCCTTTCTTTGTACATAGAGGCTTTTCTAGTATTGAGCATATTTTTTTAAACTTCACATATGTAAAAATAAACCGAATGCCTTTTTGAAGTTAAGATTTAGCTGAGTCTATAAGCACATGCCTACAAAAATGCCTTAGAGTTGCTTAGAGGACTAAATGCAATAATTTTAGGAAAGTGATTTTTAAGCTCTAAAGTGCTACTCCAGTAAAAGGCATTATTTGTCCTCACTCATCTAGTTTTGAAGACATTTGAGATATTCTAGACAAGTAGGCTTTCTAGATATGTGTAATGTACACATTTATACACTAGTTTTTAAAGTTAATAATTTGGATTGACAAATTCCTACTTTGTAGTCTAAACTCCCATTGAATGTTCTTTAATTTTTTGACTCCTTACTTCTTCACTTTGGATAGTGACAGTTTCTATTGCCCTAAGCCCAAGTCAGCAACAGGATTTCTTGCTTATATACACTCTCATGTGAGTCTTATCGGTTTCCTCTCTCTGCTGCCGCAGCTGCCTTAGGCTGGGACAGTGTCTTTACTTGTCATAGGTCCATAAATCCCTTATCTAAGACTCTTGGAGCCAGATATGTTTGTGAATTCAGATTGTTCTGATTTTACGAAGGTAATCTGAACCTTAAATTATTCTGGAATTGCAGACAGATCTCGCAGAGCTCCCAGGGACTGTATACTTTCATATTTTTGCAGCTAAACATGAATCATTATTACATCAAGTGGGATAATTGAAAATTATGCACGATCTCATATCAGTTCACAGCAGATTTTGCCACAAATGACTTCAGGTCAGGTCAGGTTTAGCTACTAAATCAGTTACTAAAATTTTTTCTAGTTTTCAGAGTCCTTTGACTTTGGAATTGAGGATAAGGGATTTTGGAATTGAGGTTAAAAGATTGTAGGCCTGTTTTAAAACACTTTCTGGAGGATGTCATGCAACATTTCTCCCATCTCCAGTTCATCCTTTATATTACCAAACAATTTCAACATGACGTATTCTTCACCCCTGCTCTTACTGCTTTAGATAAGACCCTGGCCTGTGCATTTACAGCTGTTGACACCAACAGGGTCAACTTACAATGCCTTCGCCTTCAACAGCATGTCCTCCATGGTCTGAGTGAGCAAAAATACAAATCTGATTACACAGTATTATTATTATTATTTGCTAATTTTGCCAACGGTTCCCTACTGTCCACAGGAGAGATTTCTAACATGAAAGTTTGCACTTTAGGGTTGTCTTTGATCTGGGCCCTACCTGTACTGTTCTACCTTGTCTTCTCTTCTTATCTCTCTCTTCCTTGACTTTCAGCATAAGACTTACAGTTCCTTGAATGTCCTCACTTTTTCAACCTCTGGGCTCATCTGCTATTTAAGTACTTTTTCCCTCATGTAAGTTGGTGAATTTGCACTCATTGTACCTAATACAACTCAAACATATACTCATCTGTGAAAGCTTCTGAGATCTGTCAAAGAGTTTGTCATTCTCTTTTTTCTTCTTCATGTTACCAATGTAGTTTGTGCAATAATGCAAATCTGTGCCTGTGTAGCACGGGCCACATTATTACAGATTTCATTTACCTAGTCATATTTCCAGCTAGACTGTGGGCTTCCTGAGGACAGGGATCATGTATTTGCCATTGTTATCTTTGTAATTCCCAGAGTCCTGCTCAGTACCTGAGTGTGTTTTAAAGGAATATTAGTTGAAAGAATTAATAATTAAAATGCAATTCTACCTTTAGGTCTGTGTTTCCTGAAAAGTGGTCTAAGGATTCACTGTTCCAGAAAATCAGGGTTTTATAAAAAGTGTTAGAGTCTTGGGCACAACCCTAGATGGCCACAAATAGAATTTCTGAGAAAGAGGCTCTGAAATATGCATTTAAAACTAATTATCCAGGTATTCTGAAGATTGAGAGCCATGGCTTTGGGGACCTTTGAAGCATGTGAGAGTTGTTGCCCAAAAAAGAAACTGTGGAGGCCCGCGGTGATTTCCTTCCACTACACACTTTGTAGCTTTTCTGTCTATCCCTTGACAATGGCAGTCATATACCTCAGCTATTCTTTATTTCCTATTTCCTCTCTATTTTCCAATCTTCTGTTTCTAATCTATTTTGTAATAATAAACCAGACAACAGTAATTATCAGCACTTCATCCTCCAATATGTCTATATATATAGACAGTTCCATGTCTATATATATCTCACAAGGGTTTGAGGATGCTTTCCATCAAATAAAGGACCGACTTAAATCTATGGGCCTTGATGGAAATTATTTTGGCTACTCAGAGGCTCTTTTCAGTCATTTCTCTTCATAGCTCTATTCTGAAGGGCTGTCTTGATAGCTGATGCCTAGACAGCCTTAGTCAATGGTATATAGTACTTCCTCTATTAGAAGGGGATCATTCAGCCCAGGGATGATGTAACTGGGAGAGAATGAGGCCTACTTCTGTTTGAGCGGACAGAACTGATCCTCTATCATATTATCAAAGGACAGATGTGAAAGAAAAAAAAACTTCCCTCATCCTTCATTTTTATTACTACTTTATATAATGACACTTGAAAAAAAAATTTATTTTTCTAAACATAAATAAGTCTAGGCCTGATTTCCCATTTCTCTTCAAAGTTTGATGGAAAGTCCAGTTGTGGTCTCTGTTGCCAGGGGCCCACTCCCTTACCTTATGAGTCCAAAGTTCATAGCCCAGAATCCTTCAGGTGCTCACGTCTATAGCCATGTGGTGGGAAGCTAGAAGGTCCAGTCTCTCCATGCCAGGCTCAGACCTGGAGCTCTTTTGCCAGGGCATCTGGTTTTCTGTTCTCTGCTACTCACTTGCAACCTGGTAGGAGTCTTACAAACCTTCAGGGTCCTGGATGGGGCAGAGTGCAGATCTTTTTCACTTGTAACAGTTCTCACCCCATACTTTTCCTAGTCTTAGGTAACCTTGGGATTAGGCCATCACCCCCAACTTCAGTTAAAACATTAATGCCCATCCTTTCTGCATCTGAGATGACACACTCTCCTCGTAGGAAGAAGCCTTAGACCCTTAGAAGCAGGAATAGGCAGGGCAAGGAGAAGCCCCCCTTTTATGCACATACCTGTAAAAGATCCCAAAACAGTGATTGAGTTTTTAAAAATTAAATTGATTTCTTTATTGCTGGACTTTTCAGAGGTTTTATGATATTAAAATATATAGTGAATCTTCCAGAAAAAATGATAAAACTTATTTTCCAATAAATGTTCAGCTATAACTTCCAGGTATAACTGACAAATAAAACTTATATATATTCAAAATGGGCAATGTGATGATTTATGTACACATTGTGCAATCATTACTACAATAACATGAACCAGCACATCAATCATCACACTTGGTTACCATTTTTGTGTGTGTTTGTGTATGTGTTTGTGGTGAGGATACTTAACATATACGCTCTTAGCAAATTTCAAGTAAACAATCCAGTATTATTAAGTATAGTCATCATGCTGTACATGAGATCCCCTGAACTTATTTATCTTATAACTGAAAGTTTGTATTCTTTGATCAATATCTCCCCATCCTCCCCACGCCCAGTCTGGGAGTCACCATACTATTCTCTGCTTCCATGAGTTCAACTTTTTAAGATTCCATGTCTAAGTGCAATCATTCAGAATTTGTCTTTTCTGTTTGTGCTTTCCATTGATAAGTCACTTATTATATAACACCAGGGCCAAAACAAGGTGGGAATAGATTAGTGTGAGCGTCTTGGCAGACCTCAAATGTTCTTTTTGCTTTGGGCTTGTTAGCACTAGAGGTTTCTTTGCCCTCATTTTTGTCCTCTTTTCTTTTGGAAAAGTCAGGAGGATTTCCCCAAGAGGCAGAGTTAATTCTTTGCTCTCTAGGTAGTCATGTTAATAACCACTGCATATTATGTTCTATTATAGGCCAGATCCTGTTCAAGAAGTTTTTTATGCACCACCTTTAATTCTTATAATCCCACAAGATATTAACTCCATTTAACAGATGCGGCTCATTGAGTTTAAGTAATGTTCTCACATAGTAAATAGTGGAGGCAGAATTTGAAGTAGTTTCTATGTAGCTCCTAAACCCATGTTCTTTTAAAATATTACCCCATATCTTTTAATGCTTGCTTTAAAACACAACCTTCATATAATACCTTCTTGTGAACTTTGAATCATTGCAATATTTTCTAAGAATAGAGCAGCCAAGTCCTATTATGTTATTTTTTGTGTGAACCCAAAGAATATGGGATAGCAATTCTTGCTGTACTCTACTACCTACTATGGGGGGTGAGGAGATATTTTGTTACCTTGTTTTCATTAATGTCCATCCAATTTCCACATTTATTCTTAGAGTTCTGGCCTGTAGATAATTAAATCCATTTTCTTCTTTGCTTACAGGTGTAATCACCTTCCTGGGGAGTGCAGGGTACAGGAATCATCCTTTGTCTTTCTTCTCATAATTATGCATTTGTAACATTGGTAAATTCAATGGTTGTAGGACTATGTTGCCCCAATAACAGAAATGTTTCTAATTTAACTATTAAATGATTTTCTTCTCTACTGAGGTTTTGCAGATTTTTCTAAGTTTTTCAGTTTTCTTTAGATGATAACATGGCTATTTTAATCATAGTATTCTGTGATTGCTTATTGAGGTCATCAAATCACAATTCTCAGGGCAAGCATTAAAAAAGCATCATCGCCGGGCTCGGTGGCTCAGCCTGTAATCCCGCGCCTTTGGGAGGCTGAGGTGAGTGGATTGCCTGAGCCCGCGGGTTCGAGACCCGCCTGGGCAGCGAGACCTCATCTCTACAATAAATCAAAAACACAGCCGGGCGTGGTAGCGCATGCCTGTAATTCCGGCTACTCGGAAGGCTGAGGCGGAAGGATCGCCGGAGCCCAGCAGGTCGAGGTTGCGGTGGCCGGAAGCGGCCACTGCACTCCAGTCTGGGTGACAGAGTGAGACTCCAACTCGGAAAAAAAAAAAAAAAAAAAAAAAGCATCATCAAGCTTGGTTCCTCTCCCATCCGTTGTTTGTTCGGGATTTCATATTCAAGTTTCTGGCATTTTTTTTAAAGCAATAACTATTTTTCAGATTGCTCCATCAAAGAAAATTGGCTGACTCATTTCTTGGTTATATTCCTTGAAGTGTCAACTACTGTGAAGTTTCTGTTTGGCAGACTAGGTTATGGACAGGAAATCGGTAACAGTTGTGTTAGAAGAAAATGATATAAGAAATGGGAGTGCTGGTGGAAAGAGGTGGCTAACTTTTACCAGAAAAATAAGTCAATAGGTCTTCTCTCTTTACCAAGAAGGTGCTGATTAGCATTCAGACCCAGTGACGGACACCCCCTAGCCCTCTAGGTGAAAAGTCTTCTCTGTCAAGGGATTCAGCTGGAGAATCATTCTACACAGCTGACTGAACTAGGTAGGACCTCTGGCTATCAGCTGGTCTGCAGATTACAAGGGGAGCTCAGAACAAAATCACTGCCCATATAGGGAGAACATGAACCAACTTGAACAGACCTCTCTTAGAAATCTGCACAAGGAGCTATAGCAAAAAAGCATGTAATTAGTGGCAGCTGTAGAAGACGAAAGCTTATGAGGTAGAAAAAAGTCATGGTGGACCATGAGTGAGCACATGCTCTAAGTAAGAAGAGGCTAGAGGGAAGACAACTGGTAGGGGGAGGATGAGTGAAAGAGTCACAGAGAGGAATAGGTTGAGGGAAAGTAGGTGAGTATTACCATGATTGAGGCCTTTGATGAAAATGGAGAAACTTGTGTCTGCATCCTTAAGGCAGCCGTAGACTTAGTATGAAGTGAGTTGTGTGAAGGCTTTTGACACGAGTGATTTCTGTTTTCTCATTCCCATGCGTATCCTGACAAAAAAAACCCTCCATGTTCTCTGAAGGAACTTATTTTCAATCTCCCTGACTAGCATGTCAAACATTCATTTAACATACTATTTTTTTCAGTCAATATCCATTCTTTTATTGATTATTGCAGGAAATAGAAAGGGCATATCAGAAATTTATTTTTGAGCATGGTAGGAATATAGAACTTAAGTATTTCCTTCTTCAGTTAGGAGGAACCTAGTGTTAGATACATTTTCTGGGCATGGACCTGAGCCAAGAGAAGAGACAGCAACCAATATATCATGACTCTATCTTATTCGGTCGAGAATGATTTTTGTAGAGTTTTAACCATGTTGATGATCAACACTTTTCAACACTTACACTTATCGACTGAAATTATGTTTATTCAGCAAATTCTAATTATCCTGCCAGTAAGTTGGAGACTTTAGAAGGAACTGTACCCTTCCCAAAGTTAGAGCTCTGTTGTGCCTCACTATTCAGTTTAGATAAGGCAAGATAGTTACAGGCATAATGAGGATGTGCTCTTATACTTCTGGGGCAGAGAGGAAATAGAGCAAATTGCTGAAAATATGAATGTTGATTCAAAACTCAGTCCTATCACTTACTATATGAGAACTCAGGCAAGTTATTTAATCTTTAGTTTCCTTATATACAAGATGGAGATGATAATAATATCAAGTGTGTGGTGGCGGTATTGTAAGGATTAAATGAACTGATTAATATATAAAGTACCTAACACAATACTTAATGTGCAATAAGGGCTTAAAGAAATAGTTGTGATGATAGTAGCAGTATATGTTACAGCGGTTGTATTTTTGTAATTACTGTTGGTGTCGTTCCATGGTGGAGTCCAGGGGTTGGTTAACTATGGTCTGTGGGCCCAATCTGGCCCATGGTCTGTTTTTATAAATAAAGTTTTATTGGAACACAGGTGCATACAATCCTTTGTTTTTTGTCTGTGGCTGTTTTCATACTATAACAGCAGAGTTGAGTGATTCTGGTAGACTGTATGGCCCACAAAACCTAAACATGTACTATTTTTTAAAATAGAAAATATTTTCTAACTTTTAACACAATGGAAATAGGAAACAGTAAAAATTTAACAGTCACATAGGGCGGCACTTGAATTCTGACTCTTCTCCTTAGCATGGTGAAATTTGTCAAATTTCCCTCTGAGACTTGGTTTCCTCACTGGTTGAATACTATGAGACATAAATAGACATGTTATTGTGATTAAATGGGTGAAACCCCTTAGCACAAAACTGCTGCTCAATAATTATCAACATCAGTATCTTTCTTCTGATTTCCTTCTTATCTATAGTAAAATAAGTAGATTACACATCTACAAATGGCTAGCTGTACTTTGAGAACCAAGGGTTCTCAAAGCCATTAGCAACAGATGCTATTGCTTAAGTCAAATAAGAAAATATTCTTACTCAAGGAATAAATCGTTATTTTGTCTTTTATTGTCATTAAGGTAAATCTATCAAAGCAGAATAGTATATAAATGAACAGATCATTTCACTTTTGTATCTATTATGCTTAATATAAATTGAGGTAACTTGACATTTACATTATGATAGTTATAATTCTAAGTTTGACAAGATGTATTCTTTTTGAGTGGTTCTAATAAGTTTCTGAACTTTGTCAGGCCTACCTGGTGGTTGGGTACAGGACCAAATGTGAGTCACAGCTTCCACATTCTACTTTGAAGACAGGCAGAAGTGAATAAATCATAGTCAAGTTCTCTGATGATTATATAGAAGGCTGAGTGTAGTGTTACATTTTCATGCAAATCACTCTTCTTGCTCTTTAAAATGTTTAGTTGCCTTAATTTTGTCATATTCACAATCACTCATGAATAACTAACATTTCCCATTTTCCTGGTAATTCAGAAAAAAACCCACCATCTTATTTCTTGAAATTAAATGCTTATAAATACATTCCATTTTAAGAGTATCTGAGAGACAAATTAGTGTGCTTGCTGAACGAATTAGATTTTATTTTTCCTTGATTATATCTTTTTCATATCCTTTTTTTCTTCATTTAAAAAATATTCTTGGTTTTATTGCCTATTTTGACTTAATTTGCATATTTTAGATATCTTTCTTTGTCTGCTGTATTGTAAACCTAGGTCTTAGGATGCAGAACTTTAACAGGGAAGCCTGGAGACAGTGATATTGAACATTCTAATTTTTATTTTTTTCCCTTTAAAACTAATATCCAAATTCTATATTCTTAACATTTTTTGTCATTGGCCCCTACAACTTTGCTTTTCACTAGTGTCTAAGGTGGCTGAAACATGAGCATCAGGTGGTGGCATCAAAGGGCATCCTATCACATGCACCCTCTCTGGTGTCATTATTGTAGGTGTGTTCAGTTATCCTATATTAATTAGGCTAAATTGTGAGAAAGTTGGTAGACCCAAAAAAACCACATAAATTTAATAAAGACATAAGATAATCTCCCCACCTGATATTTTATTCAAGTTTTTTTAAAGAGTAATTTCATTCCCAGACTTTCCACACTTAATGATGTCTTACCTGTAACATACACATGATGGTAGATCCTTGCTAACAAAACTGTTGAGAGAATAAATGAGTTTGCAGCACTGATTGCTCAATCCAATTTTATTTTTTATTTTTTTGAGTTGGCATCTCACTCTGTTGCCCAGGTTGGAGTGCAGTATGTTCATGGCTGCTGCAGCCTTGACCTGCTGGCTCGCACTATCCTTCTGCCTCAGCTTTCCAAGTAACTAGAACTACAGGCACGCGTCATCACACCTGGCTAATTTTTTGATTTATTGTAGAGATGAGGTCTTGCCAAGTTTCCCAGGTTGGTCTTGAACCCATGGGCTCAGGCAATCCTCTCACCTTGGCCTCCCAAAGTGCTGGGATTATAGGCATGAGCCACTGTACATGGCCACTCAATCCAATTTAAATATATTTTTGGTTATGTGGCTAGTACCCTGATATCACACACTTAAATTAACTGTCACTTCTTCCCTGTTTTTTTGTCTGCTTCCTGGAATCACTTCCTACATAAATAACCTGCACCAAAATCTTGGCTCTGCTCTTTGGGTCACCCCAACTAAGACAAGATTATCTGAATAATAACATATAGTATTTTTCAAGTTCTGAATAAATGTAGGACAGGAAGTACAAATTGTGCTGTTCTCTTGAAGACAGAATAAACACTCTTTTAAGATCTCATAATATTAATTATAAATAAAAACTTCAGTGATCTTGGCACACTTTCAACATAAATCTAGCTTTTAAAAAAGAAATCTTTGTACCATAAATTCTAAACCTATTTGGACTTTTTAATATCTATTCCTCAATTCAAGAAAATGAACTCAAATAGACACACTCATTCTTCAGGAAGCCTGGGGTCTGTTATGAAGAGTAACTTGATATCTTGTAGCTATGAAATTGTGCAGAAGAGAGGCCGACTGTGAGAAAAAAAAACTGTAAGAATCACTGATGTTGATATTTGACTCTCAGTCTCATATCTTGGAAACTCCTACGATCAAAAACAATTTATCTTGTAAGAGTCTCGTAAAAAAGATAAAGGTGTCATTTATTTGAAATTCATCCAGAGAATTTAGAGAATGTGAGAGTTTTGAATTCCAGAATATTCTTTGCACATGAAGTTGTGCCTTGGTTCATCGAAGCCTTGACTGGACTCTCTAGCATTCATATAAGAATAAACCT
Source organism: Cephalopachus bancanus (assembly GCA_027257055.1). Taxonomy (NCBI): domain Eukaryota; kingdom Metazoa; phylum Chordata; class Mammalia; order Primates; family Tarsiidae; genus Cephalopachus; species Cephalopachus bancanus. Next base: position 2,644,517 of record JAPVLO010000251.1, on the reverse strand, counting down.
CCAAATGAGAAAAAGTCCCAGATGAGATCATTAACTCTAAGTCCCTTATTATATACTTGAGGGAAGAAAAACCTGGATTTGTCCAAGGTCAGGCAATAGTAGTAGGATGGACCTGAATTTCCTGTCTGTCTTCTGCTGTTATTAGGTCACATGAAAAGAGGCTCCAACTGGGTCTGAAGACTTCACATAATGTGTTGGCTCAGGTGGACATACTGTGTTAATATCAAAAAAGAAGGACAGAGCTACGGTTGGCGTGTATACCATTAAGGGGAAAAGAGAGAAATCATTTGTTTTTTTGCAAGCCTCATGTCAAAGTAGTCAGAAATTAACAAAGAAATTTTGTCCAATTGCATACTCACTAGGGCAAATATATTATTAACATTCTCAGTTTAGAATGAAACCTTAAGAATCATGAATGTTTCTTTAAAAATCATTATCTTTGTGGGTTAAGATTCTACGTTTAGGTAAAACATTTTATATAAATTATCAATTATTTAAGGTATTTGTTTTTCTGTGGTTGGTTTGAGGGATATCAGAACATTTTGTCCCCAATTTTCTTTCTCTATTGTCTCTGTCTTTGCCTTTGGTTTCTGCCTTTAGATTTTGATCATGGTGGGCAGTGGAACAGATATCAACAACGCACATTGATCCAGCAATTTCCATGACTTATTGAGAATGGAGACCTGAGGGAATGGCACATGGGATGGGCAGGCTTTGATGAAAGAAATAAAAAAAGAGTACTTAACTGGGGCGCTCTGCATTGTGGACAGAAGAGAAGTGTGTGTGTGTGTGTGTGTGTGTGTGTGTGTGTGTGTGTGTGTGTTGTGTGTCTTTTTTAAATGAAAAGCACTCACAGAAAGGATAGTAGAAACTGCTGAATAATATTGTCTATCCTACAACTTTATCTAGAATTTTCTCTGATGGCTAATAATTTATAGAAGCTTTTTTCTTTTTTTAAAATAGCAACACAGTTATTACATTTACTCAACATTTTATAGGCCATCAAGTCCCAGCCATAGCCCTGATCTCATCTAAGCTACTCTGTCAGTAACAGGATGGGTACCAGTAGCTCCATTTTAGAGGCAATGGTATTGAGGCACTGGGTTGTTAAGCGACTGGTCCAAACTCACACGGGTGGGGAAGCTAAGATGGGAACTCTCATCTTTTGACTCTGAAAGGTGCTCTTTCCCTTGAGCCACATGAGGTTGGGAAAAGATTTTGTGCTTTGGCGTCAGACGACCCAGGCTTGAACTTGCTAGTTTTCTTGCCAGCTGTGTGACTTTGGAAACTTTACTGTTTTGAATCTCAGTTTCTTCATTTTTCAAATTACAGCAACATAATCATAACTTGTAGAATGGTTGCAAAAATTCCATTTGGTAAAGGAAGCAAAGCAACCAGTTTAATGCCTCACACATCGTAGGTATTCAATACATAGAGCCATAACCACCTGGGAAAAATATCAACTGTCTTGATTTTATATAATTTCCCAGCACTTAAAGGTGAAATGATGAACCAGGGCAACTTTCCAGTTTATTCAATAGCACTATGTCTCTGTGGTTTACTTTACTCCTGAAACTATCTATTGTGAAAGATGTGTGTGCATATACATACCTGTGTGTATGTCTAGGGTACATATACCTGCATGCATATGCCCACATGGATCTGCATACATGTATTAGAGCACAGAAAATAGTTCTCCATGTTCCTAGGCTTTGTGGAACCCAGATGTAGTGATCAAACATAAAGCATTTGTCTACTGCAGATAACTGGAAACTAGATCATGTCTATAAACCTAATTCAGTCAAGTGGATCCTAGCCCTTTGGCATAGCTGAGTTCCAGGAGCACAGGAGCTTTTTACTCTCAAAATATTGGGATGATACCTGGAGTTCCCAGACTGATGGCCTAGAAGGTTTGGGGCAATTCCCTTTAGTAGACACAGCTATGGACTCACACAAAATTGCATTTCATTTTTTATTTACAGTTATTTATTCTTTCTTGAAATGTTTTAGAATCACCTTGATTAAAGCAATTCATAAAATATTCTTCACTGTATTTGTTACATATGGCACATCATCATTTAACACTTTATAAATATATTTCACTGATGCACACATGGAAGAACCACCCTTTGCTAAAAGCTGTACAGTAACTTGCTACGGTAGCACTTTAAAAAATGACCATGAGGTGGCGCTGTGACCAAGTAGATGAAGTAGGCTTTAAATTGTGCATTTCCCACCCTAATTATGGCAGTTAATTCCTTTCCTTAATATAGAAGAATCTATCATTCAATGTAAAGTAAGTAAGGGTTGTTACTCTGGTTTAATAGTATTGACTAGGAGTGAACTCTTTCATCACAGATCCATAAATCATTTGAGCACTGTGTTTCAGGGAATGGGGAGTATATTTTAAAGCCTCAGTAGTCAGAAAATCCCCAGAGTAAATAAAGAACCCAAAGGAACCATTTTACTTAAGATCAATAAACTATATATGTATGAACCATTGTTTTCATTATCCTCATAGAATTGTCTCGAAGTCTTTACACAAAATTAGATCAACTTCCAGTTTATTTAAAAAGCTGATATTTTTGTTACACTTTAATCTGCTTTGACAGCAATGGAGAGTCATAGGAATATTAGAACATAAATTCACATTTAAATCAACATGATACAAACATGCACACATGTGTATATATTGAGTGTTTTCATTGACTTGTTTTTCCTCCATATAAATATATAAATATTGAATAAAGTGCATGGGAACATGTCTGTACATATATACAGATATACATTTACCTATACAGTATATATTGAATAGATACTTATTGGAGAAAAAAACACATACACATTTTTAGTATGTAGGTAGTCAAAAGACATCTGTCAGGCAGTATTAACGTTCATTCTGTTCAAGATTGAGTACACGGGGGTAGAATCTGTAATCTTTTCCCTAACATATGAACAATGAAATATGCAGAATTATAAACTAAGGCAAAATGCATTAGAGCAGAGACTTTTTAACATTTCTATTTTCATCAGTTTAGTATGGCATAATTATTAGGGAGTAGTTCAATTTAAATGCAGCCTGGGTACTAGTGGCATGTTATACATTCTAGCTTTGAAATAGTGAGTCATCTTCCAACATTATCTATAAGGACATAAATGGAATTTTATGTATTTCCTAATGTATTTCAAAAATTACACAACAGCACTTCCCACATCTTTAGTTTTCTTTTTCTTTTTTTTTTTTTTTTTGAGTTGGAGTCTCACTCTGTCGCCCAGACTGGAGTGCAGTGGCCACTCCTGGCCACCGCAGCCTCGACCTGCTGGGCTCCGGTGATCCTTCCGCCTCAGCCTTCCAAGTAGACGAAATTACAGGCATGTGCTACCATGCCCAGCTGATTTTTATATTTATTGTAGAGATGAGGTCTCGCTGCCCAGGCAGGTCTTGAACCCGCGGGATCAGGCAATCCACTCACCTCAGCCTCCCAAAAGCACGGGATTACAGGCTGAGCCACCGAGCCCGGCTCTTTAGTTTTCAAATCTATAATTTTTTTCCAAAGTCTTAGGGCAAAATGACTTCTCATTCAATAGAAATTCTTCAGCTCTGTAATCAAATATATCTAACATCTATTCCAATAACAATGTGCAATTTAACCTTGAGTATTATAGTATCAAGGTGAATTAACTGCTGTTAAACTCTTTCTATCTAGCAATAATTTCTACAAAACATTATATTATCTGCTTTTTTATTAGAGAGCCCAGTGTCAATGAGTAATACTACAATGAGCGAGTTTTTGGAAAATGGGACAAAAATTATGCTCAAAACTTTGGTAATCATATATTGAGTCCAGATGGAGGTGCATATTTATCAATTAAATGCTCTGTTCGGCCTCAAGTGATACTTCCCCCTGCTTGTTTGGTGGAGGTTCATTGGTAACCAAACAAGAAAATTTATTTTGAAAACTACCCTTATAGTTTAACAAACTTGTTTCTGAACCTGGTAAGAAGGAAATAAATTGAATGGATTCTCAAAACAAGTCTTTATATTTCCTGACAACAAGCATTTTGGTTTAGTCAATTTCTTTAAAGGCAAGGATCTTGTTTTAAGTATTTTGATATCCCTAGTACCTAGAGAATTGCTTCATCACACGTAAGTGTACACTCAATAGATGATTGTGAAACCAAGCTGAACAGTGTTAATAAATAATATAGATGGATTGATCTGAAAGCATAAATTTACTCGATGAGTGTCAATAGGAAAGTCACTTGCTTTTCATAGAGATGTCCCAAGACTCTACTACTGCCATAGCCAGAAACCTGAGTTTATCCTCAATCCTCACACAGTGACATCAATATACTGTTTACTGCTCAAAGGAGAGTGCATGCACGATGCAGTCACTTCACAGCAAGTTACCAAATACTTCTATGGTGCTGTTTTAGAGAAGCAATTTCTAGAAATGTATTAGATAATGTTAAACTATCCCTTTTGATAGTTTACCTAGAAGAACAAATATTAAACAAGACCACATTGGAAATTCGGAGTAAAGCACAAGAAGTAGGAGAGAAAGCAGCAATAGATATTCAATAACATTTAAAATCTTTTTCACTTCTGAGAATTAACTTGAAATGCAGCAAATGCCAGTAACCTTGTGAATATTTCAAAATGGCATCTATGAATAAGCAGGAATGAAAAACGTCAAGTATTTCACTTAATTATCTTAGCAATACAGATTTTATAATGCTGTCCTTAGTGTCTTTTTTTTTTCTTTCAAAATATATATCATGGAAAATTTTAAAGATAATTTTTCTTTATTTAAGAGGCCATTACATTCAACACATTTTTCACTATTCATAGCTATTTTTATTTACAGCAATAGGTCACCAACTCAATCCCATGCCATCAATTAACAACATAGCAGCAAGGTTTCCATTTGAAAATAGAAGTTAATTTCGATTTATTTAGGGCCTCATAATTATACAATAAAAGATAATTATTTTAAAGATACATAATTTACAGTGTTAAAAATAAGTATCATAAAGCTCACAGCTGAAATGCTGTCAGAACATTTTCAAAGTGCACATTTTGTAGCATTTAACTCTGCTTTTCATTGACAGAATAAGATGAGGCATATAGATATTATTGTTGGTTCCACTAGCCTGGCCTAATATTTTCCCAGTCTCTCTCTCTTTATCCAGGTAGGTGAAATCTGGCTTCACGTGTCCTCTACAGTTGCCACGGCAACTAGCCTATCACACACAGCTAACATTTTCATTCACTGTGTCTATATTGTCTGTAGAAGCATCTTCTGAATGTTCCTTTCCTAGAGCAACCATCGAGCAGTCATTATCTGTTGTCTTGGCATCTTTCTTTGAATTCTTTTTTTGTCCCATTTGGAGTTGACTAGACTTGTAGGCCAAAGCCGGTATAGTGTTCACTAAAATTAACTGCAGTGGTTTTTTGTTTTCCTTGTACTGACACTGAATATACCGTGAAAAGGCCGACCTGTACGTCTTATTGAACAGTGTGTAGACGAGCGGGTTGACTGCCGAGGAAAGGTAACCGATCCAAACGAAAACATTGAGCAGGGCTCCGATGACATCCTCATTGCAGGACTCTTTGCAGATGACGGCCATTATGTTCGTGATGAAGAAGGGGCACCACATCACCACAAACAGAAAGAAGACGATGCCTAGCACCTTGCACGCTTTTTGCTCGTTGCTGATGGACTGCATAGTCCTCCTGCCTGCATAGGACCCTGGCTCCCTGTGGATCGACCGCTGGAAGAGCTTTTCTGAAGACAGGGAACTCTGAGGGAGGAAGCTGAAAGAAGATAATTTGGCCCGTGTACCAAGATCACTCACACACAAAGTAGCTTCTTTCTGGAGTGATTTGATGGTTAGAAAGTAGGTGATCACCATGATGGTCAAAGGAATGAAAAATGACACAAAAGAGCCGATCAGGACAAAGTTATCATCTGCGAGTAAGCAACTCCCCTCCTTAAAGACCTTGGAGTCATCCTGTAGCCCAAAGACTGGTATCGGCATGGAAATACCTGGAGGTAGACAGAAAAACACACACAATTTTCAAGAAATGGAGTATATGAAGGTAAGAGCATCACCATATAATGGTGGCTGTTCCAAGGATTTTATATCAACATTATTTAAAAACTTAACATACTTTTATGACAATTTAAAATTTCTCTGGATTTGCTTGTTTGTTTTAAATGTATATATTATGTAGTTCTTATATGTTACTTTATAGGTAACCCTTTTGTTATAAAGAACTATAATAAATCTAGCTTTAATGTCATATTTTTCTTTTTCTTTTCTTTCTTTCTTCTTCTTCTTTTTTTTAGAGACAAAGTCTCTCTCTGTTGCTCAGACTGAGTGCAGTGACACAATCATAGCTTATCGCCTTGAAGTCTTGGTTTGAGTAATCCTCCTGTCCCAGCCTCCTAAGTAGTTGGGATTACAGGTACGTGTCACTATGACTGACTAATTATTTTTATTTTTAATTTTTTTTTGTAGAGCGGGGGGTCTCGCTATGATGCACAGGTTGATCTTGAATTCCTGACCTCAAGTGATCCTCCTGCCTCTAACTCCCAAAGTACAGGGATTATAGGCACAAGCCATGGTGCCTGGCCACTGCCATATTTTTCTTATTATAACATTATACTTATTAGTTCTTATTAATTGAAGACAACACAGTGGCATAAAAACAACAGTAAAAATGACCTATAACGCCACCATCCAGAGATAACTACCATTAACAATTGAATGCTGTCCATTTTAGATAAATATGTACACACTCGCCATAGGCACACATTTTAAAACAGAAGTTCTATTTCATATACAGTTCAGTAACTTAAAAAAATCTAACATTACATCACGAGCAGGCCTTGTATAAAAATAACTTTATAAAATTAAAAAACCAGCATATGCTCCTTCTAGGAAATTTGGAAAATACAAAAAAGCAACAATGAATAAAGAAAAAGATATGCATTTTCACCAACCAGGGTCAACCCATAATTTGCATTTGTAGTTTCTTCTTCCATTACATACATAGAAAAATATATGTATATATGCAGTACTCTATGTGCAGTTTTAGATCTATTTCATTTAATGTTAAATCATGAAAATGGCATACATTGTGAAGTCTTTTTTAAAAACATGATTTTCTAATATTAATGTAAAGTAACCTTAACCAATTTCGATTCTTTTAAAAAAATTCAATATGGAAAAATTTTAACATACATGAAAATAAAAGGAAAAAAACCAAAAAGAAACAAACTCATCACAATAGACCTATCATAAACCAGCTTTGATGATCATCAGCTCAAGACCAATCTTGTTTCACCCATACTCCCCCTAGCTGCCACCCCTTCCATCTTATTTTGAAGCATCTTCCAGACATCATAGCACTCAATCTGTAAATATTTTACTATGTAGACCTAAAAGCTATGCAGTCTTAGGAAAACCTAATATTATCACAATACCATTCTCACTCCTAAAAAGAAATTTAATATTTCCTTAATATTAAACATAGAGTCATAAATAAATAAATAAAATTGCTTCTTTCATTAAATGGTACACCTCACAGGGACACCTCAGAAGAAAGAGTCAGAAAAAATTTTGCTTCTACTTCCTTAGTGACATGTGCCATTGTCTTCACAGACTTACTTGACAATATTTGTCCCTTGCCGCTGCAAACCTGTTCAGTATTCTTAGAAGGGGTTGATAAATGACATCAGAGCGGTTCATAAGGACACTTATTGTGGCTAATGACTTTTCACTTTCTTCATCCCTCTCTGCCCCTGACCCACAACTGGGAACATTTCATGGGCCAAGAAGAGATGTATGAGCTGTGAATCCAAGGGGAACATCCTCTGAGGCCCTGGACACTCAACAGCTTTGTTTATCCTTCAGAAAACTCTTGATTGCAAAAGTTAAGACATGATTTCTGAGTGTTTTTTCTTCTAATGTTTAGACCTGTGAATGATGTCTCCTGTACTCAACTTCTAAGGTCTTGTTAGACACTGTGGTTGCTCCATGATTAGAAAGAATGCTTTGGACATCAATTTGTGATGGCCCTGTATTTGAGTCTTGGCTATGGCTCTGGGTTCCCGGATTGGTTACTTCAACCTTGTAGTCTGGAATTCTTCATATATAAAATAAGGCTGGCATCAATATTCCTTCATAGATGTGGTGAGGATACAGTGGATCAAATATGCAGTGCACCTAACACAGTGCCTAGATCAGAGTGATGTTCTATCAATGATAGATAAACATGAGAACAGCTTTCTCTGCAGAATTACTCAGATGAAATACATAGACATTATTTTATTCATTCTATTTTGCTTAGATTGCATATACTAGATTTTTATTTTTTATAATAGAGATGAGGTCTCACTATATTGCCCAGGCTCAAGCAATCCTCCTGTCTCAGCCTTCCAAAGTGTTGGGATTTCAGGTGTGAGCCACCATGTATCTAGATTGTAGATACTAGATTTTATATAATAGATCTTCTTAAAACAAAAGAAGATAAAAAGAGTTTGACTATTGGCTATATAGTTAATGATATCATGATTAGCTTCTGCCAGGGTGACATAGGGTCTCAATCAGTTCTAATTTTGTACAGCTAGAACTGTTGGTTATTTTTCTAATGTGATGGATTACAGTCCATTAGTCATGATACACATAAACAAAATATCAATTGTCCAAAAAGTATATGATTTTGTTATTAAACTCTTGAGTGTTCATTTTCCTGATTAATACAAAGGAAGTTACTATTTTGAGAGCCTTTTGCTCTATTTGTTTGTGACCTGGTAATTTATATAAATGGCAGTTCTCAATTAACCAGAACATGGGATTACCTAAAATGCCAAATTCTCCAATCATTTGGAATTCAGAATAGTATCCCTGGATAGGGAGAAAACACACACCCCTCCAGAATAGTCCAGTTTCTGCATCCAGGGAAGGGAAAGGGCAATGAAGTCATCTACACTGAAATAGGGACTCCCCCTCTTAGGTTCCTAGGATAAAAAACTACTCTTAATAAGAGGTTACAGGCAGGGCTGTTCTGTGTCTGGAAGGGGGACTTTGATTTGGAAGGGGAGAATCAAGCTTATTAGGTCTTTAAATAACTTATTTACGTATAACAAAAATTTCCTGAATACAATCTTATACCATTCTTTTTCAGTACTTTACTCATATTTAGTGGTCAGCAAGGGTTTGTAGAAAGAACAACCAGAAAGTTAAAGCATTATTTCATAAAGAGGAGAAGAAATGTTATGCCAAAGAACTAGAACACTTAGGTCGACTTTGTGGGTACAATAAGCAGTTCACACAAGCATGTGGTCCTACCAAGATGAAGAGACTGGCTGATATTCAAGATTATGGCCACAGCCATCTCTACAGTATTAATTCTCTGGCTGCTTCATTTCATAATAGTTGCTTTTGGAGACCTGACATCTCCTCTCACTCGAAATTTCTGCATATAAAGCATTTTCCTTTATGAACAAAACAGTAGTTTGAACTTCGTGACTCTGCATTTTATTAAATATATTTTTCTGAGGAATGGAAAACAGCAATCAAAATTCAGTAACAGTATTGTATCTTCTATGCACATTTTATTTATTTTCATTAAAACCCAGATAATAAAATAAATGGAAAACGTTGATACCTAAGAACACAAAGGCTTTGGTTTGTGTCCTTCTTTCAACATAGCTTTGCTTACTCTTTGCACATAAAATTTTCACCTTTAGTTAACATCTCACTATAAAATAACCTTAACTTTGAACCACTGGCTGTAAAAGATGGGCTGTATTCTTAATCCCAGACTTTCTGAGACAATACACTTTTCTTGGGAAACAAGAAGGTTGCCTTTCTTGGTAACAATCCTCTTACACAGAAAAGGACAGTGGGGTTCCCTAGGGGCCTTGGGTAGAGTAGGAAGTAGAGAGAACAGAAATAAATATTTCAGGGCTTTTGTGGACAAGATTAAGTTTGGGTTCCTAGGTTTCAGATCTCCTGAAACTTCTACCTCTTCTTAGAAAATGCATGCTGAATTTTTCAAATTATAAGAATGCATTTCTTAGCAGTTTGACAGAAAGCATCACATGTAAACACTGCAGGATAATCTTCATACTGCAGGAAAAGAAGAGTTGAATATGTAGGACAACCTTGACTTGGACTCACAGTCCTTCTAATACAGAATTTGTTAAATTCCTCATAGTCTGTGGTCTGTCGACAAGGCAGATATACATAAAAATGAGAACTTGATAAAAATGTCAGTTCCCCAAGAAGTGGTATTCTTCTTCTTAGAAACTTAATAACTCTGATAATAAACTGCAACTATTCATGGTATTGTCACAAATATTCATTCACTCTGAATTAATTTTTTACAAAATGTAAGAAACTACCCACATCCCCCTATGGGCAGATAAAATTTCATTTTACATACATGAAAACTGGGGCCTGGGAGACTTAAGTAATTTATTTAGAACCACACGGAAATTTAGGGATAAAAATCAAGATTTCCACTTAGATTTCTTAATTATTATGACTAATTTTTAAAAAACTGCTTATTTGTTCCTTTTATGGTAGTTATAAAAGTCTATGACTACATCTGAGGTTTTTAACATTGGTTACAAGGAGGCTATGACAGTCCTAAAATCTGCGAAATTTGCATATATGTATATTTCCTTGGAGAAAGGTAGAGTTTTCATAAGATTATCAGAAAAGTTCCAGTCTCCAATGTGGTTCATAACCACTGAATTACACCAATATTGCATGTATAGAACATACACTCTCTCTCTCTCTCTCTCTCTCCGGTGATTCTCTGTATCTCAAATCTTTTTTAATTCTTTCATCTCAAAGTCAAAATTTCCTCTAGTGAGACGTTATTATTTGAGGCCAGGTAAATATTTTAAAAATAAAATCCTTATAGTCAACACTTAGTTTCAAATACTGGGGCAGTTATTCTCAACTTTGCATGTTAGAATCACCTGAGGAGGTTTAAAGAATTACATTGCTTGAGCTTCATTTCCAGAGGTTCTGATGTTAGTGCTTTAAAAAACATAAATACCCAGTCCCTATATAGACATTAAAACAAAAAAACACCCCAGTGATCCCTGAAATCTAAGCAGATGTGTGATGTGTACTGCAGAAGCTGGTGATCTAATTACCTCCATCATAGATTCTTAGTAAAGTGATCTTTGGTTCTCCTAACCTTCATTTCTTTCCCTTTCTGTTTTGTGACAGAGGCTGTGCTTTTAATACAAAGATCTTGCTCCAAAAAATAAAGAGATTGAATTCTGACGTGTAGATGTGGCTTGTCAGGTATTACTGCAACACTTGGAAGCCCATCCATGTCTCTCTTGTTCCAGAGCAGATTTACTTTCATCTGCCATTTTTTCTGACAATATGCTACAAAACCCAACAGAATCTGAACAATATGATATAATGTGAACAAATTATCAGAGCCTTGTTTTGCTGTTGAAATAATATATAATAAAGCAACTTTGAGTGGTAAATATGTTAATTAGCTTGATTTCATCATTCCACATTATATACATGTATCAAAACATCACATTGTACCCCATAAATGATACAATTATGATTTTCAAATCAAAAGTAATATTAACAGTACAGAATAAGACCCTTCAGTCCAACTTGTCATCCACTAACCCCTTTGTAAAAATAAGTGGATATTACACTATTTCCCATCAAGTGTTCTTTTCTAGATTTAGCAACATTCTCATGAGCAAAGATTTATTTAGGAAAAAGTTCATTTCTGCTCCACATTATTGAACCTCATCTAAAATTATTACATCCTTTCTTCTATTTGTATCAAGAGGACATATCTTGGGGTGATTCTTTCTGAAAGCTTGGGGAATGAGTCTTACATGTGACATGTCTCATTTCAGAGACTGTGGTTTAGAAGGTACAGGGAGAAACAGTCATGATGACTGGAAAGTTATGCTGCAGCAAGTGTTCACACAATCCGGGCCCACGGGCATTCAGTTCTTCCTCCAGCCTCTCTCGTACCTAGCATCTGAAAGCACTACATTGGTCAGATTGCACTATGAAGAACCTACAGTGTTCCTAGTACTCAAGCAATTACTAACTACTCAGTCCACCCTATAGAGTCTTTGTAATCTGGTCTTAATATAATTATTCAGCTTTCTTAATAGTCATAGGTATTCTCTCTGCCTCTCTTTCTTCCTCTTTTATTTCATATCTTGAATTATCCAGGAGGACATTACACATAGCTTCATTTATCAACTAGTCACACAGTGTGATTTGAAGAGCTCCCAAGGTCTGCCTGCCCTCATAAGTGTCTCCTTCCAGTGGCCTGTGTGGTATAAAGTAGGCCTCCTTATCCTTGTTTTCACTTTCCAAGGTTTCAAAGTTTCCAAGGTTGACTTGTAGTCAACCACAGTCAAAAAATAGTAAATGGAAAATTCCAGAAATAATTCATAAGTTTTAAACTGTGTGATTTTCTGAGTTGCTTGATAAAATCTCACACTGTCCTTCTCTGTCCGGTCTGGGCCTGGGACACAACTCATTCCTTGGTCCAGCAGATCCACACTCCCCTCCTGTGAGTCACTTAGTAGCTCTCTCTGTTATCAGTTCAACTGTCATGGGATTGTAGTGCTTGTGTTATAGTCATCTTTATTTTCCTTAAGAATAGATCCAAAGCACAAGAGTGGTGCTGCTACTATAGTGTTATAATTGTTCTATTCTATTATTAGATATTGTTGCTAATCTCTTTCGGTACCTAATTTATACATTTAACTTAATCATAGGAAAAAAATAGTATACATATATAGTATACATATATATAGTATATATACTCTATATAGTATATATAGCATATATAGAGTTCAGTACTATCTGGGGTTTCTGGCATCTACTGAGGGTCTTGGAAAGTGTGTTCCAAGGATAAGAAGGGATAGTACTATACTGCAGTGTCCCTCTCTTAGAGTAAGAGTTTCCATTCTGTGTACCTATAGTACCTTGGAGGATTCACTATCAACCCAAGTTCAAGTTGTGGGCATAGAGATGCATGGTGGGGAAGACTTCTGAGGGCACAGGCCTTGAAAAGGAAGGCTGTTCTGGGAGAGAAGACATAGAGGCTGGCTCAGGGATGCAGATCTGGGAGGGATGTGGTGGCTGTGACTTGCTGGGTTGTTCCTAAAAGCCCGGAGCACCATGGTTGAAGGGATAATGTAAAAAAGTTTCCTAGAAGTACAGAGACTCACTCACATTTTTGCCCTGGACCAATTTTGAAAATGCTCTACCACCTAATGGGGGCTCTAGGATTTTTCTATAGCAGGGGCTCAGGGGTGGCAGCTGGTAGGCATGGGAGAGTGAGGCAACCTGTCTTGTGGCTACATTTGCATAGAAAGCTTATTATTATTAGTTAAACTGTATGATTATTTGGTAGGTGGTTTGGGAAGCTGTGGATGGAGCTTATGTTCCCAAACCTTATTCCATATATCTCAAGGTATATTCCTGTATAAAGTCACCCAAAATCACCTCTTTTTATAACAAGAACTATTTTTCTTACTCTATATTCCTTTGACATCTCCCAAAATAAGTTATACAGGGCTAGTTCACACCTCCAATACCTTAATATTTTTCTCTAGAAATGTCATTGTATACATGAGATGATAATCTCATTAATAGCAGGGATATGTTTTTTTAAAATTGTGTAAATATAAAATTGCTTAATATAAAATATCACCACATTTTAACTTTATTTACAAAATTTCAAATATAGTAAACATTTCCCAATTTAACATATTATGAAGAATTGCCTAATTCCAAACACAAGCATTGAGAGTGTAAAATGGCATTTATGCTTTGTTTTGTTTTAAATTTTTTATTTTAATGATGTGGGGCACAGTTCAGAGTTATGTTTACAAACGTTCATTATGCAGGTACCCTTGTTAATGAAGTGTGTCCCTCACCTTCCCTGGCAGCTTCCCACTATTGCCAGTCCCGCCCCCTTCCTTCTCTGACAGTTTCTCACTACTGCCAATCCCTTTCTTATAGTAATATAATTGTTAATAGCAGTGATATCTTTTCCTTTGTTTATTGTAAACCACTCCAGTATCTCATGCAATTCATATACTAGGGACTTAGTAAATGCTTGTGGGATTGATGGATAAATAAATAAGAGGAAGAAAAAAAAAGAGAGGGTTGGGAATTATAATATATTTTATAGACACAGCTTGACATTACTCAGTAATTTCATAATGGTTCCCTTCATTTTTGTTGGGAAAACATAGTAATGAGGCTGCCAATTAGCCACATAGTGTGGAAGAAAGGAAAATGGACATTTGTATGACACAATTTATATACTCTTCTGAGAATGCCACATAAAAGATTTAATCAGAACAGGAGCTGCCCACCTTAACAGCTAAAATCACAAGGGAAAAGATCACTGCAAAACATAGTGCCTAGTGAGAAGCAGGAGACTGAGGTTTATTCCTGTCTGTTCTGACTCATAAACTGGATCTAGGCCCGTTATTTTGTTCAAAGTCTTTTTCAGGTAAATTGAACAAGTATGTATTCGTAAACTGGAAAATGATACGGTGGGAAAAGCACAGAAGTTAAAATCACAAGATGCAGTGTGTCTCCTAACTCTGTTAATCACCAGCTGGGTGACCTCAGGCTGCTCAACTTTAAGGTCCCCATTTGTAAGTAGGAGATATAGAAAGAGAGGACTCCCTGAATTTACATGCAGGGTTTTGGAGAAAAAACAGTGATTCAATGAATCTGAATTATTTTGTAAAGTTTTAAAATTTATTTAGATAAAAGTGATTACAACTTACTTCGTACTACATGAGATGGTGAGTAATGAAAAGTTGAGACACTTCATGAAGCCTGAGATCTTATAGGGAAAACAAAATACATACATATCATTCAGTAAGGCAGTGGTGAAGGACAGAATGAAATCAGGATGCAGAATAGATGACACGGATAAACATTCTTATATGATGCCACAGTGTGATGCTCACTGTGAGTTAGTGTCTCTGGGAAAGGGATGGGAGCTGAGCTGAGCCTGTGAGTGAACAGAATCTGAACGGGTCTCTGGACCAAAGGCGAGGAGACAGGAGTGATCTCTGCATCTTTGGTCGTGGTGCACCTGGACTTGCGGGAACTGAGGCAGCCTGTTGTTTGGCATGCAACTGTGGACTCAGGAACAAGCACACATGCTGCTTGCCACTTATCAGAGGCATCGAGTGATCCTCTATCTGTGATAGCAACAGTTTTGGTCATTCACCCACCAATCACATACGAATCGAGTCTAACCGATCTTAGGTTCTTTAAGAGTGCAAGAGGAAGAAGGTGGTTGAGTCTATAATCAGTTACTTTACAGTCAAGACTTTTCACTGCCATCCATTAACTCACCAATTCAAAAAAAGACTAGGAAGGTAGATGGTACAAAGATATAAGCAGAAAAACTAGGCTTAACATTGGCATCAAACTGTTAAAAAATAATGAATACAAGGTGAATCAGCGCTTACTCTGGATTTTTTTCAAAAGCGATATATAATGTGAGGGGGGACCCCAGAAAACTAGAATTTATTTATAAAAAATTGTGCATTCTTATGTATTTAAACTTCAGTCACCTTCATAGTACTCTCCGTTTAATGCAATGCACCTATAGAGAGGTTTTTCCCACTGCTCATGACAGGTTTTGAACTCATCAATTTTGATGCCTTTTAGTGCTTCTGCTGTTTTTTTTTTTTTTTTTTTTTTTTAGTTGGAGTCTCACTCTGTTGCCCAGACTGGAGTGCAGTGGCCGCTCCCGGCCACCGCAGCCTCGGCCTGCTGGGCTCCGGCGATCCTTCCTCCTGAGCCTTCCGAGTAGCCGGAATTACAGGCATGCGCTACCACGCCCGGCTGATTTTTTGATTTATTGTAGAGATGAGGTCTCGCTGCCCAGGCAGGTCTCGAACCCGCGGGCTCAGGCAATCCACTCACCTCAGCCTCCCAAAGGCGCGGGATTACAGGCTGAGCCACCGAGCCCGGCTCTGCTGTTTTTTTTTTTTCACCTTTTCCATGTTTTGAACTTTGAGGACATTTTTCATTGTGTAAACAAAAAAAGTCAGAGTGAGATTGGGAGAATAGAGAGGATAAGGCATAGGGGTCATGCTATTTTTGGTCAAAAACTGCTGAACACTCAGTGTGGTGTGTGCAGGTAGGTATGCTGTCACAGTGGGAAAACCAGTTACCTGTTTGCCAAAACTCAGGACATTTCTTCCACAAATTGTGATGTAACCTCAAAACTTCCAGATAAAAACTTTAGTTGGTCGTTTGGTCTGGAGGAATAAATTCCAAGTATACTACAAGGGGCCTGCCCTCAAAAGATAATTCTGTTTTTTGGGGGTCTCACCTTGGATAAGATAGTAATACTGCAATGTTTTGGTACCAGGACTCTTTTACACATTTAAAAATTATTGAGGACCCCAAAGAGTTTTTGTTTCAGTGGGTTGCATTTGTCAATATTTATGTATTAGAAATTAAAAAAGAACATTTAAAAATAATTATTTGCCAATGTATTTAAAGTAATTAGGGTTATCATGAGAAATATAAATAAGAATTGCTATACTCCTATTAGTAAATATAATATTGTTTAATAGCTGTCAATTATAGAGAATGTTCTACAGCCTTCTGTAATGTGCAGAGTTCTTAATTCTGTCTAAAATTCCCTGCTGTAGCTGCTGTAGCTGAAAGTTTCAACTAGCCATGTTTGGTTCTAACAGAAATGAAAATTAGTTTGCTATTATCATTATATTTAAACTGAAAATCTGTACATTCCTTGCCACCTTTGTGCATAGGTCTGTGTTAATGTGAAACCAGTTCATCACCCAAAATGGGGGCCTTGCAAGAATGTCCCAGAATGCTGGTAATGAACTCCTCCATGAAAACTGAGTGACTTCTTCTGTGGGCACTGATGACCGTGTCAAGTGTCAAAAGTGCTGAGTTATGAGTGTGTAATGTGATATGATATTGCCTTAAACATACACATTAGGAATCACAGAATGAGAGAAAGAGGAGGAGGATGAGGAGGAGGAGGACGAGGAGGAGGACAAGGAGGAGGAGGACGAGGAGGAGGAGGAGGAGGAGGAGGAGGAGGAGGAGGAGGAGGAGGAGAAGAAGAAGAAGAAGAAGAAGAAGAAGGGTGGTCTTATGAAATCTCAGACTTCTTTCAGAGGTGTTGGGGTGTATGGATTTCCAATGAAAGGCTCTCAAAAATGGGTCTGTCTTTGCTTGTTTTGTCATCAAAGTTCTTTTGTTTTAAGCAATGGAAGTGGATTCTGACTGATTTAGCAGAAACTAAGATTAATAAAATGATATTGAGTACTCCAAAGAATTCTTGAGAGGGCCAGGTCACAGGCTAGAATTCTAGGAGTTCAACTGCTTGCAGATGCAAAGGCCAGATGGGGAAACTTTTGTTTTCCTTGTCCACTGGGCACTAGAGAGAATGAGGGAAGGGCCTGCTGCAGTGCCATCAGTGTTACTTCTGTATCAGGGACTCAGTCACGCAACCCCTGGAAATGTGATGTCTCAGTTGTGCTGGGAAAAACAGTGGTGGCTAGAGCTTTCTGTTTGTTCATTTTGCTCTTTTCCAAATCGCTGTTTTGCCAGGGCACTGCTATTTGGTGTAACCTAGGTGACAAGCCAATGTCCTAGCTATAAGGGGGATGGGGGTGGGAATTTGAGTTCTGATTCTTAGGAATTTTCCCAAATATTGAAAAGCTAGTTGAAAGAGACTGACAGCCAGGAATATGGCAGACACTCACTTCATTATCCTGTGCCATGACTGGCAGCTGCTATAATTGGGGTAGTGGAAGGAAGTGCCTCTTACAAAGACGGTGCTGCTAGAATTTCTGCCCTTTTCCTATGTCCCCTTCTTATTGTGACTTTCTTCATTTTTATGATCTCTGCAGTCGGCATAAAGTATTCAAGTACTTAATACTTAAAAATGAGTCAATCTACAAATATAAGCTATATACCAATAGCTATGAATTCAAATGCTTATGGGGCTGGTGCAGTAACTGAGTTAGGTGGTAGGGTATAAGACGATAGGGAGAATGATGCTTGGAAAACTGGATAGTGTCTGAGGGCAATCGAGTTCTGTAAAAAAAAAACCAAAAAACCCAAAACACATTGTACAAGCCAAGCAAAACAGATCTGTGAGCCAGACACATTTTTCATTATTCAGTTAGCTTGGCACAGGTTTAGAGCTTTAAAAAGTTTCTTTTGGGTTATTCTTTTCCTGCCTTTTATTGGCTTCTCACCTTGGCCTTGCTCTTGAGGGTCACTGTTTTCTGCCCTGATAAACTAACACTATTTCTACCATAAGGCACAAATAATGTTTTGTTTCGGGTCCTAAATTCTGAGATTAAGCAGGGTCTTTCTCATTTTGGGTTTCAGATTCACACCCCTTGGGCTCATATAAAAACTGTTGTCACAAAGATAGATAAAATTTTTGTTTTGACAGTGCCCCTGGGCACTATTTGGGGCACAGAACGTCCCTTACTTGCAACTCCTTTTCTAACCTGAGCTAAATTTCTGTATCTCCTTCCTGTTATAGCCACTGTTTCTCTGAGCTTCTAGGATTCGACAAGCTTCTTCACATTCCACTTTTCTTGACAATCTACTTGGCACAGTCCTACAAACTCCCCATCCAGCTTAGGGTAGCCTGAGATGAAGAGCTTTTGGTTTTTATTTCTCTCAGACTGTATTTGTAGTGAAAGAGACTAAAGCTGTTACTCAATGAGATTTCATTTACTCCATCTTCTACAAAGCTGTACACACTCTGAAACATTAGTGACTTGGAGAGAGAAGATTTTGCATCATTGGACACACATTTCTATACTCTAATTTCTGTTTGAAAATGCTGTCTTCCCTAGTTTAAGTATGTCCTTAGTTTGCAGAAAGATGTATTGACTTCAGGTTACAAAGAAGCTTTAATCAAGAAGCTTACCTGGTTGTTATCAAGAAGATCATTTATAAATCTTTAAAAAATAGCTGAAATACAACTCAATAATCTTCTAGTGAAGCAGCTTCCTTTTACAGTTGATGAACCAAGAAAGAGATACTAAATGCTTTGTGTAAGCTTATACAGATAGGTAAAAAGAGAAAACCCCTATATTTACAGGTGTCCACAGTGTGTCAGACACTGTATAGTTCTTTACAGATGTCAGCAAATTTCATCTTAACAAGATACTGATGAAGCAGGAATTATTCCAGCTTTACAGATAAAGAAAATTGAGACTCCAAGATATTCTAAAACTTGCTCTAAGGCCTAAAAATTAATAATGAATGAGCTAGGATTCAGATCTAGGTCTGATTTGTTTTATTTTGTACCTCTCATTATTTATTTATTTTAATTTTTAATTCTAAATATGTGGGATACAATTCAGGGTTAGGTGTACAAATGTTCATTATTGCAGGTATCCTCGTTGATGAGGACCTCTCTTTATTGTTAGAACCTGGACCTCATGAACCTAGTCTAGTGTTCTTTTAACTACATCGGGTATATAGTTAGCTTTTTCATTGTTTTTACTTTATAATTAATGCTTTTTTGGGGTTTTAAGGATTAATAGGAATTTTCTGTAAGGAGCTTTGAGATATATGAAAATCATGTGAGATCTTATATTATTTATATTTGGGAGGCAGAAATAGAAATGGAAGACAGGATGAAAAATAAACAAAATCTCCACTCCAAGGACTGTGCATTTTCATAATAAGTAATAAACAACCTAAATATCCATCTGCCTACTTGGCCTCTCAATTTGGATGTCTCTAGTAGGCATTCCTAACCTTACATGGCCATAGCAGAGTTCTGGGTTACACTCTGTCACCAATTTTTATGATCCTAGTAAATTCATGCAGATATACAGCTCAAAAACATAGGAGTCGTCCTCTCCATTATCCTGCCTTTACAAAAGACTCACTAGCAGTCTAATAATGCTACCTAATAATCTATACTAATTCTATGTTCCAAAATATACTTTATGACCAAATCTGTCCACCTCCCTCTTTCTCCATCTCTTTACCAAGCCATTAGGACTCATGCCTAAATTACGATAAGACCTTCCCCACTGCCCTCAGGGATTACCCAGGCTCATGCCATGTCCCCTCTGCCCACTGTTTCATGCCATTGGCTATCTACATTTATTTGTATTCTTGATATTATCTACTCTCACTAGAATGTAAACTCCACAAGGGCACAGACTTTTCTTTTTCCCTTCTTTATCCCTAGAATGGAGACTAACTTTCACCTGGCACATAGTAACTGCTTAATAAATATTTGTGAATAGAAAAAAAAAGTACTATCCCAACTTCTTACCTGGGTTAGAGGCCCTCCGTGACATGAGGTGGCCTTGCCTGCCCCTCCTTCCTCTTCTCCTGTCACTCATTCCCTTTCTTACTATGCTTGAGCTGCACCAGCTCCTTCCTGGTCTTTCAACCCCATAGGCTAGTTACTCCATTAGGGCCTTAAAACCGGTTGTCCCCACTGCCAGGAACACTCTCTTCACTGACAGTCCCAGGGCAGGCCCTCTCCTCAGTGAGTCAACTTCCTGATCACTGGACTGTAATCAGCCTTCCTCCCTGTGCCTGAGTCACTCAATAGCGCATTTCTCTGATTTTTTTTTTCTCCTTCAGTCTTTGTCACTATATGAGGTTATTTTGTTAGTCTATTTGTTATCTGTCTCTTTACATGATGCGAGTTCCACAGAAGCAAACACTTTTCCTAAGAAAGTGCCTGGCACATCATATTTAAATATGAAACAGCAAATAAAGATTTCTGCAATGAGTGAACAAGCAAATGCAGAGGTCTTTGGGAACACATGCAACATAAAAAGAAAAGAAAACAACGATGACTAAACAGACCTCATTGCCTTGGTTATAGGGGAAAGAACAAGAGAGTGCCCAGATACAGGGCATTTGGGGGACTAACAATTCTGGCAAATTAGGGCTTCATAGAAGATGAAGGTAAAGCTAGTTAATTTGAAGACTCTCCATAGATGCTACCCTTTCTCTAATCTCCTAGTCAATAATAATCCTTTATCTTTATAACCTAACACTGCTTCGGGGAATACTATGTAGTGGTGGTAGTAATAATAATACTAAAACATTACAAATAGCATACTAACACCATGCTTACTATGTTCCAGGTACTATCCTAAGTGCTTTACACAAATTAGCTCACTTACTCCCCAAAGTCACCCTGTGACGTAGCACTATTATTATCTCCATTTGCTAAAGAGAAAACTGAGGCACAGAGAGATTAAGTAACTTGTCCAAGGTCACATAGTGAGCAGTGAAACTAGGATTCTGAGTCACAGTCTAGCTCTGTAGTCTGTGTTCCCCTATGATCTGTGGTCTAAGCACAGTTTAGCCGTCAGGTATGTAGGCTTGGGGGTCACTCACTTCAGAAAAATTGCTGCTTAATAAGTCACATTGCTCAGAGCAAGCTCTTGGATCTGGAGCCTAGAATTCATGCTGTGCCTACCTATGAAATATTTTTATGAGTGCAGGCCTCCTTTTATTGGTGTTTGTATTGCAAGGGCTATACATTTTACACTGAGAGCCACTTAGATGCCATCAATGGGAATTCTGGTCATGATTTCCCATAAGAGAGATACAAAAATGAATAAAAAACAGAAACTATCTTTTAGGAGCTTAGTGCTAAGGAGCAGTTATCTTTTACTGTAAGTCTTTAATGCACAACTCCCGGGTCAATATTTTTTTAAAAAGTTATGATTTCCTCTATTATTTCTTACAATGCTTGTTTTCTTCCCATGGGTTCCAGCTAATTGGTATCTCATACCTGTGCTGATGTTGAATGTTTTTCTTCCAACTTGCCCTACAGATAATTTCAGGGGTGGGGCCTGAAAAAAAGACAGAAACCCTCTGAAAATGACATGGAAAAGTTTATATTCATGTGGCATTTACATTTTTCAGGGGAGAAGTAATTCCTCCAATGCTCTAACACAAAGAAGACTCTGGATCACTGAGCCTGGATGTACAAGTGTCTAGTGTGTATATGTGTGTGTGTGTGTGTGTGTGTTTCCCAGTGAAATCACAGCTTCCAAATTTCGCAGTTCAATTTCCTCTTGATAGTACTTTTCTAAAAATATGGCAGCAAGTTAATTTTAGAAGACATTAAGAAACAAAAGTCACAGTCCAAATCTAATGAGCCAGATGGTTATCAGAAAATACAGGAAAAGGATAAAGAATGAGCTCCTTGATGAACTATGTATTGAAACACACACATGCACAGACATACATACCATGAAACACGTACTCTTTAATATCCTAGGAAGAAGTTAATTTGCTGGGTTACATATTAAAATTGAAGCACTTAAAATAAGTTAGACTGAAAGAATACTTAGAACACTTTCACACAGAATATCTACATGATAGAAACAGAAACTTCTGAAAAATTTCTTCTGTTCTCCATGTTACTTTATAAGGGTAGGATGGGTGTAGAGTAGCTGGGAAAGAGACTCTCCTTTTAGCAATGTCCTGGGTGCGTGAGGCAATTGTGGATCCAGCTAAATAAACTGCAAACTTCCTGATGATATACTCACCACTTTTCTAGATTTTGCAATAGTAATAAGTAAGCTGTTTAGCTCGTGAACCTATTACTTTTTGTAGTAATAAGGGTCACATAATAAGCAGAATAAGGGTCCCCTAGAGATGTCCACATCTAACTCCTGGGACCTGTGAATATGTTTTGCTACATGGTAAGGGAGAGTTACAGTTAAGGACACTAATCACCTGACTTTAAAATAGGGAGTAGCCTGGGTTATAGGTGGGTCCAGTGTAGTTACGAGTTTCCTTAAAAGTGGAAGAGGGAGGCAGGAGAGTTTGATTAGAGTGATTCAGTGAGAGCAGGACTCGACCTTCCTTGGCTGACCTTGAAGACAGAGGAAGGGGACATGAGTCAAGGACTGCAGGTAGCTTCTAGAAGCTTCAGGGGCCAGGTGAAGTTTTCTTCCCTTAGTGCCTTCAGAAAGAACAAAGCCCTGCTGACACCTTGAAAGACAGAACCGTTTTGGACTTTTCATCTCTAAAGCTGTAATAGATTTGTGCTGTTTAAACCAACAGCAAAGATGTTAAATTTGTGGTCACTGGGACAGCAGCACCAGGAAACTAGTACACATGCCTGCTCTGATGCTTGGGCATTGCCTGAGTCATGCACACTCACAAGGATATTCAACAGGAGTGGGGCTCTCCAGGCTGTGATGACAGTATCTACTTACACAGAGCACTCCCCTGCTCCCACTATAGTAATAGCCTGGCCATAGTCCCTATGAATTTGGAGTGGCATTCTCTACAAAACTTGTCAAAAGGACAAACTTGATGAGTTTTGATGCCTTTCAGACTAATGTGTCAATTTTGATTTTTTAATTTTTCAAATTTGTTGGAGTCACCCAGGCTGGAGCTCAGTATGCATGATCACAGCTTACCCCAGCCTTGACCTCCTGGGCTTAGGCAATCATTCTGCCTCAGCCTCCTGAATAGCTGGGACTATAGACACACTCCGTGACACCCAGCTAATTTTTTTTTTGTAGAGACAGGTCTTGCTATGTTACCCAGGCTGATCTCAAACTCCTGGACTCAAAAGATTCTCCTGTCTCGGCCACCCTAAAATTACAGGTGTGAGCTACCGTGTTGAGACTAATGTGTTTTAAACATTTCTGTGAGCAAGATAATTGTTTTAGCATATGAAAAGCGGCATTGCATGCAGTATATTTTTCTATGTGCTGTCGAAATGCAAGTCACTGCTAAAAGTGGAGTGAAATAAGCACAGACTAGGAGATAGATTCCCTGGTTTCTTTTCTTGACCCTTCCACATACAAGCTATGGATGTGATAACCTTTTATTCTTCTATAAACATTTTAGAATAACTTTGTCAAATTCCTCAAAAAGTCCTTTTAACATTTAGATTAAAACCGCTGAAACTGTAGATTAATGTGGGGGGAAACTAACACCTTAGTTTTACAGTTTACAACATTAAATTATCCTAATAATTTGAACATGTTATATCTTTCTATTTAGGTCTTGCCTGTCCTATAATAGTTTTAAGACTTTTTTTCCTATACAAGTCTTGGTAATTCTTATGTTAATTAGCCACTTATCATCTAGTATTACAGTCTGTGTCCATCCGATTTTTTACTCCTTTGTATAGTATATTACTTCTGAATTGTTGAGTAAAAGTTGGTCTGCTTATTGTCTTTCTTTTATGGAGATTGTGCTTTTCATATGCCTAGAATTTTTTTTTTGGTGACTTTATATTCCTCTGGGGGATATAAGCTGCCATGACTGATATCAGAAAAAGACGTCACAGCTCAGGCCTAGCCTGGGCCCTTACTGGTGATCTAAATTAAGGAGGCTGGTAGACCTTGGGGCAGAGACCCTCTAGAGTTAACATGTGGGCTCAAGGCTGGGTGCAGTGACTCACACCTGTAATCCCATCACTTTGGGAGGCTGAGGAGGGAAGACTGCTTGAGCCCAGGATTTCAAGACCAGTCTAGTGAGACACTGTCTCTATAAAAAATAAAAAAATTAGTAGATTGTAGTGGTGTGCATCTGTAGTCCCAGTTACTCAGGAGGCTCAGGTGGAAGGATTGCCTGAGCCCAGATGGTTGAGGCTGCAGTGAGCCCTGATTGTGCTGCTGCACTCGAGTTTGGGTGACAGAGTGAGACTCTGACTCAAGAAAAAAAAATAGGCTCAAAGATCCCCCATCTTGCCACATCCTACCTGGGCACCTCCATAAAAATCTGCCTGGGCCACTGTTCTGGCTCTGGGCTGGGAGGAGAGCAGGTAACAAGCAGGCTGGTGGTTCTCTTTCCTCAGTGTTCTCAATGGTTCTGGCAGCACACTGGAACCACTTGGGAACCTTAAAGATCCTGAAAGTTGAGTTGACTCCACAGAGACTTCGATTTTATGAGTTCCAGGTGAGGCCAAGGGCATCAGAATGTTTTAAAACTTGCCAGGTGACTCTTGTGCTGCTAAGGTTGAGAGTCACACTCATAGCCCTATCCTGAAGCCACCCCAATGGCTGGAGAAGACTCTAGGTAGACATTGCCCTTTCTCTGCTTTGCTGTGGTCACTGGGTGGGAAGATCCCTGCCCAGAGCAGTGTGGACACTAAACCAAGGCCCATCGCCCTGTCTATGGTTCCCAGCTCTCCTTCCCTCTGGGTTACATTTCTCTTCCATCTGTGGATGTCATGACCTTCTCTTTTCCTAAAGGGTTTTCATGCTTTTATGCTAGTACTCGATTCACTAATCTCCCTTTCACTTCTGTGAGGTTTAGAGGAAGTCTACAGTCTTTGTTAGTCTGCAGAACCTGGAAGCCTTTCTTTACTTTTAATCCTGAAAGACAATAGGGAAGACTAACCTGCATGACTGAGCTGGAGGTCATGGTCATCAGTAGCATGCCATATTTTGCTTTGGAACATTATCACATAATGGGGGAACTGCGGACTTAAAGTATGAAGTCTAGGGCTTTGTCCTTAGCAACAAAACAAGTTTCATCTCTCACAGAGTTGTTGTGAGAAACACATGCAATAAAATGGAAAAGTATCCAGCAGTGATGGGCTTTCAGAAGATGCCCACAGACAGTAGCTAAATTTGAACGCTTTTGGGTTGAATGGAACAGAAACATTAACTGGTATTGGTATGAGGATCAGCTATATACTATCTAATAAGCAGTGTTACAAATACTGTAGGCTTAGGTGTTCTTCAGTGGCCATACCTTAGTGCTTGCTCCTCTGTTAAGGTTATTTATTAGACTTTGCTAGCATTTACTTTTATTAGAATTTTCTCTTATATTACAAGAGGGGCATATAACAGAGCTCATTCAATTTAGTTCATTTCAGACATGGAACAACTTGAAACAGAAGCTGCTGGAACTAATTTTTACAGCCAGGACTTCCAATAGTGATTTTGAGCCTATATCAGAACAAAATATCATTAGTCCAAGTCTGGCTCTATCTGACTTCAAATCTTTCTAGGCTGAAATTTGCCCTGGAGTTTTAAGATCAACATGGCCAACAACAGAAGTCAGCAGAGACTCCAAGGCACAGGGATGTGATAATAAAAGTAACATTTTGATAGCATCCAAGAAAGCAACAGAATAAGGCCTTTGGCCAGGAGATAACATATCTCTCCCTCCTCCAGTTATGGGTGGAGGTATGTTCTCCAAAAAGATATTAAATTCCTAATTCTCAGTAACTGTGAATGTGATCTTATTTGGAAAAAGGCTCTTTGTAGATGATCAAGTTAAAAGAAGGTTATTAGGGTGGGCCCTAATCCAAGAGAAGGGCATGGACCTGACTCTCCTTCACAGCCTTCAGAAGGAACAAATCCCACTGATCCCTTGATCTCAGGCTTCTGAATTCCCAAATTATGAGACAGCATATTTCTGTTGTTTTAAGTCAATAAGTTTGTGGTACTTTAAGATAGACCTAGAAAACCAATACACCCTCTTTCTCTCACTTTGCCTTCCAGGAGAAGTGATGCAATAGATTGGTCAGACTCAAGGGAACTCATTGAATTTTTAGGTTGCAACATGTGAAAAGGCTAATTTGCAATCATTTTTACCTTCAGAAGGGGCAGTTTCACATGATGTAACCTAATATATTTTCTAGTTGGTGAAGCTTTGTCTGAGACATACAAGTAAATCTCTCTAGGTAAATGACTGTCTTTCCCAATTTCTTTTTCTTTTTTTTTTTTGGAGACAGGGTCTTGCTTTGTTGCCCAGGCTTGATTGTAGTGGTACAATCGTATTTACTGTAGCCTTGAACTCCTAGTCTCATGCAATTCTCCTGCTTTAGCCTCCTGAGTAGCTGGAAATACAGGCGTGCACCACCACACCCTTTTTTGGTAGTTCTCATTATGTTGCCCAGGCTGTTCTCAAACTCCTGGCCTCCCAAAATGTTGGGATTACGGGTGTGAGCTACTGAGATTGGCCTGTTTTTCCTAATTTCCACTCCCTTTATTCTTTACTATTGGGAGAATGGAGGAAGTACTGGGAGCTACAGTAGCCACTTTTCTCTTTGGCTTTCTCTTATGCTTTTGGGATGTTCATTACTATTCCATGTAGCCACGGAAGATGTAACTGGAGGCAGTATCCAAAAGCTTTAGCTCCCTAAAAATGCCTGAAGTAGGATGGCCAATAAGCAGGTGAGGATCTCTGGTGTTCTGAAGGGGTTACAAAAATGTTAAGACCTGGGAAAAAAAAGTATTGATCCAAAAATATAAAAATTTAACCTCAAAATTAATAAACATTTAACATAAATAACTATAAAATGTAACATGCCAGCTCAACTCTGACAGTTGAGTACATAAGTTCTATCTTTTTTTTTTTTTTTTTTTTTGAGTCAGAGTCTCACTCTATTGCCCAGGCTGGAGTGCAGTGGCATGTTTACCGCCACTGCAGCCTTGACCTGCTGGGCTCAGGTGATCCTTCTGCTTCAGCCTTCCAAGTAGCTGGTACTACAGGCATGTGCCAACATGCCCAGCTAATTTTTTTGATTTATTGTAGAGACAGGGTTGCACCATGTTGCCCAGGCTGGTCTTGAACCCGTGGTCTCAGGCAATCCTCTCACCTCTGCCTCCCAAAGTGCTGGGATTAAAGACATGAGCCACTGCATCCAGCTCTTAAGTTCTAGTTAAGGTGGTGAATTAATGTAGAATACATAATATGAGTGGGGTCTTTAAGAGTGTCCAAAGGTCTCGAACAGTCTTGGGAATTAGAGCAAATGGTCTTTCTTCAGGCTACCACTATCTTGTACTTTGCCATTCTAAAATGGGTTTAATTTGCCATTCTAAAACGGGTTTGGGAGTAAAGCAATCCTTTGCCGGGCTTCTTCTTTGGTTATATATTTATCTTAGAAAATCAAGAGTGTTCTAGACAGTGGGTGGAGAACAAGATTTAGACACCTCTGGGTCCTTGATAGTACTATCTAATCTATTTTGTAAGAGTACTCAATTTGAATAATGTTTCTCTATAAAAATGTATTAAAATAAAAAGTAAAGCAATTCCTCATGCATTTATAATCAAACAAATACACCATTTAGGAAAGATCTGAAATAAATGCAAATACCTTGGTACAATGTTCCTTTTTCCTTTCTTTTCTTTTTTTTTTTGAGTTGGAGTCTCACTCTGTCACCCAGACTGGAGTGCAGTGGCCGCTCCTGGCCACTGCAGCCTTGACCTGCCGGCAAGCCTTCTGCCTCAGCCTTCCAAGTAGCTGGAACTACAGATGCATGCTACAACGCCCGGCTAATTTTTGATTTATTGTAGAGATGAGGTCTCGCCAAGTTGCCCAGGTGGGTCTTGAACCCGCGGGCTCAGGCAATCCATTCACCTCGGCCTCCCAAAGCGTTGGGATTACAGGCTAAACCACCAAGCCCAGCTAATAATGTTCCTTTTTCAATGAAGCCTCAATAAATCTAATTACTTAACTTTTATTTTTCCCAAAAAAGGCAAGTAGGAAGGAAAATGTAAGGAAGCGTTCCTTCACACACTGGAAGTTTATGAAATTGAAGAGGTAGAAAACACAGCTGGTTTTTTTTTTAAATAAGAAAAGAGACTGTTAAATGGATATGAGTTTTAGATATGCCTCAAAGTTTGTGAAAGTGAAAATCAGCAAGTCCTTCCCTAGTAGCTTCTTCAACTTTCTTAGCAAAAAAACAAAAAAAATACTAGGCTGAATGGGCCATTTTGTATAATTAACATGGTGATTCTTATGTATATACTTTCACCCTGGGATGAAAGTCTTTGTTGAAGGATTTGTAAATTAGTTTGAAAGCATATAATTCTATAATTACATAATGAATTTATTCATCCAGCAAATATTTATTGAATGTCTAAGTGTCAGGCATGATACTAAGCACTGAGGATACAATCTTGTTCAAAATGTCCATGGTCTCTGTAGGAGATATTCATAATTCAGTGTGATAAACATGAGAATGAAGGCAGTGCAGTGTGTTGAGAGCAGCAACTTAGTGCCCTACTACAGACTGGGTGGCTTATAAATAATGTTATTTCTCACTGTTGGGGAAGCTGGGAAGTCCAAGATGAAGGCACCAGCATATCCAGTGCCTGGTGAGAGTTCATTTCCTGGTTCACGGATGACCATCTCACTACGTCCTCATGACCATCTCACTACGTCCTCATGCAGTGAAAGAGCCAAAGTTGTTCCCTGGGTCCTCTTTTACAAGGGCACTAATCCCATTCATGAGAGCTCTGTGCTCATGATTTAACCACCTCTCCAAGGCTTTACCTCCAAACCAGTTTCCACATGTGAATTTTGGGGGACACAGGGGCACAAGCATTCAGGTCATAGAACTAGAGAAGCACACTTGACTTGGATTTGGGAACTGATCAAGAAAGTTTTCTTTAGAATGTAGTAGCTGAGGCCTCAAAAACACAGAGTATTTATCCAGACAAATAGGACAAATGCCCCAGAGGCAAGAAAGCTCAGCATATAATAAGAACTCAAAGTAATTCAATATGAAGTAAGAATCCTCCGGAGAGAGGAGCTGGAGAGGTACACAAAAGTCACATCTCAAAGGCCCTTGCAAGCCATTTGGAGAAGATTCACCTTTATCCTGAGGACAATGAGCAGCTACTACATGACTTCAGGCAGAGAACCAAAATGTTCAGATGATGGCTAGCTATGTAGAGGATGGATTAGGAGGGGCCTAGACAAGTAAGGAGGTTGCTTCAGTAAACAAGGTGAAATGACAGAAACAAGTGGGGGTTTCCTAAGATACTGGGAGACAAAATTGGCAGAACTCAGGGACTGTTTGGGTAGAGTACAAGGAAGAAAATGAAAGCTAAAGATTCCAGCTATATAGATTCGGGGAGCAAAGGGAAGTGATGACTCAGTTTTGGACATACTAATCTGGAAGGTCTTAAAGTATATCCAAGTAGAGCTTCTTGGTAAACAGGTACCTGCATCTGGAAAAGGAAGGTGCTAGGGATGCCTCCTGGATGAGCTATCACTTAGCAGCCATGGATGGGGACCTCAGGAAGGAGTGCTGAGCTGAGTCCTGAAGAAGAGTTGTGGTCAGATGATAAGGGGTGGAGGAATGTTTTGGAAAGAGAAGGGCGCTCTGACAAGAGGAAGGGATGCTCTTAGAAGGGGAATGTTGGTAAAAGAGACCAAAATACCATAAGGAATTTCAGGTAGTATATAGGGGTGCAGATGAAAGGCAGGGAATATTTCTTCTTCTTTTTATTTTTTTGAGTTGGAATCTCACTCTGTTGCCCAGGCTGGAGTACAGTGGCACAATCATGGCTCACCACAGCCTCGACCTCCTGGGCTCTGGCAATCCTACTGCCTCAGTCTCCCAAGTAGCTGGGACTACAGGTGCATGCCACTTTGCCCGGCTAATTATTTTGAATTTTTTGTAGAGAGGTCTTGCTATGCTGCTTAGGCTGGTCTAGAACTCCTGGGCTCAAGCAATCCTCTCACCCTGGCCTCCCAAAGTGCGGGGACTGTGGGAGTGAGCCACTGCATCTGGCCTCAGGTAATAATTCTTGACGGGCTTTGTGTGTCATGTTTTATGCATAAGGAACCAGTATTGAGCTAATAAGAGATTTAGGTAGGGGAGAGATTTGAACATATTTGTGTTTTAGAAATTAGACTGGTACTCGTATGCATGTGAACTATAAGTGGAAATAAATCAGACCAGTTAAAAGAATGTCGCATTATTCTTGTCAAAAGACCAAGTCCCAAATTAAGGCCGAGGCAGAGGGGATGAAGAGGAAAAAATGAATTCAAGGGATACGGAGGTGGTAGAAATGGCAGCTATAGCCAAGGACTACATATGGGAAGTGAGAAAAATGGCAAGGGTAACACCCAGCAATCTGGCTTGGCTACTGGTAGGTCATTTGGCAGATGGACAATACCAGACAGGGATGGCAAGACATAGGTGTGAGAAAAGCAGGGAAGATGGGCCTTAAACCCTGGTTTTACAATTTAAAATTTCCCTACAAGAAACAGCTGTTTATTTATTTATTTACATATCTAGTCAGGGTCTCACTTTGTCACCCAGTCTGAAGTGCAGTGGCACAATCACAGCTCACTGCAGCCTTGATCTCCTGGTCTCAAGTGATCCTCCGACCTCAGCCTCCTGGGTAGCTTGGACTACAAGTGTGAACTACCATGCCCAGCTAAGTTTTTGCTTTCTTTTTTTCAAATAGATAAGGTCTCACTATGTTTCCCAGGTTGGTCTTAAGTCCTAGCCTCAAGCAATCCTCCTGCTTCAGCCCTCCCAAATTGCTGGGATGGCAGGTGTGAGCCACCGGGCCTGGTGAAAAACAGAAATTTTAATTTCTTCATCTGCAGTAAAGAATTTGATGTCATTCTTAGTCTTTTATCAATATTAAGGCTCAGGAATTCACTCTTTGCAAATTACTTTTTATTTTAAGAGGTGACAATACTCAACATGTTACACATTGACAAAATGCTACCATTGATGAGGCATCTTTCTTTCCTAAATAATCAGATACAGATACTTCTCTGCAATTGAAGCTTTTAATAATTTGTCCAAGCCCTCAAGACACTATCTGTGTGGCTGATTTCTTCTTATTACCCAAGTTCCAGCTGAGATAAAAATAGTCAGAAAAACCTTTTCTGAACACCTTCTCTAAACAAGTCCCACATTAAAACAAAGCCACAGTGTCAGATATGATACTGTCATGGCACTACGTCCTGTCATTTTAACACTTCATCACGTTAAGATTGTATTTTTGCTTGTTTACATACTTATTGTCTTTCTCTCCCACTCTACTATAAGGGCCTCCAGGTGAAGACTGTGCCTGCAATCCAGACACAACCAATGAAAGCATTATGTCTGGCACATTCACCATTCTGTAAATATGGGTAAGCTCACCATGAGAGAAGAGTCCAGTCCCTGTTTTCAAGGCTCTTTTCAGTCAAGACCATTCTGGTTATTAAAATTAAAACTCCTTCTATATTCATTAATCAGTAACCACTACTCAGGGCCCTAGCACTTACTCATCTTTATTGCTACTGTCTTCTGGGAATTCTCAGAATGCTCCACAACTTAAGGCCTAACACCTGGCCCAGCAGGCCTACCTCTGGTGCTAAGACCCATATGTATTTATTCAACTTGGTGGGTGTCTGTGCTGTACAGGTTGTATACTTTGGAGGTCATCCCTGGCAATACTTCTAATCCAAAGCCAGAATCCACTTTATGTTGCTATATAACATATGGAAGCTTCCATAATAATTAGATAGGTTAATATAAGAAAAGATCCCTAATGGTAATCATGAACAAGTTAGGTTCACACTAAAGAAAAGCCACAGAGTCAGATAAGGTAAATGGATGGGTGGGTCTTTGTGTATGAGTTTGTGTTAGGTTAGAAGATAGGGATGTCTGTGGCAAGGGAGGATTGCAGAACAATCACTTTTTTTTTTTTTTGGTATTTTGTTTTTTCCTTTTTTTGGCTTAAAGCCAAAGTTTCATCTCTTCCAAAGAGAGAGAACAGCTCTACTGAGAAAAGTCAAACAACTGCGTTGATTCTGTGAATATATTCTTAAGTGGAGAAATCCTGAGTGAACCTTTCTCCAGAAGCTGGCTTAACTGGACTCCAACTGGGCAGAATGAATTCTTAATCAGAACATATTTTATTTGCTTAAAATGAGTATTATTGCAGTTGCCCCCATTTATCAACAAAGTGGCCATTAACAGCCATCAGTGGCTGACCTTGACAGATCCCATTACTGAAGTAATAAAGTCTGGTGGGTTACTATTATTAACATTTGTTAATGGTTTTACACTGCCGAGCAGGAATGAAATGGAGCTACTTACTCAGGCAGGTTGACCACGGAGAAAAGGTGAGAAAGGGAGTAATGAAAAGCCCAGGGAGCTTCATGAAAAAATGAATGGCTCCCAGCAGAATTTCCACAAATGATATGCAAATTCAGATCTATATCTCTTAATCACCACACTGCAAAGGTTGATTACTTAAAATTAGACTCACCAGATGTTTTTGTTGTAGGCAGAAATGGAAAGCTGACTAAGTGGGAAAATATAAATTTATCCTTTTAAAAGGTCCTAGTTATCTCATAATAGCTGGTAGGAAATTGAACTGAAATGATAAAATGAAAGCAACCAGATTCACAGGGGAATGGAGAATAAAAGCTCACACAAGAAAAGGAGAACAAAATTTTATTGTGTGTTAGCATTTCTGGAATTCAGAAGCTTGGGCTGATATGCAAAAGAAGTGATTGATTTTTTTTTCCTCCTCAGGATTCATTGGTTAATGGCTTTCTTCTCACTGACATACTTCTAGATTGTAAAAATTTTCTCTCTTATCCTCAAAACCATTATTAATTTTCATCATCTTCAGACACAAGACCTGGCAACAAGAAACGCCAATGCAATTATTCCTTTTCTCGGTAGAACCAGATGTGGGCAAAGGAGTGCTCCTGTGATATAGTTGAGGAGACATTGGAAAGGCCTATTCTATCTCAGATGATCTTCCCCACCTTCCTGAAGTTTTCCCATTGACACATTATTTTCTGGGGATCTGTTGAGCACTTTGATTTTCCTGGCTTTTCTGTTTAAAATGCAAACATTCCTTGTTGAGGCAATAACTTAGAACCTTTTCAACTAACACCCTTGGCCCAAATAGAAGTCCTGTGGGGAATGAAGCATGTGGAGTGGATTATTTTAGAGAAACTGGCATTTGGAAAAGGGGAAACAACACTCAGAGTTGGAAGAGCCCATTTTTGCCTTTACAATTCTCAAGAGGAGGGTCCTTCTCTGGCATAACTGATCTTTAGTGCCAGTACTTTGTGGATCACTAATTCCCTAACTCAAGTCAGTTTTTTTTTCATGCCTCTGTATATTCTAAAAGATCCCAAGATAATGAGGTACACTACACGCACATGGGGGCAACCTTCTTGTTTATCCATAAGACAGAAATAGACTCTGTCTTGTTACTGCCTGTCCTTTAGTTTCTGTGTCAGTGGTCCAGGATTTTGGTAATTTCTTCTGTAAGAAATTAGCTGTGGACCATAAAATAACCTCTGTCCAAGTTCATAAAATAGAGAACCAGATAAGAGTAAGCTCCTTGCTGAATCTGATCTACTATAATGAAACAAATTTCCGTACCTTCCGTTGTGTACTTGAGCCCAACAGTTAGGGTACAGGAAACGCATATGCAGTTTTAAATTAATTCATTTAAGCATATCACATATTAGAGGAGGTAGACTCAAAGCTTGTAATTCCTTTAAAGATGTTTTTCATATATATAACTTCTATCACCAAGGGCCTACTCAAAAGAGTATCACAATCCAAGCATTCAAAGATAAGAATTGTGTAAGATGTGGACCTGCTCTATGCAAATGAATGTATTATTATTAGGGAATCTATGATATATTTTACTATCAAGTTTAATAACATAGAAACAGAAAAAAATAACTAGAAGAAAAAGCACTGCATAATATTTTTTGGGATAGATAAAATGTGGTTTTGAGAACACCCCCTAATAAGAAACCCCAGAAATAGGAAAGAAAAACAGGAAAATGAAAACTGGCTGGTGACTCTCACTTGGGAGATAACGTTTGTTAGTGGCTTCCATTAAGTGAACTGTTTGAGAAAATTTATAACAACGTGGGTCAGTTGATTCTAGAAGTGACCTTTAGTTGGTAATAAATAGTGTGCTTGGCTCATAAAATAAAACTGTATTTGAATGCTATTTTTGAACATGTAGAAAATATTATATTTGCATTATATACAAAATAGCATTTGTTCTACAAATAGCATAAAGTAAGTTATTGGGGGAGACATTAAAATGTTTGGACTGTTTTCAGGCCCTTGCCAATCATTTCTGCATAAATTACTTAAATTACTAATTACAAAATATTTCAACTTAATCCTCAAAGATAATACCCTAAGAACCTCCACTCAGTAATACTCTCTTTGGTTTAACCCTATTTACTGTATGCATTTGAGAGTAAGAATTTCTTTTAAATAATCTGCAGTTTAGACTCCTTAATTCAGACTTATTTTCTCAACAATTAGTCAAATAAGATAACATTATAAATGGTTATACAACATTTGGAATTAATTTTTTTTAATGAGGAGAGTAAGGGCAAATACAAATGAGAAATAAAGGGCATAATCTCACTTTTAAAAGTGAGGGAATCCAGTGTGGTACCTCTGATGCTGAAAAGATAAATTAGGAAAAGAAAATAAAAATTAAAATAAAAAATTAAAAAACTGCTTTTTTCTTAGAGTATTTTCTTTTGTAAACTTGTAATTATAGATTGTTTCGCTGTCCCTTTGAGATATAAATCTTTTAAAAACCCCTCACAGGTCTTACAAAGCAGGAGTCATTTTCTAGGACTCAGAAGCCATCTCTCTGAAAGGTAAACACAGGAGACAGCATTCCCATCTCTCAGCTTCAGTGGGAAGATAGGAGCTAAACTGAGTGGTGCCTTCCTCTGAGTTGTAAAACCACCTCCTGTCACTAAGATATGAGAAGTTTGGTTTTTTGCCTCTGTATAAAGCTAATTAGCTAACACAGATGGTCACCCCAATTACCAGGTAAATTTAGGATGAACTATGTGTGACAAATGGTGCTGTCAAGTCCTCTCATTTGAGGACTGGCTAGTTATTGTTTGTCTAGAGAATGAGTATGTAATGCACTGCATCTGTTTGGCTATATAAAAGAGTGAGATTTCTTTCTGTCTTTGCACTCCCTCAGCAGGGATGTAATGTATAGCGCATTCTGGTTTAATGCTTATGCAATAATAAAGCTGTTTTTGTTTCTTCTATCTTTAAACTTCTTCAACACGACCTCATATTGATTACGTAGATATATTTCACATACTCTTAAAATACGCCCCTAAGACTTCAGCAGATGTTAACAATAGCTTTACTGCTTGTGGGTTAACCATCAGTGTCAAAGCTAATTCTCCTGCCTCCAGATCTCTCCGAGTCACTCTAGAAAATATTCTGCCACCCTTCCCTACCTCCTTCTTGGTATTATCTCTAATAATGTGCTGCAACTTTAGTTTGGATAGAGAGGATTAATTTTATGATCTAAAAAAATGAGATAACAGCAAGTAGAGTGTCTTACATGGCAGGGAACTGCCAACTAGCTGAGAAAGCAGATGCAAGTGGTGGGGAGGAGAGAGAGGCTCAGCAGCTGGAGAGTCAAGGTCAGAGAGTGTATGACAGAAAATAAAACATTCCATGGCCTCAAAAAGCAGGACAAGATGAAGTAATGGTTCAAAGCTGATCAAGAGTAAAGAAGCATAGAAGAGATACTAGGCTTAAGTTCTAGCAATAGGCATGATACAAAAACAATTTTGGCTCTACAAGATTGAGATGCAGACCAAAACCAGTCCTGAGTCTCCTGGACTGAACCTAGAGTGGCAAAGTCTAATGGAACTTTCTGTGATGGGAGTGTTCCATGTATGCAGTGCCCAATGTTGCTAGCCACCAGCGATGAGTATCTACTGATCACTGAAAATATGGCTGGTGTGACTGAGTTGACTGTTAAATATAAGTTGATTAAAATAAAATATCAAAATAGCTATATATATGGCTAGTAGCTACTTTATTGGACAGTACAGAACTATATGAGTCAAAGAAAAAAAAAACTTTTGGGTCACTTAAAAATATTACAATGCATATGCTATTGGGGGAACAGCAAATCACATGTGTGGGATGCTGATTAGCATTTATCACTGATTGGAAGATGGGCAGAGACTGGAGTTTAAATGGTCCTAAAAGATGTTGGCAGTCGCTGGGCTCGGTGGCTCAGCCTGTAATCCCGCGTCTTTGGGAGGCCGAGGTGAGTGGATTGCCTGAACCCGCGGGCTCGAGACCTGCCTGGGCAGGCGAGACCTCATCTCCACAATAAATCAAAAAATTAGCCGGGCGTGGTAGCGTGCGTCAGTAATTCTGGCTACTCGGAAGGATCGCCGGAACCCAGCAGGTCGAGGCTGCGGTGGCCGGGAGCGGCCACTGCACTTCAGTCTGGGCAACAGAGTGAGACTTCAACTCAAAAAAAAAAAAAAAAGATGTTGGCAGTGATGGAAACATTTGGGTGCTTGGGATGAGGTAAGCGTTTGTGGGCTCTCTCCAGACATCTCCTGAGAGCTTTTTGCTGCATTCTTTCACAAATTTCATTCTTTCTAAGTTCTGTTATCTTTATCTTGCTCATATCCTGGGAATCCTAAGAGGATTCATTTGTGAGAGTTTTATAAATTGCTTTGTAGATTAAAATTCTCTATAAAGTGTCTATTACTATCAGCAGTCCTGACTTGGAGAGATTAGACTTCTGACAGTTCCCATTTATAGCGTTTGGAGCAATGCTTCTGTGTTATTAACCCAGGAGGCAGGCTCACACAGATACAGTTAGAACAGGTGATCAGTTTTCTGATGGGCTTACTTGTAAAGCTGACCCTGCATTTCAGCCTCAGCCTGGCCTCAAGGCTCCTCCCTTCTCTGCCAACTTCTTATCCTGGGATCTCTCAGCCCCTGGGCAAAACTAGCCTACACTTGCCTGAGGGGCTGTACTCATTAGCCCAAGCCTTAGGGTAGGGTGAAGCTGAGGAAAGTACGAGTTGCACAGTAAAAACAGTAATGAACTTGAAGTCAGAAGACCTAGCTTTGAGTCCCAGCCTGGCCTTGTTAGTTATGAGACCATGAATAGGTATGTAATCTCTTTGAGACTCAGTTCTTTCATTCATCTAACAGTTATTGAGCTAGATATTGTGTTAGGAACAGAAGATCAGTTAACTACACTAAAAAGCTCTACCCTCATGAACTTATATTTTCAGTAAGGGGGACAGCAACTAAAACTTAACAAATGCATTACATAACACATTAGAAGGTAATAAGTGAGGGAGAAAAATAAAGTTTGGTAAAATGGATTAGGAACAGATGACAAGAAATATGACACAATTTCTATGGGGGAAATCAGAATAATCCTCAATGAGAAATAGACATTTATGTAAAGGCTTGAAGGAAATGCGGCAGGTACCTGTCTGTGGAGAACTTTCCAAGCAATGCAAATTTAAGTCCAGAAATAAGACAGAGAAACCTGATAATAAAAACTGGTTTGTGACCCTCACCTGGAGATAACAGCCACCCGTAAAATGCTTACTATATGCTTGATGCTAAATACTTTATATCTCAAGGCTAATGGTGATTGACCTTCTTCATCCTGGAAAATGAAGGCTAATTCCAATACTTAACAAACGATCAGAGTCTCAGGAAAAAGACCATTTTCAACTTGAATCTGTTTTGTTCTACCACTTACTCTTATACATTTATATCAATATTAAGAAATAGCTTGGTACATATGTATGTATAATGTATAACACTATTAGGAGCCAATTTCTCCATAGGGCTTTGAGTTGCTATTCCTCCATAATATGTTTTCAAGGATGTTTGAATAGTGAATAATCTTGGACAAGGGAGATAGTGTCTTCTTCTGGGGCAAAGGGCAGGTGTGCTTACTGCTTATTATAAAAAACATGGGTTTGTTAAGCTCATGTATCTTTCCTGTAATGTAATCTACTGTATCTATAGTTGTCATATGGTCCTCTCTGCATCACCCCGTGGAAATTGGGACTCAGGCAAACAGTGCAAGAAAGTGGTGATTCTCTGGCTATTGTTATTGCAGTTCTCACTCATATGTGGACCTTGAACAACTGTAATACTATAAGAAAGGGATTGGCAGTAGTGGGAAACTGTCAGGGGAAAGGGGGTGGGATTAGTAGTTGAGGGAAACTGCTGGAGAAGGAGAGGCACACCTCATCAACAAGGGTACCTGCATAATCAACGTTTGTGTACCTAACCCTGAATTGTATCCCACATCTTTATAATAAAAAAGGAGGGAAAATTAGCTTTCTGCTCTGATTAAAGTACAAAATATCCAGATTAGAAAGTAAAAAACAAAAATAATGATTCATCAATTATCCCAGCACTGCTGCAAAGAGATAGTCAATTTTTAAGTTGGTTTCCTGAAGCAATTGGAAATCTAGATAATACTGTGAATTTAGCATAATCATGAGAGGACATTCTGTTTCCATTTTCAAACACATTTTTCTTTCCATCCTTCTAATGCTATGGGGACATCTTTTTCCTAGAAAGGTCAGACTTCAGGAAGCAAAAAACATTTGAATAATCTGAAAGCTCAGCATCCCTGGAAGTACAAAGCTGCCAGAGCTGGGTCAGAGAGGATCAGGCTGAATGGAATTACTGAAGGCCACTGCATGGCTGGAAATGCAATCTGAAGCTGAAATGGAAAGCTAAGCTCTGACAGTTTGGTATCGAGATTTAACATTTGCACAAAGTTCTTGAGGGTAAAGGCACTGCCAAGAACAAATGAGATTATTCAGAAGATCAAAGATCTGGAGGGGTCATCTATAGGACCAAAAGCAAATCCAGCTCAAGGAACTATATACTACTTATTTAACATTTTCCCAAAATAACATTGCTGGATTATTTTCTTCAAAACTAGGGAAATTGCACTGTTAGAGACATATAATTATACATAGTTCTTTGAGAGAACCTAGTCACAGGGAGAATATGTGAAATTCCATATGTTCAACTGAGTTCCTACTTTATCCTCTATGCAGCATTTCTATTATTTATCTTTGGGCACTTCCCCAAGGAAGTCTAGGGCAGCAATTCATCCTCAAAACATCCAAATGTACTTTATAAACTATGTCTACATTCACCAGCTACCCAAATATTGCCATTTCTAAATGTGGGACAAAAAGGTTATTTACTACTGCTATTGCCACACAGGAAAAAAGAAAAAAAAAACCTAATAAAAGATTTTTATTAAGAAATTGTAGAAAAATAAATCTTTCTGCAAATCTTTTAAAATTCCCAGATCTATTATTAAATACTATGCAATCCAACAAGGTCTTAACTTATGATGATAAAGTAGCTATTTCAAGAATCTAAAGAGAGTGAGAAGGAAAGTTAAA
This sequence comes from Cephalopachus bancanus, assembly GCA_027257055.1. Lineage (NCBI taxonomy): Eukaryota > Metazoa > Chordata > Mammalia > Primates > Tarsiidae > Cephalopachus > Cephalopachus bancanus. The sequence continues at coordinate 2,604,469 of JAPVLO010000251.1, read as the reverse complement.
GGAATTCAAAGTGATCGAAGCACCAAAAGCACATGTAAAAGAAGAAAAGGAGATATACTGGACTTAATTGTGATTAAAAACCTTTGTGCATCAAACGATATTACCAAGAAAGTGAAAAGACAATCTATAGAATGAGAGAAAATATTTGCAAGTTACATATTTGATAAAGGTTTAATATCCAGAACATATAAAGAATTCCTAAAGCTAAACAACAAAGATAAAATAACCCAATTAGAAAATGGGCAAAGGACTTGAATAGATATTTCTTCAAAGAAGACATACAAATGACCAATAAACATATGAAATAATGCTTAACAACACTAGTCATTAGGGAGACATAAATCAAAATCACCAGATACTACTCACACATACTATGATGGCTACAATAAACACATTGGAAAATAACAAGAACTGCTGAGGATTTAGAGAAATTGTAATCTTTGCACATTGCTTGTGGGAGTGTAAAATGGAATAGATGCTCTAAAAACAGTGTTTTTGGAAATAATTATTATTTTTATTTTAAAGATGTGGGGTACAAGCTGGGCATGGTGGCTTGCGCCTATAATCCTAGCAGTTTGGGAGGCAGAGGTGAGAGGATTGCCTGAACCCAGAGGTTCAAGTCCAACCTGGACAACTTGGCAAGACCTTGTCTCTACAGTAAATCAGAAAATTAGCCAGGTATGGTGATGTGTGCCTGTGGTTCCCATTACTTGGAAAGCTGAGGTGGAAGAATTGCCTGTCAAGGTTGTGGTGGCTGTGAGGGCGCCACTGCACTTCAGCTTGGGCGACAGAGTGATACTCTGACTCAAAAAATAAAAAAAAGTTAGCATCACACTGATACTCCAAATGGGTAAAGATCCAACAAAGAAAGAGAACCACAGCCCAATATCTCTGATAAGCATAGATGCAAAAATTCTCAGCAAGATTCTAGAAAATAGGATCTCATAACACATCTCAAAAATCATCCACCATGACCAAGTAGCCTTCATGTCCAGAATGCAGGACTGGTTCAACATCTGCAAGACCATAAATGTAACTAAATACATCAACAGATATAAAAACAAGAACCACATGATTATATCATTAGATGTGGAAAAAGTTTTTAATTAAATCCAGTAGCCTTTCTTGATAAAACTCTCAAACACCTAGGCATAGTGAGAACATACCTCAAAATAGTAAGAGCCATCTATGATAAACCCACAGACAACAAATTACTAAATGGACAGAAATTGGAATTTTTTTCTCCTGAAAACCGGAACAAGAGAAGACTGTCCACTCTCCTGTTCAACATAGTGTTGAAAGTCCTAGCTAGAGCAATCAGATGAGAAGGAAATCAGCGGCATCCAAATAGGAAAAGAAGAAGTCAAATTATCCCTCTTTGCTGACGATATGATCCTATACCTCGATAATCCAAGAAAATCTGTCAGAAACCTCCTGGCACTAATAAAGGACTTTGGAAAAGTCTCAGGGTACAATATAAACATGCAAAAGACAGTTGCATTCTTATATACCAACAACAGACAGAGAACCAAATAAAAAGCACAATCCCATTCACAACAGCCACAAAAAAGGAAAGAAAGAAAGAAAGAGAGAGAGAGAGAGAGAGAGAGAGAGAGAGAGAGAGAGAGAGAGAGAGAGAGAAAAAGAAGAAAGAAAGAAAAAGAAAAGAAAAGAAATACCTCAGCATCTTCCTATCTGAATAAGAGAAAGATCATTACAATGAAAGCTAAAAACACTGCTCAAAGAAGTCAAAGATGACCCCAACAAATGAAAAAATATTCCATGCTCATGGACTAGAAGAATCAACATTGTTAAGATGTCCACCCTACCAAAGGCAATCTACAGATTTAATGCTATACCGATTAAATTACCAACATCATTCTTCTCAGACCTGGAAATAACACTACAGAAATTCATATGGAAACATAAATGACCACAGATGGCAAAACAATCCTTAGCAAAAGAAACAAAATGGGAGGTATCACATTTACAGGTTTTAAACTTTATTATAAGGCTACACTATCTAAAACAACCTGGTATTGATATAAAAACAGGCATATAGACCAATGGAATAGGATAGAGATTCTGGAAGCCAAACCTCAATTTCTCAACCAACTCATCTTCGACAAAGCCTCCACTAACAACCACTGGGGTAAGGAGAACCTATTCAGTAAATGGTGCTAGAAAAACTGGCTGATCACATGCAGAAGAATGAAACAGGACCCTTACCTATCACCACACACAAAAATAAACTCCAAATGGATCAAAGACCTAAATGTAAAACCCCAAACTTAAGAAACTTAGAAAATTCAGGAGATACCCTTATGGAAATCGGACTAGGTAACCAATTCCTGGTCAAAAGCCCAAGCCATAAGAGATAAGACAGATAAGTGGGACCTCATCAAACTGAAAAGCTTCTGCAAAGCAAAAGAAACCATTAAAAGAGTGGGAAGACAGCCCTCAACTACATATCTGACAATGGCCTAACATCTAGGATCTCAAGAAACTCAAATGTGTCAAAAGGAAAAAACAGTCCCATTAAAAAGCAGGCAAAAGACATGAATAGACATTTCTCCAAAGAAGACATATGAACAGTCAACAGACACATGAAAAAATGCTGAGTCTCATTAATCATCAGAGAAATGCAAATCAAAACTACACTGAGATACCACTTAACTGCAGTAAGAATGGCCATCATTAATAAAACAAAAAACAACAGATGCTGGCGAGGATGCAGAGAAAAAGGAACGCTTCTACACTGTTGGTGGGAATGCAAACTAGTTCAACCTCTATGGAAAACATTGTGGTAAATCCTAAAAGAATGAGAAATTGACCTTCCATACAATCCAGCAACCCACTTTCTGGGAATATACCCGGAGGAACTTAAATCACTCTACAAAAAAAGATTCCTGCACTCGTATGTTTATTGCAGCACTATTTACAATAGCAAAAACATGGAACCAACCATGCTGCTGCTTGAAACTGGACTGGATAAAAAAAAATGTGGTACATATACATGATATGATATTATGCAGTCATAAAGAAGAACAAAGTTATGGATTTTGCAGCAACTTGGATGGATTTAGAGTCTATAATACTCAGTGATTTATCACAGAAACAAAGAACTGAGTACCATATGTTCTCACTCATAAGCAGACCTGAATATTTACCATAATACTGTAAGAAAGGGATTGGCAGTAGCTGGAAACTGCCAGGGGAGAAGGGGGCACATGACATTAATAAGGGTACCTGATCTCAAACCAGGCAAAGCGGGTATCAAAGGAGGGCCCAAACTTTACCTGTATGATGATCACTTGTATACCTCATCCTGAATTGTACTCCACATCTTTAAAATAAAATAAATTTTAAAAAAAGAAGTGCAGAACTAGAAATACAAAGCTTGGTAAAGTCACTTTGGGAGTTTGTTCAGGAGTAGATTAATTTGAATCCCAGAATGAGCAAAGGATGCACCTCCATATTCACTGCAACATTTTCCACAACAGACAATATTTAGAATCAACCTTAGTGTCCATCAACAGATGAATGTATAAAGAAAATGGTGGTATATATACACAATGGAATACTATTCGGACTTAAAAAAGGACATTCTGTCACTTATGACAACATAAACGGACCTGGAGGACATTATGTTACATGGAATAAGCCAGTCACAAAAAGACAAACACCACATACTCTCACTTGTATGCAGAATCTAAAAAAGATGAACTCACAGAAGCAGAGAATAGAACAATGGCTACCAGGGACTAGGGGATCAGAAGTTGAGGAAATATTGGTCAAAGGATACGAATTTTTAATTAGCTAGGAGTAATAAGTTCAAGAGATCTGTTATATAACATGGTAACTATAGTTAATAATGTACAGGCATACCTCTTTTTGTTGCACTTTATTGTGCTTTGCAAATATTGCAGGACTTTTTTGTTGTTGTTTTGTTCTATTTAGAAATTGAAGGTTTGTGGCAACCCTGCATCAAGCCAGTCTATCAGCATCATTTTTCCAACAGTTTGTGTTTATTTTGTATCTCTGTCTCTATGTCACATTTTGGTAATTCTCACACTATTTCAAATTTTTTCATTACTATTATATCTGTTATGATGACCTAGGAACAGTGATCTTTGGTGTTACTATTGTAATTGTGTAGGGGCACCACAGACTGCACCCACATAAGATGGTGAACTTTGATAAATGTTGTGCATTGTGAATGCTCCACTGGGGAGAAAAAAGATGTGGGGTACAATTTAGGGTTAGGTACATACGTGGTCATCATGTAGGTAGAGTTTAGGTACCCTTGTTGATGTTATGTGACACCCACCCCCGGCAATGTCCCTTTCTTATAGTATTATGATAAATGTTCAGGGTCTGCTTATGAGCAAATACATGTAGTACTCAGATCTTTGTTTCTGTGATAAATCACTGAGTATTTTAGATTCTCAATCCATCCAAGTTGCTGCAAAGTCCATAATTTTGTTCTTCTTTATGGCTGCGTAATGGTCTATCATGTATATGTACCACATTTTCTTTATCCAAGTGGGACTACATCAAACTGAAAAGCTTCTGCAAAGCAAAAGAAACCATCAAGAGAATGGGGAGACAGTCCACACAATGGGAAATTTTTTATTTGTCAACTGTGAATCTGACAAAGGCCTAACATCCAGGATCTATAAGGAATTCAAATGTGCTGAAAGGAAAAATAACAAACAACCCTATTAAAAAGTGGGCAAAAGATATGAATAAACACTTCTCAGAAGAAGACATATGAGCAGCCAAAAAATACATGAAAAAATGTTCAGCCATACTAATCATCAAAGAAATGCAAATTAATACTATATTGAGATGCCACCTAACTCCAGTCAGGTTGGCCATTATCAATAACTCAAAAAACAACAGATGCTGGAGAAGATGTGGGGGAAAGGGAACACTTCTGCACTGTTAGCTGGGAGTGCAAACTAATATAACCTCTGTGGAAAACAGTGTGGCAATTTCTAAAAGAACTGAAAATTGGCCTTCCATATGATCCAACAATTCCTCTTCTGGGAATATACCCAGAGAAACTCAAATTACTCTATAAAGAAAAAAAAGTTTTACAGTTTATCTTATGACCTAGCAATCTCACTCCTAAATATATAACCCAAAGAATTGAAAACAGATTTTCAGTTATTTGTACGCCAACGCTCATTGTAACATTACTAAGAATAGTCAAAAAGTGGAAGCGATCAATGTATTATCAAAAGATGAATCAGTAAACAGAATGAGGTAAATACATAAAATGGAATATTATTCAGCCCTAAAAAGAAATGAAGTTCTGATACATGCTGTAACATAGATGAACTTTGAAAATAGTATGCTAAGTGAAGTAAGTCAGATGCAAAAAGGATACATATTGTAGAATTTTACTTATATAAATATCTAGAATGGACAAATTAATAAACACAGAAAGTCACCATTCCTGGTGACTGAGATAGAAGGGAATGGGGAGTTATTGCTTAATGGTGAACAGTTTCTGTTAAAGGAGATTAAGACAAATTTGGAAGTAGTGATGATGGTAGCACAAGGTTTTGAATGTAATTAATGCCACTAAGATGTCTACTTAAAAATGATTAAAAAGAAAATTCCATGTTTTATATTTTACCACAATAATTTTTAAAAAATATATGCTTTTATTTTTTAAAATGTGTATTTTAAGTTGGTCAAATACTTTTTTTAAAAAACAAGAAAAAAGTGAAATAATTATTGGGGCATAAGTAAATACACCTGAGATAATTATTGGCAAGTGAAATTAAAAGGATATATACAGACTACCATAGTAGTCTCACTAAATATTCTGAGAAATCATTTTCCAAAATTTCAAGGTTCAATGTATATAATCAAGTTATAAGAGTTCAAAATTGGCTTAGGAATTTGGTAGTCCAAGTATTTCTTTCTACAAATGAAAAAAAATTGAGGTATACAGCTATATGCAGACAAAAGCCAGACAGTAGCCCAGGTCACCTGAGTTTTAATACTCTGCTTGTTCTATTATGGCAGTGCAGCTTCTTATCCATTGTCAAACTTTGCATTACCATGTTTTATAGACATGTGCCTAGATGTGCTTGGCGCTGGAAGATATAACTTCACAATGTTGCTAGCTTCTTGCTATTAATTTGGACTAAATTAACCAAACCCACCATTTGGTTTCTTACACTGGGAGATTTCAACTGATCAGTCTCTGGACTTGTGTACATGCTAGAAGTTTAATGTGGACGGATAACCCGATTCAGATTTCTTATTCCATTCTTATGAAAATCTCTGTTCAAAGCCCATATATCACACAAACCAATTTTGATCTGAAAAAAAGAAATCAATCATAAAATACTGCCTCCTTTTATGATTGTTATTTATTCTTCTTGAAGCAGGAGGCTGGATTAAAACATAACCCCTTCTGGTCCATCGGTCCTCTCCTGGTTGAATTTTATTGCTGTACTATTTCAGGTTGATGAGTCACTGATCAGGTTGCTAACTATAATAAACTGTCTGTTCTGTATTCAACCATGATAGAAAAACAAAACAAAACAAAACAAAAACAAGCAAATGACTCTGAAAACACATTATTTAGCATTACTCTTTCAACAGGGTCTATGATTTAGTGTATTCAACCAACAACAACCCTATTTCAAAATAATTACAAAGTGTTAGTAAACTCTCCAGGTAAGCAAACAGAGATATGAATTGAAGATAACACAACATGTATTGGTCAGGCTGGTAAGAGATTTCAGTGCCCTTCCCTGCATTTTGATTTCCCTGCATTTTGATACCCGACTGGCTCTAAGCATGGCTCTGAAGGTCATGTGGAGACTTAGAAGTAGAATCCCTTGCCAAAAGAACAAAAGCATTTTTGTTCAGAGGCCTGCTGACAATTTTAGGTGTTGAAACCTGACACTAGAAAATGGAATTATAGAGCTGGAAAGGATTATCAAAATGTAATTTAACTCTAGACAAATCCCACATAAGACATGCTTTGCTAAACTCTTCCAAAAGAGCACCAGGGGAATTACTTCAATTGTCTCTTTTGTTTTTCCTCTTAAATTCTGATAATGTCTTATTAATGGACAATAATATCTTTAAAATATCATAGCGCTCTTTCAGATGTGAGAAGGTGCTTTTTACCTTACCAATTTGGAATAAAAACGACTCTTAAATGTAGACTTTAAATCAAAGATAATGTGAGAGGAAATTATAAAGAACCAAGGTGATATAGCTGTTTGAGGAAATCAGGATTGGCTCCTTAGTGGCCAGTGTTAGCAGTGATTAAGAAGTGCCTGTTATGCTCATGGTGAGGAACTCAATGACAAATAAGACACAGTCTCCACCTTTGAGAGGTTAAAAATCTAGTCTGCTCCATTGCATGGTTCATTTGATCCCTTTGTATACAACTAATGGAAGTGCTTGCAAAAACAAGCATATGTGCAATGTATAAAAACCCTGCAATCTTAAAAAGTACACATGCAGTAAAATTCACGAGTAAGATGTTAAAAGTCTGCCTGCTTCCTAAATTGCTAGTCTTGGCAGTGCTTCTCAGAGCATGCCAATTTTTAGGTTTCCCATCCATTCCTATTCAATCAAGTTATCTGGGAATGGACTCTAGGAATATGCATTTCTGAGGAATTCTTAGGTGTTTCTATTGTTTCATGCCATTTCATAGAAAAGTTAGCCTTCACAGTAACAAAGTAGATCCTCATCTAAGGGTGAAATAGTCTTCAGTTATGAGTCAGTATTTTGGCATCTATTTTACTTTCAGACTTGTCAGAGAATGGTTTTTATGGGTTCTCACAAATATTTCACTTTCACAGTTCAGTCATATTCTTTCATCAAGTCTTTCCTTTAGTTTCCTTTAACACTCTTATAAATGGTTGGTCCAAACATGATGAGGAAAATGTCTCAAAATAGGAAGGTGAGCAATTCCTGAAACAGGCAGTTTATTGAGGAAAGAAAGGGCTGGAGGTGGGAAGCTCTGAAGGCCACATTCTGAATCTAAAAGTTCTTCATTCCCCTGAGGAAAACTTTCTATTAATACTATTCCTGTAATTGGTTTCACTTTTATGAAAAATGTAAACAGTCAAAAATGAAACCTCATTAATATAATGAAAATATTTCTTGCTTGAATTAATAAAACTCTCTCCTGCTGAGTTTAAAGGACTGAGTTATTAAAAAGACAAAAAGTATGATTTTTAGCTTTTGCCTGACAAATGGAATGTGAAATTCTCATGGTATGTCTCTCATTCTTAACTTCTGTCTACAACCAGTCATGCCAAAATGAGTTCCATGGAAACAGACATTAAATCTGTGAAAATATTGGAAAAGCTACTACAGAGATGTTCATCCAAACTCATTTGCTGAACTTTGGCAAGTAAGGGCCCGTGTGTAAGAAGGCGAACACAGGTGGACACCCTACTTTAAAAATGACTTTGCTATCAGGTAAAAACTACATGGACCTTTCAAAAAACCATGTTTCTTCCTTTCTTTATTTCCCTGTCCCTCCTTCTTTTCTTTTTATTTCTCTTCTTTTCTCATTCAGTCATTCTTTAAACCAACATAATCGAGTTCCTATTTATGGTTAAACACATTTATACATATATTTTCTCCTATATGGGTCAGACACATTGATACATAGCTTTAAGAAAGGAACCAGTCATTTTTCATATATCTTGGAAGCATGTCTGTTAAGACACATATAATGATGGAAGGGCAGGATTGGTGTCTCTATATCACTGGCATCCAATGCATAATGGTTCAGTATACATTTAGAAATTATGACGACTGGATAGAATGGTTGGAATTGCAGTAGAACTCTGGAGGGCTGGTATAGGAATGTGTTGGAGAGTTATAGTAGCTGAGAAACATAAAAGGAACCTCTTTTTTCCCTTTAAGTGAAGAAGTCACAGGTGGGGAATTGAGAAGGCTGTGCCTAAGATAGAAATAGTAGACATAAAACCACAGTGCTGCCAGCACAGACAAATGAGGATCAGCTCTCTTTATTCCAGACAGATTTGAACATCTTTCTTCAGATAAAACAATTTTAATAAGTAACTACCCTTACCAAAGACAGACAGATTAATTGGTCTATTAGAGAACTAAAGAGTGCCCTTGAGTAGACAGACCTTTGATTTCTGTATCCAGAAGTTCTATATCAAATGTATAATCTGAGTGGTTTCCCTGAATAAAATGAACAGTGGGAATCAATTTCACAGTACATATGGGAATACGAGCTTGTAAACAGCCACTCACATAAACCTTTACAGTGGTTCATTTGAGAGTTTTTAAAAAGTTAGGAATATGAAAATAAATCATGATGAATTCACCCCATGGAAAAGGGAAATGTAGGAGATAAATTAATTCCCATTTTTAAAGACATTTGAAAAGCTTAGAGAATGGCAAGCATTAGTGATGGTTACCCTAAAGTTCGTATGGGCACATTCTGCTAATGTAAATTGTGCAAAAAGATTCTGTTCATCTCCAGAAGCAAAAATACTGACTCATAACTGAAGACCATTTCATCTTTGGATGAGGATCTACTTTGTTACTCACCATAGCCAACGGGCCTAGCTCTCAAATCAGATATTGATAATGAAAAATTAATAAAAAGTAAGGATAGAGTAAGTAATTAATTGACTTTGAAGATATCACTTTTTAAAGTGCCAATGTAATTAATTCATGTTTCTCAACTCCTTCGGTTTAAAACAAAGGCCAGTACAGACCTGCAAATAGGGTGCAGGGGACAGTCAGACAAATGCCACCTTCTGAAATGAAAACTAAGAAGGATCATCAAAAACAGACCAACTGCTCATCTGCAGAAATTTTCCCAGAAGTGACTCTTCAGAAGAAAGGTTTTAAAAATGTTTCTGGGCTGGGCTCGGTGGCTCAGCCTGTAATCCCACGCTTTGGGAGGCCGAGGTGAGTGAATTGCCTGAGCCCATGGGTTCGAGACCCTCCTGGCCAACTTGGCGAGACCTCATCTCTACAATAAATCAAAAAAATTAGCCGGGCGTGGTAGTGCATGCCTGTAGTTCCAACTACTTGGAAGGCTGAGGTGGAAGGATCGCCGGAGCCCAGCAGGTCAAGGCTGCAGTGGCTGGGAGCGGCCACTGCACTCCAGTCTGGGCGACAGAGTGAGACTCCAACTCAAAAAAAAAAAAATGTTTCTGATAAAAACATATTTCCCTGTTCAGTGAAGATTCTGAAGTACCTCTCCAAAAGTCATCAAACAAATATGAACCCACAGTGTGACTACAGAAACAGGAGTTAATTTTGGGACTGGAATATTAATATATCTTACAACAGTCTGTTCTGATGTCTGAAGAGTGATATTGAAAAAGATGAGTCTAACAGTTAAAAAATCTCCAGCATTCTTCCCAGAGGAAAGATGTTCTGATTTTAGACAAATAGTCTTGCTTATCCTAATCATAAATATCCCTAGAGTGGAAAAGAGTACTTCATCAGTGTTATAGAGTGGTAAAAATACCCTCTAAAGAATATCTAAGGAAGTTCATATATCAAGCCATATCATAAGGTCTTTCTTCTACCTTATTATTTCTTCTTGGAAAGTTCTAGCCTACTCTTCATTTCCACTGCTGAAATTCTGCCTATCCTTCAAGGTTCAACTCATACATCTCCCTTGTCATATAACCTTCTCGGATCTTCAACCCTGCCAGAGTTCTCTGCATTTTTATTATAATGGGAAATTCTGCTTTCTTTTACAACTAGCTGTTTCTCCATTCAGTTGTAAGCTATTTGCTGTGTGTTTGTATTTTGATTAATATTTTTTTAAAAAGTTCACTAGAATGTATGTGTCAAACCCTCTCTAGATGCTCTTATATTCATTCAGTCCTCACTGTGTCTTCCATGTGCTTATACAGCCCCTGGTCCACCGTAGACCTCACTAACTTTGCATTGCTATATGCCCCGCACAGGAGACTGGGTCCAGAAAATGGGTATCTATTTAAAAAAAATTTTTTTTTGAGTCAGGGTCTCACTCTGTCACCCAGGTTGGAGTGCGGTGACATGATCACAGCTCATAGCAGCCTCAAATTCCTGGACTCAGGCAATCCTTCCACCTCAGCCTCCTGAGTAGCTGGGACTACAGGTGTGTGCCACTATGCCTAGCTAATTTTTTTTTGTAGAGACAAGGTCTTGATATGTTGCCCAGGCTGGTCTCAAACTCCTGGGCTCAAGTAATCCTCCGACCTTGGCCTCTTCAAAGCACTGGGATGACAGGTGTGAGCCACTATGACTGGCTATTTACAAACATTTCAAATAAGTGAGTTTACTGAAATTTGAATAATGTAAGCTAATGTCCCAGACTGTAATCATTCCTGCATGAAGGCAAAAAAAAAAAAAAAAAAAAGAAGAAAAAAAAGAAAGAAACTTACAAAGTTGATGGCTGGATATGCTGTAGAATGTAAGGACTCTACTAATGAGTAGCTACTAAGGTGAGATCCTACCAATGAGATCAGTGAGGCTTCCAGAGGATATATTATACTTGTTTTCACATGTTTTTAAAAGTAACCAATTTAAAGAAGAAGGGAAAAAAAAAAAACTCTGAATGGTACTTGGTTTTTTTTTTTTTTTTCCCAGATTTTTTTTCTGAATGGTACTTGTATTCGGACATGAGCAAACTCAGCTTAGAAGAGAGCAATTCTTGCACATTTTCCAAAGAAATTGTAAAATCTGAAACTAAATCTCACCAGCTTGTGGAGGAAAAAAAATCCAAAACCAAAATAGGCCAAAAGCACTTTCTAACAGATTTTATTAATTAGGCCTTTATAATATATATCACATGGTTGGAATTAAGTAGAAAAATAAAGTAGCTTATCGTTATATAAATGTTAGGTTTTCAATTAAAGTACTATATGGGGAAAGCAGTCTAAAATAGCTTTCGAAGCCAAGAGCACAAAGGAATAAAATTTTATTTTAAAGATGTCTTCAGTGTCAGATTCCAGAAATTAATTTTTGTATGCATGTGTACCAGGACAGGCATTTTCTATTCCATAGTTTGGGCTATGTAACAGAAAGATACAGTGCTTTTTTTTTTTTTTTTGTTCTTCTTTTTGTTCCTTGTTCTCTGAGAAGTCATGATCTAGTGGGGGAATAAACAGATGACCATAGTATAACTGAATACATAAAAAGATAGATCTATGGAAGGGTTATGAAGAATCAATGCAGGGCAAGTACCTAATTGAGGGAAGGGAAAAGAGAAAATAGTTTCCTGGAAGAGTTGTGCCAAAGCTAAAGGAAAGTAGATGTTAGCCAGGCAAGTGGATGAGAAGGCATTTCAAATAGAAAATTAAAAAATAAAATGTAAAAGTGAAATGAAATGGGAATGATGGGCGATTTATTGTGGCTAAAATTTACTGTAAAATAAAGGGTGAGTCAAAATACGGCAGGAGATGAAATAAAGTGAGGGCAGGGATTGTATTTATGGGGCCCTCATGTCTTTATTTAAGGATCTGTACTTGCAATAGAAAGGCATCCAAGAGTTTCAATTAGTAGTGACTGGTCAAGCCTATATTTCATATGGTTGACTTTAGTGCCAAGGTGGACAATGAGAGCAACAAACCTGTGAACCTGTGGACAGAGAAATTTTTGTAGTAGCACGGGAGAGAGATAACTGATCTAGAAAACAGTGATTAAGTAAAAACAAAAGGACTTCCTTGAATGTGAAGGTGAGGAAGGGGAAGGTATCTAACGACAACATAGAAGTTAATGCTATATATTCTAAAACAGAGACTTCAGGAGAAGTGGGCAGACAACGGGTACAGCTTTCGATCTGAGAAGACTGTGGTTTCTGTGGGACTTCCAGCTTGAGGTGTCCATCAGGTAGTTGGATGAAGGGGTCTGAAGCCCTGGAGAGGACCAAGTGCTAGGATGTAGATTAAGTAGTTCACCCATGTTCTAATAGCTGAATCCATGAAAAAATGAAAAGGACCCAGCACAAGCAAGCAGAATAAAAAGCAAGAAGGTGGAGAATAGGTCTCTGGAAGAAAATAAAAAGGAGTCTACAAAAGGAACAGAGAGGATCTAGGAGTGGGAAGGAGTTGACGAAGGGGACAGATTTGAAGGGAGATCAATTCACAGAATTAAATAAATGCATAAAAGAGTAACTGTAGATAAGGACTGTGTATATATGGGTGTGTATATGTCCATATATACACACATATAATTTTGTTTTTGTGGCTCAAGGTAATATCTGAGCATGGGTTTATACTGTCTCGCTCCTAAAATCCCATTTAATGATAGAAAAGATGAAAAGATTTAATCAGAACAAATCATAACCCATGAAAAGAAAAAGAATATCATTTCATTAGTATTTTTTAAAAATGATGAAGGACTTTCTGGAAGACAGATAGCAGATGGGATCTGCTTTAGAGAGAAACAGAACTTGAAGAAAGGACCAAAACAAATATAAGAAAAATCTGCTGTGAATGTCAGTAGGGTTTTGAGGGAACTACTTGAAATGCAAACACAGAATCAAAGGCTACACAAGTGGAAGGGGATGGAGGGACATTCTCAAAGGGCTGAAATCTCAGGAGACTTTGTTTGGCAACACTCCTGCTTATGCTCTGCACTGAGGCGTAATAGCACAGTTCAAGGTTAACACAACAACTGTGGGTGCTGTTCTAGAGAGGCAGGAGGGGGAAAGGATGAAGGATAACTTCATCTTTTTTACAATGAGAATGTATTCGTGTATTACATGAGTACATTATTCAACTAGAAATAAAGACTTCTGGATTCAATTTGAAATTCAGAAAGCCTTGGTGACATTGACAAGAGTGTTAAGAGGGAAAGAGGTTGCTGCCAATGGTGCTTTGAGGCGTGAATGAGAAGTGACAAAATGGAAAAAGCAAGGGTTGGAATCTCGGGGGGGGGGAGTTATCATAAGTTGGAGAAGAATGGAGAGAAATCAAGCTCTTTTGGGAACCATGGGGGGCAGGTAGAGACGGAGTACAACAGAACTGGGGCACAACTGCAAAGTGGAAGTAGAAAAATAAAGGAAATTGCACTTGGTAGGTTTTTCATAGAGAAGAGAGGGATGAGGTCATCTACTTAAAAAGTGGCAATTCACAGCTATAAAGAGGACCTAAATAGGAAAGAGATTTGAAAAGATATGCCAAAAAAAAAAAAAAAAAAAATCAAAGGATTGATAGCAATGATGAAGGTCTAGCTGAGATTGACATTGCTGCCCAATTCACAGTGTGGGACTTTCTCCAGCAGCTCTTAGTTTCGTGAATGCAGCAACAGCTCGTTGTCAGGGTCATCCAGGGATGATATTTTGTTAGGCCAAGAAGAAACAAGGTACTAGGACACAAAGGGTGCTGGTGACAAGAAACCCATCATATGAGTCACTTCAGTTCCTGGCATGGTAAAGATTCCTACCTTCTAGCCCAGCAGGGACTAATAGATTTGGAGAAAGTGGATGCTTCAAGAGCCTACAGTTTCCTGACACAGCTCAAGGGCAGGAGGCAGGCACGAAGGAGCAGCCTATGGATGTTGTTCCTCTGCCTTTAACAGCAAGAAGCGACAAAGTCCCTGTCCCTCCTCCTCCTCTTAGAAAGGATGATAAACAAAAGAGCAGAGAAATTCATGGTCCACAAGCCAGGCCAAACCAACAGACTAACAAAGGATAAAGCATTTCTTCCTTATAACCTGATCATTTCTTTATTTTTCTCATCAGTTTCCAGTGATCATGGAGCATTGTGCAAAGTGCTGATTTATTTTATGTTTTCCCATAGCTGTGACTGGAGTCTGTCATGAAGAGAGAAGTCAGCTGCCACTCTGGCAGGCTCTGAGATGCCTGGGTCATTAGCTTGCCTCTTACCCATGGGCTAGTATCCTGAAGGACAACTAAGGGTGTGTCCTCTAAGAACATAGGCTTTCTGTGATGTTTTACCATATTGTGTTCCTAAGTATGAGAAGAGCAGGCAGTATGGCCAGACAATATGTTCCTAAATTCTCCTATATCCAGGCAAGATGTTCCTAAATTCTCCTGTATCTGTAGGCAGAGCAAGGGAAGGGTCACTGCACTCGGGGACAAGAGAAGGGGTGGACCAAGGGGGGTAGCCCTGCAGAGCCTTTGTTTCAGGGCAGTGAGAAACACAGATAGCCACTTGGTGGTTCTTTGGCTGCTATACTCTAGGGACAGACAGAGCCCTCTTTTCACATGGCTGTGAGCATCCCTTCTCTTCAGGTGACCCACTCATCTGTGGGCTGAGGCAGTGTCCAGGGTTTTCCTGTGGACTTCTGGGAAGGATAATGGCAGTATAGAAGGGGTAAAAACAAAGATACAAAAAATGGATGCAAATTTACTTATTTCCCTCACTGGAGAGAAAGTGAGAGGATAGAGAAACCAGGAGAAAGAAGAGTTAGATTAATTTTTTCAAGTTTTCTTTTGTATTCTGGTAGATGTTAACCTACAATATGACCTCCCAGGAGTGGGAGTGAGAACAGGTAACCCAAAGTTCTTTCTGTTCGTGGTGCCCGAAGAGTCTCTGAAATGTCCTTCTTAGGCTGATTCATAGCCATCAGAGAGTTGTACATGATCCTGGAGTATCCCAGGAGAAACAATCCCAGGTGGATTCTTAGATATTTTGTTGCAGGCAGTAGAGCTGGGAATGTCCCACAGCATAAAGGCTGACAGAACACCATCTGGTTTTGAGCCTGTTTTACTCAGCTGATTGATTTTTTATTTTTTCAAACACTTTTTTTCTGGAAGATATGATATGGTAGAAAAAGTAATCATTTCATTGTTGTTTCTCTTGGGCCTAAATGAGCATGCAATTTTTTTCAAACTAAGTAATTAGATTTTATGTGGTTATATTTGTTTATATACATTCACTTCATTCCATATAGAATCCAAGTTTGCTCACAAACACATTAAAAAAAGGAAAACAGTCCAATAAAAAGTACAAAGGCATGCCAGCCAAAAGGTCTAGAAAGTTGATTTATAAAATTATATGCAATTCCAAGTAAAAATTGCAATTTGGGGGGGAACTAGATAGAAGTTGATTTCTAAAACTCATAAATAGGCAGATGAAAATGGTCAGAAAACCTTCCATATGACCTAGCAGTTTCTCTACTGGGATTATACCCAAAGGAACTCAAATCATTCTACAAAAATGATACCTGCACACTTATGTTTGCTGCAGCTCTATTCACAATAGCAAAAACATGGAACCAACTATGCTGCCCATTGAAGCTGAATTGGATAAAAAAAGGTGGTACATATACACAACGGAATATTATGCAGCCATAAATAAGGACAAACATATGGATTTCGCAGCAGTTGTATGGCTTTAGAGTCGATCATACTCAGTGATCTATCGCAGAAACAAAGAACAGAATACCATATGTTCTCACTCATAAGGGAACCTTGAACAATTATCATAATACTATAAGAAAAGGATTGGCAATAGTGGGAAACTGCTAGGGGAGGGGAGTGGGATTGGCAGTTGAGGGAAACTGCTAGGGGAGGGAGGGGCACACCTCATCAACAAGGGTACCCGCATAATCAACGTTTGTATAACTAACTCTGAATTGTATGTTACATCTTTAAAATAAAAAACTAAAAAAAGAAAGAAAGAAAGAAAAGGATTGGCAGTAGTGGGAAACTGAGGGTGGTGGGATTGGCAGTAGTGGAAATCTGCCAGGGGAGGGGGGGCACTCTTCATCAACAAGGGTACCTGCATAATGAACACTTGTATACCTAACCCTGAATTGTACCCCACATCTTTAAAATAAAAACAAAGAAAATGGTCAGAAAAAGTCTGATTAAAAGAATGATGGAGTACCACATCTGAGAAAATAAAAACTACATATATTCTCAATAATTAAAAGTATGCAGTAAGTGAATGAATAGACTGATCAATAGAAAGACAGTTAGAAAGAAATATGCCTACATATATATAGAAATTTAGTAGATGACAAAGGTGACATATGAAATCATTGGGGAAAAAACAGAACCAGTACAATAGGTGGTCATGTGAAAGAAAGAATTAAAAAGAAAGAAAGAAAGAAAGAAAGAAAGAAAGAAAGAAAGAAAGAAAGAATTAGATCCCTGGTTAAATTCTAGATGGTTCAGAAACTTAAATGCATAACCCCCCCCAAAAACCCATAAAAGTAATGAGAAAAATGTGGGAGAATTCCTTTGTAACTTTCTATTGAAAAAGGCATTTTTTAGTAATGACTCAAAATTCAGAAGCCATAAGAGAAAAGAACATTTATAAATAAAATTACATGAATATTTAAAAAAAATCCATGTGGAAAAAACAACAGGGGCAATGTTGTGACAAATAACAAATTAGGAATACATAGATTAATTGTGATAAAACAAATTTTAAAATCCTTAGTTTATCAGTTAGAAGAAAACAAGAAGTTTATGGAAAAAGAGTTCAAATAATGTTGAAAATTTATATAACACTTATGTGACAAACGTATTTACTCACCTAATCTTTAAAATAACCATATAATATAGGTACTGTTACTATCTCCATTTTGTCACCAGAAATCCACTATACAGGTAGATTATATAGTTTATAAGGGACAGAGCCAAAATTCAAATCTAGACAGTGTAGAGCCAGATCTTTTGCTTATAATCACCAACTTCTACAGTAAAGCCACGAGCACCCAATTATAAAAAACAAAATATAAATTTGCTCACAAACATGAAAAAATGTTAAAAATCCCATATAACAAATACAAATTAAATCTACAGTGAGATATACCATTTTTACTTTCCTTCAAAGCTTTCTTATACATTCGCACACTCTAGCAAGGCAGGCATTTGACCTGTATGAAGGGCAAGAGGTTTGGCCCAGTGACCTAAGCTTTGCTTAGGATTCTACACATTGTGCCACAGCTTGTGAGGGGAAAGGCTCCAAATAAATGTGACACACCCTGCCTGTCTTCCCATTACAAAAGAAATAATGCAGAAAAGATGTGGTCATGCTTATTCCCAAGAAAAACAAAAATCTTTCTGTTTAGATCCATGAGATCTTAAAATTACCCCCATAAGCTGCAAATATATTTCTGAAATGAAATAACATTTCTGGAAAAAGAATTTAAAGTGGTGTCTTTGCTTGCTTGTCAGACCATGACAATGTGAAAAGAGTCATTTTCATGTTTTCCATCTTATATATACCTTTGCTAAAACGGTCAGGAAATAAAGTAGCATCTATTTTCTTTTCTCATATAGCATTAGCAATATGAGAAAAGACTCCATCATGAGAAATCGTGAGGTATCTATCACGAGAAAAGAAACCAACACAAGGAAAGGATTTGCTCATTCTCCAGGTTGTAGTGAAGTCACAGTTACTTCTGACTATGGGAATTAGGTTTTCGAAGGGAAAAATGAAATCCATAGAGAATCCAAGGATCATTCATAACTGAATGCATTAATCTTTTGTCATTGCTTCTTTATTCAGGGAAGTTCACAAATGGAAAACACCATCGATTTGTAATTATGTCCGCTTTCCTCAGAATTAGATGGAAGCCTTGGCAAATGGTGAAATGGCCAAGCTGGTAGCAGTAAGCAAGGGAAAAGCAGCAATAAGTCTTGGGAATACATAGTGCAAGAAAACTTGACTATTCTATGGTGTGGTTGCCAAGGTCGAAATGTGTTAGCTCCTAGCAAACCTTGAAGGTTGGCAACCTATTCCAGGAAGCCTATTTCTGACCTATGACACAAGTGTAACAGTTTCATTCCAGATCATCCAAAACACCTTGCAATGATACTCGTGACAAAACTATACAGAGATGTATATGGGGAGAAGAAAAAAAAATCCTGCTATTCTTTTTAATTTTACCTTTGTGATAAGTGTGAAGTCTTTTGACAGTTTCTCAGTGCTAATACATATATAATACATATATAAATACATACCCACATATTATAATTATTGCTATTTTACTAGAATGGGCTTATACCATGCATAACACTCCAAAATTTGCCTTTTGTACCTAATGCCATGGACATTTCTTCACTTGAATATCAAATACAGTAGTCCCTCTTTATCTGTGGGGGTTATGTTCCAAGACCATCAGTAGAGTCCTGAAACCACAGGGAGTACCGAACCCTACATGTACTATGTTTTTTCATATACATATATACCCATGATAACATTTAATTTATAAATTAGGCATAGTAAGAGATTAATAACAGTAACTAGTAATTAAGTTGCTTTTATTAGTAAAGTATAAAATAAGGATAATCTGAATAAAAGCATTGTGATACCATGACAGTTGACCTGATAACTGAGATTGCTACTCAGTAACTAATGGGCAGGTAGTACGCACTGAGTAGATACCCTGGACAAAGGGATGATTTGCATCCTGGTTGTAATGCAGTAGCATTGTGCAAGATTTCATAATGCTACTCAGATTGGAGGACAATTTAAAATGGACAATTTAAAACTTATGAATTGTTTATTTCTGGAATTTTCCAATTTTCCAGTTTACATTTTCAGACTATGGCTGACCCAATCCCCACCACTACACAATATGTCTATGTAGCGAACATGCACATGTACCCCTGAATCTAAAAAAAAAAAGAACAAAACAAAAAAAATCAAACTCAAAATACAAGTGCTCTTTGTATCTTATGGATCCAAAGGATCCAAAGTAAGTTATATGAATATTAGCCACATCAAACTTACATTTTTCATATCATTGGCTATGTCTATATTGTTCCTTATGACTTCTGCAGTTTTTGGCTTGCTTTAAAAGAGCCACCCAACTACTAGATTGTTTAAAAATTGTGGAAAAAACCTTATGAATAGGGACTCAGAATAATTGAGGAAATAATTTAGTAGGGCTAGTATTTATTTTAAATATATTAATAGAAATATCAATATAATAATTATTTGGAATGCAGTAAAGGAAATGAAAACATTGTTCAAGTAAATAAACATATGAACTGGGAGAAAAAGATGAACTATTATCAAAAAATGTGGTAAATATATGACCCTGCAATCCCCCTACTGGGAATATACCCTGAAGAACACAAATCACTCTATAAAAAAGATACCTGCACACGTATGTTTATCGCAGCGTTGTTCACAATAACAAGAACCTGGAAACAACCATGCTGCCCATCAAAAGAGGACTGGATAAAAAAATGTGGTATATATACACGATGGAATACTACGCAGCCATAAAAAAGAACAAAATCATGAATTTCGCTGCAACCTGGATGGAACTAGAGTCTATAATACTGAGTGACTTCTCACAGAAACAAAGATCTGAATATCACATGTTCTCACTCATATAATGGACCTTGAACATCCAATGCAATACCATAAGAAAATGACTGACGGTACTGGGAAACTATGGGGGGGAGGGGAATGGGATTAACAGTAGCAAATATCTGTCGGGGGATGGGAAAACACCTCTTATCAACAGGGTGCCTGAATGAAACGTAATTGTACACCTAACCCTTAACTGTACCCCACAAAACCATAATAAAAAATACTGATTAATGAAAAAAAATGTGGTAAATATAAAATAAGATGGAAAGAAAAAAACTGATTATGTTGATTGTCACAGTACACATCAATGGATAGGCTGTATTTCAATATCCAAGTGAAGACTTCCAGATATTGTTAAAAAATGAAATCTATCTATAAGTTACTTGTGAAAATGTACATAAAGCGAAGGAACTAAAATATATAGAAAATGAAGAGATAAGAAAAGATACACTGAAGAGATTCAGACAAAACAAAACCTCACTTTCCTATTAGATCCATGATAATCATGGTACTGTTAGTATCAAATAAAGAAGAATTCAAGGCCCCACACCTGTCTTGGCGGAGTTAGAGAGTTTAAAAAATAATTGGTGTGAGGCTACCAAGGCAGCCAGGATTTGAAGAATTAAGATTCTGGAGTGAGCCATTGTTTTGTTAAGCATTGGCCAAGCTACATGGCTCTTTGAGCTATGGCTGCCATGTTTCCTAGCCTTGGTGCCATCCCTCGCCCTGGGGAGGTGAATCTCCTCTCTCTCTAATTTACTTTCCAAATAAGTTACATCTTCCAATCTAAAAAATAAAAAAGACACTTGAGTGAAGGGAAGAGCAAGAAAGTAAGGTAATAGTATGAGTTACCTTTCTCATCAAGGCATTTACTAATTTTTTTAGAGGACAGACTGAGAGCCTCAGTAGCTGAAGAAGGTTAGCAGTATTTTTATGGTGCTAAGGATATAAACACTAGAGTTCAGAGCTCTGCAAAATGGGGAACACATTAGGCTTTCATCTGGGATAATTAAAAAAATGCATGGTTGGTTTAAGAGTGAACCAGAAATAGACCAGTTTTACAAAACACCGTTTTAAACAAACTCAATCCCTGACTGGATTAAGGGGATCTGTGTTTACTCTAACACATGTTAAAACTAAAGGACCCTGGCCAGGCTCAGTGGCTCAGCCTGTAATCCCACGCTTTGGGAGGCCCAGGTGAGTGGATTGCCTGAGCTCGTAGGTTCGAGACCCACCTAGGCAACCTGGCGAGACCTCATCTCTACAACAAATAAAAAATTAGTGGTAGCGCACGCCTGTAGTTCCAGCTACTTGGAAAGCTGAGGCGGAAGGATCGCCTGAGCCCAGCAAGTCAAGGCTGTGGTGGCCGGGAGCAGCCACTGCACTCCAAGTCTGGGCGACAGAGTGAAACTCCAATTCAACAAAACAAAACAAAACAAAACAAAAACTAAAGGACCCTCTCTGAAGAAAGACATCATCAACAGAGCACCCACAAATTTTCTTACATAGTGTCCAGTATTCAATAAGAGGAAATTGCCAGGTATATCAACTGACAGAATCAAAAGAAAAAAAAAATCTACAATTCAGAAAATAGAAATCCCCACATAATTCAGATATCTAGATACCTATGATTAATGTTTAAGAAAATAGATAAAAACATGAAGAATTATTTAAAAAATCTGCAATCTATAAAAAGTCAAATAGAAAAATCCATAACTAAAAATATAGTAATTTAAATTAAGAATATGAGGGATGACTCCCCCAAAACCTAGAATTTATTTATAAAAATTGTGTATTCATTCTTACCTGTTTACACTTCAGTCACCTTAAAAGTACTCTCTGTACTTTTAAGCTATCGAAATGCTTTTTCCACTGGTCAAAACAGTTTTTGAACTCATCAATTTTGATTCCTTTTAGTGTTTCTGCTGTTTTTTGTTTTCACCTTTTCTACATTAGCAAAAATTCCTTTGAAGACTTTTGTCTTCTCAAGAAACAAAGAAAACTTGTTTGGGATAAGATCAGGTGAACAGGGAAGGTGGGGGCATGAGGGTCATGCTGTTTTTGGTCAAAAACTGCTGAATACTCAACATGGTGTGGGCAGGTGAGCTCATAAATCACCCACTATGAAATGGGCAAATGTGTTGGAAAAAATCTCCCAAATAAAAAAATTCAATTAAGCTGGATACAGCCTCTTATAAAAACACAAGTTGGTACACTGATGCCAGTGGGTTCCTAGAATATTTACCTAGCAGAGGAACCCTATATTACATGAACCTGCACTCCAAAAAATAGTTTGTTTTTTTGGGGGGGTTCCACTCTCATACAATAGATGGGTATAGCATCAGATTAGACGTAGTTGATGAAAGAATTAATAATCCAGGAGAAAAAAAGTCAGTAAAATATCTAGACTAAGGCAAAAACAGAAAAAAAAAGTGGTAGAAAAGTGTTTGAATCATAAGAAACATGAATAAAAAGTCTACCATATCTGAAACTGGAGTCCCAGAAGTAAATGAAAGAGAGAATGTGGCAGAAGCAATATTTGAAAAGATAATGCTGCCAATATTTCCCAATATGACAAAAGATATTGAGTCACAAGCTTAAGAATCAGTACAAACTCAGTGTGGTATAAAAACAAAACTAGCCCACACCTAAAAACACCATAGTAAAATTGCTAAAATACAAAAACAAAAAATTCTGACGTAGCAAGGGGTGCTAAGAGGTGGTGGTTCTGAAGGAACAAGAATGACAGCTGAGTTCTTACAAACAATCAAAAAACAAAATAATATATGCTAGAAACTGGAATGTCGCCTATAGAATGCTGAAAAAAGATGACTGACAATCTTGAATTCTATACAGAGAAAACATATGATCAAAATGAAAGCAAAATAAATTTGTCTAGAATGACAAAAACAGAAAACTATATGTTTTGTTTTTTTTTTGAAAAAGCAGGATTTACTGAGAGGACAGAAAAACTTCCACAGTTGGAAGGGACCCGAAGGGGTTGCCCTACATGGTATTCTAAAGGAAGTTTTTAGGAATAAGGAACACAAATCCAGGTAAAACCATGGAAATGAGGAAAACAATACACAGCAACAGAAAGGGTTAATATATGAAAAATAAATAGTGAGCAAATAAAATAGCTATAATGATGTCTTATGAGTTTAAAAATATGCACAGAAAATATTTAAAAATAACACAAAAGACAATGGGGGTAAATGTAGTTAAAATGTTCCAAGGTTTTTGCATATAAGTAATAATTTGCTTTAGACTCAATGAGGTAAAAAAGAAATGTTGTAATCATTAAGATAATTTAAAAGAATGTATAACAAGCTAATAAAGGGAAATAATGAATTAACAATTTTTGATTATTCCAAAAGAAGGCAAGAATGGAAAGAAATTGGAATATAGAACAAATAGGACAAGAGAAAGCAAATTGTAAGGGAATAGATTTAAACCCCAATATATCTGAGTTACATTAAGTAGAAAAAAACTAAATACTTCAATTAAAATACAAATATTTACTGGATAAAAATAAAATGTTATATACTGCTGATAGGCAACACACTTTAAATACAAAGTCACAAAATGCTTGAAGGTAATAGGATGGGATAAGTTATATCCAAAAATAATAATAAAAAAATTGGCACAGATATAATAATATCACATGAAGTAGATTTTAAAGTAAGAAGCCTCACTAGTATAAAATGAGACATTTAATAATGATAGAAGAATCAACATAAAAGAGAGCTTAAAACTCATATGCAGCTAATAACCTAAGAAGAGGTAGAAAATATAAATAAAATAATAACCATTGGAGAGGTTAGAGATGTAATTTAAAACAAGATAAAAGAATCAATATAAAAGAGAACTTAAAACTCATATGCAGCTAATAACCCAAGAAGAGCTAGAAAATATAAATAAAATAATACCCATTGGAGAGGTTAGAGATGTAATTTATTTTATTTATTTATTTATTTATTTATTTTTTGAGTTGGAGTCTCACTCTGTTGCCCAGACTGGAGTGCAGTGGCCGCTCCCGGCCATCGCAGCCTTGACCTGCTGGGCTCCGGCGATCCTTCCGCCTCAGCCTTCCGAGTAGTTGGAATTACAGGCGCGCGCTACCACGCCCGGCTAATTTTTTGATTTATTGTAGAGATGAGGTCTCGCCTGCCCAGGTGGGTCTCGAACCCGCGGGCTCAGGCAATCCACTCACCTCAGCCTCCCAAAAGCGCGGGATTACAGGCTGAGCCACCGAGCCCGGCTTTAGAGATGTAATTTAAAACATCAATTAAAAAGGCACCAGGATAAGAGAGATTTAGAGCCAAGTTCTATATAACTTTACAAAAATATATAATTTCTACTTTAGCTAGGACCTTAGGAAAAAATAGAAACCTCTCAGAATTATTTAATAAAGCTAGACAAATAAATCTTGTAAGAATAATAAACCAACCAACTTTGTCATCCAAATTCAATATTCCAGGAATGAATGGGCAGTTCAGTATTTGAAAATTTATCAAGAAAACAGAATATATTGCTAAGTTGAAGGAAAAAAAAAACTATACCAATAGATGCTGAAAGGGCTTTAATCTTTGGTAGAAGAAAACAAGTTAGACCATATAAAAGATACATGTAAATTTTTGATAAACTAAGGAACTAAACTTAAACGCACACTCACACAAAGCAAACAAACAAAAACTAAACCCAAAGTCACAAACAAAATATCAACAGAAACAGAACCGATAGGAGAAAACTCAGAAAAATATTGGTGTTGAGCCTCTGAAGGTCCTTCATTAGCACTGACTTTTTATTTTTTTACATTCCTCCCCCTCCTTGGGGTACACATCTCAAGAGACTTTTAATATAGAGTCTATGAAACTTTTGTTTTTTTTAATCTGCTTTCTACCTGTCTACCTTCCTCATCTGCCTACCACACTGTGAGAAATCTTTTAATGCACATCTTATTCATCTCAGTCTATCCAGTGCCAATCATATAGTAGATAGACATTGCAAGTTTCTTGGCCAAACGGATGAATGATATCCATCTAGCACCCCCACAACCATTCCAGGCTGCCTGCTTCCTGTGTTGATAGTCAGAAAAAGCCAGAGGCAGACTGTATTTTAGGCAGTAGAAAGAGCATGGGCTTTGGAGTCAGGTTGACTTATACCAATTCTAGGTTATGAGTGTGTCATCCTGTGCAACTTACATCTCGACAGATGAATTGCTTTAAGGTGCTTTGTACACTATTGGGTCTGTAGTTGGTGCTCAGAAACTGTTAGCCTTACTACTGGTGACATTATGAAGCTTGGTTGAGATGCAGAAATTGGCGTGGCCGAGGCTAAAAGATGGGCAATCCTTCCATTGGCTGTCTCACCAATGGGATAGTATATTGGGGTAAAACTAGGATAAATTTGCCTCACTTGCTTCATTTTCATTATTTTTGATTCTCTTTTGCTCATCACACCTTCCACTCTGAAGACCTGTCTCAGTAGTCCTCAACCCTGATGTCTCCTTAGAATCACCTGGCCTCACCTTGGACCAATGGAATCAGAATGTGCCCCTGGGAATTTTATGTGCTGCTGGGATTAAGTGGTTACTGGCCCCTTGCTCCGGGTAAGATGAGATCAAGTTGCACAGTTCCAGAAATCTCAAACAAAAAAGATTTCCTAAGAAAGGTGTAGAAAGTGCAGGGCTTGGTGCTGGAAGTTTAGAATCCTACCTCTGCTACACGTTGGACATGTGACCCGGCAAACTGCAACACCTCTGTATTCTGGCTTCCTAACTTGTCAAATAAGCACAATAGAATCTTCTGTCTATCTCAAACTGCAGTGTGATGTTTAAAATGGAACACAGGTAAGACTTTTGAAAATGACACGTATAATTTATTAGTGTCCTCATCAGAATCTAACAAAATCCTCCCTGTGCAACTTAATAGCTGTGGGGCCTTGCACTATTCATACTACTTTTGAATTCCACTTTTTTCATCTATAAAATGGACCTATCTATCCTGAAAATTGTACATTACTTCCCACTGTTAACAGCAAGGAAAACAATTGGAACTAAGAAACACAAGATGTTATATTATTGTATTTACTATGAGGGAGACCCAAAATACCCCAGAATTCATTTATTAAAAAATCGTGTATTTATTCTTACATGTTTAAACTTCAGTCACCTTCAAAGTATTCTCCGTTTGATGCAATACACCTATCGAGACACTTTTTCTACTGCTCGAACAGTTTTTGAACTCAACAATTTTGATGCCTTTTAGTGTTTTTGATGTTTTTGTTTGTTTCACCTCTTCCACATCGGCAAAATGTTCCCCTTTGAGGACATTTTTCATCTGGGGTAACAAAAAAAAGTCGCTTGTGGGGCAAGATTGGGTGAATAGGGAGGGTGGTGCATGGGGGTCATGCCGTTTTGGTAAAAAACTGCTGAACACTCAGCATGGTGTGGGCAGGTATGTTGTCACGGTGGAAGAACCATTCAGCTGTCTGCCACAGCTCAGAATACTTCTTACACAAATCATGATACAACCTTCTCAAAACTTCCAGGTAAAAACTTTGGTTGACTGTTTGATCTGGGAGAACACATTCTGAGTGTACTACAAGGGTACTGCCCTCCAAAAGATAATTCTGTTTTTTGAGGGGTCTCCGCTTGTATTATTACTTGGTATTATTACTGCAAAGTGGCGGCTAGGCTCACACAAGTCTTTGCCTTCAACCTACCACTGAGTCTCATAGTCTCTCATGTTAGAAGATGCTGACAGCAATGTGGCAGGTACAACACTTCTACTTGGAAAGCTTTGAGACTTTAAACAATGAAACTGGCCCAACTTCCCATAGAACTAATGGTTATAGTTTTTCTGGATAAACATAGAAATTGACGCTCCTGGTCTTAAAGCTCGAAAATTACTTTTGACTTATCTGAGTTCCTTTCTCAGAAAACCGACCCTCAGGCTGATAGTATCAAGGAACTGAGACCCCACAACTCACCAGATCACCTCATCCAGACAACTAGATGTCAGATTTCTTCTATTTACCAACTTCTCTTCTTTATCATTCACTGATCCTGGTTTTCTACATTTCTGCCCTGCTACATAAACACCTGACTTCATTGGGACAGGGAGACAGATTTGAGATTGAATCTCCCATGCTCCTTGGCTGATATGATCCAAATAAAAAAACATTCTTCACTGGCAATACTCATTGTCTCAGTGATTGGATTTCTGTGCAGTAAGCAACAAGATCTCAACCAAACCCCTGGCATTTCGGTAACAACAAATTTCAGGGACTCTTTGGCTACCAACCAAAATACTGAGGTTGACAGGTTCAATTGACTTTGCTGCCTGGGAGTTAACCCCTTAGCTTCCATTACTTGGACTTTCCTGACTGCTAGGTGTGTGACAGAAGATCAATACTGGCAAGAGATGAATGTGTATAATCATCTAACAGAAACGGGTTGAAATCCTTTGGTGTGTGGTGTCATTGGGAAGATTGAAAAGCCTTGCCCATAAGCCAGTTCTGCTTCTTTCCACTGTCTTCATCTTTGCCCTCTGAATTATAGTACCTGGTTCCTTTGTCTAGACCCTTTATGTTTCCTAGCATTGGCAGTATATAGCCTTATATTGACCATATATTTCATGGTTATAAAAGCCAGAATTGCTGGGAAATCCAAGACTTAGAGTAGTAAACTTGAAAGTGGGAGGTGAAAGAAAAACCAGCACAGTTATTCCTGATTTTGGCTCTACTTGTATTTATATTCTTACCTGTGCAAAGCAATACAAATTTATATTGTCAGTCAGTGACATAGATTTTTCTTTCCTGAAGCGAATCTGTAATTACTATGTTGTAACATATCCTGCACCACGCAAAACAATAGATTTAGGATGTCAGGTTTCAGTGCACCAAATGGAACATGTCTTTTTAGAAAGCATGAACTGTCATGTCAAATGAGACGCTTAAATGTTTTCCCACTTACCTACTGATATGGTCCAAACAGCAATTATTTTCAGAAATGCCTTAGTTCTGGAGTTGAAGCGGCTATGGTGGATGGGATTCTGGATGGCAACGTAGCGATCCAGCGAGATGGCACAGAGGTGCATGATGGAGGCCGTGGAGAAGAGCACGTCCAGGTAAATCCAGACTGCACAGAGCTTGCTAGGCAGAGGCCACCGGTAGCCTATGATGCAGAAGGTTGGCATCAATAAGCAGCCTTGTACCTCTTGGGATGGGGGGAGCCCCATCCTGTGACAGCAGTTTCCATCTCTGGGATGGGTACAAGCAGTGGCAAATGGCAACACAACATATTTTCAACATTTGGAAAAAGCCATCCTTAAACTATGGTAAGATTGTCCTGGCTAATGAATGCAGGCTTGAAATTTTTCATGTCTGCAATTATGTGAATGTGGTGTGGTGAACTTGGATTGCCCCTCTTTGAGGTTCTCTCTCTCCCCCTTCCATCTAGGAATACTTCTTTTTTAAAAAGTGACATGTCAAAAGTTGTGATGTGCTTTGGGCCCTTCTACTGGAGCACTTCTCGTACTGTGCTGTCATGATTTAGGCACATCTTTCTCTAGGTTGTAGGTCCCCAAGTTTAGTCCCACATCTTAGTCCTTCTTATAACTGTCCAGTCTCACACAGCAATGGCAACAAATGGCATTGGTGCAAATAACTAAATGGTTAAAACTACAGATTGGGAATACGTCTTCCTTTGTAAAATGAAAAATAATTACTTAATGGTAGTTTGGGTGTGAAACTCAAATCTGGGGTATGTGGGGGAAAATTGAAGACAATGGCGAAGAGAAGTGAGGGTGCCCTTGCTTTGAGCTTTGTTTCAGGGTGGTAGTTCCCAAACTTTAGGGAGCATCGGACTCTACCAGAAGGCTTCCTAAAACATGCACTGCTGGACCCACCACTGGAGGGTCTCATGCAGATTGTTCGGAGCAGGCCGGAGAATCTGCATTGCTAGCAAGCTTACAATACAGGTGATGCTGATGCTGCTCCTCCAGGGAATACCCTTTGAGAATGCTGCTTAGGGCAGTCATTCTCACCCTAGCACATCACCATTGGCTGGAGAGCTCTAGAGAGGGTCCTGATGCCCAGTCCAAACCCAGCCCATCTACATCTATCTCTGGAGGGTGAGCGAGCAAAGGTGGGCTTCAGATATCAAAGTGTTTTTAAAGCTCCCCCAGAAGATTTCAGTCTAGGAAGCACTGCAGATCATCTGTTATATCAGGCAGATAGATGGACATAAGCAAAATGTCCCGGTTTTGTTTTTGGAGAGGGATCAAACGGTTATGTAAACCTTAATTCGTTTTGCTAATAGTATAAACAGTGGTGTTAGAACTGCCTGTGTGGGAAACGAAAAAAATTTTAAAGATCACTTTTCCTGTTACAGACCCACAAAGACGAACAAACTCTCCAAACACAAACGTACTCTCTACCAGAATGCCAACAGGGATGCTGAGACGAGCAAAGGGTGCAGGATACAAGCCTAATTTAGAGCCTTTCATTGGCATTATTTGCAAAGAGCTTGAGCTAAAACGAAAGCCTTTTCTTTACCAGCGCGCAAGAGAGGGGAAGTCACGCTCTGTCTGTTCGGAACTGATGTTCGCCCCTGCAAGGCGGGGATAAGGAGGGAGCATTTCCTAGTGGGAGAAGGCTCGGCGCCCCGCAGACTGGGGGAGGCTGGGACCAGCCCCGGGAGGGGCGGGGCTCCGGGAGGGAACGGGCTGCGCGCGCAGCGGCCGACGCCAGGGGGCGCCCTTGCACACTGAGCGGGTGTCGCCGGGTCATTCCCGCCCTCCTGCGGCGGTTTCGGTGGTCTGGGCTTCTGTTCGGTCAACCCCGCCCCTCCTTCCCCACCCCGCATTGGCGTTTGCCTCCGAGAAGGAGGGGGTTTAGGAAACGCGAATCACTCCTGCACGTCTGGGAAATGACAGGCGAATGTAATGAAATCATTTCGGCGTGGCACTTAAATGGTCAAGCGAGGGCTGGACTTGCATGAGCTTTACCGACCCTGTTCCAACCGGTGCCTGCTCCCCTTGCACCTCCTTCCTCCTTCACACTCTTCAGAACTGGGTCTGAGACTGTGTCAGCAGTCTCAGTGTTCTCTCTCTTTTTAAAGGAGAAACCTGGCAGTATTACTCATAATTTGGAAAGAATATCACATTCTGCTCCCTGCTGAAGCCACCCCAGTGTTTGCTGACTTGCTGAGAGGTTTGACTATTTCAAACTCTGTTGAGAAGAAAGCAAGATTAATCTCTTCCCATTTGTTTCCCACCTTCCTCCAAACCAGACTGGAGGAGTTTATGCATATGCATTTTTAAAGAGTTGAGGGTGTAATTCAAAGGCACATTTCCAAATTAGCTTCTCTGGGCAGGGAACAATTAAAACTGGAGTAATTCATTTATTCTAATGGAGACTGAATATTTTAACATAAAACCCACTGCACCACTAATGTTCTCCCTGCAAATGTTCCAAGGTAATTGGGAAGGTTTTGCCACTCCATTAAAAGTGCTGAAAACTGTGTGACCAAGATAAAACTGTTCTGAAGGCTGGATTATTTGGTTGGGAATATAAAGGAGTGAACATCAAGTGGATTCAGAACGACGGGTAAGTTATTGCTTTATGACTGTACTGGGTTATTTATAATCATTTCTACAATAAAATGTTCATGTTTTAAAGCACAAAACTCTCCAGTGGTCAAGACAATAGGTTGTCTGATGTTTATGTGAAATCCCATATTAGGAGTGAAATTTAAGTAACTAGCATAACACGGTGGACACTAGTCTATAAACAATGCCTTCTATTTACGGTTTGTCCCCTGAGCCCCGGCTCATCTGCTGATGGCATGCACATGCTCTTTATTACCAGTGTAGGTACAGCTGGGAGACTAATGCCACTCACCATAGAGGATGGTTAACATGGACACGGGCATGACAAGGAAACCCAGCAGCATATCAGCTATGGCAAGTGACATCAGGAAATAGTTGGTGGCATTCTGCAGCTTTTTCTCTAGGGACACTGCCATGATGACGAGTATGTTTCCAGCAATGGTTAGAATAATCACTACAGCTGTCAACAAAGCAGACCAGTTTTTTTCCTGGAGATGAAGCAAGGAGAAACATGGTGGTGAGAGGCACCCTTCACAGGAAAGGTTGGTTCGATTTTCAGAGTCAACTGTCCAGTTAAATGCATCAGAAGTGTTAGCTTCTCCGGAGTTAAAGTCATTATTGCAGAGCCTGGTGTCATCATTTAATTGCATTAAGGAGTTTGTAGTTGAGCTCAAAGAAGTATTTTCTTTACAAAGAATATCCATTTCTAAGCAGGAACTTGTGGCAGATGAGGTGTAGAAGGACTAACAAGTGACAGCCTCTGCTCACCATTCACCTTTATGTCCCCACACTCCGTCATACCCGGGCTGATGTGCACGCTGGTCTCCTCTGGCTGGCTTTTGGTCTCCCGTGATTACAATGATAGTTAAAGAACTGAACTATGATGGCTCTTGATGTTTCCTTCCTTTGCAATTTTAGGAGAGTCCACTGTTTGGCTATATTTTATTTTTCGTCAAAGCAAGGGCAAAAGAGCAGAATGAATTTTTAACATAGAGGTTGCAGAGTTTTGGGCATTCGGGGAGACAAATGCGGTCCTGGTCAAAGAAGAAAAGTTTTGTAACTACTGGGAACCTTGTTTAACTAGATCTCATTCTGTTGGTTATGCCGATCACACTAGTTTACCAACAGCAATATTCAAACAGCATGCAATCCAGAACAGCAGGATGTATGCATTCTACGTTAAGAAAGTCAATTAAAAACACATCCAGTGTTAATCCCATAGTAATTGGATGTACTTGGGGTTACAGTCCTTAGGCAGTCTGAGGTTGAATTGCCACAGCTGCCGTCAGGAATTTCAGCTGGTATTATGTTGCTTAGTCAATTAAAAAGAAAAAAAAAAACCGTAAATAAAGATTAGCAGAAAACTTTCCACACTAGAATTTCCACACTAGAAATTCTCATTGAAATGGTTACATTTCACATCAAACATAATTTCAAGCCAGCAAGAAAATACACAGCAATATAATATAGCAGCATGAGAACTTACATTTGTCTTCGGGGTCCACACACGAAATACCCTTGTTATTCTGTGACTTGCTGCATTTCTTATAGTAATTAAGCTGGTGTAGAGTCCCCGCTCCTTCAGCTTCCACCAGCATAATATGATAGTAATTTGATTTCTGTTTTGCTGACTTCAAAAACTGCATGCAAGAGGCGAGCCAGCTCCAGCACTGCGAGGATCGCGTTGGCTTCCTCTGGCACCGCTCAGCCGGGATCCTCCCTCCCTGTGCGGCTCCTCTAGGCAGACGCACACGTTCAGAAATCATTCACGAGCCCCTCAAAGTCATACAAAAGAACCACATGGGAAAGTAGGAAGTGCCGTCAGCACCAAGGGACTCCTGTTTTCCACGGGAATGGAGTAGCTTTCTGGCTGCCTCATTCACTTCATCAGACCTTCCTCTCTCTGTATGTCATAAACTGCAAGGTAGCAACTGGGGGGTGGGGAGGGGGAACCAAATAGGCTTTTTCTCTCTCTTTTTGCTACATGTTGACATCGGGAAGTTTTCCTCTGCTTTCAAGAGAGAAACTGGAGAAACAACCTTTTGTGCAGATTCCTGATAGGGCAGGTAAGCTGCACTGTGATGATTTTTTAGACTGAAAGGTGAAAAGTGAAGAGAGAGCATAAATAAAGCTAGAAAACAGTGTGTCCTGGGTATGCTGTAAGCTTACGGTAGCGCTTCCATTCAAAGCCACAGCGTTTGTACCCAGAGTGGAATTACTGACATTGGCCACATGGGCTCAGAGTGGGCTTGCAAATCTGTGGTGACAACTGGTAAACTCTTAGTACTAGTTTTATTTGTTAAATACATCATCCAACTAGCTTATTTTCATTAGCAGAAATATGCCACCCAGTTGCAATTCAAAACCTCACATGTGATAGGGAATAAGTTGGTTTTACAGAACCGACTTTTTTTTTTTTTTCGGAAGTAACGACAACCTGCTTTACTTGTAAAGGAAGCCCCTTTTCAAGTAGGTTTCTAAGAAGGCAGATTCATCTGTTTATTTTTATAGATAAGAAAATGTATTCTTTTCTGAATAGTTGGGATTTTCCAAGTTTCCATTCATCGCCTTCTTTTTATTCTGCCTAGACAAATCCAACCACTCTTGTGCCTTCAGCATGCTGTTTGTGGTCAAACCTGTACTTTATAGCCGATTATTTCCCTGAGTTCCAGACCTAAATGTTCAGCTGCCCCTTGGCTCTTAGCATTGTACCCTAGGAGACCTTGGCCTCAGCATCTTCCTGCATTCCCTCATCCCCTGCCCAGTTCTCTGTGCTTGTCTCCATTCATTCTCTTGCTTAACGGAATCACCACCTCTTCAGACAGCTGGCTGTTGTCCACGACTCTTCCTTCTTTCTCATTGCCAAATCTTTCTGAGTCAGTGGTGCCTCCTCTGTATATCTATTTCCCACCTCCCCTCTACCCCAGCTCACAGCTAGGTCTTCTGTGGTTGAGGGCGGGGCCATCCATCTCCTGGGCTGGTGCATTGGTGCCCTTAACGCTGTTCTGCCTGCCACCTTCCTGCACTCCGCATCAAATGCATATGCCAGGAAGCAGGCAGCTGAGGACACAGGTTCTGGAGTGGCAGTTCCTTGGTTTTGAATCCCAGTTCTATTACTAATAAACAGTAGGACCTCAAACCATCTAGTTGCTCTTTAAAGCTCAATCTTCTCACTTGTAAAATGGGATAATAGTAGAACTGTCCTCATAAGACTGTAGTGAAGCTAATGAGATAATGCATATAAATATTTAGCCTGTGTCTAGTTTATAGGATGCTCTCAAGGAATGCCAGTCATTTTCATTCTTATTAGTGTTCTTATTGGTAGTATTCAATAACAGAATTGGCATCGCTCTCATGCCTACATTCCTGCATCCCTCCTTGTGGAGCACGTGACTGTTTTCTTTGTTTGCCGCTCCGCCAGGCCTAGACTCTGGCTATTCTTCCACAAGCAACCTATGTGCAGACTGAACTTGCATGTTTCTAACCACTTTTATGTCTTTATACTTGTACTTCCTTTTGTCTGGACTGCTCTCATCACTTATTTTTGTTTGTTTGTTTCCATCTGGTGAATTCCTACTCAGTTTTCTAGTCTCAGTTTCGAAGGTATCTTCCCTGAATCCCAGGCTCACCATTTACCAGCTGTGTGACCTTGATTAAGCTTCTTACTCTTTCTGTGCTTTAAATAGGGAATATTAATAATAATACTTCAGAGGGTTGATTTGAAAGTGAAGTAAATTTGCCTAGGTGCCTGACACTTTTAAGCACTCAACAGTGCTTAGTTGGTATTGTTCTTATCATTAAACTTACTCTTACATTCTGTGACCCTTCTTCCTCAGTGGAGAAAAAGACTATAGCGTCTTCTGCAGTCTTCTGTGTTGACATTCATCTCAATACATGTAAACCCCATAAAGGCAAGAACTGTGTCCACCTTGTTCACAGTTGGGCACATAGTGGTGCTTAGATATATTTGTTAGAATGAATGTGTGACTGATTTATGATTATCTGCGTATATGTCTGTCTTTGCTATTAGATGGTGAACTTCTTATTTGTGTCTAAACCTTTAATACCAGGTGTGGTGTCTCATAATAAAAAGTCCTCAGTAGATGTGTTTTGATCAAATTGATTATTAGCATAAATTAAGATGAATTAATTGTTAGCATGTATTAAAAAGGAGAATCAGGGAGAAACCTAGAACCTCTAACCCTTATTTATTCATTGGGATACTAATTTAATTTTATTAGAGAGGGCAAAGGAAAATATGATTTTAAAAAGTACTCCAATGTTATAAAGCCACTCGAAAGCTTTTTGATGTCAGATTTTCTGAATTTTCTTGTTATAACTCGTTTTAGAGAATTCTGATGTTCTCAGGCAATTATTCCTAAGAACTGCTAGCCTTCTAGTCATGCCAAAACCAGTCAACGAGTTTCTTGTTCTGTGCTTTACACTGCAAAATAAATTTGTTAGTAATCATCTAAGATTATTTGCAGTTTTTATTGCAAATAATATTTTATGAATACTTATATTTTATGAATACTTGTTATGAACAAAGCAACATGGGCACAATCTAGGCCCCTGGCTACTGATTCTTCCACAGAGCTTGTCTGTTAATTGCATGAAAGTTAGATTAGGTAGGAATGATTTCTTGCGGGTCAGTCACCCCTTTTGAGTTTGGTGAAACAGGAGTGTGTATTGGCTGCTGCAGTGGGTGTTGTCATGTGCTTCCACTTCAGGACTGAGGCACTTAGTTTCCCTGATGCTAGAAGTGTTGGTGGTGGTTCTTGTCAATTATTTCTGTGAAAATTACCTTCAGCCAAAAGGCCTGCTTGACTATGATCTTGGCCCCTCCCTGGAGCATCCGTCATGCAATGTAGTGAGGATATAAAGGCTTAGTTTTCTTGCTTGAAGAATGGATGACCCTTAAAGGTCACCCTGGTTCTAGATTCCCCCATGGGCTCTGCTGAGACCTTTACTGTGACTCCCTTTGCCCAGTCTTGCTTTTCTTGCTCCCCTGCAGGTGTTGATCTGAAAGCTCTCCCCAGTACATCTTCTATGTACACGCCTGTCTCAGGGTCAGTTTCCTAGGGAACCCGACCTAAAACTTAACTTTTTTAGCTTGTGTTTTAATGCCATAATACTACCTCTGGATGAGTTGGATGTCTTTCAGAGAACAGAAAGATAAGTGTCATCTATATGTTGATGAATGCTTCCTTGCTACAAGCTTGGAGTTCTTCAACGCATGACTGGCTTTGCTACCTAATCGTGACAGGAGGAATTTAAGGTCAACAGCTCCAAAACTAAATTTATTATTTTGGACAGAATGCCTCTAGTATCTAATGGGACCTTATGTAGGAGCACATTTTACAACTAGTTTATTCTGAAGAGTTCACCAGAAAGTGATTGATTAAAATTACATGTAAATTTTTTTAATGATTGCAATGCTATTTGTATCCCTTGCTTGAATTTGTTTTGGGGTTAAAGTTGTTAGGTTTCTGAAACATTAGTGCCTTATAGATGTTAATCTATGTGAGAGTAAAAAAGTTCCTTGAGCAATCAAATCTGGAATATATTGCATCCTACAGCCTCCTCTTAGAAATATACAGTGCACATTAGCATATTAAAGCCTGTGAGAGATCCTGCAGTAAAGAAATTTGTTTATATTTATCTCCTACCCACCATCTTCCAGAACACTCATCGTAGGACTCTTTTATTTTGTTTAAATTGAGTTATATTTTGCATACGTTAAAATGTAAAGCTCTTAAGTATACAGTTTAATGAGTTTTGACAAACATATACAGTCATGCAACCAGCACCCAAATCAAGATATCAAGATAGCTACCATTTTTGAAAGTTTGCTCATGCCCTTTTTTGACCTTTGCTTAAATGGAATCATGCAGCAGAGATTTGTTTTACGTCTGGCTTCTTTCTCTCCATTGTATGTCTGTGAGATTCATCCATGTTTTTCTTTTTCTTTTTCTTTTTTTTATGAATTGTGGACTGAGAGACTGTGAAATGTCCTGGACAATCAACAGTTTTTTTTTTTCCCCTTGTGCAAAGAAACATAGATTAGATTCTTCTTATGTCTGTCCTTTTTAAACTTCTTAATTTTTCAAAACACTGCCAACCTTAACCTGCACTCAATTGATTACACCTGATTTTATTCTGATTTTGGCAGCATAGAACTATTTTACTCTGTAACCTTTAAGAATATGTCCCTAATATTTAAGAATAAGATTTCTGCTATCCAAATATTATCAATGGCATGAAAAGGAGAAAAAATATTTACAGAGAATTTCCTAAATGACATTTAATTTGTTATTTTCTTTGGGTGTTCCAATTCTAGGTTTGGAATAAGTCAGAACACCTGACTCCTGTATACCTGGAAAACAATGTCTTCAACTGCCTTCTATAATGCTGTTAGTTTGTATCAAAAGAAACAACTTCTTGAAATTAGCTAATGACTGTCATCTATCTTCTTAATTTTCTCACAGTAGTGTTTAGTTGAACATTATTCATTAATTTAATAGATGATTATTAAGTGCTGTGTTGAGCACTATTTTAGGGGCATGTATAATCACAAAGATGGACATCATTACTGCCTTAATTCATTCATTCAAGAAGTAGTTGGCAGTGATGTAATATAGTTTTTAAGGAAGAGATAGAAATAGTCAATGGTACATCGATGGCATTTAAAGTATGATACTGGGTGAGATACTCTAAGAGAGTGAATAGAGAAAAAGAAGGGAAAAGACGTGAGGACTGATCTGTGGATTACACCAATATTTTGGGTCAAGTTGGTATGGAAGAACCAGTCAAGTAGATTGAGAAGGAACACCCAGTAAGTAAGGAAGAACACAAAGAGGAAGTGGTATCCAGGTCAGATGAAAGGAAAATTGTCAAGGAGAGAGAGTGTGTAACTGGGTTAAATGCCTCCAGATAGGCTCAATATAATGAGGACTGAGAAATGACCATCACATTTATCAAAATGGTGGTCTTTTGTGAATTGCTCCACTGGAGTGGTTGGAATAAAAACTCTACTAAGTGGGTTCAAAAAAAAGTGAGAAGAGAGGAAAAACTGATGATGTGTATAAATAACTACTTTGAGGAGTTGTGAAAAACACAGTAGAGGAATAGAGTGGTGGCTGAAAGGATAAGATAAGAGGCAAAATATTTTTTTCACTGTTGGATAAATTACATGTTTGGTGGCTGGTGGGAATGATCCAGTAGGGAAGGGGAAATTGATAATGCCAAAAAAGCAGGAGATAATTGCTATAATATTTTGAGTAGGTAAGAAGGGTTGGGTCAAGTACACAAATGGAGGAGTTCCTCCATTGTAGCAAGAGAGAAGGCAGAATATCAGAATATATGGGTAGAGATGCAGGCAACTGGTAGATGTGATGATATCAGATAGTATAGTATTCAAAGCCCTTCATGAGGTTTACAGTATATAGACATTTTTACATAGTGTGTATGTTCTTTGAAGGAATTTAACAGGTGTTGTGATTGATAGTACTGAGAAGGTGTGATATTTTGATATGATAGTCAGGGAGTATCACCTATGTAAGTGGTACCCAGGCTGAGGTCCAGAAGAAAAGACTGGAGGAAGAGCATTCTCAGCAGTAGGCAGGGCGCATGGGCTACTTTGATGCTAGACTGGGCTTCTGTGGCCATGGCAGTGAGTTAGGGAATGAAACTTGAGAGTTTGTGGAGCATCACGTAAAGGCTTTCTAGGCCATGACAAATGGTCAAGATTTTATTCCAAGTGTAATAGAAAAGCAAGTTGAAAGTAAAGTGAAACAGGATAATTTCCTTTAGGCTATAAAAAGATTATTGTGTTTGTTATGTGGGGAATGGAGTGGAGGGTGACAGGAATGAAAGTAGGGATATGGTTAATAGATATTGTAGTTGCTCAAGTGAGAGATGGTGGCAGCTCAAACTCAGTTTGTGATAGTAGAGATGGAAAGAAATAGATATATTTTAGACACAGAAGCACCAGGACGTCAGATTTGCTGGGTATGGGATGTTGGACAGGTGAGGAATTAAGAGTAAGAATCAGGGATGACTTTCTAGGGTTTTGGATTGAACAACTGAGTAGATAATACTGTCATTTATGAAAGTGAGGTAAGACTGCAGCGTTGGGTTTTAGGAGCAGAGGAAATAATTCTATCATGAATACCCTAATTTTATTGTCTCAGTTAAGTTTAATTGCTTGTGACAAAAATCCTAGGATAACAATATATTAAGCAGGACAGTTTTTCCATCACATAAATGAAGTCCACAGATAGTTAATCCATGACTGACATCACAGTTATCAGGAACTTATCCTCTCTGTCTTGCTGCTCTGCCATCTTTAGAGTGAAACTTTGTGACACAAGTTGGATACTTAGGATCCAACCATCTTGTCTACATTCCAGTTGGCAGGAGGAGGAAAAGATAGTTTTTCCCTCCTCCAGTATCATGCATGAAACTTCTACTTATTCTTACTGGCCAAAACTTGGATACATAGTCACTCTAGGTGCAAGGGAATGGGGAAGAACTTGAAAATGTAATCTTTATTTCAGCTGGCTGTGTATCCACTTATATATCAGAAACCTTATTACTAAATAAGAAAGGAAGAATGAAAATGGGGAAAGGCTTAGCAGCTGAATATATGAATCAGGAGATACAAAAGCAATCAGGGAAGGAAGTATATGAGGGGAGACCCCCCAAAACCCAAAATTTATTTATAAAAAATTGTGTATTTATTCTTACATGTTTAAACTTTGGTTATTTTCAAAGTACTCTCTGTTTGATGCAATATACCTATTGAGATGCTTTTCCCACTGCTCTAAACAGTTTTTGAATTGTCAATTTTGATGCCTTTTAGTGCTTCTGCAGTTTTTTGTTTTATCTCTTTCACATGGGAAAAATATTTTCCTTTGAGAATTTTTTAAATCAGGGGAAACAAAAGGAAGTCACTTGGGGCAAGAATGCATGAATAGGGAGGATGGAGTATGAGGGACATGCCATTTTTGGTCAAAAACTGCTGACCTTGATAAAAACAGTTTCATCGATAATGTTAAAATGTACAAGGGCAACATGGTGTGGAGGCTCTGAGAGAGTGTGAGGTAGAGGAGTATAAATTAGATAAGATGTGAGACAAATGATAAGCATCATCGAGAAAAATAAAGCATGGGTGTTTAGGGATTAGAGAGGATTTGTAGTATTAAATGGATGGTCAGGAAAGGCTTCATTTATGAGGAGTTTGCATTTTACCAATGACTTCAAGTGAGAAAGGAAATAAGTCATGCAAGTAACTCAGGGAGACTGTTCTAGTTAGAGGAAACAGCAAGTTTCTCTATCTCAGCAAGTGCAAAGGACTTGAGGTAGGGACACAAGCGAGTGTCTGAGGGCCAGCAAGGGCAGGAGTGTACCTGGAGCAGTGTGAGTGAGGGGGAAATTTCAGGTCACAGGTAGCTTTGTAGAGGCCATAAAAATCTCAGCATTTGCTCTTAGTGAGATGGGAAGGCATTGGATTTCAGCAGAGATGTGCCATGCTCGTGCACACATTTAAGTAGATCACTCTGACTCTTTTTGGGGGAATAAAATGGGATAAGAGGTGGGTAGGAGGAGCAAGGAAGCTGAAATACTAGTTTCAGGTGAAGAGATGGTGGTGTGGCTTCAACTAGAGTAGTGGTGGTAAGTTTGTGAGAGATGGTCAGATTCTGTGTCTGTTTTAAAGGTAATAGAACAAATGAAACTTGCTGATGGATAGGGATAGGGTGTGGGATGTGAGAGAAAAAGGAGACAAGGATGACCCTGAAGGTTTTAGATCTGAGCAACTGGAAGGATGGAGTTGTCCTTAATTGAAATGGGAAGGCTTCATGGGGAGCTGATTTTTTGGATGCAATGCACCTATTGCATCTGATTGATCAGATCAGTCTTGGATGTGCCAATCTTGAGATGTCTGTAAGACAAATAACTGTGTCTATAAGATAGTTGAATATAAGGGTCTGGAATAGAGAGGATGAGGCTACAATTATAAATTTGGAAATGTTCAGTATATACATGGTATTGAAAGCCATGAGATAGAATGTATATATGTTGAGTAGAGAAGTAGTTCAAAGTCTGAATCAGGAGGTACTTCAACATTTAGAGGAAAGATGAGAAGTCACCAGTTAAGGAGACTGGTGGAATTGGTAAAGAAAGAGAAAAAGCAGAGAAGGTGATTTTCTGGAAGCCAAGAGAATAAAAAAATTTCAAGAAGGAGAGAGACCAAATGAAATACCATAAAACTGTTAATAATCATGTACTCGAAGAGCATTTTATTATGTGGGAAATTTTGCACAAGCTAATGTTTAGTAAGAATGAGCTCTATATTCTTTACTTAAAAAAACATGTATACATGGTTCTAAACTGGAATAAAACATATTAAATCATTGACAGTGATTTCCTCTGGGTTAAGGAGTTATGATTTGCTTTTCATTTTATACTTATTTGGGATTTTGTAAATTTCTGAAGCACATATGTGTTATGTTTATAAACATAAAATAATTATTTAAAAATATTTGAAATAAGTACAGGTAAAAGAAGAGGGCCAGAGATGATCTTCTATTCTATTCTAATCATTACTGGAACACATTGACTTTAAGGTGAAATTTTTAAACAGCTTGTTTTTGTTAGATGTAGTAGTTATGTTATTCAGGATTATTATTGACAAATGGCAGAATTCCTAGTAAAAAAAGCCTCAAGGGAGATTTTTCATGAAATTCACAATTCCAAGGTGAGACTAACTTAAGACACAATCTAGTGGCTTAAAAGGATCTTTTTAGGACTAATTTCTATCTCTGGAAGCTGCTTTCTTCTCTCTGGTGGCTGTTGGCAATTTCAATTTTATATAATTGCAGCCTGTGAAACAGGATTTAATTTTGTGATACAGTATTAATTTGTCATTTGCAGGGAAAACTCTGTTTGGACCTATTTGGGTCATATGTCCATTTCTGAACTGATCATGGTAGCTAGGGGAATGGAAGACCCCAATTGGCCAGTCTGAGTGAATAGGGGGTCAGAGCACATGACTGACCATTTTCAGTGGGAATATATGGAAAGGGCCTTTTCCCAAATAAAAAATTGTTGCTCAGGTCAGTAAAGTGATGACTGTCCACTTTATTAGAGGAGACTACACGGCTTATCTATTTTTTTTTTTTTTTGCTGTGTTTTTATTCAACTAGATTGGCTCTAGTGCCTGAGTCATGCATAGAGCCATCACTTATCTTTTTTCTTTTTCTTTTTTTTTTTTTTGCAGGTCACAGAAAGGCCA
Source organism: Cephalopachus bancanus (assembly GCA_027257055.1). NCBI lineage: Eukaryota > Metazoa > Chordata > Mammalia > Primates > Tarsiidae > Cephalopachus > Cephalopachus bancanus. Next base: position 2,562,272 of record JAPVLO010000251.1, on the reverse strand, counting down.
TTTGGTACATTGTTATTCTGGAGTTAAATAGCACTCCAGGCAGTCAGTGATCTAAAAGTGTGTTTCCTGAAATACCTAGTTTACTACCAGGATAACTTAAGTTTGGGAGAAATGAATATGTTATCACTTTGATTCTCATTATAGAGAAAGAGGATTACCTTTCTTGTAAGAAAAGCAGAGAATTATCTGAGGCAAATACTTTTGCTGGCCCCAAATAATTACCCTCACTGAATTTTGCGAATGCCTATTGGCTGAAATTTTTTAAAAATTTATTTTATTTTAAACATGTGGGGTACAATTAAGGATTAGATATAGAAGTGATCATTATACAGATAAAGTTTGGGCCTATCTTTGGTCCCCACTTTGCCTGGTTTGAGATCAGGTACCCTTATTCATGTTATGTGTTCCCATCTCCCCTGACAGTATCAGATACTGCCAATCCCTTATGATAGATGTTCAGGGTCCACAATTGGTTGAATCTTAAGATGTTTGGCCAGGATCCTAAGTTTTGTTTTGGCACCAACTATTAGGTGTCTGTAGAGTGTTTTGAAGGAATATTTTAGGTACATTTACTCCTCATTCCTAACTAGGGCATGTAGTGAACCAGACAGGACTGTCTCTGTTGCAAGTGTTCTGTTTGCCTGGTCAGAACCGCGCTAACAGTCAGTTGAACCTCTCCTTTGAGATTCACACTGGTTCACACTTAACACTCAAGGTACCTTGGGGGATGGAATAGGACTGATGGTTGAAGTCTTTCCCAAGGGAGAGAAACTCTTTAGACCAATTTTTCCAAACAAGCACTGTGAGAGAAGCAGGCTATGGGAGGAAAGAAACACACTAAAAGCAAAATAAGGAGAGCTCACTACTCAGCAGATAGATTTTTAACTTGTTTCTATCAATGAAGGCTGTACCTTTAAGCAGTATGGCCTAAATGTGTCCTTAATTTTGGCCCATATTGGTGCTTTCCTTCCTTTGTGGTGAGTGGCAGTGTGGGAGCAAGGAAGCCTTAAATTTTGACAGGATAAAATGGGTAGATCATAGGCTTGGTTCCTCTGTATTACAATGGGTTCCACATTCTCAGTTCAGTTAGTGTGAATATGAAATGCTGCCTTCCTTGGAAATATACCAGTATACTAGAAAAGTCAATTTTTCACCTTTGTGAGGTCACTTTTTAAAACCAAATTATTGTTCCTTCTGTCTACCTTACATTGATGATGCAGGCAGTTCATCCCTTTGGGACCTTTTACAAATATCTCAGATAGTTGGCGGGGGGGGGAGTGGGGGGGTCCCAGAAACCACTGAAATGTGTCAGAACATTACTTCAATTGAGCTTTTCCTATGGCCACATTTTGTATACATTGAGATAAATTACTTTTCCTGATATTTTCCATATCACATTATGCTTAAGTATGTTATCCAGAATAAGGTTGTATGTTGTGTTTCAATATGTCTGCTCCTTACTTTTGAAGTGAAAAAGATACTCACATGTTTTATTTGTAAAAAATTAATCATTTGTGCTCCTATCTGCCCTTAAAGCAAGGTATTCAGTTTCTCCCTTTTGAAGCTCATTACTATCCCTACTTCCCTCAAATTGATGACAGTCTGGAGTCTTAGACCAAAGAGGTCAGTCCTTCTTCAAACCTCTTGTGGGCAAAAAATTGAAGTTATTAGTCCACTTCTGCCGTTGCTTCTTGCTGCCACATAGTGTCTCCGTTGCAGCCTTTTCTGCCCTTTTAAAGAAAAGTTGATCTTCTGTTATGGAGGTGCCCTTGCTCCTTTGTATTCTGCTGTAGTTGGGAAGTCAGGGCAATTCTTCATTCATACTTATATGGTGGCCATGGCCTCTAGAGTCCAAGACTGTAGTAGGGTAACTTGGTTTGGGACTCTTCCTACCAGAACCACACACACTTAGACCCCAGGAGTTTGTGAATCCTCAAAACAGAGGGAGTGAAGAAGACTGGATGACTACATTTCTGGAATTTTTAGAGGAGAAGTATTCATAGCATATGAGCTGGCTTTGATGTCCTTTTAGGTCCCTTCCAATCCTGATATTGTTTGATTCTGTGAACCTAAACGAAAATGTCTTAAATTTGGTCTTTATTTTGTTTTTAACTATAACAATAAGTGTATTTTGTGAAAAAGTCAAACCATGTAGATCTCTCTTCTAATCACATGCCGCATATTTTATATCCTTTCAGATATTTTTGCATATGCAAATGTGTTTGCATATATGTGTGACTGATTATATGTATAATATATATGTGATATGTATGATATATATAATTTAAACATGCATAGATTGATAACAAATTCTACTGATGAATATACCATAATTCATTTAACTGGTCTCTTTTTGATGAGCAGGATAAATTATTAGGATTGCAAGTGCTAAATTTCAAAGATATCAACAAATATCTATCTAAAATAATATGCTAACTTTTATTCCTACCAACAACTTATTAGTAATTTCCTTACACCTCGCATAGGGGTCTTTAAATTGGCAGCTAAACATTTTTACATCATATGAACCACCACCAGTTGGTTACTCTACCAAAACTTGTATCTCACTATAAAGCACATACAATTCTTATTTTTTTCGGTTGAAGTTATTTATGACAAATTTATTTATGCACAAACCTTAACGGCCTGAAATTGTAGCAGCATTTTTGGAAGCTGCAGTCTTAGGAATTCGAAGAAACTGTGATTTTCATGTGTGATATTTTTATCCCACAGTTTGAGATTTCCTGCTTTTACCATTTCTATCAGTGTTCATTTTATCTGCATTTGCATTTTAGCAACTTGTTTACAGAGAATTTCTCTACACAGATCAAGTGCTTTTCTCTACATCACTTTCCATAAAGAAAAGTCAAAGGCTGTAATGTGGAGAAACTATTTCGCCTACTAATGCATTGGGAAAACATAATACAAGACTTATGAAGAGTTGTGACTCACCAGGGTCTTCACAGCTCTTCTGACTCTTAAGCATATGTATACCTTAATTACTTGATTTGCTAGCTTTATTTTTAAATAATGTCTATAAAGGAAGAGAAAATCATCACATTCACATTACTTTTTGCTTTCTTTCCCACTTGTCCTTTCAATTTCGTTATGTTCCTTCTAAACATGTCTAGGGTTTATAATGTTAAATCCCATTTTCTGATCACAATCCCTACATCTGTCCTAGTCTTAGTCCTGTAGTTTGATGGGATGAATGCTCACCACAATCTATTTTGTCATAGTTGTCCAGTTATTATAGCTTTGGTCTGTTAAAGATTGTTCTCTAGTGGTTTCTTAAAAAATGAGTCATGAGACCATATCCCCTGAGTGTTTAACATTTCAACAACAATTATCTATTGCCTTTGTCCTTGAACATTTGATCAGTCTAAAATTCTTGTGTGGGCCAGGTGCAGTAGCTCACGTCTGTAATCCCAGTACATTGGTAGGCCGACATGTGAGGATTACTTGAGACCAGGAATTTGGGACCAGTCTGGGCAACATAGCAAGACCTCATCTCTACAAAAAAAAAAAAAAAAAAAAAGCTAGGTGGTGGCCTGTACCTGTAGTCCCAGCTACTTGATAGACTGATGTGGAAGGATGGCCTGAGCCCAGGAAGTTGAAACTGTGATGAGCTGTGATCATGCCACTGTACTTTTCAGCCAGGGTGAAGAGTGAGACTTTGACTCAAAAAAACCCAAAAAACAAAAACAGCCCCCCCCAAGAAAAACTAGATAGATAGATAAATAGATAGATAGAATTCTTGTGTCACATTTTATTTTTACTCTGGGTGTGGGATTGAATATGACTGGGGAGAAGTATGAATTCAGTGACATTTCCCCCCTTTTAAGTGTCTGAAGCTTTTTGTCTGGATGCTCAAATAACTCTTTTTGTTGTTGTTGTTGTTCATTTTTGTTGTTGTTGTTCTTTTAAAACAGTCTCATTCTGTCATTCAGGTTGTTGCCACAGCCTCAACCTCCTGGGCTCAAGTGATCCTTCTGCCTCAGCCTCCAGAGTAGCTAGGACTATAGGCATGTGCCACCATGACTGGCTAATTTTTATTTTTATTTATTATTATTATTTTTTTTTGAGTTGGAGTCTCACTCTGTCACCCAGACTGGAGTGCAGTGGCCGCTCCCAGCCACTGCAACCTCGACCTGCTGGGCTCCAGCGATCCTTCCGCCTCAGCCTTCCAAGTAGCTGGAATTGTAGGCACGCGCTACCATGCCTGGCTAATTTTTTTGATTTATTGTAGAGATGAGGCCTCGCCAAGTTGCCCAGGCGGGTCTTGAATCCGCGGGCTCAGGCAATCCACTCATCTCAGCCTCCCAAAGCGCGGGATTACAGACTGAGCCACCGAGCCCAGTTTATTTTTATTTTTGTAGAGATGAGGTCTTGCTGTGTTACCTAGGCTGGTCTCAAACTCCTGGGTTCAAGCGGTCCTCTCACATCACCCTCCCAAATTACTGGGTGTGACCACTGTGCCCAGCCTATTTTAAGCTTTTGGCATCTAGTAAGTTTACCAGGTTGTATATTACTTTTGGTTCTTCTGCGTCATGCTTTCCTGGAACATCGCCTGCTCTTTTCATCTGCAGATTAAAATTTTTCTTGAATGTCTCTGAAATTTATTGTGTTTTCAGAAGTTTTCTTAGCCGGGCTCGGTGGCTCAGCCTGTAATCCCGTGCTTTTGGGAGGCTGTGAGTGGATTGCCTGAGCCTGTGGGTTCGAGACCCACCTGGGCAGCGAGACCTCATCTCTACAATAAATCAAAAAATCAGCCGGGCATGGTAGCTCATGCCTGTAATTCCAGCTACTTGGAAGGCTGAGGTGGAAGGAAAGCTGGAGCCCAGCAGGTCGAAGCTGCGGTGGCCAGGAGCAGCCATTGTACTCTAGTCTGGGCGACCGAGTGAGGAACCAACTCAAAAAAAAAAAAAAAGAAAAGAAAAAGAAGTTTTCTTTTTACTATTTTGTTTGTCTTCTTTAGAGACACCAATTATGAACATGTTATATTGCCTTTGTTCACTTTTACATTTCATTTGATTTACTTTTCTCAATCCTGTCCTCCTTTTCTTTCACCGTGGTTGGCAGTATCTAGTCTTTTTGCTGCTTCCAATGTGGTCTCTACATTTCTGTGACTATTTTGTGTTTTCTTTCATGAGACAGATTCCATTACATCCTCTTCTGATGTCCTTGCTATCTTACTTGCTGTTACTTGAGATTTCGAATCACTGCTTCAATCTCTTGTTTATATAAATGATTGCTTTATTAAGACCTCTACAGTTATTCATGTCATATGTTTGGTCAAAATTTTAATCTTTATGGAAATTTTTTTGGAAGGGAAAATATTCTTGGTTTGCCAGTTTTGTTCTTTCCTTTTAAAACAAAATTTCTCCATAGGTTCTCCATAGGAACAGAGTTTTGTCTTAGTGGATTGATGTCTAGTTTGCTTAAGTTCTTGATCCTGCTGTGTGTGTGTGTGGTGGGGGACAGAGGGGAGAGAGAGAGAGAGAGAGGAGAGTAATAGAGAAAGAGAGAGGAGACAGACAGAAATTGAGAGAGAAGGAGGGGAGGATAGAGAGAGGAGAGAGAGGGGAGAAAGAGGAGAGAAGAGAGAGCAAGAGAGAGATGAGAGAGATTTTAATCTCTTCCCTAACCAGCAGTGATTGATGCTGCCAGACAGCAATCAATGGACAGAATGTCCTGTAGTCAGTCTGCCCCACTCACTGACAGACGCTTCCTGATTTTTCATTCAGTCCTGCCTTTTTTGAGCCAAATGGGATCAGGGAAGCTCTTGCTATCAGTGTGCCTACTCCATTCTGTTACAAGAAAAAGGGGGGATTTATTGGTTTTCTCTTTTATAATTTGCCACCCCCTAGAAAAATGGATGTGGCCAGCTTTGTCTGAGATCTGTAGCCATAGGCATGCTCTCTTGGCATCTTTGCCCACCACTCTTTGACCTCCCCTGAACTTGGCAGTCCTTTCTCATATATGGTGGTTTAATGTTATGATGGGCTTCCAATTTTGTTAAAGATGGAGTATGTCTCTGTTTCTAACTCTTACCATTTTTTTATGGTGCCCCAAAGGAGAAGGGAACAAAGTTGTCTGTCCTGCATATTTTAGATTAGATGTCTCTTTGTTGCATTGGAATGAATTATGTTTGAATTAGTCACATAGACTAGACTTTCTTCCCCTAAGAGTTCTATTTTGTGTCAGTGCATTATCTTTCATTCATTTTAAGGATTTGCTATTATGCCTCCTAAGCTTATGAAAATGATGAAAAGTGTGCTTAAAAATCAAGAAGGAAAGTCTTCTGTTTTTTCTAAATATAAAAAGACTTAAAGAAGAAGCTAATGTCTTATGACGTATGAGTACCCAAGCTTTTGATATGACATTGAAGACTGATAACTTCAAGAAGTCTTACTAACTTCAAGAGTTAGTAAGATGGTTATTTGATTTATTTAACTCAATAGGAGGGTGGGTATAATGATACTCTCTAGAGCAAGGATTAGCAAACTATGGCCCTCAGGCTAAATACTACTTGCCACTTGTTTTATAAATAAAGTTTTATTTGAACAAAGCCATACTTATTTACTTAGATACTGTCTATGGCTTCTTTCATGCTACAATGAAAGAGGTGAGTAGCTGTATCAGAAATCGTGCCCTGCAAATTCCAAGGTATTTATCTATTCCTTTACAGAACAAAAAATTGCTGACCCACTGCTTTAGGAAAACTATTCTCTATCATTTTATGATTATCTATTGCTGTTTCCCCCCAATATTTCATTCTAAGAATAAATCAGAAACTTCCATCTTCCATTTCTGTCCTCTTAGTACATAGTATTTGAAAGTTTGGCATGTAAACAGAACTTTTAAATCATTTTTTAGCCACAGATCTGACCCCATTTTTGTATACAATCAATTCACTTTTTAAAAGATGTCAGAAAATTAAATTTTTAAAGATTTAAAGGTAAAGAGCAAAGTTATTATATTTTTACTGTTGTCTTTAGTAATCCTTTTGATATTTAGAAGACTGTCAGGCAATATATTGATCTTTTGTGACTGTAAAACTGCCCCCAAATTTTGTTAGTGTCTATATTGGGAGTGATCATGATTGATCACTTTTAGAGTCATTTGCAACTGATCCTAGTTGCCAAGGATCCACTGTGGAATATAAAACTTTATTCACCCAACTACTTCTTTTTTTCCATTTTACTTTATGCTTCTATTTCCAGATATCTTTTTCTTTATTGTAATCAGAAACTATAATAATGATATACTAATTGTATGTGCTGCTCCAAAATAAAAATAAAGCCAGTGAAAGAGGCAGTATTCTTGCTTGAGAAAGCAGTAATGGAACCAATAGGAAGAGCACTCAAAACATGCAGTAAGGTTGATTGCTGTGTTTGATTTTGTTGACCATGTGCTTCTGTTATTTTTCTCAATAAATCCTTGATCTTTTTATTTAAAGATTGACTAAATAAAGATTGTTGTTGAAGTGTGCCCTATTTTTTCTTTTGTGTGACTAGGGCTGGCTAATTTAAATTTAATTTGTCTTAGATTTTAACCATTGTTCCTCCCAATCGTTTCCAAATCCTGTCTGCTCTGGAGCCCAGATGAGAACAGGGGGATGAGGACAGAGGCTGTGTACACAGGAGATATTCAGTCAGTATGCTATTACTAACAACACACCAGCTTCTCTTGCAGCGTCTGACAATGAGTTGCCTTTTAAATGAGAACACACTCGATCTAACTTCCATTCAGCTTGAAATTCGTCAATACCCAGATATGTTTTTACTGTTGCAGTTAGATTTGACTGCTGGAGCTTGAGCATCCTTCTTACTTCAACGACACTTATTTTAGTGATACCCACTGCGTCAGGATCACAGCTCCAGGTTGTTGAAAACTGTGTCACAGCCAGTGCTTTCTTAGGCATCCCGCTGTACACCACAGGGATATTGTTGCTGAAGAAGATGTATGTCTATCTAGCAGCTCAGTCACACCTACCATTTGCTTTCCCACTGCAGAAAATCATGCAAAATTGGATAGACCTAAAAAGTCCTCTGGTGTTATCTAATTCTGAATGGGCATAAATAGTCTATTGTAGTGTGTTTTCCCACACTGATATTGTTGTGTTTGCCAACACTGATAAGGGTTATACACCCTTAGTACATTACAGAATTTATAGCAGTTGGTTTTCTATGAAACTTACATTTGTGTTCTAGAGTTAAGAAAGAAAGGGAGGTGAATGTGTACATACTGAACTATGTTCAAAGCATTATGGTTTGCATATGTTATATACTCCTGACAACAACTCTGCGAGAGGTGAAATAGAATCTGTGACACAAATGCCCCTCTGAGAAGTCAAGAAATGGGTCAGTGCTGGGTGCTGGCAACTCAGTGCCTATGTCTGTTATCCCTTCCTTCCTTACTGCATCACTTTTTCTTCACCATATATTTTAAATTTTCTGGTGTTTTGGTTTTAAAAATGTAAATGGCCTAATGATTGCTATTTGTTTTGTTATGGATATTTTAGATATGTTTAAACTTGTTATTGTATTGCAATTTAATATATTGCAGCAAAATGCACATATTGCCAGTGTACAACTCAAATAATTTTTCTAAACGGAATATACTCATGTTATTAACACCCAAATTGAAAAACAGAAAAACACCAGCATCCCCCAAAGCCCTCTTTCTTTCTTCTTTTAGTCATTCTCCTTCATAATCCAAGAATAATTACTATCCTGACATTTTTTTCTTAAAATTTTTTTTTTTTAAATTTTATAGATGCGGGGTACAATTCAGGGTTAAGTTTTCAAATGTTCATTATGCAAGTACTCTTGTTGATGAGGTGTGTCTCCCACCTCCCCCAGCAGAATCCCACTACTGCCAATCCTGCCTCCCCCCCAGCAATTTCCCACTACTGACAATCTTTTTCTTATAGTATTATGATAGTTGTTCAAGGTCCACTTATGAGTGAGAACATGTGATACTCAGTTCTTTGTTTTTGTGATAGATCACTCAGTATTATAGTCTCTAAGTCCATCCATGTTGTGAAGTTCATACTTTTGTCCCTCTTTATGGTTGTGTAATATTCCATTGTGTATATGTATCACATTTAAAAAAATTCAGTCCTCTTTCTGTGGGTAAGCATGTTTGGTTCCATGTTTTTGCTACTGTGAACAATGCTGCAGTAAACATACATGTGCAGATATCTTTTTCATGGAGTGGTTTGGATTCCTCTAGGTTATATTCCCAGGAGGGGGATTGCAGGGTCATATAGAAGGTCAATTTTTAGACCTTTTAGGAATCGTCAAACTGTTTTCCATGGAGGTTGTACTAGTTTACACTCCCACCAACAATGTAGAAGTGCTCCCTTTCCCCCGCATCCTCTCCAGCATCTGTTGTTTTGTAAGTTATCGATGTTGGCCATCCTGATTAGAGTTAGGTGGTATCTCAGTGTGCTTTTAATTTGCATTTCTTTGATGACTAGTGATGCAACAAGGGTACTTGCATAATGAACATTTTTTCATGTATCTGTTGACTCATCGAGTGTCTTCTTTTGAGAAATGACTGTTCATATCTTTGGCCCACTTTGTAATGGGACTGTTTTGGTTTTTTTTTCTTTTTGACACGTTTGAGTTCCTTGTAGATCCTAGATGTTAATCCTTCGTTACACATACGGTTGGCAAAAATTTTTTCCCAGTCCGTGGGCTGTCTCCCTGCTTTCTTGATGGTTTCATTGGCTTTACAGAAACTTGTCAGTTTGATGAAGTCCCACTTGTCTAACTTATCTCTTAAGGCATGGGCACTTGGGTTTTGATCAGGAATTGGTTGCCAGTTCCATTTTCCATAAGGGTGTCTCCTGCGTTTTCTAAGGTTCTTATAGTTTGAGGTTTTACATTTAGGTCTTTGATCCATTTAGAGCTAACTTTTGCGTTTGGTGATAGGTAGGGGTCTTGTTTTAATCTTCTGCATGTGGTCAGCTAGTTTTCCCAGCACCATTTATTGAATAGGTTCTCCTCTCCCCAGTGGTTGGTGGTAGAGACTTTGCTGAAGATGAGTTGGTTGAAAAATTGAGGTTTTGCTTCTGGAATCTCTATCCTGTTCCATTGGCCTATATGCCTATTTTCGTATCAATACCAGGTTGTTTTGATTATTGTAACTTTATAATAAAGTTTAAAGTCTGGGTGTGCGATATCTCTCACTTTTTTTTTGCTGAGGATTGTTTTGGTGATTTATGGTTATGTTTCTATATTAATTCCTGTATTATAATTTCCAGGTCTGAGAATAATGCTGCTGATAACTTAATGGGTATTGCCTTGGGTAGGATAGACATCTTAACAATGTTGACTCTTTCAATCCATGAGCATGGAATACTTTTCCATATGTTTGTGTCATCTTTGATTTCTTTGAGCAGTGGTTTGTAGTTTTCATCGTAAAGGTCTTTCACATCTCTGGTTAGGGAGATGTCAAGGTATTTCTTTTCTTTTTTTTGGCTGTTGTGAAAGGGACTGTGCTTTTTATGTGTTTTTCTATTTGTTTATTGTTGGTGTATAGAAATGAGACTGTCTTTTGCACATTTATTTTATACCCTGAGACTTTGCCAAAGTCCTTTATCAGTGCAAGGAGGTTTTAGACAGATTCTCTTGGATTTTCAAGGTATACAATCAAGTTGTCTGCAAAGAGGGATGACTTAACTTCCTCTTTTCCTATACGGATACTTTTGCTCTCTTTCTCTTGTCTGAGTGCTCTAACTAGGACATCCAATACTTTGTTGAACAGGAATGGTGAGAGTGGGCCCTTGTCTTCCTCCGGTTTTCAGGGGAAATGGGTCCAACTTCTGTCTGTTTAGCAGTATATTGACTGTGGATTTCTTCCAGATGGCTCTTACTATTTTGAGGTATGTTCCATCTATGCCTAGATGTTTGAAGGTTTTTATCAAGAAGGGATGCTGGATTTTATAAAAAGTTTTTTATGTGTCTCAATGATGAATCATGTGGTTTTTGTCTATACATCTGTTGATATATTTAGTTACATTTATGGTCTTACAGATGTTGAACCACCCCTGCATCCCAGGGATGAAGCCTACTTGGTCATGGTGGATGATTTTTGAGATGTGTTGTTGGATCCAGTTTGCTAGATTTTGTTGAGAATTTTGGCATTTATTTTCATCAAGGATACTGGCCCATAGTTCTCTTTCTTTGTTGGGTCTTTACCCAGTTTGTACCCATCAATGTGATATTAGCTTCAGAAAATGATTTAGGGAGAGTTTCATCTTTCTCGATGGAATACTTTCAATAGGATTGGTATCAGCTCCTCCCTATATGTTTTGTAGAATTCTGCTGGAAAGCCATCTGGTCCAGGTCTTTTTTTTAATAGGTAGTTTTCTTATGACATAGTCCATTTCCGGGTTGTTATTGGTCTATTTAGGGTCTCGATTTCTTCTTGTTTCCACCTGAGGAGGTTGTGGGTTGTCAGAAAGTCCTCCATTTCATTTAGGTTTTTGAGTTTATTTCTATACAGGTGTACATAGTAATCTCTGATAATCTTTTGTATTTCTTTGGGTCAGTTGTGATGTGATCTTTTGCATTTCTGATTGTGTTTATTGGGGCTTTTTCTCTCTTTTTCTTGATCAGTCTAGCTAGGGGTCCATCAGTCTTGTTTATCCTTTCAAAAAACCAGCTTTTGGTTTCATTGATTTTTTTTGTGTGTGTGTATTATATTTTTGTCTTCTATGTCCCAAGTTTGAGCTTTTATTTTGATGATCTGGATTCTTCTGCAGAAGTTAGGTTTTTAGTGGTCTTGCTTTTCCAGCTTCCTTTTGTTAGGCTGTTAACTTGTGATATTTCTGTTTTCTTTGTGTGTGCATGTAGATATATAAATTCCCCTCTTATTACTGTTTTAATGGCATCCCAGAGATTTTGGTAAGATGTTTCTTCATTTTCCTTTATTTTCAGATATCTTTTAATCACTGTTTTGATTTCTGTGTTGACCCAGGAATTGTTTAGCATCATGGTGTTTAGTGTCCATGTCTTTGTGGGTTTGAGGGGAAATTTGTTGGTGTTGATATTTATTTTTATTCCACTATGGTCTGAGAAGGTGCATGGCAGAATTTCAACCGTATGGAATTTGTTTATGCTTGATTTATGGCCGAGGATGTGGTTAGAGTACATTTCATGTGGTGATGAATAGAATGTATATTTCGTGGTTGTTGGGTAGAGTGTTCTGTAGATGTCAATTAAGTCCATTTGGTCAAGCATCACACTGAGGTTCCAGATTTCCTGGTTGACTTTTTGTCTTGATGATCGAACTAGGGTTGTTAGTGGGGTGTTTAAGTCCCCAGCTGTGATAGTGTTAGAGTCAATATCTTGTTTTAGTTTACCTAGAAGCTGCTTTATGAAGTCAGTGCTCTTATGTTGGGTGCATATATGTTTAGGATGGATATATATTGTTGACGGATTGAACCTCTTATCATTATATAGTGACCTTCTGTGTCTTTTTGAATTTTTGATAGCTTAAAGGGTATTATATCTGATATTAAAATTGTGACTCCTGCTTTTGTTTGTGTTCCATTCGTCTGAAATTTTATTTCCCATTCTCTTACTTTGAGTCTGTGAGTGTCCTTTCTGGTGAGATGAGTCTCTTGGAGACAATATATTGTAGACAATGATATTTTATACAATTTGCCATTCGATGTCTTTTCAGTGGTGCATTTAGTCCATTCACATTTAGGTTAACTATTGAGATGTGAGAGTCTATCCCTGTCATAAGGTTTTTATACAGTTTGTTGTTGCTGCTGTTTGTTTGTTTGTTGGCTTTCTTTTGATTTTTGAGTTGATTCAGGTATGTTTTCAATCTTTTTCTTGCATTCTTGTGAAGGCATTGTCATTCTTTTTTTCCTTTCTTCTGTGTTTAATACTTTCTTAAGTGTTTCTTGTAGAGCTGGTCTGGAGGGAGCATAAAGTCTTTGGGATTGAATGTCTGAGAAGGATTTTAATTCTCCATCACTGAGGAAACTTAGCTTAGCTGGGTAGGTAACTCTTGGTTGAAATTGTTTATCTTTGAGAACTTTGAAGATTGGGCTCAAGCTCTCCTAGTTTGAACTGTTTCTGTAGATAAGTCTGCTGCTATTCTAATTGGTCTTCCCTGGTAGGTAGTCTGACCTTTATCTCTTGCTGCCTTTCAGATTTTTTTCTTATATACATACTTTGTGTAGGTGAATTACTATGTGTCTAGGAGTTGGTCTTCTCATTTGTTGTCTTGCAGGGGTTCTCTGAATCTTTTGTGTCTGAATGATCACATCACTGATGAGATGAGGGAAGTTTTCTTGAATAATTTCATGGCATGTTTGGTCCAGGGTAGTCTGTGTCTCTATATCTGCTCAGGGATTCCAATTAATCTTAGGTTCAGCTTTTTGGAAAAAAATCACTCATCTCATCAGGTTTTGTTCTGTCTTTTTAAGCTTCTTTTCTATGTTTTTAACAGTTTGAGTTAGTTCCATATTTTGGTTCTAAGCTCTAAGATTCTTTCTTCTGGTTAGTTAATTCTGCTTTCCATGCTTGTCAGTTTGTTGTTTATTTCATTCACTGTATTCTTTGTTGCTGTTATCTCAGTTCCCAACTCCTTCATTCTTTCTTCTTGTCTCTCCTATTTCTATTTATTATTTCTATTAATATCTTGATATTTGGGCTTGTGGTTTGAGATCAATCATTCTGGGGGCTCTTCATTGTTTGAGTTCTCAGTGGCTGACCTCTTAGGGGTCTGTGTGAGACTCATATTCTTCCTTTGGTTTTTATTCATTTGTGTAGGTTTTCCTCCCACCTTTTTTTTTTTTAACCTCTTCTTTCATTCTGTTATTCAGTGATGGGGAATAGCTTTTATTTCTGTTTTCTCAATCTCCTATTCTTCCTTATGTAGATCCTCTGGTTTTGTTCAATTCTGAAGCTGTACTAGGGGATAGCTTTTATTTCTGTTTGCTCAATCTCCTGTTCTTCCTTATATAGATCTTCTGGGTTTGTTCAATTATGAAGCTGGACTAGGGGTGGGGGCCTGTGCTTTTTTCAGTTTTGAGATTTAATTGAGGGGGATGCTGTGATTCAGAAGCTGTCTGCAGATCTCAGTTTCTGCTGACAGGTGTGTTGGCCCCTGGAACCTACTTTCCCCTGCCTTATAATCTGTCTATGCACTGGGGCTGTCTGTTTGCCCCCTGAAAGCAAAATGAGATAAGAAAAGGGAAAATAATGGAAAAAGGAAAGAGGAAGATGAAAGGGAGGTTGAGAGAGAAAAGAAGAGGGGAACTAGACAGGTGTGCCAACTAGGGAATAAACAGAGAGACAAAGACAGAAAAAATAAAAAAGATAAAAACATACAAGCACAAAAACAAACAATAACCTCCTGTTAGTGTACTCTCCCTCAAAAATACCCATACATAAACAGAAAATCTTTAAAAAATTAAAATAGCAGAAGCAAAGCAAGTATAAAAATATAAACAAAAACAGAAAAAGAGAAGGAAAAAAGTTAAAACTAAAACAAAAAACAGACAAGAAAACAAAAACTCACTCTCTGTCAGTTTTTGTTCAAGCCTCCACCTTAGGGAGTGGCTCTGGACTCCAGCCTATCCCCTCCACTCTCAGCACAGGCTGATAGGGCTGCTTTCAGCATGGGTCAGATGCCCCATAAACTACTGTGGGAGGAGGATGGATCAGTTCTGGTCTCTCCCTATTCACTGCTGCTGCTGTCAAATCTCCTACTGAGATCTGATGTATCTGTGCTTTTTCCAGCATGGGGAAAGGAGCATCTCTCTCTCTGAGTCTAATGAGATAATAACCTCTGGGTCCCAAGATGGAGGCTGGGCAGAGCTGGATGGGGCAATGCAAGTCTCTGTCCTGTTGGGACTGAGAAGATGGTGCCCACTGGCGTCCTGTCACTGGTGTCGAAGCTTTATTCCAGATTTCTACTACCTGCTTTCTCGTGCTAGGTCTACTGCTACAGGTGATGGTGTGGGCCAGTGCCAGTGCTGAGGGGCAGCTGTTCTTTGCTGCCTCCTCTCAACAGAGCCTAAGAAAGGCAGCTGTCCTGTGCACCTGGGTCTCCAGTCTCAGGGCGGTGGAGGGTTGCAGTCACCTCTGGAGGAGAGCCCCGGGTGCGTGAACCTGAGTCCCCACTCAGATGAACTTTCATTTACCTACTGGCACACACTCACATGCAGAGAGTCTTTATGGACACTTGCCTTTGTGGATACTCTCACAGTCTGACCTGTTTCGTTGTCATCTTGCCCAGAAATCTCTATCATCAAAAATGATAGAGATTTAAAATCAAAATGAATCTTCTAAAATCTTCTAAAATCAAAAATGAATTTTGTTAGTCTTTGAATTTTATGTTAATTGAATCATGCAGTATGTACTCTTTATGTCTGGCTGCTTTTTTCTTAACATTTTGTTTATGACATTCATCCTTATTGTTGCATGTAGCTATAGATTGCTTTATAACATTTCATTGTGTGAATATAACACAACTCATGTATCCATTCTACTGTCCCTAGGTTTTTGGTTAGTTTCTAGTTTGGGGCTTTTATGAATAGTGCTATTATTAGACTCACACATGTCTTTTGGTAAACACAAGTGTTCTTTTCTGTTGAGTATATACCTAGGAGTAGAATTGCTGTTTTTTCCTTTAAGAACAATTTTACTAGGAATGCTTAGTTATTGGTTTATTCAACACATATCTCTGGAGATTTGTCAAAATGCATGTGCCTGAATTTCACTTTTCAGATTTAGATGCAGGTCATTCATCTAGAGAAGGGCCAAGATTTCTTCATTAAAAACAAAACAAAATTTCATGGAAATTCAGTTGGGCAGCTGAAGTTGAAAATCACTGATTTTTTTAAAAAATGGAAAACAGTGTCGAATATTTTTTGTATTTTTTTACATTTTATGTAAGGGTGATGGCTATACATATATGTATATTATCTGATTATACTTATAAATACAAAAATGTTATTTCTGCTTGTTTTAGATACTTTCTATTGTTATCTTTCATTTTCAGAAAGAAGCATAAAATATTTTAACCCAATTTAGTTCTATCTAATCTTTACTTAGTGCCTGCTGTGTGTTCAGCTCTTAGGGGATTTGATGTTTTCATGCAGCAGATGTTTTATCAGACCAAGGAATTCAATTATTTTTATTGTAAAAGTAATCCATACTCTTTGTTTAAAAATATCAAGCAGTAGACAGAGAGATGAAATAAAAATGAAAGTTCAGCCACCACTTTTCAGGTTTACTTTCCAGAGGCAATTGCCGTCTTCCAGCATAAGTCTTCCATTTTCTAAGCATAAGTAAGGTGTTTGAGTTGTGCTTGCAATGTGATACTCTAGTATTTGGCTTTAGTAGCCAAATTACTCTGAGCCTCAGTTTCCTCTTCTATTAAATGGGATAATGGTACCTCATAGAATTATTGTGAGGATTAAATGCGACAACGTCTGGAAAGTACAAGATATAGTACCTGCATGTGATAGACACTTAATAAATAGAGGAATTAGGATTATAATTATGACAGTGGCTAACAATCTGCCTTTGGAACAAAGGACTTTAATGAGGTAAGAAGAAAAGTGCTTTGTATGATACCCCCGGCAGCATTGCTCACCTTATTAATACGTCTGTTCCATTTTAATCCTATTTCCACATAAGCAGAAGCAAGTTGGAAGCTTATCCCATTCACAGAAAATGTCAGAGAGAAAGTTTTTATAATTTGCTGAGTTACAATATGCCAGGCTGCCTGGAGGTAAATTTTCTGGGGTCTAGACATCTCTCTGTCTGTCAGGGATACAACAAAGTTCCATGCTTATATTCATAGCTTGGATAGAATAATATATTCTTGTTTGTATTCACCTACTCCAATTAACTTTTTGGTGTTATGGTACAGATACAAGGCCCCTAATTTCTAAAATTTTGTGTTGAAGCTTGGTTTCTTTCATTCTCCTCAGAACTCGTTCCTGACACTTTGCTAATGCTTTGCCTTAAGTTGTCACACCACAAACTAAGAGAGAGTTTCCTGATGCTCCTTATTCAACTTTATAATGATATGATTAGACCTACATGCAAACCCCACAAATACAACCTTACTAGTTTTATGTTAGATGGAATAATTTCCGCTGATTTCCTTTGCACATCCTAACACATCTTACTCATTTACAACCATAAGGTAGCCTGCAGTTTGCAGATCCACTCCAGACACAGTCCCCTCACTGCCTGTGAGGATCTTAAGGTCTGTAGTTGTATTTTATAGACATAGCCTGATGTGTAACAGTGTTAGTATTATAATTGTGTTGAATAGAGTAAATGGATACAGAGGTGGGTGAGTGCTCCTCACTGTATACAATAGATGTTTTCTAAAACAGTTGTGACTAATTTTGTAAATTTGAATTTTATGATTTTGAAGGGTAATTGCTATTTTATACAAACCTGACATATATGCTTTTGAGAGGAATATTTTAAAATGGAATAATCTCTCTGCTTTGCATGAAGGGATCAAAATCATCTTTTGCATTTAATTGTGGGCCCCATTAAGAGCTAAGAATGAACAGAATCAGAAGAGCCAAAGAATTAGGTTTTACCCATGGTTCACACTGCCCAGTGATACAAATTGATTACCACTCATGGATCCAGCTTGAAAAATAAGTCCTCTAAACAATCATGTTGTTTTTAAACATTCTCCTTTTGTTTTCTTAAGTATTGAACTTGAGCTAATCTAAAGAAAGTGAAGGAGGCTTAAAACAGCTTGGTTCAACTACTGGAAAAACAATTCAAGAGATTTTCCCACTGCAGGTTAAATATATGCAGCAATCAGTTGGAGCAACTACATTGTTTATAATTATAATCAATACTGGTCATATTATGAATACTTTCATGAATTAGTCACTTCATAACCTTAAAAAATTAGTGCCCCAGTAGAAACAAAAGCAAAAAAAAAAAAAGTCTGTGCATCCTATATGTATTTCAAAAGACTATTTTTAAAGAACAGTTTTAGGTTCACAACAAAATTGAAATGACAGTTCCCATAGACTCCTGCTCCCACACATGCATAGCCATCACCGTGATCAACATTGCCCACTGATACACTGTTACAACTTATGAACCTACACTGACATGTCATTATTATTCAGAGTCCACAATTCAAATTAGGTCTCATTCTTGGTGTTCTTCAGTTTATGGGTTTGGACAAATATATGAATACATGTGTTTATCATTATAGTATACATAATAGTTTCACTGTCCCCCAAATACTCTGTGCTCTGCCTATTCATCCCTCTAACCCTGGAAACCACCGATCTTTTTATTGTTGCCATAGTTTTGCCTTTCCCAGAAGGTTATACATTTGAAACTGTACTGTGCATTGCCTTTTAGACTGGCTTCCTTCATTTAGTAGTGTTCATATTGCCCAAGTAATCTACAGATTAATGCAATTCCTATCAAGTTACTAATGTTGTTTTTCATGGAATTAGAAAAAACAATGTAAAGTTCATATGGAATAAAAAAAAAGTCTGAATAGCCAAAGCATTCCTAAGCAAAAATAATTTGGAGACATCACATTACTTGACTTCAAATCATGCTATAAGGCTATAGTCACTAAAACAGCATGGTACTGGTACAAAAGTAGACACATAGTTCAATGGGACAGAATAGAGAGCCCAGAAATAAAGATATATATTTACAACCGACCTTTAACAAAGTCAACAAAAATAAACGGGGTAAGGATATCTATTCAATAAATGGTGCTAGGAAAACTGGCTAGCTATATATGCAGAAGAATGAAGCTGGACTCTATCTCTCACTGTATACAAAAAATCAACTCAAGGTGAGTTTAAAAACCTAAATATGAGACCTAAAACTGTAAAAATTCTAGAAGAAAATCTAGGAAAAACGCTTCTGGACACTGACCTAGGCAAATGATTTATGACAAAGTCCCCCAAAGCAAAAATGCAACAAAACCAAAAATAGACAAATGGGATTTAATTAAACTAAAAAGTTTCTGCAGAGCAAAGTAAATAATCAACAATAAACAGATAACCTACAGCATGGGAGAAAATATTTGCAAATCCTGCCTTTGACAAAGAACAATACCCAGCATCTACAAGGAATTCCAAAAACTCAATAAGAAAACAACAAATAACCTCATTAAAAACTGGGCAAAGAACATGAACAACCATTTCTTAAAAGAAGAAATACAAGCAATCAACAAACACATGAGAAAATTCTCAATATCACTAGTCATAAGAGAAATGCAAATTAAAACCTCATTGAGATATCATCTTACCCCAGTCAGAATGGCTATTATTTAAAAGTCAGAAAAACAATAGATGTTGGCATGGATGCAGAGAAAAAAGAATACTTATACACTGTTGGTAAGTTAGTTTAATCTCTGTGCAAAACAGTATGGAGACATCTCAAAGAACTAAAAATAGAACTACCATTCAGCCTAGCAATCCCACTACTGGGAATTTTTCCCAAAGGAAAACAAGTTATATTTTTAAAAAGACACCTGCACTTGTATGTTTATTACAGCACTATTTACAATAGCACAAGTAGGAAACCAACCTAAATGTCCACCAGTGATTGATTGGATACAGAAAATGTGGTATATATATCCCATGGAATACGATGAAGTCATAAAAAAGAATGAAACCACGTTCTTTGAAACAACATGGATGGCATTGGAAATCTTTATCCTAATTGAAATAACTCAGAAGCAGACAGTCAGATATTGCATGTTCTCACATATAAGTGGGAACTAAACAGTGGGTACACATGGACATGCAGAAGGAAATAATAGACATGGGGGACCCCAAAAAGGGCATGGGTAGGAGAGAAATGAGAGTTGAAAAGTTACCTGTTGAGCACAATGTTCAATATTTGGGTGATGCATATGCTAGAATCCCAATCCCTACCATGATGCAATATATCCATGTAACCAACAAGCAATGCCCCCTGAGGCTAAAATAAAAATAAAATAGTCCAGCTGCGGTAGCTCATGCCTGTAATCCCAGTACTTTGGAAGGCCAAGGCAGGAAGATTATGAAGTCCAGGAGTTCAAGACTAACCTGGACAACATAGTGAAACCTGGTCTCTACAAAAAAAAAAAAAAAAAAAAAAAGAAAAGAAAAGAAAGGAAAAGAAAAAAAAAAAAGCTGAGTGTGATGCCTGTAGTTCCAGCTACTCAGGACACTGAGATGGAAGGATCACCTGAGCCAGAAGATTGAGGCTGTTGTGAGCCACAATAGTTATGATCATACAACTGCACTCCACCCTGGGCAACAGAGTGAGACCCCTACTCAAAAAAATAAAATAGCTCTTCCATGTCTTTTCATGGTTTGATAATTCATTTGATTTTAGCAATGAATAATAGACCATTGTCTGGATGTACCACAGTTTATCCATTCATCTACTAAAGGACATCTTAGTTGTTTCCGAGTTTTGGCAATTATGAATTAACCTGCAATAAACATCCATGTGAAGGTTTTTGTGTGGACATAAGTTTTCAACTCTTTGGGGTAAATATTAAAGAATACTGCTGAATCATACTGTAAAAATATGCTTAGTTTCACTCTTTTTTATATTCAATTTTGTTCTGCGAATTTAAGTAATTGTGAACATGGCCATCTTGTTTGGAAATTATTGGGTAGCAAGAAATGGAACCCATCTAAACTAGTGTAAGCCCAAAGGAAAGTCAATTGGAAAGTCAACACAGGGTTTCACAGATCTCAAGGGTTCAAAGTGCTGATCTGCCTTTCAATGGTGTGGAACAAAGAGCTCAACTGTCAGGAGGCATCAAGTAGCCTCCCTTCAGATGGCTTCTTTTCTTTGGTTGTTTATTCTCTCCTTACCTGCCACATTTGCTTCATTCTCCAATCACTGACTGCAAAAGGATTTTTTCTGCTTTACCTGGTCCAATATCACCTCCCAAGTCTCTACCTAAACAATTTCTCAGGACAAGTTCCCAAAAAAAACTTGCTGGTTTTAAAAAAAATTTTTAGAGTTAAACTTTTTATTTTCAGATAATTGTGGGTTCACATGCAGTTGTAGGAAATAATACAGAGTGATCCTATGTACCCTTTATTCAGTTTCCTCCAATGGTAACAACTTGCAAACTGATACAATATCATAATCAGGATATTGACCTTGTTACAGCCAAGAGATAGAGTGGTTCCATCATCACAAAATTCCCTGTGGTATCCTTTTATAGCCACACTTACTTCATCCTGTCCCCACCCCTTCCTTACCCTTAGTAACCCCTAATCTTTTTTCCTTTATTATACCTTTGTCATTTCAAGAATGGTATGTAAATGGATCATATAGAATATAATCTTCTGTAACTAGCTTTTTCTTTTTAAAAAATTTTATTTTATTTTAAAGATGTGAGGTACAATTCAGGATTAGATATACAAGTTGTCATCATATAGGTAAAGTTTGGGCCACCCTTTGGTCTCCACTTTGCCTGGTTTGAGATCAGGTACACTTACTAATGTTGTGTCCTGTCCACCCTCACCCTGGCAGTATCCCACTACTGACATTCCCTTTCTTATAGTATTATGGTAAATATTCAATGTCCGCTTATGATGGAGAATACGTGATACTCTTTTGTTTCTGTGATAGATTGTTGAGTTGGATAGATTCTAAATCCACCCAAGTTGTTGCAAAGTCCATATATTTATCCTTCTTTCTGGCTGCATAATATTCTGTTGTGTATATGTACCTTTTTTTTTTTTTTTTAAATTCGGTCCAATTTCAATGGGCAGCATGGTTGGTTCCATGTTTTTGCTATTGTGCATAGTGCTGCAATAAACATGCATGTGCAGGTATCTTTTTTTGTAGAATGATTTGAGTTCCTCTGAGTATATTCCCAGAAGGGGGATTGCTGGGTCATATGGAAGGTTGATGTCTGGTCCTTTTAGAAATTGCCACCCTGTTTTCCAAAGAGGTTGCACTAGTTTGCATTCCCACCAGCAGTGTAGAAGTGTTCTTTTTCTCTGCATCCTCACCAGCATCTGTTGTTAAAACCAACTTTTTCACTCAGCATAATTCTCTGGAGATTCATGCAGGTCTTTTTTATGTGTCAGTAATTGTTCCTAATGCAGGAGACACCCTTATGAAAATAAGACTAGGCAACCAATTCCTGACCAAAAAACCTCAAAGCCTATGCCATAAGAGAAAAGATAGATAAGTGGGATCTCATCAAACTGATAAGTTTCTGCAAAGCAAAAGAAACCATCAAGAGAATGGAGAAATAGCCCTTAGAATGGGAAAAAATATTTTTAACTGTATTTTTGACAAAGGCCTAACATCTAGGATTTACAAGGAGCTCAAATGTGACGAAAGGAAAATAACAAACAGCCTCATTAAAAAGTGGGCAAAAGACATGAATAGATACTTCTCAAAAGAAGATATATGAGCAGCCAACAGATACATGAAAAAATGCTCAACCTCCCTCATCATCAGAGAAGTGCAAATCAAAACCACAATGAAATACCACCTAACCCCAGTAAGAATGGCTATCATTAATAAAACAGAAAACAACAGATATTACTGAGGATGTGGAGAAAAGGGAATACGTCTACACTGTTGGTGAGAATGCAAATTAGTTCAAACTCTATGGAAAACAGTATGCTGGTGATTCCTAAAAGAAATAGAAATTGACTTTCCATATGATAGAGCAATCTCCCTTCTGGAAATATACCTGGAGGAACTCAAATCATTCTACAAAAAAGATACCTGCACACACATTTTTATTGCAGTACTATTCACAATAGCAAAAACATGGAACCAACAGTGCTGCCCATCAAAACTGGACTGGATAAAAAAAAAATGTGGTACATATTCATGATGGAATATTACACAACCATAAAGAAGGACCAAATTATGGACTGTGCAACTACTTGGATGGATTTAGAATCTCTAATACTCAGTGATCTATCACAGAAACAAAGAACTAGGTACCACATGTTCTGATAAGTGAACCCTGAACACTTATCATAATACCATAAGAATGAAATTGACAGTAATGGGAAACTGCCAAGGGAGTGGGGCACATAACATCAATAGGGTACCTGATCTCAAACCAGGCAAAGTGGGGTCAAAGGGAGGCCTGAACTTTACCTGTATGATGTCCACCTGTATACCTAATCCTCAATTGTATCCCACATCTAAAAATAAAAAATTGTTTCTTTTTATTGCCTAGTGTTATGAATATACCACAGTTGTTTAAGATTTGCTTGTTGAAGCATAGCTGGATCGTTTCTGCTTTTTTGCTATCACAAGTAGAACTGCTATGAACTTTAGTGTATAGGTAGTTGTGTCGACATAAGTTTTCATTTCTTTGGGATAAATGCCCAGTCACATATTACTGGGTTGTAAGGTGGTTGCATGTTTAGTGATTAAAGAAGTTGTCAAACTATTGTCCTTAGTAGCTGTATCATTTTACAATCATACTAGCAACATGTGAATGGTTTGGTTTCTCCACATCTTCACTAACATCTGGTTGCTGTCATTCTTCTTCTTCTTGTTTTTTTTTTTTTTTTTGAAAGCAGGATTTATTGAGAGGACAGAAAAGCTCTTACAGTGGGAGGGGACCCGAAGGGGATGCCCCAATATTCTTAATTTTAGCCATTTAGACAAGTATGCAGCGACATCTCATTGTGCTTTTAATTTCTATTTCCTGATATTTTATAATATAGAACATATTTTCCTTTGCTTATTTGCCACCTATATTCTTCTTCATTGAAATGTCTGTTCATATCTTTTGCCCATTTTTAAATTGAATTTTTTTTTTCCCATGGAGTTTTGAGTGTTCTAGATGCTGATCCTTTGTCAGATAGGAGGTTTGCAAGTATTTTCTCCTTTCTGTAGCTTGTCTTTTCATTCTATTAATAGGAGTTTTTACAGGGCAAACTTTTTTTTAATATTGTATTTTAAAGATGTGGAGTACAATTCAGATTAGGTATACAAGTAGACATTATACAGATAAAGTTTGGGCCTCCCTTTGGTCCCTGCTTTGCCTGATTTGAGATCAGGTACCCTTATTGATGTTTTGTCCCCATCTCCACCCACAGTTTCCTGCTATTGCCAATTCCTTTCTTATAGTATTATGGTAAATGTTCAGGGTCTGCTTATGAGTGAGAATATATGGTACTCTGTTTTTGTGATAGATCACTGAGTATTATAGACTCTAAATCCATCCAAGTTGCTGTGAAGTCCATATATTTGTCCATCTTTATGGCTACATAATATTCCACCATGTATATGTGCTACATTTTTTAATCCAGTCCAGTGTTAATGGGCAGCATGGTTGGCTCCATGTTTTTGCTATTGTGCATAGTGCTGCAATAAACATGCATGTGCAGATATCTTTGTAGAATGATTTGTGTTCCTCCAGGTATATTTCCAGTAGGGGGCTTGCTGGGTCATATGGAAGGTCAATGTCTAATTCTTTTAGAAATCACCACACTGTTTTCCATAGAGGTTGCACTAGTTTGCATTCCCACCAGCAGTGTAGAAGCATTCCTTTTCTCTGTATACTCACCAGCATCTGGTTGTTGTTTGTTTTATTAACGATGGCCATTCTTACTGGAGTTTGGTGGTATCTCAGTGTGGTTTTGATTTGCAAGTTTCTGATGATTAGTGAGGTTGAGCACTTTTTCATGTGTCTGTTGGCTATCCATACATCTTCTTTTGAGAAGTGTCTATTCATGTCTTTTGCTCACTTCTTTATTTTATTTTATTTTATTTTTGAGTTGGAGTTTCACTTCATCATCCAGACTGGAGTGCAGTGGCCGCTCCCGGCCACCGCAGCCTCGATCCATTGGGCTCCGGTGATCCTTCCACCTCAGCCTTCCAAGTAGCCAGAATTACAGGAGCGCACTACCACGCCCGGCTGATTTTTGATTTATTGTAGAGATGAGGTCTCGCCAAGTTGCCCAGGTGGGTCTCGAACCCGCGGGCAATCCACTCACCTTAGCCTCCCAAAGGCGCAGGATTACAGGCTGAGCCACCAAACCCGGCTTTCTCACTTTTTTAAAATGATGAAATGCTAGTGTTTTAATTGCTATAACTAATTGTAGCATAATTGTCTTCATGATATCGATAATGAGAATGGGGATCTTTAAAAAATTAAAGCTTGCAAGAGACTATTAGAAATATTTGCTTTATGAGTTTTTCTCTCCCATGAAACTGTTTGAAATCTGCTTGTATTCATTGTGTCCTGTGTTATGATTCTCTCATGATATCATTCTCTTTAGTCCCAAGAAGACTTCTGTGTTGCATTCAGGTCCATGGCTTTATGAAGGAAAGCCACATAAAGCAGGTTTGTTCCTTGAAGAAGGTCCTCTTCTTCAGGAAAATGTATGCAAAGCAGTTAGCGACTTCTGTAACTGGGTTGCTACTCTTGTACATTAGTAGTAATGCTTAAACATACTTTTAAAAGTCAAGTTCAAAGTTGCTTTAATTAAAAAACAGAGTTGGTGGCTATCATCCGTAACTCAAAAGACAACAGATGCTGAAGAGGATGCGGCAAAAAGGGACCACTTCTGCACTGTTGGTGGGAGTGTAAATTAGTATAGCCTCTGTGGAAAACAGTGTGGCAATTCCTAAAAGATCTAAAAATCAACCTTCCATATGACCCTGCAGTCCCCCTACTGGAAGTATACCCAGAAGAACTCAAATCACTCTATAAAAAAGATACTTGTACACGTATGTTTATTGCAGCTTTGCTCACAGTAGCAAGAACATGGAACCAACCATGCAGCTCATCAAAAGAGGACTGGGAAAGAAATGTGGTACATATACACGATGGAATACTATGTAGCCATAAAGAACAAAATCATGAACTTCACAGCAACCTGGATAGACTTAGAGTCTATAATACTGAGTGGTCTTTTACAGAAACAAAGAACTGAGTATCACATGTTCTCACTCATAGGTGGACCTTGAACAATTATCGTAATACTATAAGAAAATGATTAGCAGTAATGGGAAACTGCTGAAAGGGGGGCGGGGAAGCGGGATTGGTAGTAATGGGAATATGCCTGGGGAAGGAGGAAGGAGAGGCACACCTCACTAACAAGGGTACCTGTAAAATGCACATTTGGATATCTAACCATGAATTGTACCCCACATCTTTAAAATAAAAAAATTAAAAGAAAAAAAAGATTTGAACATACACTTACCATACAGTCTAGTACTCAAATATTTACTCAAGTGAATGAAAGACATCCCGTTAAAAAAAAACCAAAAAAACAAAAAACAGAGTTGGATAAAATCTAAGTCAAGGCCAGGCACGGTGGCTTACGCTTATAATCCCAGCACTTTGGGAGACCAAGGCGAGAATATTGCTTAAGCCCACGGGTTCAAGACCAACTTTCTTGCCCACTTTTTAATGGAGCTGTTTGTTATTTTCCTTTTGGCATGTTTGAGTCCCTTGTGTATTCTGGATGTTAGGCCTTTGTCAGATACACAGTTGGTAAATATTTTTTCCCATTCTGTGGACAGTCTCCCTGCTCTCTCGATGGTTTCTTTTACTTTGCAGAGGCTTTTCAGTTTACTGAGGTCCCACTTGTCTATCTTCTCTCTTATTGCATGGATATCTGGGGTTTTGATCAGGAATTGCCTATTCTGAGTTCTTTTTTTATATTTTATTTTAAAGATGTATGGTACAATTCAGGATTAGGTATACAAGTGGACATCATACAGGTAAAGTTTGGCCCTTCCTTTGGTCCCCACTTTGCCTGGTTTGAGATCAGGTATCCTTGTTGATGTCGTGTCCCCCCTCCACCCCAGCAGGTTCCCACTAGTGTCAATCCCTTTCTTATAGCTTTATGGTAAATGTTCAGGGTCTGCTTATGAGTGAGAACATATGTTCTCAGTCCTTTGTTTCTGTGATAAATCACTGAGTATGATAGACTCTAAATCCATCCAAGTTGCAGCGAAGTCCATACATTTGTCCTTCTTTCTGGCTGTATAATATTCCATTTTGTATATGTACTACATTTTAAAAATCCAGACCAGTTTCTATGGGCAGCATGGTTGGTTCCATGTTTTTGCTATTGTGAATAGTATTGCAATAAACATGTGTGTGCAGGTAATTTTTTGGAGAATGATTTGAGGTCCTCTGAGTATGTTCTCAGTAGGGGGATTGCTGGGTCATATGGGTCAATTTCTGTTCTTTTAGACATTGCCACACTGGTTTCCATAGAGACTGAACTAGTTTGAGTTTCCACCAGCAGTGTAGAAGTGTTACCTTTTCTCTGCATCTTCACCAGGTTTATATCTCTATGAACACACATCAAGAAAATGGAAAGATCACAAGTCAGCAATCTAACAAATCACCTAAGAGCTAGAAAGACATGTCCACCAAAACCCTAACTTTAGCAGAAGAATTCAGATCACCAAAGTAAAAGACCAAATACAGGACATAGAAAACAAAAATATCATAGAAAAAGCTAGCAAAATAAAAAAACTGGTTCTTTGAGAGACTAAGCCTGATTGATGGATCCCTAACCAGTATGACCAAGAAAAAGAGAGAAAAAGGCCAGGCTCAGTGGCTCAGCCTGTAATCCCAGCACTTTGGGAGGCTGACCCTACAGTTTCGAGACCAACCCCAGAACCCTGGTGAGACCTCACCTCTACAATAAAAAGAAAAATTAGCCAGGCATGATAGCGAGTGCCTTTAGTTCTGGCTACTTGGAAAACTGAGGCAGAAGGATCATCAGAGCCCAACTGGTCGACGCTGGAGTGGCCGTGAGTGTGCCACTGCACTCCAGCCTGGGTGACAGAGTGAGACTCCAACTCAAAAAGGAAAAAAAAAAAAAAAGGTTGGGGGGGGGACCCAAATACACACAATCAGAAATGCAAAAGATCAAACCACAATGGACCCCGAAGAAATGCAAAAGATTTTCAGAGATTACTATGCACAGCTGTATGGAAACAAACTTGATATCCTAAATGAGATGAAGGACTTTCTGATGTCAAACAACCACCCAAGGTTGAAACAAGAAAACATCGAGACACTAAATAGACCAATAACAACCCAGAAAATTGATTCTGTCATAAGAAAACTACCTACACACACAAAAAAAAGCCCTGGACCAGATGACTTTCCAGCAGGATTCTACAAAATATACAAGGAAGAGCTAATACCAATATATTAAACATTTTTAATATTGATAAAATCTACTATATGATGTTTCCTTTCATGGATCATAATTTTGGTGTCAAGTTTAAAAACCTTTTTTTCAGCCCTAGACCCAAAGTTTTTTTCCTGTTTTTTGTTTAAAGGTTTACATTGTGTATGTGTGTGTATAGATCCCCAAGTTTTCTATCACCATTTGTTGAAAAACTGTCCTTATTGACTTGTTTTTGCCCCTTTGTCAAAAGTTAGGCATGTTTGTGTGGGACTACTTTTGAATTCTTTATTCTGTTTCATTATTTAAGTGCCTGTCCCTCTGCCAATACCGCATATTAGGATTACTGGAGATATATAATAATTTTTGAAATCAAGTAAACTGATTCCTGATACTTGATACTTTTTGAAAAAAATTAAAGCATTCTATATCCTTTGACTTTCCATATAAATTTTCAAACAATCTTGTCTATATCTATACATTTTTGCTTGCATTTTGATAGAATTGTGTTAACTCAATGTGTATATCTATTTGGGGAAAATTTTCATCTTTAATACGTAGAGTCCTTCAATATGTGGATATGGTATATCTATCAATTTATTTGGATATTTTATTTCTTTTA
The DNA here is from genome assembly GCA_027257055.1 of Cephalopachus bancanus. NCBI lineage: Eukaryota > Metazoa > Chordata > Mammalia > Primates > Tarsiidae > Cephalopachus > Cephalopachus bancanus. The sequence goes on along the minus strand of JAPVLO010000251.1, from coordinate 2,533,488 downwards.
TCAGTTTCTTGTAGTTTTCAGTATACAAGTCTTGTGAGTGTTTTGTTAAATTTATGGCTAATATTATGTTTTGTGAGTGATTATATATGATATTGTATTTAAAATTTTATTTTTCCATGTATTCATTGCTAGTATATAAAAATACAATTGATTTTTGCATTTTTACTGTATATCCTGTGTCCTTGCTAAACTCATATTTTTATTCTTGGAATATTTTGTGGAAATTCATTGAGAGTTTTTGCATAGATAGTTATGCCATTTGCAGATAGGATATTTTTATTTCTTCCTTTCCAATCTATGTCTCTTATTTCTGTTTCTTGCTTTATTGTACTGGTTAGAACTTACAGCACTATGTTGACTTAGAGTGGTGAGAGTAGATATCTTTGCCTAACTTCTGTCTTTCACCATTAAGTATAATGTTAGCTGTAGGTATTTTAAGCTTAACATTAATTATAATGTAGCTGTAGCCTCTTTATCAAGTCAAGGAAGTTCCTCTCTTCTATTTCTATTTTTGTTATATTTCTATTTTTGTTAACTATTATTCCATTTCCTATATTTCTATTGAAGTTTGTCAAGTGCTTTTTCTGCATTAATTGACATGATCTCATGATATCCTTCTTTTGCCAGTTACTAAGGTGGTTTATACTGATTGATTATCAATATTATTTGAATTAACATTTATTGAATATTAAACCAGTCTTGTATTCTTGGAGTAATCCCAACTTAGTCATGTGTATAACTCTTTTTGTAACCCTAAATTCTATTTGGTTAGGAATTTTTGTGTTGATAATCATGAGTTACATTTATCTGTAGTTTTTTGATTCTTTTTTGGTGGGGGGAGCATTGTTTTTGTTTGGTATTGGTAACAGTGTAACACCAGTTTTATAAAATAAATCAGAAATTGCTTCCATTTTTTTCTATTTCCTGGAAGAGATTGTATAGTAGTAATGCTAGTTCTTCTTTATCCATTTTGTAGAATTCTAGAGTAAAATCATCTGAAGCTAAAGATTTCTTTCTTTGGAAGTTTTGAAATTAAGAATTCAATTTACTTGATAGCTATAGAACTTCAACATTTAATATTTTATATTGGGTAAATTGTGATAGCTTGTGTTTTTTAAGGAGTTAGTTCATTGTGTCTAAATTGTCAAATTTATATGTATAGAATTCTTTATAGTAGTCTGTTATTATTCTTTTGATGTCTATAAGGTTTTAGTGATATCCTGGATTTAGTTCATGGTGTTGGAAATTTGTGTCTTTTCTCTGTTTTTTGTCAGTCTTGTTAGAGGTTTTTCATTTTTAAACAGTCTTTTCAAAGAATTAGCTCTTTGGTTCATTGCTTTTCTCAGTCATCTTTTAAATTTAATTACTTTGATTCTTGTTCTGTATCATTTCATTCCTTTTGCTTGTTTTTTATTTGTTTTGTTCTTTTCTTTCTAGGTTCTTGATGTGAGATCTTTGATTATTGATTTGAGACTTTTCCTCATTTCTAATGTATGCCTTTAATGCTATGTATTTTAAACACTTAACATTGCTTTTGCTGAATATCAAATTTTGATATATTCTATTTTCATATTAATTCAGTTCATTATATATTTTTATTTCTCTTGTTACTTCCTCTTTGATCCATAGATTATTTTAAAATATACAGTTTAGTTTGGAGATTTTCATTTGTTTTTGTTATTGATTTCTAGCTTGATTCCATTGTGATTGTGGAACATAATCTGTATGATTTCAGGCTTTAAACATTTCTCAAGGTTCTTTTTATGGCCCAGGACATAGTATGTCTTGCAATATGATTCAGGTGCTTGAAGGTAATGTGTATTCTGCTACTGTTTAGTAGTGTGTTCTATAAATGACTGTTAGATCCTATTGGCTAATGGTCGTTTTGATTTCTGTATTTTTGTTGATGTTTTCTCTGTTCTGCCAATTGTTGAGAAAGGAGTATTGAAGTCTTCACTTACAATTGTGGATTTATTTTTCCTTTCAGTTTTATCAATTTTGTTTCACATAATTTGTAACTCTGTTGATTAGTGCAAATATATGTAAGATAGCTGTGTTTTCTTGGTAGATAGACCCTTTTATCATTATGTAATGTCCCTCTCTCTTTCTAGAAATTTTTTTGCTCTCAAGTCTATTTTATGTGACAAAAGATAGCCACTTTTTGCTTTTGATTATGCTTGCAGGACATATCTTTTTCATCCTTTTACTTTTAACTTGCCTATATCATTTTATTTGAAGTGAATTTCTTATAGATAGTATGCAAATGAATATGAGTTTTTTAATTGGTGTATTTAATTTATATTTAATGTACTTATTGGTTGGTAGGATTTAAGCCTCTCATTTTATTTTTTGCTCTCTTTGAATTTTCTGTTTTCTGTGTTTTAGTTTTCTTTTTTCTGCCTTCCTATGGGTTATTTGTAATTTTTTTTTTTTTTGGTAATTCTGTTTTGCTTTATTTATTACAGTGCTTTTTAAGTATCTCTTTGACTAGCTCTTTTAGTGCTGCTATCAGCATTACATTATATATACATAGCTCATCATGGTCTACTGGTGTCATCATTTAACCAGTTCCAGTGAAGTATGGAAAGTTACTTCTCATTGTCATTTTATTCTCCCTATTTATAATATAAACATTTAAAATATTTCCTCTATTCACTTAGAACCTCATCAGTGTTATGATTTTTGACTTTACTATCAAATATAGATGACTCAAGAGAAGAAGGAAAGTCCATTGTATTTACCCATATTTTTGCTTTCTGTGTTTTCCATTTGTATAGAGAATTTCGGTTAGCCTTTGTGTGTGTGTGTGGGGGGGGGTCTGCTGGCAACAAATCCTGTTAGTTTTCTTTAATCTGAGAATATTGTGTTTCTCTTTCATATTTGAAAAATATATTCACTGGACACAAGATTCTGAGTTGATAGTTTTTTTTTCCTTTTAGCACTTGGAAAATGTGCCAATTTCCGCCCCCCCCATAAATTCTGATGAGAAATCCACTGTGATTGGAATTGTTTTTCCCAATAGATAAGGCATTGCTTCTCTGCTTTTTTATAACTTTGATGTATCTTGGTGTGGGTATCTTTGGGTGTATCTTGTTTGAAGCTTCCTCAGCTTGAAGGTTTATGCCTTCTGCCAAATTTGGAAAGTTTTCAGTCGTTATCTCTTTGAGTATTTTTTCAGATTTACTCTCTTTCTCTCTCTTTTTTTTTTTTTTTTGAGTTGGAGTCTCACTCTGTCACCCAGACTGGAGTGCAGTGGCCGCTCCCAGCTACCACAGCCTCGACCTGCTGGGCTCCGGTGATCCTTCCGCCTCAGCCTTCTGAGTACCCGGAATTACAGGCATGCACTACCACGCCCGGCTAATTTTTTGATTTATTGTAGAGATGAGGTCTCGCTGCCCAGGTGGGTCTCGAACCCGTGGGCTCAGGCAATCCACTCTCCTCAGCCTCCCAAAGGCGCGGGATTACAGGCTGAGCCACCGAGCCCGGCTCTCTCTTTCTCTTCTACTTCCTAGACTCCAGTGACATGAATATTAGATCTTTTGGTTGCACAGGCCATAGAGGCCCTATTAATATATTTTTAGTATGTTTTCTCTCTGTTCACCTGAGGGTAGTGCTCCCAGTTACTGCTGAGTTGGGTGGGATTTCTGGCTCCCCTCTTGGCTTTCACTTACTTCTCTTAAGCTGAGGAGATAGCAGTGCCTCATTACTGCTTTCTCCATGGTCTCCTCTGATATACCATGCATAAGGAGTGGCCTCATTACCAGTAATGGTGAACATCCTGACTATCCTCTCAATCTCTTCTGACACTACCTCATTGGGGAAGAGGAAAGGCCCCTAGTTCTTGCTAGGTAGGGGAAGAAGTCCAGCCTCCCATGTAGTTTCCACTGACACTGGGATGAGGTGACTTGTTATCACCCAGCAGAAATAAATGTCCTGGCAACCTACTTACCTTTCTATGATACTACCTTGGTGGAGGCTTTTGGTGCCAGGCTTTTGGTGCCACGGGAAAGGTGGCAGTCTGGACTCTTTACTCAGTCTTCACTGGGTAGGACCATGGTTTATTCTGTAGTGTTTGATTGGAGTAGATTGAAAGTTTTTCATCTTCCTACACTGCCTTTATCCTGACTTTCTGGCTAGAGAGATTCTTGTTGAAGATTTTCTTATCTATTCCTATTGGTATTTCTCACATGTTGTCTTCTGAAGCACTCAGTCTGGGATATGTGAGGCCAAAACAAAACAAAAAACAAGCAAACAAACAAACCAGAGAAATTACCACTGTGTTGTTTCTTGGGTTGTAAGAACCCAACTGGTCTGCTTTCTTTTCTTTACCGTTTTTTAAAATGTTTAAAGTATATAGGGTTTTAGTTGTGCTTAGTGGAAGAAATAGGGTAAAATACATCTACTCTGTATTTCTGGAAGCAATGTTCCCTTGTGGGAGCTTTAGAAAATCATCTCAAAATTATGGGCAGAGACCATCTGAATATTCCATTTGGGACCAATTGTCCATTTTGATTTTGTTTATGCGGAGGACAGTAGCATCATGGCTTATTACCACCTCAGTAAGGATGGTGGAAGTGGAGCCTTGAAAAAGGAGTTTGTATGGGCTGGCATTCTAGACGATGGTTACTGTGTAGATTCTTAAGGTTTTAAAAAAAACTATTGCGTTATTCCTAAGTTGTGTTCCATTTGTGAGAAAAGATGACAATTATTTAGTTAACAATACCTGGGCAGTTTGAAGACTGTGTATAAATGAACAAATTAAATATAAAATGAGAAAGTAGAATGACTATTTCTGTTAGAAATTTATGGGACAAATTTTAAATTCTAAATAAATAATAAATAGTAATAACTTTTAATAATAAATGCAGAAATACCACATAACATGAATTTACAAAGATAACTGGAAATTATCAGATTCCATATACGTTACTTAAACATATTAATTCTAAGATGCAATCTATTAATCATAGCCTACTCAGTCATAAGATGTTCATTACATATTCTTGACGAATTTCAACTGTCATTTTCCTGTCAGAAGTTTGACATTCTCTGCAGTGTTTGCTGTGCTTTTTAACAGTATTTAAAAATCAGTTATATTCCTGCAAACATAATTAGGTTAGAAATTTCTGTCTCTGATAAAAACTCTCTAATTGAACTGAGGGATGTTTTCTGTAACTTCTTTCCAATTCCAATAACGCTGACAGTTTCTCTCTCTCTCTCTCTATCTCTCTCTCTCTCTTCTCTTTTTTTTCCTGCTTTCTCTCAAACAGCTTCTGGAATTTTCCCCATTTGTTACTTATTTATTAAATGCCTGCTATTATCCAGACAGTGCTCTAGATGCTGGGTTCACATGTGTTTAGAGTAGAATTATGTTTCTCCCTTGCAGAGCTTCCATTCTATTTGGAAAGACAGACCATTAAACTATATAAAATAATATCTAACATTTGGTCAGGTGATATGCTTAGGAGAACAGTGTCACAGTGTATGAGGGTAGAGGGTGATAGATGGTGAGGGGCGAGGAGTACTTTAGATAGAGTAGATAGGAAAAATCTTTCTTAAGAGATAATATGAGAGCTAATGTTTAAATAACAAGGAGGCGCTGATGAGAACTGGAGCTAGAGCTTTCTAGACAGAGGGAAAAGCAAATGCAAAAACCTGTGGGATTAACTTGGGATGTTTAAGAAACAACAAAAAGTCCAGGGTAGTTAAAGTGGAGGGAGTGAAGGAAAAAATGGTGAAACAAGAGTTATAGAAATAGGTGACCAGATTATAGAGAGCTGTATAGTCCTCTATAATCTGTGTGATAACACACTGGGATTTTAGAAGAGTGGTTTGGCCATTAAGCAGAAAATCTACTGTAGGTAGTAGTAGTAGAAGGAATTCCAATTGGAGGTTGCAATAATCTAGGTTTGGTCTAGTTGGTACTAGAGAAAATGATAAGAAATCATTGGTTTGGGGATATATTAAGAAGGCATACTTCAATAGTATTTATGATGGCTTGAATGTGGAATATGCAAGAGTGTGTGTAGTCAAGAGCAAATCTGAAGTTTTTGACCTGCAAAATTAGTGTTGCCATTTAATGCAGTGTGAAAGATTATAGGGAAAATATATCTTTGGTGGCAAGCAAATATTAAATTCTATTTTGGACATGTTAAGTTTGAGATGCTTCTTAGATGCTAAAATGAAGATATTGAATAAGCAGTTGGATATTTAAGTCTGGAGTTGAGAGATGAGATTTGGGCTACATTATAAAATTGAGAATTCTTAATATTTAGATGATCTTTTAGGCTAAGAATTGGAAAAGATTTTCTAAGGTGTGTGTAGAGATGAAAAGGAGAAGATGACAGAGTACTTAACTCTGGCAGTTCTAAAGTGTAGAGTCAGTAAGAGGAGGAATGCTAGCTAGTAAAAGAAAATGAGGAGGTGCCGCCATTGAGGTAGGAAGAAACCAAGAAAAGAAAAGTATTATAAAATCCAAGAGGCAAAAGTCTTCCAAGTCTACCAGGGTGTGCCAAATATTACTGAACGATGAACAAGAACACTGAGAATTGACTGCAAGAATTACAAAATAGATGTTGACTGTGGAATTTCAGGGAAGTAGGGGCTGAAAGTCTAATAGGGATAGATTTAGAACAGAATGTGAAAAAAAAAGAAATATAGTGAATAGAGATAATTCTTGAGTTTGGAATAAAAAGAAGGAGAGAAATCATGTGGTAGCTGGAGGGGAAGGTGTGGTTTAGGGGAGCTTTTTTCTGATATAAAGTGTTGCAGTATGCTTATGTGTTGACAGAAATTATCCTACAAGGAGGGAGATGGAAGTGCAGAGGCAGAAGAGATTATTAGCTGCATTAATTGTGAAATGGAATAAGATGGGGATTAAAATCAGAAAGAAAAATAAAATACAACAAATAAAAGCAGATTAAAATGACATAGAATACAATATTTGTATTTAAACTGTGAAGAGTCTGCCAAAATACATTTTTCACCATCTCTCTCAACATTCACTTTCCAGTTTAACCAAACAAATAATTGGTCATGGGAGATGGATATATTAATACGTTGCTTTGCCTGCCCAGCTCTTATCTCTCTTTTGTGTTCAGGAGTTTTGACAGACCTGCTTTGCTGCCCACTGACTCTTGGGTGAGCACTGGACCCAATCAGGCCAATTGGAAGAACCCACCTCCCTCACCACTGTGTTGGTCTAGGTGTGCACATATGCTATCAGAAGACTGAATTAGAGTCTTGTGAAATTTTAAATATAAATGCTATGAGACAGAATTACTCTTTTCCTTTTAGAGAATAATCTGCAAGCTTCAGGCAGGAAAGAATAAGGTAAATACACAAAGAGAAGTAAAGATAAGCAGAGACTGTTGGTGGAGAGACAGAATGGGAGCAGCATCGTTCAAGCTTCTAGATTTATCTATGCTTAAAGTGTATCCTGCCTTAAGCTTTTAGTTATCTGAGTCAGATATTTCCTCTTCTTGCTTAAGTTAGTTTGATTTGAGTTTCTACTAGTTACACCTGAAATGGTCCTAACAATACCCTATATTACAGCACACAGTTAAAATTATATATTTAAAGTAATGCCAATGTTATTGTGACAAGAATGCTGATCAACAAAGAAACAACATTTTTATTGTTGGATACAATTTTTATTTTTGCTTGGAGTGAGTGTGCATATTCTCTGAAGGGAAGTTAGTGAAGTATGTTAACTATCTTTTTCCCTGAGTTTCTTCCCTTAAGTTGTTATGTCTGCCCACCTCTAATAGAGAAACCATACTCTTATGCTGGCTGCCAGCATGTGCTCAGATTTAGGTCATACTGCTGAGATATATGTAAAGTAATTGAGTCTGCAGGACTACAGCAGCAGGCCATGTCTGCTTAGTGTGTGTACCCCACATTCATCCTAGGAGCCTACCCTGGCTTTCTCGTGAAAATAAAGGAAAATCTCCTGCTGATAGAGACAAGAAACTCTTTATCACTAACATTTGAATACGGTACAAATACACTATCCAAATACAGTATTTGGATAGACACACTGACAATAATGTCAAAATATGGAAGAAAGTCATCATTCATTAGGAATTGCTTATCTCTGTTCATGTGACTGATAAAGGCGCACATCGGTACCAACATTCCTTCTGCCGTCTCAGCAATAGAAGATTATCCAGTTAACTTGGATCTGAATGATGGCACCTACATTTTCCTAGGAGAAAAAATGGTCACAGGAGAAAAAATGGTCACAGGGTGCATTTTCTGACTCATTCTCCATCTACAAAATCATGAGGACTCCAACCCTTTCTCTTTGAAGTCCTGGAATTAGGGAGTACCATATATATGTGAGGGATTGTGGCTGTGGTGATTGTCCCTGTCTCTCCTATGCTGTGGTGGGGACCTTCTCTCCTGCTGTGATGCAGAAGGGAGGCTTGGGGTCCAGGTTGCTCCCAGCCTCTTCTACATCTGACATTAACAAAATGCTCCCCTCAATTTGATATGTTTTGTCTTAAAGCAGAGCTGTCATTCTCCTTATTTTCCAACTTATACGCTAATGATATTCTTTTATGCCTGTTCTGTACTTCAGTCTTCTCTTCATAAAAATCAATCTGCAGCTAGGTGGTAGGGCAGTCTGAGTAGCATGTACTATTAATATATTCATGTTAATCCCTTTCCTTAGTAAGCAACTAGCCTCATGAGGATACAATGAGAAGACAACCATTTGCAAACCACTATGTGAAGCCTTACCAGACATAAAATCTACCAGCACCCTGATCTTGACCTTTCTAGACCCTAGAACTGTGAGAAATAAATTTTTTGTTTGTTTATTTGTTTAAGCCACCAGTCTATGGTAATTGTTATAGCCACCCAGGTTGACTAAGTTAAATACTTTTAGTTTCTAAAATTTCTATTTTGTTCTTCTTTATGCCTTTGATTTATTTGCTGTTTCAATAGCATTTATAATTGCTTGCTGGAACATTTTTAATAATATCTGCTTTAAAGTCTTTGTCAGATAATTCTAACCTACATTTTATCTCGTTATTGCTGTCTGTAGGTTGTCTTTTCCAATGTGAATGGAGAATTTTCTGGTTTTTTGTATGCCAAATAATTTTGGAATAGAGATGACACGTTTTAAAATATTTTATTGGAAGATTCTGGGTCTTGTTTAAATCCTATGGTGTGTATTGATAATTTTGTTTTAGAAGTCTGACTAGAATTGGGCTGCAAGTTTAAAACTTCCCTTAGTGAGCAATGGTTTCAATGTCACTCAGTTGTCAAAGCCTTGTAATATGATTTGGATGTACTCCATCACCTTGTGGTCAGCGTGGGACCTGGGTGGAGGTCCGTCTTTGAGTTCAATACTCTCTCTAATTTTATTAAATTTTATTATAGCAAAAACAATTAACATGAGGTATGCACCATTTTTTTTTTTTGAGTGGTGTCTCATTCCATCGCCCAGGCTGCAGTGCAGTGGCACGCTCACAGTCACCTCCATGTCAAACCTGCTGGGCTCCAGCGATTCTTCTGCCTCAGCCTTCCAGTATTCGAGCTACAGGCATACACTACCACGCCCAGCTATTTTTTAAAAAAATTTATTGTAGAGACGAGATCTCACCAAGTTGCCCAGGCTGGTCTCGAACCCCTGGGCTCAGGCAATCCTTTTGCCTCAGCCTCTCAAAGTGCTGGGAATACTGACTTGAACCACTGTGCCTGGCCAAGATATATACTCTTAACAAATTTTTAAGTGTGCAATACATGGTCGTTGACCATAGGTACAGTGTTGTACAGCAGATCTCTAGAGCTTATTCATCTTGGTTAGTTGAAACTTTATGCACCTGGATTAGTAACTCCCCACTTTTTCCTCCTTCTAGTCCCTGGCAATCTCATGATTCTGTGATTTTGACTATTTTAGATACCTTATATAAGTGGAGTAATGCAATATCTGTTTTTTTGTGACTGGCCTATTTCACTTAAGCATAATGTCCTGAAGGTTTAGCGATGTTGTCACATACTGAAAAATTTCCTTCTTTTCATTTTTAAGGTTGAATGGTATTTCACTTGCTTTGTCTGTCAGTGGATATATAGGTTGTTTCTACATCTTGGCTATTGTGAATAATGCTGTAATGAATATGGGAGTGCTGATACCACTTTAAGATCCTGATTTCAATTTTTTTGAATAAATACCCAGAAGTGGGATTTCTGGCTCATATAGTAGTTCTATTTTTAAATTTTTGAAGAACCTTCATACTAGTTTCTATAGAGGCTGTATCATTTTACATTCCCTCCAATAATGTGCAAGAGCTTCAGTTTATTCACATCCTTGCCAATGCTTGTCTTTTTTTTAATAATCACTTCTCTGATAGGTGTTAGGTGATATCTCACTGTGATTTTGACTTGCATTTCCCTGATGATTAGTGATGTTGAACATTATTTCATATATCTTTTTGTAATTTGTATGTCTTCTTTAGAGAAGTGTACATTCAAGTCTGTAGCCCATTTAAAAATTGACTTATTTACCTTTTTTGCTATTGAGTTGTAGGAGTCTCTTATATGCTTTGGATATTAAACCCTTGTCAAATATATGGGTTGCAAATGCATTTTCCCCATTCTGTGGGTTGCCTTTTCACCCTGTTGATTGTTTTCTTTGCTGGGCAGAAGCTTTTTAACTTGATGTAGTCCCACTTATTTAAGTTGCCTGTGCTTTTGGTGTCATATCCAATAAATTATTGCCAAAACCAATGTCATGAAGCTTTCCCCCTATATTTCCTTGTAGGAATTTTACATCTTCAGGTCTTACATTTAAGTCTTCAATTCATTTTGAGTTGATTTTTGTATATTGGGTAGAACAGTTTAGTTCTATCTCTTATATACTGATTAAAATCTTATCCATATGTGTACAGTTCCTGAGTAAACCCAGGAGTTAACAAAAAACTTCTTACAATCTCTCCAGTACCTTCCAGCTTCCTAGGATCCTCTTTTCAGTTTTTTGGTCAGATATATGGGGCTTTAGTTATCTTGCTCTGCCCTGAGTTTCTCAGCTGTACCCAAATGTGGGGCCAAGTGGTGGAAATTTTGTCTGGAGGGAAGAAAAATGGTAAACTTACCACTGCTTTGGTGGCACTTTGTGATCTTTGTCCCTAATTCATCTGCCTTTATTTACTTCAATAACTTTAGTATGCATTCTATCCAGTTTTTATACTTGAATTCAGTGAGACAGTGAGGAATGTGTTTACTTCATCTTGCCCAGATTTGAAAACTTTGTTCTAGAATTTAGATCATAGCTTGACAATTTTTTTCCTGAAGGGCAGAATAGTAAATATTTTAGGCCTGTGCTACAACTATTCAACTCTGCTGTTGTAGAATGAAAGCAGTCATAAACAATATATACGTGAGTGGGTATGACTGTGTTCCAATAAACATTTATTTTTAAAATCAGGTGACTGGCCTACAGACCATAGTTTGCCAACCTGTATTTTAGATAATGAGTAAAGGATATGGAGCAGGATTATGGAATAATGACAGGAAATATAAAACGTTTTTTCTATTTTCCTCACTGGAAATCTAGCATGGTTTTGAGAACTCTCAAATGGATGGTGAAAACTCTCAGAAGTAGCCAGTTATTTTATTCTGTTTCAGTTAAACACTGTGATGCTCCTACCTGTTGCAACACATTCTACTAAGTGTATAAGTGCTAAGGGCTTACTTCCTGAATTATAAGCTAGCTATGATTTTAAGCTCTTCACACCAATCACTACTCTCCTTTTGTTATTTATAGCTTCTTCTGTTGTTTTTTGGTCAGAATCTCACTCCGTTGCTCAGACTGGAGTGCAGTGGCATGATCAGGGCTCACTGCTGCTTTGACCTCCTAGGCTCAGATGATCCTTCCATGCCACCTCCCAAGTGACTGGGACTACAGGTCCATGCCACCATGCCTGGCTGATTTTTGTTTTTAATTTTTTGTAGAGACAGGGTCTCACTGTGTTGTCCAGGCTGGTCTTGAACTCCTGGGTGCAAACAATCCTCCTGCCTCAGCCTCCCAAAGTACTGAGATTACAGGTGTGAGCCACCGTGCCCAGCAGAGCTACTTCTTAACTACGATTTAGTTACCTATGTCTTTTTTCAATGTTGATTTTTGACAAGCTTAGGGTGGGACAGCTAATTGGCTCATTATCTAAGCTGAATCCATAAGCACACTTGAAGGTGGTGCTGTCTCTTCAGGTGTCAGGCGAGAAGATGACAAGCAGGAATAATGCTTTAATAATAGAAAGCTGACATTTCTAACCAATTCATGTGGGCATATGAACATAATATTTTCAACTTACCATAGAAAAGGTTGCTGATATTGGTCCTGGCTAAACACATTTTCTTTCACCTTGTCCCCAGGCCACACAATTAATTAGAAACACTTCTTGACCAAAGAAATGGCCAGTGTGCAAGTATGGAAAAAAGTATGTGGTGAGGTCTATTTGGATGGTTACCTCTCAGGCTTAGATGTTATCCCAATGACTTAGATATTATAAGAAAGAAAATCCGTTGTTTTCCCCATGGAAACACACAAAAAACAGCTTTTCTCAGATCCCAAGAACCAAAGAGATGTGTTGTCTTGATTTCTAGAGGAGATTTGTAAGGAGAGTGCTGCAGTTTTCTATTTTATTTTTCACATCGAAGTCTGGTCACTCTTGAACAAAGCAGGCTTCCCTAGAGGCTCTGACTTCCATCTACCGAAGATTTCACATCTGGAGGGAGCTGATATGAGGCTATTTTCTGGAGTTCTTATTGATTTGTCCAATAAACTTATCCCTCAGCCCTGCTTTCAGCAATAGGCTTTGCCATAATCTTTTCTGTGAGGAGCTCATAATGAGGAAAGAATGAAGAAAAGAAGGGAAAAAAGGAGGAGGAGGGAAGAGCAGGAGAAAGAAAATTGGAAACCAACATTTTATGTAAGAAGAATAGCTTAATACTTATATATAATTTCATCTTTATAGCCACTCAGTAGAATATGTAGGATTTAATTTGTATGAAAGCCCAGTAATCCTCATAATAGAGCCTGGCCTACTAATATAGTGGAGCTTGAAATCTGTGGCCAGATTAACAAGAATCCTGGCCCCCCTAGTTACTACCTGTGTTACTTTGGACAAGTTGTCTGACTTCTTTGTGCCTCAGTTTTCTTATCTGGAAAATAGACACGATAATGATGTCTATCTCAAAAGGGTGTTGTAAGGGTTGCATTAGTCCAAGTAAAATACTAGGTACAGTGCCTGACATGTAGTAGAAACTATGTAAGTTTTAGCTACTTAAGCAAATTTATTATCATATGATACTCATGGGCAGTTTCAGAGCTGCTTTGATCAAGGAGAAGGAATGCCTGGATAGGGAAATTGCTTGTTGTAAGGCAGATGGAGTTAGGATATATAAATTTGGTTTGGGCTGGGCTCAGTGGTTCAACCTGTAATCCCAGCACTTTGGGAGGCCGAGGCAAGTGGATTGTCTGAGCCCACGGGTTTGAGACCAGCCCAGGCAACTTGGTGAGATCTTGTCTCCACAATCAATCAGAAAATTAGTTGAGTGCGGTAGTGCATTCCTGTAGTTCTGGCTACTTGGAAGGCTGAGGCTGAAGGATCGCTGGAGCCCAGCAGGTCAAGGCTGCCGTGGCCAGGAGCGTGCCACTGCCCTCCAGCCTGGGCAATGGCGTGAGGCTCCGACAAAAAAGAAACAAAACAAAAATATTTGGTTTGTAGTCACTCACTGGGAATTTGAAGGGAAAAATATGGAACCTGATATAGGATCTCTTGAATTATCTTCCAGATAAATTCCTGCCAGGGAAATCATACCAGGTTTCTGGAATGGGGTTATACTGGGGCTCGAGTGGACCATATTAATGAGCTGTATATTACCTTAGGGTCATATTGGCACCCAGGAGCACAAGAATGCTCTATGCTGCGGCTTAACAATGGACTTCAACCCAAATAGGGAGTTATATTTTCCCCTTCAGTGTAGCCACAGGTAAGAGAGGAAGATGAGAAATGACAACCATGGTATGCTTTGATAAGAAAAAATCCTTGATCTTTGTCTCTACAAAGCTCCAAAACCCTTGGAATTTTGAGATAGGGTATTGGGAGTATTTTTTGTTATTCCTAATAAGCCCTTTTCAACTTTACCTGACTTTATGCTAATTAGATGACTCTTTGTGAGCCCCTAGATAGCTTCAGTAAGACCAAGGCTTGCTTCGAAGCTTGGAATTTTCAGTTCTACCCTCTAACCTCCAGGAATGGGAAAGGAGCTGGGTATTGAGTTCAAGCAACAATGGCTAATGTTTTAGTCAATTATGCCTATGGAATTAAATTTCTATAAAAACCTCTAAATGATGAGGTTTGGGGAGATTTCAGATAGGTGAATACACTTAAGTTCCAGGCATACCTGGAAGGGACTTGGAAGCTTTGTACTCACCCCACTTATCTTGCCCTATGTATGTTTTCCATTTGATTGTTCCTAAATTGTCCTTTATAATAAAGGGGTAATTGTAAGCACTTACCTGAGTTCTATGAGACATTTCAGCAACTTATAGAACCTGAGGAAGGGGAGTTGTGGGAACCCTCAAATTTGTAGTTGGCTGAGCAGAAATAGAAGTAGCCTGGAATATGAATAGCAGTCTTAAGTGATTGTGCCTTTAACCTGTGGCGATTGCATTAATTCCAAGATTTGGTGTCAGAATGGAATTGAATTATTGGATACCCAGCTGTTTGATGTGAGGAAAATTCCCACACATTTGGTATCAGAAAGAACCTTTCACATGGCCGAATGAGAACAATTCACAGTAAAGAGAGGAGCCATATCTGTGTTCAAGAGAATGATTATCTTTGGCCAGAACATGGGTCACCTAGGAGCTTCACAGAGAGGTGAAATTTCTTGAAAGAAGTGCTAAGATATTATAATAGAGATATTATAAAAAAGAAAATCACGAAATCATTGTTATTTGACATCTATGTAAGAAAAGTCTAAGGATTTTTGAACTGAGTCAAAAGTGACTTCTGTGCTGAGTTTTCCAATATTAAGTTGGTTATTCATTTTTTTATTCACTCAATAAAAATATATTGATTTTCTGTTATGTGCTAAGCATTTGAAATATAGCAGTGAAAGCCAAAGTCCCAGCCTTTAGATACTTTATTAACTAGCAAAAGAGAAGAGTGACACTGAACCAGTCATTAAATAAATGAAGAGGTGATAAGAGCTAAGGGCTACTTTTTCTTTTTAATTTGCTATGCCCAAAAGCTCTTATGAATATGTAGGAGGGAGATTAAATTTTAGAATTAAAAAAAAATTACGGAATTACTTAACTACCCTGCACTTTGTAATATTATTTCCTTCAAGAAAGTTTAACATTCTTTCACTAACATGACTCATACAAAGGAGACAGAAGAGGAGAGAAGAAGGGACATTTAAAATTCTTGTTAGAGATACCTGAATACCTGATGCGCTGAGATAGGCCATAATTCAACAATTCCTCATGGAGTATATTGTGGTAGTGACGTTCCTACTTAAGATGCTCCAGTTTTAGTGTTAGAACTGTCTTCCTCCTCAACAAAATGAGATGATAAAGAGTAGTGATGCATAATCTACTTTAAGATATAAAGTATATTCTTAGGACAGATTATTAATTTTGATTTTCTGAAAAGAGTACAAAGCATTATCTGTTTTAGGAGTTGGTCATCCTTCAGAATCTCAAAGTTGGTCATTCTTCAGAATCTAGGCCCATAGGATAACTGTACCTAAATTTCATTCCAAGGATTGCTGGTTTTCATCTACTTTTTCATAATTTCTGGAAACTATTTCGTATTTGTAAGTATTTACTTCATTATTATCTTTCAAATTTGACTAGGAAACAACAAAAATAGGTAATTGTGGCATACTGCTTCCAGAAGGTTGGTATGGCCTACTGATTCTGACAATATGATTTCTGTAGTATTTTAGCAATTTAGCTCCCTTGGAACAGAAAAGAGAGGCTTTCTCCAAATCAGAGAAGAGAGGCTCTCATTATTTATGTAGACAGATTTGATTATTTGGTAAATCTTTAACTTTTAAAATCAGAAGAAAACACCTTATTGTACATCTCTGTGGAGACATTTCTAGAAATGGAACTCCCATTTTGACTGAAGCTTTTGTTAAAATCAGAGGGTCAGGACTGTAATTGCTCAGCTAAATTTTTGGTTTGAGGATGCAGCATATGATTAGGTCAAGCTCTTATATCTGAGCCTATTGAAGACTTTACATACCATGTCTTCACTTAATGAAATTGGTTTATCTTCTCTTTGAATATAATCTTCAAGCTGCAGAATTGCGGCAATGTCTGGCTGATTTTCAAGAAACAGCCCAGGGAATTGAGAGTTATAGAGTTATATGCCTTGCACAAAAGTTTAACAACATGGCCCCATGTAGTCTTTGCATTAAACAAATCAGAAATTAAGGAAAATGAGGATAAATTAAACAGCAAATATTACAATTCTATTGCAATCAGCATGTATGTAGGTAGGGGTTGTACAGTCATTTGTCTAGTACTTCTATGGCCCAGATAAACCTACTTTTAGTTATCTCCTACAACTTTCTAAAGTCCTGTTACTGTACATCAGGAGTAACAAGGCTCTATTTTTAAAAAATCGTGTTTATGCATATTAAATAGAATAATGAAATCTCTGCAAATAATTCAGGCAGTGGTGCTGTCAATCAATACAGTTTTGTCAAGAAGAACTAATTGTCCTGTGCGGTGGTGCAGCAGGCTGTGTGGGAAGTTGTACATTTACATGATCTGTAGCCAAATTTTTGTGTCTGCCTGGATTTGTGGCTTTCAGCCTTAGTGAAAGTTGCACTGTTCTATGACACTAGTTGCATTTGTGTCTACTGATTGAGAATATACATAATGAAAAAAATTGCTATGAATGTCAGCTAATGCAGAAATAAAGAAACATTAGATATTTACTAACTTGTAGCCCCAGTATAATAACATCAGTACATGTTAGAACTAATAGGCAAAGGCTGTAGGGGAACAGGAAATTCACATGGTCTTGAAGTATCACCCATGGGTTACTATTTACAAAGGGAAAAACAAATAGATATTTGAAATGAAGAAATCTGCCCATATCATCTTAACCAAGTGACCAACTTAACATCCCTAATAGTGGGACAACTGACTTTATGTGCCTTCTGATTAAATGCAGTAAGAAATACAGACTATCACCTGTGATATATTCTTGCAAAAAGAAGTTTAAGTTGAATCTATTAATGTAGCATCAATTAGACAAATTCATTAAGTGGGATTTGCTAAAAAATCATGGGTTTGGCTTCTTCCAAAGAATTAGTGACATAAAAAAATGAAAATAGGAGAGAAAACTATCCTATATTAAAAGAGACTAAAGGAAAACAACCAAAGACTTATTTGAATCTTGTTTACCTCTTAGGTCAGAAAAAAACCTCCAAACTTTTGAAGATATTTTTAAGACAATGGGTGAAATTTAATTATGGCCAGTTTATTTCTCTGTCTCTCCGTAATTGTTAAATTAGTGTTAATTTTAATAGGTATGAGGGTCATATTGTATAGGAAAATGTCCTTAATTTTAATCTTAGGAGATAATGCTAAAGATTTAAGGGGTAAAGAGACATGAGATCTGCAACTTACTTACACAGGGATCAGGAAACTTAGCGAGCATTGCAAGTGAATGTGCATGAGAGTGAGCAAGGGAGAAAGAGAATGTCCTGCCAATAATGTTAAAAATCGGTGAATCGATATGGAAGTCCTGTGGGTGTTCATGTGCTATTCTTCCATCTCCTCTGTACCTTCAAAAATGTTTAAGATAAAAGTTGGGAGAAAAATCTGATTATTGAATCTAAATGTACACAAAAATCCTGGCATGAGAAAAAAACCAAGTTTGATGTTTTAAAATTAATTGCAATTGTATTACTAAGTCTGAGCATTCTTTCATGTGTCTGTTGGCTGCTCATATTTCTTCTTTTGAGAAATATCTATACATGTCTTTTGCTCACTTTTTAATGAGGCTGTTTTTTGTTTTTGTTTTTTAATTTTTCCTTTTGGCACATTTGAGTTTCTTGTAGATCCTGGATGTTAGGTCCTTGTCAGATACACAGTTGGCAAATATTTTTTCCCATTCTGTAGGTTGTCTCCCTGCTCTCTTAATGGTTTCTTTTGCTTTGCAGAAGGTTTTCAGTTTAATGAGGTCCCACTTGTCTGTCTTATCTCTTATGGCATAGGCTTTTGGGGTTTGGTTAGAAACTGGTTGCCTATTCCAAGTTCTGTAAGGATGTCTCCTGAATTTTCTAAGATTCTTAAAATTTGAGCTTTTGCGTTTAGGTCTTTGATCCATTTGGAGTTTATTTTTGTGTAAGGTGATAGGTAGAGGTCCTGTTTCAATCTTCTGCATAGTCAGCTTCACTAATCATCAGAGAAATACAAATCAAAACCACAATGAGATATCACCTAACTCCAGTAAGAATGGCCGTCATTAATAAAACAAAAAACAACAGATGCTGGTGAGGATGCAGAGAAAAGGGAATGCTTCTACCCTGTTGGTGGGAATGCAGACTAGTTCAACTTCTGTGGAAAACAGTGGGGCAATTCCTAAAAGAACTAGAAATTGACCTTCTATATGACCTAGCAATCCCCCTGTTGGGAATATACCCAGAATAACTTAAATCACTTTACAAAAATGATACCTGCACATGCATGCTTATTGCAACACTATTTGTCATAGCAAAAACATGAAACCAACTGTACTGCCCATTGAAACTGTGCTGGATTTTTAAAAAATGTGACACATATACACAATGGAATATTACGCATCCATAAAGAGGAACAAAATTATGGACTTTGCAGCAACTTAGATGAATTTAGAATCTATAATACTCTATCACAGAAACAAAGGACTGAGTACCATATGTTCTCACTCATAAGCAGACCCTGAACATTTACCATAATGCTCTAAGAAAGGGATTGGCAGTAACCAGAAACTGCCAGGGGAGGTGGGGGTGGGGGACACACTGTAAGGGTACCTGATCTCAAACCAGGCAAAGTGGGGACAAAAGGGAGGCACAAACTTTACCTGTACGATGACCACTTGTATACCTAATCCTGAATTGTACCCCACATCTTTAAAAATAAATTGCAATTGTATTAAATATAAAACACCTCCTTATGTCTATATCTACACAGTTTATGTGAATGACATATCATTTCAGTCTTACTCATAGAGAGATTCCCAGAGCTCTTAAAATAACTAAATCTACTCATGCCCTACTCTCTTAGGATCTGCTGTCTAGGGATGGAAGTCTGTTCTACAGAAGATTGCTTCCTTTGTAATCAGAGTTAGTCTCATATATCTCTGTGCCCAGGGTAAAGCTACTCTTTATTTAAAAAACAAAAATTACACTCTGCAGCTGCTTTGGAGGACAATGTCCATTGCTGGGCTTTAACGATGATTGTGTCTGCCTTGCTGGAATGGCTGCTCCACCTCTGACTTCTGTCCTATAAACATACCCAGTTCTATGGAAGAAAACACCACATTCTCTTTAGTGCCATCACAAATCAAAACTAGTTTGATTTATATATCTTTACATGAATATTCTGTTTGCTCTCAGTTGAACAAATTTGTGGATCTCTTACTCTGTTTCACTACTATGTCCCAGGTCCCCACTCTATGTGCTATTCTGTTCTAAGCATGCTACAACTGTAAATATAGTTACTATTTCAATAAAATGGTGACTTTAAAAAGAGGGGTTCAAATTAAGTATTTGCACAAATTCAGTGTAACAAGCAAAAGGCCTAAAATTAAAGTGCTTAAAATATATTTTACTTTTTTAAAACAAAATCTTTCTTGTAAAGCAAAAGAGTTATAGAATTGTATACATTGAGTATATGACATGAATTATTATAATGCAAATTCTTTTTTAACTATCACCCAGGTGAAGAAATAGAACTTCATCAGTCACTTTAACAGAACCCTGCAACTTTATATTTGTAATTCCCCGTGCCATTTACACCCTCATGAATTTCCTCTAAAAGTAACCACGATCCTGGCTTTTAAAGTAATCATTTTTCTTTTGCTTTTCTTTGTTGCTTTTATCACCAAAGTGTGCAACCTTGAATACCCAGGTTTCTTCTCTCCCTTCCTTCTTTTCTTTATATCTATAGTGCCTGGATAGTATAGTATAGTGTGGAATAGTTCCTTTGTACAAGTCTCTTTCATGCTCAGATTTTCCTTCTATCCCCTTTTTCTTCCTTCAATTTAATTGTTGAAGAAACCCAGATCTTTGATCTAGAGTTTCCCTCAATCTGGATTGTGTTGCTCATCCCCAGCATATGGCTTAGCATGTCCTCTGTCCCTTTTGTTTCCTGTCTGTTGGTATCTGGATATAAAAGCTTAATCAAATATGAATTTTTTGGCAAGACTTCTTCATGGGTGATGTGTGTCTCTGCTAATTTTAGTAGCCATTGCTAGTGAATGCTTATAGCCAGCAATTCATTATGTTTGTAAAGTGATGGTAGTCTATCATTTTATCTCCATCTGTCAGTTAAAAGCTTCCAGAAGACATTTAGGCTAATCTGCTATTTGGTAATTCTTAGGTGTAGCTAGAAAAGAAAAAGACAGTTAACCTAACCCTGAATTGTAACCATCTTAAAAAAAAAAAAAAGTAAAAACAAAAAAAGAAAAGACAGGATAAATCTACTTTATTCTTTTCTAATGTTTGTCAGTTTTCAAAGTAATGAGTTGGTTCACTATTATCTCACAACACTGATCAATTAGGCCACCCCTTTTAATAAATATTATTATGAACTTACGGATTTAAACATATTCTTATAGTTATAATCCTTATTAAAACTCAATTTGACCCTCTTTAGCTGTGGAAATCTCCTTAAACTGTCTCCTGGGTCCTTTGCAAAAGCCCCCAGCAGTCTTTGATAGCTTCCTTGCCCTCTGGTAAGAGATATTCTGGCTCATCCTGTACAATTATATCTGCAATGGCTAATTGTTCCTGTAATCGGCCATTTGTCAAGGATCACTGGTGTCTTTTCATGGAAAATGCTTTCTGAAAACTGTCATCGAAGTGCTGCTGGTGCTTACTGCTCCTGAGTTGGTCACTGCTTCTAGGCCGTCTCATTATTTTTAGGCCTTTGGAAAAACTTTTGATAAAGTTAGGGAAAAAATGTTACCCTAATAAAAATCTGCATCAATATTTTATGGGAGAAATGATACTGAAAAGTCAAATTCATGACTACAGGTTTTCTTTTTAATTGTTTCTATCTTACATATGAATCTTCTTTTTCCACATCAGGAATTCTGACTTTCAAATGCCTTGGGGATGATGGAATTAAAATATCACATAATGATTCATTTGTTTTATTCCATATTATTTACACAACAGGCTCGGAATTACATACTACCACTACCACCAACACAGTTAGCTTTTCTCTGTGCACATGCTCTCTTCATTCTTCCCATTAAAAAGAAAAAGAGTTGCACAATCTCTTTATTGTCACAACATATAGCTGTGCAATACTATATTATCATACTTTTATTCCTCACTGAGTTCAGTTTTATGTTTATATTTAATTCTCATCACCCATCCTTATGTCAGTGTTTCTTTAGTTATTTTGGTTATCTGAATTTTGTTCTCTAGAAGATTCTGCAGAAAAATTCTGATAAAGTGTTCTCTGAGTTCTTGCATTTTGATATTTGTTTGATGCTGTCATTATATTTGCAAGTCAGTTTCACTGGATATAAAAAACTTGTCTTGCATTTACTTTCTTCGATATCATAATTGTTGCTTTATTTTCCTTTGGCATAAAGCATTGCTGTTCAAAAGTCTCATAATAATCTGTTTTCTTCCCTTTAAAAATGATGCAGCTTTTTTGCTTTGATACCCGAAGTTCATTTTTTAAATTAAATTCTAATTTTACTAGTATATCTCTTGGTAATTTCTAGTTTTAATTTTTCAGGTACATCATATTTCAGTATTTGGTTTTGAGGTGTAGTTTCAATGTTTTAATTAAAGAAAAATTTATCAAATCATTTTTTTTGTATTTGTTCTATTCTTTCCATTTGATTTTTTTCCATGGGCATTCATATTTTTATATTTTGAGTCTTCTCTAGCTACTTTCAATATTTATTACTTTCTCTCAAATCCTTTTGACCTGTTTTTTGACTTTTTAAAAACAGACTTTATTTTTTTGAACAGTTTTAGGTTCACAATTAAGCAGAAAGTATAGTTTCCCTATACCCCCTGCCCTCTCCTTCACAGATATCCCCCACCACCCATAGATGTCCCAACCAGAGTGGTGCATTTGTTACCAGTGTGCAACCTACACAGACACAGCACCAAAGTCCATCATTTACATTATGGTTCATTCTTGGTGTTGTACAATCTGTGGGTTTGAACAAATGTGTAATGACATATATCCACCATTTGAATATCATACAGAATAGTTACACTGCCCTTAAAATCCTGTGTTCTTTGCCTTTTCATCCCTCCCTGTG
This sequence comes from Cephalopachus bancanus, assembly GCA_027257055.1. Taxonomy (NCBI): domain Eukaryota; kingdom Metazoa; phylum Chordata; class Mammalia; order Primates; family Tarsiidae; genus Cephalopachus; species Cephalopachus bancanus. The sequence goes on along the minus strand of JAPVLO010000251.1, from coordinate 2,510,956 downwards.
GAACCGCTGGCAACCATTCATCTTTTTACTGTCTTTTCCAATATGTCATGTAGTTGGAAGCATATAATATGAAGGAGACCCCCCAAAAATCAGAATTTATTTATTAAAAAAAAAATATATATATATTTAGTTTTATATGTTTAAATTTCATTCATCTTCAAAGTACTCTCTGTTTGGTGCAATACACCTATCCAGATACTTTTTTCACTGCTCAAAACAGTTTTTGAACTTGTCAATTTTGATGCCTTTTAGTACTTCTGCTGTTTTTTTGTTTCATTTGTTTCACATTGGCAAAATGTATCCCTTTGAGAAGTTTTTCATCTGGGAAAACAAACAAACAAACAAGTCGCTTGGGGTGAGATCCTGTAAATGGAGAGTTTGGGGGATGGGGGACGTGCTGTTTTTGGTCAAAAAGTGCTGAACACTCAGCATGGTGTGGGCAGTTGTGCTTGCAAATCACCCATCATAAGTGGGCAAACTTACTGAAAGAATCTCAAAAAAAAAAAAAAAAATTCACTGAAGCCAAGCTCAGCCTTTCACAACAACACTAGCTGGTGTACTGATGCTGATGTGTTCCTAGAACACACTTACCTGTATGGGAGGGAGAAACCTGTATTACAGGAGGCCTCAAAATATAATTCTGGGTTTTTGGAGTTCCCCCCTTGTATATAGTCTTTTCAGATTGGATTCTTTCACTCAGTGATACACATTTAAGTCTCCTCTATGTCTTTTGATAACTTTATAGCTCATTTCTTTTTAGTGCTGAGTAATATTTATTCCATTGCCTGGATGTACCACAATTTATTTACCCATTCACCTACTGAAGGACATCTTGGTTGCTTTCAAGTTTTGGCAAATATGAATAAGCCTATTATAAACATCCATATGCTGATGAATACTAAGGATTGCTGGATTATATGGTGAGGATGCTTGTAAGAAACTGACAAGTTATCTTCCAAAGTGGCTTGCCATTTTGTATTTCCACCAGCAACAATGGGGGATTCCTGTGGCCTTGTGTTTTCACCATCATTTGTTGTTGTCAGTGTTTTGGATTTTTAACACTCTGGTAGGTGTGTAGTGTGTCATTATTGTTTTAAAACTTCATATCTTTGTGAGAGCTTGCTTGGAGGTTTCAGCAGGGGAGCACAGCTACGTGTAGACCCTTGGCCTAAGAATGGTCCTCCTTTACTGGAAAAGGTCATCCTCTTTAACTGAACATGCACCTTTGAAAGAAACACACATGGTACTGTGAGGGTCAGGAGGGAACACCTCTTAGCCAGTAGGATCAGCTGAATCAACTCTGGCAATCGACACATCCCCTTATACCTTTTTTAAATTTTTTATTTTAAAGGTTAGGTATGCAAACGTTGATTATGCAGGTACCCTTGTTGATGAGGTCCCTCCCCTAGCAGTTTCACTCAATTGCCAACCCCCCCCCCACTTGGCAGTTTCCCACTACTGCCAATCCTTTCTTATAGTATTATGATAATTGTTCAAGGTTCGCTTATGAGTGAGATAAGCATATGGTACTCTGTTTTTTGTTTCTGTGATAGATCACTGAGTATGATCAACTCTAAATCCGTCCAAGTTGCTGTGAAGTCCATATTTTGTCCTTCTTTATGGCTGCATAATATTCCACTGTATATATGTATCACATTTTTAAAAAATTCAGTCCAGGTTTTATGGGCAGCATGGTTGGTTCCTTGTTTTTGCTATTGTGAATAGAGCTGTAACAAACATACATGTGCAGGTATCTTTTTTGTAGAATGATTTGAGTTCCTCCAGGTATAGTCCCAATAGGGGAATTGCTGGGTTATATGGATGGTCAATTTATACCTCTTTCAGACATGGTCACACTGTCTTCCAAAGAAGTTGTACTAGTCTGCACTCCTGCCAGCAGTGTAGAAACATTCCTTTTTCTACGCATCTTCACCAGCTTCTATTGTTGTTTGTTTTTATTAATGATGGCCATTCTTACTGGTGTTAGGTAGTAGCTAAATGTAGATTTGATTTGCATTTCTCAGATGATTAGTGAGGCTGAGCACTTTTTCATGTGTCTGTCGGCTGTCTGTATATCTTCTTTTGAGAAGTGTCTATTCATGTCTTTTGCCCACTTTTTAATGGGACTGTTTGTTTTTTTCCTTTCGGCATGTTTGAGTTTCTTGTAGAGCCTAGATGTTAGGCCTTTGTCAGATACACAGTTGGGGAATAATTTTTCCCATTCCGTGGGCTGTCTCCCTGCTCTCTTGATGGTTTCTTTTGCTTTGTAGAAACTCATCAATTTGATGAGGTCCCATGTGTCAATCTTATGTCTTATGGTATGAACACTTAGGGTTCTGATCAGGAATTGGTTGTCAGTTCCAATTTCCATAAGGGTGTCTCCTGTGTTTTCTAAGATTCTTATAGTTTGAGGTTTTATGTTTAGGTCTTTGATCTATTTAGAGTTAGTTTTTGTGTATGGTGATAGGTAGGGGTCCTGTTTCAATCTTCTGCATGTGATCACCCAGTTGTCCCAGCACCATTTACTGAATGTTGAATCGGTCCTGCATCCTGGGGATGAAACCTACTTGGTCATGGTGGATGATTTTTGAGATGTGTTTTTAGATACTCTCCCCAGTGATTCTCCTTTCCCCAGTGGTTGTTATTGGAAGCTTTGTCAGAGATGAGTTGGTTGAGAAATTGCGACTCTGTTTCCAGAATCTCTATCCTGTTTCAGTGATCTATATGCCTGTTCTTGTACCAATACCAGATTGTTTTGATTACTGTAGTCTTATAGTAAAGTTTGAAGTGTGGAAGTGTGATACCTCCTGCTTTGTTTCTTTTGCTAAGGAATGTTTTGGCTATTCATGGTTGTTTATGTTTCTATATGAATTTCTGTATTGTCATTTCCAGGTCTGAGAAGAATGATGTTGGTAATTTAATGGATATTGTGTCGAATCTGTTGATTGCCTTTGGTAGAATGAACATCTTAACAATGTTGATTCTTCCTATCCATGAACATGGAATATTTTTTCATTTGTTTGTGTCTTCTTGGATTTTTTTGAGCAGTATTTTGCAGTTCTCATTGTAAAGGTCTTTAACTTCTCTGGTTAGGAAGATGTTGAGGAATTTCATTTTTTGGTGGCTATTGTGGATGAGATTGTGCTTTTTATTTGGATCTCTGCCTGGTTATTGTTGGTGTATAGGAAGGCAACTGTCTTTCACACATTTATTTTGTACCTGAGACTTTGCCAAAGTCCTTTATCAGTGCAAGCAAGTTTTTGACAGATTCTCTTGGATTTTCAAGGTATATAATCATATTATCAGCAAAGAAGTATAACTTGACTTCCTTTTTTCCTATTTGGATCCCCTGATTTCATTCTCTTATCTAATTGCCCTAGCTAGGACTTTCAACACAATGTTGAACAAGAGGGGTGAGAGTAGGCAGACTTGTCTTGTTCTGGTTTTCCAGGGATATGTTTCAGTTTCTGTCCATTTAGCAATATGTTAGCTGTGGGTTTATCATGGATGGCACTTACTATTTTGAAGTACGTTCCTTCTATACCTAGGTGTTTCAGGGTTTTTATCAAGAAGGGTGCTGGATTTTATCAAAAACTTTTTCTGCATCTAATGAGATAGTCATGTGGTTCTTGTTTTTATATCTGTTAATGTATTTAATTATATTTATGGTCTCACAAATGTTGAACCAGCTCTACATCCTGGGGATGAAGCCTACTTGGTCATGGTGGATGATTTTTGAGATGTGTTTTTAGATCCTTTTTGCTAGAATCTTGTTGAAGATTTTTGCATCTATGTACATAATGAATATTGGCCAGTAGTTTTCTTTTTTTTTGTTGGATCTTTACCCGGTTTGGGTATCAATGTGATGCTAGATTCATAAAATGATTTGGGGAGAATTCCATCTGTCTCAATTGCTTGGAATACTTTCAATAGGATTGATATCAGTTCCTCCTTGTATGTTTTGTAGAATTCTGGAGAGCCATCCAGTTCAGGAATTTTTTTTTGTTGGTAGTTTTCTTTTGACAGAGTTAATTTCCAGGGTAGTTATTGGTCTATTTAGAGTCCCAATGTCTTCTTGTTTCAATGTGGGGAGGTAGTGTGATGTCAGAAAGTCCTCCATTTCATTTATGTTATCAAGTTTGTTTCCATATAGGTGTGCATAGTAATCTCTGATAATCTTTTGTATTTCCTCAGGGTCAGTTGTGATTTGATGTTTTGTATTTTTGACTGTGTTTATTTGGGCATTTTCTCTTTTTTTTGGTCATTCTGGCTCTGGGTCCATCAATTTTGCTAATTCTTTCAAAGAATCAGCTTTTTGGTTTTTTTATGTTTTCTATGATTTTTTGTCTTCTAAGTTCCACATTAGGGTCTTATTTTGGTGATTTGGATTCTTCTGCTAAAGTTGGGGTTTTGGTGGTCTTCTCTTTCTAGCTCCCTTAGGTTATTTGCTAGGCTCTCAACTTGTGATCTTTTTATTTTCTTGATGTGTGCTCGTGGAGATATAAATACCCTCTTAGAACTGATTTCATGGCATCCCAGAGATTTTGGTAAGATATTTCTTCATTTTCATTTGTTTCCAGGAATCTTTTAATTTCTGCTTTGATTTCAGTGTTGACCCAGTAGTTGTTCAGCATTGTGTTGTGTAGTGTCCTGTCTTTGTGGACTTTTGATAAATTTTGTTGGTGTTGATATTTATTTTTATTCCATTGTGGTCTGGGAAGGTACATGGCAATACAACAACCTTATAGAATTTGTTTATGCTTGATTTATGGCCAAGGATGTGATTGATCTTGGAGTACGTTCCATGTGGTGATGAGTAGAATGCATATTCTGTGGTTGTTGGGTGGAATAATCTGTGGGTATCTATTAAGTCCATTTATTCAAATGTTAAAAATGGGTTCTAGATCTTCTTGTTGGTTTTTTGCCTTGATGATCTATCTAGGGCTGTTAATATTCAAGTTCCCTGCTATAATAGTGTTAGAGTCAGTATCTTTTTTTAGTTTATTTAGTAGTTGCTTTATAAATGCTGGTACTGCTGTATTGGGTGCATATTTGTTTAGGATGGATATTTCTTGTTGATGGATTGAATCTTTTATCATTATGTAGTGTCCTTTGTATCTTTTAAAATTGTTGATAGCTTAAAGGTTGTTTCGTCTGACATTAAGATCATGACTCCTGCCTTCTTTTATGATTCATTTGCCTGAAAACTCATTTTCCATCCTTTAACTTTGAGTCTGTGTGCATCCCTTGTAGTGAGATGAGTTTCCTGGATGCAGCAAATAATTGGGTCATGGTTTCTTATCCAGTTTGCCATTCTATGTCTTTTCAGTGGTGCATTTAGTGCATTCACATTCAGGCTGATTATTGAAATGTGATTGTTTATCCTTGTCATGAGGTTCTTATAAAGTTATGTCCTTATTTGTTTCTTTTGGCTTTGGGGTTGTCATATGTGTGTGTTTTTATGTTTCTTGCTGTGCTGTATTCTTTGTTGATTCTGTGCTCTGCTGTTCTCTTGGGAAGTGTACTGATGAAGCTGAGCTTGGCTGTGTAGGAGATTCTTGGTTGAAATTGTTTATCTTTGAGGACTTTGCATATTGGATTTCAGTCCCTTCTAGCTTGTAGTATTTCTGCTGATAGGCCTGCTGCTATGCTGATTGGTTTTCCCCAGGAGGCAGTCTGATCTTTCTCTCTTGATGTCTTTAGAATTTTTTTGTGTGGCTATTTTGTGTAGGTGAATTGCTATGTTTCTAGGGGTTGGTCTTCTCATTAGATGTCTTATGGGGTTCTCTGTATCTCTTGTGCTTGCCTGGTCTCATCTCTGGTGAGATGGGAAAAGTTTTCTTGAATTACCTCCTGAAATACTTGCTGCAAGGTGTTCTACTTTTCCCTTTATTCTTCTGGGATACTAATCAGTTGTAGGTTTGGCAAAAATAAGCCAACAATAACAACATAATTGAAAGATGTTGTCATTTACATACACACATAAACAGAAAACAGCAAACAAAAGTAGAAAGAAACAGAAAAAGAAAAGAAAAACATTTGGGGGTGATGCAGATCAAACCCTCACATATACTATTCATGCACAAAGGAAAAATATTTTAAAAATAGATGAACTAATAAACAAACAGGTAAAAAAAAAAAAAAAATAAAAAAAATTAAAAATTGAAAAAAAAAGCCCTGCCCTCTTGTGGCAAACTCTGTAATTGTTCCTGTACTCAGGTCTCTCCTACAGAACTTCCACTCTTTCACTCTCTCCTTAGTGTCTGGAGCAGAGAAGGAGGAAGGGCCCTGGTGGTGGGTGGGGCTGCAATTCTCCCCTCCCACCTCATATGGTCAAGGAGATCTCCTCTGCAGGGGTGGTGCAGGATTCTCTCTTCTCCAGGTATGTACTCATGAGGGGTGCCCCAACCAGGCCTATACTGGAATGGATTTCTCCTGTTGCAACTGGCATCCAGTCTCTGCCTGGGTTTGTCCCTCTCAGTTGTGGCCCAGCTGTGTGGGTCTGACGTTCAGAAGATTGCTGGGGAGGAGGGGGTTTGAGTCAACCCCAGACTCACCACCGGTCTCTTTGGAGTGCTCATCTTTTTCTGGCCACACCCTTTGTCTGTGGTTGGATCAGGGTAGGGGTTGGGGCGCCTGGGACTCAGCACTTGTCAAGTGCCTCTGAAATTTGTGCTTTCAGGATATTCCCCCTGGGTCATGATCAACCCTTGAGTAGTTGATCTGCCAGTCACAGAGATGGAGTCTGTTGCTCTGTGGTAAGCAAGTCGGAGCACTTTCCTACCCCGCCTTCAAGATGGTGGCGGGGTGCCTCCTTTGTCCTCTTCAGTGGGACTCTGCCTCTGGGGTCCCTCCACAGCCCTTGCTGCAAGTGCTGAAGTGATGAGGCAAAGCCTGGAGCCAACAGTCTCTCCTGCTGCAGTGGTGAGGCAGAGCCTGGGGCGGTAGTCTCTCCCCACTGCTTCTTCACAGGAACACTTGTTCATTTTTTAAAAATGGCACTTGGCTTCTGAGACCTGGGACAAAGCAGAGAAGTTGCAGCACTACCCGTGGCACCAGGGCCCTGGCCACTTGCTCATGAGCCCCCACTTGGTCAGTCTCTCCCAACATTTTCTTCCCAGGAAGGATTTTGTTGATTTTTTTAAAAAAATGACTCTTGGCTTCTGTGTCCTGGGAATCCCTAGGGTCCAAGCCCAGCAGCAGCGGCACCAGCTGCTGCACCAGGAGTGCCCTGGCCACTATCTCCCTAGCCCTCACTCTGTCAGCCACTCACATGCCCACTCACTCACCAGCAGGAACACAAAATTTTCCATACACTCTCTCACACTGAGATTCACATAGTCTGACTGGCTTGGCCACCATCTTTCCCTGGACATTTTTCCTTTATATCTTTTTTATTTTTAGAATTTCTTTCCCTTTTACCTTTGACATCTTTTACGTCTACTTCCTTTTATTTTTCTTGTTCTTCTAGTTTAGTGTTCTTTTCTGAAATTATTCTTTTATTTGTAAGCATCTCCTGGATTTTATCATCTTGTTTCTAAGTTGTTCTTTCTTTTTCTTTTTTTTAGAGACAGAGTCATACTCTGTTGCCTAGGCTGGAGTTCAGTGTCACAGCCCACTGTAACCTCAAACTCCTGTGCTCAAGCTATGCTTCCACTTCAGCCTCTTGAGTAGCAGGGACTAGAGGCATGCACTGCTACTCCGGACTTCGAGGCATGCACCATCACTGCTGACTTTTTTTTAGATACAAGATCTTGCTATGTGGCCCAGGCTGTTCTTGAACTTCTGAAACAATCCTTCTGCCTAGGCCTTCCAAAGTGTAGGGATTATAGGTGTGAGCCACCATGCCTAACCTGTTTTTCTCATTCTGATTTATGTTGAGTTTTCATGCCTTTTATTGTTTTTTGCCCCCTAATGAATTTAGTTCATTTTAGAATACTAGATTCTGATTTTTGTTTATTTTTTGAGTATGCCTCTATGGCATGTGTTTCTTCTAGCAATTCAAGCAGTGCAATCTTGAAAAGTCTTATTCTCTATCAATCTAGTTTTTCCTTGTTATGAAATGGAAGAATGATTCCTAATCCCTTCTATCAACTCCAAATGCCAGACTAAATTTTAAAATTATGTGTTATGTACAAAGCAATCTATAGATGTAACATATTGTTTCTTAATATACAGTTTTAAAAGCTTATCAATCGACTGGCTCCCTGGTAATGAACATTCTCTCCAGCACACTTTGCTATTCCTCAAGATGCTGCTTCCTGGTCATGTTGACTTTAGCACTACGGATTATATATGTTGTTCATTTTTTCCTTTTCTTTTGTTAACTTAGTATGGTATTAACCTTACTCTCTTTCTGTCTCTTTTTTTTAGAAATGAAATTTGGTTTTTTAAGCCTTTAGAAGGAGGAATTAGGATAACTTTCCTAACTTTACATTCTAAAGCTCATTCTTCTACTACTTTGTGTACTGTTTAAAAAATATATGGCAGTTTATTCTTAGATCTCCATAGATCTCCTTCTTCTGTTCTCATCCCTCATTTTTTGGGGTAAGTCCCCAGTTTCCTTTTTCTCTATTGTCCTTGTGCCTCTCAATTTTGATTTTATTACTAGCATGTTATCCTCAGTGTTGAACTTCATCCCGTGAGGGAGTTTTGGACATTAGAGAGTTCATGGAGGAGCATACTGCTCCAGTCTCTTTAGAACTTACAGCAAACCCTTAATACATACCTCTACTGGGCTATGCAAAACCCACCCAGTTTCAGCTGCTGTTCTTAATAAATACCTGTTGGTTATTTTAAGACTCTTAAGACTATAGGACGCTTAGTTGCTGTCCAATGCTTCCTATGGCACAGAAGCTGTGTACATCTTCTAGCTATTGAAGGTGTATCCACATCTGCCTGTATTTTGGGTACATGAGGATACCTTATCACCTAAGTTTGCTGAAGGTGTTGATCATCTGTTTTTGTTTGCTTTCCTAGTTCTCTGGTCTGTTTTTTATGGTGGGCTTTAAAGAGATTCCAAAACTATATTGCCACTTCTTCCATCATCCTTCTATAAAATTTTATGATGTTCAAGAATATATAATGAAAGTAGTATATAGTTGAGTCATTCATGGAACTAGTTTCAACAAACAGATGGCTTAGTAATAAATATTTTTGCAATATGCGAGTACTTAGAAATTTCTTTTAGGTAGGACTGATTTATCTGGCACTGTTATTTATGGACTTTTGTGAAACTGACTGTGTTGTTTCAATAAATATTTTATTTTCTCTCTAGTCAGTCCTTTAGCCTCTAATGCCCTGAATTTTATCAAAGAAGAGTGGCAATTCCCTATCTAGGACCACAGACATGGATGTCCTTCAATTACAGTAATCTTTTAAATAAAAAAACCATGAACCATATTCTGTTTCTCAATTCTCTTAACTTTTGGGGTATAACTCTGGTGGTTTTTAAAAAACTCTTCTAACACTACTTTTAGTTTGTTATATGTAAATATTCTTTGGATTTATAAGCAATGTAAATCCTAAACTTTTATTCTCTTTTAAAGATCTCTTTGTTGAACTTTTGAGATCTTAGTGCCAACGTAGTAGAAAATCCTAGTGGTTGATTAAATAACATATTATTTAAAAAAGAATAAAAACAACACAGTAAACTGGAAAAATTAGCTTAAAGTCATACCTTTAAACACACATTTTTCTAGCTTAGATATTACTAAAAAAAAGTTCAACAGCACTTAGTCTTTTGCCCATCATACTTTTCTTAGTGTACCCTTAGGATCTATATTTTGTTTGATCTCTAATTTTGTTTTCTACATAAAAGGGACCAGGTCTCACTGGAGGTATTTGATTTCCTGCCCTAGATATTTAATTATTGTTTAAATTATCCTGTTTTAACAAGGCAAGAATGCTTTCAAAGATGTAAGGAGTAGTAAAAAACAGTAAATACATCTGCTTAAGGAGATTTCTTATGGGCACCAGATAATAATAATGACAACAGTACTCAGAAACTTGCATCTACAAAAAGTCATGAATTCATGCTAACAGCCTAAGTAAATAAGGCTAATTTAAGTATACAAAAGGTCATTGTTATATACAGTAGGCTTGTAAGTACTTGGATATTTTACTGACTTTTACAATAGGAAGCAATATTGCATGTGCTATTCTGGTTCTTTTGTTAATTACATATATTTTAATAAGGTAGAGATATACTTTTTCTACTTATGTAAGTAGAAAAGAAAAGTTGTACAAAGTAAAAACTCTACTAAGTACAAGAAATACTCATTAGCATTGATGATTATATAAAATAACTTAGCACATTGGATGCAAAAGTTAATCAGGCCTTTTGGCCAGGAAGATGGAGATTACAGAAGTTTTGTCTCCAATGCAATAAATTAGCCTAATCTTTTAAAGAGTTTACCTAGTCAAAGAGATTAAACCTACATGTCTCCAGTAATTAAGCAAAAAAAAAAATAAATCTAGTAAGAAATATATACTTTTAAATGAATGATAATAGACTAGGTCTGTCTGTTATAGAGATGGGACAATCGATTAGGGACCAGGACATCCAAAACCTTAAAAATACATATTTTTCAGAAAAGGTACCAAGTTTTAGAAAGTTAGCACATTTATTATGTAAGGGGAGTCACCTTAAGATGCTCAGTGTCACCTGTTTGAATCACTGTAACCACTATAATCACATCAAAGTTTCAAACCCAGGGTCACATAGCCAAAAACTCAGAATCTGGAACCTTGACTTATGTGAGAATGTCATTTTCCTTTGGGTTTGGTAAGATGAACAAAACTTTAAGGACTTCTAAAAATTGGATCACCAGCAATATGTCAAAATAAGTATAAAAAATAAGAAACCTAGATAAACCTGTTTTAGAATTTTATAACTAGCTTTAATATAAAGATATTACAAGTTTTATGTCCATTGTTTTTGTAAATGGTTTGCTGTTTAAAATGCTGATGTAGTCAAAAGAATTAACCATACTAAATTTGTAATTACAGTTAAAATTATTTAAGAAAATTTAGTCAAATTTTAATCAATATCTAAGTACTCAAAATTTGATTTTCAAAGCTTTTATCAGATATATAAATTTAATAAATTGAGCATTAAGCTAAGTATCATAGTATCATAGTAGTGTATATTCCTCTTCTTGAATAAAAATCTTTGTCATAATTGTTATTGGTTTTTTAGAAAGGAGAGTTTCGATTTGAAATGAATAAAGTCTTACAATGTATAAGACTTTAACTTGCCTTTCAAATTCTTCTCCCCTTGCCTTTAAGAAGCTGCAGCAGTAAAACCCAACCAGCATTATGACTCACCATGTGTGATTCATCATCGTGTCCACCAGCATCCCTTGGTTATATATATTTCAGTCGTTGCTAAAATGGAAGCAGAGGAGATTAAGCATAGTGAACAAGTTGGTTGTCCAGGAGCAGGATTCTTATTTAAGTATTAGATTTGCTGACTTCTACCTCTGTACTTTGTTCATAGGATCTTATATAAGAGCCTGAAGGCAACAAAAGGGTGAGGCATAAAATGATACTTTTGAAATATTGGTCATGGATATTTGTAGTTTTGTCTACTCCTGCCCCTTCTTTTGGGGACACTCTTCTTTCTTCTATATTTCACCAGTGTACTTTTTGTGGGAGCTACAATTATAGCCCCTACTCCCTCCAGAGATGGGCATATGTCACATAAGGCACCAGAGTTGTACACCCTCTGGTCACAAAACTCACTGAAGAAGGGAGAATCATTATGTAAAATGGAACTGCAGGAGAAGATTTCCTCCCAGTCTCCAAGTTCCGTTGGTCTTGATAACTGAAAAGTGTGCTCCTGGATGGTGACAATGTGTGTTATCTCTAGCTCATGAAACAGTCTATTCATGATTGAATGGTAGAATGGAGGTGATGCTCAGAGAGATGTAAGATCAGAGCTGGAGAAGCAAGAAGCGAATAGTATTGGAGTCTTTGGTCCTAGCTCCTGAAGTTTCAAAGAGCTGTCCTGGTTACTATAGTACTTGTTCCAGTTTGGAAAGTGTGCTAGTTATTTATTATGTCTCATCTCTAAACTCACTAAGTTCTGTCTTACTTTGTGATAATGGATCTGGATTTTGTAGACTATATTTCTCTTTCGCCAACGGGCTTCTGCCAGTAGGCTCTGCCAGTGAGTGGTGCTGGAAGGAGATAGCAAGATTGGCTAAGGAAGAAGGCCTTTTCTTTTTCCTGTTTCTTCTTCTTATTGCCCCTGTGACAATAATATAAGGTGGATACTCTTGCTATTTTCATAGTGCACATGGGAAAGTAAATCTAAGGACAATGAAATAACTTTTTCATGACCACATAACAGTGAATAGTGAAGGGTTCCTTAACACAAAAATGTCTGACAACAAAGCCCAATTGTTTGTCACTAAGCTGTACTGCCCCCTGTGAATTAAATGTTTACTGGGACTATTTTTATGACTAAAACTCATAATATATTGCCAATTACCCCATAAATCAGTGGTGGCAAGAGCTGGCTTGTACAAGTTTACATGAGCTAATTATGAGTATCTTTTCCCAACTGTGATCGATGATGTGTTGGTAGCATGAAATAGGCTGTAGCAGTAGTATTTATACCATGAAGATAGGCAAATACTACAAATCAGTTGTCTTTTCTGTAAAATTGGTTGTAAAATACGTACCAACATATTACTACTCCAAACTCTTGGATTTTTAAAAATGTTCTGAATATATGGACATATTATTTTATTACTTATTTTCCTTTCTTATAAATTGAACTATTTTTGTCATTTTTAATCCACTATTTGAAAACCATTCCAGAATATTTAAATTGTGTGCAACCATGTGATATATTCTTGCATTATCCATTTTTTAATAAAAATAAATTCAAATCAAAACATCCACCAAGAGCCTTATTTCCTCTTTTACTACCAGTTTCATTACTATCATTTATTATGATTGAAGAGCAGGAACATCAACATAGCAGTACCAATTTCCTTGACCCCAAGTCCTACAGGCAATGCAATGAGCCCATTGTACAGTGGGTTGTGCCCCAGGAGAGGTTCACAGGGCCAAGGGCTCAGTATCATTTTGTAACAAGCCAGCCCTTCCTTTTCCTTGGGGAGCAATAAATAGTCATGTTGTGGTTGCTTTGATCTACTTTATTTGCCTATGTGACAAGCAAAGAAAAGTCAGGTTTTGGTACACTTGGCAAGGGCATGAAGAGACCCTCAGAGCCCCTGGTTGACTGCCTCGGTTAGCAGTCTACCATTGACCCTACACAGTCTTGGTCAAATCCAGATTTTCACATGAATATACCACCCTGTCAATAACTCAAACTGTATGCACTGACAGGGGCTGGGACCAAATCCACTCAATCTCTCTCATTCAACACTTGGTTAGGGCTATTACCAACAGAATATTGATCTGCCTTGTACCCCAACATCCCTGGCTCAGTCTACTGAATAAATCCCAGAAGGGACTAGTCAGTCTTATTTCATATAGCTATTACCTTCCTTTTCTTTGATATGGTGGATTGTTCCATTTGACAGTGGCATTAATCAAAGCACAACACAGGAAGTAGGTGACCATACATACTCCATATTCAGCCAGAATGCAGTCAAAGACCAGTACGTTGCCCATTATAAACCATGCAGCAGAGGTTAAATTGGTCTACTTATCTTCTTTCTAGGGTTTTTTCTGTCTCACTGGCTGTAGTAAATGTAAGGATTACTGTCTTTCTGGACTTCAGTGCCAGGGAATAGTACTTCCATTGCTGTATGGAAACAGGAGTCAGTATATTTCTGGAGAACAGCCCTCTTTACCCTGTGTTCCTACAAAGGATATCTAGACCAAGGGTTGATGTCAGTGCCAATTATAGAGGGCAACAAATTGACCAAAAAGCCACCTCTGTCCTCAGTGGCAGATATTCTATGACCCATTCTCCTTCATACATAAACAAAGGACATAGTTCATTCCAGTTTAGGATTTGGCATTGGGAGGCTGAGGTAAGTCGATTGCCTGAGCCTGCGGGTTCAAGACCTGACTGGGCAACTTGGCGAGACCTTATCTCTACAATAAATCAAAAAATTAGCCGGGCGTGATAGTGTGTGCCTGTAGTTCCAGCTACTTGGAAGGCTGAGGTGGAAGGATCGCCGGAGCCCAGCAGGTTGAGGCTGCAGTGGCTGGGAGTGGCCACTGCACTCCAGTCTGGGTGACAGAGTGAGAATCTAACTCAAAAAAACCCCCCCAAAAAACCCCCAAAAAACAAAAAAAGAAATTGATTTAGATCATTGTTACATGGGTTTCATTAAGCCTCACGGGCAGTGGAACCATACATTACATAACCCAAGGTTACTTAAGCCAAGGTTACTTAAGAAACATATGTATTCTTATCAGTCATATTGAATTGAGATTGTGACATTGAAATGAGATTGTTTGTTATATGGGGGACAGGTGGTTCACATTGGGAGCTGTTGACTTTTTTTTGCTTTACATTAATAGTGTTAAATACAGCAAGACAATTCATGGATAGTCATACCCACATGAGTTTTCCTGCTCCCATAGCATGGGCACAAGGACAATAAACCCAGCAGTGAGTCAGATTGCTAGCATAGCTGCTTCTTGACTCAGGATGACCTTGTGACTGTTTTGTTAGGCTGTGGCTCTAGATCTGGGAGACAAGGGGAACATTAATTCTTCCTTCCTCCCAGTACTTCTCAGGTCTAAGCTGTTTCTTTCTTAGACACTGGAGTTGTTTTTTCTCCCTCCACAGTCTCATAATTTGTCCTAGTCTAATAGTCACTACTTCTCCTTTTGTTCAGTCTGATGGGTCAGAGGTCATGGGGGCTGGAGCAAAATGATATAACTTTTAATGACCCAAGATGTCCTTATCACTGCTCAAGTGAGCCACTGTAGGGGTACTCTAAGATTTACAAATTCTACTAGCTTTTATTTATGCTTATGGTCTATGATTTATCATACTCAATAACTGAAACCAGGTGTAGTTCCAACAGCAGGTTGGAATCACCTGCTCCCTTTTGTCTAATTTCCAGCCCAAGATGAAACTAGTTGGGCCTTCCCGACATTAGAGTCAGTGGGGATGGGAGGTGGGGAAGGGGAAGTAAAGGGGTTGGGTATTGTCAGATGGTCAGAATTATAGATATGGAGAGTTGATCCATCCATTCTACTCCCCCCCCAGTTCAATTCTCCCTAAGCAATAATTTCAAAGCACATATTCCCTTGTGGGAACAGCTGCATATAATGCCCTTACTATCTGACTAAGATGTTAGTTTACAATACTGGTAACATGTTCTATACAGCAATCTTTTTATGCCTATTTTATTTAGGTGAATTATTATGTGTCTAGGAGTTGGTTTTCTCATTTGTTGTCTTTCAGGGGTTCTCTGGATCTCGTGTTTGAGTTTTTGCATCATTGATTAGATAAGGGAAGTTTTCTTGAATGACCCCATGGAAGGTTTGTTCCAATGTGGTCTTTGTCTCTCTTTCTGCCTCAGGCAGGCCAATTACTCTTAGGTTAGGCCTCTTGAGGTATTCACTCATCTCTCGAAGGTTTTTTCCTGTCTTTTCGAGCTTGTTTTCTGTGTTTTTGAGAGTTTGGGTTCATTCTATATTTTGGTCCTCAAGCTCTGAGATTCTTTCTTCTGCTTGGGTAATTCTGCTTTCCATGCTTATCAGTTTATTGTTTATTTCATTCACAGTATTCTTTATTACTGTTATCTCAGATATCAGCTCCTTTCTAGTTTCTTCTTGAGTCTCCTCAATTCTTTTTAATCTCTCCATTAATGTCTTGATGTCGAGGTTAGTATTTTGAGACCAGTCATTCTGGGGGCTCTTCATTGTTTGCATTTCGAAATCATTTTTCTCAGTGTCTGCCCTCCCAGGAGTCTGGGAGAGACCCATATTCTTCTTTTGGTTTTTCTTCATTTGTGTAGATTTTTCTCTCTGGTCCCTTAGTGGATAAAATCCCTTGAGTTGTAATCTCCAGCCTCTCCCCTCTGTTTCCATTGCAGGCAGTTAGCTTGTTGCCTGGGAGATCTGTGACACTGGTCTCTATTCAGCATAGGGGAGGGGCTTTGTCTCCTGTTTAATGATGTCACTGTGGGAACCGAGGTGGAGGCTCTGATAGGTGGGCGGGGCGATGTGATGTAAATATGCCTTGAAAATGGTGGAGATGGTAGTTTTACTTTCACTTTTAGGGACGCTCCTGTGGGTCTCTAGGCGGGACCAGCTGCACAGCTGGACACTGGATCTGGGGTGCCTCCAGCAGGCTGGGGTGGAGGAGAGGGTCGGGTGTTCCCTCCTCTGGAGCTGGAAGCCTGCGATCGGCACCTTACACCAGCTTGGGGTTCTGCCCCCTTACACAGGCTTGTGGTCGTGCTCACTGAGTGCCTTAGCCAGGGTGGGCCCGGGGCTTCAGATCTCCAAAGCTCCAGAGGGCAGGTGGTGACTCTGGGTCCCTCACAGGGCACTTTAGCCAGAAGTGGGACAGGTATCTCTGAGGGGCGGGCGCTCAGAGCCTCCGTGGGTGACCGGCAGCTTGGTGCTGGGTGCTGGTCGTGACGATGTAGCCAGCTGGGATCTGGGATTTGGGATTCCCCAGCGGCGGAGTCACATATAGTGGAGCAGCCGTGGTCCAGCCATAATGTCTGGTCCTGCGTGGAACCAAAAGTCCCCAGGCCTCATACCAGTGTGGCTGGTGGTGGGCAGCGGGGTGCAGGAAGAAAAGTAATAGTCTTTTTGAGAACTCACATTTGGAGAGTCTGACAGATCCACCTATGCTGTCACCATCTTCAGGTTGCCCCCCCCGGCAATCTTTTTTAGTCAAGTATTTAAATGTTCATTTCACCTCTTGGCGATGCCAGCAGCCTCGGAATGATAAGGGTCTGAAATGTCTGTTGAACACATGATCACTTGTGTTCTCTTAGGTTCCTTTTACTGTGAGTAGGATGCATTGTCTTATTGTGAGTATCTTGGCTATCTAGAAATATGGTGTAGCTTAGTCACCAATGCTACTATGATGTGGCTGTAGCTAGAATAACTGCCAATGACCAATAGACACCCGTGGTAGCAGTGAAATAGCAGCAGAGTATTGCTAAGTCCATTTACCAGGAATGAGCAGAGGCTGTGAGCTGAGTAACCTCAGTGGGGTGTAAGACTTCTGAACTTCTTGGGGACAGAGAAAACTGGTACTCATCCCTATGCCCCCTTGTCTTTAAAGGCTGTCAAATCAGAATGTGGGAGTACAGGGTCAGGCAGTGGAAGTACTGAAGGTATAGTTGGGTTTTAAGGAAGCCGCCTCACTTATTTTCTCCAGTAGAGCAGACATTGACCTTCATGGAAGAATCTTAATCTGTAAAGACACTTCTCATTTCATTGGCCTTGGGGAATTCTCCATGATGGGCTGCAGCAGTCATTGAAATGCAAATCCAAAGTATTATAGGAAGTCTTATTGTGTAACATGATTCTGTCTCAGCTGAGTAGACTGCATAGATGGAAGCCTGGGGTTGAGTGTGAGCTGGCCTAGTTCTGCCAGTTATCTTTAAGAGCATAACCTCTCTCCTTTTCATCACACAACTGTATTAACCATGTCTTTAACAAATCCCCAGTCCATTGACTAAAGTGGCCCTGGATTTCCCTCCTCTCCTTCTCACTGGGGATGCTCATCTTTGTGCTCTGTATTGGGACATGCTTCATTCCAGGGTTGGTTCTGGGTGCGCATTGTAAAAACTGGGTGCAGTTGTGCTTTCCTCCCGGACAGGGTTCTTTCTTTGTCCATTGTTCCATAGGAGATCTAAAACACCAGGGCACTGTTCGAGCAGCTTGTTTTGGTCCTATCTTTCACCATTTGATCTCTATTTATTGATAAACTGATTAACAGATTAAACAAATAAGTGAGGGATCTTTTATTTTCCTTACCCCCTGGTTCATCACTTAGATGAGAACATTTGCTACTGGCTCCCTGAGAGTTTTCTTATATGCCTGAACCTGGCCCACAAGCTATTACCTTTTCTTTTCCAGAATGTCATTGTCTATCTTGGCACCTGGTTTGTTTGAAAAGAGTCCCAGCCTCATGGAGGATAGCAACACCATAACTCTATAAGTACAAAAGTAGACAATAAGACACTATGAATCAGAGAAAAACAGCTAGCTTATTACTCACAGTACAGCAAACAGCAGGTGCATCAGCATGGTAGTGCCGCTTTCCTAGTTTCTAAATCCCACAGGGCATCATGGTGGGTCTAAGCAAGGATGATGCATGCAGTAGGTTGTGACACAAGAGGAACATGGGGTCAAGGGCTCACCACCTCTTGTAGGAAGCACCAAACATGTCAGTCTCCCTGGAGCTCATAATCTCACAGTAGTCCCACTGTGGCCACTCTGACCTACTTAATTGTCTGTGTGAGTAGCTATAGACGTTGCTCAGGGATAGTCGGGCCTTGCAGTTTAATGCACTCAGCAAGAACATGTTGGGCACTTGGGGCCTACAATTGATTGCCTCTCCTAACACTTATATGTCCATATTTTTTTAAATTCTGAATTTTTTTTAGATTGGAAAGTATAGTTGATTTAGAAAGTAAATGAGAGAGAGAGAGAGAAAGAGAGAGAGAGAGAGATTCACCTCCCTAAGGTAGGGGAGGGAGCCAAGGCTAGGAAACTGTTTATTTATCTATTTGAGTTAGAGTCTTATTCTGTTGCCCAGGCTAGAATGTAGTAATATGATCACAGTTCACCACAGCCTTGACCTCCTGAACTCGGGTGATCCTTGTGCCTCAGCCTCCTGAGTAGCTGGGACTACAAGGGTCCACCACCATGCATGGCTAATTTTAATTTTTTTGTAAAGATGAGGTCCCACTATGTTGCTCAGTCTGGTCTCAAACTCCTGGACTCAAATAATCCTCCCGCTTTGGCTTCCCAAAGTGCTGGGATTGCAGGCCTGACCCACTGCACCTTGCCTGTAATTGTTTGTTTATAATTAAAAAGTATCACATTTTGGAGGGCTTTTTGCATAATGGAATATAGAGTGTGAATATCCCTAGATTCCCAGGTACCAAGAGCAGCACCCATATTGATGAGCAGGTAGGGCATAGTAGGCAAGAGACACTTTTACAAGGAAATCTATTATCCTTTCTTTTATTCTCTTACTATCTTTCCCACCTGCCTGTTGGCAAATGTAGGAAAACTGTGTGGATTTTTTGAACTGTAGGGAGCTGAGAGGAATTGTTAGTCATGTTATTGCTTAGTTAGACTATTGCAGTATCACTTGGCTAAATCTTTTCAACACCTGCTTGATTCAGACTCCATTTAATCTTCCTGAAGCATCTTTTTCAGCCACTCCTCTGTTTCTTGACTTCCTAAATTGTTTTTAAGGGAGGCATCCAAACTTCAAACTTGAACATTCAGAGTACTCTCTTAAGCTAACTCTGGCTTCTCCTGTATAGAGTAGCAAAAGGGAAATACTCATTATTCTTGAAAGGTTTCTATTTTAGTTTATTTAATTATGACTATCTAGAACTTACATACTCACCTTTTCTTCACTTTCTCAAATTTTCATGACCTTCTAAGGTATAGCACATGCCTCACTTCTTGAGCATTTTCCCAACTAACATGAATACTCACTTTGCTAAGTTATTCTTCTAGCTGGCACTTAGCATAATTTTTTTTTACTGTGTCTCCACTTGCCAACTAGATTGCAAAGCTCCTGTGAGCTGCATATTCTGTATATCACGTTATTGCCTAAATATATATTCACTGATGAAATAATGGATTTTTTCTTTCAATGGTATTTGAAGAGTTTCAGATGAGATGACTATGTTTCTTGGTGATGCCAATTTCATTTAAAAACAAACACAAATTCTTTCTCAATTGCTTTGGCTATCTTAAGACAATTTTTGGCATTTTATTTAGTGGATTTGAATGTTAATTATTCCTAGGGTAGCCTTGCTTAGCATCTTACATTTTCTCCACATATATTCTCTGAGGATTAAAAGTCCAGTGACTCTGAACTGGCTTCACCTGTTTTTTCCTAATGATTTAATTGATATATATATATGTGTGTGTGTGTGTGTGTGTGTGTGTGTGTGTGTGTGTGTGTGTGTGTATTTATTTATTTATTTTAAGAAATGACTCTCAAAACTAATTGGTACAGCCAAAAGGAAAAGAGACGTGCTGTGGGAAGAATTTCAAAACTGACTTGGATGTGCACTAAATTGAAAAAGTATATTGTAAAAGTTACAAGTGGTGACTATCATACTTTGCAATAACCCTGTCTGACTGATTTCTTTGGCTGAGTAACATTTTTGGAAAAACATGCTCAGTATAAATCATCTATGTGCATGTTTTTCACCGAATGCAAGGGATGATTATTTTTTCTTTTGTCAGGTTTAGGTACACTTGAGTGTTTACTTCAGAGAAAGAAAAATAGTTTGTCCGTGGAGTTCAGAGTTGCCTGATCCCTCAGCAGCCTTGATAGTAGTTTTATTTTTATTTATTTTTATTTTTATGATCTTCCAATGCCCTAATGTCTCTAGGACAGCAGTAAAAATATGGATTGTGCACCATCAACCAAACAATATTTATTGATCCTCTTTTCCCACACAGGAGAGAAGGAAGAAGGGCTATCTGTGGGGACTGAGATTTTCTAAGTGAGGTGAAGAGTAGAGTGCAAAGGAGAAGGTGATTCTGCCAGTTTTCAACATCTCAGAAGAGAAGAATGGGCACCTACATGAAGTATGGAGGAGAGATGTGCCGGAGACCAGCTCCACAGAGAGAGTCAGGGCCTGAATGGGGAGAATCAGGAACAGTGAAGAAGAATGACAGGAGTCACCTGCTGAGGTAGAGTTCAAGACTCTGCCAATTTTTATTCAATTCTTACAAGCTTATATAGTTTTTTTACTGACCCTCCTACCCACAAAATGTATCCCATGTTACACATTAAATGTTTACATCATGTTTTTTCCTTTTGTTTATGGGGAAGTTGACCTTTACAAGTTTCATTTTGTTCCTTCCTGCTACCAGTGGTGTTATTTATGTCTGGATCAACAGACAAGAACCGAACAACAACTGCCCAAACTTATTAACTATGCCCTCTAACCTCTAAGTTTTTATTTTTGCTAATCTATCTCCTTTCTATAATACAATTTAGCAGCGCTGTATTGACTTATTCTTAAATTTTATATAATTCATTTATCTTTACCTTTTATATTTACTATTCTCTACCTATTACAAATTTATATTTACTAAATTTTGCCTTTATTTTACCTTATTAATCTTAACTATTTTACCTATTTTCTTATAACATGCTGTAATTCAGAAACCTAAATCTAATCTTATACTTATATATACTTTTACTTCTATCTATACTATTAATATGTGTTTAATATATTTTTATACCTATTTCTAATTTTATTTACTCCATTCTTTTAATCTAATTACCTAAATCTTATTCAAATCTTAAACTAATTTATTATCTTATTTCTATTCTTTCTTTCTTTATTCTATAATCTCTCTAAAGTCTAAAATCATGTCTGCAGCTTGTTTTTCTCAATGCCGTTCAAAAACATTTTCTTATGTCTTAAGGGGGAATATTTTGCTGTTTTTCCTACATTAAGTTTCTATACATAGTTTCACTGTTTTCTTAACATCCCCACACATCCTGATTAATGTGTTATTTGTTACAAGGGAAGTGTTTTTTAGGCCTTCCTTTAAGACTAAAGGGGTCTGTCAATAGGGTCCATGGGGCTCTGCCTCCATCATGGCCACTTCCCACTGGGGCTCTGCTCCCCAGCGTTTTTCCCATTTTCAGGTAACCTCCATTTTGCCTCTTTAAGGGGTTGCAGCTTCTGGCATTGGTGGGGTAGGGGTGGGGAGTATCTGAGGGTAACTTTATGATACATTTCTAGCCTCAGAAGAGTCTGGAATGACCAGAAGAGGATGAAGTAGATGACGTCAAGTCATCACTTCTTAAATGTTATGGCACCAACACTAGTACATTAATATAAATTAAATGAAACATTAAAACAGAGTTAATTTATATAAACATCTCTGACACTGGGGTGTCAAAATATTTAACAACCACTAAAGTGTGGTCACTGACCAATCAGGACCCTGGTCACAGAACTGAAGCTTCTTTATGTAACCATGTTTTGCTACCTGTGAGATGTCAGGGTGTTTCCAGTGGAGGTGAATGGGGACACTTACAGGGCGATGGGCAGTGGTTATTTACAAACTTGCATGAGCATATTTCAATATGTTATAGCACAATATGATTGTACTAGTGGTCAAATATTAATCAGTTTTGACTCCAACATTTTATCTTTAAGATTTTCCCAGAGGAAATAAGCCCAAATATTTAAAAAGTTACATGCACATGCATAGCAATTTATAGGAGACTGGAAATAACCCATATATTCTACAGAGAACTGTTTAAGTAAGTGTTGATATATTTAATCAATATAATATCATGTGACCATTAAAATAGCAGTTCTGAAGGGTGTGTGATAACACATAAATGCTTATAGTGTACTGTTGAGTTATAACACTATATATGTAGCATACATTTATTATAACATTGAATATATATCATGTTAAAAGAGCTATACTAAAGTAAAAACAGTAATGATGCCAGTGTTTAGTACCCGTGTACTTTTCAATGTTTTCAGTGTGGTCTTCTTAATTTAATAATAAACAATGTAAATTAAAGAAAGAGTAAAATAAAATAATTAAACCCAGATTTAAGTTCACCTTCTTTCCTTTCAGACATGTTATTAAATTTATTAATTATAATTATGAGTTTACTGCTGACTTCACCTTCTACTCTGAAAAAGCACTGTATTCTTGGAGATGGGTTACTCACATAAACAGATCTAATAGGATCCACCTCCACAAATAAAAAAGAAATTGACCCAGGTAATTGTTGGGGCTGGAAAATCTGAAACCAACAGGGTGAACCTCAGCTATGAGTTGATGTTTTATTCTTGAGTCAGAATTTCTTCTTTTCCAGGAAACCTCCATTTTTGCTCTTAAGCCCTTCAACTGACTGGATGAGGCCTACCTACATTACAATAATAGTCTCCTTTACTTAAAGTCAACTGAGTGTAGATGTTAACCACACCTACAAAATCCTTCACAGCAATACCTGAATTAGTGTTTGGTTAAATAGCTGGGTACTATAGCCTATGCAACTGACACATAAAATGCATAACTATCATAAGCACTGGCTACTTTCTATATTTTTAATTCCTCTACTTATGTTTCTGGGATCTATTAACAATCAGAAGTATCTTTGGGGTTTAGGATTTAATTACCTCATTCAAGTCATAGTTGCTATCACTATGACCATCATTTTGCAGCTTAAAATCCACCAATGGCTCTCCATGTCTCTTAGATTTAAAATCAGACTTCTTGCCAGGACATATGTGACCTGTCTGAACTGGCCCTGTCTTCTTCCTTACATATCCTCATCTTGGACCATTCTCCTCTAACACAGGATCTCTCTTCAGCCACTCTTCCTGCTTTCCTGCCCTAAAATATATCAAACTTATCCTGCCTCCAGATATGTGCCCAACTACTTCTGTTTGAAATGCCTTTCCCTTAGCACCTTAAACTACGGGATCCTTCTTATCATTGAGGTTTTAGCTAAAATGCAGTTGGTGTTTCTACATTTGATAAAATTTGTGGGCATTTTGTATGTAGGACCATTCATATTCTGACAAACATTATGAAATATCTATATTTTTATTTTAGTAGGAAAAAAACTGAATAAACAGTGTGATAACACATTCTCCTTTTTGACTTTATGTGTCTACATTTTTCTGAATAAAATACTTTTGTGGCTCTTCATTTTAGGAAGAGTTGGAGGATAAGAAAGATAATATATTCCTTGAGCATTATGGTTGTATTTGGCAACAGGCATTCATTTATTGTTGGATCTTATTTAAGCTGTTTAAAAGAGGGTTAAACTATGTATGCAATAAAAGAAGAAATAAAAGAGAAATAATGTATTTGCAGCTACTTGAAGATTCATATTGATGAGCGTTCAGCAGAAAGAGTGTGAGACAGGTACTCGTCTGTCTGAGAAGCTGTTACAGTGGAGAGTACAGTATGGATACATTTTAAAGTATATAGAAGATTTTACCTCTAGTTGAATATTTTTAATTTAAATATGTGTACCATGGTTGTACTGAACTTGTTCTAGAAACATAGCTCTCTAGGAGGTAGTCCTAATTGGTTCTGCATCTAGTAGTATTTGTTAATAAAGAGTCTAATTTGGCTTGTGTTATATAAGATTCTGAGCCAGTCTCTTCTCTAATCAACATTTCAGCTATTACTGTTATCATTTTTATTACTACTCATATAATTATTACATTTCATATTATAATTCTGTTATCATAATTTTTTAAATTTTTGAAGTCTAAAATAGACATTAGAATTTGTATATAAAGGTTAAAGAGGCATTTTAAAAGGATATAATTCTGATTAATAAAGTCTTATGGGATATAATTTGAGTTTGTCATACCCATAAAACTCTATGTGGTAATGTGTTTTGCAGTAGCCCATTCACCTTCTTCATTGTGATCTTTTTGCCTCTGCTTTTTCATTTTTTTTCTCATATCATTATTCTCTAAATGTGTATACCATTGGGGTTTTGAAGGACACCTCAATCATCTAGTGTAGGCCCCTATATGAGAGTAAATAAATTATAGTTTGAAAAGAGCTTATGGTCAACATCTCTACTAAAAGAACATACCATAGGAATGGTGTTAGCAAGGTGGAATAGGAAGCCCAAGCCCCTCTCCCCCCTAAGAATATATAAGTTCAATGATAATACATGGACTTATTCCTTTTATGAGCAATCCAGAAACAAGTTAAGAGGCATCTGTATCCCAGATGAGCATAAAACTGTCACATCAAAGTTGGTAGAAAAAATTGTGGCACTCATTTACCTTAGTCCCTCCCCCTTGTCTAGTGTGGCATAATTGGGAGAAAACTTTCAGCTCCCTGCTTCTTCTTCATGAGTAAAAGAGAAGATTGGATTGTACATCCAATGTTTAGGCTTTTCTAGAGGATTCATGAGAGATTTCTTTCTGTTTTGCCCAAATCTAAGTGCTGACAGGAAAGAGCATCAGATTGGAGCCATGGAGAACAAAGGAAATGGCTTGGAACACTCATTCACCATACTATCTTCCCCTACTTAATGCAGAATAAGCAGGATAACCACCCCTAAACTTTTGGCTTCTCTTTGGAAAAGAAAGAATTGGAATATATATCCAATGTTCTGGCTTTTCAGAAGGCTGTTTGAGGGACTTTTTTTTTCTCTCTTACCTGACTTAGAGCATATGAGACCTGGCATACTCTAGAAGCCAGGGGGCTGTGGTAACAGAAGAGAGCTAAAATGTTCATAGTAGCTCTAGAAAACCTGAAGTGTCATAGAAAGACATCAAAAGCGGCAAGAGGTTGTAAGCTCCCAAAAAAGGAGACTGGCAAACTTCTCTAATTTAGAATTTATACACACAAGTCTCTAGAAGGTACATCCACAGAAAATCTTTGATAGGTTCTCAAGACCTGTCATCAGGTTGAATGGTGAAGTTCTTTTCCTGTATGAAGCCAGTTTGCAAAGACTATAAAAGGTGACTATTTTTATAGATGTGTGGATCACAACACAAAGTTACAAGGCACAGAAAGAAACAAAGAAACATGACTCAATTAAGGGAATGAAATAAATTTCCAGAAACTGATCTTAAATAAATGGGAAAACACAAATTAACTGACAAATAATTAAAAATAACTGTCATAAAGATGCTCAATGAGCTCAGGAAAATGAAGCATGAATATAGCAAAATCATATCAACAGAGAGATAATATAAATAAAAACAAAACAATTTTTTGGCTAAAAATACAATAACAATTGAAAAATTTTATAAAGTTCAATAGCAGACTTGATTAAATACAAAAAAAAAAAAAAAAAAAAAAAAAAGAATTAGTGACTTTGAAGACAAGTCATTTGAAATCCAGGCTGGGCAACAGAGTGAGACTCCAACTCAAAAACTAAAAATTATCCAGTCAGAGGAATGAAAAGAAAAAAAGAATGAAAATGAGGAAAGAAAACCTATGGGACTTATTGGAAACCAGACCAATATATTATGGGAATCCAAGAGAGAGAAGTAAGAGAGAGAAGGGAAGAAAATGTATT
Organism: Cephalopachus bancanus; assembly: GCA_027257055.1. Classification (NCBI taxonomy): domain Eukaryota; kingdom Metazoa; phylum Chordata; class Mammalia; order Primates; family Tarsiidae; genus Cephalopachus; species Cephalopachus bancanus. The sequence goes on along the minus strand of JAPVLO010000251.1, from coordinate 2,484,738 downwards.
TGAAGAAATTACAGCCAAAGACTTCCCAAATGTAAGAATGGAAATAGACCTCTTCATTCAAGAGACCAAAAATCCCCAACTAGTATGAACCCCATAAAGTCCAGACCAAGACACAACACCATCGTCAGAAGTCAAAGACGAGAAAAATTTGAAAGCAGCAAGAGAAAAGTGACTCATCATGTATAAAGGAGTCTCTATAAGACTATAAACAGATTTTTCAGCAGAAACCATATAGGCCAGAAGGGAGTGAGGTGACAAATTATAAAAATGCTAAAAGAAAGTAACTGCCAATCAAGAATATTATATTCAGCAAATATATCTATTAAAAATAAAGGAGGTATGAAGACTCTGTCAAACAAAAGCTGAGGCAATTCATCACATTAGACCTCCCATATAAGAGATACTGGGATGCTAGACAGCAACATAAAAGCTTATGAAAGTATAAGGTTATTTGGTAAAGGCAAATATACAGAGAATTACAGACTATTATAATACTGTAATGGGGTAATTAGATAACTTTTAATTCTGGAATAGCAGTTAAAAGGCAAAAGTATAAAACTATAAATACAAAAATATATGAATGGGTTCACATTATAAAACAGTATAATTTGTATATCCATAACAGAATGGGGGGTAACAAGTAGAGTTTGTATATTTAATTATAGTTAAGTTGTTAACAGATTAAAGCAGCTTGCTATAAGTATAAATTTTTTTATGTTAAAAAAATAAATAATACCTATAGAAGATATACAAAATACCTATAGAAGATATACAAAATAAAATGGAATTGAAGTACATCACTATAAAAAACCAACAAAACACAAAAAGCAGAGAGCAAGAGAGGAAAAGGCAAGAAGTTACAAGACAAAACAATGAACCAAATGGCAACAGTAAGTTCTTCCCTATCAGTAATTAAACCATTTAATAAATTCCTCAATCAAAAGATATAGAATGGATGAATGAATTAAACAAGAGCCAACTATATGTTGTCTTTAAGACACTCACTTTAGATTTAAGGATGCACATGTGCTAGAATAAAGGTATGGAAAAAGATATTCCATGCAAATGGTACCAAAAAAGAGCAGACAGAAGTGGTACTTTTATCTGTCCAAATAGTCTTTAAGTCAACTGTCACATGAAACAAAGAACATTATTACAAAGTGATAAAAGGGTCAATCCACCAGGAAGATATAACAAGTTCAAATATATGTGTACTCAACATCAGAGCATCTAAAGATATCAAATAAATAGTAAAAGAACTGAGGGAAGAAATAAACAGCAACACAATAACAATAGAAGATTTTAATACTCCACTTTCAATAATAGATAGAATGTCCAGACAAAAGATTATTTTATTCAACAGCAGCAGAGTGCATATTCTTTTCAAGTGCAGGTAGAACATTCTTGAGGATAGTTTATATGTTATGTGACAAAATAAGTTTCAACAAATTTTAGAAGATTGGAATAATGCTCTGGATCTTTTCTGATAACAAAGGAATAAAACTAGAAATCAATAGCAGAAGAAAACCTGAAAAATTCACAGATATGTGAAAATTAAATAACATACTTAAAACTAATTTATTTTGTATATATTTATGAGGAGCAGCATGGTGTTCTGCTATATGTATACATTAGGGGATTATTAAATCAAGCTAATTATCATATCCATCACCTCACATACTTATTTTTTTGTGGTGAGAACATTAAAATCTACTCTTAGCAATTTTCAAGTATACATGCATTATTATTAATTATAGTCACCATGCTATACAATAGATCTCCAGAACCTATTCCTCCTGTTGAACTGAACCTTTACACCTTTTACCATAAATTCTCCATGCTCTGCCCCTTTCTCCTAGCACTTGGTAATCACCATTCTGCTCTCACCTTCTATAAGTTCATTTTTTTATATTGCATATATAAGTGAGATCATGCAGCATTTGTTTTTCTGTGCCTTGCTTATTTCACTTATCATATGCGCTCTAAGTTCATTTATGTTTTTGCAAAGAACAAGATTTTCTTTTTTTAAGACTGAATATAATTTTTAAGGTATTATATATATTCACATTACATATAATCACATTATATATAATCCTATATGTCACACAAATGTGATAGATATTTTTTCTTTTTTTAATCTTTTATGGACACTTAGATTGGTTTTATATCTTACCTAGTGTGAATAATTCTGCAGTGAACACAGTGGGCATGTATTTTTTCAACATACTGATTTTAATTCCTTTGGGTATATACCCAGCTGTAGGATAATTAAATCATATGATAGTTCCATTTTTAATTTTTTTGAAGAATGTGCATACACTGTTCCATAATGGCTGTATTCGTTTACATTGCCATCAACCGTACACAAGGGGTCCTTTTCTCTACACCCTCACCAACATTATTATTTTTTGTCTTTTTGACAAAAAATTCCAACATTGTGGTTTTATTTCCCTGATGACTAGTGATGTTAAACATTATTTTATTTTCCTATTGGCAATCTGTATATCATCTCTTGAGTAATATTTATTCAGATCCATTCCCTGTTATTAAATTGGATTATTTGTTGTCTTGCTATTGAGTTGTCTGAGTTCCTTATATATTTTGGATATTAACCCCTTATAAGATGTAGAGTTTGCAAATATCTCTTCCATTCCATGGAAACGACACACTCTTGAGCAACCAATGGGCCAAATAAGAAGTTAAAAAAAAAATTTAGAAAATATTTTGAAACAAACAAAATGAAAACATAGTATACCAAAGCTTATGGGATGCAGAGAATAAATACTAACAGGAAAGTTTATAATGGTAAATGCCTGTATCAAAAATAGTGTAGATCTCAAATAAACAACCTAACCTTAAACTGCAGGAGTAGAAAATGAAGAACAAGCTAAGTCCAAAGTTAACACAAGAAAGAAAAAGATTAGAACAGAAACAAATGAAATAGAGAATAAGAAAACAACAGAAAGAAAATCAACAAAACTAAAGTTGTTGTTTTGAAAAGATCAACAAAATTGACAAACCTTTAGCTAGAGTAAGAAAAAAAGAGAATATTAAAATAAAATCAGAAATGAATCAGAAAAAAGGGAAGTCTCAAAATCAGAAAAGTGGAAATATTACAGCTGATGCAACAGAAATAAAAAGGATTATAAAAGATTACTATGAACAACTATGCACCAACAAATTGTACATCCTAGAAGAAATGGATAGATTCCTAAAAAATATAAACTTATCAAGATTGAGCTATGAAAAAAGAGAAAATCTGAATAAACCTGTAATTTGTTGAAATTGAATCAGTAAAAATGACAACACAATTTTTTTCAACAAAACAAAGCACAGAATCATTTGACTTCACTGGAGAATTCTGCCAATCCTTCTTAAACTCTTCCAAAAAAATTCAGAGGATGGAATATTTTTCAAATGCATTTTTTTTAAAGCCACCATTACTCTGATACCAAAGTCAAGCAAAGATGCTACAAGTAATAAAAACTCCAGGCCAATATGCCTGATGAACATAGATGAAAAAAATGCCCAACAAAATACTAGCAAACAGCACATCAAAAGGATCATACTCCATAACCAAGTGGGATTTTTCCCTGAGAATGACTCAGTATATGAAAATAAATAAATATGATTTTCCACATAATAGAACTACGGATAAAAATTACACAATCATCTTAATAGATGGAGTACAAACATTTGAAAATATCTAACAACTTTACCACGATTTAACAACAACAACAAAAATGTGTCAAACTAGGAATAGAAGAAAATTACTTCAGCATAGCAAAGGCTACATGTGAAAAACAGCTAACATAGTCAATGGTGAAAAACTGACAACTTTCTTCTCTAAGATCAGGAACAAGTAAGGGATGCCCACTCTTACCACTTCTAGTCAACATTGTACTGGAAGTCATAGCTAGAGAAATAAATAAAAGTCATTCAAATCTGAATCTAAAAGATGTAATATTTATTATCTCAGTTTGCAGATGACATAATCTTATATATAGAAATCCCTAAATACCATCTCTCACAACACACATACAAACTGTTGGAATGAATGAACAGAATTATCAAAGTTGCAAGATACAAAATCAACATGTAAAAATCAGTTACTTTCTACATAGTGACAGTGAAAAATCTGAAAAAATAAATTAAGAAACTAATTATATTTGTAATATTATAAAAATGCTTAGGATTAAACTTGCTGCCAAAACAAAATACTTGTACACTGAAAATTACTAAACATTGCTAAAAAATTTTTAAAAAGATGCAGATAAGTGGAAAGACATTCTATGCTTCTAGACTGAAATACTTAATATTGTTAAAATACTAATACTATACAACACAATCTACAGAATCAATGAAACCACCACCCAAATTCCAATGGCATTTTTTTGCAGAAATAGGAAAACATTTCTAAAATTTATATGGAACCCTCAAAAGTCCCCAAATAGCCAAAATGTTGAGAAAGAACACTCCTGGAGACCTCACACTTTCTGACTTCAAAATATATTGCAATGCTACAGTATCGGACCAGTGTGATACTAGCATAAAGACAGACATATAGATCAGTGGAAAAGAATAAAGAGCTTGAAAAAAAACCCATACATGTATGGTCGAATGATCTTCAACAAGTATGCTAAGATTACACAATAGAGAAAGAATAGTCTGTTCAACAAATGATGTTGGGAAAACCGGATGTCCATACTGAAAAGAATAACATTGATAGATGTGTTAATTAACTTGAGTTAATATTTCTACAATGTATATATAGATCAAAATATCACTTTGTACCTCATAAATATATACTGTTTTTATTTTTCAATCAAAAGTAAGAATGAATGAAATTGGAACCTCGCTAATACCATACATTAAAAAAATCAACTCAAAATGGATTAAAGACTAGAATATAAGCTTAAAACTATAAAACCAGATGAAAACAGAAGAAGAGCTTCATGACATTGATCTTAGCAAAGATTTCTTGAATGTAACTGCAAAATAGAAAAATGAGACTGTATCAAGCTAAAAAGCTTCTATGCCACAAAGGAAACAATCAGCAGAGTGAAAAGGCAACTTATAGAATGGGAGAAAACATTTTCAAACCATGTAAATAAGGGATTAATATCCAAAATATATAAGGATCTCCTAAAACTCAATGCTGTGTCACTAATCATCAGGGAAACGCAAATCAAAACTACAACGAGAGATTACTTTACGTCTTTTAAGATGACCATTATAAAAAACAAAGAGAAAACAAGTCTCAGTGAGGCTATGAAGAAACCAAAACCCTTGTATGCTGTTGGGAGTGTGAAATGGTGCAGCCTCTATGGAAAACGGTGTGGAGTTTCTTCAAAAAGATTAGGACTACCATATGATCCAGCAATCACACTTATAGGTATTCAATTAAAATAATTGAAAACAGGATCTCAAAGACATATTTGCAATCCCATGTTCATTGCAGCGCTATTCATAATGGCCAAGATGTGGAAACAACCTAAATGTTTATCAGTGGGTGAATGGGCTAAGAAAATGTGAAACAGATACATGCAATGGAATATTATTTAGCGTTAACAAGAAAGGAAATTTCAACACATGCTACATGGACAAACCTTGGGGGCATTATGCTAAGTGACATAACTCACTCACAAAAGGTCAAATACTGCATGACTCCACTTATATGAGGTCTCTAGCATAGCCAAAGTCATAGAAGCAGAAAGTAAAATGGTAGTTGCCAGGGGTGGAGAAAATGGGGAATTGCTGTTCAATTGAAACAGAGTTTTGATCATGCAAGATAAAAAAGTTCTAGAGATCTGCTGTACAACAAGGTGCATATAGTGAACAATACTGTTCTGTACACTGAAAAATTTGTTCAAAAGTGGGATTACATGCTATGTATTTTTTACTATAAAAGTATAGTTTCTTCAGCAGAAAGTAGTTACAGAAGCTTGACCTTCATCCCTGTTCCCAGGTACACATATGAATATTTTTAGAATAGCAACAGGTGGGCACGAAAGGAGGTACCTGTAGAAACCTAGGATAAACTTAGTTTAGTGTAGTGTTTTTGCCTCAGCATAACCATTTTTGCTTAGACTTTACCCTTGACATGCTTTGAATCTAGCACTGGTTAGACATAAATAAAATAAATTTCCAATAGGCAGGCTTTAGGTGGAGTTCAGACATTTTAAAATTACATTTTACTGCAGGCCAAGTAGCAGCCTACCCCACCTCCTCAACAAATCTCCATCAGATGCAAGACAAGAACAGCCCAACACCCCAACCTTTCAATTCATGGTTTAGCATGATAATCTCTAGGCTTTCAGTTGTTTGGCAAGGTCAAAGATCACCCCTTGCCTGGCCGAAGCCATAGAAATTATAATAAGACCACTTTTCAGTTAAGAAATGTGTGAATTGAAAATGTCTGACAGGTCTCTTGCAGGAAAAACCCCTCTGGGCCCAAATCCCCAAGTTAATTTAATCAGCCCTTTACTACCTTGGTGACACAGACAGGACCACCCCTCACCATAGTCGCAGTCATGTGACTAACACACCCATCTGCCTGCTGTCCATTACATGACATCAGTTCCTGTGCTTACCTGCCCCTTCATGATGACTGGAGCAGACCACCACCTAATCACCTTAATGACCTTCCCCTATCAAAAGGAAGAATTTAAAAAGGACTCAACCATGAGCGACCAGTCGCCATTGGTGGGCCATTGCTGGGCCATGCAGCCATTGCCTTGCTAAGATATGGTCAGGCCATGTTTCCTACCTTGGGGAGGTGAATCTCCTCTTTCTCTCTCTAATTTACTTTCTAAATAAACTATATTTTTTAATCTAGAAAAAACCCCAAAACATAACTTCCTGTAGCAGAACTACCATCTTCTGTTGTCTCTTTCTCCGATCTGTTCCAAATTCCTATGGAAGGCAGAAATGAATAAGTAGAACAAAACTGTTGAATTTTGGGCCTGAATATTGATGCTAAATTTGACCTTATTTATGGAGTCTCTGATCTAGGAAAATCTGTAATTAAATTAATGACTCATGATATTAGTGTTCATGATTTTTAGCAATTTTTAAAAAAGACTTTGTTTTTTTTTAAGCAGTTTTAGATTTACAGCAAAAATGAGAGGAAAGTACAAAGATATACCAGGACTCTTACTCCCATACATGCACTGCTTCCCTCATTATTAACACCCCCCACCAGAGAGGTACATTTGTTACAACTGATGAACCCACATTGGCATATCATTATTATCCAAATTCCATAGTTTGCATTAGGCTTCATTCTTGGTGTTGTGCATTCTATAGGTTTGAACAAATGTATAATGTAACTTATCTACCATTATAGTATCATAGAGTATTTTCACTGCTCTAAAATTCCTCTGTGCTTTGCCTATTCACTCCTCCCTTCCCCCAAACCCCTGACAACCACTGATCTTTCTACTGCCCCCATAGTTTTGCCTTTTTAAGACAAATAATCTTAGCTTTTTAAAATATATAGAATTTTAATTACAATATTATATATAGATGTACAATGCAGTGTTGCACATGATATATGGTGTATAGTCTTAGGGACTTCAATAAATCAGATCAAATTTAACATCAATATTCGGGCCCAAATTTCAGCATTTTCTTCATTTATTTCTGCTTATCACAGAAATTTGGTACAGATAGGTTGGGGGTGGGTAATAGAAGAAGCGGTATGAAAGGTTTTCCCTGGGAGCAGTAAAAAGGGATAAGTAAAAAGAAAATAAAGAAAGGGAACAGAGTCTGAAATTAGAAATAAGTGCCCTAGTTCGAGACCAGCCCCAGCAACTTGGTGAGACCTTGTCTCTACAATAGATAAAAAATTAGCCAGGCATGGTAGCGCAGGCCTGTAGTTACCGCTACTTGGAAGGCTGAGGCAGAAGGATCGTCGGAGCGCAGCAGGTTGACGTTGGGGTGGCCATGTGTGTGCCACGGCACTCCAGCCTGGGCAACAGAGTGAGACTACACCTCAAAAAAAAAAAAAAAAAAGACATAAATGCTCTTCCCTTAACTTGGATGGAGAGGGAAGAAAGGCAGGTACGGGAGCTTTCCTTGACCCTTAGCCTTTGCTAAGAGTGTTCACCACCCTTGTGTTTCTAGGAGCAACAGTGTGGCAGAACAGATGTTGGCACTGGGCCTTGGAAGGCGGGACCTATCCTTCTATCAGTCGGAAAAGGTATGTGGGAGCAGTCTTTTAACCTGGTTTTCTCATCTTTAAAATGAGGAAATTAATTAACCTAACTTCTAGGTTGATTACCTGGGCTTTTTATCAAGTCTGTATCTCAAATCTGTTGTTCTCAGACTGTATACCAATTTGGGCTTTGTGTATATATAGCTGTCAAACTTCTCAGGTCTTTCCAAGAATGAGTCTTCGATCTTTTGTCACTTCTGTAAAATCCAGAAAGCCCTGACCTCTTGTTGTGTGATCCCTGTGATGTGAACTTGGCCAGAAGGAAGGACAGAGCTGAAATGAACTACTTTTAGCAGCAGCATTCCATTTAGCTTCAGGCTGTGTTCTCCTGGGAACAGCACATCCCACTGAGCGCTGGCAGCAGGAATGGCCCTTTGCAGAAAAGAGTAGTGGGTCCATATAAGAGAAGATTCTCCGGCTTTGAACTCCTCTCTTCTGCTGAATATTTCTTGGGGGTGTTCTTTGTCAGTATCCATCATTGATCCCCCTTCAGGTCATTGTACTGACTCCTTCAGAATATGTCATGTTGCCATGAGCAGAGGCAGAGGGAGCACATTATTGACCTCACCCTTATCCCTCAGCCAGAAACTGTTTATTTACTGTGAATATACACTCTCATGCACTGAGAACATTGTCATTATGATGTTATTTTAGATTAAATATACATTTGTATTTTTGAAGACCTTGGAATAGTTTCCTTTTTCCTGAAAAGAATAACATCAATAACATTGATATTAGAGCATTAATTTAGAAATCTTCCCACTAATTTATTGTTATTTAATACCTAAACCTTTCCCCCTTGGAAATGGAAATATTTGTATTTCTGTAACCCGTGGTATTTTTCTTGGTGATCATAAGCCTAAAGCCTAAATTAATGGTGAAACTAACTTTAATTTGTGAGTTGAATTTATTAGTATGAAATTAATTTTAAACTTCTGATAGTTTTTGAGATAAATGTATTTGTTCATTAAATGTAGCTCACCAGTTCTGTTTTCTCTACTGTTTTAGAAGAAGGTACAAATGATGATGATAATGCTTAATACTTATTATGTGGTGTTTATAGTCACTGAGTATTTTCATGGGCATAGTCTTATTTAGGTATGGTCTCTGTTCTCAAAAAACTTACATTGAATAATTTTGGGAGAAAAACTAATAGATATGTAACTATTAAAAAAGTATTAAGTGTGCTGTGTGTGAATTTAAATATTACAAAGAGAAAGGTCAGCATGGATTGAATAAATCTCACTAAATGAGAATCAGCCTACTTCTAAATCTGGTTGGTTTTATAAAAAGTGTATTAGTTGAACTTCCCTATACTCAGACTATAGGACATATCACTCACCAATTTTTGGTTTATTAGACTAGCAGAGGTTGCTCATGGGCTCTTCAAATACAAAGCATGTCTATACCTAGTCACCTTTGGTTTACTAAAAATAATATAAAAAACCAGAAATGCATACAAACAAACAAACAAACAAAAAACCAACAATGAGATAACATCTCACACCAGTAAGAATGACTGCTGTTAACAAGTCAAAAAACAACAGATGTTGGCAGAGTTACAGAGAAAAGGGAATGTTCATACACGGTTGGTAGAAATGTAAGCTAGTTCAGCCCTATGGAAAGCAGTTCGGAGATTTCTCAAAGAACTAAAAATCAATTTACCATTTGACTCAGCAATCCCACTTCTGGATCTATACCCAGAGGAGCATAAATTGTTCTACCTGTTCTTGTATGTTTATTGCAGCACTAGTCACAATAGCAAAAACATGAAACCAACTAGGTGCCCGTCAATGGTGGACTGGATAAAGAAAATGTGGTACACATACACCATGGAATACTATGCGGACATAGAAGAGAACAAAGTCATATTCTTTGCAGCAATGTGGATGCAATTGGAGGCCATTATTCTAAGTGAGTTAATGCAGAAAGAGTAAACCGAATACATGTTCTCACTTATAAGTGGAAGCTAAATATTTGGTACATACAGGCATAAGGATGGAACAACAGACACCAGAGACTCCTAAAGTGGGGAGGAAGGGGGGGACAAGGGTTGAAAAACTGCCCATTGGGTATCAGGCTCACTATTTGGGTGACAGGCTCAAAAGAAGCCCAAACCTCACTATTCTGCAATGTACCCATGCAGCAAACTTGCAAGTGTTCTCTATAAATCTAAAATTAAAACAAATATACAAACTCAGAAACATAAAATTTGGAGTAAAATTATTACCAAGTGAAACATTGAGAACAATAAATTCTGATATTTTAGGAATAGTTGAATAGATCCACTTGCATTATATCATTGTTTCTGTTCTTCTTCATGATGGTGAGTTCTCCCCAAAGAATCACTGAGAGATCTTGTAATTTGTTATGTTTTCCATCAGTTTCTTAACAGCAAAGCCTCATTACTTCAAGTTATACCATTCATTCCCTATAAGAAATGTGGGCAGTGGGAAGACAATTCAGATTCAGGTTTAGCTCAATTTTGCATTAGGAAAAGTGGGAATTTGTTTATGATGTTTTTGCTTGAACTTCATTCTGTTACAGCTGCACTCTGAGCCTGTTTATTACATACAACTCACTACACCTCAAGGGTTAGAAGACCCATGGAGTTCTAAAAAGCCCCAAGTATGTTATGAGTGTAGATTTATGTTACATTAATTGTGAATGCAATGCTTACCATTTTATACAGAACCTAAGTCAGTGATTTTCAAGCTTGCACGGTATGATTTGCACTTTAGATTCCTGGGCCCTAATCTCTAAAGATTCTGAGTCAGTAGATCTGGATGGAACCTGGGCACCTGCATTTTTAACAAGTACTTCAGATGAATTCAAAACAGTTGATCCACCTTCCTTGAGAAATGCTGACCTTGCATTCATTAAAATTTTGACAGTTGAAATGATTCACTGTAATATATATATATATATTTATATAATATATATAATTACAATTTATTGGAGCTAATTAAGCCCATATTTTCTGATGTATTAAAGATTAGACAGTTCAAGTTCTTTTTATTTTCCAGTTTTATTGAGGTATAATTGACAAAAATAAAATTTTATCTACTTGAGTTATGCAACGTGATATTTTAATGTATGTGTACAATGTGAAATGATTACCAAAATCAAGTTAATTAACATTTCCATCAGCCCTCATAGTTGCTTTCGTGTGTATGTGTGGTGAGAACACTTAAGGTCTACTCACTTAGTGTATTTCAAAGCTACAATACAGTATTATTAACTATACTCACTATGATGTACATTAGTTCTTCAAAACTTATCCATCCTGCATAATTGAAACTGATGTTCACCAAAAGGTACAAAGTTCCAATTATGCAGAAAAACTTTTTAAAATTGTGGACTATATTCATTTTCAGAGGCTTTTCACTTTTGGAGATTATTGTTACACTACTTACTCGTTACTTTTTTTTTTAAATTCACGTGTAACTGCTTCTGAAGAAAAACTTGATGCCATATATGCGAATTTTGCCTATTCTAAATTCACATAATTATTTCCTTCTTTGCTGTGAGATTATTGTATCAATTAAATGATTTATGAATGTAAAGTAAAGTAGGCTATGTTTCAGTAACAATTGTCTTCTTTCATTTAGTAACACACATTTAAAGTAACTTATGCTCAGTGGCATCATGGCCCTACCCTTATATGAAAGTGCCAGGAAATTCAGTCTTCAGAGGGCCAGAAGACATTAATTGGGTATCAGTGAGAAGCACTGATAACGATCACATTCTGCCTGTATGGTCATCAAATAACTTGGCTTGCTTTCCTGCCCACATATGAAGTACCCTCACCCTTCTTTGAGGATCACAGTCTAAAAGTATTTTAGTAATGACATCAAACTCAAATCTGGGATCTCTTGAATGATGCATAGTAGTCTCAACTAGAGGAGGGGGGTTTGCAATGGCCAGTACATGGGGTCTGGGTGTAAATCCGGAGATGCAGGCTGTTATTGATTAGATTCCCCGGATGCAGCTCCCACCCTATTAATCCTGATAACCCTTGGCCTCACCCTCCGAAAACTGATGCAATTTTCTGAGTGCCACTTATATCCATTCAGAGATTTTTACTGTGGATGAGATAGCTAATCCCTTCATTTAATTCTTTCTGTAGTGTGGAGTTTTAATTGACATTTTTAAACTAAAGACATTTCCCAACTCTACTCTTTAGCCTTGTAAAACAGCTGTCTTTCTAACTTAGACGTTCCTGAATTTGTGGACTCTCTGTTCCCTTATGTTGTTGCTTGCAATATGATTAATTCTTTCCCAATTTCCCAATCTCTTTCTTGCAATACCTAGTTTTATGGGTTGAACTGGTTTGCCCCATAAAGATATGTTGAAATCCTTACTCTTAGTGCTTCAGAATAAGACCTTATTTGGAAATAGATTTTTACAAAGGTAATCAATTTAAAATGAGGTCATTGGGATGAATCCTCCTCTAATATGGCTGGTGTTCTTATAAAAAGGGGAAATTTGGACACAGAAACAGGTGTGCATACAGGGACAGGGAGAATACCACGTGAGGATGAAGGCAGAGATATGAATGGTACAACTACAAGCCAAGGAACACCAAATGTTGCCAATAAGCCACTAGGAGGCAGGAGAGAGGCATGGAACAGATTCTCCACCAAGCCCTCAGAAGGAGCCAAGGCTGCAGACCCCTTGATCCCAGAATGCTAGCCTCCAGACCCATAAGATAATACATTTCTGCTTTTCTAAGCTACCCAGGCTGTGCTAGTTTGTTATGGCAGTCCTAGGAAACTAATACATCTTGTCAAATGAAGCCAATGGCAGTGACCCTATACAACTACTGCTCTAATTCCTAACCACTTTTGCTAGAGATACAAGTTCATTTAGTATCTGCTCTTCAAATTATCATGGGTAAATAATTATATCAAATGTGTCACCAATGTATAATATGGATTAGCATATTCCTTGGCACCAATTTCGACTTCATTTGGGATAGCCTAGGTTATGTTGCTGTAATGAAGCTAAAATCTCAGTGGATTAAATAGTAATGACCCATTTCTCATGCTGCATATCTATTGCAGGCTGGGTGGAAACTCTGCTTTCTGCTATCCTTACTCAGGGACCTAGGCTTTAACAGAATGCTCATTTCAACATCTAATCCCAGAGTCACCACAGCAATCAACAGATGGAGGAATACTTGGTCTCTCATTGACAGAATACTCTATTTACAACATATTGGTCAGAATTAGTCACATGTCATCATCTAACAATGAGAGGAACAGAAAATTTAGTCTTTTGTGTGTTCAGAGGATATCTTAACTCTAGCTGCTATACTGTAGCGAGAAGATAGAGAGATCGTGACACCAAGACTATTACAAGAAGTGGCACTTTATTATACTGGCTGGCTCAGTGGGCTCGAGGGGCTAATGCTTCCAGGTTCAAGGGGTCGTGTTGAGCGATTACACATTCTCTTTGGCAACTTACAAGGTTGTACACAGCAAAATCAGATTTTTTAAAGAACAAATGGTCTCCAGGAAATGCAAGGCAGCAGGGTTTGCAAGCAGGGTTGTAAACCATCAACTTTAAAAGAGGGGTTTTGGATAAGTCTGTGAATTAGTTACTCTTTTGCATTTCCATGAGCACCACCAGTCTCTGGTCATTTGGCCTTTTTAAACAAAACCAGCTTGGCAGGTCTTTAGAGCTTGCCACTTGGTTTTTAAAAGGAAATACCTTTAACTGCTACCAACCCCCTTCCTGCCACATCAATACCAAATGCTATGGACTGGGTCCCTTAAACAACAAAAAATTTATTTATTGCAGTTCTGGAGGCTGGGGAGTCCAAGATCAAGGGAGTTCAAGATCATGGTCAGGTGAAGGCCTGCAGCTATCCCTTTTCGTACTATGTCCACATGTGGTAGAGCTGGAGCAAGCTCTTGTGTCTTTTTTATGAAGACAATAATTCCATTTGTGAGAACTCCATCTTCATAACCTAATTACCTCCCAAAGGCTCACCTTCTAATATTGGGGTTTAGGGTTTAACTTAAGAATTTTGAGGAAATGCAAATATTCATCCACAAAAAAGGGAAAGGAGAGCACTATATCAGCATAACACTGGTAACTACCACAAAAATAGGTTCCCAAAATTGGTCTAGCAACAACTAGTATTCTTTTTTTTTTTTGAGTTGGAGTCTCACTCTGTTGCCCATACTGGAGTGCAGTGGCCGCTCTTGGCCACTGTAGCCTCGACCTGCTGGGCTCTGGCGATGCTTCCACCTCAGCCTTCCAAGTAGCTGGAACTACAGGAGTGCGCTACTACGCCTGGCTGATTTTTGATTTATTGTAGAGATGAGGTCTCGCCAAGTTGCCCAGGCAGTTCTTGAACCTGCGGGCTCAGGCGATCCACTCACCTCAGCCTCCCAAAGGCGCAGGATTACAGGCTGAGCCACTGAGCCCGGCTAACAACTAGTATTCTAACTCATTATCATGTATCATTAATTCAGCATTGATCATGTACTCACTATGAACCCAACACTGGGATAGGTGATGGGGATGAATGATGATGAACACCAAACTCCTCTGTTCTCAGGGAGTTTATAGTCTGGTGGAGGAGGCAGAACTTCACCAAAGAATGTAACACAAACTTGCAACAATGACATATATGACACTGGAGTATTTATCATGAAGAGATTTAACCTAGCCAATGGGATCAAGAAAAATTCCCTGAGAAAGTGATGCTTAAGCTAAGAAATAAAAGATGTGAAGGAGAGTAATAAGAAGTAAAAAAGTGAAGAACAGTAACAAGAGTTTTCAGAAAGAAGCAACCTTATATTCAAAGGTCCTGGGGCAGGAAGGAGTGTGAGATGGTGCTGTGGTGAAGACGGTTAGGGACAGCATCATTAGAGGTGAGGCTGGAGGGAGAGCTAGATGACCGTAATCTATAAGGATTCTTAAGTCATAAAAAGGAATTTTGTTTTCACCTCAATGTAAAACGGAATCAATCATAGGATTTTAGCAGGAGTATAATGAGAGGATTCTTTGTGGTTGATAGCTGTTTGTTGACAGTACTCCCAGCAGCTGAGTAGGAAGGCCTTCCTTGATGAGGGATGGGGCAGCTCATCTCTGTTTACTACACTCAGGTAATATGTGGCAAAGCCAGGACTGGAACCAAACTCGTTGAGTCCAACTCTAGTGATAGTTCCAACTCACCAGTGGGAACCTGGGGATCGAGGCATCAAGGTCAGAAGTATTAATGGAAAATATTGCAAAGTTTGTGGGGGGCTTTGCCTGAAGAATAAGATAAAGGAGAGGAATATAGTTAACTCTTTTTCCCCCTCAAACAATGTCTTTGGCAAATGAACTCTTTTTTTCTCCAGGGCTTTTTCCTTCTCTGTATTCTTAGTGTCTGCCCTTTGATCTAAAATAGAGTAAACTTTCATGCAAGAACATTTGATTTTTTTCCCCCAATCTGACTATTCATAACCTATTTAAAATTGATTTATAGTCTTACAGTCTTCAAATTAATTCCAGGCGTAAGCCAGGAGAAGGTCATCTTCCTCACGATTCTTGCAGTTTGCCAGAGTTTTTTCCCTGCCTGGTTTAAAGGGCCAGCTTCAGTTTCACTACTTTGCAGCCCCTGTCTTTATCACCTCGAGCTAATTTCCTGTATTATTGTATACTTTCTTCTTCATGTAATCTGGAGGCCATCAAGGCTTTGAAGGCAAAGATGTACAGCCACTTGCTCAGTGTTGCACTGCTAATTGGTCAGAGTGTCATGGTTAGGAGACAGATTTACTGACCCCTTATTAGAGAGCATTTCCATTATGAGCTTCAATCACACTGCTTCTCTGTTGTTTAAACATTGCCTAGCCCCTGTGCTGAGTACCATATCCTTGGAATGACTTGACTTGCTATGAAGAGATTCTATGTATGGTTTGTCCTTTCTCTCTGGGCCTCCAAACAGCTCCTAAGTCTGCCCCTTCTCATTCTGGTTCTTAAACTCTGATGAACACTGGGAGCCATCACCTTTATCTTTTCCTAAATCTCTGGATTTAGAAAACCCTTATGTGAAATTTTACTCTACTTTGGAGTATTTGCTGATTCTCTATGGGGCTGACCTACAGTCATCTTGAGTGTTGTAACTGTCTTTTCTATTTTCCTTATATGTTCCTTAGTCTTCCTAGATAATCAAGCATTTCAAATTAATGATTTTTGTCTCCAAGGTAAGTGAAGTTCTTACCTTTTGGCCTATAAATATTTATATTGTGTCCAATGTTGGCATACAGCTTTTGAAAACAGTGGCTGGACATTTATATACATTATCTTTTATCTTAGCCATCATACAGCTTTGCTAAAATGCCCATAATGTACTGATGAGGAAACTGTATTTAAGTTACCTGTGCATGATCACAAAGCTACTAAATTACAGAGCTGGTGTTTGCATTGATGTCTGTTTGACTCAGAGGGTCACTTGTTTCCACTGTGCTGCAATGCATTAGGGAGACTGGTCATTGTAGCCAATTGAAATGGCTTTTTAATGATCACCTAAGGCCATCTGGGCTGAAGTGCATATAAAGACAGCTTGGGTGGACCTGGACAAAGCTCACTCAGTGCAGCATAGATACTCAAAGAGTACTGACCTGTGGGTGAAACTCCCAGACTGGGCTTGAGAGCTTAAGGGAAGAGAGCTATAAGCTCTAAGTTTTAATTTTTATTATTCTTTCCCTTGCTTTAGGTTTATTGGACACAAACCTAATGTAGTACCTAGCTTATAGAATATTGAGGCAAGATTGTGTATGAACTAGAGTAGGGTATGATGATTAATAATACCATGGATTGCTCCTTTTTGGAAGGAGGGAAGAGTGCCCCATTTGTATAATGCAAAGTTGCATTAAGTTAGGCAGAGGGCATTGTTTTGCTTTGCTGTTGTTTAGAAGTTCCATTATGAGAAAGGTGTGAAGGAAGGTTGAGTAGTTAAAGAAACAGACTGTGGTTGGCACAGTAGGTTGGCTCACTCTGCACCCATTCCAGTTCTCTTCTAGTTTGCTTTCCTTTACTACAGAGGTTGGAAAGCTAAAAACTACCTTTCTTAAATTCCTTACAGTTTACAGTATGGACAAGTGGCTTAGGTTCCACCAAACCAATGAAGCAAGGTAAGATTTGGAGGTAGCCACAAGCCATCTATAGTCATGTCCAAGGAGCAAGTGTAGCAGCAGAGGTGTCTGAGTGAATCAGATGCTTCTCAAATTTACTACTCAGTGTGAACAGTGCTAAGCACAAGCTAGTGACATCTGTGGTGTTTGCTAGCCTGGTTCCTTAGTGTTTGCTGTTCTTGTGGCTGAGCAATGATGACCTACAGTGTGCCTGGGTGTGCAACAATCAAAATGTATTTCGATGAAATACATGAGAACTTCTGGTTCCAATATTCTAGGTTTTCTACTTTATTGCAGCTTCTTTTCAAGATATAGTCAAATGAGTTCAATTCATCACATAAGTCTTACTGAGAAAACTAAGTAAAATAGACTCTTAAACTTCATGGAGGCACTTTGTCACAACTGTTTTTCAGAATTCTTCACTCTGAAGGATTTAAATTGTTATCTACAGTCAATACAATTCTAGAGGATTTTAGCTACAGATGATTTGTGTGGTTCTATTATAAAAACTAATAAACTATGCTTTCATGTGATTTTCATAACGAAAAATTTGAGTTGTTGGTTTCTCCTTTCATTAACTAAAGCCTGCCATGTTATTTATTACATTTTGAAGACTGAATTTATGGATTATGTGAGGATTTTAGAATTGCTAATTACTTCTCAGGATTTTTACGATTGTGTTTAAATTTTCTTAGTTTTAAAATATTGATTATCTGAATACAATTTCTTCATGGCTATTTTTAGAGTAAACTACAATTGTGGACACATGGGTAAAATCAACTGTGTTTGAACTGAATAATACCAACTGAGTATCGTAATTCATATTGCTGGTGATACCAACTGATAACTCAGAAACAAGGACTCATGAGGAAGAGGAAGTAAGTTGGGCCTATGTGGGACATGAGTTACTTCCTAAGGATGTAATCAGAAGGGTGTGATTAAGATACCTTAGTTTTGACATCTAAGAATGTCTGATTTGGTAGATGGAATCTGGTAGTCTGATCAGGTGGTAGGGACATACTTGAAGTTTAGGTGGATGGTGTGGTCTTGTTATGTCACAGGAAGATCTCAATTATACTGTCTAGGATTATTAAGTGAAGGATCCAGCTTTTAGGAGAAGGAAATTATCAGAAGCATAAAGGTCCTAACCAGATGGTCTGAGATTAGGGAAGAGTTAAAACATCAGACATAAGTAAAAGTTCTGAGGTGAAGCTTAGGCAGATGCTCATAGCCAGCTATTGGCCTCATTTGGCAAGGGTGTATGTGTGCACAAATGCATGTATGCCCTCATGTGTGTGCATATGCACATGTGCATGCCTATGTGTATGTGAGGCAAATGGTAGGGGAGGGGATGAAGTAGATGAGTAGTGAGGCAGGCTATGATTTGCAAGCTTGCTTTAGGCATGTGGGAACCTGAGTCTATGGCAGTGGGACTGTCTCTGAAGCCCTACTAACCAGGGCAAGGCAGTTGGTTTACATCTTACCATAACCACTAGTAATTCAGAAATCAACAAAGAGAGTTGCAGAAGCAGTATAAATGAGCTCAGTAAGGCTGCTCATGCAGACGGCGACTGACAGATGGATAACAGAGGGAGTAGAAGGCACTGTGTTTTTAAAATTACAAACAATAAAATTAATTTGTGTCCTCTATGAATGAGACATTGGCAGTCACTTTTGAACCAATTACGCTTGCCATCACATTTTAATAGTGGTAGTTACAGCCAATTTAATTAGTAAGTTTTGGGTAGTAATTTAACATTTCACTGAATGAAAGACCATTCTGAGGGGGAAAGAGGTATCGTCTCTAACATTCACAGCTCTGTAAAAACAAATCAGTTAGTAAACAGACATCCAACAACAAAGAAATTGTTGTTCCATATTTTAAAGTGACAATTTAATTTGGTATTTAAAATGAAAAAATAGAAACATTTTGCTATCAAGGGTGGTGATGAATAAGTCGGGCTTAAATTTTGGCATTATCTTTTATTCCTCCTTCTTCCTAGTTCCTCAGTTCCAAGTTATTATTAAATTTGATTTTTTTTCCTCTTCTCATTTTCTCTTCAGTTTTCCCTTTGCTATTCCCATCTCCTTTCATTCAAAGCTTTTTATCACCTATTTCCCCTTTTCTGTGAAATCTATTTCTTTCTCCCACCAACCCATTCTACATGATGCTATCAATTTAAACTTCAAAAGGACTGTTTTGTTCTTGACATTTTTTTTTAATTAAAAAGAACACAGCTACCTCCCCTTTGATCAATTTTACATTTCTTAGGCTTGTATTCAAGACTCTCCACAAATCTACCTTTTGTCTCTTTCTGACTGAATTATCTTTCCTGCATTTTAACCCTTTGTTCAAAGTTTACTCACTGCCTCTTGAAGATGTGTGTGCGTGTGTGTCTGTGTGTATTGTTCATTTTCTTTGTAATTTTGCCTTCACATATCAATCTACCAGAAAACTATTCTTTATTCTTCTTGTTTATTTATATACAATTAAAGAAGAGAAGAGTCCTACTTTAATTTCAGGAAAAAGACTCTTAAGGGCTACACATGGTGACTCATGCCAAAAATCTCAGCACTTTGGAAGGGTGAGACAGGAGGATTGCTTGAGACAAGGAGTTCGAGACCAGCCTAGGTAACATAGCAAGACCACATCTCTACCCCCCCCCCAAAAAAAAAAAACAAAAAAACAGCCCCAAACAAAACTAGCCAAGTGTGGTGGTGTGCTACTTGGGAGGCTGAGGTGGGAGGATCATTTGAGCCCAGGATGTTGAGGCTGTGGTGAGCAATGTTTCCAGACTGGGTGACAGAATAAGATTCTTATTTTTTAAAAAAGGCTCTTAAAATCAAGACAGAATTTGGCCATTTGTTATGGACTGAATTTTGTCACTCCCAAATTTATATGAGTCTGCTGAAGTCATCAATGCTTGTACTTCAGAATATGACTGTTTTTGGAGATGGGGTCTTTAAAGAGGTAATTAAACTAAAATGAGACTATTAGGATGATTTTTAATCCAATATGATCAGTGTCCTTAAAGGAAAGGGAGATTAGGACAAAGACAGGAACAGAAGAAAGACCACGTGAAGACACAGGGAGAAGACCATCGTCTGCAAGCTAAGGAGAGAGGACTCGGACAAATTAATTCTGCCAACACCTTGGTCTCAGACTGTTAACCTCTATACTGCGAGACATACATTTCTGTTGTTTAAGTTACCCAGTATGTGATGGTAGCCATAGCAAACGAATCCACCAACCCTTTTCAAAAAGCAATGAGTCTGCTTAGATCTCCATAGCGCAGTACTTCTGACACCATTTCGGTCAGTCACATGCAGGAGAACCAAGTTCTTCTCTTCCACTTTCTTCCTCAGGATCTTTCACTAAAACTAAGCCACTTCCTTGAGTGAACTGTCTGTTTATCATACTTACCATCTCTCCTGATCCCTTTTCTACAATCACTCAGTGACTAATCTTGGTGTTCTGAAAAACAAAAATAAAAACTTTGCTTTGTCATTCCCAAACTTCCAAGGTCCAAGTCAAGATACTCCTTGGGCAGTCTCTTTCTCTCATTTGTTGTCAATGCTTATCATTTATAGGGATTGGGTGTCCCTTCTTCACACTCTCATAATTCCTTGAGAATATCTCTACCATTGTGTTTACAACACTATGTCCCAGAATCTAGGTGAATCTGGGAAGCTATTGACAATCTCTTATTCTG
Organism: Cephalopachus bancanus; assembly: GCA_027257055.1. Classification (NCBI taxonomy): domain Eukaryota; kingdom Metazoa; phylum Chordata; class Mammalia; order Primates; family Tarsiidae; genus Cephalopachus; species Cephalopachus bancanus. The sequence goes on along the minus strand of JAPVLO010000251.1, from coordinate 2,463,673 downwards.
CTTTTGTTATTGAAGTAAACTAGGTACTTCAGTGCATCTGCCAAATTGATCCAAGTCCACATTGCTTTAGTGACAAGTAGATAATTTTCTGTAGATTTATCACGGAACTGAGGTGATTAGGGCTAATCTAGCAATGTTCCCAATCCACAACTCTTCCTCTGTTCTCCATTAGGCATCTGATGGCTCCTTAAAAGTTTCCTCTATTGAACACAACAATAAAACTCTCATCTCTAAGTTGCATGTTCCGTACAAAAAACCAAAAGAATGGAAGTACAAGACTTTGAAGAGTCAGTTACTCTTATGCTTAACTAAAGTTGGGTTATATATAAAGAGGGGTATGTTAAGTTCAAGTGATATGCAGTTCCATAAATATCAGGAGAGTTATCTTGGGGACATAAAAGAGAAAGCATAGTTCTTATATGTACTGGGTTTTAGTATGTAGTCAGAGTGTCTTCTTCTAAATTAAATTAATAGTAGGTTGCTTTGTGATCCTAAAATATGTATATCCCAAGTTGCAAGCTATGATTGATTCCAATGGAATTTCTTTTAAGGGAAGACATAGAGAATATTGAATTTTTTCTTTTTAGCTTTGGAAATTAATGCCAGCATTAAACTACACAAGGATAGTGAATTGTAAGGATAAATAAAGCTGATATTTGTTGTACCTGCTTGTGTGTTTCTTACATATTTCTGTGACATTTTCAGAGTTTTAATTAGTAACAATACTCCATTGTTTTATTTTTTTATTATAAAAAACATACTACCAGAAATAATTTGCTTTCATTATAGATGGATCATGAAGTGTTCTTTTCCATGTTAAACCTAGGATAGAAAATGAATCTGCCTAACTTGAAAAATTAAGAGCGCTTATATATATATATTATGTCTCGATAGAGAAAAGGAAAGGAAAACCCATAACCAAATCACTACAACACAAATTGTCTTAGTTCTATTTCTATCTATATTAAGTCTAATTACCCAGCATAGTAACTTCAGGAGACACATGGGGCAGGGAACTACTTAGTAAAGTATCCATGAATAATTGACTTTTCTGCCAGGCAGGGTGGGCTTGAAAAGAATGAAAAGGCAAAGGGATGCCAGGCTAGAAAAGTAGCTACGAGAGCTGTTTGAAAGTCGCTTTATGAATTCTGAATTTTTAATAAGGTTGCCAACTTCCATAGAATCTAAAATGGAAAAAGAGAGCCATGGCATCACCCAACCTAGATCACTGCTGCCTACAGGGCGCTTTTTTCCACCTTTCCTACTTTGGTGATAAATGGTTCAAGAGGCCCTTTCTTTAGAAAATTAAGGTATCATCCAAAGACTATTACTTCTCAGAAGTTTCAGCTTTTTCTAACTTGATTTCACCATGCAGAAATAATCTTTATTAGTCCCATATGTGATGCCAGAAAAATTATCTTCAATCTCAGGGCTCCCTTACAATTGAGTTGTTTAACTACTTTTCTGAGGTTTTAGTCCAAACAATTCTCCTTCTCCTCATTCATTCACTATAATTTTTTTTGTGAACTCATGTTCACAAAATTAAGAAGAATTTTGCAATTTAAAAAATGGCATAAAGTATGCATTTCATTAATGACCCAGAATAAAATCTGTTAAAACATATTTGGAGGATACATTGGAGTTCTCAACTGGGGTTGCCACAGGCACAGATCCTAGGGCTTTTCAAGGCCTTTGATCAATCTTCCACAAAGGGTAGAAGATTAGAGTACCCCAAGGGAAAGAAACGAATTTGGGCTTGAGGCACCCTGACCAATGGCTCTGCCTGCCCATTCCAGACATGAGAGATTGACTTCAAAAATTTTAAGAAAGACACACCAAATCATGGGAAATCTTGATTCATGGACCCGGGGCAGAAGTTTCTTCTGCCATAGTTAAAGGGAGATGCTTCCTATAATGTTTGACTTGATGGTCATTTTTAGATTTTAGAATTCCAGTCATCTGTTGGAAAAACAGGGATCTCAAAAGCTCTCTGCCTTGGAACTGTGGATTTACAGACTGAACTCTCTCTGTTGATTGTGTACCTAATATAGGCTACACTAAAGAAGGCTAGGAAATAATCCAAACCTGTAAGCACCCCTGCAATTCCGGGGATAAAAAATAAATGGAATTACTTTATAACCAATGTAAGTCTCAAACAAAGTCTCTCTGTCCTACAAGTTTTTCTGGCTCATGAAATATATGAGCTTAACAATAGAAGTTCTTGGATTTGCCATCCCATATCCTCCATGACTTATACAGTCAACAAGAGATTTTATGGGGACATTTCTACTGGTACATAAACCATCAGACAATTTGTTGGTCTATTGTTTATCACTCATAGAATAATCTGCTCTTTTTTTTTCTTTCTCTCAATCATTTACATTTCCAAAATTATCAACCAAAAATTAAAATAAATAATAATATGATTTAATTAATTAATTGCCTCTGTTATTCTCTTATCTCTCTCTTCAGGAGCTCACATTTCTTCTTATCTTGCCAACTTGAGAATGCTTTCTATCTTTTCCTCCTTATTGTCAGTAAAAGTGAGATAATTTTTATAATTTGTTTTATTTATGACATTTCTAGGATGATTGCTCTCCTCCTCAAGTGTCAGGTCTCTTTACATTGGTGAATTGAAATACCTCCATCTTCATCTTAATCCAGTTAAAAAGTCCACAGAGTCGTCATTTCTATATAGAATGGAGTATTCTTGGCTTTCTTGGTTTTTAGCTTTGGCATCAAAATTCTCTCAAATTAGGTGTTTTTGGATTTATTTACCTGCCACACTTATTTTTATTAGGGACTATAAGTTAGCACATTTTATTGACTATCTGGAAAAATATTACTTAATCTGGATCTATTGTTTTTGAAACTCTAACTGGCAGCAGTTTGTTTTTAACTTGAAGAAGTTCGAGGTCACTGGCAATATCCAAACTCCCTGAGATATGAATTTTGGGAATAACCCTAGACAAAGATGATCAAGAAAGTATGTGGTTCTTGGAACTGATACTTCCCCTTGTACCTGGCAACTGAGGCTCCACCCTGGGCCTCACACTTTAAAGGAGCAAACTGTCAAAAAAAATGTTGCAACAGATGATGTTAAACAGGCAAGCAAGACTTTACTCAAGTCTGTTGCAGTAAAGAAGATACATTAAATTCAACTCCACTGGAAAAAAAAAAGGCAGCAGAATTTTTTTAAGCACCAGGGTAGAGTAGTGGAAAGGAGGTTGTTGGGGAAGACTGGTCAGTGTAGTTAGGCCATCTGTGATTGCTAATTGGTGCTTATGAAAGTTAGTTAAACCCACAAAATTAACTATTTGATTTTTCTTTTCTTTGTAGAGTTATAAAAAATGACTTTGTATAGCTATGTTCACAGATCTAAAGAATACAGCTCAATGGATGTTTACACATGTGTACACATATGTAACCATTGCCCAGATCATGCTATAGAACTTTTTTAGCATTCTTTAAGTCCCATGTTTTCTTGTCAGTCAATACTTACCAGACATAACCATTATTATGACCCATATCACTATATGTAGTTATGCTTCATTTTAAACTTTAAATATATATGTACATATGTATATTGTATGTACTCTTTTCTTTCTTCAACAATGTAATTGTGTGCAGTAGTTCACAGTAGTTCAGTAGTTTCTTTGCTGTGTAACATTATAGTATATGAATATATCACAACTCTTTTATTCATCCTACTATTGATGAGCATTAGGACTGCATTAAGTCTGGGGCTATTATGAATAAAGCTATCTGAATGCTTTAGTTCACAACTTTTAATGGATATATACATTCATTATTGGAGGTGGAGTGGGTATTGTCAGGAGTGGAATTCCTGGGTCAAAGGTTAGATATATTAACTGTGAAATTTCTGCCAAATCAAGTATACTCCCACCAGCAATATATGTGTTCTAATCACTTTATATTCGTATCAACACTTGATATTACCTGTCAGTTGAATTTTAGCCATTTTGGTTAATAGTAACCATTTTGGTTAATGTTTAATGGTATGTAATTATGATTTTATTCCTATTTTCCTAGTAAATAATGAGGCAAAGTACAGTTTTCATGTAAATATTGTCTTTTTTTTTTTAAGTACCTGTTCAAGTTTCTAACCATTATTTTTTCTGTCAGATTTTCTGTCTTGTTCTCAATTCTTTGTAGGTCTTTATACATCCTGGACATGTAGTCTTTTTTTTTTTTTTAGGCATGGTTATTGAAAGCATCTTATCCCAATCTGTGCCATGCCTTTCACCTTTTTAAAAAAAATTTTGATTATAAGTTTTTTGTTTGTTTTTCTTTATTTTAATAGCTTTAGGGGGGCACAAATGGTTTTGGTCTGGGGATAAATGTACCCACCACTCTCACCTGTGTACATTGTACCTAATAAGTGATTTTTCCATCCCTCCACTGCTTCCCCATTCCCCCTTCTCAGTCTGCAGTGTCCATTAAACTATTCTCTATGTCTTTGCAGATCCTTGGCTCAGCTTCCACTTATGTGAGAACATGCAATGTTTGTTTTTCTGTTCCTGAGTTAGTTCCCTTAGGATGATGTTCTTCAATTCCATCCAAGTTGCTCCAAAGACATTATTTCATTCATTTTGATAGCTGAATAGTACTCCATTATGTATATATACCACATTTTCATTATCTGTTGATAAGCTGATGGACATTTAGGTGATTCCACATCTTTGCAGTTGTAAATTGTGCCACAATGAACATGCAGATGCAGGAGTATTTTTCTTGTAACAACCTCTCTTTCTTTGGGTAGATAATTAGTAGTGGGATTGCTGGATCAAATGGTAGATTTACTTTTAATTCCTTGAGAAACCTCCATACTGATTTCCATAGATGTTGTACCAATTTATACTCCTACCAACAGTTTACAAGCACTTCATTTTCTCCACATCACATCAGCATCTATTGTTTTTTAATGATAGTTATTCTAATTGCTGTAAAGTGTTATCTCATTGTGGTTTTGATTTGCATTTTCCTGACAATTAGTGATGTTGAGCATTTTTAAATATGTTTGTTGGCTAAAATAAATAAGTAGAACTTAATTAAACTGAAAAACTTCTACACAGCAGAAGAAATAATCAACAAAGCAAATAGGCACTCTACAGAATGGGAGAAGATATTCATAAACTATGCATCTGACAAAGGACTACTAGCCAGAATCTACAAAGAACAAATCTCAACAAATCAGCAAAAAATGGGCAAACAACATGAACACACATCTCTCAAAAGAAGTTATCCAAATGGCCAATAAACATATGAAATAATGCTCAGCACCACTCATTATCAGGGAAATACAAATTAAAAGCACAACGAGATACCACCTCATGCCAGTCAGAATGGCCATTATTGAAAAATCAAAAAACAATAGATGCTGGTGGGGATGTGGCGAAAAGGGAACACTTATACACTGTTTCTGGAATTGTAAATTAGTACAATCTCTATGGAAAACAATATGGAGATTATGCAAACAACTAAAGTAGATCAGTGGGTAATGAAAATGTGATATATATACACCATGGACCTACTACAGAGTCATAAAAAGAATGAAATCATGTTCATTGAAGCAACATAGTTGGAGCTGGAGATCATCATCCTAAGTAAACTGACAGAAACAGAAAACCAAACCACCTGTTCTTACTTACATGTGGGAGCAAAACACTCACAAGGATGGAAATAACAGACACTGGGGACACTAATAAGGGGGAATGTGAAAGAGGGAGCAGGGTTCAGAAAATACTTATGGGGCGCAATATTCAGTATCTGGGAAATGGGTCACTCGAGACCCAGTTTTCACCACTGCATGCCGTGTACATGTAACAAATACACATATGTACACTCTGAATCTAAAACTAAAAAAAAAAATTAAAAATATGTTTGTTGGTCATTTGTATATCTTCCTTTGAGAGATATCTGTTCATGTCATTTGCCAACTTTTTAATTGGATTATTTGCTTTTTTCTTGATGATTAGTTTGAGTTCTTTATAGATTTTGAATACTAGTTCTTTGTCAGATGTACAGTTTATGAATATCTTCTCCCATTCTGTAGGTTGCCTACTTGCTCTATTGATTATTTCTTTTGCTATGCAGAAGCTTTTTAGTTTAATGAACTCCCACTTGTTTGTTTTTGTTTTTGGTGCATTTCCTTTGGGGTTTTAGTCATAAATTCTTCACCTACGCCAATGTCCAGGAGAACTTTTCCTTGGTTTTCTTTTAGAATTTTTATGGTTTCAGGTCTGATATTTAAGCCTTTAGTCAATCTTGAGTTAATTTTATATATATGGAGAGAGAGAGATCAAGTTTCATTTTTCTGTATGTAGCTGTCCAATTTTCCAGCATCTTTTGTTGAATAGGATGTCCTTTCCCCAGTATATGTTTTTGTCTATTTTGTCAAAGATCAGTTGATTGTAGGTATTGGAGTTTATTTCGGGATTCTCTATTCTGTTCCATTGGTCCATGTGTCTGTTCTTGTACCAGTACCATACTGTTTTGATTACTACAACCTTGTAGTATAATTTGAAGTCAGATAATGTGATGCCTCCAGATTTGTTCTTATGCTTAGGATTGCTTTGGCTATTCTGGCTATTTTGGGTTTCATATGAATTTTAGGATTGTTTATTCTAATTCTGTGAAAAATGACATTGGTAGTTTGATAGGGATTGCATTAAATCTATAGATTACTTTGGATAATACTATTATTTTAACAATGTTGATTTTTCCAATCCATGGGCATGGGATGTTTCTCCATTTGTGTCCTCTATAATTTCTTTCATCAGAGTTTTATAGTTCTCCTTGTAGAGCTTTTTCATCTGCTTGGTTAACTATATTCCTAGGTATTTTAGAGTTTTGGTTGCTATTGTAAAAGGAATTGAGTTCTTGATTTGATTCTCAGTGTGATTGTTATTGGTGCATAGCAGTGCTACTGATTTGTGTGTGCTGACTTTGTATCCTGAAACTCTACTGAATTCATTTATCAAGTCCAGAATTCTTTTGGAGGAAACTTTAGGACTCTCTCTCTTTTAAATTTTTATTTTAAAGATGTGGGGTACAAATCAGGATTAAGTATACATATGGTTATTGTACAGGTAAAGTTCGGGTCTCACTTTGGTCCCCACTTCACCTGGTTTGAGATCAGGTACTCTTATTTATGAAGTGTGTCCCTCCTCTTCCCCTGGCAGTTTTCCACAACTGCCAATCCCTTTCTTACAGTATTATGATAATTGTTCAGGGTCCAGTTATGAGTGAGAACATGTGGTACTCAGTTCTTTGTTTCGGGGATAGATCACTATTATAGTCCACCCAAGTTGCTGCAAAGTTCGTAGTTTTATCCCTCTCAATGGCTGCATTATATTCCATTGTGTATATATACCACATTTAAAAAAATCCAGTCCACTTTTGATAGGCAGCATGGTTGGTTCCATGTTTTTGCTATTGTGACTAATGCTGCAATAAACATGCATGCACAGGTATCTTTTTCGTAGAATGATTTGAGTTCCTCTGGGTATATTCCTAAAATGGGGATTGCTGGGTTCTATGGAAGGTAGATTTCTAGATCTTTTAGGAATTGCCACACTGTTTTCCACAGAGTTTTACTAGTTTACAATTCTACCAACAGTGTAGAAGTGTCCCCTTTTCTCTGAATCTTCTCCAGTATCTATTTGTTTTTGAGTTATTGTTGATGGCCATCCTGACTGGAGTAACGTGGTATCTCAGTGTGGTTTTAATTTGCATTACTTTGATGATTAGTGAGACTGTTAATTTTTTCATGTATCTGGCATTGGCTGCTCGTATGGGAAAACTGGTTGACCACATACAGAAGATAAAACAAGACCCTTACCTATTACCATACACAAAAATCAACTCTAAATGGATCAAAGACCTCAATGTAAAACCTCAAACTATAAAATCTTTAGAAAATGCAGGAGAGACACCCTTACGGAAATTGGAACTGGCAACCAATTCCTGATCAAAACCCAAAATGCCCATTCCATAAGAGGTAAGATAGATAAGTGGGACCCCATCAGACTGAAAAGCTTCAGCAAAGCAAGAGAAACCATGAAGAGAGTGGGGAGGCAGCCCACAGAATGAGGAAAAATATTTTTTTCACAAGGAACTCAAATGTGCCAAAAGAAAAAAAAAATGCCCCATTAAAAAGTGGGCAGCCGGGCTTGGTGGCTCAACCTGTAATCCCGCGCCTATGGGAGGCTGAGGTGAGTGGATTGCCTGAGACCGCGGGTTCGAGACCCGCCTGGGCAGCGAGACCTCATCTCTACAATAAAATAAAAAAAACAGCCAGGCGTGGTAGCGCACACCTGTAGTTCCAGCTATTTGGAAGGCTGAGGCGGAAGGATCGCCGGAGCCCAGCAGGTCGAGGCTGCAGTGGCCGGGAGCAGCCACTGCACTCCAGTCTGGGCACAGAGTGAGACTCCAAATCAAAAAAAAAAAAAAAAAAAAAAGTGGGCAAAAGGCATGAATAGACACTTCTCAAAAGAAGACACATGAGCAGTCTTTAGGATTCTCTAGGTATAGGATCATATAGCCAGCATACAGAGATAGTTAGATTTCCTCTTTTCCAATTGGGACACCTTTATTTCTTTTTCTTGCCTGATTGCTCTGGCAAGGATTTCCAGTACTATGTTGAACAGGAGTGGTGAAAGTGGGCATCCTTTTTTGTTCTAGTTCTGAGAGCAAATGCCTTCAATTTTTCTTCATTTGGGATGACTTGGCTGTGGGTTTGTTGTATATGGCTTTTATTATTTTGAGGAATTTTTGTCTATGCCTATTTTGCTGAGGGTTTTTACCATGAAGTAATGCTGGATTTTATCAAATACTTTTTTCTGAATCTATTAAAGTGGTAATATAATTTTTGTTTTTAATTCTGTTCATGTAGTGGATCAGATTTATTGATACATGCTGGGCCACCCTTGTATCCCTGGGATAAAACCCAGTTGGTTGTGGTGTTTTTAAAAATGTGCTGTTAAATTTGGATTGCTAATTTTTTTTTTGAGGATTTTTGCAACTATGTTCATAAGTGATATTGGTCTGTAGTTTTCTTTGTTGTTGTTGTTGTGTCTTTTCCTGGCTTTGGTATCAGAGTAATACTGGCACTGTAGAATGAGCTAGGGAGGATTCCTTTCTCTTTAATCTTGTGGAATAGCTTCAGTAAAATGATACCAATTATCCTTTGAAGTTCTGGTAGAATTCAGCTGTGAGCCATCAGGTCTTGGACAATTTTTTTGAGGGCAGAGGGAGACGTCTAATTACTGTTTCAATCTCACTATTCATTATTGGTCTGTTCAAGGTTTCTGTGTCTTCTTGATTCAGGGTTAGGGAGTTGTATGTTTCCAACAATTTATCCATTTTCTCTAGATTGTCCAGTTTGCTTGCACAGAATTGTTCAAAATAACCTTGGATGATCTTTTGAATTTCTGTCATATCAGTTGTAATGTCTCCATTTTCAATTCTGATTGAGCTAATTTAAATCTTCTCTCTTGGTCTCTTAATTATTCCAGCTAGAGGTCTATCACTTTTGTTAATCTTTTCAAAGTACCAACTTTTTGTTCATTGATTCTTTGTATTTTTTTAAATTTCATTTAGTTCTCTGATTTTCATTATTTGTTTTCTCCTGATAGCCTTGGGTCTGGTTTATTCATGTTTTTCTAGTTCCTTGAAGTTTAACATAAAGTGGTCAATATGTGATCTTTCAGTCTTACTAATGTAGGCCTTAAGTGCTCTAAATTTTTCTATGAGAACAACTATGGCTGTGTCCCAGATATTTGATAACTTGTTTCATTGTTATAATTCATTTTGAGGAATGTTAAAATTTCCTTCTTGATTGTATTGTTGACCCAAGGATCATTCAGGTGCAGGTTGTTTAACGTCCATGTTTTTGTTTGGTTTCACAAGTTCTTCTTTTAGTTAATTTCTAGTTTTATTTCACTGTGGTCTGAGAAGGTACTTGATATGATTTTGATTTTTTTGAATTTATTGAGACTTGATTTGTGGCCTATCATATGGTCTGTCTTGAAAAATGTTCCATGTGCTAATGAGAAAAATGTATATTTTGTAGTTTGGGGATGGAATGTTATATTGATGTTGGTTAGTTCCTTTTGTTCTAGGGTCTAATTCAACTCCAATGTTTCTTTGTTGACTTTCTGCATTGGTGAGCTGTCTGCTGCTGTCGGTGGATTGTTGAAGCCTCCCACTATTATAGTACTGCTTTCTATCTCTTTTTTTTAGGTCTAGTAGAATTTGTTTTATAAAGCTTGGGACTCTGGTGTTAGGCACATATATATTTAAAATGTATCTTCTCATTACATTGATTCCTTTGATCATGACAGTAAATCCCCCACATACTGATCTTCTGATTATGAACTTTCAAAAATGTGAACTTGCATTCACATGTCCAATCATGTAAGTTAGTTCATGTGTCTGGCATATATTGTCACATGCATGCATCCTTTACAATGGTTGTGGCTTTATGTACGGTACTGTATATTTGCTTTTTATGTATTGTGTGAAAAATATTATAAACTTATGGTACAGTACTGAATAGCTGATTGTGTTAGTTGGGTACCTAGGCTAACTTTGTTGGACTTACAAACAAATAAGACTTACAAACATGCTCTTGGAATGGAACTCATTTGTATGTAGTGGACATACTGTATAAAATAACCATCTTTGACTTTTTAAAATATTGCTAATTTAAAGTCTGTTTTATCTGATATGAGAAGGCTTACTCCTGCTCATTTTTGGTTTACATTTGCATGGAGTATTTTTCCCCACCTCTTTACCTTGAATATATAGGAATCTTCCTGTTTGTTAAGTGGGTCTCTTGGAGGCAGCAGATATTTGAGTTGTGTTTTTAATCCATTCTTCCAATCTATATCTTTTTAGTGGGGGCATTGAGACCACTTATGTTCAGAGTTAATGTTATGTAAGGTATTATTCCAGGCAGCATACTTGTTGTTATATGGTTGTTTTATTTTTTTAATTTATTTTCTTATTTCCTAAGGTCTGTGAGCTTCATAATTTCCAGTATTTTTCTACTGATGTATTTCAACCTTGTGTTTCAGTATTTAGAACTCCTTTGAGTATCTCTTGTAGAGTCAGTCTAGTGGTGACAAATTCCCTTAGTATTTGTTTGTATGAGAAAGACTTCTTTTATCCTTCATTTATGAATCTTAGTTTTGTGGGATACAAAATCCTTAGCTGATTGTTATTCTATTTGACGAGATTGAAGATGGGACCTCAATCCCTTCAGGCTTGTAGGGTTTCTCCTGAGAAGTCTGCTATTATGCTGATAGGTTTACCTTTGTAAGTTATTTGATACATTTATCTCACTACTCTTAAGAGTCTTTCCTTCTCATTAACTTTTCATAACTGGATGATTACATGCCTTGGGGATGACCTTTTTGCAATGAATTTCTGAGGGTTCTTTGGGCTTCTTGTATCTGGATGTTTAAATTTCTGTCAGGGCCAAAGATATTTTCCTCTATTATTCCCTCATACAGGCTTTTCAGACCCATTACTTTCTCTTCTTCCTCAGAAATACCTATGATTCTTAGGTTTGGCCATTTTACATAATCCCACATTTCTTAGAGATTTTGTTCCCTTCTCCTGATTCTTTTTTCTTTATTATTGTATGCTTGAGTAAATTAAAAAGCTTTGTCTTTTAGTTCTGAGATCCTTTCTTCTGCTTGTTCTAGTTTACTGTTAAAACTTTCCAATGCATTTTGTACTTTCCTGAATGATCCTTTATTTCTAGAATTTCAGCTTTTTTATTTTAGTTTTTTAAATATGTTTATCTCTTTGGAGGGTTTTTCATCCATGTCATGAATACTTTTTAAAAATTTCTTTATGTTGGTTTTCAATTTTTTCCTGAAGCTCATTTATCAATTTTATAATTAAATTTTTGAATTCTACATCTGGAATTTCAAAGGTTTCATGTTTGTTAGGATTTGTTGCTCAAGAGTTAGTGTGGTCTTTTGGGGTGTTGGAGAAGTCTGATTTTTTCACATCATCATAATTACTTTTTGACTCATTATCATTTGGGTAGTCTATTTCTTTTTATTTGTGGTTGGCAGGGTGTTGATCTAGGCACCGTAGAGTTGCCTTGGTTATGTATAGCCTTGGTGTGATGAGTTTCTTGGTGGCCAGCTGTGGTAGTCCTGTGCTGGGTACTTGCAATAGCTCATGGTATCCTGAGTGACTGGAGTTGCTCAGAAAGCAGTATTAGCTGTGGTCTGGGATCAGGTCTCCCCCAAAACTGAGGTATTATGTTTGATGTGATGGGCTGTGCTGTTAACCTCTGGCCAGGATGTGGTGTGTGGGGGAGAAATACAGCTGTGATTATCGCTGTGGGGTTTTTCCTTCATGAATGTTGCTTCCAGAAAGTGCCCAACCAACCTGGGTGGAGGCGAGAGCTCTGGAGATTTCCCAAGTTCTCTGTCTGTTTTGAGTCTTAGAGAGGAATGTAGGGAAAAAGGACCTTAAGCAGCCTGCAAGTATGCATTCTTGGCTACTCCAGTGGGGATTAGGAGGGAATCCCCGACCACTGAAGCGACACTGTTGTGCAGGACATGCACAGAAGAGCTTACACAGGGAGTAAGAATTTGCCATGGCAATGAGTCCCACTTGGCTTCCCACCTTAGCCTCAGGTTATTTTCCTTTTGAATGTCAAAGCGCAGTCAATCTCAGGACCTCAGGTGTTCTCATAGCAGCCCAACCCAGGCAGGAACTTTCTGTCACTGTGGAGTTTGCCCTTGGGACCTGTTCCCTCCCAGTCTGGCTAGAAACCAGCCATGCAGGGGTCAAATTCCTGTGATATTGTGACTGGTGCTGCACCACTCCACGTGGGTCTTGGCAGAGCGTGACTGTGGGTAAGGCAGCTTCCAGTGAGGGACTGGAGTCCTGCAAGTGTCAAGGGCCCCTCCAAGTCATGGTAGGAACACAGATTGCCTGACTTTTCCTCACTCACCTTCCCCATTGTGTCTGGAGGCTGCTAGCTAGTTCCAACCCTGTCAATGGATTTTTCTCTTCTATGCACTACGTGGTTATTATCACTTTTTTTGATGAATCATGGGGAGTGCTTCTTGTCTATTTCCTCATAGGGTGCTGAGGAAGCTCTCTAACTTGGTTTACTCTGTAAATGAAACACACTCTAGCTGCCTTATGTTGGCCTTTTTAATCCAAACTTTTTACTCTTTAATGATTTTTTGATCAGTATAAGCTCTTAATTTTTATAAAGTTCATTTTTTAAAATGTTTTTTCTCAGGGTTTTATTTTTGCATCCTGTATAACAATCTTTGTCTATCCAAAACCATGAAGATATTTTCTTATGCTTTCTTCTAAAAGCTTTGCTTTTTCTACATTTCTACTTCTACATTTAGGCCTATGCTCCATCTTAAATTAGGAATAAAGTTCCTTATTGCATTGAATAAGTTCGTCAATGTGGAACAGACATAGTGACAGTGATACTGAGCATCCTTGTCTTATTGAAAATCAAATTAATTAAAAAATAAAACAATTTTAAAAGAGCAAAGTAGCCTCAATTTAGTTTTAAAAATATGGCCAGAACTCTAAATAAAATTTAGTAAAAATTTTAGTTCTATACTGTGGATGGCTTGGCTATTAAAATGTGACCTGAGGATTGGCATTTTTAATGAACATGCCTTAAGCATATAGACCTCTCAAACGTTCTATGTACTCATAAAATCCCAGATACCTATATTTCTTAGTTCTTCCAATCATTCTTTTTTTGATAGGCTATAAGAAGAGGAGTAGCAAGAAATAAATATCATAATAGTATGTGGGTCCCCATTGATACATGGCAATAGGAAACATTCTACAAGTCATCTCACTTAGAGATGTTAAATGCAGTCTCAGTAACAGAAAATCCACAGCATGTGAACTAAAGAGGGTATGTAACTAAACTTTTTTGAATGTGGGGTTAGGAGTTACAGAATCCAGTTAATATGCTTTAATCTCCCACCATAAATGGCCATAACTTCTACTAAAGTGCATTGCAGGTAAATTAGAAACTTAACAAAAACAAGCAAAAAAGAAACTTAGCTTAATATTCCTTATCCTTCACTGGACAATTTAGGATTGAGTCCAGAGTTGACTTAGGATAGAGTGGAGAAAAAAGTTGCTCACATCCATTATAGCATTGACTGAAGCTGTAGCTTAATGGAACCTCAGAGTTTTAGCAATTGACACATTCACTTATGCATTTAGTAGATAGTTACACATTTTCTATAATATGTAATACAGTCTAAAGTCTGCCATTACCCAAAGAACTTAAAGTTCATTCAAGTATATGAAACACATATATAAAATAACCACACTTTAAGGAATAAAGTTATTAATTTATATAGTTTTATATATACTTATCCCTTAGAATGAATTTGTTGCAGGCAAGAATATGAATTACCCTAAACTAGCCACTGAATCATTTCTAAGTAGGAAGTAATCCCTATTTTTTAATGCCCACTTCATTTTATTTAAACCATTCTGAATACATTTAGTGATCTAAAATGTACTAGGCACTAGAACTACAGCTATAAACTAATAGACAATATCTCTGAGGTCGCATAAATTATCTTGGAGAAGGAGGTCTTTAAGGATGAAAAAAAAATAGAACATACAGAGACAAAACAGAAGAATATTCTAAACAGAGATAATGGGAACAAGGACATGAAAGCAAGATATTTTTGAACAGTGTGGGGAGCAATTAATAGTTCAGACTGACAAAAGATAGATAAATAAAAGGGAATATGAAATGTTGGGGCCTTGATAAATATATCTTTATTTTCTGCTTGGATTCTGAACCCCCTGAGAAGTAAAATAATGGGTAAAGTTGGAGTTCAATTGGAGATACAACTTAGTAGAAGTGTCAATGGGCCTGAAATGAATTCCAGCATCAGCCAGACTTATCCACCTGTTATAGCTGGACCAGGGTAGGCCTACCCTTGGCAAGAGCAAACCTCTGCTCAACTTTCAATATAGTGATTCACAAGTAAGATGTCTCCTAAGAGGAAAATGGTGTTGAATTGGGTCAAGCTTTCTCAACTATTGTCCCAAAGTTTGTCAATCAGATAAATCATTCCACTTACTCAGCACTAGAAAAATATAAGGGTAAAGAGGGAAGGTCAGAGTATACTAATTGAGTCCTCTTCAGAAGAAAAAAGTAATAGTAGGGAGGAAATCATGCTTATCATTACTGTTCCTTAGTTATTTTTCTTCTTTTTTACTTTAACCCAGTATGCTTAATTATTAAACATATGATTAAAAAGGAGAAAGGCCCTCCTATTCAGGAAAAGAAATCAGCACTTTGGACAGTCTTACTTGTACCTCTCTATCTCATCCTGATATCCACCACTGCTCCTTTGGGTATCATTTTGGACTGCTGGTGAGTAGATTATATTCTGCTCCCAGAATTTGAAATGAGTTAGAATATTAATTAAATACAAAGGCCAATCCATTCCCAGAACTCAACATACATTTCCTTTTCTATTTTCCAACCAAATTAATCTGACCAGATTATGTAACACAGTTTATCAAAAGTCTTCAGTGAGACTGAATTGTCACAATATTAAGATACCACTATAATAAAGTTTGTAAAGACACTTCAATAATAAAAGTCAGCAATGTAGAATGTCCCCAAATCTAAATGTTAAAGCCCCACATTAGATTCTTTTTTTTTTTTTGAGTCGGAGTCTCACTCTGTCGCCCGACTAGAATGCGCCACTGCAGCCTCTACCTGCTGGGCTCCGGTGATCCTTCCACCTCAGCCTTCTGAGTTGCCGGAATTACAGGCACACGCTATCATGCCCGTTGATTTTTTGATTTATTGTAGAGATGAGGTTTCCCTAAGTTGCCCAGGCGGGTCTCGAACCCTCAGGCTCAGGCAATTCACTCACCTCAGCCTCCCAAAGCGCGGGATTACAGGCTGAGCCACCAAGCCCAGCCTATATTAGATTCTTATGTCCTTGTGAGTTAAAAGTCAAAAACCTCTTTCTGAAAAATTATTCTTATAAAGGTCTTATTCTTCTCAGACTAAGACAACATCCCTGATATCTCTGGCGATATGATTTCCTCAGCATCTCTGTTCTAAAGATGTGTCTGCTTGGAGTTGGTGTGGTTCTGTCAGGAACTCAGAAGTTGTATTGGTTCAATTAATTCCAAATATTCCAGCAGCCTCACCTTTTAAGAGCTCAAAGAATTCATGGGATATATATGGTTAACCCAGCACTGGCTACACCCATGAAATTTAGAAGTCAGTCCTTAGTTCCTAAAGTAATTGTCCCAGGTGAAATTATGATCTCAGAACTCAGTAATTAATCTTGTCCAAGACTATAGATGCAACTCAATAGTTCAGGAAAAAAAAAAAATATCACACCCCCAAGATATGCCAATCTTTGCTAGTTGTCTGGAATCCATGACTTGTGAATGTAAATTCAATTTAGAGTACTTGCCATTCTTCCCACTGGCTATGTGCCTGAATGGATGATGATAGTAACTCAGATAAATCTCCTGATAAGTCATTATTATCATCATATCATTTGTTGATATGTACCAGAAGCTTCTCTGAGAGTCTTATATATGTAAAGTTGTGTAATAACTATCATTATTGCAATACTTTCTTCCCAAACAGTATTAAACAATTTGAAAAATAAAACCAAAAGTAAAAAATTAAAGCCAAAATCACCTTTATTACTGAGAGAGACAGAGAGAGACAGAGAGAGAGAGAGAGAGAGAGAATAGATACTAGTGTAGAGGAATGTAATATCAAAATAATGATATATAATATCATATAATGATATATAATATCATATAATGATATATAATATCATATAATGATATATAATATCATATAATGATATATAATATCATTATAAAATTAATATAAAAGCCAAGTGGGTCTCCTATCTAAATTCTAGAATTAGACTGACACACCAATTCAGTTCCCTTTGGGCAAGTCACTGAAAATTAAAGCTTGTAGGTGCTCTTGAGAACTTGTGTTTTCTATAGGTGGGGAATATGGGATGGAGCTGAGACTAGCATGTCCTGTTTTTATTTTCCTGAAATTAGCCAATCATATTGATGGTCTCACTCCCTGAGGTGAAATAAGTAGAAGAATTTATACCAATTGAGCTCTCTTTACAAGAGAGATATATTAGGAATGGGCATGAAACTTTCTTCATAACATGATAAGTAAAAATCATTGGAAGTTTTTCTTTTATAATGTTTTTTCTAATTATGTAAGTAATGTGGGAAGTCACTGTGGAGGCTTATTGAAGGTTTTTAAGCAAGGGAGTGACACGATGACTTGTTTGTTTTAGAAGGATAATTTTGGCATCTGTGGGGAAAAAGAATTTGAAAGAAGACACTGGAGGCAGGGATGACTCTTAAATAAGAGTCTCTAAGAGAGAGGATATGAGTAGAACAGAGTTCACCAGGAAAGGAGGGAGATGGATGTGAGAATTTTCAAAGAAGAGTGGTGAGACTTGGCAGCAGATTGGGTTCTGAGATTTAGGACGGATATTTGGAACATGTTTTGTGCTTTGGTCTCAGAACCATAATATTTTCCTATATGAGGACTCTCATCCTCACACTTGGTAAAGATGGAAATCATCCCTCTGGTGAGGAAGGATGGGTTGTCTTATTTTTATTCTATGTATGGGAAAATTGAAACATATTATAGTTGCCTGCTCTGTTCAAATTCATAGCTGATTTCAGCATTATCATATATATTTCATCAAGTACTCTCATTTTTCCAAAATATTTCCTACACAGAGTGGCACAGTACATGTTGCCTGCATTTAAATATTTGACTCTATTGTTAGGTTACTTTCATAGAAGAAGGTAAGTTTAGGGTTTTATGTGAAAAACAAAATAAAACAAAAAACTCATAGCTAACTGTATGCATGGGTCTTGGTCAAACTTCTTGCTTTTAATCAAGTCCAAAAGTGATCTAGAGACCCTTGAGGGTTAGAAGTAAAAATACCTTATATTTAAAAAATGAAATAGGAAGATTCTCCCACCTCCAACTGTGGCACTTTCCCTCTTCCCCTTTGCCCAATCACTCTGAGATTATCCACTGGAGAAAAGAAGCTTAGTCTAAAGTCATCTATACTATAACCGAAGAGGATGAATTCATTCACTCATTTACTCAACAAATATGTAGACATTGGGATATATCAGTGATCAAAGCAAAATTCTGTATCCTCATAAAACGTATGTTCTAGTAGGGAGAGACAAATAAGTAAACCTATAGTATATCAGATAGTAACAAATGGTTTGGAGAGCAGGAAAGGGGGTAGGGAATGCTGGGGTAGGACTGATAATACCCCACTGCCTAAAAGACCTATGGAGTTAACATTTGGCTAGTGAAGAATGACCTGGGAGTACTGAGATTCACTAGATGAGGAAAATAAGGAGTGATAAAGGTAATGAATAACAATCAGTCCTGAGGTTCTCAAGGCAAATAATGGTATGAGGCCATGAGGGACTAAGATTGCTAAGATTATGGGACTTTCTCCTAACTCCTCTAAATGAAGTTGTGTTCTTTTGGTTCCTTATAAAACAGCAGATTGTTAAGAGTGGTTCTTAATTATTGCAAAAAGTCACAAGTGGCACATCTTGTCTTAAATTGCTTTCAAAGCCGGGCTCAGTGGTTCAGCCTGTAATCCTGCACTTTTGGGAGGCTGAGGTGAGTGGATTGCCTAAGTCTGCAGGTTCAAGACCCGCCTGGGCAGCGAGACCTCATCACTACAATAAATCAAAAAATCAGCCAGGTGTGATAGCGCATACCTGTAATTCTGGCTACTTGGAAGGCTGAGGTGGAAGGATCACCGGAGCCCAGAAGGTTGAGGCTGCGGTAGCCGGGAGCGGCCACTGCACTCCAGTCTGGGCGACAGAGTGAGACTCCAACTCAAAAAAAAGTTGCTTTCAAGTCCCAAAATAAAAAAGTATAAATAAAATATATATATATATATATAATTTGAGATGAGGTCTTGCTATGCTGTCTAGACTGGACTCGAACTGCTAGAAGGCTCAAATGTTTTTCCTGCCTCAACTTTCCGAGTAGTTGGGATTACAAGGTACCTCCTACTGTACCTGGGGGAACACAAGTATTGAAGAATATTACTCCTGTTTAGATTGACATCTTCTAATTCTAAGGTAACATCATCTTTTAGGCACCAAGGAGGACACATCCTTTTAGAAGGTTCTCCTTGTGTTTTATTTATTACAAACTTAACCCCAGCAGTAGTGTTAGAAAGAATAGACTGCAACAGAAGTATTTCCACATTTTTACCTTGTGGTTTTATTCCTTCTCAGGGAGATAAAACTAAATAATAAATGCCAGATAGTGAGTACAATTCTAATGACTTTGCCATTGTTGCCATTGCTCTTAGTTACAGAAGATAGCAGTGGTTTTGGGGACAATCTAAATTCCGACATTTATAGTGCAAAGTCTTAGCTTTCAATTAGAGATATGAAGTGTTTTTGGTCCTGGTCCTTAGTTAAACTCTTAGATACACAGAAAATTCCTAGCTTAAAATGGTTTGATTTATGATTTTTTGACTTTATGATAGGACTCAAACAACCATTCTGTTTTTCACTTTTGGTAGGTAGTCAATAAATTACATAAGATATCAAACACTTTATTATAAAATAGGTTTCGTGTTAGGTGATTTTGCCCAACTATGTAGGCTACTGTAAATGTTCTAAGCATGTTTAAGCTAGGCTAGGCTAAGCTGTGATGTTTGGGACTTTAGGTGTATTAAATGTGTTTTCAACTTACAATGGGTTTATTGGGACAGCCCCATTATAAGTTGTATAATATCTGTAATGAGGGATAGGCAGGTGCAGATAGGACAGATTTTGGAATTCTTACTTGCTTTTCTTGTTAGTTCTTTCCTACATCTGGGTGGAGATAGACAAAAGAAATCTTTAAGTACTGCCACACTAGTCAGTGAAACTAACTTCTCTTATAGAATATGATGATAATCATAAAAAACTAGTTGAGCCTTTTTGTAGGTCTTTTTTAATTGAGACACTTCTCAAAGGAAGACAAATTAGTGACTAACAAACATACTTCATGTCATCTTTTTTAAGTCTATGCCATCCTTCCAACCTGCCTATTTGCTGAAGGTGATAAAGGATGATGATAACTCTGATAGGGCTCCTGATAAATCATCATCAACCTCACAATAGCATTTATTGAATACTTAATGTGTGCTGGAAATTTTTCTGAAATCCTTACCTATTAAACTTGAGGAATAGCAATTGTTATCTCTATTTTTAGACACACACACACACACACACACACACACACACACACACACAAATCCCTCAATATTCATCTAACCAAAGAGGTGAAAGATCTCAAGACTGTGTACAGAAATAAGGGAATAAGAGACAATCTCATGCTCATTGAAAGAATCAGTATTGTCAAGATGTCCATTGTACCCAAAGTAACCTGCAGATTCAATGCTATCCCTATCAAACTATCAGCAACATTTTTCACAGACCTAGAAAAGACAATACTTCACATGGAAGCCAAGAAAAAAAAGTCTGAATAGCTAAAGCAATCCTTGACAAAAAGAACAGAACAGGTGGCACCACACTCCCAGATTTCAAACTTTACTACAAGTCTGAAGTAATCAAAACAGCATGGCACTGGCACAAAAATAGACACATAGATCAAAGGAACAGGATAGATAATCCAGAAATAAAACCACAGACCTTTAACAAACTCATCTTTGACAAAACTGACAAAAACAAACATGAGGCAGGACCCATATATAGCAAATGGTGCGGGGGAGACTGGTTGGCCACATACAGAGGAATGAACCTGACCCCCAACACCATATACAAAAATTAACTTAGAAAGGATCAATGGCTTAAATGTGAAACCTCACAATATAAAAATCTTAGAAAAAAAGCTTGGGGAGCACCCTTATGAACATTGACCTAGGCAATAAATTCACTGCCAAGTCCTTGAAAGCTAATGCAGCCAAAATTAAATTTGACAGGAGGGACCTTATCAAACCAAAAAGTTTTTGTACAGAAAAAGAAACCAACCCAGAGCCACCACCTGCCCTCTGGAGCTCTGGAGATCGGAAGCCCCGGGCCTAGCCTGGCTGAGGCACTCAGCATGTGCGACCACAAGCCTGTGCAAGGGGGCAGAACCCCAAGCTGGTGTAAGGTGCCGATCGCAGGCTTCCAGTTCCAGAGGAGGAAACGGTGGACCCTGTCCTCCACCCCAGCCTGCTGGAAGCACCCCAGATCTAGCACTCAGCTGTGCAGCTGGTCCCACCTAGAGACCCACAGGAGGCCCCTAAAAGTGAAAGTACACCACCTCCGTCATTTTCAAGGCATATATACATAGCATCGCCCCGCCCACCTAGCAGAGCCTCCACCTCAGTTCCCATGGTGACGTCATTAACAGTAGACAAAGCCCTTCCCCTATGCTGAATAGAGACTAGTGTCCCAGACCTTCCAAGCAACAAGCTTGCAAGAGAAACAGAGGAGAGAGGCTGGAGATTAGATCTCAGGAACTTGATCCACTAAGGGGCCAGAGAGAAAAATCTACACAAATGAAGAAAAACCAAAAGAAGAATATGGGTCCTTCCCAGACTCCTGGGAGGGCAGACACTGAGAAAACTGACTGTGGAATGCAAACAACTGAATGGTCTCAAAATACAATCCTAGATATCAAGACATTAATGGAGAGATTAAAAAGAATTGAGGAGACTCAAGAAGAAACTAGAAAGGAGCTGATATCTGAGATAACAGTAATAAAGAATACTGTGAATGAAATAAAAAATAAACTGATAAGCATGGAAAGCAGAATTAACCAAGCAAAAGAAAGAATCTCAGAGCTTGAGGACCAAAATATAGAAATAACCCAAACTCTCAAGAACACAGAAAACAAGCTCAAAAAGACAGAAAAAAACCTTCAAGAGATGAGCGATTGCCTCAAGAGGCCTAACCTAAGAGTAATTGGCCTGCCTGAGGCAGAAAGAGAGACAGAGACCACACTGGAACAAACCTTGCATGAGATCATTCAAGAAAACTTCCCTTATCTAATCAATGATGCAAAAACTCAAACACAAGAGATTCAGAGAACCCCTGCAAGACAACAAATGATAAAACCAACTCCTAGACACATAATAATTCGCCTAAACAAAGTAGGCATAAAAGAAAAAATCCTAAAGGCAGCAAGAGAAAAAGGTCAAATTACTTACCATGGAAAACCAATTAGAATAGCAGCAGATTTATCTACAGAAACCCTGCAGGCTAGGAGAGCTTGGAGCCCTATCTTCAAAGTCCTAAAAGATAAACAATTTCAACCAGGAATAACCTACCCTGCCAGATTAAGCTTCATCAGCAATGGAGAATTAAAATCTTTCCCAGATAGTCAATCCCTAAGACCTTACGCTGCCATCAAACCACCTCTACACAAAACACTTAAGAAAGTACTAAACACAGAAGAAAAGGGGAAAAAAAGAGCAACATTTTTCATAAGAGTACAGGAAAAAGAATAAAATACATATGAATCAACCCCAAAAACAAAAGAAAGACAATAAACCAAGTGAAAGAACAACTATAAAAGAACTGTATGTTAGGGATGAACTCTCATATTTCAATAATTAGCCTGAATGGGAATGGACTAAATGCACCACTGAAAAGACATAGAATGGCAAAATGGATAAAAGATCACCAGGCAACAATATACTGCCTTCAAGAGACCCATCTCACTAGAAAAGACATACACAGAATAAAATTAAGAGGATGGGAAACAAATTTCCAGTGAATGGAACACAAAAGAAAGGAGGAGTCGAGATCCTAATTTCAGACAAAATACCATTTAAGGTATCAAAAATTAAAAAAGATACAGAGGGCCACTACATAATGATAAAAGGCTCACTCCATCAACAAGAAATATCTATCCTAAACATATATGCACCTAACATAGGTGCACCAACTTTTACAAAGCAACTCCTAGGAAAACTAAAGAAAGATATTGGCTCTAACATAATCATAACTGGGGACTTTAGTACCCCACTCACAACCCTTGACAGATCATCGGGACAAAAAATCAACAATGAGATTCAGAACCTCAATGTGACTCTGGACTAAATGGACTTAATTGATACCTACAGAACACTCCATCCAAAGACCAGAGAATACACATTCTACTCATCACTGCACAGGACGTATTCTAAGATCGACCACATACTCGGCCATAAATCAAGCATAAACAAATATAAAAAGACAGAAATTCTACCGTGTACCTTCTCGGACCACAGTGGAATGAAAATAAACATTGACACCAACAAGGTCCCCCCAAAACCCACAAATACATGGACACTAAATAGCATGATGCTAAACAACTCCTGGATCAATGATGAAATCAAAACAGGGGTCAAAGATACCTGGAAACAAATTAAAATGAAGAAATATCTTACCAAAATCTCTGGGACACCTTAAAAGCTGCAGTAAGAGGGGGAATTTATATCCCCACAAACACACATGAAGAAAATGAAAGGAGCACAAATTAATAGCCTAACAAGCCACCTAAGGAAGCTGAAAAAGCAAGATCACAAAAACCCTAATTTCAGCAGAAGAATCCAGATCACCAAAATAAAAGCCCAAATCCAGGACATAGAAGACAAAAAGACAATACAAAAAATCAATGAAACAAAAAGCTGGTTCTTCAAAAGGATAAACAAGATTGATGGTCCCCTAGCTAGACTGACCAAAAGAAAAAGAAGGAAAATCCCCAAATAAGCACAATCAGAAACACAAAAGATGAAGTCACATTTGACCCTGAAGAAATACAAAAGATCATCAGAGACTACTATGTACACTTGTATGGAAACAAACTTGAAAACCTCAAGGAAATGGAGGACTTTCGGTCATCACACAACCTACCTAGGTTGAAACAAGAAGAAATTGAGACCCTAAGTAGACCAATAACAATCAAGGAAATTGACTATGTAATAAGACAACTACCTACAAAAAAAACAACCCCGGACCATATGGTTTTCCAGCAGAATTCTACAAGACATTTAAGAAGGAACTGATTCCAACCCTACTGAAGCTATTACAGGCGATTGAGAAAGATGGAACCCTCCCCAAATCATTTTATGAAGTTAACATCACATTGATACCCAAGCCAGGTAAAGATCCAACAAAAAATGAGAACTACAGGCCAATATCTTTGATGAACATAGACGCTAAAATTCTCAAAAAGATCCTAGCAAACCAGATTCAACAACACATCTCAAAAATCATCCATTATGACCAAGTAGGCTTCATCCCTGGGACATAAGACTGGTTCAACATTTGCAAAACAATAAATGTAATTAAATGCATCAACAGACGTCAAAACAAAAAACACATGATTATATCATTAGATGCAGAAAAAGCTTTTGATAAAATCCAGCACCCCTTCTTGATAAAAACCCTCGAACATCTAGGCATACAGGGAACATACCTCAAAGTAGTAAAAGCCATCTACGAGAAACCCACAGCCAGCATACTCCTAAACAGACAAAAATTGGAATCATTTCCCCTGAAAACTGGAACAAGACAAGGATGCCCTCACCCTTCTGTTCAATATAGTATTGGAAGTCCTGGCTAGAGCGATCAGAGAAGAGAAGACAATCAGGGGTATCCAAATAGGAAAAGAAGAAGTCAAATTATCTTCTTTGCAGATGACATGATTGTATACCTGGAAAACCCAAGAGAATCTGTCAAAAACCTCCTTACACTGATAAGGGCCTTCGGCAAAGTCTTAGGATATAAAATAAATGTGCAAAAGACGATCGCATTTCTTTACATCAATAATAAACAAACAGAAACCCAAATAAGAAGCACAATTCCATTCACAATAGCCACAAAAAATGAAATACCTTGGCATCTTCCTAACCAGAGATGTGAAAGACCTTTACAATGAAAACTACAAAACTCTGCTCAAATAAATCAAAGATGAAACAAATAAGTGGAAAAATATCCCATGCTCATGGATTGGAAGAATCAACATTGTGAAGATGTCCATCTTACCTAAGTCAATCTACAGATTCAATGTAATACCTATCAAATTACAGCAGCATTCTTCTCAGACCTAGAAAAAACAACACAGGAATTCATATGGAAACACAAACAACCAAGAATAGCCAAAACAATCCTCGGCAAAAAAAAAAAAAAAACAAAGCAGGTGGTATCACATTACCAGATTTCAAACTTTACTATACAGCTACAATCATCAAAATAGCTTGGTATTGGTATAGGAACAGGCATATAGACCAATGGAATAGAATTGAGATTCCAGAGGCAAGACCTCAATTTCTCAACCAACTCATCTTCAACAAAGCCTCCACCACCTACCACTAGGGAGAGGAGAACCTATTCAGTAAATGGTGCTGGGAAAACTGGCTGACCACATGCAGAAGATTGAAACAGGACCCCTATCTATCACCATACACAAAAATTAACTCCAAATGGATCAGGGACCTAAATATAAAACCTCAAACCATAAGAACCTTAGAAAATGAAGGACATACCCTCATGGAAATTGGAACTGGCATCCAATTCCTGAGCAAAACTCGAAACCCACAGGCCATAAGGGATAAGATAGACAAGTGGGACCTCATTAAACTGACAAGCTTCTGCAAAGCCAAAGAAAGCATCAAGAGAGCTGGAAGACAGTCTACAGACTGGGAAAAAGTATTTGCCAACTCCAGGTCTGACAAAGGCTTAACATCCTGGATCTACAAGGAACTCAAACGTGCTGAAAAGAAAAAAACAAACAACCCCATTATAAAGTGGGCAAAAGATATGATTAGACACTTCACAAAGGAAGACATCCGAGCAGCCAACAGACACATGAAGAAATGCTCAACCTCATTAATTATCAGGGAGATACAAATCAAAACCACACTGAGATACCATCTAACCCCAGTCAGAATGGCAATTATCAACAACTCAAAAAAATAACAGCTGCTGGAGAGGGTGTGGCTAAAAGGGAACACTTCTACACTGTTGGTGGGAGTGTAAACTAGTGCAACCTCTGTGGAAAGCAGTGTGACGATTCCTAAAAGCTCTAAAAATTGACCTTCCATATGACCCTGCAATCTCCCTACTGGGAATATACCCTGAAGAACTCAAATCACTCTATAAAAAAGATACCTGCACACGAATGTTCATTGCAGCATTATTCACAATAGCTAGATCCTGGAACCAACCACGCTGTCCATCAAAAGAGGACTGGATAAAAAAAATGTGGTACATATACACGATGGAATACTATGCAGCCATAAAAAAGAACAAAATCATGAATTTTGCAGCAACCTGAATGGAGCTAGAGTCTATAATACTAAGTGACCTCTCACAGAAACAAAGATCTGAGTACCACATATTCTCACTCATATAGTGGACCTTGATCATCCAATGCACTACTATAAGAAAATGACTGACAGGGTTGGGAAACTATGGGGAGGGGAGATGGGACTAATGGTAGTAAACATCTGTCTAGAGACAGGGAGACACCAGTTATCAACAAGGGGACCTGAATGAAGCATATTTGTATACCTAACCCTTAGCTCTACCCCACAATATCAAAATAAGAAATATTGATTAAAAAAAAAAGAAAAACCATCAAGAGAATAAAGAGACAACCCACAGAATGGTAAATATATTATTTGTAAGTGATGCATCTGATTAAGGCCTAACATCCAGGATCTGCAAGGAACTCAAATGAATGGATAGGAAAAAAAAAAAAAAAAAAAAAACCCATTCAAAAGTGGGTAAAGACCATGAATAGACACTTCTCAAAGGAAGACAAATAAGTGACTAACAAACACACTAAAAGATTCCCAGCATCAGTAAGCATCAGAGACATGCAAATCAAAACCACAATGAGCTACCATTCCATGCCAGTCAGAACAGCTATCATTACAAAGTAAATAAGCAACAGGAGCTGGTGAGGCTGTGGAGAAAAGGGAATGCTCTTACACTGTGGGTGGGAATGTAAGCCAGTTCAGCCTTTGTGGAAGTTAGTTTAGCTATTTCTCAAATAATTTAAAATAGAGCTAGCATGTGAATCAGGAATCCCACTTTTGGGGATGTATCCAAAGGAACACAAATTGCTCTACCCAAAGAACACTTGCACATGTATGTTTATTTCAGCACTATTCACAACAGCAAAAATATAGAACCAACTGAGATGCCCACTGGAGGTAGAATGAATAAAGAAAATGTGGTACATATACATGATGGAATACTATGCGTGAAGAAGAACAAAATCATGCCCTTTGCAGAAACATGGATGCAGCAGGGGATCATTATTAGAAATAAATTATCACAAAAACAAAAAACTAAATACCATATGTTCTCCCTCCTAAGTGAGCATTAAATACTGGGCACATGGGCACAAGGATGGGAACAACAAATGCTGGGATGAGAGAGGAAGGGAAGAAGGGAGGGGAAATAAGGGATACAAAAGTATCCATTGTCTACCATGCCCACTACTAGTGGGGGAGAGGGCTTGGTAGAAGCCCCAACTTCACCTTCATGCAATATACTTACGTAGCAAATCCTCACATATACTCCACAATTCTAAACTAAACTAAAATTTAAAAATAACTATTATTACCTCTATTTTATTTTATTTTTTTGTCTAGGCACAGAAGCTTCATACACTTTCCTCCATACCTCACTCTGCACATCTCTTTATCTGTATGTTCCATAATATCAATTATAATAAATGAACTAAACTTGTTTCCCTGGGTTCTGTGAGCCATCCCAGCAAATTAATTGAACCCAAAGAGTCAGGGGTCATGGAAACCCAAACTTGAAGCTGATCAGCCAGAAGTTCTAGAGGCCCAGACTTGCAACTGTCTGGGGGTAGAGGTCTGTCTTGGGGACTGAGTCCTCAACCTGTGGTATTTGACACTATTTCTAGGTAGATAGTATCTGAACTGATTTGGCAGACACCCAGTTGCTGTCTACTGCAGAATTAATTGCTTGAGTGTTGGTGGGGAGAAATCCCCACAAATTTTGTCACAGAAGTTTTCTGTGTTGATAATTGTTGCTGTAATTGTGTGAAAGGAGAGAAAAAACTCAGTTTGAGAATTTTTCCCTAAATAAACATGTAAGTAGATAGATGATATTACCTCTATTTTAAAGATGAGAAATGTAGGCATAGTTAAACAGATTATCAAGGGTTATCAAATTAAAAAGTGAATGACCTAGGGTTTTTAGATAGGTGGTCTAGCTACAGAGCCAATTCTCCTAACTTTTATATTAATGACTTTTGACAAAAATTGAGAATAAGTATTAGAAATTATATTTTTCAATATATAAATTGATAGTGTAGTGGTGACACAAATTTGTTCACATTTACTCCAATGTACAGAGGAGGTTATTTTTTAATTAACAGATCTGTTGCCTGTGAGAAATATTTTTAGTTTGATCTGATATACTTAGAAGAATCAAATAATTTAGTTTTTTGCATATATTAATAAATTGGATAAAATGTTGATAATTTCAGAGTCTTATTCCTTCCTCTGCTTCTTTCAAGGGATATAGGTCAGGGATGCAGTTCAAGAAGTCCCATAATGGACATATTTTTGTTTGGATGAAGAAACTTGCAAGAGACTTTTGCTCTTATCCTAACAAAGCAAAACAATCTGGATAAACTACATAAATATAATTTTTAAAATATTGAAGAGCCATGGACACTGAAACTTAAATAAATTGAATTCAGAAAATGACAAACTCTTCATAGGAGAGAAGTGATCTACAGTGGCTCTTAATTCTGACTGAGACAGAGGGAGGAGGAGGAGGGATCTGCTATACAGAAGAAAAAACAGACTAATTTTTAACAAAATTTTAACAGCTGTGTGTGGGCTGGTATGACAGATTACAATCCAGAAAAACCCTAGTTTCAAAGGAGACTAAACTACCACCCCCTCTAGCTCCATTCTTCCTCATTGGTCTTCACTGAGTGCTATGAGTAGGTCCTCAAAAATGGGACAGCGATGGAAAGTTTAAAAAAAAGGCTCTGAGGTATTTAAGAATTTCAGTCAATCTGCAAAATGAAAAAGAAAGTAACATCTAGCCACATTATAGACAAACTTTTGAAAACCAAAGATAAAATGCAGATCTTAAAAGCAGTTAAAGATAAAATATTTTTCATACAGAGGGGGCATTACTACTTATTTTGCATCAGAAATAATGGAGAACAGAAGAAAACAAAACTGTATCTTTCACGTACTGAAAAACCTCTGTCAACGTAGAATATTATATTCAGTTAAGTAATATTCAAATATAAAAGTTAAATAAAGAATTCACAGACAGGTAAAAGCTGAAATAATTAATCTCCAGCAGAACTGCATTATAAGAAGTGCAAAAGTTTTTCAGACTGATGGGAAATGATGTCATATGGACACGATGGAATCTCAGATCTGCAGGAAGGAATAAAGAGTACCAGAAAAGATAAATCACTGGGTAATATAATGAAACTATGTTTTAATAATTTCATTCCACATACATATAAGTTTGTTTTTTAAACTGTTGATTAAACAAAAAATAATAATGTATTGTGGAGTTTGTAACATATAGAAGTAAAACATAATAAAGCACAAGATAGATATGGTAAATGAAATAATATAGTGTAAGATCACACACATTATATAAAATATAATTTATTTGAACATATATTATAAAATTAAATTATTATCCTTTGAAGGTAAACTATATAAATTAAATAAACATGTAATATCCAGAACTGATTTGTGAGATATAAAAAGCCATGATTATAGGGCAATTATAGCATTAAAATATTTGTGTGAGAAACCTTAAAATACTAAAGTTTAAGAAATTAAAAACAAAATGCAAACTAAACTCAAGTTAAGTTGAAATAAAACAAGAAAAGCATAGAAAACAATAAAATATTTAGAGACAAACAATAGAGAAAACCTACATAGTTAAAAGTTGAAATTTCAAGACTAGTAAAATTGGTAGACCTTTGGAAGAATTAAGAAAGAATAGAGAGAAAATACAAATTATCAATATGAAAAATAAAAAGTGACTACCAAAGATCCTTTTAATATTTAAAAAGTGAATATTTGGAACTGATTTGTACCAATAAATTTGACAACTTAGACAAAAGAAAGACTCTCTTAAAAAAATGCATCCCCGCGGGTTCAAGACCCGCCTGGGCAGCGAGACCTTATCTCTACAATAAATAAAAAAATCAGCCGGGGTGGTAGCGCATGCCTGTAATTCCGGCTACTTGGAAGGCTGAGGCGGAAGGATCGCCAGAGCCCAGCAGGTCGAGGGTGCGGTGACCGGGAGCGGCCACTGCACTCCAGTCTGGGCGACAGAGTGAAACTCCAACTCAGAAAAAAAAAAAATGCATCACCACAACTGTCAAAAGAAGAAATATAAAAACTTTAAATCTTTCCATATCATTAAATAAATTGAATGTAAAATCAATAAACATCCTACAGAAATAGTCCTCAGGCCCAGATAGCTTCATTAGTGAATTCTATCAAACTGTTAATGAAACATATGTCAATAATAAAATAGGGTAAAAGGAAATGCTTCTCAACTTATTTTGTAAGGCAAGCAAAATACTAAATTCTGTCAAAAATTAGGCAAAAAATAAGAAAGCAATATCCCTTAGCAATATAGACACAACAATCTTTAACGAAATGCTAACAAATTAAATCTAACGATTTTTTAAAAAGCTAAATCATGATAAATTATAATTAAGTGGGGTTGATTCTAGGAAAACAAGGCTGATTTTACATTTAAACCAATTCCTATTCAGACCCCTAAAGGCCAGTACCTTAAGAAATAAGATAGATGCTGGGCTTGGTGGCTCAGCCTGTAATCCCACGCCTTTGGGAAGCTGAGGTGAGTGGATTGCCTGAGCCCGTGGGTTTGAGACCCGCCTGGGCAACGTGACCTCATCTCTACAATAAATCAAAAAAATCAGCCAGGCGTGGTAGTGCACGCCTGTAGTTCCAGCTACTTGGAAGGCTGAGGTGGAAGGATTGTCAGAGTCCAGCAGGTCGAGGCGGCGGTGGCCGGGAGTGGCCACTGCGCTCCAGTCTGGGTGACAGAGTGAGACTCCAACTCAAAAAAAGAAGAAATAAAATAGACAAGTGGGACCTCATCAAATTAACGATCTTCTGCAAAGCAAAAGAAACCATCAAGAGAGCAGGGAGACAGCCCACAGAATGGGAAAAAATATTTGCCAACTCTATATCTGACAAAGACCTAACATCTAGGATCTACAAGGAACTCAAATGTGCCAAAAGGCAAAAAACAAACAGCCCCTTTAAAAAGTAGGCAAAAGGCATGAATAGACACTTCTCAAAAGAAGATATACGGGTAGCCAACAGACACATGAAAAAGTGCTCAGCTTCACTCATCATCAGAGAAATGCAAATCAAAACCACATTGAGATATCGCCTAACCCCTGTAAGAATGACCATCATTAATAAAACAAACAACAACAGATGCTGGTGAGGATGTGGAGAAAAAGGAACACTTCTACACTGCTGGTGGGAATGCAAACTAGTACAACCTCCTTGGAAGACAGTGTGGCACTTCCTGAAGGAACTAGAAACTGACCTTCCATATGACCCAGCAATTCCCCTACTGGGAATATACCTGGAGGAACTCAAATTATTCTACAAAAAGATACCTGCACATGTATGTTTATTGCAGCTCTATTCACAATAGCAAAAACTTGGAACCAACTGTGTTGCCCATCGAAGCTGGACTGGATAAAAAAAGTGGTACATATGCACAATGGAATATTATGCAGCCATAAAGAAGGACAAATTTATGAACTTTGCAGCAACTTGGATGGATTTGGAGTCAATCGTTCTCAGTGATTTATCACAGAAAGAAAGAACAGAGTTCCATATGTTCACACTCAAAAGCGGACCTTGAACAATTATAATGCTATAAGAAAGCGATTGGCAGTAGTGGGAAACTGTCAGGGGAGTGGGGAGTGGAATTGGCAGTTGAGGGGAACTGCTAGGGGAGGGAGGGACCATACCTCATCAACAAGAGTATCTGCATGATCAATGTTTATATACCTAACCCTGAATTGTACCCCACAACTTTATAATTAAAAATTTTTTTAAAAAATCGGTGTAAGTACCACATTAAAAGGAAAAAAGAGAAAAATAATAGTAACCTCAATAGATGCAGCAAAAGCATTTGACAAAATTCAATACTTCTGAGCACATTAGTATTTGAAGAAAATTTCCTCAGTCTGATAAAGGGCAACCCCAAAACAAACATTCAAAAGACCCCCCCACAAAAACATTAAAACTAATATCACACAATTGGTAAAGCATTAAATATATAGATTGAGTACAAGGCAAGAATGTCAGCTGTCTTCATATAATATTATATTGAAGACAAGAAAATAAATAAACCACAAAAGGTATAATGATTGGAAAAGATGAAGTAGGGGATATAATTGTGTACACTAATAAATGATTTTCACATATGCTAAACTTATTAATAGAGAGCATGTGTACATAATATATACTATGAGTTCAATAAAATTCCTATTAGAATAAATAAGTGAATGTTAGCAAAGTCACAAAATATAAGGTCAATATGCAAAAAAATAAAAAATTTGAAAATAAAACTAAAAGAATACCATTTGCAATAGCATGAAAACCCATCAAATACCTAGGAATATATTTCTTGACAGATATGTAAGACCTCCACTCTGTACCTGCTGAGAAAAATTAAAAGAAGCCTATCTCATATTTATGAATTAGGTGACTCCATACTAAGTGTCCATTCTCTCAATCTAGTGTATAGATTCAATACAACTATTTCAAAATTCTAGCAGTATTTTTTTGAGAATTATAAAATATATTTTAAAGTTTATATAAAAATGCAAAGCATAGAGAATACTCAAGCAATTCTGAAAAACAGAACAAAGTTGAAGGTCTTACACCACATGATGTCACAACATACTATATAGTTATAGTATTCAATTCAATGCAAAAATAGGCTTAGGATAGGATAGTCAATACATCAATGGAACAGAACAGACACTCCAGAAGTAGAACTACACTTATACAGTCAGTTGACTCTTTATCAAGGTAATACAATGGGGGGAAAAAATCATTTCAATAAACATTTCTGGAACAACTAGTCATTTGTGTGGGAAAAAATTCACCTTCTATTTTATTCTACACACAAAAGTCAATTTAAGATAGACTTAAATATAATTCTCTAATCATAAACCTTCTAGAAAAAAGTGTAGGAGAATATCTTTGCAACTTTGAGGTAGGCAGAAATTAATTTAATTGGAAGTAAAAAGCACTAAACATATTTTGCAATTTGATAAATTGTATTAACTACCCACGTGACCTGGACTCTAGGTGAAGCCACTTCCAGGAACTACTCTGCCAATCCCCACTCTGCCCCATGGGAACTACGGTAACTTATCCTCAAGGGCTTTAGACACAGAGATCCTTCCAGCAGCTGTGGGCCTGCCCATTATCCCAGTTCAGCCATGTGAGAGTGGACCGGTGCTACCCTTCAAGGGAAAGTTCTGAGGGCAATAGAGAGCGAGGAGCAAGCAAAGAGGAAAGGGGGAAGAGAGAAAGAAGTGGAGAGACACATAAAATTGGAGAATACAGAAAAGGATAACAAAATGAAATAAAAAAAGATACTATTATGAAAATGAGTAGAAAAGCTACAGACTGAAAAAACAACCCATATCTGAAGAAGGACTTGTATCCAGAATATATAATAAACTATGACAAAGCACCAAAAGAGGAGAACAATCTAGTTAAAAAATGGGCTGACTATTCAGACACTTAACAGAAGTATATGAGGGGCCCATAAAAATAGAAAAACATAAAATATATAGTTACCAGGGAATGCAAATTATAACCACAATAAAGAACAGGTCCACACATATTAGAATGGTTAAAAAAAACCAACCAAATCTTGGTGAAGATGAGGTGGAACTGATGTGTGAAGTAGTACTGGAACCATCAAAAACTCTGTCTGTGAACTCAGTAATTCCAATCTTAGGTATTTATCTAAGAAAATAAATACATGTTCACAGAAAGCCTTGTACAAGAATATTTATAGCAATTTTATTAATAATAGTCACAAATTGGAAACAATCTGAATGTCCAGCAGAAGAAAGGGAAAATAGACTGTGGTCTCTTCATATAATGGAATACTTCTCAGTAAGGAATATAAATGAATTGCTAAAACATGCAACAACATGGACGCATTTCAAAAGCATTATGTTAAGCAAAACCAGATCCAACTCATAAATACCATATTTTTCCCATTTATATCCGATCCAAGAATAGATAGAACAAATTGATTAATCTATAGAGATAGACTTTAGAAAGTGGTTTATGGAAATTGGAGCAGGAATTGATTGGAAAGGGGCACAAGAGAACTTTTTCGGATGTGTAAATATTTAGTATCTTGTTTCAAGGGGTTGATATACAAAGACTTCTTGATGACATGCTTAGTGAATGGATGCATTTTGAAAAGTTTCTTCCTACGAAAGTTTCTGAAAAAACATAGCTTTTATGTTTTTTTACACAGAAAGTTATCAAACAGAATATCTAAGATCTATACAATTTGCCTTAGGCTAATTATACGTCTTTTAGAAAAAGATACATGAAAAGGAAAAGAATCATCTCAATGGATGGTCACATAGGGTGTGTGAAGAAAAGGAAAAAAAAAAGAAGACGGGATATGGAAGAGAAAGTTCATCGCAAGTGAAGAAGAATGAAAATTAAATTTTAAAGTTTAAACTCCATTTTCTAGATTGTATTAAGATTATGGTATTAATGTATGTTTTGGAAACTCTGTTTTACAGGTTAATCACTGTCTCCTCTTCTTTTCCTTATTCTCCATGCTGATGGAGCTCACAGAACAGTGGTAGGGATGCCAAATTTATTTCCAAATTCAAACACAAGTAAAGATTTGTGAATTGAGACTATTTTGAGATTTATTCAACTTTAGTTTTACCAGTCCCATTAAGAAAAAATGTTAGTTCATTCTGAATGTAAGTTTGAATTTCTGTCATGAATTTGTTTACTTATAGAATGAATATTCTTTGCTTCTTATCTTGCACATGCATAGTCTATGACAATGTAAAGTTGTAGATCAGAGATTGAAGCCAAAGATGAAAAAAATTTGTTCAGTATATAGCTACATTAGATTTTAAAAGGCAAACAAAAATACTGTATTCGCCAACAGAGGAGAAGAAATAGAACAAAGAGGAGGGAGAAAAAGAGAATGGGGAGGAGGGGGAGGGAGAAGAAGGGAAGGAAGACAGGAAAGAAGGAAGGAAGGAAGAGACATAAAAAGAAGGAGGGAAACCAAAAGGAAAGAAGCCTTATGATGGTAGGTTGATAGTTGATGGAGTCTTTGGACTGACACAACGACTTCTGGATTTTTACTAAACTCTGTAGACGAATGATAGATCTAAGCCTGTCTTGAATTAGTGATCCTTGGACTCTAGTTCTCCTTAGCTTTGTAGTGGTGTGACTCTGCAAAACACATTTTCCTTTCTTTAATAGGGAAACTCGAGGGATACTAGAAGGCATGAAAAGGGACTTACTCTTTCCTGTTTGCATCCTGTCCTTGCCACATTGCCCCAGTAATAGCCTCTAAACTGGGCAGTGGTAGTTAACTCTGGTTGTGAGTTTCTCTCCACACTTTTAGCACCAACCTTACCAGCATCTTCTCCTCAGAGGTTTGAATCCTGTCTCCTGAGACTCTTCTCTGTGCTTCTAGTTTCCTATCACACCAGTGTTCTGGTACTTTCCTTTTATTCCCCCAGCACTATGGGTGGCAGCTGCTTCCTGCAATTATATTTGTGTGGCCTCTGTGTTTGATCCCTCTTTGCCTTTCTCAAACCTTTAATAATAATTTAGCCAACTCATCCCTGTAAAAAATCTTTCTGTCTAAATAATAGTATATAGTTTATTTTCTTGACCAGATCTGACTGGAAAGTTGCACATGTATATATAAATACATTAGAGAAAATCAAATTGTTAGATTTACTTATTTTTAAACTTGTATTAAAAGTTTATTTATTTTTAATTTTTAAATTTTATTTTAAAGATGTGGGGTACAATTCAAGATTAAGTATACAAATGTCATTATAAAGGTAAAGTTTGGACCTGACTTTGGTCCCCACTTTACCTGGTTTGAGATCAGTTACCCTTATTGATGAAGAGTGCCCCTCCCACTCCCCTGGCAGTTTCCTGCTACTGCCAATCCCTTTTTTGTAGTATTATGATAAATGTTCAGGGTTTGCTTATGAATAAGAACATGTGGTACTCAGCTCTTTGTTTCTGTGATAGATCATTGAGTATTGTAGACTCTAAATCCATCCAAGTTGCTGTGAAGTTCATAATGTTGTCCTTCTTGGTGGCTGTGTAATATTCCATCATGTATATGTACCAAATTTTTTTATCCAGTTCACTTTTGATGGGCAGCAAGGTTGGTTCCATGTTTTTCCTATTGTGAATAAAGCTACAATATACATGCGTGTGCAGATATCTTTTTTTATAGAGTGATTTGAGTTCCTCTGGGTATATTCCCAAAAGGAGGATTTCTGAATCATATGGAAAGCCAAGTTTTAGAGCTTTTAGGAATCACCACACTGTTTTCCACAGAGGTTGTACTAGTTTACACTCCCACCAACAGTGTAGAAGTGTTCCCTTTTCCCTGCATCCTCTCCAGCATGTGTTGTTTTTTGAGTTATTGATGATGGCCATCCTGTCCGGAGTTAGGTGGTATCTCAGTGTGGTTTTAATTTACATTTCTTTAATGATTAGTGAGGCTGAGCACTTTTTCATGTATCTGTTGGCTGCTCATATGTCTTCTTTTGAGAAGTATCTATTCATATCTTTTCCACACTTTTTAATAAGGCTATTTGTTTTTATCTTTTCAGCATGTTTGAGTTCGTTGTAGATCCTAGATGTTAGGCCTTTGTCAGATATACAGTTGACAAATATTTTTTCCCATTTTGTGGACTGTCTCCCTATTCTCTTGATGGTCTCTGTTGCTCTGCAGAAACTTTTCAGTTTGATGAGGTCCTACTTGTCAATCTTATCTCTTATGGCATGGGCATTTGGGGTTTTGGTCTGAGATTGGTTTCTAGCTCCATTTTTCATAAGGGTATCTCCTGCATTTTCTAAGGTTCTTATAGTTTGAGGTTTTATATTTAGGTCTTTGATCCATTTAAAGTTGATTTTTTTTTTTTTTGAGTTGGAGTCTCACTCTGTCGCCCAGACTGGAGTGCAGTGGCCGCTCCCGGCCACTGTAGCCTCGACCTGCTGGGCTCCGGCGATCCTTCCACCTCAGCCTTCCAAGTAGCCGGAATTATAGGCATGCGCTACAGGCCCGGCTGATTTTTTGATTTATTGTAGAGATGAGGTCTCGCTGCCCAGGCGGGTCTCGAACCCGCGGGCTCAGGCAATCCACTCACCTCAGCCTCCCAAAGGCACGGGATTACAGGCTGAGCCACCGAGCCCGGCTTAAAGTTGATTTTTATGCATGGTGATTGGTAGGGGTCTTGTTTCAATCTTCTGCATGTGGTCAGCCAGTTTTCCTAGCACCATTTACTGAATCAGTTCTCCTCTCCCCGGTGGTTGTTAGTGGAGGTGTTGTTGCAGATGAGTTGGTTGAGAAATTGAGGTTTTGCTTTCTGAATCTCTATCTTGTTTCATGGGTCTATATGCCTGTTCTTGTACTAATACCAGGCTGTTTTGACTATTGTAACTTTATAATAAAGTTTTTTTTTAATAACAAAGTTTAAAGTTTAGACATGTGATACCTCCTGCTTTGTTTCTTTTGCTAAGGATCATTTTGGCTGTTCGTGGTCTTTTATGTTTCCATATGAATTTCTGTATTGTCATTTCTAGGTCTGAGAAGAGTGATGTTGGTAATTTAATACGTATTGCATTAAATCTGTAGATTGCCTTGGTTAGGATGGACATCGTAGCAATGTTGATTCTTCCAATTCATGAGCATGGGTTATTTTTCCATTTGTGTCATCTTTGATTTCTTTGAGCAGTGTTTTGCAGTTTTCATTGTAAAGGTCTTTCACTTCTCTGGTTAGAAAGATGCTGAGGTATTTCTTTTTTGTTGTTGTTGGTATTGTAAGTGGAATTATGTTTTTTATTTGGTTTTCTGCCTGTTTGTTGTTGGTGTATAAGAATGTGACTGTCTTTTGCATGTTGATTTGTTATTGAGACTTTGCCAAAATTCGATAAAGAAGGTTTTTGACAGATTCTGTTGGGTTTTCAGGGTGTAGAATCATATTGTCATCAAAGAAAGACAACTTGACTTCTTCTTTTCCTATTTAGATTCTCCTGATTTCCTTCTCATCTGATTGATCTAGCTAGGACTTCCAATACAATGTTGAACAGGAGTATGAAAGTGGACAGCATTTTCTTGTTCCTGTTTTCAGTGGTAATGCTTTCCATTTCTGTCAGGTTAGCAATATGTTGGCTGTGTGCTTATTGCAGATGGCTTTTACTATTTTGAGATGTGTTCCCTCTACTCCTAAGTGTTCAAGGGTTTTTATCAAGAAAGGATGCTGGATTTTATCAAAAGTTTTTCCTGCATCTAATGATATTATCATGTGAATTCTATTTTTACATCTTTTGATGTCTTAATTACATTTATGGTCTTGCAGATGTTGAACCAACCCTGCACCCAGGATGAAGCCTACTTGTTTATGGTGAATGATTTTGAGATGTGTCATTGCATCCAATTTGCTATAATCTTGTTGAGAATTTTTGCATCAATGTTCATCATGGATATTGGCCTGTAGTTCTTTTACTTTGTTGGGTCTTTACCTGGTTTGGGTATTAGTGTGGTGTTAACTTCATAAAATGATTTGAGTAGAGTTCCATGTTTCTCAATTGCCTGGAGTATGTTCAGTTGGATTGGTATCAGCTCCTCCTTGTATGTATTGTAGAACTCCACTGAAAATCAATCTGGTCCAGGACCTTTTTTTTTTTGTAGGTAGTTTTCTTATGTTGGAGTTGTTTACCTGTGTTGTTATTGGTCTATTTAATGTCTTAATTATTTGTTTGAACTTGGGAGGTTTTGTGATGTCATAAAATCCTTCATTTCATTTAGGTTTTTGAGTTTTTTTCCATACAGGTGTGCATAGTGATCTCTGATAATTTTTTGTATTTCTTTTGGGTCCATTGTGATTTGACATTTTGCATTTCTGACTTATTTGCATTTCTGACTGTGCTTATCTCTCTTTTTCTTGGTCAATCTGGCTAGGGATTCATCAATTCTGTTTATCCTTTGAAAGAACCAGCTTTTTGTTTCATTGTTTTTTTTTTTTCTATGATTTTTTATCTTCTATGTCCTGCATTTGGGCTTTTACTTTGGTGATCTGGATTCTTCTGATGAAGTCAGAGTTTTGGTGGTCTTGTCTTTCCAGATCTCTTAGGTGATTTGTTAGGCTGTTAACTTTCTTCTGTGTTTAACACTTTTTAAAACATCTCTTGTAGATGTGATCTTTCCATTTTCTTGATGTGTGTTTGTCAAGAAATAAAATCCTCCTTCAGTACTGTCTTCATGGCATCCCAAAGCTTTTAGTAGAATGTGTCCTTATTTTCCTTGTTTGCAGAAATCTTTTAATTTCTGCTTTGATTTCCATATTGACCCAGGAGTTGTTCAGCATCATGCTGTTTAGTATCCATGTGTTTATGGGCTTGGGGGAGCTTTGATGGTGCTGATATTTATTTTTATTCCACTGTGGTCTGAGAAGGTGCATGGCAGTATTTCAATCATATGGTACTTTTTTATGCTTGATTTTTGGTCATGGATGTGGTCAATATTGGAGTATGTTACCTGTGGTGATGAGTAGAATGCAATTCCATGGTTGTTGGGTGGAGTGTTCTGTAGGTACCGATTGAGTCCATTTGGTTAAGCATCAAGTTGAGATTTTGGATCTCCTTATTGACTTTTTTGCCTTGATAATCTATCTAGGAATGTTAGAAGGATATTTAGGTCCCAGCTATGATATTGTTAGAGTCAATATATATTGCTAGTTGACCTAAAAGTTGCTTTATAAAAGTTGATGCTCCTATGTTGGGTGCATATATGTTTAGGATGAATATTTCTTGTTGATATATTGAACCTTGTATCATTATGTAGTTACTTTCTGTATCTTTTTAAATTTTTGATTGCTTAGAGGATATTTTGTTTGATATTAAGATTGAAACTCCTGTTTTCTTTTATGTTCTGTTCACATGGAAATTTATTTTCCATTCTCTTACTTTGAGTTGTGAGTGTCCATTCTGGTGAGATGAGTCTCCTGGAGACAGCATATTGTTGCATCATGTTTTTTTTTATTATCCAGTTTGCCATTCTATGTCTTTTCAGTGGTTCATTTAGTCCATTCACATTCAGCCTAATTATTGAGATGTAAGAGTTTATTCCTGTCATGAGCTTTTTATAGAGTTTGTTGTTTGTTTATTTGTTTATTGGTTTTCTTTTGATTTGGGGGTTGATATATGTGTGTTTTCATTCTTTTCCCTGCATTATTGGCTAGAGTGTGGTCATTCTTTTTATTTTCTTTCTTCTGTGTTTAACACTTTTTA
This sequence comes from Cephalopachus bancanus, assembly GCA_027257055.1. Classification (NCBI taxonomy): domain Eukaryota; kingdom Metazoa; phylum Chordata; class Mammalia; order Primates; family Tarsiidae; genus Cephalopachus; species Cephalopachus bancanus. The sequence continues at coordinate 2,422,958 of JAPVLO010000251.1, read as the reverse complement.
GAGCTGAAGAACTGGTCTGCAGGTGGTGTAAATTCTTAGGGATTGAATGTCTGGGAAGATTTTAATTCTCCATTGCTGATTAAGCTAGCTTAGCTGGGTAGGGAATTCTTGGTTGGAATTGTTTATCTTTGAGAACTTTGAAGATTGGACTCCAGTCTCTTCTAGCCCATAGTGTTTCTATAGATAAGTCTGCTGCTATTCTAATTGGTCTTCCCAAGTAGGTAGTCTGACATTTCTGTCTTGCTGCCTTTAGGATTTTTTTCTTTTATACCTACTTTGTGTAAATGAATTACTCTGTGTCTATGAGTTGGTTTTCTCATTTGACGTCTTGGAGAGGTTCTCTGAACCTCTTGTGTTTGAATGGTCACATCTCTGATGAGATGAGAGAAGTTTTCTTGGTTAATTTTAAGGAATGTTTGTTCCAGGGTAGTCTCTGACTCACTATCTGCCCCAGAAATGCCAATTAATCATAGGATCAGCCTCTTTAATATAATCATACTTCTCTTGGAGACTTTGTTCTGTCTTTTAAAGCTTTTATATATATATATGTTTTTGACAGTTTGGGTTAGTTCCATATTTTAGCCCTTAAGCTGAGACTCTTTCTTCTGCTTGATTAATTCTGCTTTTCATGGTTGTCATTTTGTTATTTATTTCATTTTCTGTATTCTTTATTGCTGTCATCTCAGTGATCACTTCTTCGTTCTTTTTTCTTTGGCTCTCCTCATTTCTATTCATTCTCTCTATTAATATCTTGATATCTGGGTTTGTGGTTTGAGACCAGTCATTCTGGGGGCTTGTCATTGTTTGAGTTCCAAAGTCTGTATTCTCAGGTATTGTCTTCCTAGGAGTCTGGATGGGCCTTGTGATCCTCCTTTGATTTTTCTTTATTTGTGATGGTTTTCCTTCCTTTTTCCTCCCCTTCTTTATTTCCATTGCTCAGTAATGGGGGAGTAGCTTTCACTTCTCAATCCCCTATTCTTCCTTATGTAGATTCTCTGAATTTTTTTTCAATTTTGAAGCCAGACTGGGGATGGGGGACTATGCTTTTTGCAGTTTTAAGATTTGATTAAGTTGTGATGGGTGAGGCTGTGGTTCAGAAGATATCAGCAGATCACATTATCTGCTGACACATGTGTGGGCCCTCTGGAACCCTCTTTCTACCACCTTCCTATTTGTCTATGTGGTGGAGGCATATGTATGCCCTCTGGAAGCAAAAAGAGATATGAAAAAGGAAAAGAACAGAAAAGGAAGAAGGGAGACAAAAGGAAGATGAAGAGAGAATGGAAAAATGAAAGAAAATTGCCAGGCACACCAACTAACAAATAAACAAAGAAACACACACACACACAAAACAAAAAGAAAAAAATACAAATAAACAAGCATACGAACAACAACAACAAAAAACCTGATGATGCACTCGTCCTCAAAAATACCCATATACAAAGAGGAAAATCTAAAAATCAACAAAAAAATTTACAAAAACAAAACAAATACAGAAACAAAAACAGAAAGGAAAAAATAACTCCCTCTGTGGCCATTTCTGGAACTTCAGGTTCCTTTCCCAAGCATCACTGCTGCTTTTGACTGTCACCATGGTAGGTAGTGGGCTCTGGTTTCTAGCCCCTTCCCTCTACTCTTGGTGCTGGCTGATCAGGTTGTTTGGGTTACTCTTAACATGGGGTCAGGTGTCCGACAAACTGCTGTAGGAGAAGGGTGAACCAGATCTGAACTCACCCAGCTCCACTGATGCTGCTTCCAAGTCTCCCACTTGGATCAGAGGTGTCCATGCCTAGTCCAGCATGGGGGTGGGGCATCTGTCTCTCCATGTTTGCTCCTGAAGTTTCCTCTCTGGGTCAGTGATTGTCAATCCCAGAAGAGTGCAAAGATCATCTCTGGGTCTCAGGCTGGTGGCTAAACAGAGCTGGGTGGGCCAGTGCAGGTCTCTGCCCATCCCAGGACAGAGAAAATGACCCAGTCAGTGTCTCCTTGCTGGCAGTGGGGCTCAGTTCCAGATTTCCTTGCTGAGCCTTCCCTATGGTTCCTGCTGCCAGTGCGCAGCCTGCTGCCACAAGTGGTGGTGTGGGCTAGGTACCAGGTATTGAGCAGCTGATCTCTGCTGCCTCCTCCCTAGAGACCCCTGAGAATGGCTGGGGGCTCCAATCTCATGGCAGTGATGGGTTGCAGCCACCTCCAGAGGGGAGCCTGGATGCTTGATCCTGAGTCTCCCCTCAGAGGGACTTACACTCATCCCCCTGCACATACCCATTCATAAGGACTGTCTTTATGGACCCTCACCTTTGCAGAGACTCTCACACTCCCACCAGTTCCATCGCTATCTAGCTGCCAGAAAAATCACATTGTTAAATTTAAAGTATAAAAATAATTCCAATAGAGAATATTTCATTTACCAGAGTTCCTTCTGCTTCTAGCATTGCATTTTGGGGGAAGAAATATATTGAAAATCTATTTAGCCGGGCTCGGTGGCTCAGCCTGTAATCCTGCGCCTTTGGGAGGCTGAGGTGAGTGGATTGCCTGAGCTTGCGGGTTCGAGACCTGCCTGGGCAGCGAGACCTCATCTCTACAATAAATAAAAAAATCAGCCGGCCGTGGTAGTGGATGCCTGTAATTCCGGCTACTCGGAAGGCTGAGGCGGAAGGATCGCCGGAGCCCAGCGGGTCGAGGCTGTGGTGGCCGGAGTGAGATTCCAAATTAAAAAAAAAAAAAAAAATCTACTTAGCATAATGGGTAAATCCTGGGTTAACAAAGATTGATAGTTTCATTTTAGTAAAGATCAGTGCAGCTAATGAGAAGTTATTTATTTATTTTTTTAAATCAATTTTTTAATTATGATATTGTGGGGTACAGTTAAGGGTTAGGTATACAAATATGCTTCATTTAGGCCCTCTTGTTGATAACAGGCATTTCCCTGTCCCCAGACAGATGTTTACTGCCATTAGTCCCACCCCCTTCCCCTCCCCCATAGTTTCCCCCACCTCTGTCAGTCATTTTCTTATGGTAGTGGGTTGGATGATCAAGGTCTACTATATGAGTGAGAACATGTGATACTCAGATCTTTGTTTCTATGAGAGGTCACTCAGTATTATAGACTCTAGTTCCATCCAGGTTGCTGCGAAATTCATAATTTTGTTCTTTTTTATGGCTGCATAGTATTCCATTGTGTATATGTACCACATTTTTAAAATCTAGTCCTCTTTTGATGGACAGCATGGTTGGATCCAGTTCTTGCTATTGTGAACAATGCTGCGATAAACATTCATGTGCAGGTATCTTTTTTATAGAGTGATTTGAGTTATTCAGGGTATATTCCCTGTAGGGAGGTTGCAGGGTCAATGGGAGGTTGATGTTTAGAGCTTTTAGGAATCGCCACACTGCTTTCCACAGAGGTTGCACTAGTTTACACTCCCACCAGCAGTGTAGAAGTGTTCCCTTTTCACCACACCCTCTCCGACAACTGTTATTTTTTGAGTTATTGATAATTGCCATTCTGACTGGAGTTAGGTGGTATCTCAATGTGGTTTGATTTGCATCTGCCTGATGATTAGTGTGGTCGAGCATTTCTTCATGTGTTTGTTGACTGCTCAGATGTCTTCCTTTGTGAAGTGTCTGTTCATATCTTTTGCCCATTTTGTAATTGGGTTGTTTGTGTTTTTCTTTTCAGCACATTTGAGTTCCTTGTAGATCCAAGATGTTAAGCCTTTGTCAGACCTGGAGTTGGCAAATACTTTCTCCCAGTCTATAGGCTGTCTCCCTGCCCTCTTGATGGTTTCTTTGGCTTTGCAGAAGCTTGTCAGTTTAATGAGGTCCCACTTGTCTATCTTATCCCTTATGGCCTGTGGGTTTTGGGTTTTGTTCAGGAAATGGATGCCAGTTCTAATTTCCATGAGGGCATGTCCTTCATTTTCTAAGGTTCTTATGGTTTGATGTTTTACATTTTGGTCTCTGATCCATTTGGAGTTAATTTTTGTATATGGGGATAGGTAGGGGTCCTGTTTCAATCTTCTGCATGTGGTCAGCCAGTTTTTCCAGTATCATTTACTGAATAGGTTCTCCTCTCTCCAGTGGTAGGTGGTGGAGGCTTTGTCGAAGATGAGTTGATTGAGAAATTGAGGTTTTGCTTCTGGAATCTCAATTCTATTCCATTGATCTGTATGCCTGTTCCTATACCAATACCAAACTGTTTTGATGATCGTAGCTTTATAGTAAAGTTTGAAATCTGGTAATGTGATACCACCTGCTTTGTTTTTTTTTTTGCTGAGAATTGTTCTGGCTATTCTTGGTCATTTGTGTTTCCATATGAATTCCTGTGTTGTTTTTTCTAGGTCTGAGAAAAATGTTGCTGGTAATTTGATAGGTATTGCATTGAATCTGTAGATTGCCTTCAGTAAGATGGACATCTTCACAATGTTGATTCTTTCAATCCATGAGCATGGGATATTTTTCCACTTGTTCGTGTCATCTTTGATTTCTTTGAGCAGTGTTTTGTAGTTTTCATTGTTAAGGTCTTTCACATCTCTGGTTAAGAAGATGCCAAGGTATTTCATTTTTTTGGTAGCTATTGTAAATGAAATTGTGGTTTTTATTAGGGTTTCTGTTTGTTTATTATTGGTATAAAGAAATGCGATTGTCTTTTGCACATTTATTTTATATCCTAAGACTTTGCCGACGGCCTTTATCAGTGTAAGGAGGTTTTTGACAGATTCTCTTGGGTTTTCAAGGTACACGATCATGTCATCTGCAAAGAGTGATAATTTGACTTCCTCGTTTCCTATTTGGATACCCCTGATTGCCTCCTCTTCTCTGATTGCTCTAGCCAGGACTTCTAATACTATATTGAACAGGAGGCGTGAGAGTGGGTATCCTTGTCTTGTTCCAGTTTTCAGGGGAAATGGTTCCAATTTTTGGCCATTTAGGAGTGTGCTGGCTGTGGGTTTCTCATAGATGGCTTTTACTACTTTGAGGTATGTTCCCTGTATGCCTAGATGTTCGAGAGTTTTTATCAAGAAAGAGTGCTGGATTTTATCAAAAGCTTTTTCTGCATCTAATGATATAATCATGTGGTTTTTGTTTTGACATCTGTTGATGTATTTAATTACATTTATTGTTTTATGAATGTTGAACCAATCTTATGTCCCAGGGATGAAGCCTACTTGGTCATGATGGATGATTTTTGAGATGTATTGCTGAATCCGGTTTGCTAGGATCTTGTTGAGAATTTTAGCATCTATGTTCATCAAAGATATTGGCCTGTAGTTCTCTTTCTTTGTTGGATCTTTACCTGGCTTGGGTATCAATGTGATGTTGACTTCATAAAATGATTTGGGGAGGGTTCCATCTTTCTCAATTGCCTGAAATACCTTCAGTAGGATTGGAATCAGCTCCTCTTTAAATGTCTTGTAGAATTCTGCTGGAAAGTCATTTGGTCCAGGGCTTTTTTTTTGTAGGTAGTTTTCTTATTACGTAGTCGATTTCCTTGATTGTTATTGGTCTATTTAGGGTCTCAATTTCTTCTCGTTCCAATCTAGGTAGGTTGTGTGATGTCAGAAAGTCCTCCATTTCCTTGAGGTTTTTCAGGTTTGTTTCCATACAAGTGTACATAGTAGTCTCTGATGATCTTTTGTATTTCTTCAGGGTCAGATGTGACTTCATCTTTTGTGTTTCTGTTTGTGCTTATTTGAGGTTTTTCTTTCTTTTTCTTGATCAGTCTGGCTAGGGGACCATTGATCTTGTTTATCCTTTCAAAGAACCAGCTTTTTGTTTCATTGATTTTTTTCTATTATCTTTTTGTCTTCTATGTCCTGGATTTCAGCTTTTATTTTGGTGATCTGGTCTTGCTTTTCCAGCTTCCTTAGGTGGTTTGTTAGGCTGTTAATTTGTGTTCCTTCCATTTTCTTCATGTGTGTTGTAGGTCTATAAATTCCCCTCTTACTACAGCTTTTAAGGCATCCCAGAGATTTTGGTAAGATGTTTCTTCATTTTCATTTGTTTCCAGGTATTTTTTGATCTCTGCTTTGATTTCATCATTGGCCCAGGAGTTGTTTAGTATCATGCTGTTTAGTGTCCATGTCTTTGTGGGTTTTGGGGGACCTTGTTGATGTTAATGTTTATTTTTATTCCACTGTGGTCTGAGAAGGTACATGGTAGAATTTTGGTCCTTTTAAATTTGCCTATGCTTGATTTATGCTCAATTATGTTGTCAATCTTAGAATACGTTCCATGAGGTAATGAGTAGAATGTGTATTATGTGGTCTTTGGATGGAGTGTTCTGTAGGTATCAATTAAGTCCATTTGGTCGAGTCACATTGAGGTTCCGGATCTCATTGCTGATTTTTTGTCCTGATGATCTGTCTAGGGTTGTGAGTGGGGTATTGAAGTCCTCAGCTATGATGGTGTTAGAGTTAATATCTTTCTTTAGTTTTCCTAGGAGTTGCTTTATAAAAGTGGGTGCACCTATGTTAGGTGCATATATGTTTAGGATACATATTTCTTGTTGATGAAATGAACCTTTTATCATTATGTAGTGGCCGTCTGTATCTTTTTTAGTTTTTGATAGCTTAAATGGTATTTTGTCTGAAATTAGGATCGCGACTCCTCCTTTGTTTTGTGTTCCATTCGCCTGAAAATTTGTTTCCCATTCTCTTACTTTGAGTCTGTGCATGTCCTTTCTCGTGAGATGGGTCTCTTGAAGGCAGTATATTGTTGCCTGGTGAGATTTTATCCATTTTGCATTCTATGTCTTTTCAGTGGTGCATTTAGTCCATTCACGTTCAGACTAATTATTGAAATGTGAGAGTTTGTCCCTATCATAGAATTCTTATAGAGTTGTTCTTCCACTTAGTTTATTGTCTTTCTTTTGTTTGGGGGTTAGTTCCTGTGTATTTTATTCTTTTTCCTCTACTCTTATGAAGAACGTTGTTTTTTTTTTCCCCTTTTCTTCTGTGTTTAGTACTTTCTTAAGTGTTTCATGTAGAGGTGGTTTGGTGGCAGTGTAAGTTCTTAGGGATTGTATATCTGGGAAAGATTTGTATTCTCCCTCACTGATGATGCTTAATCTGGCTGGGTAGGTTATTCTTGTTTGAAATTGTTTATCTTTTAGGACTTTGAAGATAGGGCTCCAAACTCTCCTAGCCTGCAGGGTTTCTGTAGATAAATCTGATGCTATTCTAATTGGTTTTCCATGGTAGGTGATCTGGCATTTTTCTCTTGCTGCCTTTAGGATTTTTTCTCTTATGTCTACTTTGTTTAGTCAAGTTATTATGTGTCTGGGAGTTGGTCTTCTCATTTGTTGTCTTGCAGGGGTTCTCTGAATCTCTTGTGTTTGAATTTTTGCATCATTGATTAGATAAGGGAAGTTTTCTTGAATGATCTTATGGAAGGTTTGTTCCAGTGTGGTCTCTGTCTCTCTTTCTGCCTCAAGAAGGCCAATTACTCTTAGATTCGGTCTCTTGAAGTAATCGCTCATCTCTTGAAGGTTTTTTTTCTGTCTTTTGAGCTTGTTTTCTGTGTTTTTGAGAGTTTGGGTTAGTTCTATATTTTGGTCCTCAAGCTCTGAGATTCTTTCTTCTGCTTGGGTAATTCTGGTTTCCATCCTTATCAGTTTGTTATTTATTTCATTCACAGTATTCTTTATTACTGTTGTCTCAGATATCAGCTCCTTTCTAGTTCTTCTTGAATCTCCTCAATTCTTTTTAATCTCTTCATTAATATCTTGATATCTAGGTTTGTAGTTTGAGACCAGTCATCTGGGGCTCTTCATCGTTTGCATTCTGAAGTCAGTTTTCTCAGTTTCTGCCCTCCCAGGAGTCTGGGAGAGACTCATATTCTTCTTTTGGTTTTTCTTCATTTGCGTAGATTTTTCTCTCTTCCCTGGAGCAAAAGGAGGTACAAAAGAGGAAAATAATGGAGGAAGGGGAGGTCAATAGGAAGTTAGAAAGAGAGAAGAGTGAGAGGGAAAGCAGACATACATACCAACTAACAGGTGATAAAGAGACACAAGGCCGGAGAGAAGTGAAAAAAAAAACACAGAAGGAAAATTTCCTAAACAATACTGGTAGTTACACAGAAATAGACCAATAAGATCATGAAACAGATAGTGTAAGTTAGAAAGCAAACAATAGTGAGCAAAACGTACAGTCAGAATGATAAAACCAAAGGTCAAAATAGAGATCAGAGTAGTTCTGTAATCTTTCCTTGAGCCCTTGTCTCCTGCCTCTCCCCTCTGTTTTTGTTGCAGGCAGTTAGCCTGCTGCCTGGGAGGTCTGTAACTCTTAATTGTCTCAGTCTGTTCAGCATAGGGGAGGGGCTTTGTCTCCTGTTTAATGATGCCACAGTGGGAACTGAGGTGGAGGCTCTGATAGGTGGGTGGGGCAATGCAGATCTGCCTGGAGAATGGTGGAGGTGGTAGTTCCACTTTCACTTTTAGGGATGCTCATCTGGGATCAGCTGCACAGCTGGGTGCTGGATCTGGGGTGTCACTGGCAGGCTGGGATGGAGGAGAGGGTTGGTCATTCCCTCCTGTAGATCTGGAAGCCTCCGATCAGCACTTTACACTAGCTTGGGGTTCTGCTCCCTTACACAGGCTTGAAGTCACAGGCTGAGTGCCTCAGCCAGGTGGAGCTCCAGAGCTCCAAAGCTCCAAAAGGCAGGTGGTGGCCCTGGGTCCCTCACAGGGCACTTCAGCCAGAAATGGGACTGGTATCTCTGAGGGACGGGCACCCAGAGCCTCCCTGGGTGACTGGCAGTTTGCTGCTGGATGCTGGGCATCACGATGTAGCCAGGGAGGGAGCTGGGACCTGGGACTCCTGAGCAGATGGGAGTCACATATAGTGGAGCATCCACAGCCGGGGCCTCAATGTCTGGCCCTGTGTGGGACCAAAGGTCCCTGGGCCTTGTACCAGTGCAGCTGGCGGTAGGCAGGGGGCTGTGGGAAGAAAAGTAAGAGTCTTTTTGGGAACTCACATTTGGAGAGTCTCATGAATCCACCTATGCCATTGCCATCTTGTGGAATCAAGTTATTTTGTTTGATTGATTGCTCTGATGACTTTTAATGTACATGAGAGGAAATGCTTTGTAAACCAGAGGAGGAAGAGAGGAACCTCCCCATCAAGAAGTCTAGGGAGGAAAGGAAGAGGAGAAACATCCAAATGGCAGCTGGGTGACAAGTGACATGGGTTCATGGAAACATCCAATGAGAAATTTTGAGCCATTATTTGGGGATGCCTGGGTGACCTCCTCCCAAATTATCTCAATTAAATTTTCGATAAAGTATATTTTAGTGTGTTTGTGTGTAGGTGAGAAAGCTTCTAGTAATAAACTCAATAGCTAAATTTTGTGGGGAGGCTAAAGTGAGGAAAATTGACATCTCAATTGTTCTAGTCTAGAATTCTGGCTGAAACAATGACCAATGTATGGGTATTGATCCCAGCTCTATCACTTATTAACTGTGTAAGTTGGGGTATGTGGTCCAACCTCTGTGAGCCTCATTATGTTTTCTAATCTGTAAAATGTAATGATGGTGATGATGATACCAACTTCATATGGTTGTTGTTAAGGTTATATGAAAAAATATACGTAGTGTAAAATGTTTGGTGTATTACCTGGCATATAATAAATGCTCAAAAATGTTATACTACATAAAGTATTTTGAGTCTAACTTAAATGTCATTTCTTTAGTATAGCCTTCTTTCAACTCACTTCTTTCCCATCTCTCATTAGAATGATTCTGTCAATTTACATATTATCTATTACGATTTTTCACGTTATATTATAGTTGCCATTTATCTAACTTTTTCCTATTAGTTCTTGAACCCGTTGTGGTAAGAATTAATACCTTTGCTTCTTCAACACCTACTGTTAGTTCCTGGAACATAATAAAAAGGTTAATAAATGTTTAGTGAACGGATGTATTTTGAAAAATTGCTTCCTGGGAAAGTTTCTGAAAAAAATAACCTTTATTTGGTCAAAGACTTCTTGATGACATCACATAGAAAGTGAAGCACCTCATATATTTTAATGTGGAGTAGCATGGAAGTGCTCTACTGCTTTGCATCCTCTCCCCAAATCAGGATCATATGAGGAAATAAGGAAAGCTTCATGAAGCATATGGCTATTTTTTTTTTTGAGTTGGAGTCTCACTCTGTCGCCCAGACTGGAGTGCAGTGGCCACTCCCGACCACTGCAGCCTCTACCTGCTGGGCTCTGGTGATCCTTCCACCTCAGTCTTCCAATTAGCCAGAATTACAGACACGTGCTACTATGCCCAGCTGATTTTTGGTTTATTGTAGAGATGAGGTCTCGCCAAGTTGCCCAGGTGGGTCTTGAACCCGCAGGCTCAGGCAATCCACTCACCTCAGCCTCCCAAAGCGTGGGATTACAGGCTGAGCCATCAAACTCAGCTGCATGTGGCTATTGAGGTAACTGCTCCAAGATAAGCAGAACTCTGATGTATAAACATGGAGGTATATGGGATTTCCAGACAACAATTTCCAGACAGTAATAGTGTATAAGTCATGGAAAGATAAAATTAGATGAAATAGGCTGAAGATTAGTGAGTAAAGAATTGTGACTGGGTGACAGTGTGGGAGTGTAATTATCGTAGAAAATGCTAGAAATGTAAGTTGGCATCATATTCTGGAATATTTTGAATGTCCGCTCGAGAATTTTATTTTCTATGTTTTAGGGAGGTGCTAACTATTTTTCAATAGGATAATGCCATGGTATGAAGTGTATTTAAAAGAATATATTGGGAATAGTGCATGGAATTGATCAGAAAGTGAACAGAAAGTGGAAAGGAGCTTATCCTCTGCAACAGGGAATAGTAAGGTGGGCAGAAATAAGGAGAATGGAAATGTAGGGTACATGCCATCAGTCCTGAAGAGGTTGAGATGGCAGGATTTTGAAGGGTTATAGAGGGAAACCAAGTGAAGATGACAGATTTTTGGTATGAAAAACTGGGAGTAGGATGGTATTACCTTTAAAATAGCCTACTGTTTCTTGAATCCTGAACTCTTAATTTCATTGTGGGAATATTTAAAGGAAATAACTTTTCTTTTCTTCAGAAGTAAAATTTAATAGATATGTCAGACACATCTAAGGTAGCCTCCAATGAGTAATGCTTTTGTATAATTAGCTTCCCTTGAGTTCAGATAGAGTCTCTGGCTTGCTTTTTAGTCAATACTATACAACAAAGGTGATGGGGGGTCACTTCTGTAACTATGTGACATCACATAAGACTTCATCTTAGCAGACTGGAGAATGCGATTCTTGCTAACCTTGAAGAAGCAAATAGCCATGATGATAACTGTATAAGAGGAGGAATGCGTGGCAGAGACTGAAGACGACCGCCAAGAGCTGAGTTCTATAACCACAAAGAACTGGACTCTTCCAACAACTACAGGAGCTTGGAAGAGAACCACAGTTACAGATAAGAATGTAGCCTGGTGGGCAACTTGACTGTAGCCTTGGGAAATCCTGAACAGAGGGCTCAATTAAACCATGTCTGGATTTCTGAACTATGGAAACTGAGCTAATAAATGTGTGTTGTTTTACACTACTAAGTTTGTGGTGATTTGTTATGCAGCAATTGAAAACTAATATATCAGGGAAAGAGCTAATGTAATGGCCAAGACCCCAGGCAAAATCCTCTGATGTGTAACCTACTAGAGAGTGCATGTGAAACACTTCTGTTGTTATATATATATATTAAAAAAATAACTGAAGTGAAACTTTAGCATTTCGTATAACTCATGACATCAAGCAGTTGTTACTTGGAAACAACAAGTTTGTTCTGGTTGTACCAACATAAGAGTGAGAAGTGGGTGATTCATTGGAAGGAGACACAAAGATAGGTGGGTCTTGCTCCTTGCTATTCTGAAGGTGCCTGATAGTCTTGCCTGACCTGAGATTCAACTTCAATGCCTCCAGGCCTTCTTGCACCCAAATAATGAGATCTTTACCTTTGGTGACAGATGGAATAGCACTAAGTGAGGAAGGGCACCATCCTTTCAACCATCTTTCACTGTTCATTCCATTTCTCTTTATTTCTCAGAATTTTAACAAGCTTGGTTGTTGTATTCTAAGAACAGTCAGTATTAATTGGTGGAATAAACATTACTTTGACATCAGAATAGAAGCTCCTCTACTTATGAACATTACTTTCATCCAATTTTAGCGATGAGCATAAATCTATTGGCCAAAATAAAAGTAGGTCACCTCTGCCATCACTAACAGTTTACATTAGTTTCTTGGATAGTATCACTCTCGATCTGGGATTAAAGGGCTTCATGAACCTTTTGATTCACTTTTTGGATTTTAACTCCTTTGAAGGTAGAGGACATTAGTATTATCTTAGTTTTAAAGATGATGACCTGAGGTCAAGAAAGGGCAATTTATCCATTAGTAGTGAGTCTAACATCTTTCATTCACTGGTTGTGCTTGACTTGGGCAAACCATGCACTCCTATTGGGACCCAGTTTCTTTATCTGCTAAGTGAACATAAGTGACCTTACTTGTGAGAGATGAGAAAATTTGGCCAGATAATCTGCTGACTCTTTCAAAGACATAAGACCTACAATTATAAATTGGAATCAGTTGTACCTTCTCCAGTGGCCTAATACCTCCAAAGAGTACTCCAAATAGAATCATGTACATAAAGAATTCTATAAGTTCGACAGGAAAAAAATAACAAAACAAAAACAAAACCTACAACAACAAAAAACATGTTATGGAAGAGAGTATATAAATGGCAAATAAGTACATGAAAAGATGCTCAACATCATTAATTACTAGAGAAATGAAAATTATAACCACAATGAGATGTTACTACATGCCTATCATAATGGCTTAAAAAAATGTAATGACAACATCAAGTGCTGGCAAAGAATATGGAGAAATTAGGTCATTCATAGGACCTAATTTGCTGGTGGGAAATTGAGACACTAAATAGACTAATAACAGCTCAGGAAATTGACTCCTTCATAAGAAACCTACCTTTAAAAAAAGTCCTGGACCAGACAGCTTACTAGTGGAGTTCTACAAAGTATACAAAAAGGAGCTGATACCAATCCTATTGAAAGTATTCCAAGTAATCAAGAAAGATGGAACTCTCCCCAAATCAATTTATGCTGCTAACATCACATTGATACCCAAACCAGGTAAAGATCCAATAGAGAAAACTACAGGCCAATATCCCCGATGAACATAGATGCAAAAATACTCAATAAGATTCTAGCAATTGGATCCCAAAACACATCTCAAAAATCATCCACCATGATCAAGTAGGCTTCATCTCCAGGATGCAGGGTTGGTTCAACATCCACAAGTCCATAAATGTAATTAAATATATCAACAGATGTAAAAATAGGAATTACATGATTATATCACTAGATGCAGAAAAAGCTTTTTATAAAATCTAGCATCCTTTCTTGATAAAAACCCTTGAACATCTAGACATAGAAGGAACAGACCTTAAAATAGTAAGAGACATCTTTGATAAACCTACAGCAAACATATTGCTAAACTGACAAATTGAAAGCATTTCCTCTGAAAACCAGAACAAGACAAAGCTGCCCATTTTCAATCCTCCTGTTCAACATAGTGTTGGAAGACCTAACTAGAGAAATCAGACAAGGGAAGGAAATCAGGGATATCCAGATAGGAAAAGAGGAAGTCAAGTTATCCCTCTTTGCTGATGATATGATTCTATACTTTGTAAATCCAAGATAATCTGTCAAAAAAACTTCTGGCATTGATAAAGGAGTCTGGCAAAGTCTTAGGGTACTAAATCAACATGCAAAATACAGTCACATTCTTGTACACCAAGAACATAAAGAAGAGAACCAAATATAAAACACAATACCATTAACAATAGCCACAAAAAAATGAAATGCCTCGGCATCTTCCTAACCAGAGAAGTGAAAGACATTTACAATGAAAGCTACAAAGCATTGCTCAAAGAAATCAAAGATGACACAAACAAGTGGAAAAATATTTCATGCTTATGGACTGGATGAACAACATTGTAAAGATGGTCATCCTATCCAAGACAATCTACATATTTAATATCTATTAAATTACCAACATCATTCTTCTCAGACCTAGAAACGACAATACAGAAATTCATATGGAAACATAAACGACCATGAATAGTCAAAAAAAAAAGAAAAAATTCTCGGCAAAAGAAACAAAGCAGGAGGTATCACACTTCTAGACTTTAAACTTCATTATAAGGCTACAATAATAAAAAAACAGCCTGGTATTAGTACAAGAACAAGCATATAGACCAATGAAACTGGAAAGGGATTCCAGAAGAAAAAAAGTCTCAATTTCTAAACCAACTCCTCTTTGACAAAATCTCCACTAACAACCACTGGGGAGAGGAGGACTGATTCAGTAAACGGTGCTGGGAAAAGTGGCTGACCACATGCAGAAGATTAAAACAAGACCCTTACCTGTCACCATACACAAAATCACTCTAAATGAATCAAAGACCTAAACATAAAACCTTAAATTATAAGAAACTTAGAAAATGTAGGGGACACCCTTATGAAAATTGGAACTGGAAACCAATTCCAGATCAAAACCGCAATGTCCATTTCATAAGATATAAGAATGACAAGTGGAAACTCATCAAACTGAAAAGCTTCCGCAGAGCAATAGAGACCATTAAGAGAGCAGGGAGACAACCCAGAGAATGGGAAAAAATATTTGCCAACTGTATATCTGACAAAGGCCTAACATCCAGGATCTATAAGGAACTCAAACATGCTAAAAAGATAAAAACAAACAGTGGGAAAAAGATGTGAATAGACACTTCTCAAAAGAAGAGATATGAGCAGTCAACAGATACAAGAAAAAATGCTCAGCCTCACTAGTCATAAAAGAAATGCAAATTAAAACTATACTGAGTTACCACCTAACTCCAGACAGGATGGCCATTATCAAAAACTCAAAAAACAGCACATTCTTGAGAGGATGCAGGGAAAAGGAAACACTTCTACACTGTTGGTGGGAGTGTGAACGGTACAGCCTCTGTGGAAAACAGAGGTGATTCCTAAAAGTTCTAAAAATTGACCTTCCATACGATTCAGCAATCCCCTTTTTGCAATATACCTGGAGGAACTCAGATCACTCAATAATAGATACCTGCACACGCTTGTGAATTATAGCTTTATTCACAATAACAAAAACATGGAACCAACTGTGCTGCCCATCAAAAGTGAACTGGATAAAAATAATTTGTTACATATACACAATGGGATATTACACAGACACAAGGAAGGACAGACAATATTATGAACTTCACAGCAGCTTGGATGGATTTAGAGTCTGTAATATTCAATGACCTATCACAGCAAAAGAGAACTGAGTACCACATGTTCTCACTCATAAGCGGACCCAGAAAAATTATCATACTAATATAAAAAAACGGATTGACAGTAGAGGGAAACTGCCAGGGCAGGGGTGGGGGTGGGGTGGGGGAGTTGGGGGGGATGGCTGGGGCAGGGTACCTTCATCAATATGGCTACCTGATCTCAAACCAGGCGAACTGGGGACCAAAATCAGGCCCAAACTACCTGTACAATGACCATTTTATCCTGAATTGTACCCTATATTCTTAAAATTAAAAAAAAGAACCCCTTGGGACATAAAACGTTAAGGCATTTACAAGTATTCATTAAACACTCATTGTAGATCCCTGTGCTAACCATTGCCCCTGTCCTAGAGCTCTTTTCAGTTTGGTGATATCACCACAGAACTGTCAAATTATAAATGATAATATAGTGCCTCTAGAAAATGTCCTTTGGCCAACTTCACCAATTTGAAAAATTAAGAAATCACTAAGTATTCCTTTGTGGTCCTCAGTTAATACAACAAAGACAAACACTGGCTTAAATAATCATTTGACATTTTATTGATGGCATAACTAGCTGAACACCAGGGAAATATAAGATGGAGAAGACTTTCCTCTGAATTAATAAATGGACATTCCTAACAAAATGTATAAACATCCTTGTTATAGTACAATAGTCCACAATCCCCTCATGGTTTCAGCCTATGACTGTAACAAGCCACATCTTTATGGAAGAGGTGAGAGGAGCATATCTGGAGAGACAGGGGCAGAATTCTTCACTGTCACCTTTGCTAGGAATTGAAATCGCTAGTTCTGGCAGGTCACCTGAACTTCTAAGCAACTTGATACATACACATTTAGATTTATGGAGATCTTTAAAAACAACATGTAGTCCTGTCGTCAGAAGTAACATCCGATGAAAAATGCTTTTAGAATTTACAGTTTTTTCTTCTATTGGATGCTAATGAAATGTTCTAAACAGACTTCTGAAATGATCCTTTCAGTCTGATGATTAATAGAAGCATTCTTGTGTGCCAATATGCTATTCTCTGTTCAAAGAACTACTATTATTAACTACATCTAACACAATTTAGAGTCAATATTTGCTGAAAACAAAAATAATTGTCATGTACTTTGTGCTGGTTCACATTTCGCATAATAGTTGTCAAAAAGGCAATATCTTTCCCTTGAGAACAAACTTGCTGTGCACTTATTTTCCTAGTCATTAATCTATAAAAATTTCTAAGGATGGTTAACATGTGACACTGTGATAGTTACAGGTATTGATGCTAAGTGTTGGGCTTATCTGTTAGTCTCTACCATCATATATTATGTATTAAATAACTTAAGGAGTGTTTTGTTGCTTTTTTCTTTTTTTATAATCAATATTTTTTATTATGATATTGTGGGATACAGTTAAGGGTTAGATATACAAAAAAAGAGTTGTGAACATTAGTTTGAGAATTGATATGTCACCATGTGTGGCCTCTTCACACAACTGCATTCTTCATCTCCAGTAAAAGCGAGAATGGTGACATTGCTGGCATCCATGGGGCAATGCCTCCCAAGGCACTTTCCTTTTTGATCCTGCACAAGGGCAGAATTTGCTACTGTTATGGTACCTTGGATTCTCGTGCTTCTGATGACTCTTCCTTAATTTTACTGTGTTGTTGATATCGGGTTTGTACTCCTAAAGGTTGATGTTCCTGGGATCTTTATCTCTCACCATAAAATCTGGGGAATAGAGTTTCTAAAATTGGGCATATCTTGATTTTATTTGGATAATCAGGATGTGGGATGATGAGAATTAAAATAGGAATCCAGCTCAAATGCATGTAAGATGTTGCTGATGTTTATTGCCCAGATCTCTTGGTCTTTTACGAGGCTAGTCTAAAGCCTTCAGCCAGTTTCCAGCAGTTTGCCCACCTTTCTTATCCCTTTTTCTTTCCCCCTTGGGTTAAACTATTAGATATGGTGACATTTATTTTTTCTGGTTTGATGCCTGAAGTTTTCTTTTTTTTTTTTTTCTGGAAGACAAATTATCTCTTTGTCCAGTTGTTCTTTGCTTTTGGCTCAGGGACTTCGAAAGCTGTTATCCAGGAGCCTTTTACTGACTGCCAACTAATCAAAAAAGACAGAACTGGGAGGGGAGGGTCTGTTCCCCTTCCCTGCTCCTCCTCTGTGTCCTACATTTAATTGAGTGTCTGTCAGGTGTCGAAAGGCACTATGGAAGTACATTTCTTGACAAAGGAATTAGATGGTCAGTAAGTAAATTTGGGAATATTCTGTTATTTGAATTAAATGAGAAACAGAACATCAAAAGCCCTAAGCAGGTGAAAGTGCCTGTGAATCAGAGCTGGGAAAGTTAAATTGCTTTGATTTCTCTGAAGAAGAAGAATGAAAGGAGCTCAAAACACAATTTCTTGTAGTGCAGAACCAAGAACTGAACCAATACTGCACAGAGCAAATGAGACAAAAAAGGCATGGAACAAAAAGACACAGATTGTAGTTTTATGGTTTGCAGAAAGAAGATAAGGGGAAGAGAAACTAGAATAAAGTGTTTCTCGTCAAACAGAGAAAGCAAACCAAAAATGGGATTTGTATTTATAAAGTTTCCAGGGAAAAGTGCTGCTGAAAAGCAACATTTTCAAATGAGAAGATCATTGACGACCAAAGGAGCATAGACATCAAATTAATTTTAAAAGTGTGACTATACATCAGAAAGAGTGAGGACTCATAAGTATTGCTAAAGGGTACATAAGGAACTACTTGGAAGCATCTGGCACCAAATGATTAAATCAAAATGACATAAATCCAAGGATGCCAAATGAAGGAAACACAATCTTCATGTTCCAATTGATAAAACAATTTTTAAAATTATTCCATGAAGATCTTTTTATTGAAGCAAAATTCACATAGCCCAAAATTTATCTTTTGATCCCTTTTTGTGTACAATTCAGTGGTGTTTAGTTTGACTATCATCACTATCAATCCAGAACATTATTATCATTCCAAAAAGAATCCTCATATCCTTCAAGGAGTAACTGTATTCCCTCCCCACCAACCCTTAAAAACAACTGATCTTTCTATCTCTATGTGTGTGCCTATGACAAAATCATTTTTTAACTAGCTTGTATGTGCTGGCAATTTCAGAACAATGGGGATGAGTAGGTAAGAGGAGATAAGCAGCCCAGAGGGTATAGCACTTAGGTGTATAAGTGTGGTTGACAAGCCAAGCCTGCAAACTACAGGAAAAAATTCAACATCGATAAGGTGATCAAGGCAAATTTTATTATAAATATAGCATCTTTATAATGCACAAAGAAAATCTGGTATGTTTTATTTTTATATTAAGGGTATAACATCTTCTGTTCAAATAGTGACTCTGAGTAGGCATGGCTAAATTTAATGTGACATTTTATAGTTTTATTCATCAAATTAATATATTTTCTCCTGGCCTTGTCCAGACACCGAAAAGAAGGCAATGAACTGAATGCAAGCACATGATAAGGGTGAGTGCCTAACTCTCTTGTGGAAGTAGTTGTCAAATTGATGAATTTCAAGTCTGTTCTTAGTAATTTCATTAATAATCTGGACCAAATAGTCTATGAGTTTTGGACGGACTTGAACTTTTAGCACAAGTGTGTGCCCTAGATAACCTTGGGGAAGTTACATAATGTCTCTAAGCCAGTTTCCTTGTTGTAAAGTAGAAATAACAATAGCTCTCTGATATCACCTGCCTCCATGGGATGTTATAGAAGAACGTACGTAAAGTGCCGAATCTAGTAGTACTACTACCTCTTTCTTTCTACCTGTTTATTGGGGCATGCCTACTTTTGCTGGGTGTGTTACTCTATTTTTTTGCATGTATTACTTTCTTCTGTTTTACATGGGGTATAATATCTTTGTTCATTGTCATCCCCAACCCCTTCTCTGCTCCACTTATGCTGCTTACATTGTTAGCACAGTTCACTGCTCCTATATATGCATTTGTGCATATCTTCATGGTTAGTTTTACACTGCCTGTCATTGAGCACCTCTGAAATGAATTAAGGAGTTTAGATTTGATCTTCTAAAGCAGTGGTTCTCAACCTTGGCTGTGCATTTGAATCACCTGGGGAGCTATTAAAAAAAATTCTGATGCCCAGGCTGCACTCAAGGTCAATTAAATTAGACTCTCAGGGTATTGGACCTAGGTATCAGTAGTCTTTTAAAATGCTCCAGGTAATTTCAATGTGCAGTCAAGGCTGAGAATTACTGTTCTAATGTATTAACAAGCTACTTCATTTAGGTGCCGTCTGGAAAATTAATGAGAATGCCTTCCATTTCATTGATTTAATTATGGGCCAAGATGGTATCTGGGTGTGTGCCAACCCTAGGTGAGGGGGATCTTAAGCTCAACCCTTCTGCCTCCACATCAATTCTATACCCCACTCTTATCCTCCTACTACATTGAAGTAAAGGGCATATCACTTTCACAGTGCAATCCACTCCCTCATTTTAGTTAGTAAAGTGAAGCACAGATAGGATAAGCAACTTACTTAAAATCCTAAGTTGTTGTTAGAGCCACTATGAAAATGAATGTGTTTTTGTTTGGCATCAAGAGAGAAATTATACATTGTCTGAGTTTGTTTTGATTTGCAGTAGATAGAATAAGTTCTCTGTCTTTTATTTAATCTTTATTTTTATAAGGCCAATAATTATAGAAGTGTATATTCAGTGGTAGGTCGTGTGTACAGATGTTTTATGAACATATTAATAAGTGAAAGAATGCAGTCTTAAGTCACTTGACTATGTTTAAAATTCCAAAGACAATGAGGTCTTTAATAGATGAACTTAGCCCTGGGGTCCAGTACTGGTAGCAGAAGAGAGAACTTTGGTTTGTAATCTTTGTTTCTTAATCTCTAAAAATAAGAGAGATCACTCATCTCATCCTTGTTTTCTGCTTGGAGTATACTCAAAACTCAAAACCTCTGTCAAAAAAAAAATTGCACGAGGTGGAGTTAAACAGGCAAGGAAGACATTATTCAAGACTGCAATAGGGAAGAGAGATTGAACTCAACTCCACTGAAACAAAAAGAGGTAGAGATTTTGAACAGTGGCTTGAGCAAGTGAAAAAATACCACAGTGCATTAGTGTGGAGGATGGTATATGTGCTAGGCCATCTGTGTTTGCTAATTGGTGCTTATGGAAATTCAGCTCCTACTCTTCCATAGAGACTAAGAGATAGGGGTGCTCTCTTAATAACTGCATTTCAAAGGATGGCTCCCAGGTTCTTGAGAAAGACTTTCCCCTGTTGCAAAGCTAGCAAGAGGCTGGGAAAAGTTTTATATCTTAAGGGAGCAGAAAAGGAATTCACAATTGCAAATATTCCAAAGTAAACATAAAAAAAGGAAGTCTGTGGCCTAGAATCAGGAAGAAACCTGTCTAAAGTTTCCTCAAGCTGAGGGGGAATGTTTAAATGCTTAAATTGTTTGGTCACTCAGTGGGCCATCTTTTCTGATTATCTCCAAAGGTGTGCTGAGTTCTGACAGACAAAAAAGTACTGTGCTTAGATCAAGAGCCCTATCACAGCCTTGGTTAAAGGATTGTAGACCTTCCAACACAGAACCTATCATTGGGCCTGGAGGTTCTGAGCCTTTTTCTACATGTTAAAATCCTGTGGGGAGGGGAGCTTTTAAACGTTATCACTGCTGAGTCCACCCCTGAGAGAAGGATTTTAGTTTATCTGGGTTGGCTCAGATTCTATGTTGTTTTAAAACTCCCTAAGAGATTCCAACTTGTGGTCAGGATTAAAAATCATGGATGGAGGTCAAAACTCTCGTTTAACCAATGAGAAAGAAATAGGGCCAGACAGGTGAAGCTGGCTGTCCTCTGAGTTGTCATCAGTCACAAACATACGCAGGACTAGCACTCAGATTTCTAGCTCTAGGTCAGTGCTTCTCACTTACATTTTCTTTGTATTTACTACATTAGATTTGCGGTAAATAGTCAAAATTTGTTATATTCAATTTTTCTTTAATCTATACCAGATTAATGGTCTCAGAACAAGTCCTTGGAGCACCTATCCAGTGCTAGAGGGAGAGTCAGGCAGGTGATAAGGTGACCATGAGTAAGATGCTTGATTTCTGTGCCTCAGTTTCTCATCTTTAAATTGAGGCTGTACATGGACAATCATTATTTGATTTATAATTTTAGGAGCAGAAATCTTGTATCTTACTCAGCTCCTGGACAGTCATGCTCTGTCCATGGACTAGCACACAAAGTCTGAAAACAACTTCAGCAGATCTCTGACTGAATGGTCTGGTTGTTTTTTCTGGAGACAATATCGAGTGTGGGGAGGGACAAAAGAAAGTTATCCCCCCTGAAAGAAGTTCGGCACCAGTAACGACTCCTTACCCGTTTAAGGTCAAGAGATTTATTAAAGCGGCGGTCACAAGGGAAAAAGGAAAAGGGTCTGTGGAGAGAGAGAGAGAGAGAGAGGGAAGTGGGAGAGAGGGGGGGAGAGAGCTGCAGAGAGAGAGAGAGAGGGGACAGAGAGAGAGAGAAAGAGAGACCGAGAGAGAGAGATATGCAGGGAGAGGGCTGTATTTACTTGCCTGACAGGGGCCGGAAGGGGCCGTGCTATGTTCCTATTGGAGGAGCTGCATGGGAGCAGGGTGGGGCCAACGCCATGTTATAGTCCTATTGGATGCATAACAAAGCTGGCTACGGATTGGAGGCTTGCAGGTTTGAAATTCACGCGTGGGAAGGTTTGAAATTCGCACACATGGGGAGTTGTGCTCACAGAAGCTGGGACCTAGGGCCTTTGTTGTCTGGTGTGTTGGCGCCATTTTGGGAGCCGCCCCTCTGGTCACTTCCTGCACCCTTCATTCCCAGCTTTTCTGTTTTTATGGGGAGGGGCGTCGTTACTCTTTCTGGCTACTTCCTGCTGGTTGGGGGCATTGTGGGGGTAAGGTGGTGGAAGGGTGCAGAACCAGCCAGAGCAGGGCCCAAAGGTAGGTGCTGAAGGTGTAGATTTCCACAGGTGAGAGTTCCATGAAGGTTCCTTGTAAGTATAGAACAGCGACTTGTTCTGGCCAGTCTTCTAATGAGCACAAGGATGGTATTAACCAGCTGTCCTGGAGCAGGCTGTGGAGGTAGACAGAAAACCTGGAAGAGAGCATATCTAAAAGAAAAGTTAAGTGCTGATATACTTTTATAACAATTGATATGCTAGAGAGTGAAGTCCAGGTTATTTTGTCACTCATTCTATGTTGGATAGTAATCCTTGTCCCTGGAAGGAGATTTTAAAGTTTGTTAGCAATTTGGCAACGTTGTTAGTGAAATTAATTTACCTGGCCTTTAGGCAATTTAGAAGGGAGTTGGGTAGGTGTGGTTTTTGGAGCTTGCTGCTTATCTCACCCTAGAGACTGAATTAAGAACTTGAAGAGTTTAAGTAGCAAAGTTTTCAAAAGCATGTTATAACACAAAATCACAGTAGTTATTGTAAAAGTTACTTATTTAGCCAAAATGATAGTCCAATGATTTTGAAAAGAAAACCTCGCTCTTTTGTAGCAAAGACAGTGGGGGAGGGGGGAGGGCTAATTGAATTTTGTCTCTCTTTTCTCCCCTCTGTTATTTAGAGAAAAAAATTTTTTGGAGATTGTTAATTAAGAGGCTCATGTTCTGGTCTTCGAGTAGCATGTTGGCCTAGCATTAGTGTAATTGATATTAATGGTAAATTTATGGAAACTTTTTTGTAGCCTTGAGTGTTTACAGAATTTCTTTTACTTTTATTCACAAACTTTCACCTACCATGTTCAATAAACTCATATTGTTCTTTGACATGCTTGTACGGTAAACTCATACCATTCTTTGACATGCTTAAACCTTCTATTTTTGCTCTATGCTTTCTTTAACCAGCCATTCTATTACAGAACAAAATGTACCATACAAGATTCTTTCCTATACAATTATTTATCTTTTCTTTATCCTTTCTTACTAAAAACATACCTTACACCAACAACTTTCTTTACATTTTTCCTAACCTTAGAGTTTTAACCAAAGCAATAAGTTTATATGCAGTGGAAGGGCTTAGATAGGGTCCAACGTGGAACTATTAGGGAAATTTAAAGCTATACAAAAGGCACCCAAAAAGCACAGTGGTGATGGCTCAGGGTAAAGAATAATACGAGTTTTAATTTTTGTCATAATGTCCCCTTTTAATAATGGAGCTGGACACATTGGCATAATAAGGAAGAGTGTTGAAATCTTTTATTTCTCAGAACACATGGAAGAAATTTGGCATAGTGAGGGGCCTGGATATAATGCCCTATACCCCCAAAACCCAAAAAGGGGGTGAAGGAAGGAGTGGACCAGGAAATTTAAGTAGAACTGAGCATGTAGCCCCTGTATTAATAACAAATGATATAACCCCGCCAGCTACTGATATTTCCACCCTAGCTCGGTTAGTTTAATAGTTTGTTCCGAAGACATTGGGGCTACCAAGTTAGGGGTGAGTCAATCTGACTGGAGCAAGCCCAAGAGATCCCCCTTTGAGATCGTGTAAGATGCCTGAGTCCCTTAATTGCAGCAAGCCTCTGGGCCATGTGCTCTCCTCCGGCTAGGCAAACGAGGCAATCATGAGCCCAATGTTCATGCTGTTTGCATTTGGAACAGGGTTTTGCTGGTGGTCAGGGCCTGACAGTCTTTGGCCATATGCCCATTTTGACGGCATTGGAAACAAACGTGGGAAGGGGGCTGTGTACCCCTTCTGCTATTGACCATCTGGGATGGAGGATTATCAGTGGTGGCTTTTTCTGCTAAAGTGGCAGATAAAAGCTAAAGTGCTTCCTGTTTATGTTGGTGGTCCTGTATTCTTTCCTCCTTTTGGTTGTTAAAGATTTTAAAGGCCATGTCCAATAGCTCTAATTGAGGGGTTTGTGGGTCCTTTTTTAAATTTTGGAATTTGCACCTAATACCCAGTGCTGACTGGGAGATAAAATATATAGCCGAAAGAGTTTGTCCCTTTATAGAGTTTAAATCAATATTAGTAAACTGCTAGGACGACCGGTGCAGCCTTGGTTCGGGTTACTGGAGGAACCTGATTGGAAGGGGAGAATATAGGGATCAAGCTGCCAGAGTAGAGGAGGGTGGGGGTGGGGAGCTGAGGCTGTTGAGGCTGCCTGTAAGGGGGGGGCTCGTCTGCAGGGTCGAAATCTGAGATGGAGGAGGGGGTAGTGGAACTGGGACTTACAGTGTCTGCAGTGGGGGGAGGGGAGTTTTGGAGAGGAGGCTGAAGTGTGCTTTTTTTGTAAAACAAAAAAGGGGAGAAGGAGAAGTTGTAGAAGAGGTGGCAGATGCTAGCATGAGTGGAGGGTAGAGATTAGAGGGATTGCAACACTCACAGAAATTATATAAGTCCCGAATAATATTAGGAATGAGGGACCCCCCAGGGGCCACTAATTTTAATTGTCTAAAGGATATGTAGGCCAGTCCTGTGTGCAGAGGCGAATTAGGTGTTTGGGTTTAATATCAGGGGACAGAGAAAGGATAGTGAGATTGTTTAAAAGGCATTTAAGAGGGGAATCGCCCGGCAGGGATGATGAGCCTCCCATGGTGAGACAGGTAGACTAAACAGGGTGTCC
This sequence comes from Cephalopachus bancanus, assembly GCA_027257055.1. NCBI lineage: Eukaryota > Metazoa > Chordata > Mammalia > Primates > Tarsiidae > Cephalopachus > Cephalopachus bancanus. The sequence continues at coordinate 2,397,962 of JAPVLO010000251.1, read as the reverse complement.
CCCAAAGAGTCGGCTGTCCGAGAAGTGTGGCTGTGGCAAAGCCTGTTGTCACAGGGGTTTGGCACAACCAGGGTCCTCCTGGAGAACCAAGCAGGTCAAGGCACCTTGCACAAGAATTTTTGAACCAGAAGGAAAGCAGTTGACCAGACGGCGGGTGGGAGCGTGTTCGAAATTCCTGCCAGTCGAATAGGGCTTACTGTGGGTCAATAGACGTGGAACCTTTGAGGTTTACTGTTGCCTGACAGATATAGGAGTCCTTCAGAATCCACTGTGGGCCAGCAAGGGGCCCCCCTGGGACCTTGGGGGGGTGCCCCTTCCCCCTGGGCCCTGGGGCCGGAGGGCCCCGCGGCGAACGATTTTTCCAACGTGTCATTTCCCCCCAGGGATCCTGGGCAAGTTTCAGGCTTCCATGTCTGGGGAACTCACCTATCCAACGACCGCTGGTGGATGCAGTTCATGCGTTCAAAGCAGTGGGAAGGTCTGGGAGGGCAGGAGTGGCCACTGGCGCTGGATCGAGGATCCCACCTATGGGAATACACCTGCACAAAGGCAAGGGAGCACCCGATCTGAGTCATGGCACCAACGAAAGAAGTTCGGCACCAGTAACGATTCCTCACCCGTTTAAGGCGAAGAGATTTATTAAAGCAGCGGTCACAAGGGAAAAAAGAAAAGGGTCTGTGGAGAGAGAGAGAGAGAGAGGAAGTGGGAGAGAGGTGGGGAGAGAGCTGCAGAGAGGGAGAGAGTGACAGAGAGAGAGAGAAAGAGAGACCGAGAGAGAGAGATATGCAGGGAGAGGGCTGTATTTACTAGCCTGACAGGGGGCCCGGGAAGGGGGCCCTGCTGTGTTCCTACTGGAGGAGCTGCATGGGAGCAGGGTGGGGCCAATGCCATGTTATAGTCCTATTGGATGCATAACAAAGCTGGCTACGGATTGGAGGCTTGCAAGTTTGAAATTCACATGCAGGAAGGTTTGAAATTCGTGTGCATGGGGAATTGTGCTCACAGAAGCCGTGACCTAGGGCCTTTGTTGTCTGATTGTCGGCGCCATTTTGGGAGCCACCCCTCTGGTCGCTTCCTTGCACCCTTCATCCCCCTTTCTAGCAATTCGTAGTTATTCCTTGAAGAGAAAAATTATGGCTGACTTAGGGTGCAGTCGATTCTAGATAGTAATCTTTGACTTATTAAAGATGATGTAAACATTGTTTCTCTGTCATCATTTTTCTTTTTTTTTTGTATAACATTTTCTTTGCTATACAGATGATTTAAATTTTGGCAAGGCCAAATCCCCTTTCCCTCTATGGTTTCTAGGTTTTTTTTGTGCCTCACACAAGAAGGCTGTTCTTACTTCAATACTATTGAGTCTTTTTCTTTCTCTATTTTCTTCTTAAACTTTCATTTTTTACAATATTTACAACATTTAACTCTTTTATTTTATATATAACACGTCTGTAATTTATTTACATCCATGGAGTCATGCAGTGGTCTAACTACATACTTTCCAAATGGTAATCAATAACCAATTTCCACTGTAGTTTTTATTATAATCATTTCTCTTCTTACTTAAACATCACTTTTGTCATGAGCTAAATTTGCATTTGTACACAGTTTATTTCTTTATTCTGTGTACTACTACATTTATGTCAGCTTATTCTGGCACCAGTATAATGTAATTTTACTTAAGATAAATGTATAGAACATTTTGATATTTAGTAATATAACTGCCCTCTTCCCTCATCACATGCAGGTTTCTTTAGAAACATTTCTTAGTCTTTCTTGCCTATTTTCTCTTCTGCGTGAATTGCATTTTTTTTCTTTTATAATTGAGATATTATGGTTGTGTGGGGATCAGCACACAGACATTTTAATTTGTACACAATTTTTAACATACATACTGAGACTTTATCTCACCTCTACAATAAATCAAAAAATCAGCCAGGCATGGTAGCGCATGCCTATAATTCTGGCTACTTGGAAGACTGAGGCGGAAGGATCACCGGAGCACAGCAGGTCGAGGCTGCGGTGGCCGGGAGCAGCCACTGCACTCCAGTCTGGGTGACAGAGTGAGACCCCAACTCAAAAAAAAAAAAAAAGAATAGAAAAAAAAAAAAGAATCCATGCAATTCTAACAGGGAGTCATGATCAAAAAGTGATTTTCTTTGGGAAACAATTCTGTTAAAAACAACATGGGAATAGAAGTGATTAAAAACTTTCAAGACATTAAATGCAACAGGTCTTTGATTCCATATTATCATTTAGTATATGCTTTTTAACAGAATATAAAACTAACACCTCATCTATAGAATATTAAGCTAGCACCCGACAAAGCCCCCACAATTCAATATCCCTACTATTTTCTGGTTGTATCAAAAGAAAGCAACCAGCAAATGATTTCCCCTCTTAAAATTAAAAAATATATATTTACACTTTAAAAAATAGGATGTGGTGAGATTCTCTCTTTAAAAATGTTTCTGGGGTGACTAAAAATCTTGCATTTAAAAAACAACTGATAAAAATATTTCTCTGGATTGTTCAAGAAGGGAGACAGGAACTGATAAGACAAAATATATGATATTAATCAGACTTGGCATCTTTCTGTCCCACTTCATCAGAGGCTGAACTCCCCTTGGTTTTAGTATCTCTGGTTTAGCTGACAGCTGTGTCCAATCTCCTCTTGGGGCTCTTCCTTCACCACCCCTTCAGCTTAGCTGACCCTCCTTTTGGGTATCTTGGTGATGAGGAGGGTGCATGCCAAGAATCCTAACAGAGCTGGGCTGCCTGGTCGTGCTGCTCCTCCTGCCATCCAAGCTCCTATGTGAATTTTAGAATTAGCTTGCCAAGTTCCATAAATAATCCAGCTGTAATTTTTATTGAGGGTTGCTTTGAATTTATAGTTTTAAGTGAAGATAATTTATAATTTGATATATTGAAACTTCTTGTCCAGAATCCTAATGTATTTTCCCACTTAATTAGATTTTCTAAGTCCTTATGTACTTTATAATTTTTTTTCATAAAAATATTTCATATTTATTGATATGTATTTGGTTATTTGAAGAGTTTGCTTTGTTGCCTTCTAGCATCCCATATTGCTAATGAGAAGTCTGATACTATTTTGATTACAACTGTTTTTTAGTTACTTTTCCTCTATTGTTTGTAATACTCTTTTATTATTTTTGATCATTCTTTCTGCATAAATTGAGATCAATGAGAGTTGATTTAATGCCCTGCATTCTCTTAATGCATTTCCTGAATAATAACTGTGATGATTGATCTAGGTACTTTTCTCCTCCCACCATTGCTTTTGGGCAGACTTATCACATAATTTTCAAGAGCTGCACACATGTATGACATTTTTGGAGTCTTTTCTAGCTCTATAACTCACATATAGACAATTGTGCACTAATGATTTGCCACAAAGAAGATATATTCTTTTACTTATAGTTGTTGGCATATCATGGATAATCAGCAAGTATTTTTATATGGAATATTGAATGAGGTTGCTAATATACAGAAGAAGAAATAATTTTGCCTTTTAGCCTATTTTTAAAACTCACTCGCATGTTTTACATACAATTGTATGTATTTTTTCTTTTATACCTACTTGGTATAGGTGAATTACTATGTGTCTAGGGATTGGTCTTCTTTGATGTCTTGCAGTGGTTCTCTGTATCTCTTGTGTTTGGCTGGTGAGATGGGAAAAGTTTTCTCAAATAACTTCCTGGAATACTTGCTCCAAGGTATTCTCTGTTTTCTTTTCTTCTTCTGGGATACCAATAAAGTATAGGTTCAGCCTCTTGATATAATAGCACATCTGTTGGAGGCTTTGTTCTTTCTTTCTGAGTTTTCTTTCTATGTTTTTTACAGATTGGGTTAATTCGATGTTTTGGTCTTCAAGCTCTGAGATTTTTTTCTCCTGCTTGATTAATTCTGCTTTCCATGCTTGTCATCTTGCTATTTATTTCCTGGATAAAGTTTTTTATGGCCAAAATCTCTATTAGTTCTTTCAATGCTGCATTTTGTCTTTCTTGAGTCTTATTCACTCTTTCTATCCATTCCATAATCCCTGTTGCATTCTGGGGTCAGTCATTGGGACTTCCATTGTTTGGGCTCTGAGGTCTGATTTTTCAGGGGTTTTCTCTCTGTTACACTGGAAATTGGCTGTGGTCTTCCATTGATTTTTCCTCATTTGCGATAGATCTTTTTCTTTTCTCTTAATCCTGTTATTCAAAGTCAGTAGGAGGGTTTTGGCTTCTGATGTTTGCTCGGCCCTTTACTCTTCCCTCACCAGGGCTCTGAATTTGCTCTATTTTGAAACAGGATGCTGATCTCTTCAGGGATCTTCGTCATCCTTTTCTGGTCTCACAGCTGAATCCTGGTAGGGGGTGGGGAGTCTGGCACTCAGCACTTGTCCAGTTCCTCCAAAGTTTGTGTTTCCAGGATATTTCCTCTGAGTAGCTAACCTGCTAGTCACAGAGATTGGGTCTGTTGCTCTGTGGTGAGCAAGCCAGAGCACTTCCCTGCCCAGTTTTCAAGATGGTGGCAGGGTATCTGTTTCTTCTTCTACAGTGGGGCTCTGCCTCCAGGTCCCTTGCTGAGCTTCCTCGCTGAGCTCCCTCCACAGGCCTTGCTGCAAATGTCTGGCCAGGCACTGTGGTGGTGAGGCAGAGCCTGGAACCAACAGTCATTCCCAGCAGCTTCTTCTTGGGAAGGGCTTTGCTGATTTTAAAAAATGGTTCTTGACTTCTGTACTCCAGGAAGCACTAGGGACCAAGCAGAGCAACTGCAGTACCAGTTGCTTAACCAAGAGTACCCTGGCCACTTTCTCCCAAGTCCTCACTCAGCGACTCATATACCCACTTACTCACAGACATGTACACAAAACTGACTACACGCTTGCTCACACAGGGACTCGCATAGCCTGGCTGACTCTGCTGCCATTTTCCTTCTCCCAGTCACATTCTTATTTCTAATAATCTTTCCCACATAACATCTTTCACTGCTCTTGATAGGTTTATCTAAGTAGTATTTATTAAAATATATATTTTTAAAGGGAACAAATTTGTTATGTATTATTATAAATTGAGTTATGCATAATTAATTCTGAATAAGCTAAAAAAGAGCTTAAAATAGATAAATCTTTTAAAAATTCAGAATGTGAGCTAAAGTAAGTTTTTATTTTTAAATTATGGTTTTCTTTAAATCCATAGAATTCTTTAAGTATAGAGTCATGTAAAGAAATGGCTTAGGAATCAGACAGGTTTTTTTTTTTCCAGATATTTGTCAGCTATGAGACTTAGGTTGAGTTAATCTTTAGAGCATCATTGTTCTCATTTTTAACTGAAAGTAATTAATTTACAAGATTTCATGATAATTAAGAAAATAAGGTACGTGAACATCTAGTACACATGATTTGTCCTATTTTGACTCTTTGAAATGACCGTTATTAAATGCCCTGTGAAGCACCTTGAATTTGTAACTGAAACTATTGCCTTCAGCTCAAAAATATAGAAATTATTGCTTGGGCAGTATTTCTGTTCTAAAGTTAAATAATATAATTCCTTCTTTACAGATTTAAAACATCTTTTAATATTTCCTAGAGACATGTTCCCCAGCTTGCATTATAGTTAGTTTTTTCTGAACAAATTTATCTTATTCTAAAACAACTATTTGGGATTTTACCTCTGTCTTTACAATTCAATTTTACTCATTTTAGAAATAAAAAGTCTCCCCTCTCACTGTAAGTACAGCATATTTAATAGGAAATAGATGCAATCTGGTGAGAACTATTTCATCTTCCCAGCATCAATGTTACCAACTCATCTTCTCACTTCCCCTTACTGTGGGAGTGCTTGTTCTTCCTGCTAATACCAGCCTCTCCAAAAACCCCTGTCCTCTCAAAGCATTTGTTCTTGCAGTGGTACCCTTGTCACCATTTTCTGCCTGTCTACTCGATCCTTCCTATCAGCATACATTTATGTCTCAGTAATATTTTCACTAATGTTTTCATTAACTCTCCATCTTCCTCTTGAAACTGCTCTTTTACCGCTGGCTACACTGGCTCTCTTTTATCACTGGCTTACTCTTTTTTTCAGCTCGCATTTTTTCACAAATCAGCCAGATGAGGCTCTTTCTTCTTCTTCTCCCTGGAATGGCTATTGTTAAGGACACCAGTTATCTCAGCATGCCAAAGTCATGAATAATTCTCTGTCCTTGTCCAACCCGATGTCTCAGCAGCATGGACACTGTAGATCATGCCTTGTTTTTTTAAAGCACTTTCTAATGACCTGTCCTTTTGTGACTCAACATTTTCTGTCTTCCTTCCAACTTGTTGGTTTCTCTTTCATATTCTTTCTTACTACCTTCTCTTCCTATAATGAACTATTAAATTTTTGAATACTTAATCTTTTTTTCTTATGACTCACATCCAATGTCTAGACACTCACAACTAGCCTTTTTTTTAACACTTGTAATCTCTTTCTGTCTCTCTCTCTCTGCCCCCCTTCTTTTTTCTCTCTTCTCTTCTCCCTCTTTAAGCTAATGAATTTTTACTGGGGATCCTTTATTTTTTTTCTTGGCTCTGGACTAGTCACTGGCGATAGAAAGATGAATGAATAATTGATATTCTCTGTTTTCAAGCAATTCATTGTCTATTAAGCAATCATTGGACATATAAAGAAATAATTATAAAGAATTAAACTTGCAGTGATAGGACTATGGGCAGGTATAGAAAGGGTACAAAAGACAGAGTAGGTAGGACAGAGTGAGTATGGGGGCAATTTTCTCTCTAATATAGAAATGGCTCACTCCAGTCTAATTCCAAACTCATAACCTGCAAGGAAGAAAATAAACTGAAGATCACACATAAATTTTTAGCTGTGATTTTTCAGGTACAAAAGAAAATGTAACATATGAATAAGAAGCAAGACATTTTATAAATAAATAAAATAATTTAAAACTTCTTTATTTATTTTTAATTTGATTTTTATTTTAGTCAAAGAATTGCATATTAATAATTTTAACAAGTCAAATGGTTCCAAAAGGTCAGTTGTGAAAAACAGAGTTCTTTTGTTCCCTTCTCTCTCTATTCCTTTTTCCCAAAGATAACCACTTTCAACTAGTTTTGCTACTTCTTTGGGTATTTGTATCCATATTGCTAAATAATTGATTTTTTGAAATATTGATATTTTCCTGTTCAAACATCCTATGTGGAGAATGACTTACTCCTTCGATCTATACACACATCCTTTCCCAATTCTCCCATAAATAATTTTTAATTTGCTCTGTATTCAGTTTTTATATTATTGTGACTATGAAATTTGTTCACAACTAAGCCTTGTAGAATACAATTATTGCATTTCCTTTCTTGTATATTTTTCTTGATTTTAGTAATTAAAATTTGGTTTATTTAATTTTAAAATATCTACTACCAATTCACTCCAAGTTTCTCTGTTAGAAACGTAAATCTCCTCTCTGTGTGCTCAAAGATGTTATGTACCCTATAAATGCAATCTTTGTGGTGATGCATCTTTGGAGCCCTCTACCTCTGCTGTAATCAGGACTGGATCCTCTCAGTTGCACAGCTCCTGTCCTGGTATCTCCCTTCACTCTCATCCTGAGGATAATTCTTGTCTTTCTGCTGTATTGGCAATTTCTGCACTCCACATTTTTTTCTTTGTTTATATCCCTGTTTTGGCAGAGAACATCCATCAGTAGTTTCTTGAGAAAGGATGCATAAATATGTTTTCTGACAGTTTTTCTTTTTCCAACCCTAACAATTAATAGTTTTCCTTTGTAGAGAAAATTAGATTGGGATTAATTTTTCCTTGAGAATACTTAAGTCATTGTTCTATTTTCTACTAGCTTTCAGGGTTGCACTAAGTCATTCTGATTCCTCCTTGACTGGGACTTAATTTTAAAGAAGAAACTCTGGAATTTAATTGAGAAGTTAATTCTTTGGGTTTTCTATTTTCTCTTGCTGAGCATGCAGTTGACTTTTCAATCCGAAAATTCACATACTTCGGTTCTGGAAATTTTTCATGAATTTTTTCTTTGATTTATTTTCATTAGTTTTCTTTGTTTTATGTTTCTGGGATTCTTATTATTTAGATGTTGCATCTCCTCGGTTAACTCTCTAATTTCCTTATATCTTCTCCTTTGTTTTCCAACTCTTTCTTTTTAAGCTACTGTTTGAATGATTTCTGCAACTTTATTTTCTATTTTCTCTAGAAGATTTTGTTTTGTTTTTGTTTTTTTCTGCTATTACCTTTTTAACTTTCAAAAGCTGTCTTTTGTGCAAGAATGTTCCATATTTGTAGTATTCTGTTATTTTTTTTCATGGTTGATTATCTTTTCTCATCTATCTGAGAAATACTGATTTTTGGCTTGTTTTCTTTTTCCTTTAATGTCTATATTTCTTTCAATTTCCTTTTTCCTGATGGATTCAATTTCTGTCTGCTATGTCAGAGATTTTCTTCACATTTATGGTGTTTCCAGGCTCACTACTTTTATTGAAGGGTTGAAATGCTGATTCTGAGGATTCTGTGGTTGTGTGTGCATGTGTGAGTATGTATTTGTGTATGGGTCATTTTAGGTCATTTTGTTGTGTCAATCACTCTCCTGTCAGTACCTTTAGTGTTTTCTCTTTCTTGATTGTATTTCCTTGAGAAGATCTTTCAATGACCTGTCTGGAAGGTACAAGTCTAGTTAACTCTGTTCTGGGATCTGAGTTGGAGAAGGAATTGGGGACATAACCACTCAATGAATAGAATTTTCACTTATTCTGGTGATTTTTATTTTGGCAGCCCTGCTTCTTACTGTGCCTAGTACCCCCTGGAATCCTACAACTCATCCTATTCAGAGAGAGAATTTTCTGTCTTTTGCTGAGATTGGAGATGTTGGCTATCTTCTTTTTAAACATTTTCAACCAATCAGCTGTGACTTCACTCCTCCTTTCAGAGGTACTAGAAAACTTCAATTTCTAAACACTTCTGGAATTTTAGATATATACTGGCTAGCTTTTGGGCCTTCCACAAACCAGGGTAGGTTTCCGATTTTTCAGTTTTTGCGAAATCATTTGCCACTCAGTCATCTGATTTCTAGCTTTTAAAATTTTGTTCATGTTGTCTTCTCTCTTCTCTTTTTCCTTGAGGAACTATGACTTTAAAACATTCTTTAATTTTAGAGGACTTTGGGAAGAAAAATGAGGATAAAAATATGTGTTTAATCTTATATTTTTAATCTACAGTTTATCAATTTTTTCACACAATCTAAAAAGAGGAAAATATGGCATTCCCAAAAGAGAGAATAAAGTAAAACTGAGGCAGAAGAAAGAAAGCAGTCATTAATAAGACACACATAGGAAGGAAGAAAGAATGAGATCTACACTGAGAAAAGGCAGAAGAGCAGAGATGTTCATATCCAAAACAACATTGATTTGATTCATTCATTTATATGTCTATTCATGCAATGAAATTTTCTCTTGAGCCTTTGTGTTAGAAATCCTGATTCATATTGCAAATACCAAATATGTGAGTTGAAAGTAAATCAGCACTTTTCATTGATAGTAACAATAGCTAACATTTATTGAGCCCCCAAAAGATTTGTAGCCTGGTATTATTTCAACTGAAAAAATATTTATTCAGAATTTACTCAGAGTCAGGCATTGTTCTATGTGATAAAATGTCATTAATTACATTCTATAAGTGCCTCTAACATGTTGATTTGTGGATTGCTCACCTTAATTTGTTGATTACTCACCTTTCACTCCTCTTTGGGTATTTTAAAAATTTTAAAGCCACAGTAGAGTCCAACGATAGGGTCTATTGAATCCATTCATAGGTGAATACATACTTTTATGCATTTGTATTCGTATACTGGCATGTTTATGTCTATAATGTGACCATAAAGATTTTTCATGTGTGACTTATAGATATCCATCTCTTAAATTGTAATTGCTTATACAATATTTGAACATTTTTCTTGAAGAGCAAGTAGGTAGAGCTTAATGAAAAGACTTAAATACTGAAGCATTTGTGTGACTAAATCACTGGAGATTTAGAACAACTTATGTATACAAAATTACGTAATAACAAAAATAGATAACATGTATGGAATGTTTAGTATGTGTCAGCCACTTTTCTAAGTGTTGTACCTATATTAACTCATTTCAACCTCATGGTAAAGGAGACTATATCTTTAGCTGCATTTTATTTTATTTTTAACTTTTAAATTTTTTATTTTATTAATTGTGGTGTACAATTCAGGGCTAGGTATACAAATATTCATTGTGAACGTACCCTTGGTGATAAGATGTGCCCCCCCTTCCCTAGGCAGATTTCCACTACTGTCATTCCCACCTCCCCACCCCCTCCCCCACAGTTTCCTGCTACTGTCGATCCTCTTTTAGAGTATTATGATAGTTGTTCAAGGTCCACTTATTAGTGAGAACATTTGATACTCAGTTCTTTGTTTCTGTGAAAGATCACTCAGTATTATAGACTCTAATTCCACCCAGATTGCTGTGAAGTTCATGATTTTGTTCTTCTTTATAGCTGCATAATGTTCCATTGTGTATATGTACCACATTTTTTTAATCCAGTGCTATCTGCATTTTAGAGATGAGAAATCTGAGACAGATTCAAAGACAGTTGGATAAGATATTTGTAGAGTATCTATGCCATTTCTTTTATGGAATTGATCCATCTTTTTAGACTGTTGACCCTATGGATGGTCACTGAATGATCATCTGAAAGGCCCCTTAAAAAGACCCCAGAAAACAGCAATGTTGCTTAGCTATGATCCCTGATAGATTTTTGTTTATTCATTTGTTTTAGGGATAGATTTATACTGATGACTAAGAAGACTTGATAAGCAGGGGAGGACTAATTAAAAAAAAGGAAGGAAAGTCTTAATTTTTAGAATTTTTTGTTGTTATTGTTTTGAGTTGGAGTCTCACTCTGTCACCCAGACTGGACTGCAGTGGCCAGGAGCGGCCACTGCACACTGAGGCGGAAGGATCACCGGAGCCCAGCAGGTCAAGACTGCAGCAGTCTTGACCTGCTGGGCTCCGGTGATCCTTCCGCCTCAGCATTCCAAGTAGCCAGAATTACAGGCATGTGCTACCACGACTGGCTGATTTTTTGATTTACTGTAGAGATGAGGTCTCGCTGCCCAAGTGGGTCTCGAACCTGTGGGCTCAGGCAATCCACTTGCCTCAGCCTCCCAAAGGCGCGGGATTACAGGCTGAGCCACCGAACCCGGCAATTTTTAGAATGTTTAAAGAATAATTTAGAGTATGAGAGCTTCTCAGTCTACGTCTCTGCCATTTATTTAAAACAGCCTGTCGGTGGATTTTAAAGGGGAAGGATTTGTTCACATTTTTTTTAAAACAAAAAGACACTTAAAGAATTATTACTGGTGCTCAAAATACTGGTCTAAACTCAGTTTATAAATTAGTTGCTATCATATTCTAATATTGGTTTCTCATAAGGCTTATTAATAACTATGATTTTCAAATGAATACCTCTACTCTGTTGCTCTTGATTTTTACTTGATTTGTTTGTATTTTCACTGTTTAATATAATTAATGATCATGCAGGCTTCTAGCTGCTGATAGTCCATTCAGGTGGCAAATCACAGTGACAAATGCGTTACTTTCTATATAAATGAGACAACACAAGTAAGTAATTCATAATAGCCTACTAGACCCTATATGGTTCCAAGAAATCTCTGATTAACCTCTAGTCTTGAAAGACTTTCGAGAATTCTTCCCTTCTTTGGAGATTACTGTATAGAATCAAAATTAATCTGAGTTTGAAATGTAAGTTCATAACTTATTTGGTGCATAAAATATGTGTGGGAAGATTTATTGATGAGTAGTCTCTGCAATGATGGGGTAATGATTTTTGCATACTCTTGGAAATCTGTCACTCTCTAATATAATAATCTCTGTGTGTATTTAAAGTATTTATCTTGGGTTTTCTGGGGTTAAGATCACTCATGTTAGCATTTTCATCTATAAATTACATTAGTAGGTTATCTTATTTTTATCACCCAGTGCTCAAGTAGACTTTTAACTAGACTATCTCCAAAATGATCTAGGATTTTGCATATGCTACGGCACTAAACTCTATAAGTTTTCTTACATAAATCAGATCAGTTTGTAGATCTCTCATCTGTTTTTCTTTTAAACTAGCTTTGTGACCTTGAACAAGATTCTCAGCCTCACTTTTGTCACCTGTTAGATGGAGATAACTATCTTATAGCGTTATATGATAATTAAAATACAGTGAAATTAAGGTCAACAACACATTGTTGGACCATAGGAATTACTCAGTAAACATTGTTATTACTGTATAACTACTAATAAAAAAGAATCAATTTACTTTCAACTCATATATTTATTTTGAACACTAAAATATATAGAAATAGTTCCTTTTTAATATTGACCTTGAAGTGCATTCTAGATGTTTATCCTTGCTTTCATGCTGGGTCTCTGTAGTAGGAAGCAGAGATGATCCAACCTAAAAACAAACAAACAGCCTGGAGGGGCTGTGGAATCCAATATGTATGAATCAAGCTCCCATCATTACACAGTTGCAGAGAAAGCTAAAGTTGTCGTTATATAAAAACATTCTTCTATTGAACAAAATTCTTATAAAGTGATTCCCGTCTCTTACAGTTTACATCCCCCTGACCACAGTAATAGCAACTATCCCCATCCATTGTAAAATAAATATGTAGAAAAGCCTTGCTGAATGTCAGATATTGTAAACATCAGAATGTTAAATGCAAATGGAGTAGAAATCAATTGCAAAATTAAATCTCAAACTTTGGTGGAAGGAGTTTAGATTTTATAAAATCCATGAAAGTAATTAGTCAAATGCAAAGTTGCTGATAGTTGAAAATATGGTAGACTTAGGGTATTTAACAACTGAAGAGAAACAAAGATGAAATAATGGACTTGAAAATAATGATCTGAATATCAAAGGCCTAAAAGGCTTTTGAGAAAATTAAAGACAATTTCAACTTTTTTTTTTTTTGATGAAGCATTTCTTTTCTTGCAAGAATCAAGTATAATTAGTATACTCCTGTTTGGGAAAAAAAAAAATCATTCTCAAAACACTTTATTGCTTTTATTTTTAACAATTGTGCATAGTTGCAGTTACATCATAAATAAGTGAGGTAAATAAAAGAGGTAATAAAGGAATTTCTATACTTTTCTGTTTTTTTTCTAGCATATAGTTCCAGGCAAAACTTCATTTTCATCTTCATTTTCAATATATTCACATTTTTTTTAAAAATGGCCTCTGTGAAATATCTACTATACTTTAGGTAAGGCATGCATCAAATACGAGCTTCTTACACATTTCTTGAAAGCTATCTGTGTAGTCAGAAACTACTTACTCCCAAATTACTTCATATGGTTTACTTAAACAATTGCCGAGAGTCTGAAAATCAGAAAAAATTAAGATTCAGTGTTTTCTTGTGCTTCGGGATTCATAGGCACCACCTTTTTTTACTTCCAATTTAAATTATTCTCAAATAGTTCTTCACTCCTGCCTAAACATACCAATGAATACTCTAGCAATCATTATGTCACTCACTTCAGAAGAAACATTCCATCAAGCCCAAATTAACTTATTGAAAATATGAAGTTAAACAAAATAAGAACCATGACAAAAACAAACAAACAAACAAACAATCTTAACACAGAGCAAATTCCCGCTGAGGGGAGAAAAAAATATACTTTCTTTGAGAGCAAATTTTACTATTGTCTTGCAAAAATGTCAGTTCCTATCTCTGCTCTAGTCAAGCATATAAAATAAATCATTGAGAATTTCAAAGTTGATTCTTCCAGTATTGACTGAGGAAAAGGAGAAAATAGCTGTTGTTGCAAAGTTTCTGTTTAAATTATTCTATAGAAAGGCAATGAAGACAGGAATGCTGAAAGGCTGTGTTGTTTGTTATAAACTTAGAAATGTTTGTGCATGGAATGCAATGGGTCATTAATCAAGGAAGTGGTACCTCATTAGGTTTGGAAAATTAACTACTCTACCTGTATGTATGCTCAGTGCAATACTGTCTTGCTCCCTTCAGAATCTGACTTCATAAGCCTCTCCCCTATTTTGCTTTCCCCATTTTGATTGCCTCTTTTCTTCCTAAATTCTCTCTCTTAGTCATCCACTCCCATAGCCTTAACTCACACATCTAGGCAGATGACTCTCAAATTTGTATTTATAGCCCCCTCTTACCTTTCAAGCTCTATCTCACATTTCTAACAATGTGCTAGACATTTGCACCTAAATGTACCACCAACATCTCACATTCAAAACATCTAAAATTTAACTCAAGTTTTACTTCCACCTCCACCTTCTGACTTTCCTTTTTTTTGTAAAAGGTAGCCACATTCCTCCAGTCATGTACTCTCAAATATTACAAAGGACACTCAGATATTCCCTTATCTTTCTTTACATTCCCATTGTTACCAAATCACATGAACCCCTCCTTTAAATAAATTCAGTTCCACAAACCTATTTACTGGACATTTCTAGCTCTGTGCTAGAAACTAAGGGGTAAAAAACAAACATTAACAAGACACAAATCTTGTGCTCAAGGACCTTGCAATCTAGTAGTTGAAATAAGATGAGGACAAACTTTATTCTCAGGACAATCATATTAATTGTTCTGTATCCCATACTCTTGCTTGAAACTCATCAATGCTTGTTTTCTGCACTTTTATATGTAAAATAGCTTAGGTTACCTGATTAGTTTATTGTGTACCAAGAACTATTCTAAACACATTTCACCCATTATTTTACTTAATCCCCATGACCCTATGAGGTAGATATTATTGTTATTCCTCTTACAGATGAGGAAGCAGAGACATAGAGTAATTAAATACATTGCCCAAGGTCAGAAAGCTTGTAAATGAAAGAGCCAAAGACTAAACCCTGGAGTCTGGCTCTGGAGACCAATCTCTGACCACTATGCCCTATGCCTGCCTCACACCCTTTGTCCCTCTCTTTCCCCAGCCACAGATGACAGGGAGGGACCCTGACCCCAAAATGCCATTCTGTTGGTCGCTTATGATTTGTGCGACTTGACTTGAAGAGATGAACTGAGTCTTGCTGAGTTTTGTTTCTTGAGAATTTGAAATAAGATATGGCAACTACTGATGTTTACACTGATGCTTGAAATATGGGACTTCTGTTGTCTAATTCTGTTGTATCTTCTGTGGTTCTAAATTGAAAAGTAAAATTGAGATTTAAATGACTTGATTTACACCGTTTAATGTAAGATAATTTTTAGATTCTTTAAAATAAAATTTAAATTCAATTTAAATATGTATGTTAGTATCTGTTTTTCTGTTCAAACTTTTTACCTATGTGTTACTCTTTTGGTGATTTTCCTCTGATAGCATGTCAGTGTTTTTTTAGTTTTAGCAAGTAGTGTCTAAAATTTAATGTTTGAGGTGTTTTGACACAAATGTGCTATTTTCTTACTAGTCCAAATCTATTAATCCAGAATAGTAACCTCTCTGGGGTTACTCAGTTCCCCTCACTGTTATATGACTTTACCTTTTCTTTTTTATATTTCTGCAAACTTCTACCAATTACTTATGTCACAATTATATTAATACTTATTAGAAACACTTCACATTTGCTCAAATTGTAATGACCAATTTCAATTGCCTTTAGATGTCATTTTCTATTTGTTCAAAATTTCACTATTTTGTAGTCCTTTGCAAGAATATTAGCCCTTTTCAATAATACTAAATTTAAAATTAATTTTTAATAGTTCAATTCAAAATCAGATTTAAATTTAATCAAAATGTAATTGAAATTAAAAATTTAAATTATAAATATCCAAATATTTGAATCAATATAATAAAAACATAGATAAATATCTGTATTAAGATTTTAAGTTAAATTTTAAATTACTATTCAACAACATCTAAAAGGAATTAAAATTAGCTCAAATAATTCTACATTAAAATTATTCTATTCTATTCATTTTTTAAAGGAAGAAAACCTTGTAATATGTGACAATATAGATGAAACTTGAGGACATTGTCTTAAGTGAAATAAGCTAACCACAGAAATACAGCCACCCAACTGGCCTCTGCTTCTAGAAAACTGGCTTTTCTGAAATCTGACCACTAGATAAAATAGCATCCTGAAATTTATTTTAAATTTAAATTGGTCTACACACCAATGTTGCTCCTCTTGGGTCTATTATCCAGAACACAGCCAGAGTTATTATTTCAAAATGTACTCCAGGTTCAATATTTTAAAATATCTTTTGTCTTTTTTTTTTTTTTTTTTTTTGAGTTGGAGTCTCACTCTGTCGCCCAGACTGGAGCGCAGTGGCCGCTTCCGGCCACCACAGCCTCGACCTGCTAGGCTCCAGCGATCCTTTCGCCTCAGCCTTCCAAGTAGCTGGAACTACAGGCACATGTCTTACAGAGTGTATGCTGCCTAGTCCCTGCCTGTCTTTTCATTTCTATCCCCTTTCTTTGCCACACTCCTCACGGAGTTCTGGCCTCACATTCATGTTCTTGTTGTTTCTAGAACATGGCAAACTCATTTGCATCTCTAAGCTTTTATGCTTGGTCTTCCCTCTGCCTGTACTACTCTCTCCAAAATTCCATTTCACATTATTTGGGTCTTTGCTCAGCTGTCACATCCTTGGGGAAGCCTCGCCGATCATCACATTTTAATAAGACCCATTCTTTGATATTACTTTTTATGCCTTGATCCTGTTTTGCCTTCTTCATAGTCATTAATCACCACCTGACATTATAGGTTATATTTATTATTATCTATTTCTTCCACCAAGCTTTATGAAGGCTGAGACTTTGACTTACTCATTTTCGTAGCTTATCACCCGCACATAGAAGATGCTTAATAAATATTTGTTAGCCGGACTGGTGGCATGTGTCTGCAGTTCCAGCTACTTGGAAGGCTGAGGCAGAAGGGGACACCTGAACCCAGCAAGTCGAGACTATGGTGGCCATGAGTGTGTCACTGCATTCCAGCCTAGGCGATAAGAGTGAGACTCCAACTCAAAAAACAAACAAACAAATAAATATTTGTTGAATGAACACATATCAGAAATAAATTTCCTCTTTTTTGATAATGAAACTTCACTGAAAATGGCAATCCTCAAGCTAAGAAATTTATCATTCCTATAGCCATCTAATCAGTGTCCCTGTGGTTTTCATGATTTTATAGCTGTTTTCCGTAGCATGTGTACAAAGGAATATTGCTGCTGGTAAAAGCCATACTTAAAGCCTGTATGGAATACAGCAAGATGGTTCAGACAGTTTGATCTCTACTACAAAGACCAATGCTTGATTCCTTGGAAAAGCATTTCTCACAAACAAACAGTCACTGAGCTGGATCATCTTAGTTATTACAGAAAAAGAATAAAAACACCAAGAGACAAGCTAGAGAAGTCATTCTAGATCCTAAAAGCTCCCTAAGGAAGTGGGTTTTACTAGAAATTGAAAACAACCAACTCAATGAAATCAATAGAATTTTAACATTCTGTGGAATTAGCATAGTTCTGACATGCTAAAAGAGAGGTTTATTTTATATTCTGAGTCATAACAAACAGCATTAAGTAAAATGCATGTGGTTTTTATTGTGTGACCTTCAGGTAATGCAAGACCGATGATGTCACTGTTCTGCTAGGATTTATCCTCGCCCTCTAAGCACACACCAGATCTTACCTTCTGTTATAGGGCTCATTTACTGTGCCATAGGACTTTCACCTCCAAAACTCTGGAGAGATTAAGATGCCTCACAGGTCAGAAAAATGTTGAATGGAGCTGTTGATGTAATGTCTGAAGAATCGCCTGGGTACTAGAATGGTGTCTTAACACATCATATTCAAACCTATTTATTTTGTCAGACAATTTTCTTTGGAAGGGGGAAAAAAAAGATTAGCAACAGAAGAACCAATTTGCCTGTGTGTGCATGCAGGCTCACATGCCTGCAGATTGGTGTGGGAGTATGAAAGGGCATGCGGTTACAAAATAGGCACCAGGGAAAGCAAAGACAAATTGAAAATTAAAAACTTGCTATTTGAGATAACAGATTTTGCCTATTTTCAAGCATTTGCATTATTTGTTTATATAATTCCTGGAAGCATATTTTTTCTCTTATACTTCTTACGCTTGCCTTTTATTCCTTGCTCATAACAACAGTGATGATGCCTTGCATTTATTCAGTACATTAACACATTGAGAGTTTTTACAGTATATTATCTCTGCCAAATAACTTAAGGCTCCGTTTGTCCTGATTTCAAGTCAGAAGGCCAACATATGAGGGATTCAGAGTTGAGTTATTTTAGATTTGGCTTCTGTGAGATTTATAAATAAAAAACATTATACATTGGCTCTTTTACTAATTTGTAGCAGAAAGAGGAGGAAATTTTATACAGCTTTCCTATTCATCCCATGCAAATCAACCAAATTTTTATTCTAAAGAGTTTACAATAAAAGTGATAGCGGTAGCGTTGTTAAATGGATTTATTAGAGAGAGAACAAAAAGGGAATGAGGGGCAGGTAAGCATTCTGACAAGATGGACAAACAGCAGGAATCTCTCTGCTTGAATGTAGGGTGAGAAGTGATTGCTTTTTCAGATACCTCTCTTTCTTTGCCTGTGGATAACCTGCCCCACCCTCACCCTTCCATCCTCTCTATTAGATGATTTCTAAATGACAATTAAGGGTAGTCCTAAAAAGATTAAGAATTGTGTGAAGATCGAGAATAGCAGTGTAAACCCACTTAGTAATGTTGGTGGTAGGAAAAGATGCAGGATCTTGATCTGATTATGTTTTGGGGACTTAGTTAATTTTTTCAATGGTAGGGCTCTGCCTGCCTTTGGAGAGGGGAAGCATGGTATTATGTTATAGTGGGCATGAGTTTTGGAATCAGACTGGCTGCAATTTGAAAATGTATTTATATCATCTACTCACTGTATCATATGGAGCGAGTCATTTAATGCTGAATCTATTTCCTTATCTGTAAATGAAGAGAATAAAAGCTGTGTTTAAATGTATTGCAAAAACCAGAAGTAGTATAAGCATAGTGCCCTCAACAAATACTATTTTTACTGTTTCTCTGAATTCTTCTCCATTGCACTTTCTATCATTTTATTCCCAACCCATCCCCCATGTCCACACAAGGTTCTGTTACTCTAGGGCCAATGCTGACTTGACCCTTGGTGAAAGAGGCAGTGATTGTGCTTAGTTGCGGCGAGAAACATACTGGAAACCACTTACTTGACTAACACTGAAATCAAATCTACCAGGATCTTCGTTTTATAAGATCACGATTCATTTCAAACAATTAGAGAAGGGGTATAATGACTAGACCAGGCAACTCTGATTCTTTCCCTCTAAATTTTATCTTTTGCTGTGGGGAGTTTTTATTCCAATAGCGCTTTAATGTTTTTATTCAGAAGTATACCAAGTACCATTTATGCTTTCTAACCTGAGCATTAATATAAGCCCTTTCCTTGATTTACCTTAGCAGATATAAGGCAGGTGATAATTAAAAAAAAGTAATAGCAAAAGAAAGAAGGAAAGAAGAAAAAAGAAAGGAAAAGAGAAATAAACTCTTAACCTCTACCTTGCCCCCAACTGTTGAGGAACTTCCATTTGCAACACCAAAGGACTGAGGCACACAGTGGGGCATATTAAAATAGAACCAGAATGTTGGTTCATTTGCTCCCTAGGGCCCTACACATTAAGTCAAAAACTGCCCTTGCAGTCCCCCAAAACAATAGGTCTTTTTGGGTAGAAACTGAGAAGTCTGTAGGCCTCTCAATGCCCATCAAACAGCATGAAAGAAAGGGTTCTCATAGAAGTTTCTCTGAAACTCACATATTGAGATTTCAAAAACCTTTCACTGGAGACTACCATTTTTGGCCAGGATAGAAAAATGGGGACCATATTTATCATCCTGCCTGAAACAAATAAAAACTCAGTAAAAAATACATGAAGCAACAGTTTTCAAGACATTAGACATCAGGCTATGAGTGCGATCTCTGATATCATCAGGCAGGATATGAGTCCTCAGAGATAGGAAACAAGCAAGGTACTCTCTATTCTTCCCTTGAACACTGCTTTGAGAGAGTTTCTAGTTCATGGTGCAAGAAAGAGAAACCCAGAAGACTCCCTGGGTTGAGGAAACTGAGCTGTGCATGATGGAAGAACAAGGCCGCTGGTATTTGCAGGGCAGAGTATGATTGAGAAGAGGGTTGCACACAGGGGACCTCAGAGACCTGCAGAGGATCCTCCTTGAGTATTGAGCAGAGAACTGATCCGTGCATGAATATGAGGAAACTACTCAAGGCTGGGGGAAAAACCACCAAAAAGAGTAAGTGACAGTCCCTGGAGCTCATACAAGGTCAGACTTTATCTCCTTTCTCATCTGCCATACTAGGAAAAAACCATAATTTATGGGACATTGGCAGGGTAACAAGAAGAAGTTTGTCTCAACAGTGCAGAATAATTAGCCCTAAACTAAACATAACTCTTGTCACATCTAGCAAATAATAAAACAATGCCCAAAGGATGAAACTATTTCCAAGTAAGTTGTGTATTAAAAACAAAGTTCAAGAATATTTAAAGAAATATATTTCACCTGAAAAGTAAAATTCACAATATCTGGAATCTGATAAAAAATTACAAAGCATATAAAAACAAAAACTAACTCTCTTTCATTAACAATTGAGACATGAAACAAACAAAAAATGCATGCTCAAGGACACTATACCTCTGAGATTAACTTATTATTTTGTTTTCTCCTTTTTTTAGTCAACTAGTCTACTTGATGTTGAAATGACACTTTGAGATTGTAAACTAGTTTATCTTTTCGTGTTTTATATGTCTTCTATACTTAATAAATAACATTAATCAAAGGAAATTGAAAGAATTTGCTTTTCATATTTAAAACAAGACCTATTTGACCTCTATAGAATCACATTAACAAAGTTTTTTTGGCAGTAATAAATGACAGTGCTTGAAGTTTTTATTTACTTTCGGTTTTTTCTTTAAGTCCTTTCCAAGATTTTAATGCAGAAACAAATATTGTGCATTAGTTGTAAAAGAAGAACTCTTATAACTCTCTTCTGAAATACTACATTCACTCCATTGTTCTATAAAACTGTTAAATTTAATAAGAATGATTGATCAATTGTTATTTGTTAGTCTAAAACAGTTGAAATAAAGCCTGAATTTTGAGCACTGAACATAGTCTCAAGCTTTTGGGAGAGTTAATTGGGAAGTTCTCAGTGTTTAGATCAGAGGTTTCAAACTTCAAATGACCTTAGGGTGCCTTTGTGGTTTCGGCCTTTTTTTTTTTTTTTAATTTCTGATTCACTACTTCTTTTCTTCTCTATGTGAATTCTCTTTTTAAGTGTGTTTCATAGTTTTACCTCTCAGATATAGTGATACCACTGGCAAAGAAACTCACTGCTTCCTCTGTCCTCTTTAATTCTTTTCAAAAGAACCAGCTGGTCTATTTTTGTTTGCTTTGATTTTGGAAACTCTCCTGTAGTCTCATGTCTTTCTGATTGATTCCTGACAACTCAGTCAAATCTTGGCTGGTGGCAAGTTTATATGTAGAGATTAAGAAGAAGTACCAAGCATGAGTTAGCAGTCTGATTCAAATCTTATTCCAGCCATGTAAAAAACAAGTTGTTTGAGGACAAGGACAGTCCTTTATTTGTCTTTGAGTACCTAATACTATGACTGATGCATAGTATATATTCAAAGGGGTTGTAAATTTTTGGAAAAAATATCAACATAAGAGCAAGTACACAAACTCCCCTTACAGAGAGTACCTGTGACTAGAAACAGGCATTAATACAGGGGGAAAATGTGCATCAGTGCTAAAGCCAGAGAATGGTGCCAACCACATGCCAAGATCTCTAAAAAAACTCTGCTAAATGGGATCTACCTGGTATGATATTGAAGGAAGTCATAGAGGGTCAGTTTATAATTCCCTTTCCTCAATAATGCAGTGCAGAATTTCAGGAAATACGTAAAGAGAATCCTGGAAGAAGACCACTAACATTTCTACTTTGGAGGGTCCAGGGACAGAGGTCAGATATGTCATGGAAAACCAAGGTTCACTTTACTTCAAGTCAATTTTAGCTTCAAAGATACAGACTTTCAGGGATGTCAGCAATAGAAGAATGATCTCTGCTACATAAACAGAAAGTGTCTGAGCAGTAGGATACTTCCCCTGAAGATTCAGTGATTGGAGGGTGCAATGGAAATAGCATTCTCAACTCAACAGACAGAAGTACTGGAAACAAGGTTAGATGAAGTTAGTCCATACATCTGATGTAGGAGCCAGACCAAACAGGTGATCATATATAGATATACAGATGCAACACTTAAACAGAGAAAAAGCTAGATTGTAGAAACTTACTCCCTCAACCTAGTTCACTTCCTACTGTCTTTAGGCTCTGGAATATTTGAAGTTATTAAAGCTAGATTATAAACTCTAAATTAATATCTAAGAAGATAATTAGATCATACTTAGGCAAGTTGTGAGAGATCTGTAGGAAGATATAACCATACTGTTTGTAAACAATGACTAGCTTTATTCAGAATGAAAAATGGAAATGGAAAAAAATGTATTTATTTTTCCCTCAAAAATGCTGTATCCAAGAGGAAAATTCCAAACGTGGTTAGATAAACTGTGAAGGTCACATAGGCAGATCTACCCACACTATTTTTTTTTTAATCAGGTATAAAAAATACTGTTCATATTAAGAATAAAATGGATATGCAAAAAAAGATTTTTGAGAGAAGATTTGTGTATTACAAGAGAATGAGATAATTATGGCAAGCTAAACAGATAGAAGAACATATTATATTTTTAAAATATTTACTCCAAAGAAGAAATAAACTTTAGACAGCATCTGCTTTGCACTGTCAAGATAATGAAAGAGAGTCTCTTTGGAAAATAAAAAGAGATAAAATAACAGATTTTAATGAAGAAGAATGTGGTAGTGCTACAAAAGAGATTCAAGGAAATGGTAAACTAGAACATGCGAGCAGCAGACTTGAAACTACCATTATATTGCATAAAGAGTGGAATGGATTTTGATGAAAATTTATCAGTGATATAGATGCCAAAATTTTGAGGTTATGTCTTAGTCTACTCAAGCTGCCATATAAAACGTCATAGACTGGGCAACTTAAACACAAAAGACTTATTTCTTATAATTCTAGAGTCTGGGAAGACCAAGATCAAGGTGTCAGCAGATTCAGTTCCTGGTAAGGGATCTTTTCCTGACTTGCAGATGGCCACCTTTTCACTGTGTCTTCACATGATCTGATCCCTCTTTCTCCTCTTATGAGGACATTAATCCCGTCATGGACATCCCATCCTTATGACCTTATCTAAACCAAATTATCATTCAAAGACCTCTTCTACAAATATAATTTCACTGAATGTCAGGGCTTTAACATGAATTTTGGGGTACTCATTCAGTCCATAATGATTAGTGAGACTAAGTAGAATGAAACAGGATCTCTACCTATGACTATACACAAAAATCAACTCCAAATGAATCAAAGACCTAAACACAAATCCTCAAATTTTAAGAATCTTAGAAAAAACAGGAGACACCCTTATGGAAATTGGAATAGGCACCAATTACTTATCAAAACCTAGAATGCCCATGCCATAAGAGAGAAGATAGACAAGTGGGACCTCATCAAACTGAAAAGCTTCTGCAAAACAATAAAGACCATAAAGAGAGCTAGGAGACAGCCCACAGAATGAGAAAAAATATTTGCCAACTGTATATCTGACAAAGGCTTAATATCCAGGATCTACAAGGAACTCAAATGTGCTAAAAGGAAAAGAACAAACAGCCCCATTAAAATGTGAGTGAAAGACTTGAATAGACATTTCTCAAAAGAAGACATTCAAGCAGCCAAAGACACATGAAAAAAATGCTTAGTCTCACTAATCATAAGAGAAATGCAAATCAAAACCACATTGAGATACCACCTAACTCCAGTAAGAATGGCCATCCTTAATAAAACAAAAAATGATAGATGCTGGTGAGGAAGTGGAGAAAGGGAATGCTTCTACACTGTTGGTGGGAATGCAAACTAGTTCAACCTCTTTGGAAAATAGTCTGGCAATTCCTAAAAGAACTAGAAATTGATTTTCCACATGACCCATCAATCTCCCCTTCTGGGAATGTAGCCAGAGAAACTCAAATCATTCCACAAAAACGATACTGTGCATGCATGTTTATTGTAGCACTGTTCACAACAGCAAAATTATGGAACCAACTGTGTTGCCCATCAAAACTGGACTGTTTAAAAAATGTGGTACATATACATGATGGAATATTATGCAGCCATAAAGAAGGACAAAACTCTGGACTTGACAGCAACTTGGATGGATTTAGAGTCTGTTATACTCAGTGATCTATCACATAAACAAAGAACTGAGTACCACATATTCTCACTCATAAGTAGACCCTGAAACCTATCATAATTCCAGAAGAAAGGGATTGGTAGTAGCAGGACACTGCCAGGAAACGAAGGTGGGGGACACATAACATCAGTAAGGCTACCTGATTCTAATCCAGGTGAAGTGAGGGCTTGTGGGAGGCCCAAACTTAACCCGTACCTAGACTACTTTTGTATCCAATCCTGACTTGTACTCCATATCTTTAAAATAAAAAATAAAAATGAAAAAATGAGAAGCAATAATTAAAGTGTTTGAGGAAGATTTTGAGACTAATCCCTTCCAACTGCATGTCAAACTCCATGGTTTTTATTTAAAAAGACAATGAAAACATAATCCCAGCTATGTAAGGACTCAGGTAGTATTTATTCTTCATACTCTAGCTTTAAAAAAATAACTTAAAGATTTATTTTAACCCATTGAAAAACAATTTAAGGAATCACAAATCAGACAGTCACAATATTAGAGAAATTATAGTAAATATGAAAACTATTTGAAAAGAAAATGTATTTTAAATAAATATAATAAATATGGTCTTTAAAAAGATGCCAATTTTAGCATTTTTAGAAGAGAAGTTGTAGAATGTAGCAGAAAAACAATAATAAAATATGATAATCCTAAATCATACTAAAAAAGAAAATATGGGAGAAAGAGAGCAAAAAAGAAAGTTCATGGGTATATTTCTTAACTGTACATAGAAAAAAGAGGAAAAATCCACAATGCAATATTTAGAAAAATATAGATTTAAACTATGCTTTTTAAAACCTTAAAATAATCACTAATACAAATAAAAGTAAACTATATAACTTTCAAATTAGTAGATAAGCAAAATAAAAATAAAAAGAACAATCAGAAAATAAAATAGTGGAAAATGTTTAGAAATATGACCAATTATGCTTGGCATAGTAATAATTATAATTGACTTAAAATTAAATTGATAAAATATATATCAGATTAGATCCAAAACCCTAAATGGAACTATTCTATTAATAAGAGCAATGCCTAAAACACAGTGCCTCAGAAAAACTACAAGTAACAGAATGCACAATTAAAAATTATAAAAGAAGTTGAGCTATAATATTTTCAGAAGATGTGGATTTTTAAATTTAAAATATTAAACTGATGCATATTGACAAACTGGTCACCAGAAAATTTTTAGCAGTTTGAAATATTTGAAAACAAACATTTCACTACACCCTTAAATACATGTGAAACTAGCAATCTTTTATCTTTTGCAATTTGGTATGAGATTGAGCATCTCAGGTTTTTAACTGAAGATAGAATTTTATGTTATAATGAAAGAAATTACCAAAAAATGAAGGCATAATTTTTATCAACTTGCATGTACAGAATTTCACAGTATTAAAATAGAGAAACTAAACAATAATTAGAAATATATGGAAAACCATGAAAAAATAATATAAAATACATAGCAAAATATAAAGATAGATAAATAAAATTTTTTAAAAGTATTCAATTAAAAAACCTGAGATGCTCAATCTCATACCAAATTTCAAAAGATATAAAAGATTGCTAGTTTCACATGTATTTAAGGGCGTAGTGAAATGTTCGTTTTCAAATATTTCAAACTGTTAAAAATTTTCTGGTGGCCAGTTTGTCAATATGCATAAAAAATATTTTATAAAGTAGAATGACTATCATTAGTCATGATGTAGCATAAATATCAAAATAGCTAGAAGACAGTACTTGAATCATTCTCAACAAATAAAAATGATAAATACTTAAGGTGATGGACACCCTAAAACCCTGACTTGTTCATTACATGTTCTATGCAAGTAACAAAATATTACATATACCCCATAAACATGCAAAATATTATGTATGAAATTGTCTTTTAAAAGTCAATACTTTAAACCTATTCATTCTACATAGTTGTCCTAGAAACTTATTGGGGCATATGCACAAATAAATTTAAACATTCACAGTAGTGCTACGAATCCTATCTTACAACAAACGTATTGGTTTGAGTCAGAGATTTAAATACAAAAATGGGAACTTCTTCCCCAAATGCAAGAGGACGTTATAAAAGAATATTTATAAGTCAGGCACGGTGGCTCAGCCTGCAACCTCAGGATGCTGGGAGGCCAAGGCGAGTGGATTGCCTGAGCCTGCGGGTTTGAGACCAGCCCGGATAGCTTTGGGAGACCTCATCTCTACAATAAATAAAAAATTAGCCAGGTGTGGTAGTATGCGCCTGTAGCTCCAGATATTTGGAAGGTTGAGGTGGAAGGATCTCCCGAGCCCAGTAAGTTGAGGCTGTGGTGGTCAGGAGCATGCCACTGTACTCCAGCCTGGGCGAGACTGAAACTCCAACTCAAAAAAAAAAAAAAAAATTATATAATTTTTTAAATGGTTTGAAATAAATTAAATATCCAATAAGAGAAGGTTGTTAAAGTGTAAACAAATTTCCCTTTTCTGTTTGTTTGTTTATTTGGTTTTGAATAAACGTAGACGTTGACCTTCCTGGTTTTCACCCTTGAAACATATATTTTCCTTATCTGAGTTTCTTTCTCAGGAAACTGTCCTTATGACCTATAGGATCAAAGACCTGTAACTCATTAGATTGCAGCATCTAGACAATGAAATACCCCATCCCTTCCTAATCTGTTTACTAACTCCTTTTCCTTACTCCCCCCTAATTACTGTTTTCTACATACCTACCTCACTATATAAACCCCTGACTTCAGTGACTCATGAAGACAATTTTAAAAATGAATCTCCTGTTTTCCTTGGTTGATGTCACCCAAATAAAAAGCCTTCTGCCCTGGCAATACTTGTCTCAGCATTGGACTTTCTGAGGAACAAGCAACAGGACCCCAACTGAACCCCTGGCATTTTGGTAACACTATCTCCATCTAGATTGCTCACTTCCACTTCACACAGGTATTGGCTCAAAAATCACCTTCCCTGCTCACGTTGTTTAAAAGCCTGGCCCCTACTTGAAACCTGCCCTCAAGTGCAGCATCCCATTTTCTAAACAGACCCAAGTACTTCTGTTGGATATATTTCTGGAATTTTCCAGGTCAAACAGTATAAAATTTTAAATTGTGTGTATTGTAAACCAAGGTACTCACCAAACAATTGTAATAATTTGTTCTTTCTACAACAGCATGCCAGACTGCTTGTTTCCTCCTACCTTACCTGTGCCAGACATCATTACTTTTAAAAATCTTTTCTTAACTTCTGGGTGAAAAATGGCATCTCACTGTTTTAACTTACTTTCCTTTGATTATGAGTGAGGTAATCATCCTTATAGAATTCTTGGCTATTGTGTTTCTTTTTCTGTGAGCTTCTATTCATACTATTGCTCATTTTCTACTGTGCTTCTCATCTTTTTTATCTATTTATAAAAGTTATTTGCACATCGTAGAAATAAATTGTCTATTATATGTATTTACATATTTTCCTCCTATATTTCATTTTCCTATTGACTTTATTTGTATGTATTTTCCATAGAGAAGTTTTAATTTTTATGTAGTCAAATTTATACTAGCAGAACATTTTGATATTATAGAAATTTCTGTGATCTTTATAGCATTCTACACTATTCTTTTGTACCTTGTCATAATTACATAGCTTCATAACAGTCCAGTATATCTCTGGACTGGAAAAAAAAAATCTCACAAAGGTAGCAGAAATTTCACTGGAGCCAAATCTATGTCCAACAATGAGATTCATACCTGTCTGAAATACTGTTGGAGGGTCCTACCATGAAGGCCCAAGGTTTTTCTCGTGGAAAATTATATGACCTAGCAAGAGAAGTTCAGACCAATAAGCTTGACACAATAACAAGCTTCAGTTTCCAGAAGAAATGTAGCTCCCCTGGAACTCATTTTTGGCTCCTAAAGGGATGAGTCTGTAAGCAGAAAATCCTGCTGTCACTGTAGCCCACCAGTACCTTAGTGGAAGGTGTTCCTCTAATAGCATGCAATGTAAATGGAGAAAGGAAGCATTGTTTCTTATTCTGAGAACACTGCACAGTTCATCAAGGGCCTCAGAGCAACAGAAGCTTTGGCAGGAGCATTAGCAAACAGCTCTAGGTTTCTCTATGCTTGACTGAGGCAGCAATGCTCAGCAGAAGCAAGATTTCTCAGTGGAGAGGACAATAGCATTTCACATGCGGTGGTGGCACCACAAGTTACACTGATCCTGGGAGATCTTGTTGATAGCCCTGGAGGATGAGTGAAGGGGGCAATCTAGAAAGAGTCAGAGGAGAAGGAGAATGAATAATGGGCAGCAAAAGAATCACCCCAGAAGAGATAGCCTGCAGAGAGAGCTTACACTAGATTTAACTATCTACATGGAGAAGTTTGAATGAGTTTCACATAAGACAACGAAGCTTAAAAAGCATAAAGCTAGTTCAAATACAATTTAAAACATTTTAAGTTACAGGGTTTTTGTGGCCTATGTGAGAAAAAGACATTGGGAAAGGAATGGAAAAGGAATCCTGAGGCGACACATACACAACTGGTTGACATGTCAGATGCAATAAGGGTAAAGATAAGTGCAATCAAGAATTACCATGAGCTCACTTTGCTGTGTTGCATGAGACTGAAATTAGTTAAATTAACTTTTGGTTACGGTTGTCATGTTTTCTTATCCAGCCAGAGTTGGGTGGGATATGAGTGACAGTGCTGGTGATCCTGGGAACAACTTTCACTTGGCAGAAGGCAGGACAAGAGCCAGCTACCATCTCTGTCTGCCCTCCACAGTGACTCTGGGGGAACAGCACATGCAGAGCTGATGTTCAAGCCCTGGTGTTCTGAGATCCAGCATGAATAAAGCAAATTGCTTAAAGCAGGCTGTATAGACCCAGATAAAGGGGAATGAGAGACATGGTAAGTAGTTCTAGCTGTCATCCAGTAGATTACAAGCTCCCTGACATCACAGACTATTTTTTTCTCTTTCTTTTTTTTTCCTTTTTAAAATTCTCAGTCTTTAATACTGTGCCTGGCACAGTGTAGGCTTTCACCAAAGATTTGGTGAACTGATGTCAGATTTAATTCGTGTCTGTACAACATCAATCCTAGGAACCCTGCCTGAGGAAGTCATTAGACACCAGATCTCGACTGACATTGTAAAGAGCCAGAACTCCTAGAACTCAGCTCCTAGTTTTCTCCCAATAAAGACAGGACAAGAGTGAATAAGATTTGGGGAAACACCACTAAAAACCTGTAAGATTGATTCTTCTTTATAATGAAAATGAGATTAGGAGGGTATGCTATGATTGAATTTTACATAATTACAACCCTATTATTAGATAGATTCTGGCGTCTTTCTCAAATCTGGGAAGCCCAGAAGTAGGATCACTTCACATAACTTAAAATAAGTAGTTTTAATGACGTAGAACAAGTTGTGAAAGTTTATTTAAGCTTTCATGTGGTGAAGAACTAAATACATTAAAGAAGAATTTAGTGAAATATTTTTTTAAAAAGCAATTCATACAGTTTTTAAGGAAAATTAAGAATTTCAGAAACATGTTCCTAAGTGTCTGAAGGGTTAAATTTGCAGACTCAAAGGGTAATTAAGAAAGCGTGTGGCTTGGTGTCAGGTAGGGGTCAGACTGCCTGAATTCAATGCCCAGCTCCACTATCACTGACTTTGAGTAAACTGGCTTGATTCTCTTTATCTATGCTTCTTGATCAGTAATAAATAGATACTGGTGGTATCATTTTCATAGAGACATATATAGGACCATTTGAAATATTGCCTGGCATATAGTAAAGATTTAGTAAATATTAGTTGTTAATAAAGAAAACTAGATTGTTTGAGGTATCATCTTGTTTTTTAAGAAATTAAAATGTTGGGTTGACATTTTCTCTTGCAAAATTTTCCTCTGAACTAGAGATGAAAGATAAAATAAAACCAAGACATGGCCAGCATGAATGACGCTATATCTGCTCTGATCTTGCTCATTAAGTAGCTTAATCTCTCACATCCAGCGAACAGGGTATAACAGCCCAATTGGTGGTGAAAGGTCAGGGGTAGAGTCATCATTGTTAGAAAATAAAAGTACACAATGCTCAGCTAAATTTGAATTTCAGATAAATTATGAACAATTTTTTGGTGTAAGTGTGTCCCATGCAATATTTGGAACATAGTCTCAATAATTATTTGCTGCATATTTGAAATTAAAGCTTAACTGTGTATCTTGTATTTTATCTGGCAACACTAGTCTGATGTGCGGCAGTCTCTGCAGGTTTATGAGGCCATCACATCTTTGGGAGGTTTTGTCTTACCCTCATGATTTAATATAGTTTGATTTTTTTTCCCATCCTGAATCATATTTTATTCATGTGTCTGCCCACATCCAAAGTTTAAAAAAACATTTGCAGATAATTAAAAAAACAGTTTATTTTGTTCTATGGTTAAAGTAGTACAAGCTTTGACCTCTATTTTTATTTCTGGCAAATTGTAATATCTAATACAAGAAATCGTTAAGTAAGCCCTGGAAGAATAGATGATTTATATTCTACAATTTACTAAATATTTTAATATAAATGAAAGAAAACTCATTTTACAATTTTCAAATGACATTTACATAATTTGTGGTGTTATTTTGTATTGGCAACGTATTTAGTATGTACAATCACTAAATACGTTGCCAATACAAATCCTAAATTCTAAATGCCATTTAGAATCCTCAAATTCTGTGGAAACAGCCATGAAAGTTCATCCTATTTACCTAAAAAGGAACTAAGTTATTTCTCTTTCTTTTCCAATTATTTTTACTGTGGTTAAATATACATAACATAAAATTTACCATCTTAACCATTTTTAAACACACAGGTCAGTGATGCAATATTCATATTCACACTGTGTAACAATCACCACTTTCTCTCTCCAGAACACTTTCATCTTGTAAAACTAAAACTCTATGCTTATTAAACATTAACTCTCCATTATCCTGTTCTACTAGCTCTGGACAACCACCATGCTACTTCCTGTCTATATCATTTTGACTATTCTAAGAACCTCATATAAGTGGTATCTTGCAGTTTTTCTCTTGTTGTAACTGACTTATTTCATTAAGTACAATGTCCTCAAGGTTCATTCATGTTGTAGCATATGTCAGAATTTACTTCCTTTTTAAGACTTAATAATATTCTATTGTACATATATACCACATTTTGCTTATCCATTCATTCACCATGAACACTTGGGTTGTCTCCATGTTTTAGCTATTGTGAATAATGCTGCTATGAACATGGGTGTATAAATATTTTTCCATGACCCTGCTTTCAATTTATTTGGATAGATACTTAGAAATGGAATTTCTGGATCATATGGTAATCCTATTGTCAATTTTTTGAGGACCTGCCACACTGTTTTCCACAGTGGCTATAACACTTTAAATTCCCACCAAAAATGCACAAAGGTTTTAAAAATGTTTCCACATCCTCACCAATACTTATGATTCTCTGTTTAGTTTTGTTTTTTAATAGTAGCCATCCTAATAAGTGTGAGGTGGTATCTCACTGTAGTTTTGATTTGCATTTCCCTAATGATTAGTGATATTGAGCATCTTTAATGTGCTTATTTGCCATTTATATATTTTTCTTCCGTCTTGGGCATACTAATAAGTTTAGTTGCTTTAGGTAGTTCCATATATCTCAAAGACCTTGTTCATTTTTTAAATTATTTTTTCTTTTTATAATTTATTTATTATAGGGTTGTGGGGTATAAGTGAGGATTTACTACATAAGTAGGCTGCATGCAATTGAAATTTGGGCTTTTAGGCAGCCCTCACTGCTTCTGGTGGTGGATCAGGTAAACTTTGTGTTGTCACATGCTCCATGTCCTGCTCCCTCCCTCCCCTAGCAGTGCCCAGTGACTGCTCATCCCACCCTTGTACTAATGTGTCTAGTGTTCAGGGCCCACTTATGAGTGAGAACATGTGGTATTCAGTTGTTTTTGTGATAGTTCACTTGATATGATGGTGTCCAACTGCATCCAAGTTGCCGTAAAGCCCATGATTTTGGTCTTCTTTATGGCTGCATAATACTCCATCATGTATATGTATCACACTTTCTTTACCCAGACCACTTTTTGCTGGGCAGCTGGGTTAATTTCATGTTTCTGCTACTATGCATAGTGTGTTAATAAATGTGCACGCACAGGTGACATGAACAGACACTTCTCAAAAGATGACAAACAAGCAGTTAACAGACACATGAAAACATGCTCAGCCTCATTAATCATCAGAGAAATGCAAATCAAATGCTACAATGAGATACTACCTAACTCTGGTAAGGATGACTATTATTAATAAGTCAAAACAAAACAAAACAAAACAAACGCTGGCATGACTATGGAGAAAAGGGAACGCTTCTACACTGTTGGTGGGAATGTAAGCTAGTCCATCCTCTATGGAAAGCAGTGTGGTAATTTCTAAAAGAACTGAAAATTGATCTTCCATATGATCTAGCAATCTTTCTCCTGGGAATATACCCTGAGGAAAATAAATCGCTCTTTTTTCTTTATTTTTGTTTGACTGAATTACTTTAAAAGGCCTGTCTTCCAGTTCAGAGATTCTTTCTTCTGATTGGTCTATTCTATTGTTGAAGCTTTCCAATGTATTTTATAATTCCTTCAATGCTTTTTTTGAGTTAGAGAATTTCTTTCCTCTTTTTAAAAATTAAAGATATCTATCTCCTTGGTAAATTTCTCATTCATATCCTAAATTTATTTTTAATTTTCTTTGTATTAACTTTTAGATGTCTCTTGCAACTCATTGAGCGTCTTTAAAATCAATATTTTGAATTCTTTATCTGGCATTTCAAGGATTCCTTTTTGATTAGGATTTATTGCTAGAGAATTACTGTGATCCTTTGAGAATGTCATAATAGCCTGCTTTTTCACGCTTTCTGTACCTTTTCATTGATTTTTGCACCTCTAGAGTAACGTCACTTTTTTAAAAAAAAAAAAAGCAGAATTTATTGAGAGGACGGAAAAGCTGCCACAGTGGAAGGGGACCCGAAGGGGTTGCCCAACTGTAACTTCTTATATTTTAATTTACTTTTATAGGGGAGAACTTTTTTGAAGCCCTTGAAGATGTGATTATGATGTAAGTTGTTATATATTTGACTTTACTTCTGGGTTTTGTACAATTTCAAAGACTGTGAGAGTTCCTGGGATATAAATAACATTAGTTGGTGATTTTCTCAAATGTTCGTAGTAGTTGTGGTGTATCCAGTGAGTGAGAGGGCTCACTAGCTCCTGAGCAGCAGGGTGGCATAGATAGCGGGGTTAGCCATGCTTGTGATATTTTCTTGTTCCTGAGTGCTATGCTCTTATGTCAGCAGTTTTAATGGACTGTATGGGTGGACCTCCAGGTTAGTAGGTGGTGCTTGCAGGTAAAAGCCTGCTGCAGTGGTAACAAGTAGGGTTTATGCATGAATTGCATTAGCTGGGAGAAGTGCTCGGTGTTCCAGGTGGTGGGTAGGGCCATGGAATGCCCAGGGACCTGGGTCCTGTTTTCCATGTTATGGTATGAGAGCAGAAGGTGGGTACAACTGGACAGACCAGAGAATCTTGCACTCAGGCACTCCAGTGGAAGGAGCAAGCATCCTAATGGGGCAGGTGCAAGCATCCCAATGCCCATGTGAGAGGCAACTGCTGCTTCATCAGTCTTAACATAGGAAAGAAGGGACAGCGCCAATACCAGTCTTGACCACTGTGAGTGAAACTTGCTTCTTTCTCATGAACCAGATCCAAAGGACTCACTTCTTATCCTGACTATGGCAAGCAGCTGGGATATTTAGACAATGCACTATGCTTCTAGTTGGCAAGGAGGCCCTGGGTCTTAGGAGTCACTGCCTGGATCAATATCACTTCTTTGCAGCAACTCTCCTCTGGATCAGAACCAGGGATGATAGGAACCTGGTTTAAAGGTCACTGGCTGGAGCCTATGCTGAGCTTGATATCTTGCATCTGACTGCAGGAATCCCTTCTGTGCTCAAATGCCTGTTCTCCGTGCTCCTGGCCAGAGTCTCTCTAAGGCCAAAGGATGCCACTGCTGCGAGCTCCCAGATCCCACATAGCTTACTAAGGGCTAGGATCAAGGATGGTATTCTACTGTAGATACCCTGGTCTCGGGGACTGTGTGGGACACTTGCTAGAGCAGTTCCTTCTCATAGTCTCCTGGTCACTCCTCATGTTAGATCCAGAGCTTTGGAGAGTCATAGTGTTCTACTGTGGTCTGGGTTGCATAATTCTCCAATGGGAAAATGGACCACAGAGACTCATTCAGTGTCTCTCATATTGGGAATTCATACCCAATTTTCAGCCAGTCTTCGGCAAATGGGCTGCTTGTCCTCATCCTCCCTCCAAGATTCTAGCTTTTCCTTTCATTTTCCTGAAAGGACATAAATAGACATAAATAAATTGTAATAGATTGAATTCCCATGTTTCTTCTAGGATAAATGTCCAAAGTGTGATCATCTAAACACTATTGTGGCTCTTATAAGTGGATGAGGTATTCTGGAAAAGCCTCTAGTCACTCATCTTGGGAAAAAAAAACCCCTGCCACTTTTGTTTTTATAGTGCCTTTGGAGAAATGTCTACTCGTGAGTCAAGTCATTTGTCCTTTTTTGTGGAGGGAGGGGTCTCAGTCTGTTGCCCAGGCTGGAGTGCAGGGGCATGATCACTGTACACTGCAGCCTCGATCTCCTGGACTCAAATGATCCTCCTGTTTCAGCCTCCTGAGTAGCTAGTGCTAAGCGCACCACCATGCCTGGCTAATCATTTCCCCATGTTTAAAACAGGTTGATTGTTTTGTTTTTATTAGGTTTTATGGAGTTCTCTAGTTTTTGACTTAGTTGTCTTTGTCTTTGCTGTCATATCTGAAAAATCACTGCCAAATCCAGTAACATGAAGCTCTTCATTCTATTTTATTGGTGTGTCTGTTTTATGCCAATACCACTGTTTTAATTATTGTAGCTTTATAGTAAGTTTGGGAGTCAGCAATTGTGAGTTCTTCAATATTGTTCTTATTCAAATTTATATTGGCTATTTGGAGTTCCTTAAAATTCCATATGAATTTTTGGATGAAAAAAAATTTCTGCAGAAAACATCATTGAAATGTTGATAAGGGTTCCACTAAATTTCTAGATTGCTTTAGGTAGTACTGACATTGTAACACTATTAGGTCTTTCAATTCATGAAAACGGTATGTATTCCCATTTATTTATGTCTTTTAAATTTTTTTCAGTAATGATTTGTAGTTTTCATTGTACTAGTTTTTTCACCTTTATGGATAAGTTAATTACTAAATATTTTATTCTTTTTGCTACTACTGTAAATGTAATTATTTTTGTAATTTTCTTGCAGATTGTTCATTGCTAATGTATAGAAATATAGCTGATATTTGTGTATTGACTTTGTATCTTGTGACTTTGCAGAGTTCATTTATTGGTTCTTAATGGTTTCTTTTTTCCTGTGGAATCTAGGGTTTCTACATATAAAATCATATCATACTGTGATCCAGAGAGATTGTATTAATCTATAAGCATGTAAATTAATGTATAAGCATTCTCTTCACCAGATCCATGCCAACATCTATTGCTTTTTGAGTTCTTAATAATGGAGGCCATTATGTTAAGTGTGTAAACTCAGGAATGGAAAACCAAATACTGCATGTGAGAGCTAAGCTATGGGTCTGCAAAGGGATACAGAGTAGTATAATAGACAATGGAGACTCAGAAAGGAGGAGGGTGGGACTGGAGTGAGAGAGGAAAAATTACCTGTAAGGTACAATTTAGATGATGGGTATACTAAAAGCCCAAACTTCACCACTATACAATTTATCCATTTATCCAAAACCACTTGTACCCTTAAAACTATTGAAGTGTGTGTGTGTGTGTGTATGTGTGTGTGTGTGTGTGTGTGTATGTGTGTATTCATATTATCTGTGAACAGAGATTATTTTACTTCTTCCGTTTCAACTTGAATGCCTTTATTTCTTTTTCCTGCCAAATTTTTTCATTAGAACGTCTAGTGTTCTGTTGAACAGAAGTGGTGAAAGTGATCAACCTTGTCTATTCCTGATATTAGAGGATAAATTTTCAGTTTTTTTTTACCATTGTGTATGGTGTTTTCATATGTGGCTTTTATTCTGTTGAGGTAATTTTCTTCTATTCCTAGCTTGCAGTGTGTTTTTATTGTAAATGGGTATTGAATTTTGTTGAATGCTTTTTCTGTATCCACTGAGATGTTTTGTATATTTGTCCCCTTCATTCTGCTAATGTGACTATTACATTGATTAATCTTTATATGTTGAACTATCCTTGCATTCCACGAATAAACCTCACTTGGCCCTGATGTATAATTATTTTGGTATGCTACTAAATTCAATTTGCTACAATTTTGTTGAGGATTTTTTCAAGAGTATTCATGAGGGATATTGGTCTGTAGTTTTCTTTCTTGTAGTATTTTTGTCTGACTTTTTATTTCTATAAAAACAGTACTAATGTCACTGTTTTCTGACTTTAGAAACTGACACTTCTCTTTTTAAAAATTATTCTGTCTTGCTAACAACTTGTCAACCTGTCAATTTTGCTGATCCTTTCAAAGAACCAACTTCATTTTCATATTTTTCTGTTGTTTTTCTATTCTCTATTTCATTCATCTCTGGCTTCAATTTGTATTCTTTCTTTCTTTCTTCTATCTTTGTGCTTAGTTTTTTATTTTTTTTTACTTTCTTAAATTGTAAACCAAGGCAGTTAACCTGAGATCCTTCTTGTTTTTTATGTAAGCACTTAGAGCTATACATTTCTCCATCAGCACTGCTTTTGCTGTGACTCATAAGTTTTGGTATGTTATGTTTTCATTTTCATTCATTGTTAGTATTTTCTAATTTTCTATGTGATTTGATGTTTGACTCACTGGTTGTTTAAAAGCATGTTGTTTAATTTTCACAAATTTGTAAATTTTACAGTTTTATGTTTGTTATTATTTCTAACTTTATTCATTTTGGTAAGAAAAAATATTCTGTATGATATCTACCTTTGAGACTTAATTTGTGGACTAACATATGAGCTGTCCTAGAAAATGTCCCATGTGCTCTTGAGAACAATGTACATGTTTTTGTTGTTGGGTAGAGTGCTCTATAATGTACATGTACATTATATCTAGTTAGTTTATAGTGTTATTTAAGTCCTCTATTTTTTAATTTATTTTCAGTCTGGTTGTTCTCATTTGAGATTGGGGTATTAAAATTTCCAATGATTATTATAGAACTATTTCTCCTTTTAGTTTCATCAGTTTTTGTTTTGTAAGTTTGCATCATATATTAGTAATTCTTCAACATAATAAAAACCATATATTTTAATGATCTGTCATTAGGTGTGTAAATTATATTTTCTGACTATATCAAAACTTTTATTAATATGTAATATTTTCCCATGTCTCTTGTAAACTTTTTTGACTTAAAATTTCAAGTCTGGGTGACAAAGTGAGACTCCAACTCAAAAAAAAAAAAAAAAAAGGAAAGAAAGAAAAAAGAAAAAGTTCAAGTCTATTTTGTCTAATATTAGTATAGCTGCCCCTTATTCCCTTTTGGTTACTATTTGCAAAAAAATATATTTTTTCATTCTTTCACTTTAAGTCTATTTGTATCTTTGGATCGTAGGAAGCATATAGTTGGATCATTATTTAAATCTGTCCTGCCAG
Organism: Cephalopachus bancanus; assembly: GCA_027257055.1. Taxonomy (NCBI): domain Eukaryota; kingdom Metazoa; phylum Chordata; class Mammalia; order Primates; family Tarsiidae; genus Cephalopachus; species Cephalopachus bancanus. Next base: position 2,359,755 of record JAPVLO010000251.1, on the reverse strand, counting down.
TATTTGTCTTTTGATTGAAGAATTTAATCCATTTACATTTAGAGTAATTGCCGATAAAGAGGGACTTATGTCATTTTGGTATTTGTTTTATACATGTCTTATAACCTTTTTGTTTCTCATTTTCTATATTTCTGTCTTCTTTTGTCTTTAATGAATTTTTGGTAGTGATAACTTTACATTCCTTTCTCATTTCTTTTTGTATGAATTTTATGGCTATTTTCTTTGAGTTTCCTTAAGGATTACATTTGCTATCCTAAAGTTATAACACTTTAAGTTAAATTCATAGCGGCTTAATTTCAATAACATACAAAACCTCTGCTCTTTTATCAACTCTGTCCCCATCCCTTTTAATTGTTGATATCACAAAATTGTTTATGTACTATGTATCTTAAAACACAAGCTAATGATTCTTTGAAATACATTATTCTTTTAAATCATTTAGAAAACAAAAATTGTAGTTACAAACTATTGTTGCAATAATAATTGTTATAGTTGCCTATGTATTGAATTTATTGAGTTCTTTGCTTCTTCACATGGTTTTGGGTTATTGTCTAATGTCTTTTTATTTCACTCTGCCACCATGTTTTTCATGCTATTGTCTCATAATTGGCATAAGAGCACAGATTCCTACTATTTGGGAGACAGAGGTCTTTTTGCCTACCCTGACTTCTACAAGCTGTATGCAGGTTGCTTGGTTAATTCATACATAGCTGCCTGCCAGGGGCTGGGAGTGAGGACAGGTGGCTGCAACTTTGCAGAGAATTAAGATTGACCAAAATTAACTGCAATTGATCATCCAAGGCTTTGCAAGTCACAAGCCTCCAATAAACCTCAGAGTTCCAAAATAGTTACATCAAACAGATTCTGCCATTGCAAAGGCTTAGGGACCCTTTGAGCATTTCTTGCAAGGTAGGTTGAGGCATAACAAACTCCATCAGCTTTTGTTTATCTAGAAATGTCTTAATTTCTTTCTTACTTTTGACATCAGTCTGCCAAATATAGGATCCTTGGTTGAAAGGTCTTTTTCTTTTTTTTTGAGTTGGAGTCTCACTCTGTCACCCAGACTGGAGTGCAGTGGCCGCTCCCAGCCACCGCAGCCTCGACCTGCTGGGCTCTGGAGATCCTTCTGCCTCAACCTTCCAAGTAGCTGGAATTACAGGCATGTGCTATCACACCCAGATGATTTTTTGATTTATTGTAGAGATGAGGTCTTGCTGCCCAGGTAAGTCTCGAACCCGGGGCTCAGGCAATCCATTCACCTCAGCCTCCCAAAGGTGCGGGATTACAGGTTGAGCCACCGAGCCTGGCTGAAAGGTCTTTTTCTTTTAGCACTTTGAATATATTGGTCCACTGCTCTCTGGTCTCCAAAGTTCTGATGAGAAATCTGCTGATCATCTTCTTGAGAATCCCTTATAAAGGATGAATTCCTTCTCTCTTGCTGTTTTCAAGATTATCTCTTTGTTTTTCAAAAGTTTGATTACAAGATGGCTTGGTTTGGGACTTTGAGCTCATCATATGGGAAGTTTTCAGCCATTATTTCTGCAAATATCCTCCTGCCCTTATCTCTTTCTTTTCTCTTTCTCAGATTCCCACAATGTGTATGTTGGTTTGCCTGGTGGTATCTTATATGTCTGTTAGGTTTTGTTCACTTCAAACAGTTTTCTTACTATTTCTCAAACATGATGATTTTCATTTTCCTATCTTCAAGTTTGCTATTCTTTTGCCTGCTCAAATCTGCCTTTAAATTATTCTAGTGAACTTTTTTTATATCAGTAATTGTATTTTACAGCTTCAAAATTTCTTTTTTTAGGTTTTCTATTACTTTATTGATATTTTCATTTTGTTCATACTTTTTTTAACTTTCTGCATATTTTCCTTTAGCTATTTGTGCATCTTAAGACAATTGTTTTAATGTCTTTGTTTAGTTGATTTTCCATCAGTTCATTTTCAGGAACAACTTCTGTGTGTGCTTTTTTGTTTCAATGGGTCATACTTTCCTGTTTGTGTGTGTATGCATGTATTTTGTGATTTTTGTTGAAAACAATTTTCAATCTTGTTGAATATAATGTGATAAATCTGGAATCAGATTGTCTGTCTTCACCAGGTTTTTTATGTTTTTGTTTTCATGGCTGTAGGCTGTCTTAGTGCCAAGGATCAGCCTGAGATATAAATTTAATATCTTCTCAGGGCTTTTCTTAGCCACGCACAGTCACTTTCTAGTTTTCTATATGCAACTACTTTTGAATATTCTAGTCTTCAATGTCAGAATTTCAAAAGTGGGAAAAGAGAAAAATGAGGTGGGAGGATGATGCTGGTCCTTTAAATCCCTTAGAAATCTTTTCAGGCAGAAGGGGAAGGGTGTGCAACAATGGGAGGGAGTTGCAACAACAGTCACCCATTTGTCTACATCTCTATGATCAGAAGTCACAATTGGCATCAGAGCACAGATTCCTACTATTTGGAAGACAGGGGTCCTCTTGCCTACCCTGACCTCTACAAGCTGTATGCAGATTGCTTGGTTAATTCATACATAGTTGCCTGCCATGGGGCTGGGAGTGAGGGTGGGTGGCTCCAACTTTGCTGAGAATTAAAATTGACCAAAATTAACTGCAATTGATCATCCGAGACTTTGCAAATCACAAGCCTCCAATAAACCCCAGAGTTCCAAAATAGTTACATCCAACAGATTCTGCCACTGCAATTTTTGTTAGATTCCTGGTGTTTCCTACTTGACCATCTTCCCAGAATCTTCAATTGGGACTATTATCTCTTAATAAGAAGGAAAGTCAGCACCCCAGAGAGAAAGTCTATTTAAAGAAAAATTGTTGACTGCTTAAGCATGGTAGTAGCATTTTGTATTCTGTTGAACATTCTTTGAAGGAATACTTTAATTTGAGATTGTCAAAGAAGAAGCAGGGAGTATAAAGATCATATGTTAACTTTATATTCCCATGGGACTTCTTAACATTATATTGAGTTACCTGAAAAAAATACTGATTTTTAAAAATATTTGTCTCTATTTTGATGCTGCCTCTTCAGAGTTCAAGATACTTTCCATAATATCTCTCTTTTCCCAGTGATGCCACTGTGAGTAAAGTAAGTCTCTAATGTTATTATCATCCAGTCTTGCCTAGTTTTTTACACCTTGGGTCAGCCAGGATTCCAGCAAGTGAGCCTTTTAAAATTCAAGGCCTGTGTTTACATCGGAAGATGATATCTCTGTGTAAATTCAGAAGGATAATGTATTTTTTATTTTCCATTTTGTTTTATTTCTGAAATCTAGCAGAACACTCATATGATGAAGAAAACAGAGTAAATGAAGGAGAAGGAGAAAAATGAATAACATCTAGTTTACAAGGTTGATGCACTTGCTTGAGTATGTTGTGGAAAGGGAGAACTGAAATCCTCTGCCACAACCTTGACAAGACAGAGAAGTTATTTAAAAGAAGCAAGACAAAGAGAACAGGAAGTTTGATCATTGTTTCGGAAATGAAAGAAAATAGAACCACAGAAAGTCACACTAAAGACAACATTCCCTACCTAACGCATCTAAGAAAAATAAAATCTATAGTCACTGTTCTTAAGAGCATGTAAATTTATATGTTGTCACACTATCTATGGTCAGTGTCAGGTGTCACTTTGTATTTTGATAAGACTGGAATGAAAAGGGAAAGTGGATGTAGGAGATATCAGTTCTTATCCCTGTGATTTGGTACACATCTGTGGCACCAAAAAGTACCTTCTTAAAGCAGTGGCTGTGCTTTCAGTTTTGTAGGACTTCCTAAAATGTCAGGAAACATAATAGACATATCAAAGTTGGAGAAAAGTTGCATTATTTAAAACTCAAATGTGGGTTTGTGGTGGTCATTTTTTTTCCTGTTTTTTCCCAAAAAATTCAGAACAGGAAGCAGGAAGATGGGCTTTTATGACAGGACCGTGAACTTACATCTGGCTTCTCTAACATAACTGTTGGTCAGTCTTGTCCTGTAATAGCTTCCAGTACATTTAGGGAGGAGAGTTTTTTTTTTTTTTTTGAGTTGGAGTCTCACTCTGTTGCCCAGGCTGTAGTGCAGTGGCATGCTTACGGCCAACCCAGCATCCACCCGCTGGGCTCAGGTGATCCTTCCGCCTCATCCTTCCAAGTAGCCAAAACTATAGTCACGTGCTACCACCCAGCTAATTTTTCAATTTATTGTAGAGATGAGGTTTTGCCAAGTTGCCCAGGCTTGTCTCAAACCGTGGGTTCAGGCAATCCTTTTACCTCGACCTCCCAAAGTGCTGGAATTACAGTCTTGAGTTGCCGTGCCCGGCCTCTTCTTTCTACTCCTAATGTTTTCTTTCCTGTGGATGAAGTCTCACTAGAATTTCACTAGTTTCTTGCCTCTGTCCCCTCTCTCTTGTTCTCTAGAGGAGATGTGACTTAATTTCATTGGGAATCTGGAGAGAGAAACCTAACTTGTAAACTCTAATTTTTCCTCTTTCTTACTCTTGGGAGCAAATCTAGCCACAGAAGTCGTTTGCCCTTGTTTATGTCAAATTTAGCAGTAAAGATTGGGAAGAACTGTGGTTATAATCTGGGAGGGAAAATCTGTATGTTTTGGAAATTTAGTATAAGAAAGTCTATTTCCTTACAGACACATCTATATTCTCCAATATCATCTTCGTCAGAATAAGGTGTTACTGAATAAAGCTAATGTGTATGATATGTTAGGTGATCATTGACATGTATTTTTTAATTTTAATCTTTACAGCCTATGTGCTCTTGTTATCCATTTTTTAGATGAGGAAAGGGAAACAGAAAAGTTAAGAAATTTGTGACTGGTCACAAATAGTGGTATTTAATATCTGGTAAATTGTGGAACCAGGACTTACCACAAGGTGGTCCCTACATCACCCTGCTATATCACCCTCATATTAATTTCACACATGTAATTTCCATTTGACTACACTATTTTCTCTAGGTCACCCAATGTTTTTAAAAAGTTATGAAAAATACATCATTTATAGATGCAAATTGTAATGCTTGCTAAGTCCCTATTTGTTCTTCCTGATGCTCTTTGGCACCTTATGTCAGTGTAGGCACTAGAGTACATCCTGCAAAGAAATCACAAGATAAATGAAATTCAAAGGGAAAAGTGAACCAAACCAGAAACATTGTGGGGCAGGAAAAGAAAACTGAAACAGAAAGCCATCAAACCAAGAGCTGAGAATTGTACCTAGAACCCGGAAACAGAATGAAAGAGTCTCCTGAGCAAAGAGGTCTGTCACAGAGTCCTGTAGTACAATGAGACTTGATCCCAAATTCTGTTTGGAAGGAAAAATACAATTACTACATTTTTGTGTGATGTTTTACCAAAACAGCTTCAGAAACAGATTGAAAAATTCTCAAGCAACAGCAGCATGAAAATGGGATACTAGTTTCTGTGGCATGTGTGCACTTTGCAGAAAGGATTCATGGAAAACACAGCTGTCTTTTAGATCCATCTGGCTAGAAAGCAGGTTTCAAATTTTTACTGCTAGAAAATTGCTTGTAATTTTATATACATTGGGGAAAAGTAGGCACTTTGTAGTGTGAGTGCTTAAATATCCCAGACCAGTTGCAGTGTGAGGATGCAGTATGATAGAATTTGTGCTCCAAATGCAAAGCGTGGCTGATTTTATGTTGTTAACTATTTGGAACCTATCACAGAAAAGTCTTGGAGGAATTTAATTTGAAGAGAGCTGAAAATTGTTAAGTATTTAGGAAAATGATCAGAAAGGCCATAAAGAAGTCTCTTCTATCAACCTTGCTTTATGAAAAGTAAGCAAAAACACTACTATGAAGCTAACTGAACACCAACTACTTGGAAGGTGCATGCAGAGTTTTCACCTCTCAAAAGAAAGACATAACCTGGATTTCATTTTTGCTGTAGAGAAGTTAATTAGGGTTGATATTGTGGATGACTTTAAACCAAAATAGAATGAAGAATATCACAAAGATGCTAAATGTGTATGTGCTTCATAAAAGACACATATGGGAATAAATCTAGTATTAACTTCTAAGTCCATAGAAGTAATTTTCTTTAATGAAGGTGTGACAGGGATCTCATTGCCAGAAGCAGAATGAAGTTAACCTCAGTATCAGGAAACTTGCATCCAATCACAGCCCGGAACTAAGCACTGTGAACCAGGTGATGAAGTAACCAGTCTACAGTCAGGTGCTTCATAGGGTTTCTCCTGAAAGACAGGTGAGAAAGAAAAGTTTGGATTTGAATGTTGGTAGAGTATCAGTGTTTGAGGAAATCAAAGTTTAAACACAAATGCGATGTTCAAGGGAATCAAATGAAAAGAGTATATTAAGAAACCACAGGTAAATCATTTGCATTGATGAGCCACAAGTAAGGCAAGCATGTTCTTTCCTTAAAGCGGACAAAAACTCAGAGCAGTTGGGGCCAGGTCAGACTTCAGATTTCAGCTCCTGAAGGAAAAAAGGCATTTTGAAGCCTTGACATAAGACTTCTCATCTTGTCTCTTGAGGAAACTTGTCCTTCAGAAGAAGTGACTGGAGAGATATTTGACATAAGAGAAATCACTGGTCATCTCTTCCATACAAAAAAATTACCTGAGATTCTTTTCAAATGAAAATAATTGTGAGGGAAGTGGTATTAACAATAAATAAGACATGATTCCAGATGTGGAAGAGATCACTGGGGCTGGATAGAGAATAACTAGGGTAGGGATTTGGGATGAAAGGCTCAGTAGGATGAGAAACAAGACGAGAGAGGATGTTAGTTATGAATTTGTGGCTACTGATGTAGGCAATGGGCATAAGGAAGTCCCTCAATCACAATTTTCTCTCACTTACTTGTATTGAGAAAATTCATTTGGAAAACAAGCACATATTTTGATAATTCAAGCATCTTAATTCACAGTATCTTAGTTTGGCTCCCCTAAAAGTAGAACCTAAGACAAAAATTGGGGTGCAAGTTGATTATTTGGGAGATAACCAGGATCACTGGTAGGAGAGATGAGAAGTGAGACAGAGAATAAAAGGTGAATGATGGTACCAGCAACCAAAGTGGAAGGCTAGAACTTAGTCTTACAGGAAAACTCCAGGAAATGTATAAAACATACTTAGAATTTTCTAACCTCAGAGGGAGGGAACTGGTGTATTTACATACCAGTTCCCTAGCATTCCTATGGATGCTGCAGGCTGGTGTTAATCCCCTAACACTTCTGACTGATTTCTTGCACCATTCAGGTCTTCACAGATCTGGAAGCAACTTCAGGCATAGAGATGCTGTGTAAAGTCCTAGGAGTTCTTTCAGAAAATACCAAAATGTCTTTCAAAGAGGTTGCACTAGTTTGCATTCCCACCAGCAGTGTAGAAGCATTCCTTTTTCTTTGCATTCTCACCAGCATCTATTGTTGCTTGTTTTATTAATGATGGCCATTCTTACTGGGGTTAGGTGGTATTGCAATGTGGTTTTGATTTGCATTTCTCTGATGATTAGTGAGGCTGAGCATGTGTCTGTTGGCTGCCTGCCTGTATATCTTCTTTTGAGAAGTGTCTATTTATGTCTTTTGTCCATTTTTGAATAGGGCTGTTTGTTTTTTTTTTTCCTTTCAGTGTGTTTAAGTTCCTTGTAGATCCTGGCTGTTAGATATTTTTCAGATATACAGTTGGCAAATATTTTTTCCTATTCTGTGAGCTGTCTCCCTGCTCTCTTGATGGTTTCTTTTGCTTTGCAGAAGGTCATCAGTTTGATGAGGTCCCACTTGTCTATCTTATCTCTTATCGTATGGGCACTTGGGGTTTGATCAGGAATTGGTTGTCAGTTCCAATTTCCAAAAGGGTGTCTCTTGCATTTTCTAAGATTCTTATAGTTTGAGGTTTTATGTTTAGGTCTTTAATTCATTTAGAGTTAATTTTTGTGTATGGTGATAGGTAGGGGTCCTGTTTCAGTCTTCTGCAAGTGATCAGTCAGTTTTCCCAGCACCATTTACTGAATAGGCTCTCCTCTCCCCAGTGGTTGTTGTTGGAGGCTTTGTCAGAGATGAGTTGGTTGAGATTTTGCTTCTGGAATCTCTGTCCTGTTCGATTGGTCCATATGCCTGTACTTGTACCAATACAGGGCTGTTTTGATTATTGTAGTCTTATAGGAAACTTTGAAGTCTGGAAGTGTGACACCTCCTGCTTTGTTTCTTTTGCTAAGGATTGTTTTGGCTATTCATGGTAGTTTATGTTGCCATGTGAGTTTCTGTATTGTCATTTCAAGGCCTGAGAAGAATGAGGTTGGTAATTTAATGGGTATTGAGTTGAATCTGTAGACTGCCTTTGGTAGGATGGACATCTTAGCAATGTTGACTCTTCCTATCCCTGAACATGGAATATTTTTCCATTTGTCTGTGTCTTCTTGAATTTCTTTGAGCAGTGTTTTGTAGTTCTCATTGTAAATGTCTTTCACTTCTCTGTTTAGGAAGATGCCGATGTATTTTTGTATGTGCACATTTTTGTATGTGACTATTTTGAATGGGATTGTGCTTCTGAAAGAACTAGAAATTGGCCATCCGTATGACCCAGCAATCCCCCTATTGGGAATATACCTAGAGGAACTCAAATCATTCTACAAAAAAAGTTACTGGCACACACGTTTGTTGCAGCTCTGTTCACAGTAGCAAAAACATGGAACCAACAATGCTGCCCATCAAAGCTGAATGGATAAAAAAATGTGGAACATATACATAATGGAATATTATGCAGCCATAAAGAAGAACAAACAGATGGACTTTGCAGTAACTTGGATGGATTTACAGTCTGTCATACTCAGCGATCTATCACAGAAACAAAGAACAGAGTACCATATGTTTTCACTCATAAGTTGACCTTGAACAATTATCATAATACCATAAGAAAGGGTTTGGCAGTAGTAGGAAACTGCCAGGGGAAGGAGGGTGAGATTGACAGTTGAGGGAACCTGCCAGGGGAGGGAGGGGTACACCTCATTAACAGGGTACTGCATAATGAACATTTGTATACCTAACCCTGAATTATACCCCACATCTTTAAAATAAAAAAAGTTTTAAAAACTCCTAGAGGTTTGGGTAATGATAGCATCTATTATGAGTGGATTAAGACTTATTAGTCTTTCTAATTCAACATGAATTACTTGAATCCAATTGCTCTTTTTGTTTGTTTCTAAATAAGAGATTAAAAATTTTGATGGGCTTATATAAAAGGTGAATAATTTATTACTTGACAATCTGGACAGGAGGACCAAGTTTGAATTATATCTTTCTAAGTAACTCAGTGGTTCATTCCTAGTAGCTTTGTACTGACTGGTAGTTGAGTTTTTAAAAAAGTGCTGGATGGAATTTGGTAGTTCTACTATTTTTTTTCCTGAGTTTGCAAACCATGCTAGATCCTTCACTGAAGTACTATGCATTGAACTTCATAAGTGGCCACTTTGGAAAACAGTGAGTTTAATCAATATTAAAAAATAACTATGAGATAATTTGTGGATTCCCCATCATCTGGGAGTTTTCACACTAATATTCAGCTTTCATGTTCTTATTCATGCTTTTCTATTTAATTATACTCTTTGTACCAGCATGAATAATTCTTTTCATTGGAGGAAGTTATTAAATATTCACTTTTTTAATCTTCAAAATATGAATGATATAATTATAGATTCTTTGACTAATTGTCCTTTAGTTTTACTTTCAAATTATTTTGTTGGTTTCATATCAATTATTTTGGGGGATTAATGTTAATTATTTAATTTTATGTTATTAAATGGTAAGACATAAACAATGAAGTGATGATTAACTTTTTATATACTAGATAGCCTTCATTCTTAATGTTTGAATAGTATAAAATAGTATAAAATGTAGTTGTTTTGGAACTTGTGGTTGATACTTGGTTTTTAAAGTACAGCTTCTGAATAAATCTGGTCCATTCAGTAAAGGTTTTGATTATTTAATTTCTGATTAACTTTAGATTTAAACAAATGTGTCAAATTGCAAAAAAAAATCTTAAAATTCATCTGAAACCAAGAAAGAGCCCAAATAGTGAAAACAACTCCAAGCAAAAAAGAACAAAGCTGGAGGCATCACATTACCAACTTCAAATTATACTACAAGTCCATAGTAACCACAACATCATGATACTGGTACAAAGCAGACACATGGACCAACATGACAGAATAGAGAATTCAGAAATAAACCCTACAACCATCCGATCTTTGACAAAGCAGAGAAAAGCACACTGGGGAAAGGATACCCAATTCAACAAATTGTGCTAGGATAATTAGATAACCACAAGCAGAAGAATGAAATTGGATCCCTATCTCTCACCATATGCAAACATTAACTAAGGTGGATTAAATACCTAAAAGTAAGACCTAAACCATAGAAAGAAGGAAATCCTAGGAAAACCTCTTCTGCACAGTGGCCTAGGCTAATAATTTATGACTAAGACCCCAAAAGTAAATGCAATAAGAACAAAAATAAATAAATGAGAAATAGCCAGAATTTACAAATAAATCAGCAAGAAAAAACAACCCAATTAAAAAGTGGGCAAGTGACAGAACATACATTGCTCAAAAGAAGTTACACAAATGGCTAATAAACATATGAAAAAATGCTCAGTATCACTAACAATCAGAGAAATGCAAATTAAAACCATAATGAGAGACTGCCTTACACCAGTCAGTAAGGCCATAAAAAAAAATGTTGGCATGGATGTGATGACAAGGGAATGCTTGTCACTGTTGATGTAAATTACTACAACCTCTATGGAAATCAATATGGAGATTTCTCAAACAACTAAAAGTAGACCTATCATTCGATATAGCAATCCTACTACTTTGGTACCTACCCAAAAGAAACGAGATCATTATAAAAGAAGACATCTGAACTTGTACATTTTTCATCATATAATTCACAATTGCAGAGTTGTGGAACTTAAGTGCCCATCAACTGATCAATGGATAAAGAAAATTACACACACACACACAACCATGGGATACTATTCAGCCATAAAAAAGAAGGAAATATGTCTTTTGCAGCAACTTGGATGGAACTGGAGACCATTATCCTAAGTGGTGTAATGCAGGAACAGAAAACCAAATATCACATGTTCTGACTTATAATGAGAGTTAATTTGTGGGTTTGCAAGAGCATATAGGATGGGCATTGGAGACTAATAAGGGAGAGGGTGGAACAGGAGAAGAGTGAGAAATCACTTATCAGGTTCAGCCCTAGTGGGAATGATGGGTACACTTAAAGCCAAGATTCCTTCAACAGTGTACAATACACCTATGAGACAAAAACCAAAAACCAAACCAAAACAAAACAAACAAAAAAACCAACTTGTACTCCTAAAACTATTGAAAAAATATTTTTAAAATGCTTCAATTTTAGAACCACTTATACTAGAAGGAGAAATTGTGATTATGTAAATCAACCATACTAGCAAAGAACAAAACTTTTTATTTTACTAGACAACGTCACATCCCTGGATTCTTCCAATTCTATAAAAAAGATAAGAGAGAACCAAAGTAACCAAAGTAATAATTAAAGTAAATTTTGCTGCCATTCTTAACATTTGAAGTTTCAATGCAGATATGCCGGATTTAGAAAAAGAAAATAGCACAATATATCTTTTACCTAAGTAGACCAATGAAATGAAGAAAAGCAAAGGTGGTAAACTCAAAAACCTACAGAGCTAGAGTGCAGTGACACCATCATGGCACACTGTAGCCTCAAACTTCTGGGCTCAAGTAGTCCGCCTACCTCAGCTAGTATAAGTTGCTCAGACCACAGAACACACCACTACACCTGGTTATATTTTTGTAATTTTTTAATAGAGAGAGGATCTCACTATGTTGCAAAGACTGGTCTAAAACTCCTGGTCTCAAACAATCCTCCCACCACAACCCCCCCAGAATGCCAGGATTACAGGTGTGCACCACCACATTCAGTCCCACATTTTCTAATTTTTAAAAAAGTAATTATCTAGATTTTTCTGAAATTCCCTAAATTCTAAATGTGAAATACGAAATCAAATTTAAAAATACCACTCAAGATAAATAAACTCGTTTGCCGTTCCTACATAGCCAGCAGACTCCTTGGTTTTTAGGTATAAACAAAATAAAGAAAAATCTTTAAGCAGATTTCTGGACTCTGCATAGGCTTTAAGAAAACTATCAAATTTCTAAGAGTCAATGAGGAATGGGAAAGGATTTTAAAGTGTTCCAAGTTGCTTGTATAGTTTTACTTCTCTTAGCTTTAATATGAAGGCCCTAAAACCTTAAGCAGTGCACTCAAAATATCTTTGGTGAAGACTAATATTTTAAAAATTTCTATCTGTCACAGTTTGATACCTTAGAAACATACAAATATAAATGAATTATTAGAAAGGTGATGATGTGCTTGGATATTGTCAAATTGCTATAACTTTTCAAAGGCATATTCTTCATTTCTGTATTTGTCTACTTGCAGACCAGTAACTAGCAGTTGATAGACCAAGATCACACTTGAAGTAGTAAGTAGCATGCCCTAAAGCAAGAGTAACTAGGCTAGGCTTGGTGGCTCAGCCTGTAATCCCAGCACTCTGGGAGACTGAGGCGAATAGATTGCTTGAACCCATGGGTTCGAGACCAACCCGGGCAACTTTATTGTAGAGAACTCATCTCTACAATAAATCAAAAATTAGCCAGGCGTGGTAGTGCACACCTGTAGTTCCAGCTACTTGGAAGGCTGAGGAGGAAGGATCACCAGAGCCTAGCAGGTCAAGGCTGCGGTGGTCAGGAGCATGCCACTGCACTCTAGTGTGGGCGCCAGAGGGAGACTCCAACTCAACAACAACAACAACAAAAAAGCAAGAGTAACTAACATAGATATTCTTCCATAGGTTTTATAGTTTTATTATGGTCTGTGATTCCCATGTGCTATAGAATTGATGTTTATATGCCCCCAAATTTATATATTAGATTTAATACCTGATGTGATGGTATTTGGAGGTGGCTTTTTGAGAGGTGATTAGGTCATGGGAGATGCCCACATAAATGGTGTTAGTGCCATTACAAAAAGCATTTCAGAGAGTTGCCCTTCCCCTTCCATTATGTGAGATTATAATAAGAAGTCAACCATCTGTGAGCCAGGAAGAGGTTGCTCACTAGACAACAAATCTGCGGGTACTTGTTCTTGGTCTTCCCTTCCTCCAAAACCATGATAAATAAGCTTCTGCTGCTTATAAGCCTCCCAGTCTATGGGATTTAAAAAAAATAGCAGCCTGAATTGTGCTGTCTTCAAAGATGGGGTTTCTGAATTTTTAAATTTTTTTATTTCTGAGCTTAATTAAGTGCTTGCCGTATAGCAGGTGTTCAATAAATGTGTGTGAAATGAATAAATGTACTAAGGTACATAGGAACGGAAGGAAATTATACATTTTGTGAAAATAAAATATATCTTATAATTTTCATACTTTTCTGTGATACAATTCACAATTTGTAAAGAAGTAAAAACTCTTGCCATATAGTGTAGCTTCCTTGGGATGGCATCATCCCAATTAAAATTCCAAAGCCATTTAGCATAACACGTGCTAAGCTTCTTCTCTACTGCCTGAGAACTAGGAATTTGTCTGTAACCAGACCCCTTTTATATTATGACATTTTCTAATTAGCACAAAGTCAGTCTGCACAGACATAATGCTCTGCTAGATACTAGGTATGTCATCACAGAACCTAACTGTCCCATACTTCTTAAAAACTCAAAATGTTTATAAACAGAATAATAGTTTTATAAATAGAACTAGAGCGAGTTTGTTGCTCTCTTTCCTTCAGTGTTTCCAAGGCAAAGCTCTTCCTGTCTTTTTGCCCCTCCACATTCTTAATCCACCTACTTTCTCCAAATTGTTTGCATTTCATCCAGTTAACCACCTGTTTCAAATCCTTCTTCAAAAAGAAACTTTCCCCACATAATGTTGATAGTTCTCTGGAATAAACTAGCCTTGAGTGGGTCGGTTCTAAAAACTGAAGGTAAGGAAAGGAACAGAAGGGATGCAGGAATGATCTGTACTCTAAGGTTTAGTTGCTTTCTACTTTCTTGAGTAATGAAATTTCACCTGGGCTGTAAAACCTCTCTGTGGGGGCTGAGACTCCCTGTGGGCTGCTCCTAGAAATAAGTACTTGGGTTTAGCTGCAACTCTGCTGTGATAATGACTGAGATCATTACAGCCAGCCTCTTCAATGATCAATCCACAGCTGGGAAGTGCCTTCCCAAATTTGTGAAATGATTGATAATTGCAATCAATATGTTTCCTAATGGTCTTGTCAGTATGTTCTGTCTTCTTACTAAGTAATACAAAAAAGATACAAAACTTTTGTTTGCTTCATGCCTATGGGGAGAATAATAAATATCTTCCATTTAAGTCATCTGGAAGTGAGCAGAGTGAAAGTCAACATAATTACTTCTGTCTATCAAAAATCAGCAACAATTAGACCCAAACAGAACTGCCCTATACAAGGGGGGACCCCCCCAAAAATGCAGGTTTTATTTAGTTAAAATTGTGTATTTATTCTTAAATGTTTAAACTTTAGTCACCTTCAATGTATTCTCTGATGCAAGCACCTATCGAGACTCCTTTTCTAATGCTCAAAACAGTTTTTGAAGTTGTCAATTTTGATGCCTTTTAATGCTTCTGTGGTTTTTTGTTTCATCTTTCACATTGTTAAAACATTTTCCTTTGAGAACTTTTTTCATCTGTTGAAAGAGAAAAATGTCACTTGGGGTAAGATCAGGTGAATAGGGAGGATGGGGAATGGGAGTCATAGTGTCTTAGGTCAAAAACTGCTGAGCATTCAGCACGGTGTGGGTATGTGTGCTCATAAATCACCTATAATTAAATGGGTAAACACAGTGAAAGAATTTCCAAAAAAACTTAAAGCCAAACACAGCCTCCCATAACAACACTAGCTGGTATGAGTTCCTCACACTTACCTAGTGGGGAAAGCTTGTACTACAAGGGACCTGCCCTCCAAAAACGACTTCTGGTTTATTTCTGGGTGTCCTCTCCTTGTACATTTATTTTTGTCTTCAGTATTTCTCCTGTGGCCTGAAATAGGATTGTAATGATGGAATCATCAGAGCACCAGCTCATGAAATTGATTGAGAAATCTAAAGGTGACTGCCTTCCCTTCTTTGGAGAAGAAGGCAGTTCATGTTCTTATAGCATTTTGTCTAATTCTGAAGGCAGCCCTTATTTGGAGACAAAACATGGACAAATGTGAGGCTGGTGGGTTGGGCTGGCTCTGTAGGCTTTACATGAGCTGCATGCCTAGAATGCCAGCTGTAGCTTTGCATTCTCTAATGGCTTAAAACTAGATCCACTGAAAACTTCTCTTGCTGTCTAGGACATACCCCAGTTCTATAACAAATCTTAACAAAGTAATATCAATAGCTCTTCCCTTCCCTTCTGTCCAGGTAAGCTTTACAATATTTGCCTTGATAAGACCTTGGCTACGGTTCCACATACTATCCTATTCCCAAAGATAGCAATTCAGTTTCCCACACTGGTTGAGTACAAGGGCTGGATTTCTGTCCTGATGTCCCTTTTGAAGAGCTGGATCCCATCCTAGTACCATGTATAACTTTTGAGAGTTTCACTGCCTGAATCTGGATTCTGTCTCTGTCTCTGCTTTCCCCACCTGAGTTCTGAATCATTCAGGAGGTAAAGCAGACAGAGATTAAAACACCAGCTTTATTACCGATGAAAGTTAGATTGGAAGACATGGCTGACATATGTTGCTCTAGCAGGTTCTCTAAATCTAGTGCCAGAATGGAACTTACCCACCCAGTCACAGGCAGCATTGCAGAACTGCAGACACCTCCACCCACTCTGCATGGAGACGTCCCCCACTAGGTAAGTGTTCTAGGAACTCATACCAGCTAGTGTTGTTATGAGAGGCTGCGTTTGACTTTAGTTAATTTTTTTGGAGAGTCTTTCAATGTGTTTGCCCATGTTATGATAGCTGAAAAGCGATGGCATGGAGGAGCAGAGGAAAGTATGTGCTTTGAGCAAGATCTGCCCCCAGGAGGAAGAAAAGGTAGAGGGACAGAGTAAATAATGTCTGACTCCTCTCTGAAACTCCAGGGAGAGGCATAAATGGTGTGTAATTATCAGGCCACGGGTGTTCAGGGTAAGTCTGTATATTAGTTCGTATTGCTGCTGTGACAACTTGTCATAAATTTAGTGGCTTAAAAAACATAATTGATTATCATACTGTTCTGGAAATCAGAAGTCTAAATAATGGCTCACACTGGGTCGGCAGTGTGAGGTGTCTGAAGCTCTAGGAGATAATCTGTCCCTCCCTCTTTCCAGCCCTGGCAGCATTCCAACCGCTGCTTCCGCTGTCATATCTCCTCTAACTCTTGCCCTCCTGCTTCTCTCTTACAAGACCCCTTGTGATTACACTGGGCCCAGATACTCTTCTATCTCAAGATCCTTAGCTTAAGCACTCCTGCCAAGCCTCTTTGTGCCAGGTATCATAACATATTCATAAGTGTCTGTGATTAGGATGGGACTATATGTGGGATACCATTATTCTGGCTACCACAGGCTGTCTTTATGGAAAAGAGGGGAGTTGGGAAGAAATGTTGCTGCTCACTTGTCCTGGCTGGGGTACTGCCTCTTATTACTTGATCTTCTAGAGATCGCCCTTCCTGCTTGACTCTAGCATATTGAATACTGCCTTTTGGATTCACTATCTGCTCTTCAGTCTAATCCAGTTTTGGCGTGATGACTGAGACTGACCTGCCCTGTGATCACTGTGCTTATGTGACAGCCACAATGGCACAGTCCCATGCTTTGGAGATTTGTATGAATTAGTTTATATATTATTTATTTTGAACTTTAAGAGCTTTATTATCAGTATACACCTCCCTAGCTGAATGTTCTCTTTTGTTCCTTTAAGTCAAAATGCAAATCAGCACAAATATTCAGTTTTTCATTTACATTTTTAAACAACCCCGAAAAAATAAATATCAACATTTCTATTTTACAAACAAGAACTGAAGCTCAGAATAGATAAATTACTTACTCAAAAATTGCAGCTGGAAAGGTGGTGGGCCTGATATTTAAACCGAGGTCTTTGATTTCATACTCAAATAGAGTCTCTTTTTCTTATTGCTTCTCCATCTTTCACTAGAATGGATACTCAAATCCCTGTGCCATCATTACTAATGGACCTTTTCCTGTTTCTTGTTTATTATCACTTCTGCTGGTTGTGTATGACTGAGGGCCCGTCATGTCCCGTTCCCAATGACATTGAACAGAAGAGAATCCCAAAATGCCCTTGGGTTTGGTCCCTTATGCTTTATCTCATATTTCCATTTCAATAGAGCTTAAAACAGTTGAGCATGTGACTGTATGAGATAAAGGAATGTCTTTCAGGAAAACTCAGAGCAGCTAGTTCTACTGCTGTCCTTGGGAAATTGGTTGACTATTTCTTCTGAGGCAATGAGCAACTCCAGTCCTGTTCCAGGGTAACTTGGATGATTGGCATAAATAGGAAGAAATACTGGAAGTTAATGGAAATAATAAGAACAGTTTCTTACAAAGTTTTGACAGAGAAGAATAGTTTAAGTATATATTTGGGATTTATAGTATATGGGGGGGTCAAAAATTTATAAATTTATTTATAAAATTGTGTATTTTTCTTACATGTTTAATCTTCAGTCACCTTCAAAGTACTCTCTTGTTACACCTATCAAGAGGTTTTTTCCACTGCTCAAAACAGTTTTTGAAGTTGTCAGTTTTGATGCCTTTTAGTGCTTCTGCAGTTTTTTGTTTTACCTCTTCCACATCAGCGAAACGTTTCCCTTTGAGGACTTTTTTCATCTAGGGAAACAAGAAAAAAGTGACTCGGGCCAGATCACGTGCGTGACGTTTTGTTCAAAAAGTGCTGAACACTCAGCGTGGTGTGGGCAGGTGCCTTGTAAATTGCCCATCATGAAATGGGTCAATGTATTCAAAGAATCTCAAAAAAGAAAAATAATTAGTGAAGCCACAGTCTTTCACAATACTAGCTGGTACACTGTTGCTCATGGGTTTCTAGAACAGTTACCTAGTGTACCTAGTGGAGGAAGTCTGTACTACAAAGGGCCTGCCCTCCAAAAGATACTTCTGGGTTTTTCAGGTATCCCCTTGTAAACAGCTCATTTTCTTGGACAATCCAACAAAGTACCTGGAACAAAGAAAATACTTAATAAACGTTTGCTAAATTCAGCCCAAATACTTAACTGTGTCAAAATTGGTACTGTTCACCATTTTTTTTTGTTTTTGAAAGCAGGATTTATTGAGAGGACAGAAAGGCTCCCACAGTGGGAGGGGACCTGAGGGTGTTACCCTGTTTACCATTTAATGCCCTAAATACTAGAAGAATAGAACATAGGCTCAACTGTGATGGCATGTGATTTTAGCAGAATTGCTGTCAAGTGCTTCGTAATCATGATTAACATTAGCATTTACTGAGAGGCTTGTATACGCCATATACTGGAAGGGAATCCACTATACCTATAGGGGTTCCTATGTTATAGTCTGTACCATATGTAATGGAAATCTCTCTTTGGTTTTATCCCTTATAAGACCACATATAAGAACAAATTTATCTTTAGTATATTTGATCTTTTTAGCAATAACACTAAACAAACAAGTGTGTATAGAGTAGTGATGACAAGATTCCTTTTACAATTGATTAAGTTAACTTAGAAAGTAGTTTCAAAAATTTTAGAGTCTCAAGATTTTATTGTCAGGCAAGTTTGCGTTCTCCCAATTCATATGGGCCATTGGCATTGTTTGTTTATCTGGGAGTTCTAAAATCACCCAAGAACAAAAGTCTAAGAAAATCATCACCTATTTGTGGTAAATGTGCTCATTCTCCTCAAAAGGTCAATGTTTAAAAAGACCTCTCCAAAATGAGAAAGTAGTGTTAGCTTTCTTTTGACCCAAATCCTTGATTTTTGATGAACTTTATTTATTTTGCTTTTTGAAATTTGTGAAACAGAAATTTTTTATTAAACTTACACACATTTAAAGAGCAAACTAAATATGCAAGACTTAAGTTGAAAAGTAGTCTTATTTTCCCTTCCACATAGACACTCTCTTTAAACATTTTTCTCTAATATTTTAGAATTTACCTTCATATCTATAAATGTCATGCTTATATTGCTATTTCTTTTTTAAAAATTAATTTTAGATATTTTCTACTGAATTATCACCATAAAAGAGGATGAAATAACTATTTTTCCCTTGTTTTACTTTACACGGGCATAATCTTTTCTTTTCACAATTATCTCAATATAGCAATATTATAATCTTTGTTAGATCTTATATTATTGATATTATATAAATATAATTTAGTGCTAAGGCAGTTAGTAAGCTATGATCACATTTCCTTTCATGCATCACCTTTTGTTTTCCCGGGAGTATATAATCATCAATGTTTGCTTATTTGCTTAGTTTTCTATTTATGCAACATTAATTTAATCCCAAGCTTTCTAACATTTGTCTAAATCTGTTCTTCATACATACATTTTCATCAGTTTTGTCTGTTTATAGAACTCTTGGTACTTTCTGATCTGCTTCCTTCTGGACTGGTTACTTTACATCTGGGACACAGATATGTGTCTTGGAATCTGTCTTTAACCACCACCCTGGGTATTCCCTTTGCCTCTTTCCCGAGTTGGATCTTATGTTTTCTGTAGCTCATGTCTTTTTAATTAATTTATTTATTTATTTTGCATATGGTTTAAATATTCATTTTGTTGGAACACATTTTTTGGTACTTTCCTGGAAATGAATGTAAAAAGAAAAATTCCTGGGATCCTGCATTTCTATGAACATGTCTGCCCTACCCTTACATATGATGAAGAGTTTGTTTGTAACTTATCTTTCAGGATTTTGAAGGCATTGCTCCATTTTATTTTAGATTTCAGAATTGCTATTAAGAAGTTTGAAGTTTCTCTGCTTTCTGATCCTTTGGGTGTGACTTATTTTTATCTTTTACTCTGGAACCTTGTGTAATTTTTTTTTAGTGTCAGTTCTGAAATGTCTTACAATGATGTAAACTAGTGTGAGTGTGATTTTATTCATTTGTTTGAGCATTTGATAAAATTTTTCTAACTGGGACTTATATCCTAAGTTCTGGAAATTTCTCTTGAATTATTTCTATAATAATCTTGTCTCTTTCTGAAACTTCTTATCGTGTAAATATTGGATGATTAGGTCTTTATCTTTCAAAAAAGTTCCTTCTGCATTATTTGTCTTTTTGCTTTATTTTCTTGAAAATTTTCCAAGTTCTGTATTCCAATTATTTTTCTCTGCTATTAATTTCCAAGAGCTCCTGGCATTCAGAGACTCAATGAGGTTAAAACTTTTCATAATAATTCTAAGACATTTTTTCCATTTCTACTCTAATTCTCTCATGAGTATAGAGCAGTTCTCTAAAGGTGAACTGATGAGTGATATTGCAACAGATGAAATGCAGAAATATACATGAGGCTCCTCTCATTGTCAAGTCAGATACTAAAAAGATTACAAAAAAGGTAGAACAAAGTCATGATGTCAATTTTTTTGTCTTGGAATTATACTAATTATTTTCATAAAAATACACCATGTTATATTTATTATACATAATATATAATATTTTGTCACATTGAATCAATCAATAAATATTTAATTGCTGTCTTTTAATTTCTAATATAACTTAGCTAATATAATATATACTGGTAGATATATTCTTTTCTTCTGGTAGATATAGTTTATATGAACAAAAACTTGGTTTAAGATTATTGATAATTTTTAAGATTATTAAGCGATCCTTAGATAAAAAAGTTTCAGAAATGCTACTCTAAATGTTTCTTATTATGTCATCATATTCTTATTTCATGGGTAAAGTGTTTTCTTCTTATCTCTCTTATAGTATTGATAATAATGTTTTGAAATTTCCTTATCTTCAGATAGTTCCTGCTTCTAAGTTGCTGTCTGTGATTTGTTTATTTTGGTGTCTATTTTGGAGGATTTTATGAGTGTCTGGTGATTTTTGGTTTTCTGTCTCATGTAAGAACTGGGGCTAGAAAAGGTGATTGAAAGCTCAGAGCATGTGGATGGGAGTTTTCTTTGGTGTCCTTCATTAGGGTGACATTATCCAATTTTCCAGAGAAGATTCTTGCAACTATTGGGTTGGAGGGTATTGACAGACAGGTCATTGTCCTGGGAACCAAGCAGGGGCATCAACCTGGGCGATTTCAGCATCTAACATGCCTAGCTTTGCAGCGAGGTGTCCTCATTCCCTGTCTGCAGTAAGAAATTCCCACCTTACTCATCATATATTTCCCATCAGTTCAGACACCCGGTGCCTCACTCTCTCCGGGGAATATATCTCCAGAATTCTACTGTATTGGGGGAGGGGCAGTAACCCAGCAGCATAAAGTGAGTCTGGGATCTAGGAATCCAATGCTTTTTATATCTCTTTAAACCAATCTTTCTCATCATAGCATTTCCCCAGATCCTGGGCCTTGGCCTGAAGTCTTATTTATGCTTTTGAGCATCTGCTGTGTAAGTCAGGTTGCATTTCAGCTCTCACTGTCAATTTAGGATTTGGCTCTTTCAATTCTGCCAAGCAAGTTGCCAATTGTTCATTGTTTTCCAGATACCAAACTTATTATTATTCTCTTTGTTCTGGTAATTTATACTTGTATAAAAAGTTTATTACACACACTCATATATATGAGTACACACACACACACACACACACACACACACACACACACACACACACACATATCTTCTGGGGTTTGATCCTCTATAGCAAAATTGGCAGGGTGTGTTAAATGTGCCATCATTAGTAGAACCAGACCCAGTTTTTATATGGGCCCAGGCACGTGGTCAATGCTTATTTTTATGCATGTTTCATTTTAAAGATTCAGTAATGATGTTAAGTTCTGTTGCCAAAGTTGTCTTTAAGCACTCTGCTTGGTTTATTTTTAGCAAAGAACAGATACATTGACAAGTCTAATATTAAAAATCCCTCTCAAGTTTTTTTTTAGTATTAAGGTCTGAAATGGGTATATTTAATTTCAAATAAGTTGATTTCAGTTTAAGAAAGACGAAGTTGCTATATTTTATAGGCAGCCTCACAATGATAAATGTTTTGTCCCTTCAGATGTTAGTATTAGATCAGTATTAGCTGTATCTAGAATTTCAACTCCTGTACAAAATGATGTAAAAAGAAGATATGTTGAATATTCTATAAGAATATTTTTATTTTTATTTCACAATTTTTAAATATTTATTGAACTCTATAACTCTTGTCCTCTAAGCCATACCCCTGTACTATTTAAGGAAATTGTCATTATCTCAGGGTCCTTGGATACCATTTGTGGCACAGCAAATACTAGAATTATTTTTAGAAAAATGACTAACCAAAATTTACAGCCGGGCTTGGTGGCTCAGCCTGTAATCCCGCGCCTTTGGGAGGCTGAGGTGAGTGGATTGCCTGAGCCCGTGGGTTCGAGACCCGCCTGGGCAGCGAGACCTCATCTCTACAATAAATCAAAAAACCAGCCGGGCGTGGTAGCGCATGCCTGTAATTCCGGCTACTCAGAAGGCTGAGGTGGAAGGATCGCCGGAGCCCAGCAGGCGAGGCTGCGGTGGCCGGGAGCGGCCACTGCCCTCCAGTCTGGGTGACAGAGTGAGACTCCAACTCAAAAAAAAAAAAAAAAATTTACCACTAGAAGAAAGTGTCAATACTCCTGGCTTGATGATGAATCTTTAAAAAGACCTTTGTCTTATTTACTTGCTTCAAGAAATTAGACTGTCCTCACTTCAGAATCTTGTAGTCAGAGCACCCTGACTCTAGAGATGTATTTTTTGAGCTATAAGTCATACTTCTCTGTTTCCATTGGCTTCTGCACTCAAAGCAGCAGAGTATCTGTACATGCCTTAGGCAATTGAAGCTGGAAGCAAGAAGCAAGCAAGGAAAAATAAAAGTGGATGATATGTTAGCTCTCAGGACACTGGGAAATTACTTTATTTTGACAATTTTCATCTTACTTTTCCTTTTCAGTTAATATCTGTTGTGAGTAAAATTTAAGCTAAATTTAAGTTGCTATGTTGATTATGTTTTATACTTGAGACACTATAGCAATAATGGAGAGACTGACTGCTTAGAGCCAAGAGAGGGATACAAATGCCAGTCTGACTGACAAAGAAGTAAGTTGCAGGTTAGATGGAAAAGACAAGGGTGACTAAATAATAAGAAAAAGTTGCTAATAGAACCTAAAGATTTGTGGTTAAAAGCAGTAGCTCTGAAACTTTAGAGTACTAATTAATTAGAGTTGTGGCGGTGTCGAGAGCTATTCATTTATTGTATATGGCTTAGGTGATTCTTACAGATATTTCAGTTTATAGTCTTAAGGGTCATTTTAAAGATTTTTATAGGTCTCTATAATTCTGTTGACATCCTTGACTTTGAGCTAAAATGTGAATATCACTAATACTATAAATATATACTGCAAAATAATTTTTGCTTTTGAAGAGGTTTAGCTATTATGACTCATTTAAATTATGATCAGTTCTCATTGTACATACTTGGGAATTACTGAGAAGTTAAAATAACACTAACCTACTGATTATTTTAATCTGCAATGATTTTTTAATGAATATTAAATTAATAATTCATGAAACTGGCATATTATGACTTGCAGATACCTAATAAAACTTTTATTAATTTTAGTTTTTTAGGTTGTGTTTAATAATTTGAAGCCAATATTTCACTTTTACACGTTCTCAGATCTGGAAATCTCATAGGTCTAAGGCAATGTGCTTGTAATGTCTGAAGGATAAAACAACTGATATGATAATGCTGATGTAGAATTTGATCTTGGTGTAGGTACTGGGATATCACTGGATGAGTACAAGGCTCAGAGACTTTTGATCAAGCAAACATAAAGGAACACTGATTTGGATGTTAGAATCAATAACTAACTGAAGAGAGAGATAAAAATGGACATGGCAATGACCTTCAATTATTTGAAGAGTTAGATAATGAAAAAATATTTTTTATAATTCATGGACTAGACTTAAAATCAATAGACGTCATTTATGGGAAGGTGAATTTTTGTTCAGTATCAAGGAGCATTTTCTCATACTTCGAGAGTCTTAACAATAAAGTGAGCAAAGTTATGAGACAAGGAACTCTTTTCATTTGTTTATACTGCATGTCCATTTGCAAGTATATTGTAAAATTTTGGTAAAATGGTTTAGATGACCTGGGATCATCTCAAACTCAAATTCTATGAGACAACTTTTAAAAATACATTGTCAGCATGTTGAAACTAGATTGCATTTGAGTATAATCCCTGAGAAGTTTATCACAACATATCTACAATCAATAATACATCTGTTGGCAGTTGTCAAAATATATAGTCTGTGAGCGAATTTATTTTAGCAGCTTTTAAATAATCATCAAAATTTTTTTCATTAAAAGTTTGCTAGGAGGTCATGAAGATGACAGCTGAGCCAATCAGACTGTGCAAATCCTGGTGGGAGTGAGTGAGCGTATGGAAAATTTTGTGTACATGCTGGTGAGTGAGTGGGCATGTGAATGGCTGACTGAGTGAGGGCTAGGGAACTGGCAGCCAGGGCTCTCCTGGTGCAGTGTCAGGTGCTGCAGCTGCTGGGCTCGGACCCTAGCGATTCCCAGGATGCAGAAGCCAAGTGCCATTTTTAAAAAATCAACAAAACCATTCCTGGGAAGAAAATGCTAGGAAAGACTGACTAAGTGGGAGCTCGTGAGCAAGTGACCAGGGTCTTGGTGCAACAGCTGGTGCTGCAGCTTCTCTGCTTGGTCCCTGGCTCATCCCAAGTCACAGAAGCCTAGTGTCATTTTTTTAAATGGACAAAAGTTTTCCTGTGAAGAAATGGCAGGAAGAGACTACTGCCACAGGCTCTGCCTCTCTATTGCAGCAGGAGAGACTGCTGGCTCCAGGTTTTGCCTCATCTCTTCAGCGCCTGACTGGGTGCAGGCAGCAGGAGCTGTGGAGGGAGCCCAAAGGCAGAGTTCCACTGGAGAGGACAAGAGAGGCACCTTGCCGTCATCTTGAAGGTGAGGCAGAAAAGCGCTCCGACTCACTCACCATGGAGTAACAGACCTGTCCTCTATGACTGGTGGATCAACTACTCAGAGGTTGATCATGACCCAGAGAGAATATACTGAAAGCCCAAACTTCAGAGGGACCTGAAGAATGCTGAGACCCAGGCACACCACCCCTATCCTGATCCAGCCATGGGACAAAGGGTGTGGCCAGAAAAGGATGAGGAAGAATTCCAAAGATATCAGTGGTGAGTTCAGGGCTGACCCCAACCCTCTCCTCTCCAGCAATCCTCTGAACATCAGACCCACACAGCTGGGTCATGATTGAGAGGGACGGACCCAGGCAGAGCCTGGGCATCAGTCACAATAGGAGAACTCCATTCTAGGATAGGCCTGGCTGGGGCACCCCCTGTGAGTATATACCTGGGGAAGAGACAATTCCACACCTCCCCACTGAAGGAGATCTCCCTGACCATATGATAGTGGGAGGGGAGGATTGCAGCCCCACTCACTGCCCCTCTGCCTTCCCTGCTCTGAACACTGGGGAGAGAGTGAAAGATGTGGAAGCTCTGCAGGAGAGACCAGATTAGAGGAACAATTACATAGTCTGCCACAAGAGGGCAGGTTCTTTTTTAAAAAATTTTAAAAATATTGCCTGTTTGTTAGTTCATCTATTTTTAAAATATTTTACCTTTGTGCATGAATGGGTATGTGAGGGTTTAATTTGTATCCCCTCTTTTTTTCTTTTTCTGTTTCTTTCTTATTTTGTTTATTGTTTTCTGTTTATGTGTGTATGTGAATGATTGAGTATTCATCATTCAATTTTGTTGTTGTTGGTTTGTTTTTGTTCTATTATTCTTCTGTCTTTATTATTATTATTTTTTAGTGTAAGGTATGCGTCAATATATGTGTGAGGGTTCAATTTGAATTCATTTTTTTTCTTTTTTTCTTCTGGTCTTTCTGTTTTTTTTCTCCATTCACTTTGTGCTAGGTGTGTGTATTTGTGTTTAGTTTTCTTGGTATTTTTGTTGTCATTTGTTTTGTTTCACTTTGTTGTTATTCCAGTTTGTTGTGGAGTGTGTGTGTGTATGTCTCTGTGTGTGTATGTTCTATTGTTTTTTGCATTGGTTTCTGCTTTCATTGTTCTGTTTTTTTCTTTTTTAAAATTCTTGTCCATCTTATTTAATTCTATTTTTCTCTGTGCTCCTCACTGCTGTCACTGTATTTCAGACTCAGGGCATACACACATGTACCCATTGCATCATCATATAGAGTGGTGATGGGGAGTGGGTCTCAGGGAACATGTACCACAATCAGTGAACATTGTAATTTGCAAGTATTTCTGAATCCTAGCACCCCATCCCCTACCTTATTCGACTTTCAAAACTACAAGAGACAGCAAAGCGTCCCACCCACAGTCCTATTTCACAATATAACAAATCCAGAGCCTGAATCAGGGAAGAATAGAGAGCTCAGCAAACATCAGAGGGGAGAGCCTCTCCCAATGACACTGAATAACAGAACTAAAGAGAAAAACAAGATATCTGTCACAAATGAGGAAAAACCAAGGGAAGGCCAAAGGTAATTTCAAGTGTAACAAAGAGAAATCTGAAAAATCAGACCTTGGAGGCTAAACAATGTTATTCACTGACAACTGGCACCAGAATATGACAGGGATTAGGGAATGGATGGAGTGAATAAGACTCAAGAAAGACAAGATGCAACACTGAAAGAACTTGTAACAATTTTGGCAATAAAAAATTCAACCAGGAAATAAATGATAAGAAGACAAGCATGGGAAGCAGAATTAATCTAGCTGAGGAAAGAATCTCAGAGCTTGAAGACCAGAGCATGGAATTAACCTTGTCTGTAAAAAGCATAGAAGGAAGACTGAGAAAGAAAGAACAAAGCCTACAAGAGATGTGCGATTTTAACAGGAGGCCGAACCTATACCTGATTGGTATCCCAGAAGAAGAAAGGGAAATGGAAAACAATTTGGAGCAAGTATTCCAGGAGGTAATCCAAGAAAACTTTCCCCATCTCACCAGAGATGTGACCAGCCAAGTACAAAGAGATACAGAAAACCCCCGCAAGACATCAAAGGAGAAGATCAACCATTAGATGCATAGTAATTAATCTACACAATGTAGGCACAAAAGAAAAAATCCTAAAGGCAGCAAGAGAGAAAGGTCAGACTACCTACCATGGAAAAACAATATGAATAGCAGCAGACCTATAGGCAGAAACACTAAAGTAAGGAGGGACTGGAGTTCAATATTCAAAGTCCTCAAAGATAAACAATTTCAAACAAGAATTTCCTACCCAATCAGTTCAGTTTCATCAGTGATGGAGAATTAAAATCCTTCCCAGACATCCAATTCCTAAGATATTATGCAGCTTCCAGACCAGCTCTACAGGAGACACTTAAAAAGATATTAAGTATAGCAGAAAGAAAAAAAAAAGAATGACCACACACTTCCCAAGAGAACAGCAGAACACAGAATCAACAGAGAATACAGTGCAACAAGAAACATGAAAACACACACACGCATCAACCCCAAAGCCAAAAGAAAACAAGCAAACAAATAAAAAACTTTATAAAAACATCATGACAGGGATAAACAATCACATTTCAATGATCAGCTTGAATGTGAATGGACTAAATGCACAAAAGACACAGAATGGCAAACTGGATAATAAACCATGACCCAATTATTTGCTGCATCCAGGAAACTCATCTCACCACAAGGGATGCACACAGACTCCAAGTTAAAGCATAGAAAACTGATCTCCAGGCAAATGGATCACAAAAGAAGGTAGAAGTCACGATCTTAACATCAGTCAAGACATCCTTTAAGCTATCAAAAATTTAAAAAGATGCAAAAGGACACTACATCATGATAAAATTTTCAGTCGATTAACAAGAAATATCCATCCTAAAAATATATGCACCCAACACAGGAGCACCAGCATTTATAAAGCAACTACTAAATAAATAACAACAACAAAAAAAGATATTGACTCAAACACTATTATAGCAGAGGACTTGAATTCCCCATGAACAGTCCTAGATAGATCTTGAGGCAAAAATTCAACAAGGAGATTCAGAACCTAAACTTGACACTCAACCAAATGGACTTAATAGATACCCTCAGATTATTTCACCCAACAACCACAGAATATACATTCCACTCCTCACCACATGGAATGTACTCCAAGATCTATCACATCCTTGGCTATAAATCAATAATAAACAAATTCCATAAGGTTAAAATATTGCTATGTACCTTCTCAGACCACAGTGGATTAAAAATAAATATCAACACCAACAAGACTTCACCAAAGCCCACAAAGACATGGATACTAAATAGCATGATGTGGAACAACTACTGGGTCAACAGTGAAATCAAAACAGAAATTAAAAGATTCCTGGAGCCGGGCTCGGTGGCTCAGCCCGTAATCCTGTGCCTTTGGGAGGCTGAGGTGAGTGGATTGCCTGAGCCCGCAGGTTCGAGACCCGCATGGGCAGGGAAACCTCATCTCTACAATAAATCAAAAAATCAGCCAGTCGTGGTAGCATGTGCCTGTAATTCTGGCTACTTGGAAGGCTGAGGTGGAAGGATCACTGGAGCCCAGCAGGTCGAGGCTGCGGTGGCCGGGAGCAGCCACTGCACTCCAGTCTAGGTGACAGAGTGAGACTCCAACTAAAAAAAAATAAAAAATAAAAAATAAAAAAAATAAGTTTCCTGGAAACAAATGAAAATGAAGAAATATTTTACCAAATCCTCTGGGATGCCATGAAAACAGTCCTAAAAGGAGAATTTTTAACTCTATGAGCACACATCAAGAAAATGGAAACATAAGTAGAGAGCTTAACAAATAACCTAAGGGAGCTGGAAAGAGAAGACCACCAAAAACCCAACATTAGCAGAAGAATCCCAATCATCAGTGACCAGAATGACCAAGAAAAAGCACAAATAAACACAATCAGAAATACAAAAGATCAAATCGCGACTGATCCTGAAGAAATACAAAAGATTATCAGAGATTACATTGTACACCTATATGGAAAGAAACTTGATAACCTAAATGAAATGGAGGACTTTCTGACTTCACACAACCTCCCCACATTGAAACAAGAAGACATTGAGACTCTAAATAGACCAATAACAATCCAGGAAATTAACTCTGCCATGCAAAAACTACCTATTTAAAAAAAGCCCTCGATCAGATGGCTTTCCAGCAGAATTCAACAAAATGTACAAGGAGGAGCTGATACCAATCCTATTGAAAGGATTCCAGGCAATTGCAAAAGATGGAATTCTCCCCAAATCATTTTATGAGCTAACATAACACTGACAAACAAGCCAGAAAGATCCAACAAAAAAAGAGAACTACAGGTCACTATTCCTTATGAATACAGATGCGAAAATCCTCAATAAGATTCTAGCAAATCAAATCCAAAAACACATCTCAAAAATCATCCACCATGACCAAGTAAGCTTTATCCCCAGGGTGCAGGGCTGGTTCAACATTTGCAAGACTATAAATGTAATTAAATACATCAATGCTTGTAAAAACAAGAACCACATGATTATATCATTAGATGCAGAAAAAGCTTTTGATAAAATTCAGCATCCCTTCTTGATAAAAACCCTCAAACGCCTAGGTATGGAAGGAACATACCTCAAAATAGTAAGTGCCATTTACGATAAACCCGCAGCTAACATATTGCTAAATGGACAGAAACTGGAACCTTTCCCCTGGAAACTGGAACAAGACAAGGCTGCCCACTCTCAAGCCTCTTGTTCAACATTGGGTTGGAAGTCCTAGACAGGGCAATTAGAAAAGAGAAGGAATTCCTATTATCCAGATAGGAAAAGAGGAAGCCAAGTTATCCCTCTTTGCTGATGATATGATCCTATACCTTGAAAATCCAAGAGAATCTGTCAAAAACCTGCTTGCACTTATAAAGGGCTTTGGCAAAGTCTCAGGGTACAAAATAAATGTGCAAAAGACAGATGCATTCCTATACACCACCAACAAGCAGGCAGAGACCCAAATAAAAAGCACAATCCAATTCACAATTGCCACAAGAAAGAAAGAAAGAAAGAAAGAAAGAAAGAAAGAAAGAAAGAAAGAAAGAAAGAAAGAAAAGAAAGAAAGAAAGAAAGAAAGAAAGAAAGACCTCGGCATTTTTCTAACCAGAGAAGTGAAAGACCTTTACAATGAGAACTACAAAACACTGCTCAAAGAAATCCAAGAGTACACAAACAAATGGAAAAATATTCCATGCTTGTAGATAGGAAGAATCAACATTGTTAAAATGTCCATCCTCCCAGAGGCAATCTACAGATTCAATGCCATACCCATTAAATCACCAACATCATTCTTCTCAGACCTGGAAATTACAATACAGAAATTCATATGGAAACATAAGCGACCACTAACAGCTAAAACAATCCTTAGCAAAAGAAACAAAGCAGGAGGTATCACACTTTCAGACTTCAAACTTTACTATAAGGCTACAGTAATCAAAACAGTCCCCAGTACTGGTACAAGAACAGGCATAGAGACCAATGGAACAGGATAGAGATTCCGGAATCAAAGTCTTAATTTCTCCATCAATTCATCTTTGCCTACAACAATAACCACTGGGTAGAGGAGAACCTATTCATTAAATGATGCTGGGAAAACTGGCTGATCACATGCAGAAGATTGCAACAGGACATCTACCTATGGTGATACACAATAATTAACTCTAAATGGATTAAAGACCTAAATTTAAAACCTCAAACTATTAGAATCTGAGAAAATACAGGAGACATCCTTATGGAAATTGGAATTGGCAACCAATTTCTGATCAGAAAGCTAAGTGCCCGTACCATAAGAAATAGGATGGACAAGTGGGACCTGATCAAATTGACAAGTTTCTGCAAAGCAAAAGAAACCATCAAGAGAACAGGGAGACAGCCCACAGAATTGGAAAAAAGTATTTGCCAACTGTATGTCTGACAAAGTTCTAACATCCAGGATCCACATGGAACACAAATAAGCCAAAAGAAAAAAACAAACCACCCCATTCAAAAGTGGGCAAAAGACATGAATAGGCACTTCTCAAAAGAAGTTATACAGGCAGCCAACAGACACATGGAAAAGTACTCAGGCTCACTAATCATCAGAGAAATGCAAATCAAAACCACATTGCAATGCCACCTAACCCCAGAAAGAATGGCCATCATTAATATAGCAAACAACAACAGATGTTGGTGAGGATGCAAAGAAAAAGGAATGCTTCTACACTACTGGTGGGAATGCAAACTAGTGCAACCTCTTTGGAAAACAGTGTGGCAATTTTTGAAAGAACTAGAAATTGACCTTCCTTATGATCCAGCAATTCCCCTATTGGGAGTATACCTGGAGGAACTCAAATCATTCTACAAAAAAGATACCTGTACATGCACGTTTGTTACAACTCTATTCACTATGGCAAAAACTTGGAACCAACCATGCTGCCCTTTGAAACTGGACGGGTAAAAAAAAATGTGGTATATATACAAAATGGAATATTATGCAGCCATAAAGAAAGACAAACATATGGACTTCGCAGCAACTGGATAGATTTAGCGTTAATCATACTCAGTGATCTATCACAGAAACAAAGAACAGAGTACCATATGTTGTCATTCATAAGCGGACCTTTAAAAATTATCATAATAGTATAAGAAAGAGATTGGCAATAGTGGGAAACTGCCAGGAGGTGGGGATTGACAATTGAGAGAAACTGCTAAGGGAGGGAGGAGCACACCTCATCAACAAGGATACCTGTGTAATCAATGTTTGTTGCCCTAACTCTGAATTGTACCCCACATCTTTAAAATAAAATATTTTAAAAAGTTTGCTAAATGAGATGTTTTAGTCTATTTTCTGCTGCTATAACAGAACACTTTACATAGGGTAGTGTATAAACAATAGAAGTATATTTGACTAATGATTCTGAAAGCTGGGAAGTGCAAGAGCATGACGCTGGCATCTGGTGAGGGCCTCTGTTCTGTGTGATCTCATGGTAAAAGATGGAAAAGCAAGTGAGCATGAGAGGCTGAGAGGAGATATCAAACTCATCCTTAAAAAAAATTATTAGGTACCTACTCCTGTGATAACTAGCCTTCTCCCCTCCCACTATAAGGGGCATTAATCCATTATGATCCTTTTGTGGATTTCACCTCTCAACACTGTTACAATGGCAATTAAATTTCAGCATGAGTTTGGAGGGGACATTCAAACCATACCAAGAGGTAAGAGACTACTGAAGCAAAGGAGTCAATAACATTTTTTGGTGAGAATTGAAGAAGCAGAAAACTTGCACAAAGGATTGCAGGGGAATCCAAACACAGTCAGTACCTTGCAAAATGACCTTATCTTTGGAGACAAACAATCTTCTTTTTTAATTTTTAAATAATAATGCAGTAGACCACCCTTATCCAAGTGCATGGAGGAATACATTCCAAGAACCCCTGCGAATGCCTGAAACAGAAGATAGTACTGAACCCAACTGCTATTAGTTAAAATACGTCTGTTTATGTCTTCCACTCACAAATTAGCTCACTGCAACCTTGAACTCTTGAGCTCAAGGGATCCTCTAGCTTCAGCCTCCCAAGAAGTTAGAACTATAGGCCCTAGCCACTGCACCCCATGCCTTTCCATCTTAACTGAGCACTTATCACGAACTGTGACCATAACTTTTGCTGTTTGAGGAGTGGCAACAAAATTAGCATGAATTACTTACTGGTTTTTCCTCACAATTTCCTAGATAAAAATATTTGTTCTTACTGGTAATCTTAGCAACCTCAGCAGATGGCTTTTAAAAAAAATGTTAAACCAAGAACTTTTATCTTTCATTTAAAGGAAGGCACTTTATGGCTTCTTTTTGGCATAATCAGGTTGCCACCATCATTGCTTTTGCACTATAAATTAAAACAATGGTTACTTGTACACAAGCACTGTCATATTGCTGCAGTCAATCTGATAACTGAGACAGCTACTAGGTGACAAAAAAGCAGGTAGCCCTTATGGCCTGGATAGCAGGACAATGCAGGATTGCATCATGCTACTCAGAACAACATGCAAGTTAGAACTTACTATTTTTTTTTTATTTCTGCAATTTTTCATTTAATATTTTTGGACTGCAGTTGACTGTGGGTAACTAAAACTGTGGAAAGTGAAACTGGATAAGGGGAAAACTATTGTAACTATTTATTTGTTTACATTATGTCTTCCTAATTAGGAAAAAAGTTTTTCTGAGCATGTTGACAGGTTTGTTTTTATCTTCTGATTAACTGAAAGTAGAGGACACATCTTTGTCTTCAGTTTTAGAGTGTTATGCACCAATTTAAAGAGTTTCATGCAGTATTATTAATGATATTAATAATAATTATTATTAATATAATCATGGAACATTATTATTCATAATAATGTCTGTAAAATAAACAACCTTTATACATGTCATTAAACTACTATCACATTAGCAACAAAATAAAAATAATCCATGATGCTACAATTTCTGGTGCTTATTATACAAGATAAACAAAAATTTGGACCAGTGAAAAGCTTATTCAGAACTTTAGAATCCAAAGATTTTTAAAAAGCCAATTTTAATAGATAGACAATATGTCTGGAAGTGGGAATATAGTTAAGGCACTAGTACCTCAATGCTTAGTATTAAAGGCATGTTATGCACTGAATTCGTGTGACTTTAAAATTTGTGTTGAAGCTCAAATCTCCTAGGTGATGGTGTTTGGAGGTGGGCCTTTGGAAGTTAATTAGATGAATAAGATTAATGCCCTTATAAAGGGTTAAAAAAAATCCTGAGCTCTCTGCTCTATGCCACATGAGGATACAACAAGTAGGTGGTCATCTATAAACCAGGAAGTCAGCCCTCACAAAACACTGAAGTTCCCAGCACCTTTATCTTGAACTTCCACGCTTCTAGAACTGTGAGAAATAAATGCTTGTTTAAATCATCCAGTCTGGTATTCTGTCATAGCAGCATGGACTTACTAAGATAAGCATCTTGTTTTAAAAATCTTTTACCTACTTTTTTCAGATCTTGATCTTTACGAGTTCTAGGATTTTGCATTTAGAGACTGTAGCCTGTTGTTGTTAAGTTTTGAATATCTATATATATTTATTTTGTCCTGGTATGAAACATGAGATTTCTGTGTCAGAGAAAAGACCATTTATTGCAGAAAAGACCAATTATTGCAGAACATCCTGCGAGAGTTCCATAGGTCTCAATCCCCTATGGGGCAACATGGTAAGGGAAGGTGTCACCTGCTCATACAGTGAGTGCATCATAATATAGGAGAGAAGCCATAAAATTATGAATTTTGAAACTTATATAGCAGTTACTTGCACAATTGCTCCTCTTCTCCTTTGGAGGTCGGCGGGAAGGGGAGAGAAAGAGAAAGAGAGAAAGAAAGAGAGAAACAAATAGCAAAATGGTAACTGGCAGGGGATACAGTGTCAGTGATGAGTTTTGTGTGATTTGAATAGAATAATAGAAAGAAAAAGTTGAATCTGCCCAAAGGAGAGAAGATTCCTGAAGATGGAAAGTCCATAGGGATAATAAAAGTGGAAGACATTCAGATCATATGTGTGAATTTGGCTGCATTAGGAGAGAAAAGAGAGAAATGTAAACAAACCCTCCCTAGGGAGAAACAGCCAGATTCCTTGTTCTACCATACTTTGAAATGTAAACAAATGACTAAATGACTCCAGAAGAAATAAGCTAGTAAATATTTCCAGAGATTTTCCTTTGTTTCCAAGATTTACCTTTAACATCCAAGACTTGTTTGCCATTTAGCATCCTTATCCCAAGGCTGCCAGTATTCTTTGTTCCGGAAGCCCTGATCATGAAGATACGTAAAAAAAATTAGTTGCTTCTTGACATTAACAAACTGATAATACAACTTAAATATCACAGGTGGTTCAGGATTGAGTATAATCAAAACATTTCAATGAATCCTTTGTTTCATCAAGAAGAGTTACCATGCATATGAATTCAAATGATATAATAAATAAATAGTATACTATATGTTTTGCTGCGGATGCTGTTATTGCAAATCCATTTTATTTCTCTAGAAAGCTCACTCTCCTACTCTCTGCAATGACAATTTCATACCTTAGCTCCCTCCTCAAACTTTCCATCTAGCTCCACTGGTAAGGGCTGTAATGCCCTTGTCTTAAATATCAGTGAAGAAAATGCAGCCCATTAACAGGGTATATTCTCATGCTGCCATTTTCATGCAAATTAACCATCTTCTTTTCTCTCCTAATGCAGTCAAATTCACCATATATGATCTGAATCCCTTCCACTTATATTATCCTAAGGACTCTCCATCTTCAGGAATCTTCTGTTCTTTGGGCAAATCCAACTTTTTTCTTTCTACTGTTTCATTTCAATCACACAAAACTCATTAGTGACACTGAATCTTCCACCAGTTACCATTTTGCTGTTTATTTAGATTCGCAAAAATGTAGTCTATTTCTTTGCCCACGACTCTCTCTCTCTCTGTTACTCTCTTTTAATCCTTCAACTCATTTCATTCTTGCATCTCTTCATTAACAGAAATAGTTCCTTTCAAGGTTATTAAATACTTTTAATTTTCAGAACTCCTAAGGTTCTTATTCAGCGTGATCCATCAATAGTTCTCATCAAAGTTAATGTCTCCATCTTTGAGACCATCTCCTTGGTTTCCACTGACCTCACTGGACATTCCTTTTCTATCTCTTTTCCTTATTTCCTCCTACCAGATTTCAAAACTGAACTTCTATACAACTCAGTACAGAACCCCATGATCTTGCTCTTTCTCTCCCTAGACAATTCTATTAATTGTCAGGGCTTTAGATACCATTTGTATTTTGACAGATTTCAAGTTATTTTCATTGAAAACATCTGCTGGGTATCTTCACTTGGATATTTCATATTCACTTGAAATATTCCATATTCCATCTTTATTTAGATACTTCATAAGTACCTTCCCTCCCCTCGCTGCAAACTGTTCCTCCTCAATCTTCCCCAACATAGAAAATTATTCATCCAGCTGCTCAAGTGGAAATCCTGGGAATACCTCAAGCCATGATTAGTTAATTTGAGTTTCTGCTAAGAGTTCATTGTATACACATGGAATAAAATATCAATTAAAAATTTTAGAACAATTTCCAGATAATGGATTATGACTGCATGTTAAATATAGAATAAAATGACAAAACTCATACTTGTTCAGTGGTCATTGTCACTAACGACTAACTCCTTTTTAAACTTGTTGATCCAGAGCTGCATCCAATAAAGTAAGTTAATATTCTATCTTTACAGACCCCTGTGGTAGAAACAGCAGGTTCAAAAGACTGTTTGAAGTTTACTTATATAACTGCAACACTAAAAGCATCACTTTTCAAAGGTATTCTGCTTTCCTGATAGTTATGGTTGTCAGTAGTAAGATTTCTAGTTCATTTTCTTATTTTTTAGTGACATCTTTATATCTACATATGACATTCCGAAAAATAACATGTGCCAAGGAGTACAATGGTAGAAAAGTTCAAAGTCAAGCCATAGTTTTTTTACATTTTTTTTTTACAAAATGTGTTCACTAACCCATTGGGAAGAGTCACATATTATTTCTTGTGGATAATAAAACTCATCTCAAGGATTAATCAATGAATTTTGAACACCAATTTTGTTTTGACTCTAGTCAATATGTTGCCTCTTTCTATTTTGAATAACTGGCTATCTATTCACACCAAGAAAATTGAGGTTTTTTAACTGTATGAGAACTTGGAAACAAATGTGAAATAATACATGAGGTTCTAATTTTGTTATGGGTTTATTTTAAAAAATTATTGAAGACAAAGGACTTAAGACACTGCTTACACTAATAATTTTGATTTTTAAATTTCTTCTTCAATAGTGATGAAAAAAGTTTACAAACTTTAAAAAAATAATGCCTATATTAGACCTGCCTGGGCAGCGAGACCTCATCTCTACAATAAATCAAAAAATCAGCCAGGCGTGGTAACGCATGCCTGTAATTTTGGCTACTTGGAAGGTTGAGGCGGAAGGATCACCAGAGTCCAGCAGGTCGAGGCTGCGGTGGCCGGGAGTGGTCACTGCACTCCAGTCTGGGCGACAGAGTGAGACTCCAACTCAAAAAAAAAATAGAGTTTTATGTTTTTTCTTTTAGAGAAACTTGCCCATGGCAGGTCTTTCTGCTATAAATTTTCCTTTTTCCTTCTCTTCTTCTCGTGAATAAACTTTGTTTTACAACTTTAAAAAAAAAGTTTCAATCCTTTATATCTTGCATGCAAAGTGAAAAATATCTTCTCCTCTTTTTGTTCAGTTTTTGAAGAACTTCGTATTTTTAAAAAACAATTAAAAAATTAAAATTATTATCATAAGTGATGTATGGCTTCTCAGTATTTAATTCATTAAAATCCACTCAGAATTTTAACAAGCATTTCAGTTTAGCAAACATTTTGAGTATCTTCTATGTAGCTAGCACTGAAACAGGTAACCTTACAAGGTCAGCATTACTGTCATGCATGATGTAACCCACTTGCTGGCTTGCTTCCTAGGCATTGCTAAGTTGTAACTAGTCTTTCACAATAAATTCAGTTGCAGTTACTTCTCAGTCAGTCTCAATACAGGTCACTATCATGCCAGACACAGTATATTTTCCTTTTTACTGTTAGCAGTAGCAAAATCTGTGAAGGGTCTGAGATTTTATTATACTTCAAGCTAATTGATTATCATGTTATTGTTTCACGAATGTGAGACATGAAAATCCCAGGTCAGAGACAAAAAACTATTATTCACGGCACAGCAACCAGGATGAACATCAGCATATTTTGTATTGTTCTCTGAGACCTAATTTTCCAGAATACCTATGCAGAGAATTATCTCCCAACAAAAAGACAGGAGATTTTAATTCTCAAAGTGTGAATTTAAGCTCAGGATTTAATCCTTATCAAATTACAACACACATTTTTCTTCAGAAATAAGGAAGGTGACTGGGGCCAGGATGGATGACTCAAGCGTATAATCCCAGCACTGTAGGACTCCGCCCCTACAGAAAATAAAATAAACGAACAAACAAATAAATAAGGTGATTAAAATTGTTTATATTTAGTAGATGAATTAATCAAGTCACTTCTGCGTACAACTAGGTACCATCTAAGGAACTTATTTAAGATGAAGTGATCA
Organism: Cephalopachus bancanus; assembly: GCA_027257055.1. Lineage (NCBI taxonomy): Eukaryota > Metazoa > Chordata > Mammalia > Primates > Tarsiidae > Cephalopachus > Cephalopachus bancanus. The sequence continues at coordinate 2,321,361 of JAPVLO010000251.1, read as the reverse complement.
AAGTCAATAATCTTTAGTTTTTAGTTGGCATACAGATACTGTATCTGAATTAGGATAAGTTATCTTTATAGTACTAAGGAAATTTTTTTTTTTTTTTGAGTCTCACTCTGCTGCCCAGACTGGAGTGCAGTGGCTGCTCCCGGCCACTGCAGCCTCGATCTGCTGGGCTCCGGCGATCCTTCCGCCTCATCCTTCCAAGTAGCTGGAACTACAGGTGTGTGCTACCACGCCTGACTAATTTTTTGATTTATTGTAGAGATGAGGTCTCGCCAAGTTGCCCAGGCGGGTCTCGAACCCGCGGGCTCAGGCAATCCACTCATCTCAGCCTCCCAAGGCACGGGATTACAGGCTGAGCCACCGATTCCGGCTAGTACTAAGGAAATTAATCAGCATAAAAGCCATTTTTTTTTTTTTTTTGAGTTGGAGTCTCACTTGGTCGCCCAGACTGGAGTGCAGTGGCCGCTCCCAGCCACCGCAGCCTCGACCTGCTGGGCTCCGGCGATCCTTCCGCCTCAGCCTTCTGAGTAGCCGGAATTACAGGCGCACGCTACCACGCCCGGCTGATTTTTGGATTTATTGTAGAGATGAGGTCTCACTGCCCAGGCGGGTCTCGAACCCGCGGGCTCAGGCAATCCACTCACCTCAGCCTCCCAAAGGCACGGGATTACAGGCTGAGCCACCGAGCCCGGCTCATAAAAGCCATTTTAACAGTTTATTCCCCTTTTTACCAGTCCTGCTAGTAAACGCAGATATTAGTTATATTCTTTTTAGATATTTGTTGTTAGTACTTTTTTACTCTTTATTATGGATATTTTTCCAATATGCACAAAAGTAGAAGAGTATAATAAATACTATGTATACATCACACAGTTTAATCAATTATCAACTCATGACCAATCCCAGTTTTTGTCTCTCTCTTCCTATTCCCCATTTCCCTCGGACTACTTTAAAAAACCTCAGATACTGCACAGAAACAGAACAGAGTACCATATGCTATCACTCATAAGTGGACCTTGAACAATTACAATACTGTAAGAAAGGGATTGGCAGTAGTGGGAAACTGTCAGAGGAGGAGGGTGGGATTGGCAGTTGAGGGAAACTGCTAGGGGAGGGAGGAACATACCTTATCAACAAGGGTACCCGCATAATCAACGTTTGTATACCTAACCCTGAATCGTACCCCACATCTTTATAATAAAAAAAAAACGCAGATATTGTGTCAGTTTTGAGGGCGAGTTATTTTTCAAGAGAAGGCATTTTTGCTGTTTCCTCCCATTTTTTTGCCTATTACATTCTGATAAGTTTATTCTTTGTGTGTGCCTATTTGAAAATCTTACCACACAAATTATATATTTGAATCTTGCTTGGGGCCTTGGCATGCAGGTATGGTATGCTGTATTTTTGTTTTGCTTTTATTCTTTAATCTCTTTATTTTTACCTATAAAAATCAAAATCCCAATATGATCACATTTGGGCTCTGAGGAAAGAACATCTGAAGCTTGATATTTTTTCTTTTGTTAAAGACAAATTCTATTTTTGGTTAATTTCCTTTTAACTCAGCAAAGATGTTCACATGCCTTCTTCATATATTCCCTTATAAGATATGTGACTGTGAAATTCCTTTAGACTTGCTGGAACAACTTGTATGTGTACAAATTCCTATATCTTCCCCTAACAAATCATTTCATCCAAGCTATGAATCATTCGTCTTGTTTTCCTGTGAGCCTTCTCCAGTTTATCTACAGCTTTAGAAATGAGTTGCCAGAAGATGAAAGCAGAGCTCAAACGCCAAAATAGAGCTGGCCTCATACTCTATAGAGACCAGGATTACATGTTGAGAAAGAAAATGTGTTGCTAGTAGAGCTTCCAATTTGGTAGAGCGCTTCAAATCAATATCTCAGATGTACAAAGTAGGGTTCCCTTTAAAGTTTAGAGGATTCTCCTGGGAGACAATGATTTGTCTATTACTATTTAGGTGCTAATGCTTAACATAATTAAATACATCATCTTAAATTTGTGGTTCAGATATTACAGATCTATAATGGATAAGGTAACTTTACTGTAAATAGGCTGGAACAAGAGATGGTGAAGTGAAAGGCAAGAAATCTTCCTTTAGAATTGAGGTTGTTGATTTTAACAATTGCCATAAACTAAATAAAGGTGTGTAGAATAAATCTCTCACAGATTGGAACTGCTAAACAAGAGACGAGAACCAAGGAAGCCTGAAAGGTGAAAAACAAGTGTTTTGGCAAAGAGCTGGAAGCTCAGGATACAAGTCTGGAGTAGGGACCATTCCACAGTGTCTGACTTAGGGAATTAGATAGATTCTAGAGAAGGAGGAATGTCACTGCTACTGCAACCTTGCACCATAGCACTGGTGTGTAGTCATCACAAGATCAAAACAAAAGAACTTTTGTGAAGTTACTTTGTTAGTGTTTCTTAAAATCTCTCTTTTTGTTTGGTTGGTTTTATAAACAATTCCTTTCAGATACTGCAATTTTTTTTTTCTTATGGAGGTTATCAGTAACTTTTAATGGTGTCCTCTGGTCACTGAGGAAATTTTTAAAATTTTGTTTTTTATTTTTCAAAGTATTTGCACATGTACTAGTGTTAAATGTCTATGGATAAAATAGAATAAGGGATCATTTCATATTCACAATATGGTGGCACTTAGGAATGTGACTTAATTTCCTCTTTTCATACCATTCTAGGAAGGAATTGAAGAAAATTACTTTACTTGTTTATATTGATATCTTTGGAAATGTTATCTATGGCCATGTGTTGTGTATGTATCATGCTAACTTATACTTTTTTTTCTTAGCTCTTTATTACACAAAACATTCTAGAGATGAACACTTTATAAAAATCAATAATTACCATTTTACAATTCATATGTAACAATTTTTATCTTTTATTCCTTTTCACAGGAAAAAGCAACAAATCTTTAAATAGAATATTAAAAGCTTCCTTCTTGGAGAGCACCAGCAGTGTTTCTCCAATAGCTTTTAATAATGCTAAATAGGGAAGAACAGTGCACTAAATCACAGTCTTGTACTGTTATACAATTGCTTAAGGTCAGTTACATAAGGAAATAGACAAATAAGGTGAAAGCAAACTTCTATCACATCCGTAAAGAAAAAAAAAAGATACATAGAATGGAAATGACAATTACTTAAGAGTTGGCTGCATTCAGGGTCTTATTCATGACCCATCAGCCTTCAAGGCTATTAATTTCAGTAAGCATTTTAAAGTTACTTATGCCATACTATTGCAGAAGAAATGAGAGGAGAAATTAATTTATAGTAATTAAATATAATCTTAATTTCTTAAGGCCTTTGCTAAATCTCAAGATTTTGAAATATCTGACTTTTAAAGTCTAAGAATGGAAATCCCAGATGCAAAAGTATCAGTTTTGATAGACCCATCTCTATGCCAGGGGCAGAATAGAGACATCACTGAATTGGGAGGTAGGACGTATGTGCTTGGCTAGTCTGCCATTACTAATCTTGTGCTTTTGGACAGCCAGTTAACCTCTTTGAACCTCAGTTTCTCTTTTATAACGTGTGGACAGTATTCTCTGCCCGTATCAAAGGGCTATTAATAAGGCAAAATGAAAGAGATAATACATGTTAAAGTGCTTCATAAAAGAGTGTTATGCAAATAGAAGATGTTATCATTCCTGAGTTTCTTCCTAATAAGGTACATAAAAAAACGGTATCCCTGAGGAATAGGACTGGAATAGTTAAGGATTTGGATATAATCTTTTTTAAGTCCTGCGCTTGATTGTGATCCTCTCAGTTGCTAATGGGATTAAGTTAGACCATTTTATAAGGGTGTATTTTTTTCCTACAGCTTATGTACAATTTTCAAAAGATCCTACATAGCAATTTACTGATTGTTCAAGTTCTTCAACAACCTGAAAGAAAAAGCTATGAGCTTTTGTCCTCTAAGCTCCAAATATAGGCATGCCACAAATACATTTTATCTAATGGTCACACAGAATTCAAAGATAATCTAGGGGAGACACATAATGGATTGTTTAGTGGAAATATTTACCCATATGTATTAAAGTCATCCATTTTGTTTAGAATTCAAGATGGTATTAGGAGGGGATGTGAGAAGTAGGGAGATCAAGAAGTTCTTAGATTCCTACAATTCTTTCTAAATCCTCTTTTCCAGAGATGTATGAATGGATTCAGTGTAGGGACCAAAATCAAAGCCATTCTATAAGGCACATTAGTCTACTTCCATTTTCTGAAGGGTAAGAAGTCAGCTTTAAGAAGTTAAATGACTTATTAATTTATTGCACTCAGAAGTGAAAACTTGGATTCTTATGTTAAACCTGTGTCTGTCAAATATAAAACAGAGAGTTGAGATAATTAGAGGAATGGGAGAAACAAGACCGTTCACTAAGTAATGACTAGTTAAATATTCATGTGGGAAATATCTGGCCTGAATTACATTGATAATTGCATCAACCCTCTATTTGACTTTGCATGTATAAACAAACACTGCTTAAGATTAATCTAGACATCAGAATCATGTTGTTGAACATACAGCTATTTATGTGCTTTAAGGCACTGAACCAAATAGCCCATCAAGTCTTTGAGGGATCACCGGATGGGACCAGTCTTGACTTGATTTACTTTCATCCTTAACTCTCTATGCAAAACAATACATGAAAGCGCAAACAGCAGACTGACTTTTGATCTCAGTCTGTGCTCTAATTCTAGTTGCAAATTAGTACCAGTGGCTTCACATGACTGAGTTAATCATTTTTAATCATTTTCGCCTTTTGCCAGGTCAAAATATTAGTAGTGGTGCTTCCTGGAGTGGCACATTAGTAATTTAATAAAAACAAATTAATGCAGACACAGAGGGAACAGTGCCATGTCTCTGGTTCCACCAAAAGCTGAAATTTCCAATAAAGAGCTCATGATTAGTCTGTGACTAAATGAATGAGCTCTGTTAAAGAGTACAGATCTCAACAAATGTGGAAGCTGCATTCAACTACAGTTGTGGGTGTTAGGAAACTGTCACTGTTTTTGGAATCCAGGGAGAAGGCCAGTAGGCATCTTTCTCACCATTCCAGGTCATCTGTTAGGGCTGGACTGCGATATTAGCATCTTGACATGGGGCATCAGCATGGGATCAGCAAGAGGCAGTACTTTGGAGTCAGGTTTGGGTTTGAATCCTGGCTTTGTTATTTACTAAAAATATAACTCTTTTGGGCCTCATTTTATTTTGTGAAATAGAAAAGTGAATTTTGTGATAAGTGAGTGAACATATAGGTGAAGTGTCTAAAAATGATTCCTGTCCCAGAAATGGCATTCAGTACATATGGTTTCCTTCTCTTTTCTCATTTTTTTTTTTTTTTTTGAGTAGGGTGTCACTCTGTTACCCAGGCTGGAATGCAGTGGCATGATCACAGTTAATTGCAGCCTCCACCCCACCCGAGTAGCATGAACCACTGCTCTTGGTTAATTTTTAAAAATTTTTTTGTGGAGATGAGGTTTCACTACATTGCCTAGGCTGGTCTTGAACTCCAATGCTCAAGCAATCCTCCCTCTTTGGTCTTTCAAAGTACTGTGATTACAGGCATGAACCATGCATGGCATCTGATCTTCCTTCTTTCTCTTTCTACAGGTTACTGTAAACAAAGGAACAGGGATAACTGATGAGGTAGCTGAGATCAGTTCATTTATGTAGAGATCATAGAGTCTTTTTCAGGTTGCAGGAGTGAACTCTGAGACCTGAGGTGAGTTCTCTATCTGGGTCCACTCTAGTCCTCTTTTTCTACTGCCCATTTCAGTTTGCAACTAGACATTAGGTGACACTAGGACATATAGAAAGAGGTTAAGGTGGCCCTACAGGTGCCTTAAGGGCATTTTTCAGTCTTGTGTCACCTGGAGAAGGATAATTCATTATTTATGCCCAAATAATACTTTGCCCCAAAGAAAACTTAAGGAAATTTGTAGGAAGGGATGCTGTTTATATTTGGAACCATCTTGCTTCTCTTCGCGATCCCTTTTCCAGCACAACTTGGGCATTACAAGGTCACTCTACAGCAGCAAATTAACTTCAAATGTTTCAAAAATAACTTTCTTTCTCCTCCTGTTTCCATCCAAACACCTTCAATTTTGTCTGACTTCAGGTAGATTTTAATAGGAAAGCAAACTGATTAAAGTAATTTTCTATTCATTTCAGCCAACATTTATTGTTTTTTTATCCTCGAGGCTGTGCTGGCTGCTGGTATATAACAATTAAAAAACACTATGTCTGCCCTCAAGGAGGCCATAATATAGGAATGTAAGAGTCACTTATAATGTAATAACCACCAGAGCAGTGGAAGCTAAGCCATGCCAAGCACTGTTCAAAGTGTTAACTTATTTAATCCTTACAATGTGCCTGGGAGGAAAGTTTTAACACTTCTACTTCATGGATTAGGAAACATCTGTACAGATATTTTGAATACAGCAACATACCTTAATGATAGGGCATAAAATGTAATAATTGACTCTGCTTGGGGAATAGAGAAGTTTTTGCTGAGAAAGTGGCATTTGACATCAATCTAGAATTAGAATGAGTTTGAAAGAAGTGATTGAGACAGAGGAAAGATTCATTATCAAAAGATGTAAGCAGATTGCTTTCCCTCTTTAAAAATTTGCTCAGCAATGCCAAGTTGAGCAGGAAAGGATAATCATTATATGGAGAACGGTCTTTATACCAAATAACCCTGAATTCATTGCTCTGGAGACTTACTATTTTTAGAATTTTCTCTTCTTATCATCACCACCAGAGTTGACCAGGGAGTGGATACAGACCATTGACTTGGCTCCTCTTAGCTCAGAAAAATAATAGCATAAGAATATGGCAGATGACAGTTGCTGGTTTTCATTCCTCTTATAGATTCTAATGAGGCACTTTAGCCTAAAGCTGACTCATTGCATATTTTAATTTCAGCCTAAAAGTTTTTCTGTACATAGTGAACAATAACCTAAATAAATGTGTAAACAAACTGTGACTTACTCTTGTATCAGTCACCAAATTTCTGCCAGTCAAAGATGGCTAACTCTTAAAACCATGTTCAATTAAGGCAAACATGGAACTGTAACCAATCCAGTCATTTCTGTGCCTCACTTAAGTTTTCTGTATGTTACTTTCCTTTTTCTGTCCATAATTTTTTTCTGAGCAAATGGTAGCACAAAGTCACTCTGAAACTTTTCTGGTTCTGGGGCTACCTGATTTGCTAATTCTTTGATCAATTAAGCTTTTAAAAATTTAATTTGTCTAAAGTTTTTCTTTTAACAGATGGTGTCAGAAGTGGGATCTCTCTGCAGAATCAATATGCTTCCTTAAAGTTTCAGTTTTATTATGTCACATTTAGGACAAGTGACTCCATTTTTTTGGCTGGCCTGGTCTGTTGGGGCATAGTGCAGGAGCTCAGTACCAAATAATGGCATCTCATAATTTTCTTTAACAATTAGGAGAGATCCATGATCTTAGCTGATACCTGGTCTAAGATTAATGCTCTCTAATCTTCAAAACTTGGAACATTTCAAGGGTTCACCTGGGTTCTCACTTCTTGTCTTCCCACCTCATGGGAGCAGTTCTGCTAAGCCTTCACCTCTCTGTGGTCCAGATGAACTGGGAGTATAATTTGTTGGCTTTTCAGGCCCAAAGGATACACTTCTTCATAAGGGATTTTTGGAATGACAATTGACAAGTAGACTGAGCTCATATTTTCGGTAAAAACTATACCTAAATTAAGGAAGTGATCTTGTTCTCACAAAGACTAATACTGCAAACACACAACAAGCATATCATTGAAATAGTAAAACAGCATTATTACATTGAAACAGTAATAACAGGATAATAACAGGGTTACTTAAGAAAGTATCATGTGAACAGATGCCCAAATAAGAATGGTATATTTGGAAGATAGTAGATACCTTGGTGTGGACGGAGTCCAGGGTGATGTGAAAGAAAGTCTCCTTTGCCTGTTCTACTCTGATGTGTAAATTTTTCCCCAGTAAAACACACACACACACACACACACACACACACACACACACACACACACACCCCACACACATACACCCACACACACACATGTAGACCATGATTCAGAAACTGCAGGTAAGGCAGTCTTTACCTAAATCTTACAAATAAGATTCACTTTACTTTAAAATGCAGCATGATTAGGTTCTTGAGGAAGTATAAGAATGAAACTCCTTTGTGTGGTATTCTTATTTATTAATTTTTAGACTTCTTAAGATGGCACAGAAATTGTGAAACCATAAGGAATATTATTTACTTCAGAAACCACATGGCACGTTTCTGGAGTGAATAATATTTATTTAGTCATAAGAATTAAAATACTATTTATTGTCTTTCAGTTTTGCAATCACTGATAGATAAACCATGGAATTCTAAATTATAGTTACAGAACAAAAAACATAAACATTTACAACCTTGATAATATAAAGTGTAGAGGTGAAAAAAAGCAAAGAGACAGGCAGGGAAATGCTGCAAGGGTGAGAATGTGAATATAACTGATGATAAAAATAGAGTTTAAGAATTTTATTAAAAATATATGGAAAGGGTGCAGTGGCTCTGGTTGTAATCCTAGCACTTTGGGAGGCCAAGGAAGGAAGATTGTTTGAACCCAGGAGTTTGAAAGCAGCCAGGACAATATAGTAAGATCTTGCCTCCACACACACACACACACACACACACACACACAATATCTGGGTATAGTGGTGTGCACCTGTAGTCCCAGCTACACCGGAGGCTGAGGTGGGAGGGAGGATCCCCTGAGTCCAGGAGTTCGAGGGGTGGTGAGCCATGATCTTGCCCTTTTATTCTAGTCTGGGTGACAGAGTGAGACCTCAATTTCCCAGTATATATATATATATATAGATATATCTATATATCTATAGATATATCTATATATATATCTCCAGAAAAGAACCAACAAAGTGAAATAATAATTTTGGGGAGGGGGATGAAGAATCGTAAACATATTAAATACAGTTAAAGAGTAACAGGTAATTTTTAAAGTTCAGAAACCAACAGATAATATAATAGCATGGTATTTAAAATGTAAGTATGGTGCTTGCAAAAAAAGAGATGAACCCAAACCAGACATATTTAAAAGTTGTTTCTCTGAAACAGAGTTTGAGGACAAAAAGGAGTGTGGCAGGAATCTGTGTTTTATATTAAACATTTTTGTACTATTTACATTTTAAACCATATCGTTTATTATTTTAGTAAAACAAATCATTATATTTTTTAGTCTCCCTTCAAGGTTTCTCTCTGCCTGAAATACACTAGGCCTTTTCTTTCTTCAAAATTTCCCCAGAGTAGGAACAGTCTCCAAGTCTTCCCGGATTTTTGGGGTTCATCTCTTTGAGCATAGTCCTATCTCCAAGCCATATCTCTCTCCTATTCTCATTCAGTGAGTTTTGTCCTTTCTTTCTTTCTCCAGAACCACCTGGTGCTCAGCAAACAAAGGAGTCTCCAGGTATCAGAATCTACCCTTCTTAGAAAGCAGCAGGGTATTACAAATTGCAAAAAGCAACAAAACATGCCAGAACTAAAATTTCTTGTTATATATTTTTTTCTGCCTCAACTTGAAAATCACATCCTCCTCACGGTCCTTAGGATTATTTGAAAAAGGCTAATGGGTGACTCCTTTCACCTCCACTTTTCAAACCAGTCCTTCTTTAAAAAACAGAATAGTCCCCAGGTATTTCAACTCACTGCTATGTCTCTTTTAGCTCTTTGTAGTGTTATAGAAGTTTCTGTATCCTTTGAACAAGCTTCTGTTTGTTAGTTTCTATTTTGCTAGTGATTCCCAGGACAGAACAGAATGCTCTTAATGCACTTTCCCTATTACACAGGACTAGATGGGAGAGGGCAGGCCAGTTCTTTTCTTGAATTCAGATATTGTTTATTTTTGTATTGTGAGTTTATTTAATTAAGAAATGTCCATTTGTATGTGGCTAAAGTGGTTGTACTCTACAAATTCCAGTTTCTTGGTAAGTGTGTATCAGGGTGGTGAGTATTGCATGCTTGTTATTCTTTATTCCTTTTAAATGTTAATTTTGAGAGTCCCAAGCATATTTGCTGATGTGAAAAAAAAATTACTCATAGTAAGATAATTAATGGTATATATAATTGTAAAAAAAATGCCATTTTACAAACCTTTTTGTTGTATTAATCCATTGGCTAATAATATTTGCATCCTTCTTTATTTTCTGAATTTACTCATTTGATCCACTCCACGGAAGGGCTTATTTTTGGTTGGAAATGGAGGGGCTGGCAGTGGATGGGTACTGAGTAGAATAGATTTAGAGGGAAAATGGAATTCACTGGGAGCAGCTAAAGGGTAACTGAAGGATGACTCTTGGTTGTTGATCTCCAATTAGTGAATTTGCAATATTAGAAGGATGGCAAAAGAATGAGAAGAAAAGTATGTCAAAGATTGATGATCTAAAAGTGCAGTGATGTGTTGAGAAAAGGAAAAAATTGAATATAACTTCTAGAAGTTGTATATATTTCTGATTCTTCACCACAAATCTCAGAGTTCTAATATTAGAATCTTAGAAGTCTAAAAATTACTGAACCATATAAAAAGAATATTGTCTAACACACTTAAGCACTTACTGTGTGCCAGGAATTGTTTCAAGTCCTCTAACATATGAAATCATTAGAATTATTTAGTAATCCTTATAATTACTCTGTAAAATAGCATTATGATTACTTGTGTTTTACAAATAAGGAATCTGAAGAGAACTGTAGCAACTTTTCTAAGTTCACTCAAAAAGAAAATGGAACAGGGCTTGAATTTATGCCCTGACTCGGGGCCTAAGTTCTTAATCACTTGTACTGCCTCTCTGAGAAACTGCAGGAAACGGCCAGTGAGATATTTAAATATTAAAAAAGAGATCAAATAGATGATTAGATAGAATGACTGTCTTTGAAGATGGAGCCAGGAAAGAGCCCTGAAAACAGAAAATGATGGAAACTATGAGGAAAATCCAATACATAGTGGAAAACCTGAATGCCACGATCAATGTGAAAAATCTCATATAGAAATTTGGGTTACAAATTTTTATGAAGCACTGTATTCAACATGTTGCTTTCTCAGGAGACTGATAATTGTGTTTATAATGGAATACATACAATATGTGTGTAATCTAAAAGGCACTAGTAATTTTAAAAAGTAAAAATATTAGTAAGATCTTATTGACTTGCTAAGATGGTATGTAGTATGTTGGGTACAACTAGATTTGTGTCCATTTTTTTAATTAATCACTGAATAATTTTATTTTATTGTGAATTGCCCACAACATTGGCAATGCTTGAAGAGCACTAGAATATAAAATACATTGTAAGTGATTTAAAAAAGAAACTACCAATACTGGTGGGTGAGAAAGTGAAATGGATTCTGGTTAATGATCATCCTGCTTTGCCCAGGACCAAAGTCCCATGTCTCCAGAAACTTCTTGGTCCCAGGCAAACCAGAATGACTGGTCACATCCAGTTCCAACTTTATGCATTGCAAACCTTGTAGTACAAAACTTTAGGCAAACCCATAAACTCTTCTAATCACACTTTCTTCATCTATGAAATGAGTCTACCAAGTAGGGCTGAATGGGAGAGAAGCTGCTGAGCCAACATAGGAGTGTGTGGCATTGAGACCCAGGAACTATGGAGGGCACCCACACTTCTTCATGACACATCATACTGAGAACTAGTTGTGTGTAATACCTATGTTTCTCATGTCTATGCTCCTCTATAGCTACAGTTGGTGCTTGATATGTAGTTTGTGATTAAAGAATATGTGTTGAATCTACTAATGGGCTTAGGGAAAAGAGGCCTTGGGATAGAAAAGTGGTCATAATTTACATGCATTTCTTTTCTCAACCGCCATCGCTGTCACTCCTCTATATCATCTTTATCACTCCTCACCATAAAAAATCGTTTATTAATTGTTTATGTCCACTCATAATGTAATGAGAGATAAGTGAAAGGCTCTTGGAGATTGCAGGGTGGTAAACAAACTAGGGGTCTATGGGTGGAAGGTAGTGGGGGAAGTAAAGTGTAATAGACTTTGCATGAAATGTACTTACACTCTGTTACTTCTTAGGAGATAAAATAACAGCATATGATTTTTTAGAAACTAACGATTGTTGGGTGATATTGCTTTGCAGAGATGAAGGTATCATTGTAAATATTTGCCTTTTCATTCTTCCCTTTCCTTATTCTGCAAAACCATCTGAGTATTCTTAGTTAATAAGATAGGGAGTCATTGGGAAAGCTGGTTGATTGATTTCAGAAAGAAAGAAATGGTTTATCTTAACTGACCATTAAAGCTGGGAATTGAGTAATGTGATTTAAAATTACAGGGTTGAAACTGTGAACTAATATGTAAAGAGAACAATAGCAGTAATTTTCTACAGATGTCATGTGAATGAACCAAAGAAATCAATGCAGCACAAAAATGCAGTGACCTGAATATATTGCTTGTATTTATATTGGAAAGCTGGGTACAATATAAATATCTCTATTGAAGTGGTATGAGTAAGCATATATTTATCTTAAATGATAGAGTACTTTCATTTAACATTTTAAAGGCCTGCATTACATGTGAGAATTTTCATCAAAGAAACTGTGCATATATACTGTGAATATTCTTTGGGGGTAACTTTCTTGCTTAACACTCTTTTTCTTTGGCCATGGAAGCCTTGCCTATGAATGCTTTGTAAACATCCGCTACTAATAAAATAAGAATGTTTTTCAAAGTGTTATGGTCTGAATAATGCGCAGTTGCTCTCCCTTAATACCAATAAATCAAAGAAGAAGGGAACTGATAGAAAGAAGTTGATATCTGAATTCGAATCCAGGGTGCAGAGCTGGACTCGAGGTCTTTCTAAAATGGTTCTGCCCACCCTTCAGGCTTTGCAGCCCACTTTGTAAAGTCTAGAGTTGTCGGTACTTATACATTAGCCACGTGACCAGCAGAGCATTTTATAAAGCTTAAGTTACAGTTATATTTTACCAATAGTTACATTTTACTGTCCAGACTTCCCTGATGCCAGGTAACAGAGGTATCTCACAGCTTTTATCAGTAAGGTCCAGCAGAAGTGTCAATCAAGTTTGTCATAGAGTAAAGGGAGTTTTACAAGGTCTAAAACATCATGTATTACGCAAAAGTTATACAAATCACAAAACTTATGATTGCGTTTATACAAAAGTTATACAAATCACAAGACTTCCGATTACATTGTTACTATATTATTCAAACCTAAGACTACTAAAAAAAGGAGTAAATAGGGATTTACATCCTTGGGTAGTCTGCAGGGAACTCAAGGATCCCCTGGAGTTTACCTACTGGGAGTGCCTAGGCGACAAGGGGGTCTCTCAGGAATGTTCTCAAGAATGTGCAGGAGCTGAGCCCTTGCCATGCCCTTCTCTAGAGGTTGTGGCAATATGGACAGACATTAGTGGGTCTTTGTTTCAAAAGGACATATTGTGGAGAAAAGGATTTATGTCACATATGGGAAAATTATATCAAGAAAACTTAGGCCATGCAGTCTAAACTGTGGAAAACAAACGTCAAACATTATATATATAGCTACATTTTATATATATATATATATATAATATGCATTATATATAATGCTATTATATATAATATGCATATAAAATATGCATTATATATATATAGCATTATATAAATATTTATATATATATTTGGTTGAAAGTAGCAGAGTTAATAAGCAAAGAAGCAGATTTATTATAAAGATCCAGAGATATCTTTTAAAATACATGGACATAAAAGCAGTCAGGTTTCAGAAAAGTCTGCCTCTGAAACTTGCACAATCATTTCAGAAACGGATGCTACTAGTCACAAGAGAGCGGGCGAGAGAGGAGATGACTCAATTGTGGATTCACCAGAGTTACTGGAAAACAATTCTGATGAACAATAAACCGTAGATATAAGGCTTCTGACTTTGAGTTCATTCTGAGTCTTCCTACATGAAAAACGTTAGCAACAAAAGGCATTTACTTTTTCATTTCCCCAAACATGCTTCTTTATTTTTTCCTCTGAAGAACATTCTGCTTAAAATAAAATTTTATTGCCAGCACATGGCTTCCCACAACAAGGATTGTCAAATTTTAAAGTGCAATTATTTACTTATTTATTTTTAGTAGTGTGACCTATTGTAATAGGAGTCTGTTCACACATTTTAATGAAAATATCTTGCCCCCAGTGTTTCTTATAGCCATGTGGCCTAAAATAAAATGAATAATTGCAGTTAAGTGGGGATTTCTGTTGTCTATAGAGTCCAAATGATTAACTTAAAATTCTAAACAGGAATAGTAAAGTAAATTTTCAGCCTCAATTTTGATGTAATGTGTCTATACTGATCAAGTTTGTTTCTTACAGAAACAATTTCTAGTGTTTGGTTACTTCCTTGGTTCTGCCAAGTACGTACATTCCAAATGAAAAATGTGATGCCTCCCTAGGGACATTTTTAGAGTTCTCCACTCTTAAAATTATTTCTTAGGGAAAGCGCTCTGACCAATTCATAATTTTCCTTACAAATTAGAAGGCTTTGAGAATGTACACTTCATTAATTCATTCAACACATGTTTTTCTGATAACTTACTCTGTCCCAGGCTGAGTTTGAGGGACTTAGAATACATTAGTCAATAAGTCAAAGAAAACTATGGAGCTTACGTTCCAGTGGAGGAAGACAGATATAAACAATACACATAATAAATAGTAAGTCACACATTATATTAGAAGGTGATGAGTGCTATGGAAAGAAAAATAGAGCAAGGAAAAGAGGGTTGGGAATGTGTTGCAGGAGGGGAGGTTAGGCTTCAATTGAAAATGGAATGGTTTGTGTGGAGTGAGCAGGCAACATTTGGAGCCAAAGCTTGAAAAAGTTGACAAAGTTAGTGATGCTGATGGAAGGGGCTCCCATTTTTGGAGGACAGGGAATGCAAAGGTCCTGGCATATGCATGGGCAGCAAGAAGGACAGCATGGCTGGAGTGGACTAAGCCAGCGGTGGGTCAGAAGTTGGTGGGGGGGCGGGTGGGTTCAGGGTTAGTCTCTATGGGCCTTTAAGAGTGTTATGGGTTGAATCTGTGTTCTCTCCAAAATCATATGTTGAAGTCCCCAGTGCTTCCAAGTGTGAGCTCATTTGGAAATAGGGTCATTGCAGATATATGTTAAGATGGGGTCATTGCAGATATATGTTAAGATGAGGTCATGCTGAAGTAGAGTGGGCCCCTAATACAATATGACTGGTGTCCTTATTAAAAGGGGAAATTTGGACCCAGACACACACACACACAGGGAAAATGCCATGTTAAGATGAAGTTGAAGATTGCGGTGATATTTCCACAAGGTAGAAGATGCTAATAACGCCCAGCATCTCCACAACAACCAGAAGCTAGGAGACAGCCATGGAACAGATTCTTCCTCATCCCTTGGAGGGCAGCAACCCTGGTGATGTCTCAATCATGGACTTTTGATCTGGAGCTGTGAGACAACCAATTTCTGTTGTTGAATCCACTTGGTTTGTGTGGTACTTTGCTACAGCAACCCTAGCAAATGAATACATAGGGAATTATAAAGAGTTCGGCTTTTTCTCTATTGAGATGGGAGGCAGTGCAGAGTTTTGAGCAAAGGCAGGACGTGATCTGATTTCCACTTTAAAAGTATTTTTCTGAGTGCCATGTGGGGACTACACTGTCAAGGAATAAAGGTACAATGTCGAGGTCAAAAATAAAAAATCCTGACGTGGGTAGTAGCAGTGGATGGGTGAGAAGTGGTTTGGAGACTATTGTGAAGGTTGAACTGATGGGATTTTCTGATGGGTTTCATGTGGGTTATGAGAGAAACGGAGGTGTCAGGGATGACTGTAAGGTATTGAAATAGAAATAGTTGAAATACAATACATACTTTCCTCATTCACTGAGATAGAGAAGACTGTGGGTAGAGGTTTTTGTTTGTTTTTCGTGGGAGGAGGTCAAACTTCAGTTTTGGATATGTAAAGTATGAGCATACTAATGACAACCAAGTGAAAGTATTATCAAGTAGCAGCCTAAAATGTATTCATATCCCCTTAACGGCCCTGAAAGATGCTGACAGATATAAAAAACCATCAAAACATAGGTAAATAGAATGTGGAACTCTAATGCTGAGTAATTCAGACACAGATATTTAGGGAGCTAGATAGATACAATAAAAACAAAAGGAGTCAAGTACACATAAATATGTGGTAATGCTGTGAGATAGGTTTTAATTAAAAGTTTTGCAGAAACGCTTCTGTTCTCAAGGTCTATCTGCTATTTTCCATACCATGCATTATTCATGCTGTATGAGTATTGAAATGGGTTGATAGAGCCCAGTGAGAGGAACAGTCATGAGAAGTATGACTACAATACTCTTTCTTTGCCACAACAGATGACTTTTCCTAGTGTACCACCTTTTTAGCTTTCTGTATATTTAGTGTTGTGGACTAGTTTATATCTCTGTTCAGTTACAATTAATTTTACTGAATATTCTTATTTAATGTTCCCTTCCTCTTGAAAAAAATCAATATCCATGACCATTAGCCTCCAAGTTATTTTCATGAGACATTTTAGAATCCATTAGAATGCAAATGAAAATAAGTGATCCCAGGCCTGGTATTTTCAGAATTAAGGAGCTTTTAAAAGTTGTTTATTTTGATTTTTTAGAACCAGTGAGATTCAAGACAAACTCCAAGAGCCAGCAGTGCTTTTATTGGGTATTTTGAGAGCTGTTTTCTTGTAGGTGATGGTGGAGACAGCAGTTCGGACGTAGCTGGTAGTCCACAGAGCCTTTGATGTGGCAGGCAGCCAGCTGGGGCGGAGGCTGCAGGGTGTGGGTGTGCGAGGAAGCTGTGAGGGGAGGAAGGTGTGAGGAACAAGTGGAGATGGTAGAAAATGTTCTGGAAGGCAGGAGAGGCAAGTGAGGAGGTGGGAAACAAAGGCTGTGGCTGAGGGAGAGCATCTTGCATAGTTAATGGTCGTAACAACTTAATATGGTTGAGATTCCCTTGGTTCCCTGGCCTAAAAAACAATAGGAGGAAGATTATTTCATGATTAAGATGAATTTGGCAATCATTGTTTCAGCACCTCTTGAGTGTTAGGAACAGTGTAAGACCCTTTTCTATGTAAATACTTTTGTTAAGGCGTTTTGACATGAATCTTCTCATACTATTAATTGCATGAATTTGTATACTGAAATTCCATTTTTACCTTTATTCCAGCACTCCTGAAAAAAAGTTGAAATCAAGTTCAGAGATACACTCATCACAGTTATCTGACAGTAGATTTAGCTGCTACCTAGAAGTCTCATAGAACAAACTAATTTCATACAGAAACAATTTCCTAGACCACAGAATGCCAATCTGCATGATTTATTTTGCTTTATCTGCAATTATGGAAGGTTAGGAGAAGTGTTTTCTTCAGGACCACAATTGTAGAGCTAGAACTCATTTCTGTTCCTTTCAAAAACAGTAGATGACTTCTGTACATGAGGTACATCCTCACTTGCTACCTGGATTTCTGTGACATTCTAAAATCCTTCTAGTGAAAGAGGAACTCTTAAACTTACAGTAAAGGGTTGTGAGAGACACTAGCTCCTTTTGTCTGTGCGGCATCAACATTTCTTTCAAGTGCCTTTTTTTTTCTCTTGTGTTCTGTTGATTTGACATTTCTTGGACAGAAGCACTTGGATTCTCCCTTACGCCTTTGGGAGGCTGAGGTGAGTGGATTGCCTGAGCCCGCAGGTTCGAGACCCGCCTGGGCAGCGAGACCTCATCTCTACAATAAATCAAAAAATCAGCCGGGCGTGTAGTTCCGGCTACTAGGAAGGCTGAGGCGGAAGGATCGCCGGTGGCCGGGAGAAACCACTGCACTCCAGTCTGGGCGACCGACTCAAAAAAAAAAAAAAGAACCTCCCTTCATATGCAGAGCTAGAATTCCTCACTTCTTCCATAGTAAATTCCAGTTATCTCATTGACTTCATATGGCTACCTTAAAAAGTACATGGGATTAGCTACTTTTCACAGACAAGGAAACCGTAGTTCAGAGATGTAATTTAGCCAGGGTGACACAGTGAATAAGTAATTAGCTGGAGTTTGACGTCAGATCAGTCCAAATCCTAATTCCCAAATCTCAGGTTTCTCTACTACATCATAGGACCTGGTTGAGTGGATATGGATGGGGGAAGGCATTTGAAGAAGAGGAAATTAATGTCAATAGGTGAGAGTGCCAAGAAATCCTGGGAACTAGCCTGGTTCAGCGTGGCCAGTATGCACTAGGGAAGCAATCATGTAAATGAATAAGTCAGTCCTGCCAGTCTTGGGATGAAGCTGGAAATTTTTATGTTAGTGATGTGTGTACACACATGGGTATCACAGGAATGCTCAGAACCATAACTGGAACATGCAGCTGACTCACATGGTGTGATTTCAGGGGCTACTGGAACATATTCCTATACCACTCCCAGGTCTTTTATAGGCCTCTTTCTGATGAAGAATTTATAGCCCTCAAAGTTCATTCTTCTTTAGGTTTTTAATAAATTATTTTTTATTAACAGGCACTTTTTGGAACTACAGTATGTTAAATACTCTCATCTTTTTCACTCGCTCACTCTTCCCTTCATAACATGTTTGACCCAATCATTTCATTAGCTAGAACAGTAGAAAAGGTGAGTCACAGCAGTTTGTAACCTCAAGATTTGTTTTGAGTCATGAAAGCAAGTTATTAAATACACTGAAAAGATGATTTGATATATGATTGTGCAGCGGCTATGGCCATGGGAACCCTGAAAATAGTGGTCGAATGACCAAGAGAATTAGAGAATGTTTCCTTGATGATACAAAAGATGAGCTCCTTCTAGAGGATAAGGAATTTACTAGGTGATGGGGACAGGCCTAAGGTAAGAGTGCTCTAAGAAGAGAGAGAACTTGTGCACAAGTCCAGAAAAGAGAGTGGGAACTACACTTCAGGAATCTGCTCAGTTTGGCTGGAGGTTAGCAGGCACAGAGAGGGTAGTATGCAGGGCTTTAGGAGGAGGAATGAAAGACAAAGACAGTTCAACAAGAGACAGAACATCAAGGCTCCTTCCTCTTTCCTTCGTTTCTTTCTTTTCTTTTTTACTTGTTAAGAGTTTTTACTTTATCAAAAATGTGATGGAGATTACTGATAGATTTTAAACTGAAGAATGATGCAATAAAGATTTCTGAGGCAGTGAAGAAATTATTTGCCAGGAGATCAAATCTGTAGGTAAGGACATCTAGGCAAAAGTTGATGAGGATAATGGCAATGGAAGAATTCATGAGCTAGTAAGTGAGTGGAATATATGTGTGTACATATATGTGTATATATATGTTGGACTTAATCATACAATATGATCATATCTATATATGATTGGGTGAAGATGTGAAGGGTATGGTTGGTTATTGGACTACTGCTTTGTCACTGAGTTAAGATATACTGGAAGAGGAACAAATTGGTCTTCTCTTACACCTTCTTATTCCCTGGGGGTGATGAAGATCATTAATTCAATTTGGGTGTGAGGCACCTTGGGGCATCTGCCGTGGAGAATAGGCTGTTGACTCTGGTGGTCTTACTAAGGCCCAAATCCCACCCCATGAGGCCACACTGGTGACAGCCAGGTGACCATTCTCCTGTGAGCATGCACACTACTCTGCATACCTGCATGACATCTATTAGTCAGGAGGCAACTCTGTGCTGGGAGATAGATATTTAGTAGTCATAGAATTGAAACCGGAAGTGAGGATAAGGTCAGGGAGAATGCACAGCTGGAGAAGATGTTTATAGAGGGAACTGAGGGAGGGAGAAAGTAGTATGGTTGAGTCCCAGGAAGTTGGAAAAAAGGAAAACAAGTTGGCCTTTGGAGATTTAAACTTTAAAAGCAAAGATTATCTTTTAACACAAACAGATGACTCCCAGGCCTGAAGCCAAATGTCTTACTTTATCTAAGTAAATAGCGTGCATTCACCCAGCTGGGGATCATCCAGTTACAGACAGAGGAAGGAAGGAGTGGGGTGAGTTCTTGTCAATGCTCACAGGAAATGGGAGGGTCCTACTAATGAACTTCAGGCATCTTTGACCCATTGGCAAGTCCATGTCCATGATGAGGCAGGTCTCACAGGCTGTTAATATCTCAGACTTCAACTTGTCATTTATCTAATTGCTTTATCACCGGGAAAACTTCTGATGAGTATTGGAATTTCCACAGGTATATGTTTCCCTGGAGTGATTGTCTTGTGATATGGAATTTGGGTATTCAAGTCCTTTGGATATTTCTTCATCGCTAAAAATCAACATTCTGTTTTATGTATCAGTTTTCTTACTATGGTAAGTTCATTAATTTCCTATGCCTGCAGTAACAAATTACTACAAATTTGGTGACTTAAAACAACAAAATTTTATTCTCTCACAGTACTGGAGTCCACTGTCCAAAATTAATTTCACTGAGCCGAGCTGAAATCAAGGTGTTGGCAGTACCATTCTCCCTCTGGAGGCAATATGGGAGAGTCTATTTCCTGCCTCTTCCACTTCCAAATGAGGTAACATTTACAGGTTCCAAGGATAAGACTCCGATATCTTTGGGGCCACTACTACAAATTTGTAAATTTGACCCTCAAAGAGGCATCCACTTGCAGTAGGCTGACAAAATCAGGATTCTGAGTTGGAAATGCCTGCAGTGAATTCCCCAAGGATTGAAGGCCACCTTGTGAGGCCATATGAGCAATAATCTGGTGGCCTTTCTCCCTCATGAACACACACATTTCTCTGTGTCATTGTATGACATTGTATATGCCAGGGTACCATATTTCTTGCCTTTTGAATATCTGTGGAAAGAACCTTCTTTGGAGAACAAATGGTGGGTTAGAGTCATAGAGTTGAAACCAGAAATGAGGATAACAAGTAATTGAATGAAAACAGAAGGCAATGTTGCAGCAAGAAGTGGCTGAAGACAGGCTAAAGGGTAGCTAAAGACCTGGTCATGAAAAGTGCAAGGTCTTACATCAAATACATTTTAGACTCAAAATAAAAATATGAGACAGACTTCACTCAAGATTTTGTTGGGGCTAATAATAGCTTGCATGTACTGTTACTTGCTAGACATTATTCTAAGCATTTACATGCCTTCATTTATTCAATCATCAAAAAATCCTGTAAATTAGATAATAATATTATTCTTATTTCACAAAGGGGGAAATTGAGGCACAGAGGAGTTACATGACATACCCAAGCTCACTCAGCTTGTCAGTGATATGACCTGAAGGAATCTGGTCTCAAAACTTATACCTTTGACTTTAGTGCCACCATATATATCCTAGTTTTTGTTCTTGTGTACACTTATTTACTTTTTCTTTACAGCCTGTCTAGGTTACAGCTCTTCGAGGCTGAGAGTCATGTGTCCTCAGTGTCAGCAGCTGGAACAACACCACATACAAAATGATGTACACTTTGTGCCATCTGCAAGGCTGATTGATGCTCTTTTTGGTGTTATTTGTCACAAGGCTGCTATAAGGGAGTGACCTGAGTTTCACTAAGGAGAAATCTGGGACTAATAAATGAAAACTTTGCAAACAACAGAGCAACTTTCCTGTAGCAAGTAACAGCCTTTACGATGTGTTCAGTCAGCTATTGGTATATGGCTCAGGATTGATGAACAATGCATGTTGATGAGAGGCACGCCTTCATAGACCATATTTCACACCTGACTTTCAGAACGTAAGTAAATGTTGACAGTCATAGCTAGACATAAAGGGAAGAATTGATGCTTTTGTTAAATTTTATGGATATTTAAATACTGCCTTTAATAAAGTTTTCAAAAAACTTAAGCATATTGAAGGAAAATTCTTCTAAGTGACTTCTGGGTAGAAGCATTTAGAGGAAGCTAGCAAACAAGAAAGAGATGTTAAAAATTGGGATGAGTAGACAATTTGGGCAAATAGAGTTATATTTCATTTCCCTGAAATGGAGCTGCAATGGAGCTGCAACCACAACAAAGTGTTTCACAAATTTATGAAAATAATCAAATGAACATAAATAAGCATATCACCCTGCTCTTTCCCCTACAGTCAAAGGTATAGGAAAATATGAGAGGCTATTTTATGATTTCATTTTTGTCTTTTAAACCCAAAACATTCTACTGATGAAAACCTCGTTAATCTTCATAGCTACAGGCATTGACTTCTATTCTCCCAGTAATATCAAACATATCAATAGGAGGAATGCTAGTATCATTTTAATCAAAGGGAAATTAGGATCCCAATGTCAATACGTGCTATGTTCCACTTCACCTAGTCATTCAAGGGCAGTAGCGGGAGTATGTAGTAAGATTCCTGCTAGCCTCCCAGGATTTCTGTGCTGAGGCCATTAGGTGGTGACTGTAAATACCAGAAAGACCTGTCCGCTGGGAATTTTAGCTTGTTCAAATTCAACCAGTACACGGAGGTCATGCCTGCAGAATTATAGCACATTTGACCAATTTCATGATTCCCCTGATTTTATCTCCTGATATCACCATGGATGAAGATTCTAAGATTCTGCCCCTTTTCACTCAGTCACCTTCTTCAGGACTCAGAGAAGAAAGCTGTCACACACACACACACACACACACACAGAACAGCCATCAACCATAATACACTATAGTCTCAGATCTATCTTCCCACTCACCCAACTTTCATAATCATAGTAGCACAAATGACTGGAGAGTCAAGATCAAGAAAATTTATCTCTATAAAAGAACTTGTCTTAACATTTTATGATCTAAAAAATGGGTTAGTTGTAAAATACGTTGCCAGTTTATTCATCTTCCCCTCATCTAACTCCAAATACTAGGAATCCCATTTTATATGTTTTATAAAATAGACAATGGACAGATGCCACTCCCTGTTTGTATTTTTCCTTTTTTAATGGCTTCAAGTATAATAAACATACAAAAAACTGCACATTTAGAGGTGAACAATTTGAGATATTTTGGCAGACACATACATTGTGGTTAGCAAAACACAGCCACAATTATGATAATGAACATATTCATCATTCCCTAAAATTTCTCATGCTTAATTCTGCTACCCACTCCCACCATTTCAAGGCATCAGTTGATTGACTTTCTGTTACTACAATTACCTTGTGTTCTCTAGAACTTGTAGAAACAAAATTATGCACATGTATGCCTTGGGGGTGACTGTTGGGTCTGGATTTTTTTTCTCAGACATTCTAGTAAGTGTACAGTATTATAGACTTTGGGAGACAGAGAACCAGAACAGATCTTGAAAATGTACCTACTCTGCTCCTTCAGGTGTCCAACAAAACAGGCTTTAAATTTTAAATTGCTCTTTAGAGAAGAGAATATATGTCATTGCTAAAGATAAAATGTTAAATATTATTTTAAAAGATTACCTCTTGAGATTTCTAGATTTGTAGCCAGGTGCAGTGGCTCACACCTGTAATCCCAGCACTTTGTGGGGTGGAGGCGAGAAGATTGCCTGAACTCAGGGGCTCAAGATCAGCCTGAGCAACATGGCGAGATCTTGTGTCTACAATAATAAAAATAATTAGACAGGTTTGGTAGTGCATGCCTGTGGTTCTAGACTTGGAAGGCTGAGGCAGAAGGATCACCTGCCCAGCAGGTTGAGGCTGTGGTGGTCATGAGTGTGACCAATCCACTCCAGCCTGGGTGACAAAGTGAGACTCTAACTCAAAAAAAAAAAAAAGATTTCTAGACTTGTAATAATTGTACATCAAGCAAACAATGAGCAAATAATTACAGAACTTCACGTATTGACCTGGCACTACTACTCAGGGAAGGAAAAATATCCAAGCAAATATTCAAAATGAAAATATAGTCATATGACATGGGTGTGTGTGTGTGTGTGTGTGTGTGTGTGTGTGTGTGTGTGTGTGTAAGATGTGGCACAGAGCTTCTGGGAGGGGTGAAAGTTATAAATCAAAGGCATTCTATGTGTTCTAAAAGGCAAAGGGTTCTTTTCCTTCATATGGAAAAATTTTCTTGGGATAATTATGGTAACTTGGAATTCTCCCTTCAAGATTGCATCCTACTCATAACCTCTCCCAGTAATTGTTTTCCTATGTTATAAATGTTCAATAGAATTTAATTTAAAATGGAAGATGTAGCATAATTAAAATTATAAAATGGTTTTCTTGTTTGAAGCCAAATAAAGTTATGATTCAAGACATATTTTGATACTGACTTGGAATAAGTTAATTGATAATTCTTCTGAATGTATTCCTCTACTTTGCATTTGGAACCATTCTAATACAGTTCAGAGAGAGAAGTAAGAAATCTCTCTGTCTAAATTAACAGTACCACTGCATTTTATGTGACCCCATATATAAAATCGGTAAGGTCATAATTGCCCTGGTAGAAGTAGAAACAGTGGGTTCCATGGCTTCTCCCTTAAGGTGGTTTCTGAGGTGCATTCAAAAAGGCTTTAGTTCCTGAACAGAAATGGAAAATCATGAGCCTCCAGGTTATTTCTCAATGCCAGGTTGTGTGCAAACAGCCTCTCTAAAGACAGTAAATGAATTGACTTTAAAATAATCAACAAATTTTTCACTAGATTCCTACCTAGGAGATTTACAGCTTGATCAAACTTTTCTACTGTTAATTCCCAAGACTCCTGAGGCTCCTTTTGGCTTTGGTAACTAAGTGGTTTGCCTATAACCATGCTTTAAATTATATCCTCCTAAAAGGAGAAGTCCTGAGAAAAGAGAGAGACATACCTGAACATAGTTTTATTGGGGGAAAAGCGGAACAAATTTCAAGTTGGGAAGAAGGGGGAGGCTGGCTGAGAAGCAGGATTGTAATAAACCTTGGATGTTGGGTTAAGGCACTAGGACTTTAGATGACTATTCTACACGCCCAGAGTATTCACGATACTTGTTTTCTGTTCATCGAAATAGTATTAATTGGATATTTGTTTGACTAATGCTTAGTTTGTGCTCCTTGAAATTATAACACATGAGGAAGGGAGTCTGGAAAAAAGTCTGGAACTTATTTATAAAAAATTGTGTATTATGTATTCTTTCATGTTTAAACTTCAGTCACTTTCAGAGTACTCTCCGGTTGATACAAGACACCTGTTAAGATTCCACTGCTTGCCATAAGAAAGGACAAACATATGAATGTCACAGCAACTTGAATGGACTTAGAGCCTATCATACTCAGTGATCTATCACAGAAACAAAGAACAGAGTACCATATGTTCTCACTCATAAGCAGACCTTGAACAATTATCATAATACTATAAGAAAAGGATTGGCAGTAGTGGGAAACTGTCAGGGGGAGGGGGTGGATTGGCAGTTGAGGGAAACTGCCGGGGGAGGGAGGGGCACACCTCATCAACAAGAGTATCTGCATAATGAACATTTGTAAATCTAACCCTGAATTGTACACCAAATCTTTAAAATAAGGGGGAAAAAAAAGGATTCCACTGCTCAAAACAGTTTTTGAACTGGTCAATTTGGATGCCTTTTAGAGCTTCTGACATTTTTTGTTTTCTTCTTCCATACTGGCAAAACATTTCCCTTTGAGGACTTTTTTTCATTGAGAAAACAAACAAAAAGTTGCTTGGGGCGTGATCTGGTAAATAAGGAGGGTGGGGAACAGAGAGGGGAGTCACGATGTTTTTGGTCAAAAACTGCTGAACACTCAGCGTGATGTGGGCAGGTGCACTCATAAATTACCCATCATGAAACGGGCAAACATGCTAAAAGAATCTTTAAAAAAAATCACTGAAGACAAGTTCAGTCTCTTATAACAATGCTAGCTGGTACACTGATGCCCATGGGCTCCTGGAACACTTACCTAAAGGGGAAGCCTGTACTACAAGGGTCCTGCCCCCTCCAAAAAAAAATCCATTTTTTTAGTGGGGGGGATCTCCCCTTGTATAGATTAGCCAAACCTATATTTTAAAAGAGTTTGTATTTCACAATGAGTACATTTGCCTGTGGCTACTTACAAATTTGGGTAAACATTGAGAGCAAGCCCACAAAAGTAGAACAAGAAAATTGTCAGATCTAATTAAGCCAGCTCCAAGGTGCCATGTTGGGTGTATCACATTCACATACGGAGTCCTCCCATGCCACCTGTCTGTACTGCTTCCCTCTTCCTGGCTGAACCTTAAATATCACCCTGCTCCTGCCATTGACCAGCCCCTAATTCTGATGTCCATTTGGCTACTTCTGTCTTTGTTATCTCAGCTTCTGGACAGAAGGCTTGCCACTTGGGGCAGTGGACCCACAGGTCACTGCTGTTGACCCTCTCATTTGGCAAGCCCCGAACCTCTGCTTCTGCCCAATGGGCATCTCAGGCAGCTGCTGCTGGATGCAACTCTGATTCAATGTCCTAATAAAACATTTAGTCAAAGAGTACTGAAAATTGGAATATGGGAGGACAGAAGAATTAGTGTACAGATGAATAAAAAAATTTTTCAGAACTTCAGAATAAGAACACAGCAACTACTCCAATTCAAGGGTATGTGTATGTGAAAGAGATAGAGATAGAGATAGATAGAGAGAGAGAGAAAGAGAGAGAGAGAGACAGGGAGGAGAGGGAGAGAAATGAGTGGTAGGGGGTGAGTTTCTGTAAAACATCAGGACTTAGGCCAATACTAAATTATTGGGAACTTCATAAATATATATAGCTTGCATTTTTGGCAGACTCATATCATGGAGATGCACATGTCTTTTGAGACCTTTCTTACCCGCATATCTGCTGAGTGCTGTCCTTTCTTCCTCTGCACACTCTCTACCTGGGCTGACACTGCACATCCTCTCTTCTCTCTGATTTTGAATTTCATTCCCTCAGTTTCTGTGTAGGGGAGAGGAATAGCCTTGGTATTATTGCTGGCCCATGGGAAGCAGCGAGGGAATTTCTGTATCTGTTTAACAGATGGCTGGAGACAACTTCCAGTTTAAATTCCAGTAAGGGCATCAGGCATCCCCTCCTGGGGAAGTGTTAAAATCAACTTTCAGTATTTTATGTTTTCAAATTGGCAGCCATGAAAATTTTATGACTTGCTTTACAGAAATCGACTAGAGCTGGCTTATTCTGCATATGTTCTATGAAGGTGGCCTTATCCCTGCAGTCATTGTTTCTATACAAACAAATTATCAGAAACTAGGAATGAGGCTATTTGTGGAGGTAAGAAAAATATTGGCCTCACGTGTGTGTGTATGTGCTGATAACAGAGGCACAAGGAAAAGGGAAAACCATCATCCAAAAACACCCTCCCCAGCATCCTGAAAATACTTAGAGATGCTTTCTTTTATATTATGCATGCTTCTCCACTAAACACAAATGACCTTGTAGCACACTACATTCAGTATAAAATCATGTAATAGATCCTTTCCTCGGGGGCAAATTAAGAGAAACATACTTAATTTGTAGGCCAAGTTTTAAGAATAGTTTACATTTTTAGTATGCTTTACCAACTATAAAACTTTTTGCATACATTACCACATTTGCTCCTCAGCACAATTACTTATGACAAGTGGGCAGGGATGATTTTTTTAAATTTTATAGACAAAATGGCTAAACTTAGAGATGTTAAGTGATTTAGTCAAAATTATAGTGAATAAAGAGCACAGATAAGATTCAAATCTGGATACTCTGACCCCAAAGACTTTGTTTCCTTTTTTTAACTCAGTTGAAAATTTATGTTGGCATAAGAAAGAAATACAGAGTAAAGATAAGTGTAAGAGCAGCCCATGGAGGCCAGGACAGGGTGATGGGCAAGAGTGCTCCAGGTCACCAGGAGCCATTTAGGAGGCAGCTAAAACAAAGAACCGGGGGACATGGACTCTTGGCATATCACAGATACATCATCAGCTTTTTGACCATATATCACTGACAACTGACAAATAGGGTTTTGTGTGTGTGTGTGTGTGTGTGTGTGTGTGTGTGTGTGGTTTTTTTTTGGCTGAGGTGGACAAGGTAACCATTCTCTGAAGACTGTTTTGCCGTGAGTTACTGAATACTGTGGAATCTAATACTTGGTGACAGAAAGGCCAAGATTTTCTAATTTGGCTTTGTGATAGCTGCTTCGTTGGCAATATTACAATGCATTATATAAATAAAAAGATACTATTTGAGTTTTTATCAAAAAAATCCTTCTGTTTATACATAATACTCACCAGATATAAAATAATTCCTTACCCTACATCCCATCTCCCTTCTGAAAAATATCCTAACGTAATTTATTGTCTCTAAACTGGACACTGAAGGCAATACTCACACATACATATAACACAGACAATACTAATACAGCACCTATTGCGTATGTAAAGCAGTAGGAAAGATCAGAGTCTGAAAGCCCAGGTGAGTAAGAAGAACTGCATTTGTTTATTTATTTAAATTACTTATTTTTATTTTATTTAAATTAGGAGGATAGTTTATAGGCAGGAAAAATGCACTTTAAATAGTGCGAAGTTCAAGACAATCTTTCTTGGGTTTCTTGCTCCCTGGAGTAGATGACATAGAGAGCCTTGGTTTAATGTCCAGAGCATGGGGAAGCTCCTCCAGTCAAAGGCATCTGTCACTATGAGGCACCTTCTGCCCCAGGCCACAGGACTCTTCTGGTCTGCAGATGCTGTGGTTTCTGTACCATGCTTGGGTTTCGAGAATCTCTGACAAGGCTAACCCTTGGAGGTGGACCATATACTGTGGCTTTTGGGTTTTGCCACTTTCCCAGAGGGTAAGTTTCCAGAGGGTAAGAAACCCTTCCTTCTTGGGAACCCACAGTATTCTCTTCCCAGGCTTTGAGAACCTGCCCTCCCTGACTTGCTGTTTTTCAAAGTCATACTCACTCTCTGCTCCCCTTTTGGGAGGCATAATTCCTGAGGAAAGAAGTTTAAATAAATGGGGATGAAAATTTATAGGCAGGAAAAGCACAGTTTCCTATTGTAATAAATCACCCTGCTGTAATGATATCATGTCTGTAAACTGGGATATTCTCACTTTACTTAGAGAGTTTTTGAAAATTTTACAGAAGGAAGTCAAGGTTGAAATTGTTCTGTTTCCATATGCAAAACCTAAATGTGTGTGTGTGTGTGTGTGTGTGTGTGTGTGTGTGTGTGTGTGTGTGTGTTTACACATAGATATGAGGGAAAATTCCCCCCAAAACCCAGAATTTATTTATTAAAAATTGTGTATTTATTCTTACATAAACTTTGGTCACCTTAAAGGTACTCTCCATTTGATGTAATAAACCTACTGAAGCACTTTTTTCACTCCTCAAAACAGTTTATGAACTCAATTTTGATACTTTTTAGTGCTTTTACTGTTTTATGTTTCACCTCTTCCACATTGGCAAAATATTTCCCCCTGTGGATTTTTTTCATCCCAGAAAACTAAAAGAAAGTTGCTCGGGGCAAGATCAGGTCAATAGGGAGCCTGAGGCATGGGGATCATGCTGTTTTGGGGAGAAACTACTGAACACTTAGTGTGATGTGGGTAGGCGCATTGTCATGGTAGATGAACTAGTCACCTGTTTGCCTCAACTCAGGATATTCCTTCTGCAAATTGTGACACGACCTTCTAAAAACTTCCAGATACAAACTTTGATTGACTGTTTAAACTGGAGGAACAAATTCCAAATGTACTACAAAAGGTCTGCCCTCCAAAATATAATTCTGGGTTTTTTTTTGGTCCTATTCATAAACACACACACACACACACACACACACACACACACACACACACACAGTGATATATATAATGGACACACACATATATATGTAATCTCTACCAACTTATTAGAATTTATTTTGTCTTTGTCTTTCTTTTAAAAAATCTTAATCATTTTATTTATTCTATTTTATTTTTACTTATTTAATTTTAATTGACAAATATATTTGTGTCATATACAACACGATGTTTTGAAAGACATACACATTGTAGACTCAAACTATTTAACATATGCATTACATACTTGCATATACTTACTCTTTTTGTGTGTTGTGAGAACACAAAATTTATTCTCTTAGCAATTTCCAAGTGTACCATACATTGTTATTAACTATAGTCAACATGTTGTACTATATACCTCTTGAACTTACTTCTCCTATTCAGCTGAAATTTTGTGTCCTTTGACCAACATCTCCCCATTTCTTCCATCCAGCCTCTGGTAATGTCCATTGTACTCTCCACTTCTTTGAGTTCAACTTTGTTAGATTCCACATATAAGTGAGATCATGCAGTATGTATCTTTCTGTGCCTTGCTTATTTCACTTAACATAATGTTCTCCAGGTTCATTCATGTTGTCACAGTAACTTTGTCTTTTGAATATGATTCTGAGTTTTATCATTTGTAAAATAAAGGATCAATAATATTTGAGAACGTCATTCATTCTACCTGCTACCTCAGTTTTCCTTCCTTCATCCATTCAATTTTTCTTTTAAATTTTGACCAGTTATAAATTTTGTTTTTATATGTGTATGCATGTATTTGTTTATTTTAAAATTCTTGTCTGTGTAAAAACTGCCTTTGACAGAAAACTCAGCCGGTAACATTTGGTGTCTCCTTTAGTGGGCGGCACTTGATGGAGGCAGAGATGTGGGACAGAGTTCTGGCCTAGGGAAGCTATCCATCAAGGGTTAAATGAGGGAGACTCCTGAGACGAACTCATGGAAAAACAAGTACAAGTAATGACTGAGAAAAAGAAGAAGGCCAGGATGATCCTTAGGGAAATAAAAGAGGTTTAGAAGATAAACTGGGTTGAGACAAGCAAATTTGATGACAACCTAGGAGTGGAATTGCATTTTGTAGCGCAGATAACTTGACCATCCTAGAGAATATGTCCTTTGAAACCCAGTGGACTGTCTCAAACCCTTTAATAGACTAACAATTGAAAGTGTTTTATTCAAAGTAGACTTCTTTTTCAGAGAAACCAAAGAAGGCTAATTCACCTGCTGAAGTCTTTGGTCATCAGAAAATTAGAATTTCCTTCAGAAGGGAACACTGAGACCTGGAAAAAAGTGTTAATTTCTTATCCAGGGAACTGAGCAAGCCAGTGCTTTGGGAAGAAGAGGTCAACAGAGGCAAGATAAGGTAACAGATGAGAGCCCTAAAGTCACAGCTGGAAGGAACCTCATATTCTCTGGCCTGATCCTCTGATTTTACATATCAGGAGACTGTGGGTCCAAGAGGGGAAGTGATGTATCTAAGTCCACATGGTTTGGCAACAGTGAGCCAGGACCAGAACTCAGGTGAAAAATATCTCTTCCGAGCCTTTTGCAAAATATTTCCTGGCTTTTGTCTTAAGGATGGTGAAGTCATGTCTTGGATTGTGGGGGAATAAGAAAAGCTTGCTACTTATTCAAGTGACAGCACTTAAGGACTCACATTTTATGGCAGTTTATTATGCTGAGAAGTAACAGCAAATAAGAGTAATCAATCATTGCCTAGATTATCTACGTGACTCCCAGGGGAAAACAAGTTACAAAAGCAAGCAAAATTGTGCTTAATTCATGCCATACTCTCAAAATATTTCTCTGTGTTTTCTGGAATCTCTTAGCGTTGTCTCATACATTTCTCTTGCTTGGGAGGAAAGCCAAGCCTTTTTCAAAAGATTGATTCTCTGTCAGTGAGACTTCATTAAGCCATATATTGAATCACATTCTTGAATCCTCTAAATTCTACTTTAAGAAGATTTTCATTGTAAAATCCAGGTTTTTTGTTTCTTTTTAAGTTTTACTACCACCCTGAACTTTGACATTGCCACTCAGGGAAAAGACTTGATTCTAAATCACCAGACCATTTTGAACATTTCTGTTTTTCACTGAGGGTGTGAACATAGCAATTAACTTATAGGAAAATTGCTGTCAAGAAGGGGCAAATAATTAGAGATAATGAAGTAGTACAATTTGAACAAGAAAATATGAATCCTATGATATGATATACATTAAATTTCCCTGGTAATCATCTGTCAATTTGACAGATTTTACTATTCATAAAAATTGTCTGTGCTTCGTAAGTTAACAGAAGCCATTGGTCTTTTCCATGAGTGTAGCATTTGCAATTTTCTGCATATTGAGAGACTGCTCTGGCTCTGCAGAAACAGAAAAAAAAAAAAAACAAACCCAAAGCCAATGGGATCAAACCAGTATTAACAAATCTAGAGCGATTCTGACATGATTTCCAAAATTAAGCAATCCTGAGAACATCTTTGGATTCCTTCAAATCAACACAGAGTTCTTCAGGTATTTTAATATATTCTCCCCGTCGGACCTCAGTGTGACTTTGAAGCAATAAAGGTTCATAATTGAGGAGTTTGGTAATTTCAATGCTTATGTAACAGCACTACTTACCAAAATTTGAAGACACTTGAGCAAAGTTTGTCTTGGCCTGGGGATTAGTGATTCCCTCACCAACTGTGTACCATGGACAAACCAACTGCTTGATAGTTCTGGACCTTAGACCCTTTGCTTGTGAGATGGCAATAATGAAACAACTTCCTTCATGTGGTTGGATGAACTAGGATGGGTAAAGTTCCTAGAACACACAGGAAAAACTCATTCAGGGCTGAAGGCACCACTACCTCCCATGGTGGTCTACAGCAAGCCTTCTCTTTCTTAGAGATGCATCTCTAAACTAACTAGCTGAAAATAAAACAAATTTCTCAAATGTCTAGTGGAAAGTGCAGTTACCTTAGTGGTTGTGTCTGGCATTTTTTGTTTAAATGAATTGAAACAGAATAGAAAGTATAGAGAGTATCATGTATATTAAGCTTTGTTTAGTGCTACCCTTGTTTGTACATATGTTTCTGGGATACTGAATTGAAATGAGAAAGTAATTTTTCTACTGTCATGGTCAACATGTGGAAGTCCCTGTATTATATGATATCACAAGTTTCCTTTTCTCTTTGGAGTTTTAATATTCTTTTGTAAAGCAAAAGTTATAAATTGCAGAAGACCCTGAAAATAAAGCCAGGAGATTCTGCTGGGCCTGGCCCTTCCTAGCTGAAATAATTTCTCTGTGCCCCAATCTTTTACTGTGTAAAATGTTGCTTACAGGCCTGTCATGAGAAATAGATGAGGTAATGTATGTGTAAACTATAAATTTTTATGAAATATGCATTCATCATGGATATGATCATTCTGTAATTATGAGCACAGAAATGTCTTTTGTCTTATGAATCTCATTCCCTCAAAACCTCTGGTTTCCTTCACTCTGTGCCTTCCTCTTTGTCTATCCCTCTGCCTGAAATGCCATTCCCACTGTTATCCATCCTATTCTTCCTTTAAGACTTAACTCAGACACCATATCTCCCACACTATTCCAAACATATACATATGTTTTTACTTATCACATTTTAAAACAAAAATCCATTCATGTATCTGACACTCTCACTAGACCATCACACTTTCCAACTTCTTGCTCACTGTGTAATTTCCAAAATGCATCTTCAGGCCCTAGGCTCTGTAGAACATTGGCTAAACTGGACTGAACTAACCTCTGACTTTCACTTCTATTTCTTCTTCCACCTTCACTCTTGTGCCTTTGTAGCCCCTTGATTTCCCTACCTGCTATCCCATTTCTAGCATGTACATGGCATGAGTAAGAGCTAATTAAGCGGCAACAATTACCTCCTGGCCTTCTTTATTGCAGCATATCCAGGGGAGGCTATGATAAGAAGTGCAGTCAGCAAGGGAGAGCGGTAATTGTAGAAGAGACATAATGACCAGATGAGAAAGGTGATAATGTTGTTACTCATATGTTATGTCTCTTAACTGGGAGACCATACACAAATATGTAGAGGTAGGAGAAGCAGGGGGAAAGCTTGAGGCACAGGGATGAATAACATAAGGGACTGTCTGGTCCAGTTCTCTGAGCCATTTCTTCACCTACCCATTTCCCTGTAGAGAAAAAGGGCATTGAGATTACCGTGGTACCCGATTATGCTCCCTCCTCTGCATTATAGAAAGGATAGTCCTGGTAGCCTGATGACCATCAGTCATTACTCAACCATCTTGCCCCCAAAGCTTCTGATTCCCAATCCAACATATAAATAACTCACAAAGCAATTTCCGGGAGGCCATGATACTGCAACAAAGAAATCAATAATGCCCAGGCACA
Source organism: Cephalopachus bancanus (assembly GCA_027257055.1). Classification (NCBI taxonomy): domain Eukaryota; kingdom Metazoa; phylum Chordata; class Mammalia; order Primates; family Tarsiidae; genus Cephalopachus; species Cephalopachus bancanus. The sequence goes on along the minus strand of JAPVLO010000251.1, from coordinate 2,287,155 downwards.
AGGACAGATGTTTTTTCAAACTCTGAGTCCGATCAGGTGACTATATCATTCTTCTGGCTGTTGAATGTTTTTCCTCCTGTCACCATCAAGTTGCTGGGTTGATTTGCAGGGAAACAGAGGTAACAGTCACCTTCGCACTGCTGTTAGCAGATTCCTTTGAGAGAACAGGTTACAAAAACATCTGGTTTGTCTCCCTTGCATTTATCTGTTTATTCATGCATAGAGTTTTGTTCTAGGAGCAACTCAAGCATATAATACTCAGAGTTCGAATAAATTGAAAATTGTTCCTGCTGAGATTTTGACAAGTTATTTTCCTGCTGCGGTTCAGTCGAGACTTTTCTGTCTTCCCCAGAATATTTAAAGTGGCATCTACTGTGTCAGATACACTGTAAACAATTTTCAATGTTGTAGCTTCAAGGTAGGCTCAGTAGGTTTTTAAAAACTCCAGGCCACCCAGTTTGCTATTTAGTATATATTACCAATGAAACTTCATTTGTATTATGGATGGCATAAACTGAGAGCACGTGTCCTGCTGTCATTCAATTGAAGTTGCGTCTGTACCCTTTCACGTGCCAGGTTACAAAATATTTTCATATGTATTATCTCATTTAATACTTATAATGATATGCTCTTGTGAGTGTACTATTGTCACCACTGTACAAAAGAATAAACTTTGTCTTAAAGATAAGCAACATGCTCAAGCAGTGGCTTTAGAAAGAGACAGGACCGATACCCCAGTCATCTGACCTAAATTCAGTGCCCTTTTTACTATTTGTAACTTATGGTACACTTCTGATGGCCTTTCCAATAGCTAAAACCAACTTCTTTCATGTTAAAAAATATTCTAATTTTGTTTCCACTTCCATGTGCCTGACTCTGTGGGAGGAATCATGATTGGTTTAAGAGGAAAACCACAATCTTGCCTAGTGATAGCCCTGGGAACAGACTTGGGCCCACAGTTGAAGCCATTGAAACATAATAGGAGATCTTTTGAAGAGTTCTTAGAGTGTTTTCTCTAATAAGAGAGAAGAACATGATGAGAAAGCCTTTTTTTCCCCACCAGCCTTCTTGGTTCCTGATTGAGATATTGCCATGTGCTGTTTGGAACTGCAGCTATTTTGTGATCATGTCTCTTCTTTATTTCCAGTCTTAAAAAGATGGCTTTCTGAAAAGATAGAAAACACCTGGGCCCATGACAGCATAGTGAGTTTCCAAACCAACCATATCTACCTCTGAACTTCTTGTTAAGTTGACAAACATTTGTTTATGTTTTAAGTCATTCTAATCAGATTTTCTGTTACTTGCATCTGATTACATCCTAACTGATGCACAGCTCTTCTGCACCTGCTCTGTTCTTGAGACACTGATGAATAAAGTGTCTAACATTTTCTTTCTTTTTTTTTTTTTTTTTTTTTAGTTGGAGTCTCACTCGGTTGCCCAGACTGGAGTGCAGTGGCTTCCGGCCACCGCAGCCTTGCCTGCTAGGCTCCAGCGATCCTTCTGCCTCAGCCTTCTGAGTAGCCGGAATTACAGGCACGTACTACCACACCCAGCTGATTTTTTATAGAGATGAGGTCTCGCTCCCAGGCGGGTCTCGAACCCGTGGGCTCAGGCAATCCACTCACCTCAGCCTCCCAAAGGTGCAGGATTACAAGCTGAGCCACCGAGCCCGGCTGTGTCTAACATTTTCAACGCTTGTCCCATCACTCCAGTAGGTGGACTTTAACTTACCTTCAAGACCTCTACTAGTCCTGTTTTGGAATAGCAGCCATCTTCAGAGAAAATATATAGTGCTCTTTGCTAAGAGTTTCCTCATTCTCCCGGAGCTTTCTTCTGTTCAACTCTGCTGCATGGCCCTACCCTTTTCTACATTTTCAGTTTCTTTAAATCAGTGTGTGTTACTCTTTAGACGTTCTACTTGGGCCTCTCCCCTTCTTATTCAGCATTTGCCTCCTTCCTGGTCTGCAAGAAAATGTTATATCCTAAACCTTTGTCTTGCTCTGCTTTCGGACATTTGTACCCACTTTATTGTGGCTTGAGACTTTGATCATGGTCACTTGGTTATTATATTATGACTCATTGTCTTGTTTTAGATCTTTATTAGAAGAGAACTGATAATTACTGTAATCTACTATGTGCTATAAATACTGACTTCAATGTTTACCATATTTAAACCTCAAAAGAAACCTGTGAAATAGGTATTATCTCCATTTTTCATTAGCAACAATCTCAGAATGTAGGTAAGTGATCATGGGTAAATTACCTCCAGAAGTAAGTAATTTACCCAAGAGACTAACTTGTTCAGTTTGACTTTCAAGTCTGTGACTTCTAACTATACCAGGACATAGTACATGAAGAATCCTTCAAACTACATTTTATCTTCTCAAATCTTCCTCTGACTGATTTATCTGGATTGCTCAGTTCTGACTACCAGATCTTCCTTCTGAATATAATCTTAGATAAACCTGGAAGTGTCACAAATGTACATCATATGATCATTCTATATCTGAAATGTCTTGAGTATTTTCTGTTGTATATCCAGGCAAGAGTGGCCTAATTTCTTAAAATAAATATTCACTGGTGAGGAGAAATAGTGAGTCTTTTGACAAAACTACTTGGCTGGGAGTCACCACTTGATTTTTGGTATTAGCTGTTTGAAAAGTACCAATTTCGCCGGGCTCGGTGGCTCAGCCTGTAATCCTGCACCTTTGAGAGGCTGAGGTGAGTGGATTGCCTGAGCCCGCGGGTTCAAGACCCGCCTGGGCAACTTGGCGAGACCTCATCTCTACAGTAAATCAAAATGAGCCGGGTGTGGTAGCGCGCGCCTGTAGTTCCAACTACTTGGAAGGCTGAGGCGGAAGGATCGCCGGAGCCCAGCAGGTCGAGGCTGCAGTGGCTGGGAGCGGCCATTGCACTCCAGTCTGGGTGACAGAGTGAGATCCAACTCAAAAAAAAAAAAAAAAAAAGAAAAGTACCAATTTAGATTTATCTTAATAAAAGTTTCTTTGAACTTTGAGTTTCGTGGATATACAGGTTTATCTGTTCTAAGTTTGGCATAATTTGGAATATACATGATTTTCATCACTTTATTTATAATAATCAAAATTTGTCTGAATCTAAATGTTTGAAAATAAAGGCTTGGTTAGATAAATTATGGCATGCTTAAATAGGAAGGAATACCATATAGATATTCCATATTTTATCTTAGGAAAAATGTTATGGTGATGAAAAATATAATAAAGCATCATATTAAAATATTTAAAAGTGTGTACACTATAAGGCCTTACTTTCATAATAAATATACATGTTTATGTGCATAGAATAAAAGGCCAGATGAGAATAGCACCAAGATAGTATCTATAATAAGATGCTGTTTATTTTTTTCTTTACACACCTTTATATTCTCTAAGTATCCTAAATAGTCTACAATATTCTAAATAGCCTACAATAAATACGTCTTATTTTCTTAATCATAGTAGAAAAAAGTAATGTAAGTGTACTTGCATTAATGCTTTTTAAATAGAGAACTTCCTACCTAATGCAGTTGAAAAATAATGTGATTTCTAAAAAACAAACATACAAAAACCCAGATAAACATTTACAAACAACTTTTCAACAATATATTTAGTGCCTGTAACAAAATAAAGTTATTTCTTTAAAATTTAATAAAAAATATTTATATTACCATGAATATAACTATCTTATTGTAAAGCCACAGGAATTTCTGCAGGGAATGTCCTATCTGTGGGCTTCCTCTGGGGCATTTTGAATCAGTGACAGAACAAGAGTTTGATATTCTTCTTCAAACTGCAATACAAGACAGTCAGGTTACACTGAACATAGGTAAACCAATAAAGTAATCAATGTCATTTTCAATGGTGGTAAGTCTAGAGCAGAAAAATGAAATTCTAAGGACAGTGATTTGATAAAAATTTGCTGGTTAATAGGATATGGTAGGCTGACTGCATTTGACTAGATAGTTGAGGAAGCCCCTCTGGGGTTGTTCACTAGGAAGTGAATTACAAGAAGGTTTCAACCTTGGAAATGATCTGGAAGCAGAATGTTGATGGTGAGGGAATAGCAAATACAAAGGTTATCAGACAGGAAAGACCTCGACACAGTCGGTAAACAGGATGCAGGCACCTGGCATGTGGAGCTAGCTTAGAGGGGAATGACAGAATAGGACAAGAGGAGGTAAGCTTATCAATAGAGCTTGGGCATTCAAATTAAGAGGGACTGCCAGGCCCAGAATCTCAAAAGAAATGAAGCTGTGGCCAAAATAAATTAAATTCTCTAGAAATGACAGTTTTAATAAAATGAGAAAGTACAAATGTGAAACTGTATGGCAATCCTATGACGGGTGAGTTGTGGCTATGGTTAAAAAGAACAAAAGTTAGTGAACATTTTGTAGGCTGATCATGTCATAATGTATTGGAATTCAAGGAAAATTCAACTGATGTGGCCTAGAAACCATAAATGCAATGCCCATGATAATCTAGACAAATGTATTATTTCCTGACTTAGCAACAGAAACAAAGAAATCATCTATTTATGTTATACTGGATATAGTTGGCTAGCATGGCTAAAACCTTATATTTTCAGGTGATCCAACAGCTACTGAAGTCACACCTAAATCTTACATTCCAAATTTAGAGTTATCTGATTTGCAAATTAGCTTTCAACTTATTACAGAAAGGTTTCAGTAGTTCTGTCTATAGACAAACCCCAAACACTGTTTAGTAGACATACACATTGTGTAACCTTTGCTTGAAGAAAGTTTCCCAAAATACATCAAGTATATACTTTCTGTTTTCTCTTTAAATCAAACAAGTCTCACAAGAAGGCTGGAAGTCTGAGATTCAAGTATTCAAAACATTTTCAAACATACTAGCATTATGCTGAGATTCATCTCACAAATAATTCCCAGAGAGAGACTCTGGGATCAATAAAAGTCAGTTTGAATGATACAGGTCTAGAAAAAAAATATGTTTGACCTCCATAGCCAATGGGATTCAAATAAAAAAGTAAAATACAAACTTCTTGACTAAATCATATTGGTAAATGCACACATAAATGTAATGAGTAAGAAAGGATAAAAATAATTGGGAATATATCACCCTGTGGGACTGTTTAAATGGCCAATTGGCTCTTTCTTAGTAACATTCCTTGTCTTTATTTTTGCTTTTTGAAATGTCATTGATGGCATTGGTGACATCATTGACACAGATAAAATTTATTCCCATCTTTTGAGTCTATGACTACTTGATCAGAGATTTACCAGGAGGAATATAAATATAATTGAAATTTAAACCAATATTTGATGTAGTCTTCCCACTAAATATGTGGAATTTTGGTCAATGGTTTAATACCTTGTAAGAAAGACCTTTCTATCCTGCTGAGATATGTAATTACCAGAAATTAATTCCATTATATTGTTGCTAGTCATATAGTAAACTGGCTGCTACCTCCATGATTTTAAGAAAGAACATCTTAAAATTATCTTCAATATATAACCAGTTAGGTTTCATGAATTATCAAGTGTGGGCTGTCTGAATAGCCTCAAATGTTTTGAATTTTTTTTTACTTTAGTTGGGCTAGATGTTTGGACATTAATTTCTCTCTGTCAACATTTTCATGCCTTTAAACTCTTTAGTTAGGAGTCTAAAAAGTTCCTTTAATGAGTTGACTAAAAATGTATGCCCTTAAAGTTAGGAAATCCCAAACATGTCCATATTGTGCTTATTGTACTTCAGATTAGCAGTTTAGTCTTCTAAATCTGTATCTCATTAAGAGGTGCATAACTAAGAAAATGTTTCATGTAGGTTTTTGTTTTGCTTTGTTTTTAGCTTGTAATATGTTTGAATTGTCTCCTAACTTACCTTGTCTTAAAATAACTTTGGGTGTTTGAACAGGTGGTTTACTCTGTTAATCCTGTAAAGAAAGTTGAAACCATTTTAAAGCAAGGCATGCCCACTGCGGTAACACTGTTAAAGCTTTCTACAATACAAAAGCCTTTTATTTCTGTTTTATCTCTCTGCCTTCCCCTGAAAGTGTCCTCATAGTATCTATGTAGGATTGGTGCAAAGTCTTTAAATAGTCCCAGACTATTTGAGCTATTACCATCTGGAACTTGGATCTTCCTACAGTACACAGGCGAAGAATTGATATACTCTTCTCACCGCTGCAGTCCTCTGAGGTTAATTGAATATCCACAAAGACATCATTCTGTGCTAAGGCACCAACATAAAGTAAATTCAGAAAAGCATGAAATTTTAGGTTAAAAAAAACTTTTAAAAACATAATTACAGCTTTATAAAAAGTTGCAAAAATAGCACAAAGAGGCCCAAGGTCGTTTATTTTTAACTACCCACTTTGTCCTGGAAGACTTATACATCTAAAATCAAATAAATTCTGTTGTGAAGATTTACCCATCAGCATCTGAAGTTTACAGGCTTCCAAATCAAAGGATCAACTTACTAGCATGCAAGGAGCTAGATAAGGGAAGAACAGTGATCCAACAAATAAAATTCTTATCCAAAATGACTTTGATTAGAGAAACATGTATAAATAGAATGGATACTTATAAATGTGCTAACTTCTTTCATTCCAGAGTCATGGTGGAAGAGGTATTGCACAATTGCCTGGGTTTTGAAGTCAGTGCTAATTTCAAATTCTGGCTCTGTAGAACCAGAGATAGTAATTGATTTTTCTGTCTCTGCTTCCTCCTCTGTAGAAAAACAATAATATCTTTCTCATATGGTTGTCACAAAAATTAAAATAGTTTAATATGTATAAGGAAGGCACTTAGGCATAGTATCTGAGCAAGTGCTTAATATATTAAAAGTATTTTTATTATCATTTCACTTTTGAAAATTCAGAGACAGCCAATCCTTATCCGTAGTAGTTCATTCTATAAAGTCACTATGAACACTGAGTTAGTAAATATTGAATTCTTGACCCTTTTTTTGCCTACATGAATAAATTCTTGTATTGACTCCTGGAAATAGAAGCATACTCAATCAGAGTATAAAGTTTTAAGACTGGTTTTTATGTGTGTCTTGTGGAATCAAGATCCAGTTATGTTTCTGATTCTGCCTCTCTGTCCTTCCACATAAATTTTGCTCTGGACTCACGTGATTAGTTGAGGCAAGATCCCCATGCTTTTGGGATCTTCTCCAAGGAGTTACCTCTATGATGGGACAGCGCAGAGCCACTAAGCCTGCATGCTCTGGAGTCCCACTGCCTCAGTGTGACACTCAGCTCAGCCACATATAATGCATGTGACCTGGTGGAGAGTCCTGTAATCTCTCTGGCTGCAGTTTCCTCTTCTATACAATTGTGGTAATAAGATAATTTACCTCAGACGATGTAGTGAGCACTAATAAGATTATGTCTTCAAAACATTTCCCACAATGCCCGGCACATAGAATCATTCCATATTTCTCTGCCAGGCAGGATTCTTTTCAAGCCTATCTTAATGTCACTTTCTCAGTGAACATTTTGCAGTCTCCAGACATGATTAGTCATTTTCCCCTGTGCTCCCAAAGCACTTTTGCTCATAACAATCATAGCACTTGAGGAAATGCATTGCTCACAGGCCTCCTTTCCTGTGCAACTGTGAGCTTCTTGAAGACGGAGACAAGACTTTTCTGTCTTTGCTTTCTCAGTGCCCCTCAGGGAGCCAGACACTTAATAGGTGCTCATCAATACTTGCTAAATACATGAGTCAATATGTAAATACACACATTTATAATTATACTTCATCAAAAGTAGTTGCTTGAACAATTGGAATGAAAGTTGTTGAGCGAATATGAAATATCTGTTCTTTTTAAAAATTCCATAGATATTGTACAATATAAAATTGTACAATATAATAACTTAGCTTAAACATATAAAACACATTATATATTCGAAACCCTAACTTGGCGGAATAGGGTTTCTCAGTGTCTAACTACCTTGGAAGTTTGTTCATTTTGTAGATTCCACTCCAGATCTACTGAATATTCATGTTGTTTAACAAGCTTCCTGCTTGAATGCTTGATAATCACTGCTGCAGTGGCTGCCCAAATTTTTCAAGATAATCTCGTGAAACACCAGGATGCATTAGGATGGAAACGCCTTAGTGAATTCAGGGACCATGTGTGTTTTGCTCAATTCTGTGTCCTCTTTTCTAGAACAATATATGACACATAAAAATAGCACAATAACTAGTTGCTGGCTAAACAAATGAATATATTATGCAGATAAAAAGCAAGAATGCAAGTTCAGAGTCTCCACCATCACTTTGGATTGTATTACTGCAGTGGGAGTCCCCAAACTCACCCATTCTCAAACTTTGGTGTGGTTAATAATCACGTATTTAGGCTGGGCATGGTGGCTCACACCTGTAATTCCAGCACTTTGGAAGGCTGAGGGAAGAAGACTGTCTGAGCACAGGCGTTCAAGACAAGTCTGGACATCATGGCAAGACCTCATCTCTACAATAAATAAAAAAAAAATATCTGAATGTGGTGACAGGTGCCATTAGTTCCAGCTACTTGTAAGGCTGAGTTGGAAGAACCACCTGAGCCCAAAGGGCCAGGCTGTGGCAGCTGTGATCCTGCCACTTCCTGGGCGACACAGTGAGACATCAACTCAAGAACAAACAAACAAACAAAATCACCTATTTGAAAGAAATCTCCAAAATGACTTACTCCCTGTCGACTCTGATTCAGCAGATCTGGGGGTTGGAAGTCTCAATTTTTAACATGATCATAGGTGATTCCAATGAAAGTCATCATTGTTACACACTTTGAAAAATGTAGTATATCCTGTAAGTCATGGTCCAATGACTGAATCAAGTGTAAACAAATCTGTGGTGTGTGGCTTAGTTGTGGGATGCACAGATATCAATGCATAGAGGAGTTTATATGTAAGAGCTAATATTCAATCTAATAAAAAATGTAAACAATGTTGAACCCAAGATGTGTTCACAACATGCTTATACTAAGAAGTACAGTTTAAAATGTCTTCTTTTCTAGACCTTAATTCCCCTCCTGACAGAGGAGAAACCTGGCAGGATAGCATGGATCCCGCTCACCCTCCCTTGTACGTGCATTGTTTAATGAGTGAAAGAAATAGGAAGATTGATGGTGAAACAAAGTTCTCTCGAAATGTTTCCCCCTACATTGGATATTGTGGTTATGGTAGCATTTTAAGTTTCTGATGGCTCCTTTCTTTTGTGAAACTTGTTTAGGGAGTCCTTCTATAAGACTTGTGGTTCTGAAGTATCTACCATGCCTTCGCTATCAAGAGCGTAACAATTTGAGGTTTAATCTTACACCTTCCAAACCTTGGCAGGGGTGGTTTGCTAATTCTCTATTCACTGTCTCCTATCACGAGATGAGTAATCTGTCCTTCAGAGAGAAGATCTGATGGCATTCTGTAATCTATACAGATACAAATCCACTGCAGAACCTCATGCGAAATCTTCCAGTTCTTGAATTCCTAAACTCAATTCGTCATCATTTCCCAATGGTGATGATGGTAGAATATTATGCTGACTTTCTGCTAAAATAGATCAATTTCTCTCTGGAATTCTGTAACCTCATGGCTTATGCATCATAACCTTAAAACAGCAATGTAGATTGGAAAAGTTCAGGACACCCACCTGCTGATTTGCTTGCTACTTCATTCCAAGGAGAACAGGACTGTGGGATGTGTTCAGATGGTGTGGAGAGACCAGAGGAGTTCCTGTATATGCAGTAGTGGGGAGAGGGAAGCAGAAAAGCCTCAATGAAGTTTTCTGTCTCTGGGCTGCACTTACCACAGAGTAATTCATGTGTACGTTTGCCTTTATCTGCAGCTTGAATGTAGGTACATTAAAAAAACAAAACCCCTGAGGAGCTCTTGGGCTTGATGGATTAAAAAATGTTTAATTACATTAATAACATTTCCATGAAGAAGATAAGGTAAGTCATTCCATTCAGTTTACTGATTACAGGTGAGATAGATTACTCCATTAGAACAGTGCTATAAATAATAATACTGGTATTTTATTGCATGATGTTCTATCATCTTCTTATGCTATCATGACCATTATACCAGAGTCAAATAATTTAATGAGGTTTTCAGCAAGGCAATTTTTTTAAAAAGCTTGGAATTGGTCTCAGAAGATCTGGATTCCAACTTTTGCATTATTATTTATCAGTGCGATTAGCTCGATTTGATTTACAATTTCACTGACACACATTTTAAAAAATACAAATAACAACTACTACTTTGGCTATTTAAGTATTACTGAGGACCAAATTAGATGTGTATCAGTGCTTATTTTAAAGTGAAAAGTCATTAATAAATGTGAACTATAATTAGGGCAGATACTATTACTTTCATTTTTTGTTGTTGTTGCACAGGTGAGGAAACTGAATCCAGAAAGATTGGTCACAAAAGTCATTAGCCATCACCATTGGGAAATGATGACGAATTGAGTTTAGGAATTCAAGAACTGGAAGATTTCGCATGAGGTTCTGCAGTGGATTTGTATCTGTATAGATTACAGAATGCCATCAGATCTTCTCTCTGAAGGACAGATTACTCATCTCGTGATAGGAGACAGTGAATAGAGAATTGGCAAACCACCCCTGCCAAGGTTTGGAAGGTGTAAGATTAACAAAAAGCCTGGTTAACAAAAAGCCTGGGTTGACTTATGGTCTAGTTTTCTTCAACCACATAATTTATGAGAATATTAAAGCTTTTAAAAAATATTTTCAGATATATAACCATCTGAAATCTGAAAGGATCTGAAATTCTGATTCAAGATAAAATATTACATTTTCTATTAATGAGTACAGATAAAATTTTTAAATGTCTATAGAAGGCCAAAGGAAGAATCATTCATGTTTTTTGGATATAGGGGTTTTGCTCACAAATGAAGCTAGCAGCTCTTTTTCTTATACATTTCTTATCAAGGAAAACAAGTACTAATTAAACTTTTCATGTACTAAGGCAAATGTTCTTCTCCAGCTCATTAGTGATAACATGAAGCTGAGGGTGCCATGAATAGAAGGAGATTATTATTCATCTGTAGGGACCAAGGGTATCTTGTTACTCTATATTCTGCTACTGTTTTGTTTTGGCTTTTTATCTGTTTTTTTGTTTTTGTTTTTTTAGTTGGCATCTCACTCTGTTGCCCAGGCTTGAGTGCAATGGCACACTCACGGTCACCCCAGTGTTTACCTGCTGGACTCCAGCGATCCTTTCGCCTCAGCCTTCCAAGTAACCGGAACTACAGGCGTGTGCTACAACGCCCAGCTAATTTTTGATTTATTGTAGAGAAGAGGTCTCACCAAGTTGCCTGGGCTGGTCTAGAACCTGCAGGCTCAGGCAATTCACTCGCTTCGGCCTCACAAAGTGCTGGGATTACAGGCTGAGACACCGAGCCCAGCCTTTGTCTTGTTTTTGAGATTTTATTTTAGTAGCCAGTTCGTTTAAAAAGTCATACATGTCCCCTGGCAAAACACAAATAGGAACTGAGTAAAAAATATTAAGTCTCATACTCACGTCAATTGATTCCCTTAGTCTCTTCGAGCAGACAACTATTGTTGAGTAGATTTCCAGAGATACTCCATGAATGTATGAATGTATCTGTTTGTATATTCTTACAAAAACACATATGGTTGTATAATATACACATGGTAAAGAGCACTTTGCATTTTTTCACTTAATGATATTTTTTCTATGGTTATCTTTCTTTTCCAGTTCAACTCTTTTGTTTTCCCCAAAGTTAATAATTGTATTGGGTTTTTCTTTACTTACTTTTCTGTGGACTTATTAATCAGCCTCCCAGTTGTCTAAATGTCCTCTTCATCTGTTCAGTTCATCGAATATCAAATATCCTAACAACGCTATCTTCCAAAGAAATTTCTTCTGAACCCTTCAGATTTGTTTCTTTCTGAACTGGTTGTCCTCTGTATCTGGTAGAAGCTGCCATCTTGGCATCATTTTCATATAATTACTGGAATTTCATTGCCTCTTTCTTGTGTGAGTGCCTGTTTCCTGCTTTCCCATTCTTCCTACTTTTTGGTTTTCACCATCATTTTGGTGAAGTATATTCTTCAGTACTCTTCTGAGAAAGAATGTAATTTTTTTTTGAGATCTTGAATATCTGGAAATATTATTATGTATTCATATTTGATGATAGTTTGATTGATAAAGAATTATGAATTGGTACAGAAAATAGCTAACATAGTAAGCCTGACAATACTACCCTTAGAAGGGCATTCTTGTAAAGTTTCTCTTGGCTGTTGTCTGGGAACCTGACTTGTAAACCGTTCCTTACACTGACATAAACGTTCCCTGAATGATAAGAGTGATTCAACTGCGCCTAAGCTGTTTGTGCAAACAATATGGTTTACGCTGAACACCTGTTTTCCTTTTGGAAAATTTCCACCTGGAATTCTGGTGCATGCTGTTCAGAGGGTGCCTACGTGACCAGTCTCTAATAAAAATAACACCATAATAAAATGCGGACATTGCATCTCTAGTGAGCTTCTCTGGTAGAGAATATTTCACCCTTGATGTCACAAATCATTGCTGGAAGACTTAAGCATGTCATTTGTGACTCCACTGGGAGAAGACTCTTGGATGTATGAGTCTAGAATCCTTGAGACTTCACTACATGTGACTTTTCCTTTTGCTGATTTTGCTTTGTGTCTTTTTGCTGTTATAGATCAAAGTGGTGAGTACAAATATTTTCCGAGTCCTGTGAGTTCTGCTGGCAAATCACTAAACCTAGGGTTGGTCTTCGGGATGCCCTGACGTGGTTGGAAATTCTTTTCTTTCAAAACATATTTGGCAATTCCCCTGGCCTTTTTTACTTTCCATGTGTCGAAAAAACAGAAGTTAATCCTATCTCTGACTTTGTATGTAATATTCTCTCTCATTCTCTCCGTTTTTAGAATCTTCAGTAATTCCTCAGTGTTGCAAAATACAGAAATGTCATGATGATGTACCTTGGTGAATGTTTATATTCATCTACTCTGTTGATCTCTTAATGAGTCTTTTAAATCTATGAGCCTGTGCTACTTTAAATGGAAAATATTCATAAATTAGTTTTTGATAATTTCCTCCCTTCTAGTTTCTCTGTTTTCCATCTGGATTCCCTTTGGATATTGGACCTCGTGATAGTCTTCTAATATTCTTGCTTTTTTTTCCTTTCCTATTTTCCTTGTCTTTGTCTCATTTCATATACATTGTTTTGGATTTCATTTTCTAAATTTTCTATGGCATTTTTATTTCTTTTGAAATATTTTCAATTTATAAGAGCTATATTTTGTTCTCTGAATGTAATTTTTAAAATTACATCTTATTCTTTCTTCTATAAGGATATTAGTGGTAGTTATTTTAAAATTATTTCCCCCAGAGAAATCTGTGCTTCTACCAGGTACACTACAGTTACATGACTCCTTTGGTCCCTTTTATGGTAGGGACTTTATTCAGATGTCTGCTAATTCTTGACTACATATTTATATTTAAGACTTAGGCAATCAAAACCTGTTTGAAAATTCTGAACTAGTGTGTTATTTTTACAACTCTCTAATTGCGGTTTCCCAGTAAAGTTTCTAGCCAGGTAGTTTCTTTCGAATGTCTACTGGTGAGAACTCTTTAATTTTTTAGGCTACTTAGAGTTCTTGGAGAAGAAGCTGAATAGCAGAAGAAGGTGTGGGTACCCTCATTCTGGGTGTTAATATGTCCTTAATCTCTCTATGGTTAGTATGTTGCTCCATCCTCAACTCGGTGTGGTGATCCCCACAGTCTAACAACCAGCTATTTTATCCTTTCTAAATATACTAGGTAACTCCAATATTGAGACAGAGAAAAATTTGAGGATCTAATTTTTAAGCAGATTTTGATGATTCCTCTTTTATTTAAAGTGAACCATTTAAAGTCCACTTGCAGAGATAACTGGTGTTGTCAACTTCTGAAACTTTTGGTGTTTCTGTGTGGGGGTAAATCAGTTTATAGCTTAGCTTTCCCCATTATTGGCCACTACTGAGTCATTTAGATTTTTCTAGTATTGGCTATTTAAAAAGAGCTTTCTTAATTACCTGCTGTCCAGTTACCACAATTTGTTGCTCTATCTTCCTTTATTCTCTTTGTCCTTAAAAGTTTATGCCTTAAAAAAATTCCTTTACAGTTGTTTTAGGGGAATTTTTAGACAGTGTGAAAGCAACTGTGTGTGCTTAAAGTGTCATTTTAATCCAGAATTTATGATGCTGTTAAAGCATGTTTTAATGTGTCTTCTTTTTTTTTTTTTTTTGAGTTGGAGTTTCACTCTGTCGCCCAGACTGGAGTGCAGTGGCCGCTCTCGGCCACCGCAGCGGCGACCTGCTGGGCGGCAAGCCTTCTGCCTCAGCCTTCTGAGTAGCTGGAATTACAGGCACGTGCTACCACGCCCGGCTAATTTTTAATTTATTGTAGAGATGAGGTCTCGCCAAATTGCCCGGGTGGGTCTTGAACCCACGGGCTCAGGCAATCCACTCACCTCAACCTCCCAAAGGCGCGGGATTACAGGCTGAGCCACCGAGCCTGGCTAATGTGTCTTCATTTAATTTCTAATGCCTAGAACATGATCTGGTCCTCTATATATGTTTATTGATTATTGGTTATGTCTGCCTATATGCATAAATATACATTTATATGAGTTTGTATATACACAGTTATGTTTTATTTAAATTTTATATATATATGATTTCCTTTGGTTACCAGTAAGAGAGCTGTAACTAAACAAACTTAAACCTAAAAGGGAGTTTATTGACCTATATAATAGGAAGTGCAGGCGTAGCTCTTGTTCCAAGCATAAATGGATCGAAGGAAATCATGAATGAAATAATAAGGTTTTTTTTTGGTCATATTTATTTTGTCTTACAAAAGAATGTCCAGACAAGAAAATTCAAAATATAAACACAAAGAAAAAAATTACCTCATTGCCCTACTACCAAATAGAACCATACGAATCATTTTGATATATTTTGTTCTCTTGATTTCTCACTTTTTCTGTTTGCTTTTCTTTCTGTTTTGGCCTTATTCTTCCCCTTTGCAGACATAAAGTAGGCATGGTGAATTATGTCATTTTTTTTGTATTTTTACTTTTATTTTCTATTCAGGGGTTACATATGTGTTGTGTAGTGGTAGGGATCAGGTTTCAAGTGGTCCATTCCCTAGACAGTGAACACTGTACCCCATAGGTAGTTTCTGAACCCTTTCCCCTTACCTATTGGTGTCACCAGTGTCTATTATTTTCATCTTTGTGACATATAAATGAGAGCATGTGGTGTTTGGTTTTCTGTTTTTGAGTCAGTTTACCCATGATGATGATCTCTAGCTCCATCCGTGTTGTTGAAAAATGCCATTTAATTTTTTTTTTTTGAGTTGGAGTCTCACTCTGTCGCCCAGACTGGAGTGCAGTGGCCGCTCCCAGCCACCGCAGCCTCGACTTGCTGGGCTCCGGCAAGCCTTCTGCCTCAGCCTTCCAAGTAGCAGGAATTACAGGCATGCGCTACCACGCCCGGCTGATTTTTTGATTTATTGTAAAGATGAGGTCTCGCTGCCCAGGCGGGTCTTGAACCCACGGGCTCAGGCAATCCACTCACCTCAGGCTCCCAAAGGCGCGGGATTACAGGCTGAGCCACCGAGCCCGGCTCAATTTCATTTTTTTTTTTATGGCTGCAGAGTATTCCGTGGTGTATATGTACCATATTTTCATTATCTGCTGATTGGTAATGAGTGTTTAGGTTAATGAGTGTTTAGGTTGATTGTGTTCTGATGAATATATGGGTGCTGGTGTCCTTTTAATATAACAAACTCCGTTCCTTAGGGGAAATAGCTAGTAGTGGGATTGCTAGATCAAATGATAGATCTACTCTTAGTTCTTTGAGTAATCTTCATACCACTTTCCATAGAGGTTATGCTAATTTACAGTTCCACCAACAGTGTATGAATGTTCCCTTTTCTCTGCATCAGTGTCAGCATCTCCTATTTTTCGATTTTTTAAATAAGTACATTCTGACTGGTTTAAAGGAGTATCTCATTGTGTTTTTAATTTGCATTTCCCTGATGATGAGTGATGTTGAGCATTTTTTCCTGTTTGTGGGCCATTTGTATGTTTTCTTTTGAGAGATGTCTATTCATGTCTCTTGTCCACTTTTTAATGGGGTTATGTGCTTTTTTCTTGCTGATTTGTTTGAGTTCTTAGTAGATTCTGGATATTAGTTCTTTGTCAGATGTATAGTTTGTGAAAAATTTCCCCCATTTTGTAGGTTGCCTGATTGCTCTGTTGATTATTTATTTTGCTGTGCAGATGCTGCTTAGTTTAATTAAGTGCTACTTATTTATTTTTGTTTTAGTTGCATTTGTTTTCAAGTTTTTAGCCATAAATTATTTGCCTGGGCTGATGTCCACAGAATTTTTTTCTAGGTTTTCTTCTAGGATTCTTATGGTTTTAGATCTGATATTTAAGTATTTAATCCATCTTGAATTAATTTTTTTGTACATGGGAAGAGATAGGGATCAAATTTCATTTTCCACTTGTAGCTATCCAATTTTCCTAGCACCATTTGAATAGGGTGTCCTTTCCCCGGTGTATATTTTTATCTGCTTTGTCAAAGATCAGTTGGTTGTAGATATTTGGGTTTATTTCTGGATTCTCTATTCTGTTCCATTGGTCTACATGTCTGCTCTTGAGCCAGTACCATGCTGTTTTGGTTACTCCAACCTTGCAGCATAATTTGAAGTCAGGTAATATCATGACTCCAGCCTTTTTATTTTTTGCTAAGGATTGTTTTGGCTATTCTGGCTCTTTTTTGGTTCCATATTAATTTTAAGATTGTTTCTCCTAATTCTGTGAAAAATGATATTGGTAGTTTGATAGGGATTGTATTGAATCTGTAGATTCCTTTGGTTAATATGGTCAGTTTAATAATGTTTTTTCAAATTCATAAACATGGGATGTTTCTCCATTTGTTTGTGTCCTCTGCAATTTCTTTTATCAGAGTTTTGTAGTTAACCTTATGAAGATCTTTTACCTCCTTGGTTAAATATATATTCCTAAGTATTTTGACTTTTAGGTTGCTATAGTAAATGGAATTCAGTTCTTGATGGTCTCAGCTTAGTCACTATTGGTGTATACCATTATTGTCATTCATTTCAAGGAATTTATATGTTTTTTATTTTTTATTTTTATTTGAGTTGGAGTCTTACCCCGTCGTACAGGCTGGAGTGCAGTGGCATGCTCATGGCCATCGCAGACTCGACCTGCAGGGCTCAGGCGATCCTTCCACCTCAGCCTTCCAAGTAGTCAGAACTACACATGCTACCACACCAGGCTAATATATATATATTTTTTTATTTACTGTAGAAATGAGGTCTCACCAAGTTGCCCAGGCTATTCTCGAACCCATGGGCTCAGGCAATCCTTTCACCTCAGCCTCCCAAAGTGTGGGGATTACAGACTTGAGTCACTGCACCAGGCCATTCCATCTTGATTTCATTATTGTCCCACGTATCATTTAGGAGCAAATTGTTTGACTTTCATATCTTTGTTTGGTTTTGTAAGTTCTTCTTGGAGCTAATTTCTGGTTTTATTCCACTGTGGTCTGAAATGATGTTTGATATAATTTTGATTATTTGAATTTATTGAGACTTGATTTGTGGCTTATCGAATGACCTATCTTGGAGAATGTTCCATGTGCTGATGAGAAAAATGTTCATTCTGTAGTTTTGGGATGAAATGTTCTGTAGATGTCTGTTAGTTCCATTTCCTCTAGAGTCCTATTTAACTCTAATGTTTCTTTGTTGGCTTTACGCCTTGATGATCTATCTGTTGCTGTCATTGGAATGTGGTTATTATCACTTCTTTGGAGACTTGTGGGCAACTGCTGGATCTATTACTTTCTGGGTGCTGATGAACCTCTCTCTATCTTAGTTTACTCTGCAGGAGAAACTCACTCTAGCTGCTTCATGTCAGCCATCTTAATCTGGAATCTCTTGATTTTTGTTTTTTTTATTCATGGTTCTAAAAACAAACTTCCTTTTCTTCCAGTACCAAATTGAAGAATCCTAGAACTGAGCTTTTATTGTTTTTCTTGTGTAACATATCTGTTCTTGAACTCATCATTGTGGCCAGAAAAATGGAATATATCAGGGCTTGACAAACTGTGGGCCAAATCTGGCTTGTCATCTTTTTTTTTTTTAATTTTATAAGTTAAGAATAGGATTTTCACATTTTTAATGTAACCATAACATAACTTTGTAATATTCTCCATTTTCCCACTTGGTTCTGAAAGCCTAAAATATAATATGTACTATGCAATTTGCTATAATTGGCTGGGTCTGAGTACAATGGATTATGTACATACCTCTGGATAGGTGGATGAGATACAATGATTATCAACCTTATTAGAGTCAAAAGTTTATAATGGAGAAGCTACAATTTCCAAAATAAAGTAAAGATACTGAACAGAAAAAACTACACAAATAATAATAATCTCTAAGTACAAAAAACATTCTTCCAATGACACAAACCCAAACACATATTCATTATATAATTAAAACAGTTTCTCTCCATTCTTTCACAGCTTAAGAGCTATTATAATTATAAGACTATAGGGAGAAAGTATTTATCTGTATTCTAAGACCAGAGGAACATACACCAGCCTAAAATGAAGTAGTCTTTAGGTTTGGTAAATATATTTGCACCAGTTTTCAAGCTTCATCTTGAAAGACAGAACTAGCCATTTGATCTGGATTAATTCAATTATTAATTCATTATTAATTTATCCAACATTTCTTAATGATTACTAGTCACTGGACCAGGCACTGGGTATATAATGGTAAACATGATGCAGAGGTTTATAGTCTAATTAAGCATTTGATGTTTAACTTTCTCTATGTGACTTTAAAGGTCCTTCTTCAAATAACTTCACCTCACTGAATTATGCAGACATCTCTATTTCACCTTCACTAAGACATCCGCTTTGACTGGGTCACTGACCTAATTTTAGAGTATGCTTACTCCTGTCTTTGAATTTGTTTCTGTTTCCGTAATTGCTTCTTCACAAATCCAAATCTAACACTTCCTTGAAGTCTCAGCCCAAGGCCAGTTTGCTCTTGGCACATCTCAGCTATGATTTACAAATTTCCATAGCATCTACAGTGCATGGCATACAACCCAACACTAGATTATACATTGTCCAATAATTCTGAGATTTTCATTTGAACATCTCAAGAGATAAGCTTATGTAGCTTCAGTCATTTTACTTTCCTATAAAGTTTCTTTTCATCTTTAAATAAATATGTTGACTAAACAGGATCCCAAGAAGATTCAGGTCCAATTTCAGAACTCAGTAACAGTTAAAATTTCAGTTTCATTATCTGGAATTATCCATTCACAAATAATATACACATTCATTTACCCTTTTACCCACTTAAAATCTGTCTAATTAGAAAAATACTAAGTGATCTTTGCACAAATCTATTCATAGCAGCATTATTTTAAATAGCAATTGGAAAGTCCATTTCATCCTGTATATATACCACATTTTAAAAATCCAGTTCATTTTCAGTGGGCAGCATGTTTTTGCTATTGTCAATAATACTGCAGTAAACATGTGTGTGCAGTTATCTTTTTTTTTAATAAAGAAGAACACAATTATGAACTTTGCAGTGACTTGGATGGATTTAGAGTCTATAATACTCAGTGATCTATCACAGAAACAAAGAACTGAGTACTACATGTTCTCACTTATAAGCAGACCCTGAACATTTATCATAATACTATAAGAAGGGGATCGGCAGTAGTGGGACACTGCCAGGGGAGGGGAGGCACATAGCATCAATAAGGGTACCTGATCTCAAACCAGGCAAAGTGGGGACCAAAAGAAGGCCCAAACCACCTGTATGATGACCACATATCCACCTAATTCTGAATTGTTACCCCACACCTAGAAAATAAAAAAATAAAATAAAATAAAATAAAGCCCACTAATAGGACATTGATTGAAGAAAAATGATGGCTTATTAATCCAATGAAGGACTATATAACTAAAAAAGGGATGAATAAGATATCAATACACTAATATGGCCAAATATACAAAATAATATTTTTAAGTTAAAAGCAAGATGAGTGTTCAGAGTTTGCTGTTTTTGTATAAGAAATGAGAAAGGAACTTAATTATATATATGTTTATTTACTTATATTTTATCAAAGAAACAGTAACTCCCAAACTAATTATGTTTACCTGCATGGGGAAGAAAGTAACTAGGTGGAAGAAACAAAGACGCTTGTGACTTCTGGAAACGTACCTTGTTACACAGTTTTCTTTCTGGAACCCCATAGAAGTTTTTACATAAGTAAAAACAATAAGTTTCATGGAGAAAAAAAAAGTCTCTAAAAACTGTATTAAAAACCAAAGCAAACAAACCTTACTGCCTAACTTACCATAAGTTGACATAAACACATAGAAAATAATTTTTAAGTGAATTTAAAGCATAGTATTTTAGTTTTATGTCCCTAGTGAGATTTATTTCATGGAAAAAAGAATCACATTATATTATAAACTGTATTCAGTTAACTATGATTAATAATAATATTCATTTTGCTTTTTAAAAGTTATATAATTTGTATAATACAAACCAAATATATAATTATGTTTAGACTATTTAAAAGCAAGGTTTTTCATCAGAAGAGTAAATAAAAAGTACAAGTATGAAATCAAAGAAGTCATGAAAAGCTCTATATTCTTAAATTTGAAATAGAAATAGCAGTGTAAACTTAATATTTATTTTCTCTTATATATGTATTTTAAACTTTGTTCATTAAAAATCATAGAAGTAATGACAACTCAGTAGCAATGAGTAGCCTCATCATCCAGATTGTGGTTACTAATATCATTTTTCAATAAAGGAAACAAGATTCCTTGAAAAATTGATTCAGTTTCAAGCCTGGGGTAGGAAATATGCAAAATGATTCCAAGACATTGTATTACTCCAGGAAAGAAAAAAAGTTGTTGAAGATTAATGGTGCTATTTCAAAAGAATACTATTTAGGATGGCACAGTTTCAGCATTAAAAACATTATAACTTCAATTGATTAAAATACATTAAATATATGAAAAATTGTGAATTATTTTTTGTTGATACATAACAGTTGTACATATTTATTAGAAACATGGCATTTTGATACATGGATGCAATGTATAATAAGCAAATCAGAGTATTTGGTATATCCATCACCTTAAGCATTTCTTTGTGTTGAGAAAATTCAAAATCTTCTAACTATTTTGAAGTATACAATAAGTAAATTATTGATAGCTATAATCACCCTACTGTGGTACTATTGAATGGTGGAACTTACTTGTTGTATTTAACCAGTTTTGAACCCATTAACCAACCTCTCTTGATCTCCTTCTCCCCTCTACATGAATTCTTAATACAATTAAAATGTAAAAACAGCTCACAGGACAGCACAGAGAAATTGTGGGGCACCAACTCATTACTCTGAAAAACGTAATCAATAAAAGGAAAGAATTTATATTTGTTCTGTACTTCTTGTACCAAATACAGTTCTTTTAGTATAATGTTTCTCTGTAATTCTACATTTTTTCACACATAGTAGATTAAAGAGAAAGTAAATTCATTGCTATGACCTGAATGTTTGTGTCCCTCCATTCATATGTAAAAGCCTAAACTCTTAGGTGAGTTAGAAAGTGGAGCCTTTGGCAAGTGTTTAGGCCATTAGGGTGCAACCTTCATGAATGGGGTTAGTACCCTACAAAAGAAGTCCCAGAGAGATGCCTTGTTCTTTCTATCATGGGAGTACACTGAGAAGATGATATCCTATGAACCAGAAAGTGAGCTCCCATCAGATCTTGCGACCTTGATCTTGTACGTCCCAGCCTTCAGAACTGTGAGAAATCAGTTTGCATTGCTGACAAACCCCCCAGTTTATTATATTTTTGTGATAGTTGCATATAGTTGAAGACATAAGACAATAACTAAAATCCAAAATGAAAAATATGCAGTTTTCTTTTTACATGATGACTGTCTTGCATTACTGAATTACATCCACTGTATGCAATAATTACATCCTGGAAGATCAGAGAATATATGAAGGAAAACACAGAACATACACTCTCATGTCATTTTCTATCTTTATTTCAATTACTCATATGCATTACCTTACAAGTATATTATCATGTTCTCCTGAGTTTGAAAACTATTTTATTTAGAATCTAAAATGTGATTAAGTATCCTGGCTATAAGAAGCTAAACAATGAATGAAAGGGAAAATTGTGTATTGAGGAGAAACTTGTCATAATAAAATGTTTTGAAATAAACAAGAGAAAATATGTTATTTTGAGAGATTATAGACCTAAAGTAACCTACACTGTGCACCCGAAGAGACAACACCACAGTGCAAGTAAGAGAAACAATAGATCTTAACATCACAGTTATCATCTTTTTTCATTAGAACTGAAAAGCTCTTGTGGTGGACTGTAAGATAAGGACAAGAATGCTGAGTACAGCAGGATATCACTTAGAGGCATCTGGTCTCATTGCAGTGTGCAAGCTGCTTCTTTGTGAAAGGGAGAAACTGGTAAAACAACATAATGGAAATTTCTATTTTAAGTCAACGAAGAAAAGGAAAAACAAGACAATAAACTATAGCATCTAGTTTTATTACATTTTTACCAAGAATGATAATGTTCTTTCTTATGTATCTTTTCCATAAATTAAAATTTAGAACTCCTTAACACATCCATTTCTGCCAAACTTCATGTCTACTGTCAAAGTAAAGTCAATTTTTTTAACCATAATACTTATTTCTTTATGAGAAATTTAATATTTTTAAAATGTGTCACATATTTAATGAATTTTAATTGAAATTGTTTGAGATAATATTCAGCCTCATTTCTAGTTTCCCACAAGTCCACAAGAAAAAATTCCATGATGTAGTAATTTTAGGATCACTTGTACCATTTTGCAGAGGAAGTCACTGTAGTTGATGAAAGATATTCTTTTTCTTTAATTCTTAAAATGTGCTTATTTTGTTTTACATTATGATTCTTTACAAAATAATTACAGTTAATAAATGGAGAGGACATGTAGAATTAGGAAGTGACTCTGTGACCACTAGTAACATAATGCATGTAGACAATAGTCATCAATAGTCACTAAAACCATTTGATGAGAAGTTGAAGGAAACTTCACAGTGAAGTGATGAGACTGACACAACTTGAACATAATAATCAATTTTGGAATCATACAAGAGGTATTATGGACCTCTCTAGATATGAAACGCTCATACAAAAGAAGAAGAAGAAGAAGAAGAGCCTGGATGTAATCAAGCCTTTCTTTAGATCTAGCAGCTTACATTAACTGTAGAGATAAATAACACTACTAAAGAGCAATCATCCAAATCAGAATGTGGAACATTGTATAAAACAAATAACCTTGTTTTTCCAACAAATAACTGGTATTTAGAAATAAAATAAAATTTTTGAAAAGGTGACATTAATTTTAAAAGTCACAAAAAATAACAAATACAATCTATGAATACTTTTTGGATATCGGTTTGAATAAATCAACAGGTGAAGGACACTTTTAGACAAATGCAAAAATTTGAATATGAAATGGGTATAACATAAGATTAAGGAATTATAGTTACTTCATTTTAGGTGTTATAAAGGCTTGCAGATTGTGTTAAACAAACATTCCATTATGCATTTTGTAGTATTTATAGGTTAAATTACATAATTCCTTTAATTAAAATAATAATACAAAAATATGGGGGCTTCCATCTATGGTTTAGGATGTGAAAACAGAGACCATAATTTTTTGCCATAGTAACACCAATGAATATCTAGATAATATAAGAATTATGTATTTCTATAAGAATCTAAGAAAGATGGACAGGATAAAACATCGATGAACTGATTTGTGAAGAGAAAAGCATTTTAAACGCTTAAACTTTTGAAAAACAGTTCCCAGTGAGCAAGGAAGGTGAGACTGGCCAGCAGGGAAGGGAGGAATGACCAGCAAAGCAGGTGGGAGTAGTCTGCAAGGGAAGTGATAGCATCACTAGTGGTTAAAGAACTGGCAGGACTTGAGATTGGAGGCTGGGCTAACCAGGTTTAAATTCAACCTCTCAAAGCTGAAACCCAGTCACTGATAAACTTACCAGTCAGGGAATCCAACTTATCTTCTCATTTTAGCCAGGAGACCAAGGAAGGAACTCCTACTCTCTGGGTAGAACAAAACAATGTGACAATAGTTCCCAATCTACACTGTTTTTCTATACATACTATCTGGCAATCAATAAAAAATAACTAGGCATGAAGAGAATAAAGAACTCAAATGTAATCTGAGGGAGAGAGTTGAGAAGGAAAACATTGGAACCAGCAAAAAAAAAAAAAGATTTTAAAATAAATATTGTAACTACATCAAAGGATTTACACAAAAACATGAAAAGAATGGATCAGCAAAGCAGAAATATCAGCAGAGAAATGAAAACTATTAGGTTGGTGCACAAGTAATTGTAGTTTTAAACTGTGAATTTTAAATTATTATAACTAGGCTCAAACATACCTTTATTAATCAAAATAGGAACCATTTTAATCAACACTGTTGCCAATGAGAAATAAGTTTGTTTATTCATGTAGCATTAAAATCCATGCTTTGGGGTTTGATGAACTCTTGAAAAGCATTTTCTGCTTCCTGCTGGTTGTGGAAGCATTTTCCCTGCAAAAAGTTGTTGAGATATTTAAATAAATGGTAGTTGGCAAGAGATCAGGTGAATAAGTGAATGAAGCAAAACTTTGTAGCCCAATTTCTTCAACTTTTGAAGTGTTGGTTCTGCAATATGTGGTTGGACATTGTCATGGAGAAGAATTGGGCCCTTTATGTTGACCAATGCTGACATCAGTCATTGCAGTTTTCAGTGCATTTCATTGTTTGCTGAGCCCATGTCTCAGATGTAATGGTTTCAGAAAGCTGTAATGGATAAGACCAGATGCAGACCACCAAACAGTGACTATGACTTTTTTGCGGTGCAAGTTTGGCTTTGGGAATGCTTTGGAGCTTCTTCTGTCCAACCACTGAGCTACTCACTGCCAGTTGTCATACAAAATCTACTTTTCAGTTGGGCTCGATGGCTCAGCCTGTAATTCCGTGCCTTTGGGAGGCTGAGGTGAGTGGATTGCCTGAGCCCGTGGGCTCGAGACCTGCCTGAGCAACTTGGTGAGATCTCATCTCTACAGTAAATCAAAAATTAGCCAGGCATGGTAGCGTGCACCTGTAGTTCCAGCTACTTGGAAGGCTGAGTGGAAGGATCACCAGAGCCCAGCAGGGCAAGGCTGCGGTGGCCGGGAGTGGCCACTGCACTCCAGTCTGGGTGACAGAGTGAGACTCCAACTCAAACAAACAAACAAACAAACAAAAAACAAAATCTACTTTTCATCACACATTACAATCCAATCAAGAAATGGTTTGTTGTTCCTGTGTAGAATAACAGAAAGAGAAAAAAAAAGGATAGGAACCTGAAGTTCCAGAAACAGCCACATAGAGACCTCTTTTTAAATTTTCTTTCTGTTTTTGTTTATGTTTTTTATTTGTTTTTGTTATTTTGTTGTGTGTGTCTGTGTGTGTGTGTGTGTGTGTGTGTGTGTGTGTTTTAGTTTTTTAGCTATTCTGTTTGCATATGGGTATATTTGAGGGCAAGTGTATCATCAGGCTTTTTTCTTGTTTGTTTGTAAGTTTGTTTGTTTGTTTTGTTTCTTTCTCTGTTTATTTGTTAGCTGGTGTGGCTGTCTGTTTTCCTCATTTTTCTCTCTCTTCATCTTCCTATTGTTCCCTTCTTCTTTTTTTCTGTTCTTTTCCTTTTTCTTGTTTCATTTTGCTTTCTGGGGGCCTACATATGCTGCTGCCACATGCACAGATTGTGAGGTGGAGTGAAGAGGGTCTCAGGGGACCCACACACCAGTCAGTGAATATTGTGATTTGCAGATAGCTTCTGAGCCACAGTTACCCCATCACCCCTTAATCAAATCTCAAAATTGCAAAAAGGAAAGCACCCCATTCCCAGTCCAGCTTCAAAATTGAGCAAATCCAGAGGATCTACATAGGGAAGAATAGGGAATTGAGCAAACGGAAGTGAATGCTATCCCCCCATCACTGAGCAATGGAATTAAAGAAGGGGAAAAAGGGGAGGAAAACCACCACAAATGAAGAAAACCAAAGGAAGAACACCGGTTCCATACAGATTCCCAGAAAGACAGCACCTGTGAATACAGGTTTTGGAACTCAAACAATGAAGAGCCCCCAGAACAACTGATTTCAAACTGCAAACCCAGATATCAAGATATTAATAGAGAGAATGAAGAGAAATGAGGGGAGACAAGAGGAAAGAATAAAAGAGGAGATAATTGAGATGATGGCAATAAAGAATACAGTAAACAAAACAAATAACAAACTGACAAGCACAGAAAGCAGAATTAACCAAGCAAGAGAGAATCTTAGAGCTTGAGGACCAAAATGCAGAACTAAAGGAAAGTGCTAAAAACATAGATAAGAAGCTTAAAAAGATGAACAATGTCTCCAAGATATGTGCAATTATATTAAGAGAACAAACCAATGATTAATTGGCATTTCTGAGGCAGATAGAGAGACAGAGACTATCCTGTTACAAACATTCTATGAAATTATCCAAGAAAACTTCCCTCAACTCTTAAGAGATGTGACCACTCAAGCATAGGAGAGTCACAGAACTCCTAAAAGACATCAAATGAGAAGACCAACTCCTAGACACATAGTAATTCACTTACACAATGTAGGAATGAAAGAAAAACTCCTAAAGGCAGTGAGAGAAAGGTCAGACTACTTACCAGGGAAGATCAGTTAGAATAGCAGCAGACTTATCTACAGAAGCACTGTAGGCCAGAGGAGGCTGAAGTTCAATCTTCAAAGTTCTCAGAGATAAACAATCCTACCCAGCTAAGCTAATCTTCATCAGTGATGGAGAATTAAAATACTTCCCAGACATTCAATCTCTAAGAGTTTATACCACTTCCAGTCCAGCTCTACAAGAAATGCTTAAGAAAATATTAATCACAGAAGAACAACAAAAAAAGATGTCCACAGTCTTCCTAAGAATGCAGGAAAAAGATTAAACACACACATATATCAAAACCAACCAACCAACCAACCAACCAACCAACAAACACAACTCTATAAGAAGCTTGTGACAAGGTCAAACTCTCATATCTCAATAATTACTATGCACATGAATGGACTAAATGCACCACTGAAAAGACATAGAATGGCAAATTTGATTAAAAAACATGAAGCAACAATATGCTCTCTCAAGGAGACTCATTTCACCAAAATGGACACTTACAGACTCAAAGTTAGAGAATGGAAAGCACATTTTCAGATCAACAGAACACAAAAGAAAGCAGAAGTTGCACTCTTAATATCAGGCAAAATATGTTTAAGATAGCAAAAATGGGAAAACACATGGAAGGTCATGATATAATGAAAAAAGTTTCAATCTATCAACAAGGAATATGCATCCTAAATATATATGCACTCAACATAGAACAACTACTTTTATTTTTTGCTCTTTTTATTTTTATTTTTTAATTTTAAAGATGTGGGGTACAATTCAGGGTTAGGAATACAAATATTGACTATGCAGATACCCTTGTTAATGAGGTCTCCCCCTCCCTCCCCTGGCAGATTCCTCCAACTGCCAATCCGATCCGCTTCCCCTGGCAGTTTCCCACTACAGCCAATCCCTTTCTTATAGTATTATGATAATTGTTTAATGTCCGCTTATGAGTGAGAACATCTGGTACTCTGTTCTTTGTTTCTGTGATAGATCACTGAGTATGATCGACTCTAAATTCATCCAATTTGCTGCGAAGTCCATATGCTTGTCCTTCTTTATGGCTGCATAATATTCCATTGTGTATATGTACCACATTTTTAAAATCCAGTTCAGCTTTGATGGGCAACTTGGTTGGTTCGATGTTTTTGCTATTGTGAAAAGAGATGCAATAAACATCTGTGTGCAGGTATCTTTTTTGTAGAATGATTTGAGTTCCTCCGGGTATATTGCCAATAGGGAAATTGCTGAGTCATATGGAAGGTCAATTTCTAGTTCTTTCAGAAATCGCCATACTATCTTCCAGAGAGGTTGCACTAGTTTGCATTCCCAGCAGCAGTGTAGAAGCATTCATTTTTCTTCGCATGCTCACCAGCACCTGTTGTAGAAACACCTATTTTTATGAAGCAGCTTCTAGGTAAACTAAAAAAAGGTATAGACTCGAATACAATCATAGCTGGAGACTGAAATTCCCCACTATCAATCATAGATAAATCAATAAGCAAGAAAAATCAACAAGGAGATCTGGAACCTCAACTTAATGCTTGACCAAATAAACTTAATAGATATCTACAGAACACTCCACCCCAAAATCACAGAATATACATTCTACTTATCACCACATGGAATGTACTCCAGGGTTGACCACATTCTTGATCATAAATCAAACATAAACAAATTCCATAAGATCAAAATACTGCCACACACCTTCTCAGACCACAGTGGAATAAAATTAAATATCAACACCAACAAAGATACCCCAAAACCCACAAAGACATGGACACGAAGCAACATGATGCTGAACAACTTATGGATCAATATGGAAATCAAAGCAGATATTAAAAGATTTCTGGAAAATATGAAAATAAAGACACATCTTACCAAAACCTCTGGGATGCCATGAAACTAGTACTAAGCAGGAAATTCATTTCTTTACCAACACACATCAAGAAAGATAAAAGGATCACAATTTAACAGCCTAACAAACCACCTAAGGCAGCTGAAAAGACAAGATCACCAAAACCCTAACTTAAGTAGAAGAATTCAGATCAACAAAATGAAAGCCCAAATACGGGACATAGAAGACAAAAATATCATAAACAAAAAAATCAATGAAACAAAACACTGGTTCTTTGAAAGGATAAACAAGATTGATGGGCTGCTAGCCAGAATGAACAAGAAAAACAGAGAAAAAGTCCAAATAAACACAATCAGAAATGCAAAGTATCAAATCATAATACAAAGAAATAAAAAAAATTATTAGAGATTACTTTGCACACCTGTATGGAAACAAACTCAAAAACCTAAATGAAATGGAGGTCTTTCTGATAGCAGATAACCTCCCAAGGTTGAATCAAGAAGAAATTGAGACATTAAATCGACCAACAAAAACCCAGGAAATTGACTTTGTCATAAGAAAGCTACCTACAAAAAAAAATGTCCTGATAGCTTTCCAGCGGAGTTCTACAAAACATACAAGGAGGAGCTGATACCAATCCTGTTGAAAGTATTCCAAACAATCGAGAAAGATGGAACTCTTCCCAAATCATTTTGTGATGCTAACCTCACACTGATACCCAAACTGGGTAAAATCCAGCAAAAAAGTGAACTATAGGCCAATATCCCTGATGAACATTGATGCAAAAATATTCAACAAGATTCTAGCAAATCAGATCCAATGACATATCTCAAAAGTCTTCCACTATGAATAAGTAGGTTTCATCCCCAGGATGCAGGGCTAGTTCAACATCTGCAAAACCATAAATGTAATTAAATACATCAACAGAAGTAAAACCAAGAACCACATGATTACATAATTAGACACAGAAAAAGTGTTCAATTAAATCCAGCATCCTTTCTTGATAAAAACTTTTGAACATCAAGGCATAGAGGGAACACACCTCAAAATAGTAATAGCCATCTTGATAAACCTACAGCCAACATATAGCTAAACTGACAGAAATTGAAAGTTTTTCTCCTGAAAATTGGAATAAGACAAGACTGCCCACTTTCATCCCTCCTAAGACTTCCATAGTGTGTTGGAAGTCCTAGCTAAAGCAATCAGAAAAGAGAAAGAAATCAGGGGTAGTGAAATAGGAAAAGAGGATGTCAAGCTATCCCTCTTTGCTGACAATATGATTCTATATCTTAAAATTCAAAAGAATCTGTCATAAACCTTGTTGTACTAATAAAGGACTTTGACAAAGTCTCAGGGCACAAAATCAATGTGCAAAAGACAGTCCCATTCTTATACACCACCAACAAACAGGCAGAGAACCAAATAAAAAGCACAACCCCATTCAAAGCAGCCACACACAAAAAATGAAATACCTCGGCATCTTCCTAACCAGAGAAGTGAAAGACCTTTACAATGAAGACTACATAACACTGCTCAATGAAATTAAAATGGCACAAACAAGTGGAAAAACGTTTTATTCACATGGATGGGAAAAATCAACATTGTTAGAACGTCCATCCCACCCAAGACACTCTGCAGATTTAATAGAACATCCATTAAATTATCAACATCATTCTTCTCGCACTTAGAAATGACAATACAGCAATACATGTGGAAACATAAATGACCATGAATAGCCAAAACACTCCTTAGCAAAAGAAACAAAGTGAGAGGTATCACACTTCCAGACATTAAACTTTATTACAAGGCTGCAATAATCAAAGTAGCCTGGTTTTGGTACGGGAACACTCATATAGACCAGTGGAACAGAACATAGATTCTGGAAACAAATCCTCAATTTCCCAACCAACTCATCTTCAACAATGTTTCCACTAACAACCACTGGGGAGAGAAGAACTGATTCATTAAATGGTGCTGTGAAAACTGGCTGACCACATGCAAAAAATTAAAACAAAATCCTACTTATCACCATACATAAAAATCAACTCTACATGTGTCAAAGACCTAAATGTGAAAGCTCAAAGTATAAGATCCTTAGAAAATGCAGGAGACATTCTTTTGGAAATTGGAACTGGAAACCAATTGCTGATCAAAACCTAAAATGTTCATGCCATAAGAGGTAAGATTGATGAGTAGGACTTCATTAAACTGAAAACCTTCTGCAAAGCAAAAGAAACCATCAAGAGAGTGGGAGACAGCCCACAGAATGAGAAAAAATATTTGCCAACTGTATATCTGACAAAGGCCTAACAGCTAGGATCTACAAAGAACTCAAACATCTTGAAAAGAAAAAAAAAAGCAGCCTCATTAAAAAACCTGAGCCCAGCAGGTCAAAGCTGGGGTGTTCATGAGCATGTCACTGCACTCCAGGTTGAGCAATGGAGTGAGACTCCAACTAAAAAAAAAAAAAAATGGGCAAAAGATATGAATAGACACTTCTCAAAAGAAGACATACTAGCAGCCAACAGACACATGAAAAAATGCTCAGCCTCACTAATCATCAAAGCGATGTAAATTAAAATCACATTGAGATGCCACCTAACTCCAGTCTGAATGACCATCATAAATAACTACAAAAACAACAGATGCTGGAGAGGATGTGGCAAAAAGGGAACATCTTTAATAGGAGTGTAAACTAGTACAACCTCTGTGGAAAACAGTGTGGCGATTCTTAAAAGATCTCAGAATTGACCTTACATATGGCCCAGCAATTCCACTTCTGGGAATATACCCAGAGGAACTCAAATCCCTCTATAAAGAAGATACCTGCACACACATGTTTATTGTAGCACTATGCACAATAGCAAAAACATGGAACCAACTGTGCAGTCCACCAAAAGTGGACTTGATAAGAAAATTTGGTATATATACATAATGAAATATTGTGTAACCATAAAGAAGGACAAAATTATGGACTTTGCAGTCACTCGAATGGATTTAGAGTCTGTAACACTCAGTGATCTGTCACAGAGTTAAACAAATGAGTACCCCACATTCTCACTCACAAGCAGAATCTTAACAATTATCATAATACTATAAAAGAGGGATTGGCAGTAGAGGGAAACTGCCAGGGGAGGTGTGGGCACACTTCATCAATAAGGCTACCTAATCTCAAACCGGGTGAAGTGAGGACCAAAGTGAGGCCAAAACTTCACCTGTACAATGACCATTTGTATATCTAATCCTGAATTGTACCTAACATCCTTAAAATAAAAAAATAAAGCAAATAAAAAATTTTATTTTATTTAAAAGGGAATGAGATAAATAAAACAGAAGATGACAATATTTTGTGTTTCAGCCAGCTCATGAGGCATTTGTTTATCGAGTTTTTCATATTTTCAGTTTGCTTCAAATACTGAACGACTGTAGAATGGTCAATGTTGAGTTCTTCAGCAACTTCTCGTGTAGTTGTAAGAGGATCAACTTCAATGATTGCTCTCAATTGGTCATTTTCAACTTCCAATTGCTGGCCCCTCCACTTCTCATCTTCAAGGCTCTCATCTCCTTTGTAAATCTTCTTGAACCACTACTATACTGTTTGTTCTTTAGCAGTTCCTGGGCCAAATATGCTGTTAATGTTACAGTTGTCTCTGCTACTTCACGGCCCATTTTGAACTCAAATAAGCAAATTGCTGGGATTTGCTTTCTGTCTTATATCACTCCCATTGCCTAAAATAAATGTAAAATAAACAGCAAGTAATAAATCAGTAGCAAAAAACATAAAGTGAGAAATGTGCATTCAAATGATGTATAGCATAACCCCATTTATTAAGAATTCATTCCAATATCAAACAGCACATTTCAATGGGGAAAACTGCAATTACGCTTGCACCAACTTAATACTAAAGAAAATCACAGAAATCATAGTTGTTTCAAACAAATATCTGAAATCTGAACACAGCATTTGGTTTTAAAGGCAAAAAAAAATACTACAAAAAAAGTATAAGTGATGTGAAAACAGAGTAATGCAAATTTTACGAAATAAAGCACATGAAGGAAAATGTCTGAAAAAAGAAGAAAATGTCAGATAGTAATGGAACTATATATCAAGTTATTTAACATGTACATGTGTGTGTATCCCAGTACAATGGAGAAGAGAATAGAACAAAAAAAATTTGAAGAAATATTAACTGATAACTTTGCAGAGTTGACGAAAAAATAAATTCATAACTCCTGAATAGATCATCAACATAAATATGCTGCAATCCCTCCCTTTTAGGCACATCATAGTCAAAGTACATAGAAAATATAAAGAAATCTATATAAAATTTACTATCTATAATAAGTGAGCTCAGAAAAATCTCATGATATAAGGTCAATATACAAAAAATAAATATTTTTCTATTCAAAAACAAAAACAGTTTTAAAAATGAATATCACATATAAAAGCATAAAGAACTATACATATTTAGGAACAAATAAGACCTCACTGAAAAGTATAAAAGGTTGTTGAGAAAAATGAAAGAAGATCTTTTTATAAAAAAAGAAGAGCTACATCAGAAAGGTGTATATTGAAAGATTTAATATTTTCCCCCCAATTAATTTATAGGTTAAATGAAATTTTAATTACAAATGCAGAAGGTATTTTCATAGATATTGTCCCCTGATACTACAATTTGTATGCAAAAGGAATGGAAAAGAATGACAAAGGATGAATTACATGGCCTAATTTTAAGAGTTACTATTAAGTTGTCAAGACAATGTGTTTCTGAAGTAGACTGAAAGATAGATGAATACAACACAATAGAGTCCCCAAATTATATGACTATATGACGCACCTATAACTATAGTCAAATATTTGATAAAGGCATCAATGTAATTCAGTAAAGAAAAAGTCTTTTTAAATAAATGCTGTATAACCAACTGAATATCTGTGTGGGGAAAAAAAAAAACTGAATATTGATGCATACCCTCACATGATATAAAAAAATTGTCATGAAATGAATTATTGTCCTAGATGTAAAAACTAAAAAAAATCAAGTTTTCAGAGGAAAATACAGAAAAAAAAATCTTAGCAAACTGAGGATTAGGCAAAGATTTCTTATACAGAACGCCAAAGTCTTTAAAACCTATCCCCACCCCACACAAAAAAAGTTAAGTTGGAGTTAATCAAAATTTAAACCTTCTGTTCCCCAAAAGACTCTGCTAATGAAAAAAAACACTCCAGACTTTTAGTTTCTAGTCTAACATATAAAAGCCTGCAGGTGATTACTACTATCCTCACAACAAGAATAAGCAGAGCAAATGGAAGATTAACAACTCTTTTTGAATTCATCAGATAATTGAGGTCACAGAAAAAAACTGCTGCCTTGAAATGTGGAGAGATGGGCAAACACACAGAATCACATGGTGCAGAAAACTTCTCTGAACCAACAACTGGTAGGAATACGTAAAGAGTAATTAACTATTTGCTGGAGACTGAGCATGGATTAGCTTAAAATTTAAACTCAGAGACACAACGCTTGAGGATGTAACATTATGTGTCTCTCCAAAATTTTGTGCTTTACACCCAGTAGCCCCACCTGGTTGTCAGTGTGATAAGACAAAAATCTCCTCATACTTCTGGCAGGGAAAGGCTAAAAGTAACCATTGTGAACTACAGCAAGAATAGTTTATCCTTAAAGAGGACTGTCCTTAAAGGAAACTGTTTTACCATGCATCAACAAATATGTGTTTTACTACAGCCTAACCTGTGGGGAAAGAAAATAACAAACTCCAGCCCCCTCTATCCTTCAAAGCAGGGAAAGAGAAGTACTGCATTCCATCCCCTTCTAGCCTTCCTTGTGGGGGAGAGGAAACACACAACTCAAGGACCCCTTAGTACCATCTCACCTAAGTGGTAGAAGAAACTGAGAAGGACTTGTGAAGGCCACAGCCTGAAGGCACAGGCTCAGTTTGAAAATTTAGAAGTAACTAAGATGTTTTCGATAAGGGAATGTTTATCACAATCTGTGGTACATCTATTCAATGAACAAATATTATTCAAAAATAAAGAGAAATGAGCTATCAGTCTGTAAATAGACATGGAGAAACTTTAAATGTATATTACATAGTGAAAGAAACAAGTCTGAAAAGGCTACATAGTGTATAATTCCAACTATATGGCATTCTAGAGAAGACAAAACTATTCAGGCATTAAAAGAATCAGTAGTTTCCAGGTGCTGTGGAAGAGGAGGTTGTAGAGATGAATAATTGGAGCACAAGGTATTTTTAAGGTAATGAAACTGTTCTATGCCATACTGTAATGATGGATACATATTATTCTTTTGTCAAACCCTATAGAATTGTATAGTACAAAGAATAAACCATAATTAAACTATGACCTTTAGTTAATGACAATGTGTCAATAGTGGTTCACCTACTTAAAAAAGTGTATTGCACTAATACAAGATGTTAATAATAGGAAAACCTGGGGTGGGAAATGTGAGGAAGGGTGTATGAAAACTCCATGTACTTTCTAAGCTACTATTTTGTAAATCCCCAGATTCTCTAAATAGTAAAGTCTATTTTTTTAAAAAAAAGGAATCTGCAGAGTTGGAGAAAATATTACCAATACAGGTATCTGCCAAGATACTCAAATATTTAAATGTCAAATCTATAATCAAATCAATAGTTTAAAGACAAATAATTAACAAATGCACAAGTCTTAGACACTTCACCAAAGTCATGTATTAGATAACCAGTCCTTTATTTTTAAATTTTATTTTAAAGCTGTGGGTTACAATTCAGGATTAGGTATACAGGTCATCATACAGGTAAAGTTTGGGCCTCCTTTATCCCCACTTTGCCTAGTTTGAGATCAGGTACCCTTATTGATATTGTGTCCCTCCCCACACCCACCTCAGCAGTATGCCACTACTGCCAATCCCTTTCTCATAGTATTATAGTAAAAGTTCAGGGTCTGCTTATAAGTGAGAACATGTGAGTCTATCATACTCTGTGATCAGTCATCCAAATTGAAACAAAGTTCGCATGGTTGATTCCATGTTTTTGCTATTGTGAATAATGCTTCAATAAATGTGTGTGTGCAGGTATCTTTTTTGTGGAATGATGTGAGTTCCTTTGGGAATATTCTCAGGAGGGACATTGCTGGGTCACATGGAAGATCAATTTCTAGTTCTTTTAGAAATTGCCACACTGTGTCCCAAAGAGGTTGCAGTAATTCCCAGCAGCAGTGTAGATGTGTTTCTTTTTCTTCACATCCTCACCAGCATCTGTTGTTTTATTAATGATGGCAGTTCTAACTGGGTTTAGGTGGTATCTCAATGTGGTTTTGATTTGCATTTCTCTGATGATTAGTGTAGTTGAGCACTTTTTCATGTGTCTGTTGGCTGCCTTTTGAGAAGTGTAGATGATCAGTATTTTAGATGCTTATACATGTTAGACATAATAGAAATGTTAACTAAAATTACAATGAAATAGCACTCAATAATCATTAGAAAGGCTAGCAGTTAAAAAGACCAATAATACCAAGTTTGCAAGAATGTGGAGCAATTAAGTCTCTTATACATTCTTGGAGGGAGTGTAAAATGGTACAAGTATCCCAGCAGTAACTTTTAACTAATTATATCCCTGCCTTAAGATTTATCAATTCCATTCCCAGGAAATTGAAACTTATTTCCATAAAAATATGTATACAAGAATATGAATGCAATTTTATTGATACTAGAAAAAAATCTTGAAAATAACCCAAATGTTTATCAACAGAAGATTGGATAAACAAAATAGCATGTTATTTTCATATAACAGAACACTACTCAACAATAAGAATTAAACTTCAGGTATGAAAAAAATATGGAATAATCTTAAAAGTTGGTTCAGTTTTTTAAAAAAGCAAAATAGTATGCTTTTATGACATTTAAGAACTTCCAAAATCAATATGTTAAGATTGAAATTGCAAGAGTGCTTGTTTGTGGGTGGTTGGGATAGATTGTTTTTGTAAATACAATTTTATTGGAACACAGCCACACTCATTTGTTTATATATTTCCTATGGTTGCTGTCACACTATAACAGCAGAGTTAAATAGTTGTGACAGGGACCCTATGGTCCCCAAAGTTGAAATCATTACTATCTGACCCTTTGCAGAAGAAATTTCCTGACCCCTAGTATAATTGACTAAGATTAACAAAATGTTGAAAATTCAGAGGCGGCACATGCATGGGGATCCATTCTACTATTCTACTTTTATATGGTTGAAATTTTCCATAATATATTTTAAAATTTAGAAAACATTATCTTGACTGAGAACTGCAAGATCTTTGCTGGTTGAACTATCTCTTCTGCTCAGAAAATTTTGAGGAAAAAATATGGATTCTATGCTGGGAAAGTGCCAACTGGAGACATCCCTGAAGGCTGTGCAAAAGCAGGCAAATGTTTAAAAGAAACTGTTGAGTGAAGTGGTGACTGCTTTGGCTAGATCCTACACTTGGAAGAGTGGCGTTGCTTTAACCTCTGGAGAGTCAAACTACCTCTTGGGTTGCCCCTTCAAGACAAGGGTTATGGAATTGTTCAGTGAGTAAACGTCAGGTCCTGGTGTAAGGAGTGGAGTTTTTGATGTGGGGAACTCTTTTGTCTATGTGTTTTTTCCTTCTTTGTGGAATCTTCTGGCCTTTTCTTTATTCAGGTGGACTCTTGAAGCTTACGTATAATGAAAAGACAAGAACATCCCCACTTGGGGCAGAAGTAGGGCCTGAGAACTTTGCTTTCACAGACTAACAGGTCTTAATCTGGACCCGAGTAAAGGAAAGCATTACAAGGATGGCATAAGCAAGTTCTCTTTGATGAAAAGCTATTCTCCTTGATCTGACTTTCTTTTGTCCCTTTGTGAGGTAATTTCACGGTTGCAAGATAAGGGTTCCTAGATTCTTATCTATCTATTCTAAGATCAGATTGAAAGTCTGAGTAAAAGGACCCAAAAGCCATTTTGTCTACTTCTGGTCAGGCTTTGGGTTGAAGAAGTACCCATATTAGAAGACAAACTCCACTTGCCAGAGACCCATACCCAGGTGTGAATCTTGGTGTTTTCACCTTATTTCTAGTAAAGAGTATGGGAGGAGGTGCCTTGGCAACATTAGCAAGATTTTTTCGCTTATGATACCCAATCCCTTCCTCCTCCAACTCCATTTCCTCTTTGGTGAAAAATTCATCATCTAAAGGAGGCACCGAGGCTACAGCCAGCAGAGGAGTGCCTTTATTTTTGGCCAGAATTTTGGAGGAATCGTACTGTGGGTTTAAAACATCCTGGATAACATTCCATAAAGCTAAGGCGTACAAAATGCAAGAGGCAAGCCAATCGATTCCTTAATCGGACAATATGTGCAAAATACTAATAGACATCAGAATACTTATGAATAAACTCACTCTGGCCCATGATTCTGTCATGGCTCTTAAACTGCTCACCCTTCCTTGCTCTGCCTATCTCTACAGAGGGGTCCCGAAAAAGAAAAAGAAAGCTTACCTTGAGGTCCTACGTTGGGCACCACTTGCCGAAGACCAGCTCCAGCTGGGTTCAGGGTACCCCAAAGGTGGAGACAGCATCGGTGATTGGGGGGAAGAAGAGAGAAAGAAAGAGACTGGACTCCAGTCTAGTGCAGAAGCGATGTGTGTTTATTGGGAATTGCAATGGGTCTTTTATACACAAAGTCAGATGTGGGAGGGGTGTTCTCCACCCACCAGAAACCTTAATCCATGAAAACTTAATCAATGATTGCCTTTAAACCCTTTTCATACGATAATCTTAAAATCCCATAACAAAGGATAACCTAATCCGTGACTGACATATTCTATAAACCTTTTTCATCCTAAACTGATTGATTTATGCCAAGTTAAACAATTCTATAGAAGCTTAAGTATTTACTTTACAAACGAAAGTGGCCCATCCCAGAATGTTTGGAATGTGGCCCAGTCCAAAGTTCACTGTGGGCTACCTGCAAGTAACCCAGCCGCATTCTTTCAACAAAATAGCTGTCTTCTAAAACTATATTCTACAGTTTACACCTTCAATAAATCCTAAGATCATGACCCAGAAGCCTGTGACCAATAAATACTAAAGCTCTTAGATGTAACACGAGTTTGAATTATAAGTTATGTGAAAGCCAAAACTGCAGTTTGTGGAAGAATGGGAGCAATGAGCTTCTAAAGTTAGCCTGTGTTCGTCCCAGTCTCAGAGTTTTTGTTTTGAGCTCACAGGAGCTTAATCTGATTAGTGCTGAGTAGAAAGGGGGAGGAAATGGGGTCAAATAGCTCCCGAATGCATCCTAGTGGTCTCGGGGTCAACGGCCCTTCCTGATCCCTAACACTCAGTGGGCCTCTATGGCTGGCTCCCAACAAGGGTTCAAGTAGGGCCTTGGTTCAAATCCTCAGAATTCATGTAAGACTATGCATTTATCAGAACTATATGTATAACTTTTGTCCTTTTGGAAGCTGAGGTTGTAATAGCCTACTACTTGAGAATACAGATTGGGACCCCCGCTCATCTCTGTCTCTCTCCTTCTGAGATCAACCAATCCTTAATTGCTTTTGTATGGTGTCAATACTGTGTGAAACATCTTATTAATTAACTTAGTGCATGAAAGGTGGTAGACAATATAGACAGACTTGACTTTTTTACTTAGCCCAGGAATACATCCATTATAGGGACTTGTTTGTGTAGCATTTTTGAAATCAACTCTATGCCCTGGTATTACAAATTAAGTTACTATGATTTGAGACCCATTTGTAAACTTTACTGTGAACCTAGATTACTCACACCTTCCAAAATTGTCACATAGACACATTGTTGTATTTACGCAATCCTATCATTTAAGACCAGTTCTGAAATTATTAGCCTATAGAGATATTTGATTTAAGGCATTATTTTTTGAAGGAAATGAACATTTTTTTCCTTCCTACTCTTCAGTATTTCTTTGCACTATTTGAGTATAATTAGCATTAGTTAATTGAAATCTCACTTTACTAGTCAATTAAATGATTCAGAGATGCTACTGGTAAGCTATTGTTTGGGAATTGATAAAGACTTCCAAATGATACTATGAGAACTACATTTAGATATGGGAATAATTTAAAAATCAGTTAATATAACTTTATTCATAGGGAGCAGAGTTTGGCTTAGAATTCTTAAGAAGTTCTAAATATGATTTTTATTTTTAAGTATCTTGTGCTAGCTGCTAGACTACTGTTTGAGAACTTCTTATTTAGGATTCATTTCTTTATATCAGTATATAATGTTACTATATGCCATGTTTTAGGGTGTGAATATGAATGAAGGGACTATACATTCAACTGCTCAAAATCTTGTGCCTTGTAATAGGAAACAATATCTATATTATACTTTATAATTTAATGTTTCCATTTCCCCATCTTATTTAATTCTCACAGCCATACTATAAGGTATGGGTATTACTAACATATCTTTTGTACAAATAGGAAAAGTTCAACTAAGCAGTAAAGTGAAAGAAAGGTCACAAAGGGGACAAGTGTCAGAGTCAAGGCTTTGTGCTAGTTCCATTTTTTTCTGCTGTTTTCATTTCAACTAATGTTGCAGATACCTGAGTGTTAAATGCAGGAAGTTAACACTTTGCATGGTCATTCAGAACTGTGAAAATAACCACGTAGGCCAAAACTGTGCAAAGTGGCCTGAAATAATAGAAGCAATAAAAATGTTCTATTGCTTTTAATTTCTTTTGTGAAAACATTGAAACCTCTCTTAAGTCTGTTATAAATGTATAGTATATAGTATAATAATATAAAACATAAATTACAATAAAAACTAACATTTATTTAGTACACTGTCATTTAAAGCATTAGACACATTAAGAATTAAAATGTTTTAGTTTGTTACAAAAAATAACCTTATCAAGAGTATTTTGAATAGTGCTTGCCTTCTTATCATGCTACTTATGTGGTGGAATGATCATCTTCTCTATGCCTTGGTGGATTGTCTTATTCCTTTGTGGGGTCAGATCAGTATTTAACATTTTATCCTTTGCAAATTCAATATCAGGAAATACCTTTAAATATTCCTGTAATGTAAAGATTTTCACCAGTGTCACTTTGTTTGAGATATCTCCATCTTTTTAGTCTCGATCACTTGATACTCTATCTCAATAAGTTTACTTTCAAAAGTTCCTTGCTACATATCTAAAGGCTCTGGACCAAAACAGTGCCAGAATTTCCATGGTCAGCTATTTCTTCTTGAACATTTCTTAATGATTTTTCTTTTACATTGTATTCAAATTTCACTTCCTGCTTCTATAGTTAGTACTTTTCATTTCTTTGCTGTGATTTTGCTTTTTTAAAGTTTTGGCCAATTCTTCCATTTTTGTAAAATATTATGGAAATTTGTCACCAGGAGACAGGGAGGCAATACAACTACACATTTGCTGCCTGTGCCAGAGCTGACTAAAAGATGTGCGGTGACCAAACAGCAAAAGAATTTGAAAGAAGTGATGTGATTGGTGATTGATTATGATGCACATTTGTTATTTCATGGTTTACAGACTCAGATTCAGCCAAATTTGGTTAGCAAAATGTGTAACCAAATTACACATTATTAATACTGTGATAATTAAAAATTTAAGTGTGTTTTTAGGGGACTG
Organism: Cephalopachus bancanus; assembly: GCA_027257055.1. Classification (NCBI taxonomy): domain Eukaryota; kingdom Metazoa; phylum Chordata; class Mammalia; order Primates; family Tarsiidae; genus Cephalopachus; species Cephalopachus bancanus. The sequence continues at coordinate 2,245,719 of JAPVLO010000251.1, read as the reverse complement.
GTGTTATTTAACAATACCATGGAATCTGAAATTTGTGCTTATCAGAATAGTGCATTGCAAGGTCTACCTGTATTCAAGTGTGTAATGTTCTTGTGACCACTAATTGAAATCAGGATACTGAAGGGATAGGAATTAAGGTAAAGAGAGGGGAAATGTTCCTGCATGGGAGGAGAGTTACAGCAGGCAGAGGGAGATTCAAGACTAAATGATTTAGGTAAGTCAAAGTTTATTACATCTTCAGCTTATTTACCTAGTACTCCTTTTGTTTTTTTTCCAGAGTAATTATATAAATTTACCATCCTAACAGCTGTGCATTGGAATTTCCATTTCTCTGCTCCTTGGCAAAACTTTATAAATAGTGCCAATTTATTGAGTATAAAATTATATTTCATTGTGGAATTTACATTTTACAATTTGCACAGTCAACCCCTATCTTCTTTATAGATCTATGGGATCCATCCTAGTTTGCAGATATAAAGTTATTGGTGACTTTGGGGAGCACAGTTTTAGAGAAGAGGTGGTAACAGATGGCTGTTGTTTGAGAAATAAAAGAGAGTGGAGATGGCGAGAGGAATCAGAACAGACACTATTTTGAAAAACTTAAATGAAAAAAAGATGGAGAAAGAGAATCAGCAGGGCCTCGCAGGGTTTATTTTCAGATGGGAATGACTTGAGTATGTTCATGTGTTAAGTGAAAGAGCCAAGAGAGTGGTGAAGCAGAAGTGGATGATTTGGGACAACTGAGTAGAGTTCATGTGAGGAGAGGAAATGCTATGAACATAAACAAGTTTAGGAAGTATGGTGATTTGTGAAAGGAGATACATTAAGCTCCCAGTTTTCTCAATATGAGGTGCCATTTTGTCTGCTGAGATTGAAAGGATGAGGAGATCATAGGTAGGCTGGTGAAGGTATTGAGTAGTTGATAGAAACTCTGGAAGACCAAAGACCTTGTCTTACTGTGTCTCATCAGGCTTCCCTTAGTCATTATTTTTTTAAATTGAAAGCACATAAAACTAGACATTAGAAAATGCACATATAAATAAGACTTCGTCTTGATTCTGAAGAAGCCTAAAGAGGAAATCAAATGTTTAAATAGATAATTATGTAAAGAGATGTTTGTTATGCTTGAGACTCTACTTGGCACAGCAAGAGTTGGGGAGGGACTGGCTCTGACTGAATGGACAAAGAAAGCCTTGTGAATGACAGGTAAGGGGGATCATTTGCAGAGGGCACTGTGGCATGACACGGCATGGTGCTTAGAGTGGTCTGCATGTCTGTGTTTCTGAGAGGCAGAACACCTAGCAAGAGTGGAGGAAAGAAAGGCTAAAGAAGTAGGTTTCTACATTATGGATCTGAGAGTTTACCTTGTGGGCAATGCAGTGGCATCAGAAGTTTTTATTTTGTTTTGTTTGATTTTTAAGTTGCTTTTAAAAGTGGACTTTGTTTTTACTGAAGTTTCAGGTTCACAGCAAAATTGAGCAAGGAATACAGGGTGCTCTCACATACCCATTGCCCCCTCACATGCATCAGAAGTTTCTAAACAGAGAATGTTATGATGGAAGTGTTTTTAGAAAGTTATCTATGACAACAATGCTTTAGTGAACTGGAGCAGGAAGAGACAAGTAGGACAATAAGTTATGAGACTCAATCTAAGAGTAACATTTATGTTATAGTGAAGAATGGAGGCTGACTCCAGGATTTTCACTTCCTAAGTGCAAGAGAACATAACCTACCTAGGTTGAGACTGCAAGAGGAAGGAAAAGTTGGTTGGGGCAGAGGGGATCCTCTACAAAGAACATCTAGGTGCTAAATTTGGGGCAGAGTTTCTTTTATTTTTCTCAAATATTCAAATAAGTTCAAAGAAGCTGAAATATATAATAAGTGGTGAAATATCAATCTTACCATTTCGTGCCATGAAGGACCAAGGTTTTATTTAGACAATTATAAAGATCATTTTGTCATACAGTAATAAAATAAAAAAAGTTGCCTTTATAAAATTAAGAACAAATCTTTATTACATTCATCATTGCTCTAAGAAATTACTATTTGATGGATGTAAATAATACACTGAAAATATTTTGATCTTAAATATAATTATCTTGGGTTCCATGACATTTCACAAATGCATACATGTGTATTCTAATATTTCCTTTTTGGTTGAATTAATTTTATTTAAGATTTTAAAATGGTATTAAGTAATTTTATTGTAATTTTTTTCAGGTAAAAATATCATTTCTTATTAGGATAAAGCAACATAATTGGTACATTATCTGTTAAATATAAAAGCTGAAAAGACTTTTTGACAATGTAATTCTTAATAAAGAACTATGAGAAACTATTCTGAGATAAGCCACAAAGTTCAATTCTATGCTCATCTTAAAAATAAAGATAATTTTACAAGTAATAATATTCTATGAACTGGACATTTCTTTATGAACAAGTCCCTTTGCACTTCTTTTGTTAATCTCTATAACAATAATATCCAAGCTAGGTCTTGAAGTACCCTTTAAAATCTCAAATAAATATTGTGTTCAGAATGCCTTTAGTTTCATGTGAACGTTGCTCTTGTAGCCTACATGTTAACTGAGGTTACTCTGCTATTTGAGATCTATGTAAAATTGGCTTGGTTCCTTTCGAATGTTCTATGGTATATTTTGTGCCACTCCCATGATTTTTGAAGGTTATAGTACTTTTTGGTCTCCTGTTACTTCAGTCTCCAAAACCCTGTCAGCTCCTCTGATTGTTCTCTTTTCTGTGTCACACCAACATGGAAATAGTTCATTTTCCACTGGGAATATTTCTTCCCAGAAAATCACGCTTATGCAAGGCATTTGTGTATGTAGCAGATTATTGAAGGTTTATGGCTTAAATCAGAATGGTACATAACAAATTCAAATTGAATATAAGATATATATGTTTTTTAAAAATTGCTTTGGCTTTCCTGTCCCTAAAGATTTCTTATTGGCTACCTCTTCTCAGGGTTCCAACTTCCTGTCATGCCAGGAGCCACAATCACTAGTAAAAGTAAGGTAAAAGGACCTGAAAATAGGAAAAATGCTGACTGGGAGCAAGGTCCCAGTAAAATGCAGCCATGACGGAGGCAAAGCCCCATGGATCCTATTGACGGACCTTCCCTAACTTTGAAGGATTGCATGCATAGGCTTGAGAATGTTCCCTCTTTAATTGAGATAATAGATGTGCAAATGGATGATGGCATTTTGACAGCAAAAATTATACATAGGCATAATGGAAGTAAGATTGCAGCAAAAAGGGTGCCCCTTGGAATATACAAGGATGTGGAATTAGCAATAAACCCATGTATAGAAATGTAAAAAAAGCTCAACAGTAAAAATTTCCCCCCTGAAGGGACAAGGGAATGCAAATTTTGAAACCTTTAGCTAAAAAGGAAAAACAAGTACTTCCTCATATCCTTTATAAGTAACAACATTGACAGTTGTGATTGATGAGGAAGTGAGAAACTGAGACAGAGTATCTCCAAAAACAGGTGTTTTTAGGAAAAACAAGTCACAGACATGCCTTTTGATTTAAGAAATATTATAGTTTAATTAGAAAGAAGGTTAAAATTAAAGTAAGGACTAGAATTAAATAAATAGCAGTTATAATTAAAAGATAAATGTTTATTATAGATGTAGGTATTAGTTAAATATAAGGAATAGGAAATAATTAAGTTTTAAGGTAAACTTAAATTAAATACATTTAGGATTTAAATACATTTAGGATTAGAAGTAAGATTAATTTCATATAAAGTGTAGATTTAGGCATGTTTTATTTAGAAATATAAAATGCAAAATAGGTGATAAGAAAATAGCAAGTAATATAGATAAGGCAATTAGAATTAAGAAAGTTAAAATTTTTAAAAAATAGAGTATTAAGAATTCGTAGTGGGTAAGATAAGGGTGGCTATATAAAAGAAAAAACGAGTCAATATATTGCTGCTAAAAGTATATATAAGGGTAGAATTAAGAAAATAGATTAGAAAGGGAAAAGATATAGAATAGCGAAGGGAAGAGATTCAGTTGGCCCAGAGGTCACAGGATGTGGCTGATAAATTCTTGGCAGCTGGTATTTTGTTACACCACTGGTAGCAGGAAGGAACAAAATGAAACTTGTAAAGGTCAACTTCCCCATAAACAAAAGAAAAAACATGATGTAAACATTTAATGTGTAACATGGGATACATTTTGTGGGTAGGAGGGTCAGTAAAAAAACTATATAAGCTTGTAAGAATTGAATAAAAATTGGCAGAGTCTTGAACTCTCCCCAGGAAGAAGGATCCTGTCATTTTTGTCTTTTCTTTTTCGCCACTTCCTGATTCCCCCGTCTCAAGCCCTGACTCTCTCCTGGAGCTGGACTCCAGCACTGTCATGTTGCTACATGTTGCTTGGTTCGCTCTCCCTCAAGGCTTTGTTTAGATTTATCTGCTTCCAGATTTTCTTTTTCTTTTTTTTTTTTGAGTTGGAATCTCACTCTGTTGCCCAGACTGGAGTGCAGTGGCTGCTCCCAGCCACCGCAGCCTCAACCTGCTGGGCTCCAGCGATCCTTCCACCTCAGCCTTCCAAGTAGCTGGAACTACAGGCACATGCTACCACGCCTGGCTAATTTTTGATTTATTGTAGAGATGAGGTCTCACCAAGTTGCCCAGGCGGGTCTTGAACCCATGGGCTCAGGCAATCCATTCACCTCAGCTTCCCAAATGCATGGGATTACAGGCTGAGCCACCGAGCCCTGCATACTTCCAGATTTTCTATGCTCCTTTTTCCAGTAGGGCTAGTGGGTCAGGCTGTCTACCAGGAGTTTTATTTTTCTCTCATTTCTATTAGGTAGAAAAATTTTGAATTTTGCTTCCAAACATTTCTCGACTCCAAGATAATTTGGCATATCCAAAGATCCATTTACATGCGAGGTAAACAAAGTATCCTCCTATACTGTCTTCATTACTATAGATTTGAAGTCAGTTTTAAAATTGGGAAGAATGAGTATTTCAATTTTGTTCTCCCACTTAAAGATTGCTCTGGCTATTTTGGGTCCCTAAAATTTCATATGTATTTTAGGATCAGCTTGTCAATTTTGGCAAAGAAGTCAGCTTGGATTTTTTTTTATAAGTATTGCACAGAATCTATAGATCAATTTGGAAAGTATTGCTATATTAACAATATCAAGTTTTTCGATCCAGGAACATGGGGCATCTTTCCATTTATTTTGATCTTTAATTTCATTCAACATTCAATTTCATTCAAAAATTTCGAATTTTTCAGGGTGTTGGTTTTGAATGTTTTAATTAAATTAATTTGTAAGTATTTTATTAGTTTTATGCTATTGAAAATGGAATTATTTTCTTAATTTCATTTTCAGATTAATTGCAATCATACAAAATATTATTTATTTTTATATATTTAACTTATAACCTGAAACCTTGCAGAACTTATTTAAGTTCTAATCATTTTTAATGGGTTCTTTTCTGGAGGATTTTCTTGATTATGTCTTCTAAGAATAGAGATAGTTTTACTTTTCCCTTCTCGACTGAATATCTTCTAGTTCATTTTGCTGGTTAATTGTCATAGCTAAACCCTCCAGTACAATGTTGAAAATAAGTGGCAAAAGTGGACATTCTTTTCTTCTTCCTAGTTTTAGGGAGATGACATTAAATGTTTCACCTAGTGGTATTAGATGTGAGTTTTTCATAGATGCCCTTTAATAGGTTAAGGAAGTTTTCTTTTATTCCTAGTATATTGAGTGGTTCTTTATTATTAAAGGGCATTGAGAAATGTTCAGTGAATTTTCTTCGCCTACTGAGATGACTGTGCAATTTTGTCCTTTATTTTATAGATACAACATTTTACATTAACTGATTTTTTTGGATGCTAAACAAACTTTGCGTTCTTGGGATAACTCTTACTTGGCTGTGGTGTGTAATCCTTTTTAAAAAATGTAATCTGTTTTTTTTTTTAATTCATAATTTTTTGTTTTTTAGAAATAAAGTCTCACTATGTTGTCTAGGCTGGTCTTGAACTACTGATCTCAAGCAAGTTTCCTGTCTTGGCCACTCAAAGTGCTGGGGTTTTAGGTGTGAGCCACCATGCATGGCTATAATCCTTTTTATCTGTTGTTGGATTCACTTTGCAAGTATTTTGTTAAGTATTTTCAGTCTTTATTCATAAAAGATTTTGGTCTACTGTTTTCTTTACAGACATGAGGATTTTTTTTGTTTTGTTTTGGTCTGATTTTGTCAATACTTGCTTTTTAAGCAATGCTCAGAGTTGAGGAGGACAATGAAAGTGCAGGTACATCCACTGATATGTTAAGTCCTAGTTCTGGTGCCCAGTTAACTTACACATTTGATAAAAAATTATTGTGAACCCACCATCCAGACCTCTGTTCTAGGTTTTGGCACTATAGCAGTGACTAATGCAAAGCTTACATTCTCAAGTATCTTAATAAACAAATAACTATAAAGCAAATAAAATATGTAAAGAAAAACAGATATATGTCATATCAAACCTGTCCTGATAGATGATCAAAAATAAAGCACATGATAAGAGAAAACAAGAAAAGTAACTGGAGGGAGATTTTACATAGCATCATCAGGGAAATCTTAATGAAACTGCACATAAATAGAGACCTGCAATAAATAGAGACTCATGAAGGCATGAGTCAGAGACATTTTGGGAAAGAGTTCTCCAGACAGGGGAAAGAGTAAGTGCAAAATCTGAAGCAGAAGCATATCTGATGTGTTTGAGAATTAAAAAGGAAGCCAGTATTGATAAAATGATATAAGTAAATACTAATCAATTAGCATTATGTCCAGATGCACACAACAGAAAACACATTTATAATGGCTTGATCAAATAGAAGTTTTAATTGTCATTGTGTAAAAGATGCTGGTATGTAAGCTCCATGATACTATCAAGAGTCCCAGATTCTTTCTAACTTTTCTCTCTACCAATCAAAGCATAAAGTTTCACTGCCCCACCCACCCCCACTACCTCCTCCTCCTTCACCTGGCTGGACACTGAGGAGATTGTGAATGTGGCCACAGCTCCACAGGAACAGTAGAGGGGCTTACCTATGAGCAGCAGAGAGGAACAATTACAGAACCTGCCTCAAGAGTGCAGGTTACTTTTTATTTTGTTTGTTTTAAAAATTTTTTTTCTTTTTCCTTTGTGCATGAATGTATATGTGAGAGTTTGATCTGCATTTCCCCCCATCTTTTTTCTTTTTCTTTCTTTCCTTTGTTTTTTGCTTTCTGTTTATGTGTGTACATGAATGATTGAGTGTTCATCTTTCAGTTTTTTGTTCTCATTTTTAGTTTAATGTGCATGTGAATGTATGTTTGAGGGTCCCATTTGAACTCCTTTTCTTCTCCCTTCTTTTTTTCTTCTTCTTTCATTTTGTGTTGGGCATGTGTGTGTGTGTTCAAGCATGTGTGTGTTCAATTTTCCTGCCTTTTCATTTGGCCTTCTTTATTCCAGTTTGTTTTGGTGTGCAAGTGTGTGTGTGTGTGTGTGTGTGTGTGTGTGTGTGTGTGTGTGTGTGTGTTTAATTGTTTTTTGCTTTGGTTTCTGCTTTTGTTTTTCTGGGTTTTTTATTTTATTAAATTTTTGTTCATCTTATTTCATTCTACTTTTCTTGGTTCTCCTCATTGATGTTACTATATCTCGGGGCTCAGGGAGTACACACACATACACATTGCATTATCACATAGAGTGATGGTGGGGAGTGGGTCTTGGGGAACCCATTGAACATTGTGATTTGCATGTAGTTTCTGAATCCTAGCTCCCCATACTCCACCTTATTCAACTCTCAAAACTACAAGAGATATCAAAGTTTCCAACCCACAGCCCTTTTCCAGAATAGAACAAATTCAGAGCCCTCATCAGGGAAGAATAGAGGGCTGAGCAAACATCAAAAGTGAAAACCTCTCTCAATGCCACTGAATAACGGAGCTAAAGAAAAAAGAGAGATCTGTCACAAATGAGGAAAAATCAGTAGAAAAACAAAGGTAATTTCCAATGTAACAAAGAGAAAACACCTGAAAAATCAGAACCTAAATGGAAATTACCAACGATTGACCCCAGAATATGACAGGGATTAGGGAATGGAAGGGATGAGTGAATAAGACTCAAGAAAGGCAAAATGCAACACTGAAAGAATTTGTATCAGTAATTTTGGACAGAAAAAAAATTCATCTAGGAAATAAATAATAAGATGACTGGCATGGAAAGCAGAATTAATCTAGCAAAAGAAATACTCTCAGAACTTGAATACCAAAACATGACATTAACCTGATCTGTAAAAAACATAGAAAGAAAACTCAGAAAGAAAGAACAAAGCTACTAAGAGATGTGAAATTATATCAAGAGGCCAAACCTACTCCTGATTGGTATGCCAGAAGAAGAAAGGGAAATGGAGAATACCTTGGAGCAAGTGTTCCAGGAGATTATCCAAGAAGATGTTTCTCATCTTATCAGAGAAGTGACCATCCAAACACAAGAGATACAGAGAATCCCCACAAGACATCAAATGAGAAGACCAACCACTAGACACATAGTAATTCATCTACACAAAGTAGTAACAAAAGAAAAAATCCTAAAGGCAGCAAGAGAGAAAGGTCAGACTACCTACCAGTAAAAACAAATCAGAATAGCAACAGACCTATTGGTGGAAGCACTGCAAGCTAGAAGGAACTGGAGGTCAATGTTCAAAATCCCCAAAAAAAACAATTTCAACCAAGAAATTTCCTACCTAGCCAAGCTTAGCTTCATCAAAAATGGAGAATTAAAATCCTTCCCAGACATCCAATCCCTAAGAGATGATACAAATTCCAGACCATCCCTACAGAATATGCTTAAAAAGGTATTAAGCACTGAAGAAAGAATGAACATATACTTCTCAAGACAACAGGATATGCAGAATCAACAAGAATAAATTGCAACTGCAAACTTGAAACCAAATGCATAATAAACCCAAGATTTAAAAGAAAACAAATAAACAAAGAAAAAACTTAATAAGAGCTTTATGATGGAGTTAAACAATTATGTTTCAATAATCAGTCTGAATGTGAATGGATAAATGCAGCACTGAAAAGACATGGAATGGCAAACTGGATAAAAAAACCACAACTCAATAATTTGCTGCATCCAGGAAACTCATCTCACCACAAGGGATGCACACAGACTCAAAGCAAGAGAATGGAAAATGAATTTTCAGGTACATGGATCATAAAAGAAGGCAAGAGTCATGATCTTAATATCAGACAAAGCAACCTTTAAGTTATTAAAAATTTAAAAAGATACAGAAGGATACTAGATAATGATAAAAGTTTCAATTCATCAAAAAGAAATATCCATCCTAAACATATATGTACTCAACAAAGAAGCACTAGCATTTATAAAGCAACTACTAAGTAAACTAAAAAAAGATATTGACTCTAACACTGTTATAGCCAGGGACTTAAATATCCCCCAAAACAACTCTAGATAGATCATTGAGGCAAAAAATCAATAAAAAGTTCCAGAGCCTCGATTAGACATCTGACCAAATGGACTTAATTAATACCTATGGAGCACCCCACCCAACAACCACAGAATATACGTTGTACTCATCACCACATGGAATATACTCCAAGATTGGTCACATCCTCGACCATAAACCAAGCATAAACAAATTTTGTAAAATCAAAATACTGCCATGCACCTTCTCAGACCACAGTGGAATAAAAATAAATATCAACACCAACAAAATTCCCCTAAAGTCCACAAAGACATCAACACTAAATAGTATGATGCCAAATGACTCCTGAGTCAACACAGAAATCAAAACAAATTAAAAGATTCCTGGAAACAAATGAAAATGAAGAAACATCTTACCAAAACTTCTGGGATGCCATGAAAGCAGTTACAAGAGGGGAATTTATATGTCTACATCAAGAAAATTTAAAGATCACAAGTTAATAGCCTAAGGGAGCTGGAAAGACAAGACCACCAAAACCCTAGCTTTAGCAGAAGAAAGTGTAGCAACGTCTTCTCGTTTCAACCTTGGGATGTTGTGTGATGTCAGAAATTCCTCCATTTCATTCAGGTTATCAAATTTGTTTCCATACAGGTGTGCATAGTAATCACCAAAGTAAAAGCTCAAATATGGGGCATAGAAGACAAAAATACCATTTAAAAAATCAACAAAAGAAAAAATTGGTTCTTTGAAAGAATACACACAATTGATGGACCCCTAGGCAGAATGATCAAGTAAAAAAGATAAAAAGCTCAAATTAACACAATCAGAAATGTAAAAGATCAAATCATAACTTACCATGAAGAAATACAAAAGATTACCGGAGATTATTATGCACACCTTTATGGAAACAAACTTGATAACCTAAATGAAATGGAGGACTTTCTGACATCACACAACTTCCCACATTTGAAAGAAGAAGACATTGAGACACTACATAGACAAATAACAACCCAGAATACTGACTCCATCATAAGAAAACTACCTACAAAAAAGCGTCATGGACCAGACAGCTTTCCAGCAGAATTCTACAAAACATACAAGAAGGAGCTGATATCAATCTTATTGAAAGTATTCCAGGTAATTGAGAAAGATGGAATTCTCCCCAACTCATTTTAAGAAGCTAACATCACACTGATACCCAAACCACATAAAGATCCAACAAAAAAGGAAACTAAAGGCCAATATCTCTAATGAACATAGATGCAAAAATTATCAGCAAGATTCTAGCAAATATGGTCCAGAAACACATCTCAAAAATCATTCACCATGACGAAGTAGACTTCATACCTGGTATAAAGGGCTGGTTCAACATCTGCAAGACCATAAAGATAATTAAATACATCTACAGTTGTAAAAACAAGAAACACATGATTATATCATTAGATACAGAAAAAGCTTTGATAAAATCCAGCTTCCCTTCTTGATAAAAACTCTGGAACACCTAGATATAGAAGGAACATACCTCAAAATAGTGAGCACCATCTATGATAAACCCACAGCCAATATATTGCTAAATGAACAGAAACTGGAAGCATTTCTCCTGAAAACCATAACAAGATAAGGCTGCCCACTTTCACCTCTTCTGTTCAACATTGTGTTGGAAGTCTTAGCTACAGTAATTAGATAAGAGAAGGAAATTAAGAGTATCCAAATAGGAAAAGAGGAAGCTAAGTTATCCCTCTTTACTGATGATATGATTCTATATCTCAAAAATCTAAGAGAATCTGTCAAAAACCTGCTTGCACTAATACAGGACTTTGGCAAAGTCTTGGGGTACAAAATAAATGTGCAAAACACAGTCACATTGTTATACACCAAGAAAAAATAGGCAGAGAACCAAATAAAAAGAACAATCCTATTCACAATAGTCACCAAAAGAATGAAATACCTCAGCATCTTCCTAGCCAGAGAAGTGAAAGACCTTTACAATGAAAACTACAAAACATTGCTCAAAGAAATCCAAGAAGACACAAACAAATGGAAAAATACTCCACGCTCATGGATAGGAAGAATCAACATTGTTAAGATGTCTATCTATCAAAAGTGATCTGCAAATTCAATGAAATACCCATTAAATTGCCAACATCTTTCTTCTCAGACCTGGAAATGATAATACAGAAATTCATATGGAAACATAAATCACCATGAATATCCAAAACAATCCTTAGCAAAAGAAACAAAGTGAGAGGTATCACACTCCCAGACTTTAAATTTTACTATTAGGCCACAGTAATCAAAACAGCCTAGTATTGGTACAAGAATAGGCATATGTACCAATGGAACAAGTTAGAGATTCCGGAAACAAAAACCTCAATTACTCAACCAACTCATGTTCAACAAAGCCTCCAACAACAAACACTGGGAGGGGAGAACCTATTTAGTAAATGGTGCGGGAAAACTGACTGACCACATGCAGAAGATTAAAACAGGACTCCTACCCATCACCATACACAAAAATCAACTCTAAGTGGATCGAATATCTAAACGTAAAACCTCAAACTATAAGAATCTTAGAAAACACCACAGACACACTTATGGAAGTCAGAGTAGGAAATCAATTCCTGATCAAAATCCCAGATGTTCATGCCATAAGAGATAAGATAGACAAGTGGACCTCATTAAACTGAAAAGCTTCTGCAAAGCAAAATAAACCATCAAGAGAGCAGGGAAACAGCCCACAGAATGGGAACAATTATTTGCCAACTGCAAATAATTTGCCATATCTGACAAAGGCCTAACATCCAGGATCTACAAAAAACTCAAATGTGCTGAAAGGAAAAAAAAGCAGACAGTCCCAATAAAAGTGGGCAAAAGACATGAATAGATACTTCTCAAAAGAAGATATATGGGCAGCCAACAAACACATGAAAAAATGCTCAACCTCACTAATCATCAGAGAAATGCAAATCAAAACCACATTGAGATACTACATAACCCCAGTAAGAACGGCCATCATGAATAAAACAAACAACAGATGCTAGCAAGGATGAAGAGAAAAGGGAACGCCTCTACACTGCTGGTGGGAATACAAACTAGTTCAACCTCTATGGAAAACAATGTGGTGGTTTCTAAAAGATCTAGAAGTTGACCCTCCATATGACCCAGCAATCCTGCTACTGGGAATATACTCAGAAGACATCAAATCAGTCATCCAAAAAGATTCCTGCACACACATGTTTATTGCGGTATTATTCACGATAGCAAAAACATGGAACCAACCATGCTGCCCATCGAAACTGGACTGGATAGAAATATGTGGTACATTTGCGTGAAAGAATATTGTACAAGCCGGGCTCGGTGGCTCAGCCTGTAATCCCGTGCCTTTGGGAGGCTGAGGTGAGTGGATTGCCTGAGCCCGTGGGTTCAAGACCCGCCTGGGCAGCAAGACCTCATCTCTACAATAAATCAAAAAATCAGCCGGGCGTGGTAGCGCTTGCCTGTAATTCTGGCCACTTGGAAGGCTGAGGCGGAAGGATCGCCGGAGCCCAGCAGGTTGAGGCTGTGGTGGCCGGGAGCGGCCACTGCACTCCAGTCTGGGTGACAGAGTGAGACTCCAACTCAAAAAAAAAAAAAAAAAAGAATATTGCACAGTCATAAAGAAGGAGAAACATATGGATTTTCAAGTAACCTGGATGGATTTAAAGTCTATAATATTCAGTGATCTATCATAGAAATAAAGAACAGAGTACCACATGTTCTCACTTATAAGTGAACTCTGAACATAAGGGAACTGAATATCTTTAATTACTTAATAATCAAAGTTCTGTTTGAAATTTGAATACTATAGTTGCCTTTCTGTCATTATTTCTGATCATAAAAGCAGCAAGAGACATTCATTGAATATTTTAAGTTTGAGAAATGCTCTTTTCAGTCCTAATTATGTAGTAGCAGCGTTATCTTCCCACGATAATTAAGGCTTATGAACTCTGCCATTATAGTAACTTCTTTCTTATGCCTTTCCTTGCTTGCTGATCCATTGGCATTCTTGGGATGGCATTTTAGCTACGTGTATCTTTTATAAATATTTAATTTTTTTTTGAGTTGGAGTCTCACTCTGTCACCCAGACTGGAGTGCGGTGGCCGCTCCCAGCCACCGCAGCCTGGACCTGCTGGGCTCTGGTGATTCTTCCGCCTCAGCCTTCCAAGTAGCTGGAACTACAGGCATGCGCTACCACGCTCGGCTAATTTTTTGATTTATTGTAGAGATGAGGTCTCGCCAAGTTGCCCAGGCGGGTCTTGAACCTGCAGGCTCAGGCAATCCACTCACCTCAGCCTCTCAAAGGCACAGGATTACAGGCTGAGCCACCGAGCCCGGCTATATTTAAAATTTTTATAGATACATATTAGTTGTACATATTCAGAGGGTGCATGTACCATTTTGATACAAGCATACAATGTGTAGTGATCAAATCAGGGTAATTCGGATATCCATCACCTCAAGGACTTATCATTTATTTGTATTAGAAGCATTCTAATTCCACTCTTTTAGTTATTTTTAAATATACATAAATTGTTGTTAACTATAACCACCCTATTATGCTACCAAATACTAGATCTTATTCCTTCTATCTAACTGTATTTTTGTATCCCTGAACTAACCACTCTATTTTCTCCTCTCCCTGCTACTCTCCCCAGCCTCTGTTAACCATCATTCTACTCTCCATCTCCATGAGTTCAATTTTTTTGTTCCCACATATGAGTGAGAAGATGCAGTGCTGGTCTTTCTGTGTCTGTTAGCCAAGGTTTTAATAGGTCATTTTTTCTTTCAATTAGACCAGCAGCTTCTGGGTGAATACTTTGAACAAGCACTCATAGTTGTAACTTTTTTGCTGTAAAATAGGCCTCGTTTTTTGATGCAATGTTGTACAAGTTTCTATGCAATGAGACTCTAAAATAGTGGTTCTAACAGAGGCATTGCAGGCAGGAAAGACAGACCAGTATATGTATCAAATTTGGAAAGACCGAATCACTAGCTCTCTAGAATAGAAATGATCTCACATAATCAACTTGAAGTAAAATACAGTTGGCCCTCCACATTTGTGAATTCTGCATCCTTGGATTCAACCAATGTGCATTAAAAATATTTTTTTAAATTGCATCTGTATTGAATATGTACAGAGCTTTTTCTTGCCAATTTTTCTCTAAACAAGACTGTATAACAACTATTTCCATATTTACATTGTATTAGGTATTATAGAACCTAGAGATGATTTAAAATATATGGGAGGATGTGCATAAATTATGCACAAATACTACGCTAATATGTATGCACATAACAGAGACTTGAGATTTTGGTATCCACAGGGGGGTCTGGAACCAATTTCCCACACATATTGAGGGATGACTGTATGGTACTAGGCTCCTCAAGGGTTGGTGCCAGAGAAATGGCATCAGCATAGATGTTAACATGCTAGGCAGCAGTGGAAGTAACAAGGTAAGCTTTGTTGAAAGGAAGACCTTGCCATGGTTCAATGCATAGCTTCCATTTCTGCCACCATGGGACTCCATTTATGGATCTACTGCACAAGAGCTGGGGTAGCTAAGGATCGATTGGTAGACAGTCACAGACGGAACCATCTTGTCCTGACCATTATTGAGACTCTTGCCAGCAATGGATGCTGTCTGGCAAGAATACATTTGAAATATAATGATCCACATTTTGTACCCACTTCCACAGTTCTATCCTATGGATAAAATTTCCTCAGACTAATGTTTCCATGGATGTCTTATAACCTCCTAGCCACTACCCAACTAAGTCATTCATCACTACTTAGAAGTTTGTGATTATCTGTGTCTCGGGGTGCTGCTTTCTCCACATAAAGCACAAAGTTCAATGTACTGCTCTCACATCTGCCCACTGGGAGGATTTCTTTCACCATTTGCTTTTAAGCAAGCCCCGAGTTTGGCTGTAGTGTGGGAGTAGTATGCCTTTGAAATATGTACCAGCCATTGAACTAACCTATCTGTGTGTAGAAGTCAAGATTTTCTTCCTTTTATTTATCATAAGGAATGCCTCAGGAGGAATTGGTGTGAGTTGAATTTCCATTGTGCTTCCCGATCTTATGACTTGTGGGATCTGATAATACCTAGCTCATAATAGGTATCCCCAGTTATATAGTCACATGATATTTTATGTTCAGGTGTTCAGTCCCTACTGCAGCTCAGCAGAACATCAGAGACTGCTTCTCAAAATAGAAAAAAAAAAATTGTTTCAGGAGTCCAGAGATCTGCACTGTGACTTCTATTGGGTCTCGTCAGAGATTGCACATAGCATTATCACAGATAACTTTATCACCTGTGTGGCATTAACTTAACTACTGGGTCATATGCCTACCTACATACCAGGGTCACTTGAAGCACAGCGCTGAAGATCAGGATGTCACTCGAAACTGACAACTGTCTGAGTAATCTGTTAAATGAATCAGATAATTTTGGCCAAATGTGATATATGTTGTCTCTAAAGTCCAAAAAGGCCCACAAAATGGCATGAGTTTCCTACCTATAGACCTGGCAGTAACTTGTCTTAAAGCTTAAATGGGACAACTATATCAGCATATCATCCACAAAGTTGAATTTCTACAAATTTCACTGATATACAAGCCCTGAATCTTTGTGGTGCTTATTTTCTCCTCTCTGGCTTTATAAGTGTTTTCCTAGGATATTTTCAGTTCTTCATACTTATTTCTTAGTTGACAGAGCTTTCAAGATGTTATCTGTATTTTGAGCCAGCATTGATCTATGGGATTTTAAAAAAGAACAAAGTTGGCTTGGCTCAGTGGCTCAGCCTATAATCCCAGTGCTTTCGGAGGCCAAGGCTAATGGATTGCCTGAGCCCACAGGTTCGAGACCAACCTGGGCAATTTGTCACGATAATAAAAAAAAAATTAGCTGGGCATAGTAGTGCATGCCTGTAGTTCCAGCTACTCGGAAGGCTCACGGAAAGATTGCTGGAACCCAGCAGGTCGATGCTGGGGTGACCATGAGTGTATTACTGCACTCCAGCCTGGGCAACAGAGTGAGAATCCAACTCAGTAGATAGATAGATAGATAGATAGATAGATAGATAGATAGATAGATAGATAGATAGATAAAAAAGTTCCTGTGGAGTTGATTTTTACAGAATGCAGGACAGTGGATAAATATTGCTGTTTGTTCCCCTTTTCCCTCATATAAAAGTCACCTTTTTTTGATTTTCCATATTGATGAGAATTGAGAAGAATTTATTTGTTAGCTCCTTAGCCTCCCCCTAAGTTCAAAAATCTATGTTGATCTGTTTCTAAAACAGCTGCATTTAAGGCTTCTACTTGATTAAGTTTACAGTAGTTCTTTGTCTTCTGCCAACATTTGATGTTTATAGGAGCTATCTTTAAACTAAAATGGAATATGATAGAGATTTGTTAAAGGACGAAAAATTACAGCCAGATAGGAAGAGCAAGTTCTAGTGTTTTATACCACTGTAGGATGACTATAATTAATAATAATATACGTTACTGGTTATTGGATGGTCCCAACAGAAATGAGATTTGAGATAATGAATATGCTAATTACCCTGATCGGATCACTGTGTATTATAAGTATTAAATCATCACTATGTACCCCATATATATGTACAATTATTATGTACCAATTTAAAGAGTAGAATATGATGGATCACACTACTTCTTTCTTTTATTTTTATTTTAGACTCATGAACATATGGTGTAGTTGTAGTTATTGAGTCTTAGGTGTCCCATTCCCCAGACAGTGAACATTGGACCCAATAGGTAATTTCTGAGCCCTAAACCTCCACAATTTTCCTTTTTGCTTAGAATTGCTTTGGCTACTAGGGCTCTTTTTGGTCTTATACACATTTTAAGATTTCTTTTTCTAGTTCTGTGATGAGCAAAGTTGGAATTTTGATTAGGAATGCCTTGAATCTGTAGACTGCTTTGGGCAGTATAGTCATTTTAACAATATTGATTTTCCCAATCAATATTTCCAAGATCATATGATGTTCTTCCATTTGTGTGTGTGTGTTATCTTTGATTTTTTTCATTACTGTTTTATAGTTATCCTTGTAGAGATCTTTAAACTCCTTAGTTAGGTGTATTCTTAGGTATTGTGTGTGTGTGTGTGTGTGTGTGTGTGTGTGTGTGTGTAAGTGTGTGCATGTGCATGTGTGGGTGATTAATATGAATGGAACTGAGCTCTTAAGTTGGTTCTTAGTTTGAGTATTGTTGATGTATAGGAACACCACAAAATTTGTACATTAATTTTGTATACTGAGAATTTATTGTAGTCATTAATCACCTCTATAAGCTTCTTGCAGAAGTAGTAAGAGTTTTCTAGATATATAATAATGTCATCCATGAACAGGAATAGTTTGACTTCCTCCTTGTTGATTTGGATACATATATTTCTTTCCCTTGCCAGATTTATCTTGCTAGGACTTCCAGTACAATGTTAAGTAAGAATGGTGAGAGTCTTGTTCCGGTTCTGAGAGGGAATGCTTTCAATTTTTCCTAATTAAGTACGTTGTTGACTGTGGGTTTGTCATATATGGCTCTTATTATTTTGAGATATGTTCCTTCCGTGCCTAGTTTGTTGAAGACTTTTATCATGAAGGGATATTGGATTTTACCAAACGCTTTTCTTTGGGCTTCTGGAACATTTGGTTTTTATTTTTGCTCTGTTTATTTGGTAAATCATGTTTACTTATTAGCAGATATTGAACCATCCTTGCATTCCTGGAATAAAACCCACTTGGTCATGATGGATAATTTTTTTTGATATGCTATTGAATTCAGTTTACTAGTACTTTGTCAGGAACTTTGCATTTGTAATACTCAGGGAAATTGGTCTGTAGTTTTTGTTGGTTTGTCCTTGCCTGATTTTGATATTAGTGTGATACTGGTTTCATAGAATGAGTTAGGAAAGAGTCCTTCCTCCTTGATTTTTTGGAATAGTTTTGGTAGGATTGGTACTGGATCTACTTTATGTCTGATAAAATTTGACTGTGAATCCATCTGGCTCTGGGCTTTTTTTTTTTTTAAGATTTTAAAATTTACTGATTCAATCTCATTGCTTGTCATTGGCCTATTCAGGACATCTATTTCTTCCTGGTTCAGTTATATGTTCACAGGAATTTTTCCATTTTCTCTAGTTTTCCCAGTTTGTTGCCATAGAGGGGTTCATGGTAGTTTGATGTTATTTTTAAAAATTCCGGTAGTATCATTTGTTATATCATCTCTCTCTTTCCTGACTGAATTTATTTGAAACTTCTCTCTTTTTTTCTTATTTGTCTAGTTAGCAGTCTGTCAATTTTGTTTATTCTTTCAGATAACCAACTTTTTATCCATTGATCCTTTGTATCATTTTTTGGTCTTAATCTCACTTAGTTCTGCTTTGATCTTTATTATTTCTTTTCTTCTGCTGGATTTAGGTTAGGTTGTTCTTGTTTTTCTAGTTCCTTGAGGTGTAAGGTTTAGCTATTGATTTCCAATCGCTTTGCCTTTTTGATACAGGCATTCAATGCTATAAACTTTTGTCTCAGAACTTCTTTCACCATGTCATAGAGTTTTGGTATATTGTATCACAATTTCCATTTGTTTCAACAGAGTTTTTCTTTATTTCTGCCTTAATTTCATTGTTTTCCTAAGGACCATTCAAGAGTGAGTAATTAATTTTCATGTAGTGGTGCTGTTTTGGGAGCTCCTCTTAGTGTTAATTTCTAATTTTATTCCATTGTGGTCTGAGGAGATAGTTGGTATAATTTTGATGCATTTAAATTTATTGAGACTTGCTTTATGGCCAAGTATATGGTTTGTTGTGGAGAATATTCCATGTAGAGATGAGAAGAATGTATATTCTGTAGTTGTTAGGTGAAAAATTCTATAGATGTCTGTTAGATCCATTTGGTGTATAGCCTAGTTTAAGCCCAGTGTTTCTTTGTAATTTTTCTGCTTCAAGGATCTGTCTGGTGATATCAGTGGGGTGTTGAAGCCACCCACTATTATGGTATTGCTATTAAAATTTTTTCTAAGGTAGAGTACTGTTTGCTTCATTAATTTAGGTGCTCCATTGTTTGGTGCATATATGTTTAAGATAGTTAAATCTTTTTGTTGAATTGCATTCTTTATCATTATGAATATTGTTATTTATTATTTATTTTGCTGCTTTAAGTTTAAAGTCTGAGTTATCTCATATAAGGATGGAAACTCTTGCTCATTTTTGTTTTCCATTCACCTGATATATGTTCTTTCACCCATTTACTTGGAGTCTGTGACTCTTTTTTGGGTAGTAGGTGAGTCTCTCATAGGCAGTATATGATTGGATATTTTTAAATCTAGTTTACTATTCTGGTTGCTTTAAGTGGGGTATTTAGACCATTTACATTAAAAGTTAATGTTGATATGTGAGTCTTAGTTCCTGCCATAGTATTGTAAGCTAGTTGGATTGGGGATTCAAATTTGTAGTTGTCATATAGGCTCTAGGAGCTTTGCACTTACGTGATTTTTTATGATAGTAGGAGTCATTTTGCTTCCAAGTTTAGAACTTCTTTGAGCATCTCTTGTAGAGCTGATTTAGTGGCAACAAATTTCCTTGGCATTTTTCAGGAAATAACTTTATTTTTTCTTCATTTGTGTAACTTAGTTTGGCTAGAATATAGAATTCTTAACTGGCATTTTTTTTCTTTAGGGAGGCCCTCATTCTCTTCTGGCTTGTAAGATTTATTCTGAGAAGTCTGCTGTTAGTCTAATGTAATTTCCTTTATAGATGATTAAGTGCTTCTTTCTTGTTTCTCTTAGGATATATTCTTTCATGTTAACTTTGAAGAATCTGACAACAATATGCCTTGATGCGGCTCTTGTGATGTAGTTTGCAGAAATTCTTTGGGTTTCTTGTATCTTGATGTCTAGGTCTCTCTCAAGACCAGGGAAGTTTTCTTGAATTATTTCCTCAAATATGTTTTCCATACTTTTTACTTTAACTTCTTCTTTCTCTGAAATGACTATGATTCATTGGTTTGGTCACTTTATATAATCTCATATTTCTCATGGGCTTTGCTTATTCTTTTTGATTATTTTTTCTTTATTTCTGGCTGAGTTAGTTTGAAGTATCTGTCTTCCATTGCTGAGACTCTTTCTTCTTTGTGATCTAGCTTACTGCTAAAGCATTGTACTGTGTTTTATATCTCTACCATTGAGGTGTTTTAAGTTTTTTTTTTAATAATATGGCCAGTCTCTCCTTTCAACTCCTGAATTGTTCTGCTGATTTCTTTGTGTTAATTATCAGCTTTATCTTGCATCTTATCGAGCTTTCTATAATCAATATTCTGAATTAATTATCTGAAATTTCAGAGATTTCATTTTGGTTAGGTCTTTCTTAAAGAATTGGTATGCCCTTAGCTGGACGTGGTGGCATGCATCTGTAGTTCCAGCCCCTTGGAAGGCTGAGGCAGAAGGATCACCTAAGCCCAGCAGGTCAAGGTTGCAGTGGTTGGGAGTGTGCCCCTGTACTCCAACCTGGGCAATGAGAGTGAGACCTCAACTTAAAAAAAAAGAATTTTTATGCCTCCTTGGAGGGTTGACACTCTTGTTTTTTCATACTTTTGAAGTTGTTTCTGTAGTTCTTTCTCATAGCTGGATGAACTATGGCAGCTAAACTGTATGGGTTTCTTTAATACAGATAGCCTGCAGGCTTTCCCAAGTATTGGTTGTAATAGCAATATAGTGAGGTTGTGGGCTGACTGGCTGCCTTTTGTGATGCTGGGATGGTGAGGGTCTCAGGAGGCTTAACTTGTTTCTCAGTGGTGTATGCTGGTGTCAGCAAATTACCTGTTGTGTTGCATCATTCAACCTTCAGGCTAGCAGGTAGCATCTATGGGTAAGAGCTGGCTACTGCTGATGTGAATGGGTATCTACTTGATCTTTGTTTACTGGAAGAAGTGCTCTGTTGTCTCAGCAGTTAGCTGGTCTGTGGAGTGCACTGTGTTCTGAGCTCCCATTTCAAGCCTGGGGAATGGAGAACAAAGATAGGTGAGGCCAAACCAGGCAATTCCACCTATGGGTCCAGAGACCCACTGTGATGGCATAGGCACCCACTGTGATGTGTAGCCCCAAGTCTTCGGAACTGTGCTTTGATCAGGTATTAGGGGATCTCTGCTGCCTCAAGTTCTCTGCTCAGGAAGGGGAGGGTGGCCTAAGCTCCTAACATGGAAGAATGGGAGCTCCAGCTACCTGGGGATATATCTGGGCACTGAGCAGAGAAAGTGCTACAGTACCAATGACTCCACCACTAGGGGGAGGGGTGACTTAGACTTCTACTCCAGATGACTGGGTGTGTTAGGGCATGGAGCACAGGGGATCTCATTGTGCAAGGATCACTGCACAAGGGAGGGTAGAGTGGCTTAGGCTATGAATTCGGGTGTGCTGAAAGAGGAACCACCTGATCCTTGCTTCTTGGGGTGGGGACACACTTCCCCAAAAGACTAGAGGGCAGGCTCTGCCCCCCCGCAATAATACTTGCAGCCTGATTCTGGGTCACCAAGCTGACTTTAGCTTCAAACTTTCAAACCATGGGATCAGGAATTCTCCTATGTCTTAGGCTTCTAATTCATGTGCAGAGGGGTGAATTCCCTCCTGCTGGTCACTTGCCACTTAGACTGCTTTCTCAGGTGTATAGGAGTGAGGGCCCTTCTTTTCCTCAGTATTTCTGGAGTATGTTAACAAAGTTGGTCCTGGAGGAAGGCTGGGACTCTTAGCAATGGTGCTTACTGAGCAGTTCCAGTTTACAAAACTGATGTTGGCCACAGTTCCTCCTGTTCATGAGAAACCCTGCCTACAGCAATTCTCCTTCTGCTCAGGATGCAGGCTCTGGAGCATGGGAGTTGGGACCTCTTGTTAGGCTCCTGTCATTTAGGCTGCAATTTTGGCTGTTCCTTAGTATTGCTGGGGTCCCTTGCCAAAACTGCCCAGAGGGGCAGGGAAGGGTGGTTGCCCAGGCAGTGACACACGGAGGCTGTTTCCAGGTTGCAGATCTGACCTTAGCAGCCTACCTCTCTTTCTGGGAGGGAAATGAAGCTTTGTGAGGTTCCCCACTGTTCCCAGCCTGTGGCTTGGACAAGCCCAGAGCCAACTTTAAACCCTGGAGAGATCTCCATGTTTTCTGCCCAGCTTGGACTGTGAGGGGCCCCTCCTCTATTCTAGAGCAAGTATCCGTGTCTCTGGGTAGAAACTGAAATGCTTGCACTGGTTATTATTGCTGAGACACCAGCCTCTGGTCAAAAATTATGTCTTCCCCACTGACTCAAATTTGGTCAGTGCTATTGCTGTACTGGGTGTCTTTCCCTCTCATCAACTCTCAACCTCCCTCTGAGACAGCTCCAGGGTCTGGGAGAAATGAGATGTTCTCCCATGACCTGAGTTAAGCAGATCCCTGATTAGAAGTTATGTCTCAGAGTGGTGTTCAGTCCAATCCTGCGTTCTGGGGTTGCACTTACTTTTCTCTGCAGAATGTTGTTGTGGGACTATTTGCCTGTCTGGGGATTCTACCATTCTGATGAATATCCACTTTCCTTCTTGAATTAGGGTTCATTGTGTTGATCTTTCCACTTTATTTCACAATGTTCTGATGGGTGAGGCATGCTGAAAATGTCTAATCCACCATCTTGGAAAACAAAACAATACAACAACAAGAAAGATTCTAGTAGTTTTGAATGATGGCACCAATTTCTACAATTTCTTTCTTTGTTTGTTTTTGAGTTGGAGTCTCACTCTGTCGCTCAGACTGGAGTGCAGTGGCCACTTCCGGCCACCGCAGCCCCGACCTGCTGGGCTTCGGCCATCCTTCCGCCTCAGCCTTCCGAGTAGCCTTTTTGTACATGGCATTATTTCTGATTTACTATCTTGGTAAGAGTTGGAAGGACAGTTTTAGGGACTTCTACTTGTTTTTTCTGGAATATTGGCTTTTATTCCATGGATCAGGAAACCAACATGAGAGATATGCCAGCTGCTAAGTATATGCTTCTCAAATATACACTTAGGTGGACCCATGATCCCATTGAACCCAGTTTTAGGGGGACTTGGGTTAGAACTTCATTTGTCATATGCTGTGCTCAAGTCATAACAATTCTAACTGGATAGTCATAATAGTGTGTGATATACCTAGTATAAGTGTCAACTCACATCTTGTATCATCTTGTCCTTGAAAAGTCATTATATTTTCTTTTCCACAATGCAGTTATTCAGGTAAATCACATCAAGTCCTCTTTTGGGAAGGAATGGGGAGGTCCACTGGATTTTCTTAGTTGAGTCCAGCCTACGTTTGATTGATTGGTTTTGAATCTGTGTAAGTTGTTTGTTTTTTTCTTTTCAGCACGTTTGAGTTCCTTGTAGATCCAGGATGTTAAGCCTTTGTCAGACCTGGAGTTGGCAAATACTTTTTCCCAGTCTGTAGGCTGTCTCCCTGCTCTCTTGATGGTTTCTTTGACTTTGCAGAAGCTTGCCAGTTTAATAAGGTCCCACTTGTCTATCTTCTCTCTTATGACCTGAGGGTTTCGGGTTTTGTTCAGGAATTGGATGTCAGTTCCGATTTCCATGAGGGTATTTCCTTCCTTTTCTAAGGTTCTTATGCTTTGAGGTTTTACATTTAGGTCTCTGATCCATTTGGAGTTAACCTTTGTGCATGGGGATAGATAGGGGTCCTGTTTCAATCTTCTGCATGTGGTCAGCCAGTTTTCCCAGCAGCATTTACTGAATAGGTTCTCCTCTCCCCAGTGGTAGGTGGTGGGGGCTTTGCCGAAGATGAGTTGGTTGAGAAATTGAGGTTTTGCTTCTGGAATCTCAATTCTATTCCATTGATCTATATGCCTGTTCCTGTACCAATACCAAGCTGTTTTGATGATTGTAGCTTTATAGTAAAGTTTGAAGTCTGGTAATGATATACCACCTGCTTTGTTTTCTTTTTGCTGAGGATTGTTCTGGCTGTTCTTGGACGTTTGTGTTTCCATATGAATTCCTGTGTTGTTTTTTCCAGGTCTGAGAAGAATGTTGCTGGTAATTTGATGGGTATTGCCTTGAATTTGTAGATTGCCTTAGGTAAGATGGACATCTTCACAGTGTTGATTCTTCCAATCCATAAACATGGGATATTTTTCCACTTGCTTGTGTCATCTTTGATATCTTTGAGCAGTGTTTTGTAGTTTTCATTGTAAAGGTCTTTCACGTCTCTGGTTAGGAAGATGCCAAGGTATTTCATTTTTTTTGTGGCTATTGTGAATGGAATTGTGTTTTTTATTTGGGTTTCTGTTTGTTTATTATTGGTGTAGAGAAATTTGATTGTCTTTTGTACATTTATTTTGTATCCTGAGACTTTGCCAAAGGCCTTTATCAATGTAAGGAGGCTTTTGACAGATTCTCTTGGGTTTTCAAGGTACACAATCATATCATCTGCAAAGAGAGATAACTTGACTTCCTCTTTTCCTATTTGGATACCCCTGATTGCCTCCTCTTCTCTGATTGCTCTAGCCAGGACTTCCAATACTATGTTGAACAGGAGGGGTGAGAGTGGGCATCCTTGTCTAGTTCCAGTTTTCAGGGGAATTGGTTCCAATTTTTGTCCATTTAGGAGTATGCTGGCTGTGGGTTTCTCATAGATGGCTTTTACTATTTTGAGGTATGTTCCCTGTATGCCTAGATGTTCAAGGGTTTTTATCAAGAAGGGGTGCTGGATTTTATCAAAAGCTTTTTCTGCATCTAATGATATGATCATGTGGTTTTTGTTTTGACATCTGTTGATGAATTTAATTATATTTATGGTTTTATGAATGTTGAACCAGCCTTGCATCCCAGGAATGAAGCCTACTTGGTCATGGTGGATGATTTTTGAGATGTATTACTGAATCCGGTTTGCTAGGATCTTGTTGAGAATTTTAGCATCTATGTTCATCAAAGATATTGGCCTGTAGTTCTCTTACTTTGTTAGATCTTTACCTGGCTTGGGTATCAATGTGATGTTGACTTCATAAAATGATTTGGGGAGAGGTCCATCTTTTTCAATCGCCTGGAATACCTTCAGTAGGATTGGTATCAGCTCTTCCTTAAATGTCTTGTGGAATTCTGCTGGAAAGCCATCTGGACCAGGGCTTTTTTTTTGTAGGAAGTTTTCTTATTACGTAGTTGAGTTCCTTGATTGTTATTGGTCTATTTAGGGTCTCAATTTCCTCTTGTTCCAACCTAGGTATGTTGTGTGATATCAGAAAGTCCTCCATTTCCTTAAGGTTTTCAAGTTTGTTTCCATACAAATGTACGTAATAGTCTCTAATGATCTTTTGTATTTCCTCAGGGTCAGATGTGACTTTATCTTTTGTGTTTCTGATTGTGCTTATTTGGTTTTTTTCTAGGTCAGTCTAGCTAGGGAACCATCGATCTTGTTTATCCTTTTGAAGAACCAACTTTTTGTTTCATTGATTTTTCTGTATTATCTTTTTGTCTTCTATGTTCTGGATTTGGGTTTTTATTTTGGTGATCTGGATTCTTCTGCTGAAATTAGGGTTTTTGTGGTCTTGCTTTTCCAGCTTCTTTAGGTGGTTTGTTAGGTTGTGAATTTAGTTCCTTCCATTTTCTTCACGTGTGTTTGTAGGGATATAAATTCCCCTCTTAGTACAGCTTTCAGGACATTCCAGCGATTTTGGTAAGATGTTTCTTCATTTTCATTTGTTTCCAGGTGTCTTTTGAACTCTGTTTTGATTTCATCATTGACCCAGGAGGTGTTTAGCATCATGCTGTTTAGTGTCCATGTCTTTGTGGGTTTTGGGGGGACTTTGTTGGTGTCAACGTTTATTTTTATTCCACTGTGGTCTGAGAAGGTACATGGTAGAATTTCGGTCCTTTTAAATTTGCTTATGCTTGATTTATGGCCGAGTATGTGGTCAATCTTAGAATATGTTCCATGTGGTGATGAGTAGAATGTGTATTCTGTGGTTTTTGGATGGAGTGTTCTGTAGGTATCCATTAAGTCCATTTGGTCCAAAGTCACATTGAGGTTCCGGATCTCCTTGCTGATTTTTTGTCCTGATGATCTGTCTAGGATTGTGAGTGGGGTATTAAAGTCCCCAGTTATGATGGTGTTAGAGGCAATATCTTTCTCTAGTTTTCCTAGAAGTTGATTTATGAAAGTTGGTGCTTCTATGTTGGGTGCATATATGTTTAGGATAGATATTTCTTGTTGATGAATTGAGCCTTTTATCATTATGTAGTGGGCTTCTGTATCTTTTTTGATTTTTAATAGCTTGAAGGGTATTTTGTCTGAAATTAAGATCGCTACTCCTCCTTTCTTTTGTATTCCGTTCGCCTGAAAGTTTGTTTCCCATCCTCTTACTTTGAGTCTGTGGGTGTCCTTTTTAGTGAGGTGAGTCTCTTCAAGGCAATAGATTGTTGTCTGATGATATTTTATCCATTTTGCCATTCTATGTCTTTTCAGTGGTGCATTTAGTCCATTCACATTTAGGCTAATAATTGAAATGCAAGTTATTCTTAGATACAATTTCTTACTCTAAATCCTCTCCCTACTCTGGTGATTTGGACTGAGCAATTGGAAATCTGATGATTTTCTTTACCATTCTTGCTTGTGCTGAAATGATTTCTGTGGAGGTAGCACTCAGCTTCCTCTTATTTGAGCCTGACCCAACCCCTGTTCTCAATTTGTTAGAGTTAAAGATACTATCAATGCAGAATATCATTCCTGTAGAAATAAGAAAAAGAGGAATAAACATTATCTAGGGCCAAAGATCCCCAGGAACCTAAAAACCCATGACCATATGGCTCAGGAGAGGGCTCAGAAAGTCATTTAACCATTCTGCCAAAAAAATCTACAACCAGGAGGTCTTCTGGGAGGAAGCATCTATTCTCTCCTTCCCTCTCATCCTCTCTCCTCTCCTCCTCTCTCCTCACCTCCTCTCTCCTCTCCTCCCCTTCCCTCTTTTCTATTCTATTCCATTCTCTTCCCCTAGGAGTATAATTCTTTCATTCTTCTACTAAAAGTTTATCTCCTAGGTTGTGCTATTCTGTTGTTATCCTCTGAGAAATAAGACAGAAGTATCAGGGTGCCTCTTTCTCTATTCTACTTTTATTGGGGGGTAAGTATCATATTACTCAGTATTGTGTTTTCAGTACTGGCAAAGAAGAAACATTCAATAAATATGTGTTGAACAGTGTCCAAAATTCTACTTTTGTAAATGTGTTTCTTGGTGCCATGAAGTCTTGTAAATCCGCAGAGTCTACTGTTAGAATGTATATATTCTTTTGGGAGATGAATCTGTAACTCTTATCCACTAATCACTTGAAGGGAACGAATTGTTCAGTGAAGTCAAGGCCTGGTGAAAATAAGACTAATATTTATTAAGCATCATATACATCCCACATGTTTATATTATAGTTTATATTATATAATATAAAGTAAGATTATATTTTATATTATCTCACTTAAACCTCACAAAAATCCTACACAGAATCATTCTCTCCGTTTCACAGATAAGAAAAGTAAAGCTCAC
This sequence comes from Cephalopachus bancanus, assembly GCA_027257055.1. Lineage (NCBI taxonomy): Eukaryota > Metazoa > Chordata > Mammalia > Primates > Tarsiidae > Cephalopachus > Cephalopachus bancanus. Next base: position 2,217,659 of record JAPVLO010000251.1, on the reverse strand, counting down.
AGTCACACTGCAAGCAGAAAAGCCAGTGTTCCTTCTGTTTCTCCACACGTAGGGCGAGAAGTGTATTTTGAGGAGTAGGGCGTGACACATTACCCTTCCTCTTGCCAGCTAAAAGTGGGTCAACTAAGAATAACTCAGAAAAGCAATTCCATATAAAAGTTTCCTTAGGATTTGGCATTATCTCAAGAATGACATTTTACTAGAAGTATGAGTAAGATCTAAACCTAGACTCAAGATGGTAATACTTTTAGGTTTGCAAACCCAGCTAGGAGATTATAACTCCAATTCCTTCCTGAGTAATGCCCTGTATACAGCTATTTCAAATGATGTGTTGTGCTATTATTGATTTATCAGAGAATAAAATGTTCAATGTGTTCTTACCACATGGTTTTCTCCTTCTTAGAGTCTTTGGGTTCATGGGATATGATGGTACACTTGGTAGCTCTGATTTATTTTCTTCCTCTCTTTTTTTTCTTCCTCTTTATTTTAGAGTTTGGAGGAGTTTCCCAAACTCTTCTTGTGAAAGTGTGAATAAGCAAGTCATCTGGTATTTCTAGTATTCTCCTTTAACCTGTTTTAATTATATAGATGATGAGTTTTGTGGTTGTAAAATCCAGAAGGATTTGAACAATGCTTTTTGTCTAAGAGAGAGGGGTGAATAATTCTTTGCTAGTTAAATCTCTGCTTCAGATTATATAGATCAAAATTTGTCTTTATTAATTTTATTTGCTATCTTTCAAATATTTCTATTCTTTAAATATAAAACTTATTTTATCAGCAAAAATAGCACTTAGAATATTAAGAAGAATATATTTTCCTCTTCCTCTGAGAAATTTTTTTAACAATAAAAGTAAAACCAGCTAATCATATTTGGTGTTCATAACATTTACAATTATCCAGCAGTTTCACTAATTGAATTCTTGCTTTGTTAGAGGATGTAAAATATAGATATATATTTAATCCTAAATGCTAATACATATTTATATATGGCACTGAAGAAAAATCATTGCAGATATAGTCAATGAGTTATTACTTTTTAATCCATGTAATGACAAAATTGCTGTCATTACTAGGTTACTAGCAAATTTAAGGGTTAAAAGATTAACACTTATTCTCCAAATTGGTTTTTAAAAGCCTAAAACAAGGACATCCATACTTAGAGTCATAGAAAAATCAATTGGTTGACATTTTTGTTGTTGGACTTTTGTGACATGTGCTTTTCATGCCATGTTTTGGAATAAAGAGGTACTATAAGAATTTCAGGAGAATGGATCTGACAATTGTGCATAAAATAGATTAGAAGAGAATGATTTAGGCATTGGGAAGACCATTTAGAATACTTTAGAGTTTTCCTGGACAGAAATATTGAGGACCATAGCTGCAGCCAGCAGTGAAATGTAGAAAAGACGGATGGGAGTCATGCTTTGGAGTTAGAACCATCATGGGTTGCAATTGATGGGTGGGTTGGAGGTCATTGAGCAGGAAGTTTTAAAGATAAATTCTATTCTTCCCAGAATGCCAGAATGATACAATGTCTAAAATCCTAGACTTTGAAGTAGGACTATCGTATGTTGGTTAACCTCTTGAGATTTCAGCTTCCCAACTATAAAGTGGAAGTAATAATATTCCTTAAAGAATTGAAAACAATTTTGGCTGTAAAATACTCAGGACAGTGTCTGGCAACTCATCCCTATTTATTGTCTCAAGAGGGTATTGTCAATATTAGTCACCATATAATAAAAGAAACATGATCCTTATTTATCAAATTCCATTCATGAGCTCACTGATTTGTTGTTCATTCTAATAGAATAAAACAGACCCTCTGCCCTCTAAATTATTAGGATCACACTTTAATATTTTAATTCTTAATATTGTTTATATTAGATTGATTGAAATATTTTGATAAGGCTCTTCTTCATGAAGCAGAAATATAGTTGAAAATAGTATGTAAGAATCTTATTTTAAGGGCTTTAGTCTCTCAGGTATCAAAGATTTTTTTAAAGGTAATTTTACATAATAAGTAGCTCAAAGTAGAGACTATGAAGGCTCAATTCTGTCAAATTCTGAGATCTTAAGTGCCATTTCGATCAGAGCTGCTGCCATCAAAACAGATTCAGTGGGGATTGAATAAACCCTGCTGTTGGGAGTAAACTCATTATCTGTCTACAGGGCTGCAGTAACATCCTTACTGTACCAAGTTATTTTAACCAAGTGCTCCACGGAAGTCAAAATTCTTTAAAATAGTGTTGGTTTTTGTGTACCTGAAGTAAAGTTGGTATGTTGGTGGGTGGTAAACCATTTTTTGCCCAATCGAATGGGGCAGTAACTCACAAAATTCATGCCAACCTCCTCTCCAAATTCAAACTAAACCAAAGCAAATATTAATCATAAGTGTCAGAGATCAGACAGCACTTTGGGGAAGCTTTGGTTCATTTTATAAAGAAAGAAAACAAAGCTCAGTGATCACACAGAAAATTAGTACTGTGGTCCTCAATCCATGATTCTAAATATATGAACAGTGCTACAGAGCATCATGGGCAATACTCACTTCATAGAAAAATATGAAGAAAGCCCACACCTACATAAAATAATGTCATCACATACTTTTATATGAGATGGTTTTAAAATATCGACTTGGGCAGATTGTTGAGATGGCATTATTATCTGACACTCACTTCACTGGGACTATAACCTGTGAGTATGCACAATAATTTACTTTCTGTTCTGACACCTTACAACATTGTATAGACAAAAATAAGCAACTTAAGGTTGTGGAGGTTTTGTGTGTGTGTGTGTGTGTGTGTGTGTGTGTGTGTGTGTGTGTGCATGAGCGCAACTGAAATCTACTGGTGCTTTATTTCATTGGAAACTTTTGTAGCTAGAAAAGAAATGCCTAGACAGCAAAGTGCTTCCAGCAAAATTTTTATGATTAAAAATGTGTTATTATTCATTCTGTGGCAGGATAAATCAGGACATAGATTATTTGGCTAGATAAATTTACCTTACATCTCAAATTATTTTGCTTGAAGGAAGGAAATAGAAGGGTCTGTATTCTAAAGGGAGTTATTGATAAGCCAAAAGATAAAGTGGATAGAAAAGAAAATAAAACTTTTGCTCTATTCCAAAAAAGAGTGAGTAAGAATGACATTTTCATTTTTGAAAACATTGCTACAAAGATTATTAGAGAGATTAATTGTTATATCATATATGGATGCCTACAAAAGCAATATAAAGGAGGGTATTTCTATCAACTGGCTCATATTTGGGCAAAAGGTTGTTATTAAAGTGGCATTTCACAAAACAAATCCCCTTTTTTGTAAGAAATTAACCCAAAGTAGTAGTTTTGTAATTATATCTAATTTTATGTCTCAATTAGTCTTTTGGAGTGGGAACACCAGGTACTAGGAGGCAGGAATAGAGGGATCCCCTGACAGTTCCTTTATTTACTTGTTATTAGCCCCTGGGCAAATCCCTGTAACTCGCAGAGCCTCACTGACTTTATATCTAAGATGGAAATGACAGTGTCACTCATTCTACCCACGACACAGGACTCCAGGTCATCTAACTTTTGTTATTGATTGTCTATTTGACAACAGGTAGTAGCACACTAATAAATCATATGTGGGAAGCCATTTTGAGAGTTTGAAGAATTATACTGATGTTCATGAAGAACCATGATGTCAAATTGTTGAGGAAAATGGTAAACATAAATAATTATTACTCAAGTATTTGAAGATACAAATAATGTCAGAAAAATTTGGAAGTTTTCTTTACTAAACAAATACACACACACACACACACACACACACACACACACACACACACACACTTCAAAATGATGCCTTTAGAGAGTATATTCATCTTTAGTCCTTGCATCAGATCTCTTTCCAATAGCCAGTTCAGATAGCAGTTTCAGAATTTTCATCTGGCAAAAATTTTTCCTTCCCTGGGAGACTGTTTCTCTCATATGCTTAATATCCTATTCTGGCATACATGCAGCAAGTGCCTTAGGAAAAAAATAAAAATAAAAAAAGAAAAGCGTCTTCCTAAAATGAAAAGATAACATCTCAATGGAACATTGGGGACAAGGGAATTAAGTCTTGATTGATAGTTTTGGTCTAGTCTTCAGTAGATCCATAAGTGATCCCTACACTACGATTGTTGTGTATCTATATTCTAAAGGGAACTGACGATATTACAGTCAATCAATCATTCTCTAACAGATGCTTATACATTGACTATACAATCATTTATTGAATTACTATTCAAGATACATGTAATATATACTTACATAGAAAAAATATTCTAGGGAAGCAAGACTAAATTTTATGAAATAAGTTGAAACAACAGGCAATAGCAGACAAACAATAGCCTATGGGGACAAACTTTAAGTTAAAAAGGAGTGTGGAGATGAAAACATATAGTGAAAATCATAGTGAGTTGTGAAAAGCAAGGAGGCATGGAATACATGGAGAGAGAAAGGGCAGGGCTGGCAGGTTGTGAGGAGCACTCAGGAGTTAAGGTGGTGAATTAGGATAATTTCCACTGAAAGTAACACACAAACCTTTATTCGGCTGTTGCAACAGTGTGAAGAAGAGACAATAATGATGAGCCAGCTCCCCAGTGTTCCCCATTTCCCCCTTGGAAGGGCACAAGGCAAGGGTTCAGGAGGTACAACTCAAGTACACTTCAGTGTCATCGAGTCCCAAGCAAAAGCCTTCTGCCTTTTCACAGACCCATGGGTTCAGAGAAGAAAATGGGGGAGAACTCTGAGTCAAAGTGTAGAAACATACCTCAGTCAAGGCTTTTAATGAGGAGGTCTCTGAAAGGAGGCACCTAGGCTAGGAATGCAGATGTGCCTATGAGAATGGCCGGCTAGGGGCAGGGGGAAGGCAGGTTGGAGGCTGAATTTTTTTTTTTTTTTGAGTTGGAGTCTCACTCTGTCGCCCAGACTGGCCCGGCCACCGCAGCCTTGACCTGCTGGGCTCCGGCGATCCTTCCGCCTCAGCCTTCCGAGTAGCCGGAATTACAGGCATGCGCTACCACGCCTGGCTGATTTTTTATTTATTTATTGTAGAGATGAGGTCTCTCTGCCCAGGCGGATCTCGAACCCGTGGGCTCAGGCAATCCACTCACCTCAGCCTCCCAAAGGCGCAGGATTACAGGCTGAGCCACCGAGCCCGGCTAGAGGCTGAATTTTTAACTGCAACTCCATCCAGAAAACCGTAGTACACTGGTTGTGTGTCAGGACTGTTGTGAGAAAGCAGCTTCTGCCACGAGCCTTGCCAGGCAAACCTAGTGATTTTCTATGGCCAGGCCTTTAAAATCACACATAGAAGCCGGGCTCGGTGGCTCAGTCTGTAATCCCGCGCTTTTGGGAGGCTGAGGTGAGTGGATTGCCTGAGCCCGCGGGTTCGAGACCCGCCTGGGCAGCAAGACCTCATCTCTACAATAAATCAAAAAATCAGCCGGGAGTGGTAGCGCATGCCTGTAATTCCGGCTACTTGGAAGGCTGAGGAGGAAGGATCACCGGAGCCCAGCAGGTCGAGGCTGCGGTGGCTGGGAGCGGCCACTGCACTACAGTCTGGGCGACAGAGTGAGACTCCAACTCAAAAAAAAAAAAAAAAATCACACATAGGATTTTACACTGCAGTCAGACACCTTAGTGTGGTGGATGGCAATATAGGAAAAGTACGTTTAAGGGTGTCTCCAGCCAGAGTGGAAATCAGTTGGAGAGATGGAGCAAGGAGAGGTTGCAGTCAGTCTTGTTCAGACTCACAGGACATTTTACATTGTTGAGGAAGGTAGGACCTCGAATTCCATTGCAGGTTTTTGTCTGTACTGGTTGAGTAGACTAGGGCACAGCACTTTCATCTCTCTGAGGAATCTGCTTTTTGTTTTGAGTTTGAGTCTCACTCTGTCACCCAGGATGGAGTACAATGGCATATTCATGATCACCGCTGCCTCGACCTGACAGGTTCAGGTGATCCTTCCACCTCAGTCTTCCAAGTAGCTGGAACTACAGGCGTGTACCACCACTCTTGGCTAATTTTTTGATTTATTGTAGAGGCGAGGTCTTGCCAAATAACCCAGGTTGGTCTCGAACCCCTGGGCTCAGGCACTCCCCCTCCCAAAGTGTTGGGATTACAGGTATGAGCCACCATCCCCAGCCTAGGAGTCTGCTTCTTCATCTACAAAGTAGGATAATAATTCTTTCCTATGGGTTTGGGCTAAATGAGGAAATGTTGAGAAAATGCCTAGCGAAAGTCTACAGTAGCATGCTCTTATTTCAAATCATGCTCTGTCAACTGATTGGGTTCAAAATGTTGGCATAAAACTCATCCTGCAGCAACCCTTGGGTCCCCTCCCACTGTGGGAGCTTTTCTGTCTTCTCAATAAATCCTGTTTTCTTAAAAAAAAAAAAAAAAATCCTGAAGGAGGACCCAGCCCTTTAAGTCTGATCCAGTGAGATATCTGCGGTAGGCTGAACAACGGCCCAAAGATCCGTGCTCTAATTCCTGGAGATTGTGAATGCTATTTTATGTGGGAAAAGGGCTTTGTAAACATGATTAAGTATCTTAAAATGTGAGATTATGGCCGGGCTCGGTGGCTCAGCCTGTAATCCCGCGCTTTGGGAGGCCAAGGCGAGAGGATTGCCTGAGCCTGCAGGTTCCAGACCAGTCCAGGCAACTTGGCGAGACCTCCTCTCTACGATAAATCAAAAACTTAGCTGGGTGTGGTAGTGCACGCCTGTAGTTCCGGTTACTTGGAAGGCTGAGGCGGAAGGATAGCTGGATCCCAGCAGGCCAAGGCTGCGGTGGCCAGGAGTGTGCCACTGCACTCCAGTCTGGGCGACAGAGTGAGACTCCAACTCAAAAAATAACAAAAAAAGTGAGATTATCTTGGCTGTGCGGGTGGCCCTAAATTTAATCACAAGAGATTTTACAAGAGGTAGACAGAGAAAGATTTGACTTCAGATGAGGAAAAGGCATGGTGTCGATAGAGCAGATAATTGAGTAAAGCAGCCACAAGCCAAGGAATGTCAATAGCCTTAGAAACTAGAAGGGACAAGCAACAGATTCTTCCTGGAGCCCCTGAAGGAGCCAGTCCTGCTGACATGCTAGTTTTAACCCATTGAAACACAGCTCAGACTTGTGGCTTCCAGACTATCACAATACGTTTGTATTGTTTTAAGCTACCAAGTTAGTAGCGTCAGAAAACTCATCCAAGAGCCTTTTCCATCAGTTGGATGTATACATCTGTGGACACCTTGGGTTCCGACAGTCAGCTTTGTCTCTTAGCTCTATTCTCCCTGGACCCATGTATGATTGTTAATACACTTTTCAACTGAGTGATAGAAGGACATCAGGGATTGTTTTTTTTCTGGAGAAACTGAGAAGATGCAGAGTAATAGACCACTGTGGAGCCACAAAAACAGAAGAAAATTGGTTTGCAAGTTACATGGGAAACATGCCTTGGAATCTTGTATGGGTATAAGGTGGAGGCCCGACAACATTCAAATTCACACTATTGAAGTGGTTATATGATATCCTCTCACTGATGTGGCCCAAGGATATTATACATTTAAGATAAAACTAGTGAACTGAAACATCGATATTTTATCTCTGCTCCTAACTTTCCTTTTTGATGTGGTACCCACAGCATTACTTCTGACGCACAAACATTTTGGGGACAACACTGATTCATGGCTGTATGATCAGTCTCAGGCTCCGAGGTCTGCACATACAGAAAACAGCTTTTAGTCCAGTGTCTAGCTTTGCATAAGCTATCGACCACATGTTTGACTTTTACATCCACGTTGTTTCACTGCAGCAGTGAAAATGGCAGACATACGGAGAACCTCACAGACCTTGGCAAATGAAGTAAAGACTGGGCCCATGAAGATATTGGAAGTGTACACATTCAGCTTTCCAATAAGCTGCAACCTTGACTGTTGTTTGATCTCTTTCCTTTCCTTTCCTTTTGTCCTTTGTGTCCTTTGTGTCTTCTTTCTGCCCGTTTTCCTAGTTCATTAGCACCTCCACTGGAGGCAGAGTTGCAGAGAGTAAGAAAAAAAATATAAGTTCCATAAATCAATCTTCCTACTTGTCAGCAGCTATTGCACAAGGTTTATGAGAGATGAAGGTGAAAATTATTGACAAAAAAAAATTTGGAACAGCAGTAGAGTTCATTCATTCAGAGAAACTATGTGAATTGAGAACTAAAGGTCAAAGTCTTTTAGCCATTTGTCGCTAGTGATTTTATTCTGAGTGGAGAATTCTGTGATTTCTCAATCTGCTCTATAAAAGAAGAGAAAGGGGAGAAAAAAAGAGAAAGGAAAACATGTTTTTGACTTCTCTGAATTCTTGTAGAGTATTTATCTTAATTATGTCCCTTGTTACCTTTCATAGAAGTGATAGCAGATTCTTTTAGTTTGCTTTGGAATAATTTTCCATCATTTGCTTGGCATATGGTTGTACTACCACACATTAATCTTTGATTCTTTAATTTTATTTTAACCTGAGGGGACACTTTTAAATATGACTGCTTTCTTCATAACAGCTTGAAGGTAAATTCTACATTCTTCTCCCTGATACTTAATTTCCTATGATTAGAGAGTAGATGGCAAGACAGAACTAGATATTTGTACAACAGCTTCTGAAAGGTTTATTAGCACTTCTGCAAAGACTTATTTCTTAGGCCAGGTGCAGGGACTCATGCCTATAATCCCAGCATTTTGAAAGGCTGAGGCAAGAGTATTGCCTGAGCCCAGGGGTTCAAGACCAACCTGGGCAATGTGACAAGACAGCATCTCTATAATAAATTAAAAAATCAACCAGACGTGGTGGTGTGTGCCTATAGTCCCAGCTACTAGGAAGGCTGAGGTAGAAGGATCACCTGAGCCCAGGAGGTCAAAGCTGCGGTAATTGTGATTGTGACACCTCTCTTCAGCCTTGGCAACAGAGTGAGACTCCGATAAAAAAAAAGCTTATTTCTGAAGAATCAAATAGGAACCAATGGGTAGAAATTACAGAGGTAGAATGTAGACTTGGTTCAAGAATCTTCTAATATCCAGAGCTGTTCATAACAGCATGAAGGGAGGAGTGATGTTAAAGGTGTCAAAGCCAAGGTTAGGTGGCTTTTGCTGAGATTAATGAACATAGCCAAGGTAAAACCAAAAGAAAACTCACATCTCTCCTACTTTTGAGATTATGTTAGTCTAAATTTATGACTTAATACAAAAAAATTGACACTGTATTTTATTTTCTTCAAATAACCCAGCTTGGTATACTCATTCAATTTAAACTGTTCTTCTAATCTGCAATACACTCCATTCGTGCATCTATTCAAATCACATCCATCCACTTAAGATCAGTTAAAGAATGACTTCCTTAGCCTTTGCTACAGTCAACAATCTTCCTTTTTCTGATTATTGAAACATTCACTAACTGCATCTCTTACTTCAGTATTTCATTACATACCAATACCTGTATTGTCACCTAAATTTTCTATGTGTGCATATCTTATCTCCGCAAAATTGACAAGTCCTGAATGGCATGAACAGTACAAGGCTGACTATATACTAGGATTTTTTAAAAATTTAATGATTAGATTGAATTTCCTTATGCTGTGTAGAAATGAATGAGGTTCTCTTTTGTCATTGATTAGACCTCTAAAATGTACCACTATGTCAATTGTAAACAATATTTATAAGGTGATTGTTTCTTTAACAGAATTGATTATGTGAATATCTTTCTAAAGGCAGGATGTAGAAATGCTTAACCATTTCTTTAGCATCATAAGCCCTGAATATCTCTGTTCCTGATCATTTGTAAATGTCACTTCATGGCAAAATAGAATAATGACACAAGCAGCTTCATAAAAGATAGCATATGAGGTTGCAAGACTACAAAAGTTTAAAAGTCAAACTAGAGGAATAAATTTTGTAAGACTGTAATAATGGAATGGTATTATTTGACTGCCATGTATTTTAGTTTCATCATAGCTATAAAAATTAAAAAAACCTTTAATTTCTTTTTATAAAGGTATTTTTAACTCCGTTCACCTTTTACAGACTGACTTTTACATAAAATTAATTGAAGACAAATTATAGCCGCTGCTTGAGCATATATACATCATATATATAATATTAGTAATATTTCTGGTATGTAAAAAGCTTGGAATTCACACTCCAACTACGTATACGTCTATATATTTATATCTTTCTATATATCTATCTATATGGGGGTGCCAAAATATGTGTATACATTTTAAGAGATGTTATCTATGTATTACTTTTTGAAGTTGAATTGCATTACAGTAGCAATGTGTAGTATGATGTTTGCTCAACCGTGTTTCCGCCATTTTCTTTGACTGTCCTGCCTGTCACGTGGTGATGCTAGCATTCATTTGATTAATGCCATCATTTGTGCAAAATGTCATACTTAAAATGTGTATACTTTTTTAGGCACGCCATGTATATAATATAGGAATATATATATAATATATATATGTGTTATATATATATGTCATTCCCTGGGTTGTAGGATCACCAAGGTCCTTTGCCACAATATTTCATTGTAAATTAAAATAAACCATGAAGAATTTGTTTAGCAAACACAAATCAGACAACTAATTATATATCAAGAATTAATTTTTCTTTCATTTACATTAATTTAAATTTTTAATTTTATTTTTTAATGAAGACAAGGTCTTGCTGTGTTGCCCAGGCTGATCTGGAACTCCTGACCTCAAGAGATGCTCTTGCCTAAGTCTCCCAAAGTGTTGGGATTACAGGCATTACAGGATTACAGGCATTTATATCACCTGGGTGAACAAAAGCCTTATTTACATTATTTTGTAGGTGAATATGATAACACTTGCTTTACTTAGCTCACTGTTGCATTTGAAAGAAAAGAAAACCACAAACTTGAAAGACTTTCCTAGGTTACAAGACCTCTCTTCCTGGGACACAGCAAGTCATACATGACTCAGAATTAGAACCTCTATGGAGTATCCCTCAACCAACCATTCAGAGTCGCCCAAGCTTCCCCAACCCTGTTCCCCAGGCAAGATTTCATCTGTTTTTCAGAGGATGCAAAGCAGAGTTGTTTGACAGTTCTTTAGAACTTCGACCAGGTGTCTAAGCTGGGTGATGGCATTTATTTTAGTTTTATTATTTTTCTTGAAACCATAAATTTCATATGTATATATACATGTACATGTGTGTGTATTATACATATATACACACATACATATATTTCATAATAAACATGGTTTTAAAGAATGACAGTAGGAAATAAAGTGAGATAAGCAAGATAGCGAGGATTTTTACCACCTCATGATGAAGTGCCCAAATGGGAAGGCTGGAATGTCATTCCAGTTTTCCAGTTTTCTGGGTTTGGGAGCTACAGGGTCTTATTGATCCCATGTTGAAAATTTGAGGTTCTTTGCGGGGGGGCGGGGGAGAACTGACCTTCTTTCAGGTCAGTTAACCTTGATAAAATAGTGCTTTTTGTTGTGGTGGTGGTTGTTATTTTGGGAGTGGGACTTTGTTAAGGAGAACAGCATGCTCTAGGAGTATTTTCAAGTGATTATTCTTCCCCTCCCTCTGCCAGAAGCAGGAGCTGATTTTTCTTTGATTTTCACAATAAGAACCTGGTGAAACTCCTGGCGGTAAAACTCAGGAAAGTTAGGGCACCTTTGAAGTCTTTAAACTCTCAAGTTAGCTCACATTGAGTCTTTAAAATTCATCAGTTACAGTTTAAGTTTTCCTATGGGTACTGGCTCCAGGCAAGGGCTTCTACTGGTCTTCTGCTTCCAGTAAGCTGTGATTCTCAGTATCTATTTATCTCTCCAGATTTCTGGGCAGCAGTTTGCTTGTAACCTCAGTTCTCTATGACAGGTTGTTGACTTTCAGTTTGTTCAGCCTGTTCTTTGTGAGGTTGGAATGTGACTTATAAGCTCTTTGCATGTCAAACCAGAAACTGAAAATTCTTTTCTGTCTCCCTTATGCCTTATTGTTCCTAATGCCTTATCTCTACCAGAAGGCCAAGTAGATTATGTTTACTGCACAAGGTAAGGTGTGTTTGATGCATGGTATCACAACATGACTTATCCATATTTATATCACAGCTTAGATTATTCAAAATGTCATACAGCCATGGAAAACTAAAAAGACAGATTAGAAACTACAGCGATTTATTGAATTTGGACTGGTAAAGTGGGGTTCTTTGGTGTGAGAACCCTTTTGAAATCTTCCAAAGGCACATGTCTTTAACAACAATTTTCATACTCATGTCCCCATCTGCATTGTGATTCTGCAGTCCCTTTCTTTAAGTCTGACTGTGTAGATAAACTTATTTGAGAAACAGAATTTCTACAGCTCCTCTGAGACAGATTTTGGGCCTGCTAGCCCTATGATGTTTTATTTTATTTTATTTTAGAATGTGGGGTTCAAGTAAGGGTTAAGTAGACTGCATGGAGGTGAAGTCTGGGCTTCTAACTGACCCTCTCTCCCTCTGGTAGTGGACCAGGTACCCATTGTGTTGTCATGTGCTCCCACCCTCTTCTTTCCCTCCCCTATCAATGCCCAGTGACTTCTGATCCCACCCTTCTGCTAATGTTACTAGTGTTCAGGGCCCACTTATGAGTGAGAACATGCATTGTTCAGCTTTTTGTTTCTGTGATAGTTTACTTGGTATCCTGGTCTCCAACTCTATTCAATTTGCTGAAAAATCCATGATTTTGCTCTTCTTTATGGCTGCATGATGCTTCACCATATATATGTACCACATTTTCTTTATCCATTTCACTTTTGATGGGCAACTGGGTTGGTTTCATATTTTTGCTATTGTGAATAAATGCAGCAATAAACATGCATGTGCAGGTGTCTTTTTGTAGAGTAATTTATGTTCCTCTGGGTATATTCCCAGGAAAAGGATTGCTGCATTGTGTGAAAGATCAATTTTTAGTTTTTTAAGGAATTGCCAAGCTGCTTTCCATAGAGGCTGAACTAGCTTGCAGTCCCACCAACAGTGCAGAAACATTCTCTTTTCTTCACACCTGCACCAGCAACTGTCATTTTTTGATGTATTGATAGCCATCCTTACCAGAGTTAGGTGGTATCTCATTGTAATTTTGATTTGTATCTCTCTGATGATTAGTGAGGTAGAGCATTTTTTCATGTGTCTGTTGACTGCTTGTATGTCATCTTTTGAGAAGTGACTGTTCATGTCCTTTGCCTATATTTTAAAGGAATTTTGTTTTCCCTTTCACTTCATTTGAGTTCCTTGTAGATCCCGGATGTTAGGCCTTTGCCAGATGCATAATTTCCAAATATTTTTTTCTCATTCTATGGGTTGTCTGTTTACTCTGTGGATGGTTTCTTTTGCTGTGCAAAAGCTTTTTCAGTTTGATGAGGTCCCACTTGTCTATCTTAGCTTTTATGGCTTTCACTTTTGTGGACTTGGTTAAAAATTTGAGGCCTACTCCAATGTGCATAATGGTGTTTCCTACATTTTTTCTAGGATTCTTATAGTTTGAGGTTTTACATTTAGGTCTTTGGCTCATTCTGCATTGATTTTTATATATGGTGACAGTAGGGGTCCAGTTTCATTCCTCTGCATTTGGTTAACCAGTTTTCCAAGCACCATTTACTAAATATAGTCTCCTTTCCCCGGTGATTGTTATTGATGGCTTTGTTGAAGATGAGTTGGTTGAGAGACTGTGTTTTTACTTCTAGAATCTCTGTCCTGTTCCATTGATCGAAGTACCTATTCTTGTACCAATATTAGGCCATCTTGGTTACTGTAGCCTTATAATAAAGGTTAAAATCTGGAAGTGTGATACCTCCTGTTTTATTCCTTTTGCTGAGGATTGTTTTGGCAAATAATGCTCTTTTTGTTTGTTTGTTTCCATAGGAATTTCTGTATTGATATTTCTAGGTTTGTGAAAAATGATGTTGGTAATTTGATGTACTGTGATATTTTAGAAGGAATTGTCAGATCAAGTCAACAAAGTGAGGAAACAAACAGCTTGAGAAAAAACAATGTTGAGATAGTAAGTAAATTAGTTCACTTTTATAATTGATGCTAATACCTCCTTTGAGGATCTTGAACTGTTTGAAGACTTCACATTTTGAAGACTTCACATTTTGGTGGTTTAGTTTTGTAGCTCTTGGAATTTTTTATGGTCAATGGTATTTGTTGATTTCTCTATTTACAGAGTAGAAACCTGAACACTGAATTCTCTCTACCCATAGAACAGCCTCCTTCATGAGTGTCCAGTGCTTCAAAGAGCCCGCCTCATGGCTTAAATTCAGTTGACTGTGTGATTATTCTATGCAGTGATGTTACTGCACACTTGGTATCCAAGTCTCGTTGGTTTGGAGTTGACTTAGCAAAACCTTTCCATACAGACTTGGAAAGATCTTAACTAAGTACATAAATCATGGCAGCTGCAAATACTTCTGGAGATTATTTCCATTTTACTATGTGATTCAAAGTTCTGGAGAAATTGCCCAGTGATATTCTCAGCATTTATGATACCTTACAAAAAACTATGATTCCATCCAACCAGAGGGAAAGAATTTCAATCAACTCACTACCCAGTAATACAGGGAGCAACTATGACCAAGTCATTTGGAAGGACAGGGAAGCACCAAATTAAATCAATTGCCTTGGTGTGTAACTAGATTTATTTGTTGTTGTTTCCAAAAGCCCTATATGTGAAGTAGTCTACATGAGGCAGAAAAAGCTGGTCAACTAGTTTAAAATATTATAATAATACACAATAATAATACAAAGGACTAATTTTTGTTAACTGAATCCTACTCCATGCCAGGCACTATGCTAAACATTTAATATAAACTATTTTATTTCATTCTCTTGACAGTTTTATAAATGCTATTATATCCTTATTTTATGGATGAAAAAAATTGAGGCTTAGGAAAATAAAGTCTAATTCATCACAGCCAGAAAGAAACAGAGTTCAGCTTTGAACCCAAGCTGTCTAGGTCTAGGAAATTTGTCTTAATCACTGTACTATACCAAGAGGTAGGGCTAGTCATTCATCTTCAGATTGTCACCTATGTGGCATAATTTAAGTGGCATCAGGAAGTCCACCTACTTACATATATCTCCTTAACTACAAGCTTATCACATTTATGTGTTATGCTTTGGTTGTTGTTTGCCTTTCTACTTGTAAAAGTGAACACTCCTGGGACCTGGGAGTGAAGGTGGGACTAACTTACTAAATACCTTAGTTCTGAACACCTTAGTACTTGTTATAGAGACATCAATTTCTCATGATTAATTACTCTTATTGGTGAGGGAATCATAAGTGCAAAATCAAAACTTTAGAATTGAATGTTTTTGCTTATGTACTCACCATAGCCTTGCCACTATGTGGCTGCATAGAATTTAGGCAAGGTTCTAAACATCTTCATGCTTACATTTCACATGTGTAAAATGGGTATAATGATAGAACCTACTACATAAGGTTGTTGTCATGGCTAAAAGAGATGATATATGAAAGGTGTTTGCCTAGTTGCATAATGTATAGCAAGCCTTCAATACCTGTTATCTATTATTATTCTTATATCAATGAGATAAAGAGAAAGAGGTCAAGTCTCTTTCCTGTAATGCAGTCTTGCCCAGGTTCACTTACAGAATGGAAACCACAGGTCCATTTAATCTTCCTTCCTTTGGGACTTATCAATTATCTGATAATCTTCCTCAACTTAAAGTTGCCTGTGATAGGATTCCTTGCAAATGATCCTAAGTCATTGCTTTTACTTTGTGGGAGAAGGGAAATATTATTGGCATTTTCTACAACCAAAATGACACAGAACTCTCCAGAGGTAAGAAGCCCAGAAGTTGGAACATTAAGCTGCTCTCAGGTTGCCAAGATCATGTCTTATTGCTTTGCCATTGCCATGCTTCTGGGTATTTGCACAGGCTATTCTTTCTGTTTTGAAATCTCTTGTTCCTTGACAGTTATACCCAAGTCCTGCTTGTCCACCTGTTAAAATCCTAATCCTTTATAGAAGACACTGGTATTTAATTATTTTTGTTGTCATTATGTGATCCAGTAGCTGATCTCCCTTCCTGCATTGGGAAATATGCCATCGGGTGACGTGTGGTAGGCATAAGTACCCCTCTCTCTATAGTGTGAATGTTGAGATTGTCTCTAAGATGCTCCTTCCTGGAACTTTGAATCTGGAAAGAAGTAATGCAAAAATAATAGCACATTCTGCTGGCAACTGCATAGTATCCAGAGTCTCATGGTAGGTACTATGGCACCATCAGTAGTGTGCTAGAGCCAGCTGGTACCAGCCACTCAGGGATGATTGTTAAAATTTCCAGAATTTGCATTAGTTGTTAAACACATTTATTGTTAATTATTAAGTTATATAAACATATGACTACATAAATATTGTAAACAAAGGTAATAAATACTCAAAAGTAATCAATTCCTAATTCTTATGCTTTTGGGGTTATTTACATCTATTTTTATACACTTATATGATAAGTATTGTGTAATGATGTATGTTACTGCACTTTTTTTTCTTGGAGCACCAGTTTTCAGACATATACCACCACACCACATCCACTGTTAAATGATGGTGATGCCAAGATCAGCATCCATAGTCAAGATGTCAGTAGTGGTATTCTCATTATGCTATTTGTCTGTCTGAGATTGTGGTCATCTGACTTCCTTTGTTTCTACCTATTTCCTGACCTGACCCTCTAGTTTTTCAAGAGTCTGTGAACTAACACTACTCTACTACAAATAGTCCCCAATTTACAATGGTTCAACTTAGAATTTTTCAACTTTACGATTATGTAAAACCATCACAATTTTGATATAATGAACAGTATTCAAAAAGTTACATGAGATAGTCAACACCTTACTATAAAACAGGCATTGTGTTAGATGATTCTTCTTAACTATAGGCTCAAGTGAGCGTTCTGAGCACATTTAAGGTACGCTAGGAGTATTAAATGTATTTTAGACTTGAAATTTTTAGCTTATGAAAGGTTTGTCAGGACATAATCCTATTGTAAGTCAGGAAGCATCTGTATATACCTTTTCTGCTCAGGTTAAACCCATTTCTATTGTTTTAAAGTAAGAATTCCAGTATATTTATCTATATTTTCAAAGTCTATCACAGAAAGCCAACCTTGACACCTCTCACCATTTAGATATATAATATTATATATGAAGGGGACCCCAAAAATGGAATTTATTGATAAAAACTTGTGTATTTATTCTTACATGTTTAAACTTCAGTCATCTGCAATGTACTCTGTTTGATGCAATACATCTATCAAGATGCTGTTTCCACCACTCAAAACAGTTTTTGAACTCATCGATTCTGATGACTTTTAGTGCTTCTGCCATTTTTTTTCACCTCTTCCACATCGGCAAACTTTCCTTTTGAGGACTTATTTCATTTGGGGAAACAAACAAACAAAGAAGTAACTTGGGCTGAGATTGGATGAATAGGAAAGGTGGGACTGAGGGTTCATGTCGTTTTTGGTCAAAAGGGCTGAACACACAACACAGTGTGGGCAGGTGCACTTATAAATTCACTGAAGTCCAACACAGCCTCTCATAACAATGCACACCGATGCCAATGGGTTGCTAGAACACTTACCTAGTGGGGGAACCTGTACCACAAGGGACCCCCTCCAAAAGATAATTTCAGGTTTTTTTTTGTTCCCTCATTATATTTCTTTTGCTACCGGTGGCTCTTAGTCATGCTTCTATTTTGCACTAAGCACAGTATTGCAATTTATTTGTTTATACTTCTATGTCCTTGAAGAGAGTAACATTGTTTTATTTACCTTTGTTTCCCAAGTTGGTATCACCAGACTTGGAACACAGAATGTAATAAATAAATGTTGGGTTGTTGTTTGTCTATTTCATTGATAGAGATGTTGAGAGTTTGTGTGGTGGCAGTTGTAGACATATTCCATGGGTCATGGGATCAGCACTTCTGAAATGACCTACAATATCACTGTGGTTAAGAGAAGGCAATTAGGGACATGCAATTTGAATCTTCTTTTGTTTACTGTAGCTGAAGCTGCATGACTTAGAAACTACAGGGAGTACAGGATAAGAGAGGAGGGAGTGATGCTATCATTCAGTAACTGGAATATAATTTAAAAGAAGTATTCTACTCAAAATAAAAACCTATGCTTAGAAAGTTTTTCTTTTTTTAAAGGTCAGATTCAAAGATTAAAGTGTGTGATCCAAAAGTCAAAAGTATAAAAATCTGCTGAATGACTGACCAAAATAAAATAAATAATGTTGGAAAAAAATCAAAAAGAAAAATATACAGAAAAAGACTCAAGAATATATGTATGAGAACACAGTCAAAATACAAAGAGTCACGTCTCTGTAATTTTAAGAGGAATTTTTATTGTTTTCTTGTTTATGAAGTGTTTTATGGACTGCACTTAAATTTAATCTAGTGCCGTTAAGAATAAGGCAATGGAATGAAGTTCTATCAGTATATTTGCAATCCAAATTAAAGACTTTGTTACTAGCACCCTTCAATTTAATGGGATCTGATGTAGTTTTAATTGACACAATAAGTTTCACAGTGGGTGTAATGATTTATGTAAATGTAAATCCAAAATTATACTCTGATCTGATCAGTCTACAATTACTTTTGAAGTCAACATATGAACTGTATTGTCAAAGGAATAAATCTAATGAAAAAGCTGCAGGGAAAATTGCTTACCGTGCTCATAAAAGATAAAGGAACCAATATGAGGTCTGTTTGTTTCATGGTTTTGCATAACTTTCATTAACTGAACAGAAGCTTAAAGGATTTTCTGATGGTTTTCTCTGAATTATCAAATAAGAATATTATAAACAAGATTGATGAAATGATGAATGTGAAAATTCTAAATATTAGTACATTAAAAAAAAATACAGTGTAAAGAAAGTCTAGAATAGCCAGGACTTCTGAAATAGTAGAGTAGGGCCATATATAAATCCGTTTCTCATAAGAGCAATGAGAACATGGGCAAAAAATGTCAAAATCAATTTGTTGAGAACTCTGAAAATTAAGCAAAGCCTTGAAACAATTCAAGGAGTACTTATTTAAGAAAAACCTGCTAAATTTTGGTACAAAAAGGGATACTTTCAAAAGTATAATTTATATACTTGAAGTATAATTTACCTACCATTAATGTTACTAATTTAAACTGTGCAACTGATGAGTTTTAGTAAATTTATTATGTTGGAAAACCATCACCATAAATCCAGTTGTACAACATTTCTACCATCCTAGTAAGATTCCTTATGTCTGCCAGGGATTTAAGAATTATCAAAAAGACAGGATGCTTTAAATGTCCAGAACTGACACTTAGAAATGGATCTCGCTTTTTTTCTTGTTTTTAGTTTATCCCAGTTATCCTTAAATCCAGGATATATTCTAGTAATTAAACAACATGTGAATTTCTTTGTGGATATTAAAAGTATTTTAAGGGCAATTTTTACTGTATTTTATTTTTGCTTCAAGCAAACATTAGATTCCCATGTAGTCATAACTATACATTTGATGTATTCTTTAGTCAAATGGTTATTAAGAAAACATTTATTAAATATTCAAATGGCTAACTTTAATTGTGTAAACTGTACTAGCAGTTTGCAATCATATTGCATTTTATTGAAAAAAAAGATGTAGTGTAGATGTTTTACTTTGGATTTAGTGAAAGAACTCGAAGTGACTTATGGTCATTATGTAAAAATGCTTAATGGATGGATAAAAGGTTTTATTAGGTTCAAAATGCATTATAAAATCACCTAAGTATTTATTTTTTTAATTTAATCTGTCAATGACTAAGATAGGTAAGTGCTCCATTACAGTAATGTTTCAGTCTATTTCTCCTTAAAAGTCTTAGAGCTTGTTTTTTTAACTTGTTTTGGTACTGTGTTATAAAGTGCATTAAATCTCATGGCTACCTTGTACTAGTGAATGTGACTTGATTTTTATATTCTAGCTTCAAATATAAAATTACATATCTAATAATCTATTTCCTATAAACTGTCATATAAACCATATTTTTCTTACATTTGAATGTGGAATGTATCTATTAATTTAGTTTTAAACTCTCAATATGCTTTTTTTTGTATTTGTTATGAAGCGCATATAGTTCATTTTAATTTAGAAAGAGGTCTATACAATCTTTACATAAGCACATAGAGACCAATTTCACACACTTTCTAACTGATATTCATTACCTGTATACCATTACTCTTTAATCACTTTCTTATGAGTAAATATTTGGATTGTTTCCAGTTTGTATATTTGGTAATTATAAATGCATGGATAAACACCATTATATGTAAAGCTTCATGTATGTGCAATTATAAAAGTAAAATCAGTTTCAAGCAATGGTGTTTATGGATTAAAAGGAAGGTGTATTTTAATTAATTTATATTGTCAATGTATCCATTAAAATGTTTGTGTTGTGTATGTGTAATTGCAGCATTGTTCACAATAACAAGAACATGGAACCAACTGTGCTGCCCATCAAAAGAGGACTGGATTAAAAAAAGTGGTACATATACACAATGGAATATTACGCAGCCATAAAGAAGAACAAAATCATGAACTTTGCAGCAACCTGGATGGAATTAGAGTTTATAATACTGAGTGATCTTTCACAGAAACAAAAATCTAAGTATCACATGTTCTCATTCATAACTGGACCTTGAACAACTACCATAATACTATAACAAAAGGATTGACAGTAGCGGGAAACTGCGCGGGTGGAGCAGGGAGGTGGAATTGACAGTAGTCGAGATCTGCTGGTGGGGGCATACCTCATCAACAAAGGTACCTGCACAATGAATATTTGTATACTTAATCCTGAATTGTACCCACAATTTAAAAATAAAATAAAATATTAAAAATTTTGTGTTGAATATGGCAATTATGACAGGCTATAGTTACATACAAATTGATTTCTCCTTTCATTCAGCTACTGAGAATAGGGAGACATTGTCTCATGGTAGAGAAAAAACAATCTAATTTGTCTTCTAAATGAATAATCAGCAGTTCCCAAATTATTTATTCAATAATTCATGTTGTATTTTGAACTGTTATTTTCATCATATGTTGACTTTCTATGTTAATGGAACAAATTTCTAATCTGTATATTTTATTCCAGCATCATAGCAATATATCATACTGTTAAAATTTCTATTCTTATGGTTTCTTTCTAATTTGATCTTTAGGTGTCTCCCAGAGATTAGAGATTTAATCCAAAAAGACTAATCCAACAAGACAGATAAAAACATGTAGTGACAATATGAACCATAAACCAAGACAGACACTCTCTAGAAGAGCCCTAATGGGGAAGTGAGGTTCAGGTGTATGTGTCAGGTAAGGCACAATGAGGAAATTAAACCAAAATGCACAAAACAAAAGAAATGTATTACTCATCATTTTCAAAAAAGTTAGGTCCACCGGTAGGAGACTGACAGGAAGTCTAGAGATGGGTGGAAAGTGAAAGAAAAAGAGAGAGGAACTGGGGTTATACTGCTATACCTCTATTAAAGGTCTATGGTTATTATGTCTTAGGCTTTCTTGTGGGGTTGTGGACTGACTTGTTTAAAGAAAACATGCATGCAGGGAGGCATATATTTACATGACTCTGGTTTTGACCACTAGGTTTTATCATGTTCAGCTGTGAAGTATGTTTGGTTTGGGGTCAGTGCAATAAGGAACAAGTGGTTGGTATTACAAACAATCCCTCAGGGAGGGAAAGTTTTAATTAGCTCAAAATCGAAGGGATCTGAACGGGTTTCAAACAATTTATGTCAGACCTAAAAATGGATGCCACGGCAGCAACTGTATTAGGCAATTTATGACACAAACTTTTAAAAAGCATTATTTTAGCTTTAGAATATATTTTAAATACAAATAAACATATTTGCATTTCAATCACACCTCAGCTACAAGCACAGCAATGACAGATAAATATAAAAAATGGTAAACAAAAACATATGGTTCTATAAAAATATAATATATGAATATTTATTTTGATTAACCAGTATCGAAACAGAAAAGAAAAATGATGAGTGTGGCTAACACTGCTGAGCTGTTGTTCTCTGAATTACGAGGTGAGTAATGCTGGATAAGATCTTGGCTCTATGGAGTGAGGGAACAAAAATTGATTCACACAAAAGAAGGGACTTGAGACAGGTTTACTATAACTTAAAATGAGGACCAGAAGTATATCATTCTCAAACCAGTTTTGAAACTGGTAAAATAAACAAGCAAACTGAGGCCAACTTATGCATGGGACATAAAGCCAACATTAACTTCACACCTGAGACCGGCAGAGACATAACAAGAAAAATAGACACAAATACCTTGTGAATACAGATGCAACAATCTTCTACAAAATACTAGAAAAAGTAACCCAGTGACATATTACAAAGATTATCCACAATAGTTAAGTGGGATTATCCTAGGAATAATGTGAAAAATAGCCATTGTAACACTGCATTTTAGTAGAATGAAGAAAAAAGCAAATAAACCAAAACCCCCCCGAAACCTCGTCTACCACTTTAACTGATTCAGGAAAAGCGTTCAACAATATCCAACACCCTTTTGTGATTAAAAAAAAAAAAAGCACTCAACTAAGAAAAAGGTAACCACTTTAACTTGATGAAGGGAATTTATGAAAACCCACAGATAACATCACACTCAATGGCAAAAACTAACAGCTTTCTCCCTAAGACCAGGAACAAGACAAGAATGCCTGCTTTCACTACTCTTATTTCACACTGTACCAGAACTTCTTAGCCAAAGTGATTAGGCAAGAAAACAAAATATAAGGCATCTAATTATAAGAAGAAAAAAATAAACTATTTTTACAGATAACAAGAACGTATATATATAAAATCCTAAAGAATTCACAACAAAACTATTAGATTGTATAAACAAATACAGAAAAAATGCAGGATATAAATTATAAAAATTATTTATAAACAAATACAGAAAAATTGCAGGATATAAAGCCAACATACAAAAAGCAGTTGTATTTCTATATGCCATCAATCAATACCCCAAAAAGAAAATTTACATTATGCTAAGTAAAAGAAGCTGGACACAAAACACCACATCTCTTATGATTTCATTTATATGAACTATCCAAATTAAGCATCTTCAAAAAGAAAAAAGCCAATTAATAGTTGTCAGAGTCTGGGGAATGGGATTGCAATAGGAAATTACAGCTTAATAAGCACTGGATTTCCTTTTGATATGATGAAATGTTATGAAACTAGATAGTGTTGATAGTTGCACAACACTGCGAATGTACTAAAAGACATTGAATCATACAATTTAAAATGGTGAAAACTGTGAATTTTGTTATGTAAATTTTATCTTAAGAAAAAAAATTAAAAACAGTAGGAAAAATGTAAAAACTGGGAAAAAAATTATAAATGTTCAGATATTTTGTGAAATGTAACACACGTGCATTGACTTAACTTGTTCATTTGGACTGCATTGAAAAAGTAATCCAGACATATGCTGTTTAAAGGGGACATATCTGAAGCATAGGGAAACACCAAACTTTTAGTTGAAAATAAAATTATGGAAGGGAAAAAGATGAAGCAAAAAATACTAACCTAAATAAAACAAGTTTGTCTAAGTAATTATCAGACAAAATATAATTTTTTTAAAAGCTGCTGGTATGTTTGTAATAATTACACTCCTTCTCCCCAAGACTAAAGCAAACACAACCTGGAAGAGAAACTGTCATTTTCATAGAATGAGATCAACTGATCACTATAAGTTTCCTGAAGGAGATAAAAACTCCCAAGCATTATTGTTTTCTTATATGTGGTTTTAATGAAAAAATATAGTTTAAGACAAAAATAAAGCTTGTGATAGAGAGGGCCATTTATAATGATAAAAAATTCAATTCACCAAGAAGAATAAAACAATTAGATATGCTTGTAGTCAATATCCTCAAAATATATAAAGAAAAAATTGATATAATATAAGGAAAAACTGACAGATCTATTTTAGTGGAACATTTCAACATACCTTCTTCAGTTAAATATGAGCAACAGGCTTGAACTAAAGGAAATAACATAAGTCAACAATTTAGCAATGAATCCATCTTCACAGAGCAGTCTTCACAACTATACATAGAAAATTACCACAAAATCTTATCTAATTGATCACAGACTGACCATCACAACAAATTTCAAAAATAGATGTAGACAAAGTTTTTTCTTTTATGACATCTCTTTTGCAATTACTTCCCAGTATCTCTTCCAAGATCTGGCATTCAATGATCAAAAACCGTGCCTTTAAATCAGAATCTCTATACTGTCAATTTAGTTCTGAGATATGATGGGTTTAATTACAGGGTATTTATCAAGTTTAAAAACTCCTCAACCATTACTCAACATATTTATCTTAAAAACTGTAATACTTTAATCAGATTGTCTCTATAGAACTCAAAAGGCCACAGTATTTTTAATCACTTAAACTCCTATTTGGTACGTGATCTTAGCTCCTCTAGGACCTGGGAATGAAAGTAAATGGAATTTTTACAGTATTTTCCAAATTACAATAGAGTATCTTATCTTGAAAACAAGACAAATATAATTATAATAATAATGTTAATAACAGCAGCAGCTACTAATTATTAATTAGACACTCTAAGCACATGCTAGGTCTCTGATTTTCGCAAATGGTAATAATATTTATCTAGCACTCATTAAGTCCCTAACAACATTCCAAGTGTTTTACATTTATTATCTTATTTAATCCTCTAAAACCTTATCAAGCAGATATTATGGTTCTTCCCATTCTTACAGAAGAGGAAATACAAGCTCAAAAAACCCCAAATAAATTTGCCAAGATTACAAAGTTAGTAAGTGGAACCACAGAGATTTAAACTAAGATCTCAGATTCCAGAGTCCAAGCTGTTTACCCTAGTTATACCCTCCCTCCTCACGTCTCATTTTATTTATTTCTCATTTTTTCTTATTAATATAGTACTACAAATAAGGCAAGTGAGGCCCAAGAAGAGCAAATAATCTTCTTAACATCACAGAGCTAGTCAGTAGCAGAATAGACCTTGGAATTCCGGTCTGCCTGATTCCCACACCTGTGCTCTTAATCCCTCTGCACATCTGTTTGAAATAGAGCTTCAGTGAAAATGACCTCACTCTCACTAGAAAGGAAAGCGTGATTTCTGACAAAATTCTTGACCAGCAGCTCATGCTTTACTCTACAGCTAAAATAGAAACCTTATTTTTTTTTCAGCCATGACTTTAGATATTTTTTAATTCAAAGAGTTTTTTAAAAAAGAGAATCATAAATAATGAACAGTGTCCCTTAGATGTCTTATTTTAAGGTATATAAAATTATATTTATTTGTCAATCTTTTGATATAGGGTAAGACCTTTTCTCTGAATATGGATATGCTAATTGAAACTCTTTTTTTTTGTCTTTTTTTTTCAAAAACCACACCCTTAATGCAGCTGCTAAAATTTTGAAATTAGAGTGAAACTAGAATTTAAAGACATTTATGAAGTAATCTAAGTGCAAATTCCAACTTAATTTTGACATACATTTCCAAAACATTTATATTTGTCATGCATATATATATTGCATATGCTATATATGTAACACAGATATATAATATTATATAAATATATGTATGTAAATATGTATACATATATGCATAAATACGCATAAATATATGGGGATATATATTTCACTAAATATATAATACTTATATGATACATAGTAAATAAAATATATTTGTTAGTAACTTGTCTTCATCATGTTTTTCAAACAGTCTATTTAACTTTCACAGAAAAAAATCTATATTTCCTTTACACACATATGTCTTGGCTTTGGGTTATGAAATATAAAATTATGTTTACTAGGTTTTCTTATACAGGTACAACAGGCACTAATAGGAAGGAACAAGTAAAGGTGACCGCTGGCAGGCATACACCTCAACTGATGACAGAAGAGGTGTCCTGCTCTGTGAAAGAGTTCATGAGCTGCTGGTATGCTGAGTTCTCTGGGCATCAATCAGGCTGTTCCATAAAAAATCAGATTAGTCCTGGGTGAGCATTACAAGGCCTGACAATTAAGTTCACAAACTCATCCTAGAAATAGTGCTACATACATCATTGCTGAATGTCACTATAGTCACCTTCAAAGTACTCCCCTTGGGAAGCTATGTACCAGTGCTAGCACCTAGTCCACCTGTCAAAGCACTTTTTGAACTCTTTTTCTGGAATGGCCATCAGAGTTGTCATCATATTACCCTTGATATTCTGAATGTCATCAAAATTTCTTCCGTTCAGTATCTCCTTTATCTTTGGGTAAAGAAAAAAGTTATTGGGGCCTAGATCAGGTGAGTAAGGAGAGTGTTCCAATATAGTTATTTGTTTACTGGCTAAAAACTCTCTCACAGAGAGTGCTGTGAGAGCTGGTACATTGTTGTGACACAAGAGCTCCTTCAGGACCATTTTTGCACACACCTTTCTCATGTCAAGATTTTCAGTTAAGATTTTTCTAACTGTTTCTCAATCAAAGTTTATTTTGTATGCTATGCTTCTCACAGTCAGCTGATGATTTTGACACACAATTTGAAAAATTTTTGCAATGTTTTCATCAGTTATGCTTGTTACTGGACATCCTGACCTCTCTTCATCAGTGACCCTTTCACTCTTTCCTCAGAAAAACATTTAGTCCATTTGCACACTGTCATTTTCTTCATGGTATTATCTCCATAAACCTGGATTAACATGTCCCTGATTTCACTTCCACTCTTGTCAAGTTTAACAAGAAATTTAATGTTTGTTTGTTGCTCTAATTCAAACTCAAACATTCTCACAACAACAGCTCTGATGGTCATCCTAGAAAATGAGTTCCAAAATTGCTTTGATATGTGGACTAGGCTCTGGCATTGGTGCATAGTTTCCCAAGAGGAGTACTTCGAAGGTGACCATAGTGATATTCAACAATGAGGTATGTAGCACTTTTTCTGGGATAAGCTCATGAACTTAATTGTCAGACCTCATAAGTAGAGGTTGTTTCTGAAAAAGTATATTATAGTTTTAAAAAGGGAACTATTTTTATTGTGGGAACTTACTCTGATATGAACCTTTTTGCAATTTCCCTGGGTTAAACCTTCCACGGTTTCTGTAATGTGCTGTGCTTGAGGGCATCCTTAAAAGCATTCCAAAGTTTCATTGATTGAAAACAATGTTGTAAAAACCAATGATGGGGACAGTTTCCCCAAATCAATTTTCCCCACTCAGAGTCATAATACATATGCTGCTGTTGTCAGTTGAAATTTGTCCATTTAACTGTGGTTTGGAACCTTAGTTTTACAAAGAATTACCCAAGGGATTTTAAAACATACTGAAACCTGGATCCCACCCCAGAGATGTTGATCTCATTGATTTGAGCTGCAGTATGGGCATTTTTAAAAGCCCTCCAGGTGATATTGTTATACAGCCAAGGTTCAGAACCAATGGTATATAAATTCTTAGGACCCTGAGATTGCAACTAAGCCCAAAGCAGGGATCAGAGAACCACTCTCCTTCATCCCATTGAACCCAGAACTCTTCTATTTAAAGAATCTTTGAGGGTCTTATTGGGTTTTACTGTCCACTCAGGAATTATTTGTTTTGACTTGGATGTGAGGCATATGTGGTAGACTGGCTTAGTTCACTCCTACTAGACAATGGGAGAAGTTTGAAATTATCTCACCCAATTGTAAGACTTATTGTAGAATTAATCTATATTTAAAACAAAAATCACTGGTCAACTCTGTAACCAATTCTCATACAATTTTTACTTCAGAACTGGTTTGTGTAGTGCACATAAAACCATAACATGGGCATACAAGACCATAATCATAATCATATAAGCTGGGTAAAGCCCTCCACATTGTCTACCTGCAAAGGAGATTCACCTGCTGCCTCTTGGAGGCACGTCAACCTGCTTTCTGGTAATTTACTCAGGGTCTTTGTCACCGAGTAGCTATTGACCTTGGGGAAATCTCTTCACCTTTCTCAGGTGAAATTAGATTATTACTAATAATTTGGTGACCCTAAATTCTATACTGCCTTGTGTTTTAGTTGCTCATTAATGTTCAATGGAGTGAGAACCATGTCATTTACTGCTTTTGGAGGCCACTCTTTTCTGCAGTTGGGGAGTGTCTGCTCCAGCCTATGTGAACAGCAAACATGGGAGCACTGTGGGAAAGGGCATACCAATGCATGATGCTGCCTTTTAGGATGAGCCCAAGACCTTCAGTTGCTCCCCCACCATCCCACCTTTTCTTTCCCTCTTGTCTCTCAAGGAGGAGGTCACTGATGGGGTCATCTCTTCAACAGCTAGAGATTCATGGGAATAAAAAAAAACTATTTCAGACATTCAGGTTACTGTCTCACTCCCTTCTTTCGAGCATGAAGGGAAGTGCCTTTCAGTAAGTTGATGTGGTATAACCTTAGAATTAATTGTGAACTTGGGGACAAAAATAGATGAATTAAGCCTCCTGTGCTTCAGAGATTTTTATTCTTTGACCTCAGTACCCTGAGCCATTAATAGTAGACAAGAATCCTCTGTGCAGTCTAGCCAACACAATCATGGCTGTGTTAGGGGTTGGGGCACAAGTCTATCTGAAATTTACTTTATTTGGCCAGCTGATGTCAGATCATATTCTCTCCTCTAGCACTTTGCAAAAAGGGTTGTTGATTCAGATATGGTTTCTAGTATTTCTACGTTTCTCAGCTAAAACAACCTCTTGAGACACTTTTAATCACACCATCATGAAGAAAATCTGTTTGCTAAGCTGATGATGATAAAATGGGTATTGGCTCTTTGAGAAGGGACCACATCTATTTTTCTCACGACTATATCCTCACTGCCTTATACATAGTAACTGCTCGATAAATATTCGTTGATTCAATCAATGCATGTGTAACTGACCAGCACAGTTTCTAATTACTCTGCTACCATGTTGGCGATGATAAAGTGAGACTGTGACAGAAGCTTTATAGCTGCCTGATAAATTCTTTACCTATTTCCTCGCATATCCCCAGTCCTGACCCACATCTGGCTGATAGATAAGCTGGCAGGACCTTGAGAAATTGGATTCTATGGCTCAAAGAATTAACAGGACAGCTATTTATGCTGAAGCCTGAGTATTTTTTAAGAACCTCATTTTACTCAATAGTCACTTGGACATCTGGAAGAGGCAACGTTTTAAATTATTTCCTTACATGCATTATGCATATTGTACACATGAAGTTTGAAATAACTGTTTGTATTCTATATACACATGGTTATTTTTATAAATCAAAGACACTTCAGCTATATCTCAATTGCATATTGAAATAATCGCATGTGAGAAACTTAAGTTAATGTGCTTCAGTTCATTTTTTTTTTAGTGTGGCATTCAAATTTAGAATTGGGGCAAAGCCAAAATGTGCAATAGCATATGGCTGCTGTTCTAACCTTCTTCTTACACTAAGTCTTTTCCCCATTTCTGAATCTTTCTTCCCAGTAGTTCCTCCTACTCACTGACCAGTGGCCTTATAGTCTCTCCATCCTCTGCCTTTTCTCATTTTAATTCTTAATCAGGAAATTATCTAACAGATTCTGTCATATTGAGGTGCAAATTTCATTTCACCAGGCAAAAAGAATATGTGTGTGCTCACAGGCATATACTCATGTGTGCACACACAAAAATCCCTTGATAGCTCTGAAAGGTGAATGGTGCTATCATGGGATGAATAAATGTGACAACTTAATGCTTAAAGTGTGATGGACTCAAATAGGAAGTGATTGGGGCAGACAGCTGGCAGAAAGAGTGAAAAGACAAATGGTAATCATACTGCATTCAGCTTCAACTTTAACTTCTGACTCATTGGTTTGTCATTTTAAGTGTTTGGATTGTAAAAACAGCACAAACACTGCCATCAAAGACAGGAAGTTACCTTGTAAATTAAATGTCTCCACTGAATAGGTAACATTTCTAAGCTATTTGTACTTGGCAGACACTAAAAGAAGACATCCCTGGGTAGAGTCTGTTTTCTTCCAGTGACTTTAATTGGACAGCAAGGGCACACACATCATCTTGAATTTTATTTACCAATCCTAAATCAGAAGGGAGAGTTTCCGGAAGCATTGAGACAAGTTGGGCAAGCAAGCCTGCCCTAAAATTGCACTATATTGATTTGGTGCTAAAACAGAATGAGAGAGTTTTACTGAAATATTTCTGTTTACTCTCCACTGAAAGGGGACGGAAAAAGGCGATGTAAGGTCTGTAGAGTTGTACTCCTTAAGGATCTCTACTTGCAGTTTGGAGAAGTCTTGCTGCACAGCAGAATCTTAATTAGTTGGAATTCCTTGTGCATGTCTCTTGCAGAGCACTCTCACAGGAGAGATTTAGTATAACTAGATAGTCCCAGAAAGTCTAAGGGTAATACAGATTGCATACAGTCTTCTCTACATCTCTAGGATTTAGCAGAGAGAACTGCACAACTGAAGGTCAGAACAAACCCCCCACCCCCGTGCCCAGGACCAGCAAGAATTCCAATAACCAAAGAACATTCAATTTATATTTTATACTCTATCCACTTAGACAAGACTGTGGAACAATAAATTGAAGGATATTTTGTTAGCAATTTAATTGCTAAAACTAAAAATAAACAAAACAAAATGTATTTGGTTTGATTTATATCTATCTCAACATTCAGTTGATGAATACATACACCCCTAGGTATACTGTCTGAATGTTTCCCTCTTCTTCCAAGAGACTAAGGAAGAACAGAGGCATTACACATGGCTACACTCAGAAAGGCCTCCGTAGGATCACCTCAGTTTACAATTACCTAGTGTTCTTTTTGCCACGGTTATTTCCAGTGGATATCATCAATGACTGAAGAATTCCCAGTCCTCTTGAAAACTACAATATCCCCCTCCTTACTCTAACCCTCAAAGTAGCTCTATTTGCATTAAGGCATACCCATACAGCATGCACAGGATAGGAACAGAGAGAAGGAGGAAGCAGGGTACCTCTTCTTGGGGGAATGTTTGATAGGATATAGTGCTCTTGGTGGGAGCAGGGAAGCTGCATGCAGAAGTATCCTTCCTATAGCTGGTGTAGAAAGATGGCGCAGGAGATGCTTCAGCTTTGAAAATCCTCCCTGCCATAAATGATTGATTAGGGCCAGGGCAGAAGGTAAAACCAGGACTAGCTGGCAAGTTAGGCTTGACTTAAACAATAGCAATAGAGGAGTTCTTGAGACTGGCACAGGAGCTGTTCCAGTCCACATGTTATGAGAGCATATGGGGATTTAGAAATAGGAGCATTCACCAAAAATCCAGAAGTTACATTTGCCTGCAATGGCCCTGATTTCAGTGTTGGACTGGTAACAAAGTTTGATTTCTTGTGTGTGTGTGTGTGTGTGTGTGTGTGTGTGTGTGTGTAGGAGTCTCACTCTGTTGCCCAGGTTGGAGTGTAGTGACATGCTCATGGCCACCACAGACAGCCTCAACCTGCTGGACTCAGGTAATCATTCCACCTCAGTCTTCCAAGTAGCTGGAACCACAGGCATATGTCACCATGCCTGGCTAATTTTTTTTTTAATTGTAGAGATGAGATCTCACCAAGTTGCCCAGTCTTGTCTCAAACCCGAGGACTCAGGCAATCCTCTAACCTCTGCCTCCCAAAGTGCTGGGATTACAGGTGTGAGCCACCCGCCTGGCTACAAAGTTTGACTTCTGTGCCATCTATCTTTAATCTTCTCTCCACCTTTCTTACTTATGCTGACAAGTGCCAACTCTCCTATAAATACATTGTGGCTTAAAAAAATAGTCATCCAAGAAAATGAATTCCATATATAACATTAACTTCTGAGCTCCAAACATCCTGCTTTTGGAACAAACCATTTGTAATTTGGGCAACAGTGACCAATTTTACATGAACAAATTATATACATATTTTTTCCTACTAAAACTTTTGGATCCATCCCTTAATACTGAAGCATATAATCTCTTAGAAATAGATTTATAAGATGATACAAACAAATGGAAAAATACTCCATGCTCATGAATTGGAAGAATCCACATTGTTAAGATGTCCACCATACCCAAGGCAATCTATATATTTAATGCAATATCCATTAAATTACCAGCAACATTCTTCTTGGACCTGGAAACAACAATACAGGAATTCATATGAAACATAAATGATCACAAATCACCAAAGCAATCCTCAGCAAAAAGAACAAATCAGGAGGTATCACACTCCTAGACTTTAAACTTTATTATAAAGCTACAATAAACAAAACAACCTGGTATTGGTACAAGAACAGGCGTATAGACCAATGGAACAGGATAGAGATTCCAGAGGCAAAACCTCAATTTCTCAAACAACTCATCTTCAACAAAGCCTCCACCACCAATGACTGGGGAGAGGAGAACCTATTCAGTAAATGGTGGTGGGAAAACTGGCTGACCACATGCAGAAGATTTAAACAAGATCCCTACCTATCACCATACACAAAAATCAACTCTAAATGGATCAAAGACCTAAATGTAAAACCTCAGACTATAAGAAACTTAGAAAATGCAGGAGATACTCTTATGGAAATTGGAACTGGCAACCAATTCCTGATCAAAACCCAAGTACCCATGCCAGAAAAGATAAGATAGACAAGTGGGACCTCATCAAAATAACAAACTTCTACAAAGTCAAAGAAACCATCAAGAGAGTGGGGAGGCAGCCCACAGACTGGGAAAAATATTTGCCAACTGTAGGTCTGAAAGGCCTAATACAAGGAACTCAAACGTGCTGAAAAGAAAAAAAAAAGCCACATTACAAAGTGAGCAAAAGATATGAATAGACACTTCTTAAAAGAAGACATACAAGCAGCCAATAGATACAAGAAAAAATGCTCAGCCTCACTAGTCATCAAAGAAATGCAAACTAAAACTACACTGAGACACCACCTAACTCCAGTCAGGATGGCTATCATAAATAACCCCAAAATCAACAGATGCTGGAGAAGATGCAGCGAAAATCCTTTTTCTACACGGTTGGTTGGAATGTAAACTAGTACAGCTTCTGTGGAAGACAGTGTGGCAATTCTTAAAAGATCTAAAAATTGACTTTCCATACTACCCTGCAATCCCCCTACTGGGAATATACCACAAGAAATGAAATCACTCTATAAAAAAGATATCTGCTCCCATATGTTTATTGCAGCATTGTTCACATAGTAAGAACATGGAACCAACTGTGCTACTCATCAAAAGAGGACTGGATTAAAAAAAAGTGGTACAAAATCTCTGGGATGCCTTAAAAGCTATAGTAAGAAGGGAATTTATATCCCTACAAACACACATGAAGAAAATGGAAGGAACACAAATTAATAGCCTAACAAGCCACCTAAGGAAACTGGAAAAGCAAGATCACAAAAACCCTAATTTCAGCAGAAGAATCCAGATCACCAAAATAAAAGTCCAAATCCAGGACATAGAAGATAAAAAGACAATACAAAAAATCAATGAAACAAAAAGCTGGTTCTTCGAAAGGATAAACAAGATTGATGGTCTCCTAGCTAGACTGAACCCCAAAAAAGAAAGAAAAAACCAAATAAGCACAATCAGAAACACAAAAGATGAAATCACATCTGACCCTGAAGAAATACAAAAGATCAGAGACTACTATGTACACTTGTATGGAAACAAACTTGAAAACCTCAAGGAAATGGAGGACTTTCTGTCATCACACAACCTGCCTAGGTTGAAACAAGAAGAAATTGAGACTCTAAATAGACCAATAACAATCAAGGAAATTGACCATGTAATAAGAAAACTACCTACCAAAAAAAGCCCCGGACCAGATGGCTTTCCAGCAGAATTCTACAAGACATTTAAGGAGGAACTGATTCCAATCCTACTGAAGCTATTTCAAGCAATTGAGAAAGATGGAACCCTCCCCAAATCATTTTACGAAGCTAACATCACACTGATACCCAAGCCAGGTAAAGATCCAACAAAAAAAGAGGACTACAGGCCAATATCTTTGATGAATATAGATGCTAAAATTCTCAGCAAGATCCTAGAAAACTGGATTCAACAACACATCTCAAAAATCATCCATCATGACCAAGTAGGCTTCATCCCTGGGATGCAAGGTTGGTTCAACATTCACAAAACAATAAATGTAATTAAATACATCAACAGATGTCAAAACAAAAACCACATGATTATATCATTAGATGCAGAAAAAGCTTTTGATAAAATCCAGCACCCCTTTTTGATAAAAACCCTCGAACATCTAGGCATACAGGGAATATACCTCAAAGTAGTAAAAGCCATCTACGAGAAACCCACAGCCAGCATACTCCTAAATGGACAAAAATTGGAACCATTTCCCCTGAAAACTGGAACAAGACAAGGATGCCCACTCTCACCCCTCTTGTTCAATATAGTATTGGAAGTCCTGGCTACAGCGATCAGAGAAGAGAAGACAATCAGGGGTATCCAAATAGGAAAAGAAGAAGTCAAATTATCTCTCTTTGCAGATGACATGATTGTATACCTGGAAAACCCATGATAATCTGTCCAAAACCTCCTTACACTGATAAAGGCCTTCGGCAAAGTCTCAGGATATAAAATAAATGTGCAAAAGACAATCGCATTTCTTTACATCAATAATAAACAAACAGAAACCCAAATAAGAAGCACAGTTCCATTCACAATAGCCACAAAAAATGAAATACCTTGGCATCTTCCTAACCAGAGATGTGAAACACCTTTACAATGAAAACTACAAAACACTGCTCAAAGAAATCAAAGTTGACACAAACAAGTGGAAAAATATCCCATGCTCATGGATTGGAAGAATCAACATTGTGAAGATGTCCATCTTACCTAAGGCAATCTACAGATTCAATGCAATACCTATCAATTACCAGCAACATTCTTCTCAGACCTAGAAAAAACAACACAGGAATTCATATGGAAACACAAACGTCCAAGAATAGCCAGAACAATCCTCAGCAAAAAAACAAAGCAGGTGGTATCACATTACCAGACTTCAAACTTTACTATAAAGCTACAATCATCAAAACAGCTTGGTACTGGTATAGGAACAGGCATATAGACCAATGGAATAGAACTGAGATTCCAGAGGCAAGACCTCAATTTCTCAACCAACTCATCTTTGACAAAGCTTCCACCACCTACCATTGGGGAGAGGAGAACCTAATTCAGTAAATGGTGCTGGGAAAACTGGCTGACCACATGCAGAAGATTGAAACAGGACTCCTATCTATCCCCATACACAAAAATTAACTCCAAATGGATCAGAGACCTAAATATAAAACCTCAAACCATAAGAACCTTAAAAAATGAAGGACATACCCTCATGGAAATTGGAACTAGCATCCAATTCCTGAACAAAACTCGAAACCCACAGGCCATAAGGGATAAGATAGACAAGTGGGACCTCATTAAAGTGGCAAGCTTCTGCAAAGCCAAAGAAACCATCAAGAGAGCAGGAAGACAGCCTACAGACTGGGAAAAATCATTTGCCAACTCCAGGTCTGACAAAGGCTTAACATCCTGGATCTACAAGGAACTCAAACTTGCTGAAAAGAAAAAAACAAACAACCCCATTATAAAGTGGGCAAAAGATATGAACAGACACTTCACAAAGGAAGACATCTGAGCAGCCAACAAACACATGAAGAAATGCTCAACCTCATTAATCATCAGGGAGATGCAAATCAAAACCACACTGAGATACCACCTAACTCCAGTCAGAATGGCAATTATCAACAACTCAAAAAATAACAGCTGCTGGAGAGGGTGTGGTGAAAAGGGAACACTTCTACACTGTTGGTGGTAGTGTAAACTAGTGCAACCTCTGTGGAAAGCAGTGTGGCGATTCCTAAAAGCTCTAAACATCAACCTCCTGTATGATCCTGCAATCCCCCTACTGGGAATATACCCTGAAGAACTCAAATGACTCTATCAAAAAGATACCTGCACACGAATGTTCACTGCAGCATTGTTCACAATCGCTAGAACATGGAACCAACCACGCTGTCCATCCAAAGAGGATTGGATAAAAAAAGAGGACTGGATATGTGGTACATATACACGATGGAATACTATGCAGCCATAAAAAAGAACAAAATCATGAATTTTGCAGCAACCTGGATGGAGCTAGAGTCTATAATACTAAGTGACCTCTCACAGAAACAAAGATCTGAGTACCACATATTCTCACTCATATAGTGGACCTTGATCATCCAATGCACTACTATAAGAAAATGACTGACAGTGTTGGGAAACTATGGGGGGGATGAGACTAATGGTAGTAAACATCTGTCTAGAGACGGGGAGACACCAGTTATCAACAAGGGAACCTGAATGAAGCATATTTGTATACCTAACCCTTAGCTCTACCCCACAATATCAAAATAAAAAATATAGATTTTTAAAAAAAGTGGTACATATACATGATGGAATATTACGCAGCCATAAAGAAGAACAAAATCATGAACTTCACAGCAACTTGGATGGGTTTAGAGTCTATAATACTGAGTCATCTTTCACAGAAACAAAGAACTTTCACATGTTCTCACTCATAAGCAGACCTTGAACAATTATCATAATACTATAAGTAAGAAAAGGATTGACAGTAGTAGGAAACTGTCAGGAAGGGTAGGGGAAGTGGGATTGGCAGTAGGGGGAATCTGCCTGGGGAAAGGGGGGCACACACTTCATCAACAAGGGTACCTGCATAATGAACATTTGTATACCTAACCCTGAATTGTACCCCATATCTTTAAAATAAAAAATTAAAAGTTAAAAAAAGAAATAGGTTTATAGTAGATAACTTCTGTCTGATTTCATTCTGCTCCAGTGAATTACTGATGCCCGACTTAGACTTATCTTTGGAGATATATGATAGTATCTGCCCATCATCAGTACAGAAGGTTGTGTCTGTATATTTTAGTAACTGGTTATTGTTCTTGCTCAGTGAATATTTCCTTTCCAACCCAGCCTTATGTAATTTATCTCTAGAGTCAAGGGCTAATGTACCTCATTGAACTAGGCACATTATGAGGAAAGAATTAAGACCCAGACAGGTTAACTATCCTGACCAAAGATACCTAGGGAAATAGGGTCTTTATTTTGGCATTGCTATTAATGTGAACCATAGCCCTTTTGACATGAAAGACACTTGGAGATTATTTTCTAAAATCCCTTTTGTTGAGAGATAGGGATGCCAAGTTTGCAAAGGTTAAAAGACTGTCCGGGGTTGCACTTCTAATTGGAGGGAGGGTTTTGACTAGAGGTGGTCATTTAGTCATAGTTCTGCCCACCTACCCACAGCACAACACACACACACACACGCATTTAGCTCACACATTTAAGAATCTCCAAATAGCTGTTTTACTTAATGAGCAAGAAAGGATCGATCTTAATGGGCATTAGGAAGAAACCTAACTGTTAATGCTGATATCCAATTACAGGGCACATGAGCAGAGAGAACTGCCTTAAAAAAGTTACAGAAAATTATCAAGAATCCTAATAGTCTATCAAACAAGAAAATTCTGATAGAAAGGAGGAATTGTTCACTCTTACCCTAGGGTATGGGAAGAATTGGATGGCTGACTGAGAGAAATAAATCAGAGACTGGCAGTCCTATCTGCCTTTGAATGAGGTTGTGCAAGAACATGCTGTCTGGGCATAGGCAGTCATCCTGCATCATGAAGAGCCAAACCTGAGATGAATAGATAATATGCTGAGTGTGGCAGAACAGGAAAGCAGAAGGACTTCGGTCCTTGATAATATTGGCTAACCACTACGTTAACTCCCCATCTGCTGATCCACAGTCACGTGATATACTGGAGTCAGCAAGAACTGGTTGTGTGCTTCTCTTCCCAATTCTGCATTTAGTAACTGTTGGTAGCATGAAATCATCCATGACGGGTATATCTACACCATGAAACTCTCAAATACTACAGATAAGTGTTTTTTTAAATCTCAAGAGTGCCAGTTGTTAAACACTTTATACCACCAGACCACTGGATATAATAAATTCTTAAGATTTAAGCCACTTTTGGTTGTATGCTCCAGTACTTGCAATTGAGAGCACACTATTTGATACACTAGCCTGGTTTTGAAAAGCTTATCTGTGCTGTACTTAACTTCAATAGTTGAGCAGAGTTAATTACACTAGATACTTGCTGATGTGGGATACATTCTAATTAAGGACACGTTTCACAGTATCAACAGAGAAAGTATATTCACAGTTGTCTTATTCAGATCAAACTTTCCACTCTAGAGTGGTCTGATAGCAAGAGACTTTGGGAATGGATCCTTTGGTAACTGTCCCATTGTGGCTCTGATGAATGTTTACTAAAGTAATAAAAGGAGAGGAACTATGTGGAAGAGAAGACACTCCAGACTTGGTCGCATTCAGAGGATAAAGTTTCCAGAAGGGAAACAGCAGCCAGGAGTTTTAAGAGCCCTGAATTGTTTAAACAACATCAGAAGCACCCCACAAGTTTTTCAAGGCTGGGCTGGTGCACAAGAAATACAGAGTTCCAAGTAGCCCACGAGCTCATAGAGAGAATGAATTATGTTTCTCATTTCCTTTCATAGGATGAAAACAGTTATACTCAGTAGAGTACAAGAAGGGGACTCAGGGAAGGAAATACAATGTAGGGGTAAGAGCAAGTTACTGAATTTCAGTAAACCAAAATTCTTTTTTTTTTTTTTTTTTTGCCTTATGTGAATCATTTTAAATCATGGTATGTTTCCTGTGTTTTCAAATAAAGGTGTTGGACTAAACATTTTCAAAAATTCCTTCATTTGTGAAGTTATTTTCAAGAGATGATGTTCTATAAAGAAAGTTGTCACTCATTCATTTATTCAAAAAGTGTTTAGTGAATGAGTATACTATTTGCATAGTATACAAGCCTTAGTTCAGTCATATCAAAGCCACGTGACCATGGGAAAGACACAAATTACCTGAGTGTCTGCAACCTCATTTGTGAAATGGGCTTAATGACATGCAGCCTATAGGTTTGTAGAGGTGACTAGTAAATGTTTTTGTGTTACTATGTGGAGAATGGGTCACCTGAGACCCAATCCCCACCACTATGCAATATATTCCTATAACAAACATGCACTTGTACCCCCTGATTCTAAAATAAAAATAAATTTAAAAGGTATTGTTTGTGTTAAAGTTTTTATAAAGTTATATGATTCTATATAAAGTTGATCACTATTAGTATCACTACCACTACTCATAGGGAATATTTATCATTTTGGGGGATGTCCAGTGTCTATCTTTGTGCTGCCAATTTCCCTCTGAAAATAACACTTCATTGTGTGTAGCCTTAGTGGAGGGTAGTTCTCAATGCCAGCGTCTTATCATCACTTCTCACTACTGCCTCCCTTATGGAATCTGATGGAGTTTGACCGTCCAATTAGACATTCACTCCAGGGAATCTGACTTA
The DNA here is from genome assembly GCA_027257055.1 of Cephalopachus bancanus. Taxonomy (NCBI): domain Eukaryota; kingdom Metazoa; phylum Chordata; class Mammalia; order Primates; family Tarsiidae; genus Cephalopachus; species Cephalopachus bancanus. The sequence continues at coordinate 2,178,077 of JAPVLO010000251.1, read as the reverse complement.
AAGTAGCAGTGAATATGTAGGGACCAGTTTTTTCGGGGCAGCAGGAATCCCATAACTATAATGTGGTCCCTGCCTTGTGCCCAGCAATAGAGTTCCTAATGTTTGGCATTTAAAACTTTCTTGGATTTTTACTTTTCCCCAGTTATGTTTTGTCTTTAAGTGTGAAAAAAATTCTTGTTCAGATACCCAGAAGTATGTGCTTACCCACAAGAGGCTGATAGCTTATTTTTAATTTCTTGTATCTACCTAACTCGGAAAATAAATCAGCATAAAAAAAGTAAAGCTGTTAGTAGCAAATGGTGTGACTAATGTATATTTAAGATGATCTAATGAAGATAATTATAAACTCAATTTTAAAAGGAAAATTATTGTTGTTGGTTCCCATTAGTGATCATAGTTGTGTCTGAGAGTCAAACTGCTAAATTACCCACTGGCTCAGGAGAGGATAGGCATTCTAAGATGATATGAGTAGTTCTGTATGCCAAAAGCACATAATTCTTTTGCTTGGAAAAGAAATAAGCAGGTATATATTTAAGACGATATATCTTGGCCAGCCTACTTCGTCTGTGTTACCAATGGGCTCTGAAGTAAGCTCAGAGTTTGAATTATATATTTGTAGTTATTGACAGAAGGAAACTTTTGTCTCTAACACAAAATGTCCTGTCCTTTAGTTGTCAAATGAGTCAGCAGTCTCCCCTAAGCATATTTGATTGATCGATAGCTTAACATCATTTACTAAGAAAAACACGATGTGCTAGAATGACACTCTGGATTACATTTTCAGTGTAAAAGACATACTGCTGTTTATTCAGGGGCAATATGGTCAAACTGTATTTAATTTCACATTATTTTTTCCTAATGTTTTTCTCAAAATCCCTTTTAAATTGAACAAAGATTATATGATGTATGGAATAATGGGATAGAGTTGTTGGCATCCTTATGTTGATATCAAACTATTATTTCTTGATCTTCTAGTTCAAAATAATAATAGCAAAGTCAACAAGAAGAACAAAAAACCCAACATTTTCCAAGCTCTACAACTGTAGCAGTCTTTCTGAAATTTGCACACATTATCTGATAAATTCTAGCAACAGTTCTATGAATTTGGCATCTTTTAAATCTATAATTTATAGAAGAATGAAACAAAACTCAGAAATGTTAAGAAATCTCAGTTTAAAGGAGGTGTATAAAAAGTTAAAAAAAGAGAAATACTTATATATTTACAGATTCTTTAAGTAACACAGAGTAGGTTATATCTGTCCAGAAACTTTGCTCTACATGTTACTGCCTCAGGAGAACGAGATCTTACTTTAACATTCCCCCACTGCTAAATATCCCAATTATTTTATACATTTGATAAAGTAATAGTTTTCATTGGTTTTAGGCAAGATACAATATAAACTTGACTGTTAAGTTACAGGGAGCAGAATTTTTAGTGACTTTACTTCTACCACGGTCATCTATGATCACAGTGAATGAAGAGAGCAGATATAATTTGAGATCTCCTCCTGTCCTCACCACAGAGCATCATTTTCAGAGTGACCAATTTAGAGACATGTATCATATATAGCCACCACTGGAAATTCACAAGGTATATGATCATGATAAGGAATTTGAAAAGTACTGGAGAAAAACCCTAACTCTTAGTAAACTAGCTTTCCCCAAACTTTGGACTATGTGACCTTTGCTCAAATGATTGTATTTATTAAATAATACAACTGTCCGATAGCACTCCTATTACACCAACACAAGATGGATAACAGAAATCTAGAAAACAAAAATTTAGAAATGACTTGTGTTTAATTTGTCCAGAACTGCCTTTATTTTATGCTCAACTAGTAAGCAGTGTAATTCACACTTAAGTAGTTATATTCAAAATACAGAGCAGGTCCACAAATGCATCTATAGTATTTTTTTTTTGCAATAACTACATCGTGACATGGTCATTATCATGAAATTCACCTGTTAAAGTACAGAATTTAATGAATTCTAGTGTATTCACCATTATCTAATTTTTGAACATTTCCATCTGTTAAACCATCACCATTATCTAATTTTAGAACATTTTCATCACACCAAAAGAAAAGCCCATATCCATAGAGTCACTCTATTTTCCCTTTGCCTACATTCCTGGTAAACACTAATATGCTTTCATTCATTATGTTGATATCAAACTATTATTTCTTGATCTTCTAGCTCAAAATAATAATAGCAAAGTCAATTCCAGACATTTTAAATAAAGGGAATCATACAATATACAGACTTTTGTAACTGTCCTCTTTTAGTTATATAAAGTTTTTATGTTTATGCATATTGTAGCATATATCAGTACTTCATTCTTTTATATTATTGATAATATTCCATGATACAGAAATACCGTTTTATTTATTCATTTGTCTGTTGATAACACCTGTGTTGTTTCCATCTGTTGTCTATTATGAATAATATTCCTATAAAAATTCATGTACAAATTTTTGTGAGGGTACCTGTTTCCTTGGGTACATACGTGGGGTGAAAATTGCTGGATCATAGGGTAACACTATGTTTAACTTTCTAAAGAACTGCCAGACTGTTTTCCAAAGTGGTTGTGCCATTTTACATTTCCACCTGCAGTGGATAAGAGGGTTCTGGTTCTACCACATTCATATCAATACTTATTATTAGCTTCTTTTTTTGTTATAAAGATGTGGGATACAATTCAGGGTTAGGTATTTAAACGTTCATTATGCAGGTACCCTTGTTGATGAGGTTTGTCACTCCCTCCCCTGGCAGTGTCCCTCAACTGCCGATCCCAACCCCCTCCCCTGACAGTTTCCCACTACTGTCAATCCCTTTCTTGTAGTATTAAGATAATTATTCAAGGTCCACTTATGAGTGAGAACATATGGTACTCTGTTTTTTGTTTCTGTGATAGATCACTGAGTATGATCGACTCTAAATCCATTCAGTTGCTGCAAAGTTCATATGTTTCTCTTTCGTTATGGCTGCATAATATTCCATTGCGTATATGTACCACATTTTTTTAATCCAGTTCAGCTGCGATGGGCAACATGGTTGGTTCCATGTTTTTGCTCTTGTGAATAGAGCTGCAATAAACACATGTGTGCACATATCTTTTTTGAAGAATGATTTGAGTTCCTCTGGGTATATTCCCAATAGGGGAATCACTGGGTCATATGGAAGGTCAGTTTCTAGTTCTTCCAGAAACCACCACATTGTCTTCCAAAGAGGTTTCACTAGTTTGCATTCCCACCAGCAGTGTAGAAGCATCCCTTTTTCTCCACATCCATGCCAGCATGTGCTGTTGTTGGTTTTATTAATGATGGCCATTCTTACTGGGGTTAGGTGGTACCTAAATATGGATTTGTTTTGCACTTCTCTGATGATGAGTGAGGCTGAGCACTTTTTCATGTGTCCGTTCACTGCCCATTTATCTTCTTTTGAGAAGTATCTATTCATGTCTTTTGGCCACTTTTTAAGGGGGCTGTTTGTTTTTTTTCCTTTCGGCACATTTGATTTCCTTGTAGACCCTAGATGTTAGACCTTTGCCAGATACACAGTTGGCAAATATTGTTTCCCATTCTGTGGGCTGTCTCCCTTCTCTCTTGATGGCTTCTTTTGCTTTACAGAAGCTCATTAGTTGGATAAGGTCTCACTTGTTCTATCTCATTTCTTAAGGTATGGGCATTTAGGGTTCTGAATAGGAATTGGTTGCCAGTTCCAATTTCCATAAGGGTGTCTCCTGCGTTTTCTAAGAATCTTATAGTTTGAGGTTTTACGTTTAGGTCTTTGATCCATTTAGAGTTTATTTTTGTGTATGGTGTTAGGTAGGGGTCATGTTTCAGTCTTCTGCTTGTGATCAGCCTGTTTTTCCAGCACCATTTACTGAATGGGTTCTCCTCTCCCCAGTGGCTGTTCTTGGAGGCTTTGTCAAAGATGAGTTGGTTGAGGAATTGAGGTTTTGCTTTTGGAGTCTCTATCCTGTTTCATTGGTCTATGTGCCTGTTCTTGTACCAATACCAAGCTGTTTTAATTACTGTATCCTTATAGTAAAGGTTGAAGCCTGGAAGTGTAATACCTCCTGCTTTGTTTCTTTTGCTAAGGATTGTTTTGACTATTCATGGTCATTTATATTTCCATATGAATTTCTGTATTGTCATTTCCAGGTCTGAGAAGAATGATGTTGGTAATTTAATGGGTATTGTGTTGAATCTGTAGATTGCCTTTTGTAGCATGGACATCTTAACAATGTTGATTCTTCCTATTCCTGAGCATGGAATATTTTTCCATTTGTTTGTGTCTTCTTGGATTTCTTTAAGCAGTGTTTTGTAGTTCTCATTGCAAAGGTCTTTCACTTCTATAGTTAGGAGGATTATGAGGTATTTCATTTTTTTCTGTGACGATTATGAATGGGATTGTGCTTTTTATTTGGGTCTCTGCCTGCTTGTTTTTGGTGTATAGGAATTCAACTGTCTTTTGCACATTTATTTTGTACTCTGAGACTTTGCCAAAGTCCTTTATCAGTGCAAGCAGGTTTTTGACAAATTCTCTCCGATTTTCAAGGTATAGGATCATCTCATCAGCAAAGAGGGATAACTTGACTTCCTCTTGTTATTAACTTCTGTGGAGAAATGCCTATTCAAATTATTGCCAAATTTTAAAAAATAGGGTTGTCATTTTGTTGTTGAGTTGTAAGAGCTTTATATATGTACTAGATATAAGTCCCTTATCACATGCATGATTTACAAATATTCCATACCAATACATGGATTGTCTTTTACATTCTTGAAGGCATCTTTGAAGAAAGAAAAAATTTAATTTTGAAATTTTGTTGACACTTATTTTTTGATTGTGCTTTATCTAAGATACTGTTGCCTACATCTGTTGTTCTTTGACTTTCTAATAATAGCCTCATGTCAGGGATATTTCATGGTGGTTTTAATTTGCATTTCTCTGATGATTAGTGAATTTGAGCATTTTTTCATATGTTTGTTGACATGATTGCAGAGAAAGGGGAGTGCTCATCCACTGTTGGTGGGATTGTAAACTAGTTCAGCCTCTATGTAAAACATTAAAGAGGTTTTTCAGTGAATTAACAAAAATTACATTACTATTTGACCTAGTAATCCCACTACTAGGGACCTACTCAGAAAAAGAAATCAATGTATAAGAAAGATATCTGTACTCATATGTTCATTGCAGCACTATTCACAACAGCATACTCATGGAACCAACTTAAGTGCCCATAAACACTTGGTTGAATGAAGAAAACATGGTATACATACACCATGGAATACTACACAGTTATAAAAAGAATGAAACCATGTCCTTTGCAGCAACCTGGATGAAGCCAGAGATCATCAACCTAAGTGAAATGACTCAGAAACAGAAAATCAAACTTTAAATGTCTTTACTCACATGCAGGAGCTAAATGGTCACAAAGATGGAAATAATAGACACTGGGGGAACCAATATAGGAGAAAGAAGGGAGAGGGTTAGGATTCAGAAATTTCCTATGGAATACAATGTTTACTAACTGGGGAATGGACCACTTGAGATCCAATCCGCATCACTACACAATATGCTCATGTAATGAACTTATCTGTGTACCCCCTAAAACAATAATCAAGATAAAGATTAAAAAGAAACTATTGCTTAATCCAAAGTAACAAAGATTTATGCATATGTTTTCTTCTGAGGAATCTTTAGTTATAGCACTTATACTTAGCTCTATTATCCATCTTAAATTAATTTTCTGTATATTGAGTGGGGTAGGGTCTAATTTTATTATTTCCATGTGAATATCCACATGTACTTTCAAAATTCAGTTGTGTATTAGTTTTTAAGGATGCCACAAATTAGATAGCTTATAACTACAGCAGTTTATTCTCTTGCAGTTCTGGAGGCTAGAAGTCTGAAATCAAAGTGTTGACAGGGCCATGCTCCTGAAGCATGTAGGAGAAAATTATTCCTTGCTTCTTCCAGCTTTTTTTTTTTTTTTTTTTTTTTGGTCTTTACTAGCAATCCTTGGTGTTCTTTTTCTCATAGATGTACTATTCCAATCTCTGTCTCTCTTGTCACATAGCTGTCTTTTCTTGTGTGTCTCTATTCTCTTCCTATCAGGACACTGGCTTAAAAGCTCACCCTACTCAGTATGACTTATTCACAACTAATTATGTCTACAAAGACCCTGTTGCCAGCTAAGATACCATTCTGTGGTACTTGGAGTTAGGACTTTAATATGTCCTTGGGGGGGGGGGACACAATTCAACCCATAACACTCTGCACTTTGTCTTCCCAAAATTCATGCCCTTCTGATGAGAATAGACAGCCTCACTCCAACCCAACATCTTCCAAGGTTCTAACAATTCCAGTATCAATTCTAAGTCCAAAACAACATTTAAATGTCACCAACTCAAAGTTCCGACTCTCATATTATAAACCATCTAAATCAATTGTGGATGAGATGCATAATATGATTCATCCTGGGGCAAACTTGCTTTTCATCTGTGAACCTTTGAAACCAGACAAGTTATCTGCTTCCAAAATGCAATGGTGGACCCAAGTAGGATAAACACCCCATGACAAAAGAAAGAAATGGAAATGGAGAAGAGTCACATGTTCCAAACAAGTCTGAAACCCAGCAGGGTAACTTACACTAGATTTCAAGGACTGAGAATAATCCTCTTTGACTGAATACTCTGTCCTCTTGGCTTGCCGGAATGGCAACCCTACCCTCTCAGCCCAAGGATGTGCTGTTGGATAGGCCTTTTCATCTGTGGCTCTTTTCTCAGGGTCCTTCACTTCATTCTGTCACAGTCTCATTTCAGGCCAGCAGCATTTTTGGTAGCATAAAATGCTCAAAAATTGTATTGTTTTCTCATGCCATTCACAGGAATCCAAGTCACCAGGAAAGACAGACCTCTACATAACTTATATAACCATATCTGGATAGCCATATCTCTTGTTCTAGCTTTTGTTGAAGATGCTGATTGAATTCATGAGTCACACATCTAACCTCTTTATCAAACGACTGTTTGGCAATATCCTTGACCCTGTCTCCAAGTAACACTATCTGGATAAGCTCAACATTATCCAAATCACCAAGTGTTATTTTCTTTTTACTTAACAATTTATTCTTCAGTTTAACTCTTTTCTCTCACATTTTATTGTAAGCAGCAAGGAGAAACAAGTGTAACCCTTCTATACTTTGCTTGGTAACCTCAACTGAATGTCCAATTTCATCACTTACAAGTTTTACTTTCCACCCAAGAGAAAAACATAATTCCTCCAAATTATTTGCCACTTTTTAATAAAGATCATCCTCCAGTTTCCAATACGTTCGTAATTTATATTTGAAACAACAGAAGTAATTTTAATGTTTGTATTTCCAGTGTCATTCTATTTGAAATGATATATGTATTTTCTGAGATGATAGAAACTTCTTGTAGTATATATTACTGATTTTTAAAAATCAATTTTAGGAAGTTTTCATCCATTATTTCTTCAAGTGTTTTTCTACTTCTTTTTTCCTTTCTCTCTCCTCTATCAGAAATTCTCACTATGTGCATATTATTATTTCTGATATTGTTCCACAGGTTTGTGAGACTCTGTTAATTTATTTATTTTTTAGTTCCTTAGATTGAATATTCTCAATGAACGTATCTTCAAGTTCACTGATTTTTTTTTTCTTTTGCCTTTTCAAATCTCCTGTTGGACCAGTAAGGTAGGTTTTTATTATCATTGTTTTTTAATTTTAGTATACCTTCACCTGTAAAATTTCTATTTTTTAAAGCAATTTCTGTTTCTCTACTGATATTAATTACTTGATGAAACATGGCTTTAACAATTTTCTTTAATTATTTAGCCATTTTTTTGTCTTTAGCTCTTTGCATGAATGTGTAATATTTGACTTAAAGTCTTTGTTTAGTGAGTTCAAATATGGACTTCCTGAGAACACTTTCTATTTGTTACTTTTCCCTGGAATATTTTCCTATTTCTTTACATGTCTTATTTTTTTGTTGTTGCTAAGAATTGGGAAGTTTAATACCTTATACTAACTTTGAAAATCACTTTAATGCTTGTTGTTGTCACTATTTTTGTTGTTGTTATTATGTCTGCTATTTACTTTGTGATTTTCTTGGAGTAATTCTGTAAGATAAAAGACTGTATTTTCTCTTAGGGATGGTTAATGACATCTCTGCTCAATTAGCTTAATGGTCAAGTGATGATTGAATTGAGATTTTCTTAAAAGAACCTGACCAATAAATCTAGTCTTGGCTAAGAAGCTTTATGTGGCATAAATAAGTAAATAAATAAATAATAATAAAAATAAAAACTTTATATGTGTCTCAGTACTCCAGCAGTTTATAATATTGCTTAGCCTTCATTTTCTGTTTGTACAGGACCTCAGGATGAGCCAGAGTTGAGAAGTTTAGAATTTAACTCAGATGCTAAGGTTTTTTTTCTGGGCACTTGTGTGGCCTTCTATATCCCTAGGAATATGTCTGAACTTCTTAAAGGCTTCTATCTCATTTTCAAATTGTGCCTTTAAGCCTTATAGTTTCTTTTAATGCTATGTCCTTTTTATAGATTATCTTATTTCATTTTTTTTTTTTTTTTTGAGTTGGAGTCTCACTCTGTCGCCCAGACTGGAGTGCAGTGGCCGCTCCCGGCCACCGCAGCCTCGACCCGCTGGGCTCCGGCGATCCTTCCGCCTCAGCCTTCCGAGTAGCAGGAATTACAGGCGTGTGCTACGGCGCCCGGCTGATTTTTTGATTTATTGTAAAGATGAGGTCTCGCTGCCCAGGCGGGTCTCGAACCCGCAGGCTCAGTCAATCACTCACCTCAGCCTCCCAAAGGCATGGGATTACAGGCTGAGCCACCGAGCCCGGCCTCTTATTTCATTTTACAGGTATATTTTTGAAAATTGAAGACAAATTTTAATAGTACTAGACTAAAAATGACAACAAAAATGGTGTATATTCCCATAACATTAAGGTAATAATTTTCAATTTATTTGGTCATTTCTAAGAAAATTTACTGGTTTTGAAAAATCACGAGATGTGAGGGAAAGACGGCATCATATCCGGTTGGAGTGTGAGAGTTGAGAGTCTCTTCCTGGGTGAGTGCACACACAAAAAACTAATCTGTGTCTGCTTGTGTGTGCAAGTGGGTAAGCACCTGTCCAACTGAGGGGAGACATGAGATCAAGCACCCCAAGACACCTGCAGAAATGGCTACAATTTGCTGCTGCTCTGAATTTGGCTCTGCTACACACAGAAGAATTCGCCATCTCTGGGGAACCTCTCAGGAAAAGGCAAAAGAGATTAGCTGGCAACTAGCCCACACCACCACCTGCAGCAACAGGCCAGACATGGGTAGCAGGGGCAGTGGAGAAAGCACAGGGAGTATTCTGAAGCTTAGCCATGCTAGAGGGAAAAATCTTGGACCCCCGCCATTTTCTCTATCTTGAAACTGGGTAGAGATCTGCCTTATCTTGCCCAACTCTGAGCTGCCTGCATCCTGAATAGCCTGCATCCTGAGACCAAGAGTTGATCTCCATACTCCTCTGAAATCAACCATCATTTGTCCAGAGTGGATAATCCAAGTGCATGATACTGGAGAGACAGATGACCCACCCCCACACTAGACCAAACACAGACACATGCAATCAGAGTGGGAGGCCTAGTGACAGTCAATTTGGGAGCTTTTCCCAGGAAAATATGCTGGAGCAAGCTGAATGCTGGCAGTGAGGACTGCGGAGGGAATGCAGGGTGGGAGCCTGAGGCAGACTCCCAAGGAAGCAGTAGGGAGATCCCACACTGAGCCTGGTCAGGGTTCCAGAGCCTTACCACCAGGTCCCAAGATCCAGAGACTGGCAACTGATGGGAAGGGAGCAATAGCTCCCAGAAGACAAACTGAGCAGACTCTGTAATGCCTGGGCAGCCTTTGCAGAACAGTAGAACTGAATCTTGAGGTCAGAGGCTGATCTGTCTTGTATTGGGGCTGCTCTTTGCAACATCAGAGAACAGTGCCCCTAGTGCACTGTTATCCCAGTGGTAACAGTGCCCCCACTGACACTATTATCCCAGTGATGGGTCATGGCAGATGCAGACCCCCAGATGATCCATCCTGCACCCTGAGCCAGCTGCTGGGTGAAAGATACAGACAGTGGAAGTGACTGATAAGGATGCTGGTGGCAGTACTGATTTGTTTGTTCGATTATCTCATTTAGATGCTTTGCTTGCTGGTTGTTTTTCTTTTCTTTCCTTATTCTATTTCTTTTTCATTATTATTTCTCTGATTTTCTTTGTGTTTTTTTCCTTTCTTTTTCTATTTTTCTTTCTTCTTTTCCTTTCTCTCTTTTCCCTTTATTCCTGCCTTCTCCTCTCTCTTTTCCCTCTCATACCCTGTCTTGGACTCAGGTGTTTTGCAAGCATACCCATGGTAAGGTCATATTGTGCAGAGATGGAGAGCAAGTCCCACCTGGCCCATTCACGCAATAGCAAGCTTTATGACCTGGCAATAGATTCGGAGTCCTTGCAGCTCCTGCATCCCTTAATAAGTGCTCAAAATTGTAAAGAGATAGCACAATACCCTACCTCCAGCCCTACTTCATAATTGATCAAACCCAGAGCCCTGGCTCAAAGAAGGACAAAAGGTAGAGCAAGTATCAGAAGTGACTGCTTCTCCATTTTCCACTGAGCAACATAATTAAATAGAAAGATAGGAGAACTGCTACAAGTGGGAAGAAGAAGAAGAAGAAGAAGAAGAACTGCCAGCAACCAGAGCCCCAGCAAAGAGTCAGTGCTAGAAAGAACAGCTATTGGGAACAAACAATGACTACTTCTGAGAACAACAGTACCCAGAAGGTATTTACAAAGATTAGAGAATCATTGGATAGACTGAATAGAAATCAAGAAATTCAAGGACTAAAACTAAATGAAATTGCAAGAGAGCTGTACAAACTCAAGAACACATACTTAGAAAGAAATAAATAGCTCCATCCAAAAAATAAATGACAAACTGACAAACATGGGCAGCAGAATTGACCAAGCAGAAGAAAGAATCTCAGAGCTTGAAGACCAAAATATGGAATTAACCTAATCTACTAAAGATATAGGAAAAAATCTTAAGAAGAAACTCACCAAGAGATGTGTGATTTTATCAAGAAACCAAACCTATGTCTGATGAGAATTCCTGAAATAGAAAGAGAAACAGACAATACCTTGGAACAAATATTCCATGAGGTCATTCAATAAAACTTCCCTCATCTGATCAGAGAGATGACAATACAAGCACAAGAGATTCAAAGAACCTCTGCAAGACATCTTATGAGAAGACCAACCCCAGACACATATTAATTCACCTACACAAAGTAGGTACAAAAGGAAAAACCCTAAACGCAATAAGGGAAAAAGATAAGACTATCTACTGCAAGATCAGTAAGAATGACTGCAGACTTACCTGCAGAAACACTACAGGCCAGAAGGAATTGAGCCACAGTCTTTAATGTTTTCAGAGATAGAAAATTTCAACCAAGAATTTTCTACCAAGTCAGGCTAAGTTTCATCAGTAAGGGAGAATTAAAATCCTTCCCAAGCATCCAATCCCTAAGAGAACATGCTGCTTTGAGACCAACTCTAAAGGAGATGCTTGAAAAGTGAGCGCACAGCAGAAAAAAAAAACAAAAGAAAGACCATACACTTCACAAGATCACAAACAAACACAGAAGCAGCAGAACACACAGTATACCTGCAAAAATAAAAACACGCACATATATGAACACAAAAACTAAAACTAACAAACAAAACAGCCTCATAAAAGCATTATGACAGGGACAAACTCTCACATTTCAACAATTATCCTAAATGTGAATGGACTAAATGCACCACTGAAAAGAAATAGAATGGAAAACTGGATAAAAAAAACAGGAAACTCCTCTCACACAAAGGATGCCCACAGACTCAAAGTTAAAGAATCAAAAATGAATTTCCAGGTGAATGAGCACAAAAGAAGGCAGGAGTCATGATCTTAATATCAGACAAAACAGCCTTTAAGATGTCAAAAATTTAAAAAGATAAGGAAGGACACTACATGATGATAAAAGCTTTGATCCATCAACAAGAAATATGCATCCTAAACATATATGTACTCAACACAGGAGCACCAGATTCTATAAAGCAGCTACAAAGTAAACTAAAAAAAAATGGACTCTAACACCATCATAGCTAGAGACTTAAATACCCCACTCACAACCCCAGATGCATCTTCAAGGCAAAAAATCAACAAATAAATCCCGAACCTCAACTTGATGCTTGACCAAAAGAACTTAATAGATACCTACAGAACACTCCACCCAACAATCAGAGAACATAAATTCTACTAATCACCGCATAGAACATACTCCTGGATTGACCACATTTTTGCCCATAAATCAAGCATAAACAAATTTCATAAGATTGAGATACGACCCTGCACCTTCTCAGAGCATGGTGGAATAAAAATAAATATCACCACCAATGAAATTCCCCCAAAACCCAAAAAGACATGGAAACTAAACAGTATGATGCTGAACAACTCCTGGATTAACACACAAATCAAGACAGAAATGAAAAGATTCCTGGAAAAAATTTGAAAATGAAGAAACATCTTACCAAAACCTCTGGGTTGCTATAAAAGCAGTGCTGAGAGGATAATTTATATCTCTATGAACACACATCAAGAAAATAGAAAGAGAACAAGTTAATAACTCAACAAATCACCTAAGGGAGCTGGAAAGGCAAGACCACCAAAACCCTTACTTCAGCAAAAGAATCCAGATCACCAAAGTAAAAGCCCAAATATAGGACGTAGAAGACAAAAATACCTTAGAAAAATACCGTTGAAACAGGAAGTTCATTCTTGAAAGGATAAAGAAGATTGATGGACCCCCCCACTCAGAACGACTGAGAAAAAGAAGGAAAAGTACAAATAAGCACAATCAGAAGCACAAAAGATTAAGTCACAATTGACCCCAAAGAAATACATTTATTATAGATTACTATGCACACCTATATGGAAACAAACTTGACAACCTAAATGAAATGGAGGACTTTCTGACATCAGACAACCTCTCAAGGTTGAAACAAGAAGAAATTGGGATTCTAAACACACCAATAACAACCCAAGAAATCATCTCTGTCATAAGAAAACCACCTACAAAAAATAAATAAATAAATAAAAGCCCTGGACCAGATGAATTTCCAGTGGACTTCTACAAAACATACAAGGAGGAGTTAATACTATTGAAATACTAATACAAATACTTTCAAGATTAATCCTATTGAGGGTATCCCAGGCAATCAAAGATGAAACTCTCCTCAAACCATTTTATGTACTAACATCACACAGATAATCAAACTGGATAAAGATCCAACTAACAAAGAGAACTACAGTTCAATATCCCTGATAAAAATAGGTGCAAAAATACTCAACAAGAGTCTAGTAAATCAGATCCACCAACACATACAAAAAATCATCCACCATGACCAAGCAGGCTTCATTCCTGTGATGCAGGGCTGGTTCAATGTCCACAAGACCATAAATGTAATTAAATGCATCAACAGATGTAAAAACAAGAACTATGTGGTTATATCATGAGATGCAGAAAAAGTTTTTGATAAAATTCAGCATAGCATCTTGATAAAAATCCTTGAACACCTAGGCATAGAAGGAGCATACCTAAAAATTGTTAGAGCCATCTACAATGAAACTTCAGCCAACATATTGCTAAACAGATAGAAATTGGAAGCATTTCCCCTGAAAATCAGAACAAGACAAGGCTGCCTAGTCTCATTCCTCCTGTTCAAAATAGTGCTGTCTACAACAATCAGACAAGAGAAAGACTGTACTCAAATAGAAAAATTGAGTACTCAGCAGTACTCAAATAGAAAAAAAGAAGTCAAGTTCTCCCTCTGTGTTGATGATATGATCCTATACTTCGTAAATCCAAGAGAATCTGTCAAAAACCTCCTTGCACTAAAAAAGGACTTTTGCAAAGTCTTGGGATACAAAATAAACATGCAAAAGACAGTCACAATTTTACATATCAACAACAAACAGCCAGACAACAAAATAAAAAGCAAAAGCTGATTCACAATAGCCACACAAAAAATGAAATACCTTGGCATCTTCCAAACCAGAGATGTGAAAGAACTCTACAACAAAAACTACAAAACACAGCTCAGAGAAGTCAAAGATTATACAAACAAGTGGAAAATTATTCCATGCTCATGGATTGGAAGAATCCACATTATTAAGATGTCTATCCTTCCAAAGGCAATGTACCAATTCAAAGCAAAAGGCTTTAAATTACCAACATCATTTTTCTCAGTCTTGGAAACAACAATACAGAAATTCACCTGGACACATAAACGACCACGGATAGCCAAAACAATTCTGGGGGACGGGGAAGTGGGAGGTATCACACTTCCAGACTTTAAACTTTATTATAAGTCTACAATTATCAAAACAACCTGGTATTGGTACAAGAACAGGCATATGGACCAGTGGAACAGGATAGAAATCCTGGAAGCAAAACCTCAATTTCTCAACCATTCATCTTTGACAAAGCCTCCACCAACAACCACTGGGGAGGGATGAGACCTGTTTAGTAAATGGTGGTGGGAAAACTGGCTGATCACGTGCAGAAGAATGAAGCAGGAGCCCTATGTATCCCCATACACAATAATCAATTCCAAATGTATCAAAGAATGTTAAGAATTTTAGAAAATGCAGGAAACACCCTTATGCAAATGGGAATAGGCAACCAATTTCAAATCAAAACCCCAGGTGTCCCTATCATAAGAGATAAGCGAGGGAGACTTCATCAAACTGAACACCTTATTCAAAGCAAAAGAGATCATCAAGAGAGTGGGGAGATAGTCCACAGAATGGGAAAAAATATTTGCCAACTGCATGTCTGACAAAGGCCTAACATCTAGGATCTATAAGGTACACAAATGTGCTGAAAGGAAAAAAACAAACAGCCACATTGCAAAGTGGGCAAAAGGCATGAATAGACAATTCTCAAAAGAAGACATGAGGCAGAAAACAGACACATGAAAAAATATTCAGTCTCTCTAATCATCAGTGAAATGCAAATCAAAATCACACTGAGATGTCACTTAACTCCAGTAAGAATGATCATCATTAATAAAACAAAAAACAACAGATGCTGGTGAGGATGGGAAGCAAAGGGAATGCTTTACACTGTTGGTGGGAATGCAAACTAGTTCAATCTCTATAGAAAACTATAAATTGATCTATCATGTGACCCAGCAATCCCCTTCTGGGAATATACCCATAGGAATTTAAATCACTGTACAAAAAAGATACCTGCACATGCATGTTTATTGCAGCACTATTCATAATAGCAAAAATATGGAACCAACTGTGCTGCCCATGAAAACTGAACTGGATTAAAAAAGTGGTACATATACATGATGAAATATGGCACAGCCATAAAGAAGAACAAAATTATAGACTTTGCAGCAACTTGATTGCATCTAAAGTCTACCATACTCAGTGATCTGTCACAGAAACAAATAATTGAGTACCATTCATAAACAGACTATGAACATTTACCATATTAAAATTGTAAAGGGATTGACTGTAAGAGAACACTGCGGGGGGGGGCACATAACATCAACAAGGGTAACTCATCTCAAACCAGGTGAAGTGGGGACCAAAGGGAGGCCCAAACTTTACTTTTACAATGACCACTAATATACTTAATTCTGAATTGTACCCCACATCTTTAAAATTAAAAAAAAATTTTTTTAAGAAAAATCACATACAGCCTCATAATAAAGTCACATATGGGGCAAAGTATAAGGATGAAAACCTTTTAGAATAAAACTTGTGAAAACTGTTCCCATACTCTGTAAATCAGTTTAACCTTTAATTCATCATTGTTCATGACAATCTTTTTCACATATCTCTTCAAGTTTTAATTTTTAATTTTGATTCAGCCATTAAATGACTATATTTAATTGTTATGTTATTTATTTTTTCAAGAAAAACTCAGGTTCTCTCACATTTTGTAAAATCTGTATTTGATGGACATTTTGCTGTATGCAATATTCTGTCATATTTAAATTTTTTTTTAATTTAAAAAATTTTTCTAGAAATAGGATCTCACTCTGTCTCCCAGGCCAGAGTATAGTGACTCAACCATAGATCACTGCAGCCTTGAACTCCCGAGTTCAAGAGATCCTCTGTCTTCAGCCTTCTGAGGACTTGGACTACAGATGAATGCCACCATGCCTAGTTTATTATGATGATGATGATGATTATTATTATTATTTTAGAAAAAGATTCTCACTAAGTTTTCCAGGCTGGTTTTGAATTCCTGGCTGCACGTGATTCTCCTGCCTTGGCCTCTGAAAGCACTGGGATTGCAAGTGTGAATCACCATGCCCAGCCCAGTCATACTTTTATTCCTTCATATATACATTTATTATTGTGTTCTGACATTGAATTAACCCTTAGAGATCCAAGATCTGTTTACTATTTTTTCTTTGATTTTTTTTCTTCTCTATCTGGATACCAGAATATTTCATTTTCTTTAAGTTCAATATCTTATTATCTAGATTATGTCTAGTGTTCTGTTATCATATTTTCCTGTAACACAATGTGCTTTTTAAAATATATACAAGAATCAAGAATTGCTTTTATTCATTTTAGAAATTTTTCATATAATTTTAAATTTTTAACTTTATGTTTATTATGTCTACTTTAGGGACATCAATTATTCTTATATTAGATCATCTTATATCTTGTTACTATATCTATTTCTCTTTAGTTGCATTGATCTTTGTCTTTTTAAATTTTTCATTCATTTTTATCTGATTATTGTAACTTTTTCTCTATGCCATTAATTCCAGTTTCAGCAATGTTTGTTCTCATACTTTCTGTTTCTAATTTATTTATATTCTACCTTCATTTCTTTCTTTTTAAAAATATTTTATTTTAAATATGTGGGGTACAATTCAGGGTTAGGTATACAAATGCTCATTATGCAGGGACCCTTGTTGACGAGGTGTGGCCCCCCAGCAGTTTCCAACTACTGTCAATACCGCCTGTGTCCTCCCCTGGCAGTTTCCCACTACTGCCAATCCCTTTCTTCTAGTATTATGATACTTGTTCAAGGTCTGCTTATGTGATAATCAGTTCTTTGTTTCAGTGATAGATCACTCAGTATTATAGCCTCTATGTCCATCCAAGTGCATAATTTTCTCCTTATTTACGGCTGTGTAATATTCCATTGTGTGTATGTATTACATTTTTAAAAATCCAGTCCTCTTTTGATGGGCAGCATGGTTGGTTCCATGCTTTTGTTATTGTAAATAATGCTGAAATAAACATGCACATGCAGGTATCTTTTCCATAGAGTGATTTGAGTTCCTCCGGGTATATTCCCAGTAAGAGGATTGCGGAGTCATATAGGAGATCAATTTTTAAATATTTTAGGAATCACCAAACTGTTTTCCACAGAGTATATACTAGTTTACACTCCCACCAACAGTGTAGAAGTATTCCCTTTTTGCCACATCCTCTCCAGCAACTGTTGCTTTTTGAATTATTGACAATGGCCATCCTGACGTGTTAGGTGTTATCTCAGTGTAGTTTTAATTTGCATTTCTTTGATGACTAGTGAGACTGAGCATTTTTTCATGTATCTGTTGGCTGCGTATATGTTCTTTTGAGAAGTGTCTATTCATATCTTTTGTAATGGGACTTTTTTTTTCTTTTTGACATGTTTGAATTCCGTGTAGATCCTAGATTTTAGGCCTTTGTCAGATATACAGTTGACATATATTTTTTTGTAGTTTGTGGGCTGTCTCCCTGCTCTCTGAATGGTTTCTTTGCCTTTGCAGAAGCTTGTCAGTTAATGAGGTCCTACTTGTCTGTCTTATCTCCTATGGCATGGGAACTTGGGGTTTTGATCAGGAAGTGGTTGCCAGTTTCAATTCCATGAGGGTGTCTCCTGTATTTTCTAAGGTTCTTATAGTTAGAGGTTTTATGTTTAGGTCTTTGATCCATTTAGAGTTGATTTTTTGAATGGTGATAAGTAGGGGTCTTGTTTTAATCTTCTGCATGTGGTCAGCCAGCTTTCACAGCACCATTTAATGAATGGGTTCTCCTCTCCCCAAATGGGAGAGGAGAAATTGAAGTTTTTATTCTGGAATCTCTACCCTGTTCCATTGGTCTACATGTCCATTCTTGTACCAATACCAGGCTGTTTTGATTATTGTAGCTGTATAATAAAGCTTAAAGTCTGGGAGAGTGATGTCTCCAACTTTGTGTTTTTTGCTGAGGATTGTTTTGGCTCTTCATGGTTGTTTATATTTCCATTTGAATTCCTGTATTGTTGTTTCCAGGTCTGAGAAGAATGCAGCTGGTAATTTAATTGGTATTGTGTTAAATCTGTAGATTGCCTTGGGTAGAATGAACATCTTAACAATGTTGATTCTTCCAATCCATGAGCATGGATATTTTTTCATTTGTTTGCTTCATCTTTGATTTCTTTGAGTAGTATTTTGTAGTTTTCATTATAAAGGTCTTTGACTTCCCTGGTTAGGAAGATGACAAGGTATTTCTCTTTTTTGTGTGTGTGGTTATTGTGAATGGAATTGTGCTTTTTATTTGGGTTCTATTTGTTTATTGTTGGTGTATAGGAATGTGACTGACTTTTGCACATTTATTTTATATCCTGAGACTTTGCCAAAGTCCTTTATCAGTGCAAGGAGGTTTTTGACAGATTCTCTTGGGTTTTCAAGGTATAGAATCTTGTTGTCTGCAAAGAGGGATAACTTAACTTTCTCTTTTTTCTATTTGGATACTCTCAATTTCCTTCTCGTGTCTGATTGCTCTAGCTACGACTTCTATTACTATGTAGAACAGGAAGGGTGAGAGTGGGCATCTTTGTCTTGCTCTGGTTTTCAGGGAAAATTGCTCCAATTTCTGTCTGTTTAGCTGTATGTCGGATGTGGCTCTTACAATTTTGACATTTGTTCCATCTATGCCTAGATGATTGAGGGTTTTTATTAAGAAGGAGTGCTACATTTTATCAAATGTTTATCAAATGTTTCTTCCATGTCTAATGATATAATCATGTGGTTTTTGTTTTTACTTCTGTTGATGTATTTAATTACGTTTATGGTCTTGCAGATGTTGAACCAGTCTTGCATCCTGGGGATGAAGCCTACTTGGTCATAGAGGATGATTTTTGAGATGTGTTGTTGGATCCAATTTGCTATAACTGTCTTCAGAATTTTAGCATCTATGTTCATCAAAGATATTGACCTGTAGTTCTCTTTCTTTGTTGAATCTTTACCCGGTTTGGGTATCAATGTGATGTTAGCTTCCTAAAATGGTTTGTGGAGATTTCCATCTTTCTTGATCACCTCAGATACTTTCAATAGGATGGTATCAGCTCCTTCTTGCATGTTTTGCAGAATTCTGCTGGAAAACCATTTGACCCAGCGCTTTTTTGGTAGGCAGTTTTCTTATGACATAATCAATTTCCTGTGTTGTTATTGGTTTATTTAGGGACTTGATTTCTTCTTGTTTCAACCTGGGAAGTTTGTGTAATACAAGAAAGTCCTTCATCTCATTTAGGTTTTCAAGCCTGTTTCCATACAGTAGTACACAGTAATCTCTATAATCTTTTACATTTCTCTGGGATCAGCTGCGATTTTATCTTTTACATTTCTGATTGTGTTTATTTGGGCTTTTTCCTCTCTTTTTGGTCAGTCTAGCTAGGGGTTCATAAATCTTGTTTATCTTTTGAAAAAGTCAACTTTTGGTTTCATTGTTTTTTTAAATGATACTTTTGTTTTCCGGGTCCTGAATTTGGGCTTTTATTTTGGTGATCTGGATCCTTCTACTGAAGTCAGGGGTTTTGGTGGGCTTGCTTTTCCAGCTTTCAAAGGTGATTTGTTAGGCTGTTAACTTGTGATCTTTCCATTTTCTTCATGTATGTTTGTAGACATATATGAACTCTCCTCTTAGTACTGATTTCATGGCATCCCAGAGGTTTTGGTAAGATGTTTCTTCATTTTCATTTGTTTCCAGGTATCTTTTAATCTTTCTTTGATTCCCATGTTGACACAAGAATTATTTAGCATCATGCTGTTTAGTATCCATGTCTTTGCAGGTTTGGGGAGAACTTTGTTGGTGTTGATATATATATTTATTCCACTGTGGTCTGAGAAGGTGCATGGCAGAGTTTCAATCTTATAGAATTTGTTAATGCTTGATTTATGGCCAAGGATGTGGTTGATCTTATAGTACATTCCATGTGGTGATGAGTAGAATGTATATTCTGTGGTTGTTGGGTGGAGTGTTCTGTGGGTATCAATTAAGTTCATTTGGTCAAGTGTCACATTGAGGTTCTAGATCTCCTTGTTGACTTTTTGTCTTGATAATCTGTCTCGGATTTTTAGTGAGGTGTTTAAGTACCCAGCTATGATAGTGTTAGAGTTAATATCTTTTTTAGTTTAACTAGAAGCTGCTTTGAGAAATTTGATTCTTCTATGATGGGTGCATATATGTTTAGGATGGATACCTCTTATTAATGGATTGAACCTTTTGTCATTATGTAGTGACATTCCATATCTTTTTAAATTTTTGGTAGCTTAAGGGTTTTTTTTGTTTGATATTAAGATCATGACTCCTGTTTTCTTTTGTGTTCTGTTCAACTGAAAATTTTTTTCCCCATCCTCTTACTTTGAGTCTGTGAGATTTCTTTGATGAAATGTGTCTCTTGGAGACAATATACTGTTGCCTCATGATATTTTATCCAATTTGCCATTCTTTGTTTTTTCACTGGAGCATTTAGTTCATTCACAATCAGGTTAATTATTGAGATGTGAGAATTTATCCCTGTCATGAGGTTCTTATACTGTTTGTTGTTTTTGTTGCTATTTGTTTATTTATTTGTTTTTTGTCTTTCTTTTGATTTTTGATTGATTCATGTGTGTTTTCAATCTTTTTTCCTGCATTCTTAGAAAGGACATTGTTGTTCTTTTTTTTCCCCCTTTCTTCCTTGTTTAATACTTTCTTAAGTGTTTCTTGGAGAGTTGGGTTGCAGGCAATGTAAACTCTTAGGGATTATATGCCTGGGAAGGATTTTAAATCTCCATCACTAATAAAACTTAGCTTAACTGGGTAGGTAACTCTTGGTTGAAATTGTTTATCTTTGAGAACTTTGTAGATTGGGTCCAAGATCTCTGGGTCTGAAGTGTTTCTTGAGATAAGTCTGCGGCTATTCTAATTGGTCTTCCCTAGTAGATAGTCTGACTTTTCTCTCTTGCTGCCTTTAGGATTTTTTTCTTTTATTCCTACTTTGTGTAGGTGAATTACTATGTTTCTTGGATTGGTCTTCTCATTTGGTGTCTCTCAGGGGTCCTCTGAATCGCTTGTGTTTGAATAGTCACATCACTGATGAAATGAGGAAAATTTTCTTGGATAATTTCATGGAATGTTTGTTCCAGGGTAGTCTCTGTCTCTCTATCTGCTTCAAGGATTCCAATTAATCTTAGGTTTGGTCGCTTGAAATAATTGCTCATCTCCTGGAGGTTTTGGTCTCTTTTAAAGCTTCTTTTCTATGTTTTTAACAGTTTGGTTAGTTCCATATTTTGGTTTTCAAACTCTGAGATTCTTTCTTCTATTTGATTAATTCTGCTTTTCATACTTGCCAGTTTTTTTTATTTGTTTTTTTTTCTTTTCTTTCTTTCTTTTTTTTTTTTTTTGAGTTGGAGTCTCACTCTGTCACCCAGACTGGAGTACAGTGGCCGCTCCTGGCCACCACAGCCTCTACCTGCTGGGCTCCAGTGAGCCTTCCGCCTCAGCCTTCCAAGTAGCTGGAACTACAGGTGTGCACTACCACGCCCAGCTAGTTTTTAATTTATTGTAGAGATGAGGTCTTGCCAAGTTGCCCAGGCGGGTCTTGAACCCACAGGCTCAGGCAATCCACTCACGTCAGCCTCCCAAAGGCATGGGATTACAGACTGAGCCACCGAGCCCGGCTCATGCTTGCCAGTTTATTTATTTTGTTCACTGTATTATTTACTGCTGTTTTCTCAGTGATAAACTTCTTCATTATTTCCTCTTGTCTTTCCTCATTTCTATTTATTCTCTCTATTAATATCTTGATATCTGGGTTTGTGGTCTGAGATCAGTCATTCTGGGTGCTCTTCATTGTTTGAGTTCCAAAGTTGGTATTCTCAGTGGCTGACCTCCCATGGGTATGTGTGAGATTCAGATTCTTCATTTGGTTTTGCTTCATTTGTGAAGATTTTCCTCCTCCTGCTTTTTCTTTCTTTCTTTCTTTCTTTCTTTCTTTCTTTCTTTCTTTCTTTCTTTCTTTCTTTCTTTTCTTTCTTTCTTTCTTTTACTTCTCCTTTAATTCTGTTGTTCAGTGATAGGGTAGATAACTTTTATTTCTGTTTGCTCAATCTCCTATTCTTCCTTATGTAGAGCCTCTGGTGTTGTTTAATTCTGAAGCTGGACTGGGTTTGAAGACCTGTGCTTTTTGTAGTTTTGAGATTTAATTAAGTGGAAACTGTGATTCAGAAGCTATCTGAGATCCCAGTATCTGCTGCGAGGTGTGTGGACCCCCTGAAACACACTTCCCACTGCCTTAAAAACTGTCCATGCAGTGGGGGTATCTGTTTGCCCCTGAAAGCAAAATGAGATAAGAATAGGAAAAATAATGGGAAAAGAAAGATTAAAGGAAGGTGGAAGGAGAGAAGAAGAAGAGGGAAACAGACAGGTGAACCAAGTAACAAATAAACAGAAAATCAAACACAGTCAGAAAAAAAAGGACAAAAACATACAATCATGGAAACAAACAATCAAAAACTCCCCTGTTGTACTCTCCTTCAAAAATACTAATTCATAACAGAAAATCTAAAAAAATTAAAGTATCAGAATCATGACTGCCTCCTCCTTAGGGAGTGGCTCAGTTCTCCAGCCTCTCCCTTCTGCTTTCAGCGCAGACTGATAGGGTTGCTCTCAGTGTGGATCAGATACTCCACAGACTACTGTGGGTGTAAGATGGATCAGATCCAGACTCACCTTACTTGCTGCTGATACTATCAAGTCTCCCACTCTGATCTGATGTGTCTGTGCCTGTTCCAGCGAGGGGAAGTGGTGTCTGTCTCTCCAAGTTCAATGAGAGGATAGCCCCTGGGTCCCAAGATGGAGACTGGGCAGAGCTGGGCAGGGTAATGTAGGTCTCAACCTGGTCCTGGGATTGAGAAGATGACATCCATCAGTGTCTCATCACCAGTGTTGGAGCTTTAATCCAGATCTTCATGACCTGCCTTCTCCACAGTTCCTCCTTCTATGCCCAGTCTGCTGCTGCAGGTGATGGTGTGGGCCAGGTGCCAGTTGGTGAGGGCCAGCTGTTCTCTGCTGACTTCTCTCAAGAGAGCCCTAAAAATGGCAGACAATCCTACGCACCTGGGTCTCCAATCTCAGGGCAGTGGTGGATTGCAGTCACCTTTAGAGGAGAGCCCTAGATGCATGAACCCTAGTTTCCACTCAGATGGACTTTCATTCACCACTGACACACACCCACTCACACAGCGAGTCTTTATAGACACTCACTTTTGCAGAGACTCTCACAGTCTGACCTGTTCTGTTGCCATTTTGCCTGGTAGCCCATTTATTTCTTAAAGCTTGTAAGCTACTTTTTAATTTTTATTTTCTTGTATTATCATCTCACCTTTGAGTCTTCACTTTATTTTTGTTAATGTCATCATTAAACTCTTGCTGTATTGAATATTCTTACTAAGAAGTTTAAAGTTCCCTTGCGTTCAACATATAATCATCAATAACATGATTTTCTATATTTTTCTTGGCTTTTCTTTCTTCTGTGTTGACTTCATTTTCCAATTATGGAAAATTGATTTTCTATTGTGGGTAATTATTTCTTCCACACTAGCACCTTGTTTGACTCTTGTATGATATATTTATTTGTCCTATTTTTTGACTCTAGAATGTTTGCACAGTTGCCATGTTTTTCTATTTACTTTGGTCAGGTCTGGACAATTCTCAGATATCAAATTTTCTCTCACCATTGGTAGATATCTTCTTATTTTTGGAGTCTTTATTTTTATCTCTGTGCTAGAATTTGAGGCCTTAATATTTCTTGTCCTGCTTAATGTAGGTCGTGTTTATCTGTTCCACATATTTTCAGAGATGCTGCTATTTGTGATGTTGCCACTCAGTTATGTGGTATCCAACATTCTGATGGTCAATGCAGTGAGATACCATGGATAGTCCATATCCACTCTCAGGAAATTTGGCATATAAGTGACATTTGTCATTTATGGCTAGATACCATTGATCAGAAATGTCATAGGACTCCAACATAACACATGGGTAGCTGGGAAATAAAGGGAAATTCATAGAATGGTTGTTAACCATCACTGTCTTTTCCCTTGTGTTCAACATATAATCATCAATAACATGTTTTTCTATATTTTTCATGACTTTTCTTTCTTCTATGCTGACTTCATTTTCAGATTCACCTCTCCCAAAGAGGATTATATTCCACCAGTTTCACAGTACTGAGTCTCACAGTACTGAGAGAGTTTCTTTTTCTCTGTGTCCAGAGACAGATCTGATGGGTCTGACTTAAGTCCCATCTATATCCCTTAAATAATTACTTTGGTCTTGGGAGAACAGTGCTATGATTGGTCAAGATTGTGTAACAAATTTCTCCCAGAATTGAAGGGTAACATCAGTCACACTTGCATCACTTGAATTTCAGTGTTAAAAAAATCAAACTAGAGTGGAATGTCGCTATCAAAAAAAAAAAAGCAAGAGAGAGAAAAAAAATTCTGGGTTTCAAATAAAACAACAGTTATCCACTTCATGCAGCAAAGTCCATGATCTTTTAGCATAAAATTTAGATTAATACTTCTCTGATGGTAATGTGTAGCTCCATAGTTGATAGATCTCTTAATATTTTGCAAGTCACAAATTTCTCTGTATTCACTATGACAATAACTATTAACATATAATATTTGTAAAATACTTGATGTGTAAAAAATATACTGGCATAACATAATATAATAAGATATAATTTTTATTTAATAGTATGTGTAATTTTCATCATTATAACTGATAATTGTGACATTAATAACATAACATCTGAAATGTATTAATTTCTTACAGTGAATAATTTGTCCATTTTCTGATGATAAGTAGTATTATGGATGGGATTAAAATTTGGTTTTGTTTGACTCTAAGTTCTTGCTCTGTCTGATCATTATTACTTGAATCTCTGCTCTGATTTCACCTGTTCTTCATTCCCTCCAAAATGTCCTCTCAGTAGTCCAATTTCAAGGAAAGAAAATTCTGAGTATGAGACTCACTTTTTTCCTTGTTTTACCTTTCTTTCTTATTTTCCCTTATCATTGGGAGGTCTTAGGCATTATTCATTATTTCTTCTGTCTCAGTGTGAAAAAATAAGAATTTTTTATCAGAGGAATTGCTACTAAATTCTATTTGAAAACTATGTGTTATATTTTTTACCTAGGGAGATGCCTAATAAACATTCTGTGAAATGAAATCACAAACAATATTCCCTTTTGTAATATGAATTATAACTTAGAGGACTTGTTCATCCAAGAAACGAAATGTGAAGAGCCTAGATCCTGAAAATCCCCATATTCTACAGGATGTTAATATTTAAAAATAGTATTTTATTACTAGACTATCATTAACTTTGTAGTTAACACAAATTGTCTATTGTCTCTGTAATTGAAGCAGTTCTGTGTGGAATGCAGCTTTTGTAAAGTTGATATATTTATTTTTGAAGGATGATTTGTCAAAATTTATTCACAGAGGATCTTGCGACTCAGTGGAGTATACTTAATTTTAGTGCTGCTATTGAATCCTTTAGTTTGCTGGGAAAAAAACCTCAGACTTATAAATAACTCTTATCTCAAGTTATTTTACTTATCTATTAACACAACAAAATGTCTACTTATATTTATATACTCTTAATATATAAAAACCCAAAAAGATTGTCACACAAAAATATTTAAATAATCCCAACTGTTATGTGTTGAATTGTATCCTCCCTTAAAAAGATATATTGAAGTACTAACCTTGAGACCTCAGAATGTGGTTTTATTTGAAAACAAGTTCATTGCAGATATAATGAAGTTAAAATTAAGTCATATTGAAGTAGAGAGGAACTCCCCCCAATCCAATATGACTGGTATCTTTCTAAGAAGACTGCCATGTGAAAACAGAGACATACAGGGAGAATGCCATGTGATGAGAGAGTTTGGAGTTCTGCAGCTGAATGTCAAGGATTGTTGACAAACCACCAGAAGACAAGAAGAGGCAAGGATTCTCCTACAAATTTCAGAGGGATCATGGCCCTGCCAACATGCTGATTTTACACTTCTAGCCTTCCAAATTGTCAGACAATAAATTGCTGTTTTTTTTAAGCCACTCAGTTTGTGGTACCTGTTACGGCAGCCCTAGAAAACGAATGCACCAACCTCTCTGTATATTTTTTATTCAAGGACATCATTATTGTGTCTTAGCACCATCAGCAATTGAATGCCTAGCATTTGCACATATTAAAGTTCCTCTTAAATACCCACTCTGTTTATCAGTTACTTCTATATAGTAACACACATCTACTTTTATATGTGAGAAAAGGTTTCATTTCACATTCATTGTTCAAAGATATTCCCACTAGATATAGATTGTAGATTAATTGGTTTTTGTTTGTTTGTTGTTATTTGTTTTAGTTCTTTTAAAATGCTGCTCCACAGTTTTTTGGCTTGCATTGTTTCCAGCAGAAAATAGTATATCATTTTCATCTTTGGTCCTCGTATGTACGTGTCTTTTTCTTTGGCCACTTCTAAGATGTTTTCCGCTATAACTGGGTTTAATCAATTTGGCTGTGATATATTGTGTTGCAGCTTTCTTCATGTTTCTTTTGCTTGTAGTATGTTAAGTTTCTAAAATCTATTGGCTTATAGTTTTCATCAAATCTGGGGGAAAATGTGGCCATTATTTCAATTATTTTTTTCTCAGTCTTCTCCTTCACTCATCCTTTGAGAACTGCATGTATATTTGGGTGCTTGAAATTGCCCCATAACTCACTGATATTTTGTTCATTTTTCTAAATTGAGTAATTTTTCTGTGAAGATTTTTTGTTCCTATGCCTTCAAGTTCACTTACCTTTTATTCTCTAAAATATTATCATATCAAGTGCATTTTTTCAACTTTAACTCTTCAATTTGAGTCTCTGTAATACATTCCTTGTTACTATTTAATGTATTCAATGTTTCCTCTGTCTTCTTGAACATGCTGAAGTTATAATTATTTTACTGAATTTTTTTCCTCTACCAATTTTATCAGCTGTGTCATTTCCATGTTGATGTCTACTGACTTCATTTTCTCCTTATTATGAGTTGTCTTTTTCTGTTTTTCTGCAATCCTAATCATTTTTAGTTTAATGCCAGACAGATAAAAATGAATCTGATCTTGGATGCTAGGTATTTTTGTATTCCTATAAATAGTTTTGATCTCTATTTTAGGATATAATTATGTTACTTGTAAGATTTTGATCATTTTGGGTCTTGCTTTTAGATTTTGCTAGGCAAGAGCAGAGCAATATTTCATATAGGGTAAATTTTTCCCCACTGAGGTGACTCATTCTAACGAGTTAGAACAGGAAATATTCCTTTTCTTCTGTGAGCTCTAATCATTTTGAATATTTTCTCTATTCTGATCTTAGGCAGTTTTCTCACATTCATGTGCTTTTAAATTCTCTTATAAATACTCAAGGTAGAAATGTCACCAATCTCTGATGTTTCTGGTGTTCTCTCAGTGCACTCTCCTATCCACTACTGTGTCCTGCAAACTCTTGCTGCCTTGGATTTCTCAGATCCCCAACTCCACTTCTCCAACTTTCGGAGAACACCAGGCTGTACTTGCTTCCCCTGACTCCTGTACACATTCTGAAAACTCTCTTGGGCAATAAACTGGAGCTACTATAATACTCAACTTGTTTGCTTCCTATTATCAGGAATTACTATCCTTCATTGCCTCATATCCAATTCTTGAAATTTTTTTTTTTTGATATTTTTTTCCATTTTTTGTTTGTTTCAGTTTGGAGGGCAAATCTATCCTTGTTACTCCATTGTGTTTGAAAGTAAAGTCAGAAAATATTTTTGTTTTAAAACGTTAATTAATGTATTTTTTCCTGACATTTCTTTTTACCCTTTTTGGCTCTTAACTTCTACTCCTCATTTAAAAAGCTGCTAGATATAAAAGAACCACAGTACCCTAAATGGTCCTAGAAGATGTGAATAAGGGCTTGCTCAGCAGCAAAGAGTATGGGCTAATTATTGAAGGTCAGTGAACAATATTATGGAACTTTCAGATGGTGAAGTACAAACAGAATAACAAGGACCTGGTGGTCACACCTCATGAGACCATAGTTCCACAAAAAACCCTGGAACTTAAACGTACCTAAGGAAAGGAGAAAAATCCCTGAATTGACTGAGATTATATTTCTTTCAATACAACTGAATACATTTAAATTGTCTAACTCTCTACATATAAAACACTGTGCACCCTTAAAACAAGTGGAATATTAAGAAAGAGAAGCTGTTTATTCTGATGAGAATGAGAGAATGATAAGGTATACATTTTAAGCCATGGTGGATTAAGGTGATAATGACTTGTAAAAATGTGTACAGGTAATAAAGTCTCAGGACAATAATGTTAATTTAGGATTCACATGCAAACTCTCATGGAGGTGAAAGAGGTCCCTGAAGAAACAAGTTTAGAATAAGAAGAATGAAAACAAAAATGGTAGGAGGAAACAAAATGTGCCAGGAAGCAGAGAAAGAACATTCAAAGCAACTGGGAAACAAAGCAAGCTAAGCGTTGCAGAACAAAGAGCTTTAAGAAGTGGGTTGTCAGCAGTATTTTGGGTATAGAGGGCATGCATGTTAGGATGGAAAATTCCCAGCATGCATGCTGACACTCCTGCTTCCTGTATCCCTAGCAGCCAGGATTGAACTACAATAACATTCTTTTTAACTGGGCCCAGGCACATCCTCACCGTTCTTCTAAATTTAGTTTTCCAAGTTTACAAGACGAAACTTGTTAGCCACTTAATACTAAAGTTAGGGACTCTGACTTGTAACTTGACCTTGGAAACACAATTTCCTCTCTCCCATAGTAAGACAAATCATGCTTACACCTTGCCTGTAACTGAGACTATATGGTCCCATAATTCCAACCCATTTCTCTCTATTAAGCAACTCAAAATATCTCAATTCATAATAGTGCCTTATGTTTAGGAATTCAGTGTTTATGAAGCATGGTTGCATCTTATCATACAGATCTCAAAATAGATCTATATGATGGGATGAGCAAAAATTATAGTCATAATTAGTGGCTGTTATAACTAAGGATAACAGAGGTTAAATGGTTTCCTCAACATGAAACAATTACTAATTGGCAAAATCAAAGCAATAAACAAACAAATAAATCTATGTCTGATTCTAAGTTGTGCTCTATTTTAGTTTAATTGGTTTCATCATTGTGCAGATGAGTTATTTTTTTTCAATCTTCTGTTTTTCACCCTGAGCTCTGTAACATAGATGGTGCAGCACTATCCTGCTTACTGATGGAGGAAGACCAAATTATTCAGAGGTCCACTGTGAAAATCACTGATTACTCACTGTATATTTACTCATTGTAATTTAGTTCTTATAACAACCCTTTAAGGTAAATATTATGCTATTTTATGCAAGGGAAAACAGAAAGTTTAAATAACTTGCTCAAGTGAGGCAGTTAATTGGTGAAGTAGGAATTCTAACCATCATAGCAGGTTAAAAGAATTCAGTCAAGCCTTTCCTGAGCCTTAACCTTCTTGAAGTAAAAGCCTTCTTGCAACTATTTGTTCCTTTAGTGATCTACTCTGTAGACATTCATTTGGGCCCTCAGACCCTGATGCCTGAAATCAGAAACATGAAAGGCATATTAGAATAAATGTCTGGGCCATCTATGCAGTCATGGTCCACACACTATACTCTGCCTGAGGTCCAGACACCTGGATCACTATTGTTCCTTGACTTGCAAAGCAACCCATCACTCCTGGAAAGGTCAAAGTGGCTTTTGTTACTAATCATTAATCCTGGGACCTTAGTTATTTATGATTCTATGTGACTATATGGCTCTCAGTTAGGAGCCTGGAAAGCTTCAAACCTTTTAGCAGTCTAATCTTTGCTGGCATAAAAATGTCCTCATTTCACTGGACAATTTTGTCCCTTGAGAGTAATGCCTCGGCAAACTGACAATGTGTAGGTGGCTATCATCACCATCTGCATTTTGCCTTGTAAGGAATCTTAGAGTATCACCAGCTGTTATATATGATTTTGGGAAGCTCTGAGTCCTCAAGGAAAAACACAACATAAGGACAAAATCCTCTTTGCTATAAAGGGAATGTAAGTATATGGAACCTGGGGGTGGAGTGAAGGGCAAAGTGATTTCTGCATTTGTTACAGCTAGAATTTGCTTTAGTGTTTGTCTAAGCACTGGCAAGCCAAGAGAAATGCATACAAATTGAGAACATAAAGTCATGGAACTCACATTTGTGTTTGACTGGTGGGAAAATATTGGACATTCAAATTCTCCACCAAAGTTTCAGCAAAAGTAAACAGAATTCCCAGGGTCTGAGGTACAGCCTCAGAAAGGGACATGCACTTTTAGATACCCAATTTATTATTTAAAAAATCATGACGCATCTACGTTTGTTTAAATATAAACCTAATTCTTTCCCACCAAACTTTTTGAAAAATAGATGCCTTTGAAATACATGATGTTTGTCCTGGGGCTTTGTGTACTTCCTTGCATATCTTATACACATGCCCTTGTTTGGTTAGAATGAGGTTACACTGAGAAGCAGATGTTTGTTGGATAAAGACCTGGCTTACTTTTTCTATTTCTTAAAGAAGTTTAAGGACGTTAAACGTTGCAACCATTTTCTCTTGACAGTCCATCGCTAAAGGCTTTCAGACATCCCAAGGGCAAAGGGCCAGATTAGAGGAGACATAATAGCTCAGGTTTGTTTTATTGTAGGCTGACCCTGAAATGAGGTTTTAGCTGTTAAGAAATTTTATGCATGTGATTTATTTTACTTCTCCAGCTTGGTGACTGGCATTTAGAAAGCTTCACAATATTGCAAATGAGCACCGTCTTAGGAGCACTACAGTTTGGAAAGACAATCCCAGTGTCATCTCCATCTGGAAGTGAACCACTCTGTAGTCCTTGAGAGCACCTCCATGCCCTGGGGTCTCTTGCAGACATAATGGAGCTGATTTGAAATTGAATCAGTTCTTACAGATCTAAGGGTTTAAAATTATATCTGTATAAAGAGGTGTTTTGAACTCAACAGGGGTGTGATGGAAGATTAATTATCATTTGTTATCTTTATTATTAAATTTATATATGAGCAATTAAAGAAATACTCTATAGCTGTGTATTTAGGTGCCAGAATATGATTTAATAAAAAGAAGTTAAATCGAACATAAGTAAACAAATTTTCTTTTGATCCCTACATATTAATAAATAATGTTATAGGTTATTGATATATTTAGCAGAATATATTTCAAACTGTGCTCTATTTTGTGAATATCAATCAAAAGAAATTTAGCAATTAATCTGTACAATATTATGAGCTGAGTATGCAAAGGTGAAAGGCTGTCCTAATACTTAAGTAATTAGCAGTTCATGAAGTTAGGGAAATATTCATAGTTATATGATCTGACATAATACTCCAATGTCTCTTTAAATTATCCCAAATATTTTTTCAAATTTTCTTAGCTAGAAATAATCACCTCTCCCTTTCTCTCCAAATTCCCCATAGCCTTTTGCTTGTGAATATTATAGTACTTCCTATGCTTATCACGATCTTTAATGTAACACCCAAACTGTGGCTCCGACACTCCAAGGACTCTCTATCTTAATAATAAAAACAAAAATAACTTTCATTTATGGAACACTTTTTATATGTCAGTGTTATATTTTACTTTTCTTCAAAATATCAATAAAGTCAAATGTTTTCTTTTATTTATCTTCTAAATAACCCTGTAAGACAGGTATTAATATTGTTATTTCACAAGTGAGAATTAATAATGCTATAAAACCTGCCCAAGGTCGCAGAGTTAGAAGGTAGAAGTGGCTTCTGGGCCCTTGCACTAATCAGGACTTCATGCCAGCTTTCAACATGCGAGATTTACCTTTGGCACTTACCACAGTGCTCTGATGGATGCCGCATAACTCTTTTAGTTAAGCAGAAATAAAAGATAATACATTGAATTTAGTCATCTATATCCAGTGAGCTTCTTACACCATAAACTACAATGATCTCATTTGTCAATACAAAGATGGACCAGGAACAAAATCCTGATATCTTGCTGTCTTAGTCCTTTTGGTGTGGCTATAACAGAATATCACACTCTGAGTAATTTATAAAGAACAAAAATTAATTAGCTCATAACTCAGGAGGCTGAAAAAGTCAAGACCAAGGAATAGGCATCTGGTGGGAGCCCCCTTGCTGCATCAGCCATGGTGGAAGGACCAGAGAGGGCAAGATAGGGCAAACTTGTCCTTTAATAAAGAGTCTATTTCCATGATAATAGCATTAATTCATAAGTGCAATGTCTCCATGATCCATTAGGCCCCACCTTCTGACACTGGTGCATTGGGAGCCACGTTTTCAACATGTAAATTTTGGGGGACATATTTAACCATAGCATTTGTTTTTAATCTCTTGGAAAAAGCCTGTGCTCAGCTTTGGTCACCCTCTCTGATTTCTTTACACTTTTCAGCACCCAGATACCTTGGGATCTTTCATTCATACCTATCTTTCCTGGTGATGATTCCAGCAGTGTCTCCAGCCATCATATTCAAGCATACAATCCAGTCATGTTATTAGATTTGATGCACTGGTATGAGTAAATTTACTGAAGGAAAGGTATCTCTTGCTTCTCTCCTTTCAGGAAAGATGACAAATGAACATCTTAAAACTACAGATAATCTTACCAGATTAATTCGTTTAATCCATTCATTGATTCACTTACTCATTCTTTAGAACGTTCCTTCATTCTTTCAACAGCTAATTTTTTAGAGCTTGATGTAATTTCTACTTTCAAGAAGTTTATATTTAGTGAAGGTGACCAGTAAGTAACTAAATAATTATAATAGTGTAAATACTGACATTTGGACACAGTGATATGCTGACCAAATGCTGTGGTAATGTAGGATTTACAAAACTGGGATAGTTTCTGACAAAGTGAGATATTCGGGAACCCTAGCTGTAGGAGTATAGAGGACCCATGACTCTACTTGAAGAGGCAAAAGAATATTTCCCAGAAGAGGTAGCTTTAATGATGGAATTTCAAACTCGTCAGTTCCTTAATAGCCTGATCCAGACAATAGTGCCCATTCCATATTCTCCGGGGATCCCAGAAAAAAGGAGGTTTGTGAAGCTGAACTGGACATTCCATCCCCTTACTAAACACACACACACACACACACACACACACGCACACACCTGAGAAAGGGAGAGAATAAGAACACAGCCACAGGCAAGCAGATTTGGCCTTTCTGAATGAAACTAGGTTTTTAGAAAAGATAATCACTTTTTAAGTTCATAACAATTCATCTTATACATTTCACTCCTTTTTGTAATCAAAGCTTGAGCCATATTGCCGGGCATCTAAAGCAGAATGCTATTTGGAATTTTAAATTTGCCAGGCTCGGTGGCTCAGCCTGTAATCCCGCGCCTTTGGGAGGCTGAGGTGAGTGGATTGCCTGAGCCCGCGGGTTCGAGACCTGCCTGGGCAAACAAGACCTCATCTCTACAATAAATCAAAAAATTAGCCGGGCGTGGTAGCGTGCTCCTGTCTTTCCAGCGACGTGGAAGGCTGAGGCGGAAGGATCGCCGGACCCCAGCAGGTCGAGGCTGCGGTGGCTGGAAGTGGCCACTGCACTCCAGCCTGGGTGACAGAGTGAGACTCCAACTCAAAAAAAAAAAATTGCTAAATATTTCCCTGTGAATGTCAAAGAATGGAGAATTCTTATGATAGGAAAAGAGCAGCTGAGTATTGTAGCATCCTTCTCCTTTGCTAGGTGACACTGAGTCACTGATGATGGTTCCTGGGGTACGACTGTGTCACTGCTGAGGTTCTCACAGGTGATCCTGGCAGAATTACAGGCTATAGCTGTGGCTGAGGACAGACGCTCTCTTTCCAGAGGTAGAACTGGATCTCTGGAGGCTTGCTATGTAAGGGTGGCACAGGCTGCCAGAAAACATAATTATTTCTGTGATTATGATTATGAGTACCTTTTAATTGCTGCTGCATCATGCCAAGTATCTTGGAAGGAAAAAGTAGGACCTTATGAATAAATGATCACTCAAAAATTTAAATAGATGATTATAATATATGACTTTAGAACACTTGGTTTTACATTACTCTTGAAACTAAATGCATTTTGCAAAGTATGGTAAATTCATGCTCACTAGTAAGCAGTTTAGATGCTTGCTAGCTTGAAATACATACATGAATATCCATGTTTAAGGAAACTTGTATAAATCTGAGTAACAGAAATCAGAAAGTATTTAATTATGTAACATGGAGATGCAGGACAATAATTTCAGGAATATATTGGAAAGTATATTGAAAAGTGATCTACTTTTAATCGCTCATTTCAAAAAGAAGAAAAAAAACAAAAAATAAAACTTGAAGTTCATAGAAAACTAAGTTTGTTTGAGTCATAATTTCGATTCCCAAATCTCAGTTCCCAAAGTCATAATTTCAATTCCCAAATCTCCCCTGTATATGGTAAAATTCAAGTCTAGTG
Organism: Cephalopachus bancanus; assembly: GCA_027257055.1. NCBI lineage: Eukaryota > Metazoa > Chordata > Mammalia > Primates > Tarsiidae > Cephalopachus > Cephalopachus bancanus. The sequence goes on along the minus strand of JAPVLO010000251.1, from coordinate 2,143,103 downwards.
CAACACAGTGGAAAAGTTTTCCTATAAACCACAATTGGGATGATTGGAGGATATGATCCAACAAACATAAAGTTGTAGAAAGTCTTTTGCTGAGAGGAAAAGAAGAGGAATTTGGAAAAAATGTCACTAGCATGGAAATGTTGCTACCAGGGTCCCTGGAAGCAGACCTAACCCTCCTATCTCCTAGGCTTCACACAATGAAATTCCAATAAAAATCCCAGCTAGTTGAGAGGGAATGAAAGAACGTGCCAGTTGTTGCTCTGTTTCTGGGATCAATGTGACCCAAAAGCAATAAAGCAGTGGGTAGAGGGAGCTTTCTTGATAGATGTACCTGAAATAGTCTACAGCCTCCCATAAACTCTGTAAGGCATAGGAGGAACCTGGGACTTCATAAAATCCATGTAGGAGAACTGGAATAGTAAAGGCTGCAGAACAGAGATTGGCACACTGTGGTTTGTAGGCCAAATCCTGACATAGTCCGTTTCTTTAAGGCCCTAAGATATTATCTTCTCTTTTTTCTCCCACAATTTTTAAGGGGTATAAAAAATAAGTGAAGATGAAGAAGAAGAGGAAGGAGAAAGAAGGGGAGAAGGAGACGCAGGAGAATAAGAAACAAGAAGAAAAATATATGTGATAGAGACTATATGTGGCCTGCAAAGCATAAAATATTTACTTCCTGTCCTTTAATAGAAAAAGTTTGCCAACTCCTATTATCGAGAATAGGAACTTCATAACAGAGGTAAGTCACAATCACTGAAGACTTTAGCATCAGGAACCAAGACAGTGCCCAAAATTCAAGTGGAAGTAGAAACATCCTGGTAGATTCCATCTAAGGGACCAGAGCAGACCAACCATACCACCAGGAAAGCAAGAAGGAAGCTATGCATCAGAAACTTGCTCTCATAAATCCAAAAGGGTAAATATGTTTCATCATGAAACTAGACACAACCTCAGAAAGGAGAAGGAGGAGGGAAGACTGCTGAGCAAAGAACTAATGACTGAAAGTTTGAACTTTGAACTGAGCATCTTATGAGACTGAGTTAACTTGCAAAAGATGATCTGAGCTTAAGGCTTTTTAATTTAGGAATTTTACCATGTTTTCTGAGGTACTAAAGTGGAGCTCCAGGGAAAAATGAGAATGTTACTGACAGAAAAGATTACTTTTTATTTACATGTACCTCTGGTGTGTGTTTTGACCTCCCCTGTTGCATTAACTTTATACAAGAATTCTCTGCATTAGTCAGGTTAGGTAGGCTGTGCTGTGGTAGCTAATTAGCTAGGAAATCTCTGCAGCTTAGCACATCAAAGGTTTATTTCTCCTTCATGTTACCTGACAAAGATGGGTGGGCAGGGAACTTTGCTCCCCATAGCCTTTCAGTGACCCAGAAGAAGGAAGACACTTGCTGTGTTTCAATTGTGCTGAATGGGCTTCAGTTAGGATGAACAAATTCTGTTGTGCTGTATGGTGACTATAATTAGAAATAATATATTATGCTATTGAGAATTGTCATGCGATTAGATCTAAAATGATCTCACCACACAAAAAGTATATGAGATGATGAATGCATTAATTAACTTGATTTAAACATTCCACAATACATACATGTCAAAATATCATGTTATGTACTCTGTGTCTATGTATTATATATGTGTGTGTGTATAATATATATAATTTTATTGTCAGTTATACTTTAATAAAGCTATGAAAAAATTTAAAAATTGTACGTGCATTAGAAAACATGCTTTTTAGGTGTTTGTATGGTCTATATCTTGACATAGAAGTTGAGAATTTTAAAACAGAGTTGAAAGTTGTGGAGTCAAGGATAAATAATAAACAAAAGATAAAACAGGTCAAAATAATACAAGTTAAGAAAAAAATATAAGCTTATGGAAAAACAGAATTTGATTTTTCCAGGATTCATCTTAACTATTGGAAATATTTGATAAAGTTTTCTGAGTTTGGGAGCTAAAATATCTGTATGAGGAAATGACATTTAACTCTCTTATTCATGAAAAGTTTGTTTTCTCAAAACCATCTCAGAGGTTTAAAATGTCACATGAATGTCCTCTCATGCATTGATTATTAGAGTAAACCTGGCTGAATCTAATGACTATTTGTTTTTAATGGACATGTATTAGATGTTCAGTAATAACGTCACTATAGTTGAAATATGCACTATAGATCCTGGATGTTTTTAATACCTTGAAGTACCTGGAGTGGTTGTGGTTGCATCCACTTGGGTCTCTAACTCAGTTTCCAACAATTGAGTTCATCCTGTGAAATGAGTTGCATGACTTAATGTTTTAGGAATTGCATATCCCAAAACATTGGGGTGTTGCTCAGTCTAACTCAAGTTCTTACCAAAAGCTTTAATTAATTTCTAGTAGCCACCAAGTGGGTAACTTGGAAATGAATAACTTAGTATATCTTACCTAATGAGGATGAAAACTCTAATACTTAGAAGGCTCATCACAGAAAAGAAAAATACTGGCACTATGCCTTTTCTGCTGCATTTTTAAAATTAATAGGTATTATTTTTCCGAAGAGTTTTAGATTTACATGAACATTGAGCAGATACTTCAGAAAGTTCCCATGTACCTTTCTATAGTTTCCAATATTTATTTTGTTACTGAATAATATTCCATTTATGAATGTATTAGAGTGTGTTTATCCATTCATCTATCAAGACATCTTGGTTACATCCAGTTTGAGTGATTACAGATAAAGCTACTACAAATATTTATGTGTTGGTTTTTGTATGGACATATGTTTTCAGCAAAATTGTTTTATATACTTAGGAACACAATGGCTGGATTGTATGGTAAGACTATGTTTAGATTTGTAAGAAACTATCAAACTGTTACCCAAAGTTGCTGTATGCTGGAGACCAGCTTCAGCCGGGTTCAGGGTACCCCAAAGGTGGAGACGGTGTCGGTGATTGGGGGGAAGAAGAGAAAGAAAGAGACTGGACTCTGGTCTAGTGCAGAAGCGATGTGTGTTATTGGGAATTACAGCGGGTCTTTTTACACAAAGTCAGATGTGGGAGGGCTGTCCCCCACCCACCAGAAACCTTAATCCATGAAAACCTAATCAATGATTGCTTTTAAACCCTTTTCATATGATAATCTTAAAATCCTATAACAAAGGATAACCTAATCCGTGATTGACATATTCTATAAACCTTTTTCATCCTAAACTGATTGATTTATGACAAGTTAAACAATTCTATAGAAGCTTAAGTATTTACTTTACAAATGGAAGTGGCCCATCCCAGAATGTTTGGAATGTGACCCAGTCCAAAGTTCACAGTGGGCTACCTGCAAGTAACCCAGCCACATTCTTTTAACAAAATGGCTGTCTTCTAAAACTGTATTCTACAATTTACACCTTCAATAAATCCTAAGATCATGACCCAGAAGCCTGTGACCAATACTAAGGCTCTTCGATGTGACACGAGTTTGAATTATAAGTTGTGTGAAAGCCAAAACTGCAGTTTGTGGAAGAATGGGAGCGATGAGCTTCCAAAGTGAGCCTGTGTTCGTCTCGGTCTCAGAGTTTTTATGTTTGAGCTTATAGGAACTTAATCTGGTTAGTGCTGAGTAGAAAGTGGGAGGAAATGGGGTCAATAGCTCCCGAACGCATCCTAGTGGTCTTGGGGACAACGGCCCTTCCTGATCCCTAATGCTCAGTGGGCCTCCATGGCCGGCTCCCAACAGCTGTACCATTTTGCATCCACATAAGCAATGAAGGACAGCTCCTGTTGCTCAATAACCTTGCCAGCAGTTAGTATCGTCATTCTGTTTTTTATATTTTAGCCATTCTAATAGTCCAGTTCTAACAGAGGCATCTTAGTTTTGCTTTAATCTGCAATTTCCTAATGACAAATGATATTGAGCATCTTTTTATATGCTCAATTACCATCTGTATATCTTTTTTGGTGAGGTGTCTGTTCAGATCTTTTTCCAAGTTTTAATTGAGTGTTTATTTTCTTCTAGTTTAAAGAATTCTCTGTATATTTTGAATATGAATCCTTTATTAGACATGTGTTTTGCAAATATTTTTTCTCAGTTTCTGGCTTGTCTTTAATTTCTCTCAGCAGTGTCTTTATCATGTAGAATTTTTTAATTTTGACAAAATATGATTAATATATTTTCTTTTTTTAGGGATCATGCTTTTGATGCTGTACATAAAAACTTAAGCCCAAGGTTGCCTAGATTTTTCTCGTGTGCTTCTTCTAAAAGTTTTATAGTTTTCCATTCTATTCTCTTGCCAATACTATGCTATCTTGATTACTATAGCTTTATTCTGTGTTTTGAAATTGTGTAGTGTCAGTTCTATGATTTTGCTATTTTTCATGAGTACTGCGTTCACTACTCTAGGTCTTTTTTTCTATATATAAACTTTAAAATGAGTTTTCAATATATAATATAATAATTTGCTGGAATTTTGATTGGGAATATATTGAATCTACATATTGGATCATATTGGAAAGCATTTGTGTCTTAACAATATTGAGTCTTCAGGTCTATGAACATGAAATATTTTGGAGTATTTGAATTTTTTAAAAAAATTACATCTTCAAAGTTTTGTCATTTTACCCATACTGATTTTGTACATATTTTGTTAGATTTAAACCTCAGAATTTTATTATTTGTGCTAATGTAAGTTGTATTGTGGTTTTCATTTCCAATTCCAATAATATATTTCTTATATATTAAATCAACTGATTTTTGTATATTAGCCCTGTATCCTGTGAGCTTGGCTATACTTATTTATTAGTTTCAGGAGTACTTTTTGTTAATTCTTTAGGAATTTCTGTGTATACAATTATGTTATGTGCAAACAAAGACAGTATTATTTATTTCTTCCCAATTTGTTTATCTTTTCTTTCTTATTCTAGTCTTCTTGCATTAACCAGTACTTCTTTTACAGCGTTGAATAGTAGTAGTGAAAGGGGACACCCTTGCTTTGTTAGAGGGAAAAGATCCAGTCTCTCACTATTTAGTATGAAATTAGCTAAATTGTAGATGTCCTTTGTTAGGTTGAGGCAGTTCCATTCTATTCCTAGTTTTCTAAATTTGTTTTCTTTTTTCAGGAATGGGTTTTGGAATTCTTTCAGGTAGTTTTTCTGCATCAATTGGTATGATTGTATTCTTTCTTTCTTTCTTTTCTTAGTCTGTTGATGTTATGAATTACAAATATTGACTTTCTAATGTTGAGCTGGATTTGCATACTTGGAATAAGTTTCGTTTGGTTGCAGTGTATAATTATTTTAATATATTGTTAAATATTGTTTGCTAATATTTTGTTAAGAATTTTTGCACTTATATTCATGAAATATACTGTTTTCTTTTCTTGTAATATCTTTATGTGGTTTTGCTAGTAAAAAAAATGCTGGCCTTATAAAATAAATTAAGAAGTGTTTTGTCTGCTTTACAATTCTAGAAAGAATTATGTAGTATTGATATCATTTCTTTCTTAAAAGTTTGGTAGAATTCAGCAGTAAAACTGTGCAGACTTGGTGCTTTCTTCTTTGGAAAATTATTAATTATTACTTTAGTTTCTTTATTAGATATAGGCTTATTGAGATTATTATATCTCTTATGTAAGTTTTAGTACTCCATAACTTTCAGGAAATTTCAACTGAGCTATCAACTAGGCATAGGGTTGCTCATATCTTTTATTATTCTTTTGTTATCTGTGGGATCATTTGTGATGACCCCTGTTTCTTTTTTGATATGACTATTAGCTTGTGCAAGAGTATTATTAATTTTGTTGATCTTCTCAAGAACCAGCTTTTTTTTTACTGTGATTAGAACACAACATGATAACTGCCTTCTTAAACTTTTAAGTATACAATAACGTTGTTGACTATAGGTACAATGTTGTACAGAATATCTCTAGAGATTATTTATCTTGCTTGATTGAAATGTTATGCCTATTGATTAGCAACTTCCCATTTCTCCCCCTCCATAACTCCTGGCAAACTACAATTCTTTTCTTTGCTTCTATGAATTTGACAATTTTAGATATCTCAGATAAATAGAATTGGGCAGTATTTGTCTTTCTGTGACGGATTTATTTAATTTATCATAATATCCTTGAAGTTAATTCATATTGTCACATATTGCAGAATTCTCTTCTGTTGTAAAGGCGAAATATAATTTCATTATATGTATATACCACATTTTCTTTGTCCATTAAACTATCTATGGGCATTTAGGTTTTTTCTACCTTTGACTATTGTAAATAATGTTACAATAAATATAGTACTAATATCTCTTTGCAATCATTATTTTAATTATTTTGGATAAATGTCCAGAAGTGGGATTGCTGGATCATATGGTAGTTCTATTTTTAACTTTTTGAAAAATATTCATACTGTTTTCTATAGAGGCTGCAGCATGTTGTGTTTCCATCACTAATGTGCAAGGGTTCCAATTTCTTCACATTTTCACTAACACTTGTTGTATTGTTTTTATAATAGCCATCCTAACAGGTATGAGGTGGCATCTCATTTTGTTTTTAATTTGCATTTCCCTAGTGATCAGTGATATTGAATGTCTTTTTATATAACTATTGGCCATTTGTATGTCTTCTTTGAAAAAAATGTCTACTTAAGTTCTCAGTCCATTATCAAAAAGTTGGGTTATCAACTATGTTGTTTGGTTTTACTATTGTGTTAGGGGTTCTTATACATTTTGGAGATTAATCCTCCATCTTGTACATAGTTTGCAAATATTTTCTCACATTCCATAAGTTGCCTTTTACTCTGTTGATTGTTTCTTTTTGCTGTACAGATTTTTGGTTTGATGTAGTTTCACTTACTTGTTTTTATTTATCTTTGCTTTTGGTTTCATATTTGTTAAATCATTACCAAGACCAATATCATAAACTTTTTCTCTGTTTTCTTCTAGGCATGTTATGGTTCTGAATTTTACATTTAAGTCTTTAGTTCATTATGAGTTGATTTCTGTATGCAGTATGAGATAAGGGACTAATTTTATTTTTCTGCTTGTGACCATCCAGTTTTTTCTACATCATTTATTGAAGAGACTGTCCCCTTCCCATTGCATTTATGTATTTTAACACCTTTGTTGAAGATAAGTTTACTGCATATATGTGGATTCATTTGGGGTTTTCTATTCCATTCCATTGGTCTATGTGCCTGTAGTATACTGTTTTGATTACTGTGGAACTGTAACATAGTACAATACATTATAGTATGCAATATTAAAATATTATGCCTTATTATATTGAAGTACATTTTTATGTCTAATTTACTGAGAGTTGTTATCTTAAGTAATGTAGAATTCTGTAAAATGTTCTTTCTACATCTGTTGAGATAATTATATGACTTTTATCATTCATTCTGTTAATATGGTGTATCAAGTTTATTCATTTACATCTATTAAAACATCCTTGCATTCCAGGATTAAATCTCACTTAGTTTTGATGTATGATCTTTTTTATGTGCTGTTGGATTCAGTTTGCTAGTATTTTGGTGAGAATTTTTGCACCTATGGTCAACAGGGATATTACCCTGTAATTTTCTTTTCTTGTAGTGCCTTTATCTAGCTTTGGTATTTGGGCAATGCTGATATAAGAATTCATTTTAATGAATTTGGAAGTGTCCCCTCCTGTTCAATATATATATATTTTTTTTTAGTTGGAGTCTTATTCTGTCTCCCAGACTGGAGTGCAGTGGCCGCTCCTGGTCACCTGTTCAATATTTTTTAAAGAGTTTGAGAAGAGCTGATATTCATTCCTTTTTCAATTTTTGGTAAAATTAATGTGTGAAGTTATTTGGTTCTGAGCTTTTATTTGTTGAGATGTTTTTGAATATTGCTCTCATCTCCTTTCTCATTATTATTATGTTAGATAACCTATTTCTTTATGATTCAGTCTTCAAATGCTGTGTGTTTTTAGGAATGAATCAATTTATTCTAGGCTAATTTGTTGGTATGCAATTGTTCATAGTGGCTTCTTATGATTATTTATATGTCTGTGGTTTCCATTAGTGTTTCTTTTTCATTAACATTTTATTTGAGTTGCAACTAGTTTTTAAATGCAACAGTAAAAAGTAATATTTGTAACAAAAATGTTTATGTTGTCAACCTAAATAACAGAGCAAGAGGCTTTTTAAGAAAACAAGATATTTATTCAGAAATAAGCAATACAATTGTGATGCATGTGTAAATATTAAGGGAGGTAAAGTAAAGCAATAGTTTTAAAGAAAAAATGGGAGAAGACTATTACATAAGTTGTCTGAAACAATTGTCCTTGACCACAAGAATCAATAATATTCATGGTATCTGTTAAAGGTTGGACAGGCAATTGCTAGAAAAATGTCTTCACAGCAGTATTTTTTTGTGTGTAAGGTTGCTATTGCCTTGGTGGTTTTTAGAGAATCTTTTGTGATATTTCTTGTTACCAGGCATCCTGCATAAGAATCCTTTTTGCATGGCCATTCCTGGTTCTATTTCTCAGGGTTTGACTCAAGTGACTGCATTCTAACTCTGACAATGCTTACAATATCTTGAACTTCATAAAAATTTAGACTTCTAAGAAAATGAAAAGATAATCCACAAACAAGGAGAAAATATTTGCAAATGACATTATCTGACAAAGGGTATAAGTTCAGAATACATAAATAACTAATCATTTAATTATCAAAAACAATTGAACCAATTTTTAAAATGATAAACGGTCAGATCATACAGTTTATAACAAATATTATGTAAAGAGACCAAATACTGTTGCTTGGTATCCATGAAAAAGAAGAAAAAACTGAAAACACTCTAGAACAGGCCTTTCAAGGGGTAATTTAGGAAAATTTCTGCTATCTCTACAGCAAGGCAGCCATGTGTGTATGCAAGAGATCCAAGGAACTACATGAGAAGATATTATTTCCTAGACACATAATATTTTGTTTCCATAAGATAAGCATGAAAGAAAAATATCCTAAAGGCAGGTAGAGAGAAGGGACATACTACCTACCAAGGAAGATGCATCAGAATTACAGCAGACTTCTCAGCAGAAACCCCACAATCCATAAGGGACAGGGGTCTCATCTTTAGCATTCATCCACCAAGAATTTTCTACCCTGCTAAGTTAAACTTCATTAATGAAGGAAAATTAAAATCTTTCCCAGACATCCAATCCCTAAGAGAATATACTACCTCCATACTGGCCATTTAGTAGATCCTTGGGAAAGTTCTAAGTGCAGAAATGAAAGAACAGTTCCATCCATCTCAAAAGCACAGGCAAGAACAGACTTAACAGACCATACAAATCAACCACAAAACCTAAAAAGCAAAGCAACCTCTTAATAGCAATATGACAAGAATAAACCCCAACATATCAATGATTAACTTTAAAGTAAATGGACTGAACATGTCTGAAGAGGCATGGAGTGGAAAATTGGATAAAGAAATATGATAAATCCTTCTGCTGCCTTCAGGAAATCCATCTCATTGCAAATGACAATGACAGGCTCAAGGTAAAGGGCTAGAGAAAGATATTCCAGGAAAATGGAAAATGACAAAGAGTAGGAGTAGCTACTCATATCAGACAACATAAATTTTAAACTTATAAAAGTTAAAAAGGACACCAGGGACAGACACTACCTAATGATAAAGGGTTCAGTCTGCCAGCAAGAAATAGCCATCTTGAATACATATGTACCCAACATAGGGGTACTCAAATTTATAAAACAATTGCCAATTAAATTAAGAGAGGACTTAGACAGCCATACAATTATAGTCAGAGATTTTAATATCCCACTAATGGCCTTAGACAGATCACTGAAGCAAAAAAAAAACCTAACAAGGAAATTTGGAACCTTAACTCAACACTTGACCAATTGGACCTAGTAGACATCTACAGAACCCTTCACCCAACAACCACAATATGCTCTCTTCTTATCAGCATCTAGAACATAGTCCAAGAATGACCACATACTCAAGTGTAAATTAAGCATGAACAAATTTCAAAAGGTCAGAACATACCAAACATCTTCTCAAGCCAGTAGAATGAAAATAAATATCATCACCAACAGGAACTCCCCCAAACATATAAAACATGGAAATTAAACAACATGCTTCTGAATAACTTTGGGGTTAAAACAGAAATCAAGGCAGAAATAAAATGATTCTTAGAAACAAATGAAAACAAAGTCATAACACACTCTGGGTTACCATAAAAGTGTGTTGAGAGGGAAATTTATAACATTACATTGTATATATCAAGAAAATAGAGGGGTTTCAATTAAACAGTCCAAAGTCATACCATCTAAAGGAGTTGGAAAGTCAAAAGCAATTCAGTCCTAGAATTAGAAGAAAAACTGAAAATATTAAAGTAAAGTCACAGTTGAATGAAATAGAACCCCCCCAAATCATACAAAAGATCAACAAGGAAAAAATCTAGTTATTTGAAAGGGAAAATAAGATTGACATACCCTTGGTATGATTGACCAGAAAGAAAGAAAAAAGAAAAGAAAAGGTTTGAATAAACACAATTAGAAGTGAAAAAGGTAATGTCACAACAGACCCTGAAGAAATTTAAAAGATTATCAGAGATAATCACACAGAGATAATCTGCATGCAAATAAGCTAGAAAATCTAGAGAAAATTGAGAAATTCCTGGCATCACATAACCACCCAAGACCAAAACAGGAAGAAATTGAAACCATAAAAATAGCAATAATAATTCAAGAAATTGACTCAGTAATAAAAATAGCCTCCTGCCAAAAAAAAAAAAAAACAAAAAAAAGGGTTTTTCAGCTGAATTCTACAAGACACACAAGGAAGAGCTGATACCAATCCTATTGCAAGTATACAAGCAGTTATGTAGTATGTAAATCAATAAACATAATCTATCACATAAACAGGTGTGAAACCAAAAACCTTATGATTATCTCATTAGATGCAGAAAAAGCATGCAATAAAATCCAACATCCCTTTTTGATTATGTCACACTTGCTAATGTTCCATTTGCCTAAAGAAAATCATACAGCCAAAGATAAGTCATTGGGGAAAAGACTACACAAAGGCATAAGTATCTAGAATAGGAGGCTACCGCACTACAAGAATGACTAACAGTAAAAATAATGATCTGCTAAATATTGGTAAGGATGTGAATGTAATACCCCAGTGACCTATCACAGAAACAAAGAACTGAGTACCTCATATTCTCACTCATAAGCGGACCTTGAACAATTATCATAATACTTATGAAGGAGATTGGCAGTAGTGGGAAACTGCTGGGGGAGGGAGCAGGGGGACATACTTCATCAATAAGGGACCTGATCTCAAACCAGGTGATGTGGGGATCAGAGTGATGCCTAAACTTTACCTGTACAATGACCATTTGTATACCTAACCCCGAATTGTACTTTACATCTTTAAAGTTTTTAAAAAAAGATGTGGAGCTACCAAAATTTTCATAAATTGCTGGTAAGAGTTTGAATTGGTATAATCATATTACAAATTGATGTAGCCATATTGGAAAATTTTGACTGTATCCACTAATGCTAAATATACACATATCCTATGATTTAGTAATTCTACTCCCAGGAGAAGTGAGTAATTATTTCACAAAATGAATCATATGAGAATGTTCTTAGCTTAATTCGTGAAATTCAAAAACTGGAAATAATTCAAATGTATATTAAAAAGATAATAAATAAATAAATTATGGAATTGTCAAACAGTGGAGTAATACACAACAATGAAAAGAACAAAACTTTGCTTCAGCCTAAATAAATCTCACAGACATAATGTTGAACAAAAGAAGCCAGATACAAAAGAGTATATATTGTATGATTCCATTTATAGGAACTGCCCCAGTTTTAGCAATGAAAAGTCCACATCCTGGAAGTCCTTAGTTCCCAGAAAACCACAAAACTAGTTATGCTACATTCATGTAAAGTTTAAGAATAAGCACAATTATTCTATGTTTATAGAAGTCAGAGGCTACCTCTGCAGTGTATTTTGAATAAAAAATGGCAAGAAGAAACTTCCCACATGAAATATTATAATTCTTGAACTAGATATAGCTAGATGCAGACAAATTTAGATAACATTCTAACTCTTGAACATGATGGCTACATGAGTATATATACATGTAGGAATTCATTAGATGTACATGTAAGATTAGTGCAGTGTATATACTTTACTATGTGAACATTATATCTCAATAGTCACAAAGAAAGAAATAATAGACACTGGGGACATCAATAACGAAAGAGGTTATCGTCCAGAAACTACCTACTGGGCACAATGTTCACTATCTTGGGAAGGGGCCTGAAACTCAATCCCCACCATTACACAATATGTCCATGTAATTTATATGCATGTGTAGCCCCTGAATCTAAAATAGAATTTTTTAAAAAAATCTTAAAAACCCACAAAACCAAAATACTACTTCTTAAAACAGTCCAAGGTTAGCTTTCTCACATGTAAAGTGAGGATAATGGTCATTACCTCCCTTAGCTGTTGTGAGATTAAATCAAATAATATTTATGAAGTGCCTAGTATATCATTAGTAGTCCACTAATATCGGGTCACATCTCTGTAAATTTGAGGAAAAATTCTTTTTTTGAAGGAGAATCTTCTGTTTCTGGAATTTCACTCCAGAGAACTTTTCATGCTTGAGTCATGCATTAGCTTGTGACAAGTTATTTTCTTTAACTCTCCCTTTTGGCAGTCACTACCTGTGATGAAACACAAAGCAGGAAAATACATCCCAGCAGCTAAGAATAATAGCAAGCAATCTTTTGAACTATTTGGCTTGAGGAAAGGATAAAAAGTTATTGAGTCGTGAGCACAGTTCACCACGTCACAGTGTATTTTCCACTGTTTTCTCTGCCTCCTCTGAAATATTTTCAGAAAACTTGCTGAATAGTAGCTGATTGGTGTGAATGCCTCTGCAACTATTCTCTTGCTGAAAGCAACTCAGTGGATCCTCTTTGGCATATGGAAGACAGCAGAATTTCAATTTCCCTTCTTTTAGGTCACTTACAGTTTATAGCATAGCTCTCAGAGGGAATGTCTGTGAGGGACACATCTTCTGGCACCACTAAGAATAAAGCTGATTCTAAGCACTGCAACACATCTTTGTGCTTGCAAGTTCAGATCTGTGCAGACCCACTTCATCCACTTGCTTTTGGGCCCTTATGGAATTAAATGTTCAGATTACTCTTAAGTTGATTCCCTGAGCAACCAGAAAGTCTATAGTGCTTGACCAGGAATTCTTGAGCCTTTTGGAGGCAGTTTGACAGAAGTGCTCATGTCTGTCATCTTGTGTAATAAAATATTCTATTTGGTTCTTTGTCTCCCTTTACATAATTTTTGGGGAAAATTCACCTAGAAGCAGATATATAGAAGCATATTCTTTAACTGCAGACTCATCTGAATAGCATTTTGTGAAAATTAGATTTATCTAGAAGAAATTTGTATTTAAGTACTATGTTCCTGTATAGTATAATGAGGTCCATTACAATTCTTATGAAAAATGTTAACTTAGAGTTTAAAACCAGGGTTTGAATCTAGCTCTACTCTGTAAAGCTGTGCAACCTTAAACAAGTTACCTAACTTCTCTGAACTTGGAAATTGGGAATAATAAATGATACTGACCTCTCAAGATTTTTATAAAGAATTCATAAAATCATGCATCTGAAAGTAGCTGGTTCAACATTTTTCAATAATAAGTGCTCATACATGCAAGGTTTATGCCTTTTATTTTCATTCAAATAGATTCTCAAGGCTCAGGGAGTCCTCCTGGAGGCCAGAAAGTGAGAACAGAGATCAGAATGATAATAGCCTCATCTCTTCCACACAAATAAGTTGAGGTACATTTAAAGGTCTTCAGCCTATGCTAATGTTTTACCTCCCTTCTGTGTTTTGATTTTAATTCAGTGCTGTGCTATTGGGAGCACTGTACATTGAGTACAAGATAAGCCCTTGAGAAATGTTAAATAGCAAAGCCATTAGGTGTCTCAAGAAATTAGTTAATGCTTGCTTGTTTCTGGGAAAAAATATATTTATATATATTTTTATAAATTATAAATATATAAGTAATGTTATATATTTATAATATCTAAAATATGTAATATTTATAATATATAGTACTTATATATATTTTATATATATATAACTTATACATATATCTCCAGGTTTTTGAAAGGAAGGAACTGAACCTTACAAAATATTGAAGATTTTAAGTCTTGGGCTTTTTTTTCCTCTTTTCTTTTGCCTCTGTATCCATATGTCTCAAAAAGAAATTCTACACAGATTACAAGAATCAGCCCAGAGCAAGAATGGCTCATACATTATGTTGAAAATATTTCTAATTTATTTCATAAAAGGACTTAGCCACATGTTTCATGGTTTGTTAATAGTTTGAATTCCATTTGCGGCCTTTAGCCTATTGATTTGGTGTTGGAAATGATATAAAATTTAGCTTTATTGCAAAACGTTGCTTGAATTTAAATCATATTGGGGTATTTATGGCCTCTGTCAACTTACTTTTGCAGGACACTCACTAGTAGAATGTCTCTAGTGGTCAGCATAATTGTTCAGCTCTCTCCCTCTCCGGAGTTGGGAGGAAAGTAGATAGTTCATAGCTTAGAAGTAGACTTACTGATGTGGTTTCAGGAAGTCACAATAGCCAAGTCCTCCCCTCTGTGTCCTTCACAACATCTGGCATTCTATAATAGAAACCATATTCCTAGCCAGGCTCGATGGCTCAACCTGTAATCCCGCGCCTTGGGAGGCTGAGGTGAGTGAATTGCCTGAGCCCGTGGGTTCGAGACCCGCCTGGGCAACTTGGTGAGACCTCATGTCTACAATAAGTCAAAAAACTAGCTGCGTGCCTGTAGTTCCAGCTACTTGGAAGGCTGAGGTGGAAGGATTGCTGGAGCCCAGCAGGTCAAGGCTGTGGTGGCCGAGAGCGGCCACTGCACTCCAGTCTGGGCGACAGAGTGAGACTACAACTCAAAAAAAAAAAGGAAAACATATTCCTTCAATAGGATATTATTTTTTTTTGGTTAAAAAAAGCAAATTAGTTTCATTGACAATTCTCTTCTACTCCTGGATCCTGGCAAGCCCTTCTGTTTAGTGATGTTTAATGTCAGGAGAACAATCTGACTATTCACCACTTCAGGATATATATCTGGCTTTCAGATATACTCCTGGATCCTGGCAAGCCCTTCTGTTTAGTGATGTTTAATGTCAGGAGAACAATCTGAGATAATACTGTCAATACCACACTGAAAACCCAGTAAGTATCTCTCAAGGAGACTGAGCAACCTGCCTTCTTCCAGTCCGGGCTTCTGAATAGCTTGGCTTTCTTTTCAAGCAAGCGTTTCAAACTTTACCCAGTAGTTCTTTCTCTGGCCCCCAAAGGAGTGAATCTTGCTATATATTGGTCATGTCTCTCTCTTTCATGACTTGGTTAGGAGCACAAACCTGGCCAAAATCTTACACTAGGCCTTTGCCCAAGGAATGTCCCTGACTTCATTTACTGTTTTTGCTTTTGTATTTCTCCTCATGATAGGATCATTGATAGAAACACAATCTCTATGTCTATGAGTCAGATTTCCTTTACTCTCACGTGAGTACAATGATGGAAACTATTCCCTGTCCCTGCCTGTTTTATTTTTTTGATTGCTCTCTGTCCTTCCTAGTGCTTTTATTACCTGCATAGTTTCACTGGAATTTACTCACTTCTTTCAGTTTCCTCCAGTGCTTTGCCCCTTCTCCTATGCAATAGAGTTCCTATGGTTGATACTTTTCACTGTACTCCAGTAACCTGTAACTTTAAGGCTATTACTAGTCAATGTAAATGTAACTAGAGATTATATTTGTTTACATGTAAATGTGCAAATGCAAATTCAAATGGAGATCTGGGAGCAGAATTGGCATTATCATCACCTTCTTAGGACATTAAGGATTGGTCAAATCTAGTGTTAGGGCTTCAGGAACTGGAGCTAGAATGGGAATTATGATTTCAGACAAAAGCTGAAGAATGAACATATTGGAAAAGCAATTAGGAGTCTAGAAGTGGGGTCCTGAAACTCTAGAGGCTCCATCCAACAAAAACTTCTCCATAACCTTCTGTATTGTTCAATACAAAGGTACTGACTGGGTTTTCAGTGTGGGTATTGACAGTATTATCTCAGATTGTTCTCCTGACATTAAACACTCCATAACGTTCTGTATTGTTCAGTACAGTATGAAAACACTCCACAACATTCTGTATTGTTAAATACAGTAGTTTCTATCCACATATGGCCATGAGCACTTGAAATGTGACTAGTGTAATTGAAAAACCGAATGTTAAATTTTATTTGTTTTAATTAATTTTAATTGAAATAGCCACAAATGGGTAGTGGCTATTATATTGGATAGCTTAGAGGGAAATAGACAAATTTCAAGGGGAGGAGGTGGAAGAGACAATGCTGAAAGCCAGATATATATCCTGAAGTGGTGAAACAAGAGGCTATTATACTCAAAGACAAACTAGGCAGCAGTAAAAGAGAATGGGGGAAGATCACTACTAGAATTTTTCTAAAACACTAGCCTTTGCTACTTGTTTGATGGATAGGTTGAATTGTGCTCAGAATTTTTGTAGAGAAACCCTGAACCAAAGACATCTAGATAAGTCTTTTGGACTCCAACATTCTTCCTTAAGAGATGTTCTCGGACAGGTGATTCAAAGCTCAACCATCATGAAGATCAATGCTAAAACTTTAACTTTTGCAAATCAGCTCTATGACTTTGATTTCAATTATTTTTTTTCAGTTTAAAAGAGTTTTACTTACATATTTGACATTTTAAAAATAATCTTATTTCTTATTGAAAAATATTCTTCAGCCTTGTTTGGAGATCTCTGAGCACTCATTTTAGATAAAGCATCTAAGAACAGTTTTAACAAAATGAGTTCAGGGATAGGGTCAGATAGGATCTCAGTCAAAGGCAGGCCTGGAAATTGGCAGCTTATATTTTTAGATTATAGAAGCTTCTAGGAGAGTAGCAGTCTTTATCACCCTGTACATTAGCATAAAACAGAATCTACTCAACATTATTTAAGTAGAAAAAAATTTTATTATCTATGCATTTAACAAACACATGTCCAGCATCATTCTGGAAGATGAAAATAGAGGAGTCACAAAACACATGTATCTCCTGTCTTTAGAAAGGAGACCAGAGATGATTAATAGATAAGTGATTAAATAAATACACACAATATGTTGGATATTGATTAACACAAAAGAAAAGGCCAAAGCAGTACAAAAAAATAGTGAGTACTAGACCATAGGGTGAGTATTGCTATTTTACATTGAGTGTTTAGGGAAAGCATTATAAGACAATATACTATCCCAGACTAGAAGGAAGTGAGTGTATTAGCTATGGCACATTGGAGAAAGACCCTTCAGACCAAGGAAACATCAAGTGCAAAGATCCTGAAGTGAGATCATGAATGTCATATTTAAGGAATAGTGCAGAATGATCTGGGAAAGAACTGACAGAAGCTCTGGGGGAAAATGGTAGGGTTTATAGTCAGAAAGACAATGGACAAGATCATGTCAGGCCACTAAAACTACTATAAAAACTTTTACTTTGATACTGTAAAGTACTATTTAAAGCCATGAAATTTGAAACCATCACCAGGGAAAGTTTGGGGCACTCCACACATTTACACATCTGAAAGGCAAGGAATAATTCATAAAACAGAATATGAAAAAGGAATCAATCAGCTAAGAGGAGAAGAGAGAGTGATGTGCCTACAGCCAAGTGAGGAATGTTTCAAAAGGAGGAAGTTTTCAGCATAAGAGCTGTTGATAGATCCAGTAACATGAGGGATATGAACTACTGTTGGATCTTGCAAGGTCAAAATCTTGATGATTGATAGAGTAGTTTGGAGTGATTGATAGAGTAGTTTGGGGATAGGAGAGAATAACAGCATGCTTGAAGTGAGCTGAAGTGATAATGGAAGGAGACAATGAATTAGAAGGCTCTTCTAAAGAGTTTTTCTCTGAAAGAAAAGACAATGGTCATGTGAGGCCATAGGACTAAAGATGGACTTGTAAAGATGGAATAAATTGTATTATATTTATGTGCCAATGGAAATGATACAGCAGAGAGAAAAAATGATAATGTGAGAAAGTGAGGGTAACTGCTGGAGAAGATACTCTAGATGAGGTGAGAGAAGGTGAGATGAGGTGCACAGTTGGGGGAGCTGGCCTTAGGAGCAGGGACTAGTACCAGTACTAATAGAACAGAAAGTAAGCATGGAAGTATAGATGCAGATGGATAGGTAGAGACTAGAATAGTAGAGTGTGGTATTTTTTCTACTTATATTTTCTCAGTGAAACAGAAAGCAAGGTTATCAATTGGTGAAGAGGATATATCAGATATTTAAGAAGAGAAAAAAGATGTGAGCAAGATGTTCAGAAGAATGAATGAGTAAAAGGACTCAGGGAAAATAGGAGGATGTCTGAGTAGCCAGTGGGCCCACTGAAATGAGTGATCAAAAATTTAAAGTTCGCATGGTCCTCTGTCCTTCTCCAATCATGCTCACCTGCTCAAGCTAATTTTCCAGCTAAACTGCATTCTTCCAGGAGAATAAAATAAAGAGAGAAACAAAGAGGAGAATATTCAGGGTGTGTGCAAGGAGATTATTACAATGACAGGCTGAAAGTATTAACCGGGTAAGTAGAAAAATGAAGATATGACGGAGTGAGAAACAGTGAAAGGTGATAGAATAAATGATAAAGGACTCGAGTAAGGTCAAAATATTTGGGACAGGGGACAGGGTCTTAAAAGAGTGAACCAGAAAGATAGAATGTGGTTGTTGGAGAGCAGATGTTTAAAATGAAATATTGGAGAGTGTGCAGTAATTGGTAAAGAAAATGTCTAAGACATAATAACAAAAGTGGTTGGCTGAGACTGGGTGGAATATAAGATCATTGGAAGAGGTTGAGAAACTCGGAACATGGCAACAGGACAATTGTTCACTCATGTATTAAAACAATCAGGAGTTACTCTGGAGAGTGTGATGGCTTGAAATCTTTGTAATATGAGGGAGAATGATCTGACAATCTACTAATGGCACAAGCAGCAAAACTGGGTTGGAGTAAGAGAAAACAGAGGGACCATAGTTTAGAAACATTCATGAGGAATAAGCAGGATATTTACACTATTCATGTCTCAAAGTTGCAACAGTGTGAGAAAGAGCTACAGAGGATGCAATGCTCAGGGAAAATCCCATTTTCAATAAAAGCAAGAAGACACAGAGGTTATATAGACAATCGTATTGAAGATATAGGCTATTTTGCTGATTATGGACTCTGAATTCCAGAAACCTCCCTAGAAGTATTTCAGAAATTGGTAAAAGTGAGATAAGGTCAAAAAAGAGGTCAAATCACCAGTGTGGCTCAGCAATTTAGGAAGCAGAGATAAGAGGATTGCCTGAGCCCAGGGGTTCATGACCAGCCTGGACAACATGATGAGACCTCGTCTCTATATAAATCAAAAAATTAACTGGGCAAGGGTGGCACACACCTGTAGCTCCTGCTACTTGGAAGTCTGAGGCCAGAGAATCACCTGAGTGCAACAGATAGAAACTATGGTGGCTGTGAGCATGCCACTTCACTCTAGTCTGGGCAGAAAAAAAGAAAAGAAAAAAAGAGGGCAAATCTTAGGGATATTACTACTATCTGGGTAACCTATGAGAACCAGGCTTTTAGTGTTGATTAATTTTAACAGGAAGATAGTACATAATACGACTATTTAGGATATTAAATAGAAACTTGGGGGGGCAAAGAATTAAGCTCAAACTCATAGATGCTGCACCAGGAAATACTCCTCTATCTTCTGTGCTCCAATGCCCACCCAAGGTGCTGGAGGTTGGATATCAGTGGCTCCAATGCTGCCACCTGTAAAGGATGGGAGTAGGCATGTCATGACTTCACTTGAGGTTGGATCTTTAAGTTCAGAGCAGGTGTTATCTCAGTGAAAATGAAGGAAAGGAGAAAAGGACATTTCTAAGAGTATTGAGCATTGCAGTATGACTGGTGTCCTGTCAGGAAGAGTGTGTCTATGAAGTGAGGCTGGTGGAGAATATGGCAGAAAGTAAGGTTAGAGGAGACGGAAGCCTCCTTTAAAAAGACAGATGCCCCAACCACCCACTCATCCAAAGATGAAGCCATGTTTCTTTATATAACTCATTTCCAGCTTGGTATCACAAGAAATCAGTGGATGTATACAGTCAGGGTTTCATGCCCATCTTCTAGTAGAAAGGGAGAATGATTTTGGGTGTTCTTCTTGAAAAGAAAATCCTAACATAGAAAAGGAATTTAAAAATAGCATAGTGAACTTAACAATGGCAAATGTCCACTACAGAATCCAAAAGCAAGTCATGGTTTCTAGGACTCTGGTTATGAATAAAGTGCTTTACTATTATTAACAATTTAATCAATCTCATTACAAATATTTGTTTGAGCATTTGCTCTGTACCAAACACCACACTGAATACCAAGAATATAAAGACCAGTAAGATGCAGTTTTATCTTAAAGAAACTCTCAACAAGTTGGGAGACAAACAAAACAAACAAATATTTATGCAGAGTAAAGTGTGCTTTTTTATTTTTAGATTCAAGGCATACATGTGCTGGTTTGTTAAATGGGTATATTGCACGATGGTGAGATTTTGGCTTCTAGTGAACTCATCAACCAAATAGTGAGAATGGTATCCAATGGGTCGTTTTTCAGCCATTGGACCACCTCCCCTTCTCCCTTTAAGAGTTCTCAGTGTCTGTTGTTCCTGTCTTTATGACCATATGTATCCAGTGTTTAGCTCCTCCTTATAGTGCGGTATTTGTTTTTCTGTTTTTGTGTTAGTTCTCTTAGAATAATGGCCATTTAAAAAGGGATTTACAAGAATCAAAGTGGAGACAAATAACCGACTGGGCTTAGTTGTGATGGGAATAGGTAGGTCATGACTTCACTTGAGGTTGGATCTTTAAGTTCAGAGCAAGAGTCATCTCAGTGGAATTGAAGGAAAGGAGAAAAGGACATTTCTAAGAGAACTATATTGAGTATTGCAGTGTGACTCAATATAGTTCTCTTGGAAAAGTATTGCAGTCTCCTGTCAGGGAGAGTGTGTCTATGAGGTGGGGATGGTGGAGAACATGGCAGAGGGTGAGGTTAGAGGAGACTGAAGCCTCAAAGGTAAATGCACACCTTTAAGAAATTTTCTTTTTTTGTATCCTGCAGGTAAGAGATTGTCAAAGTACTTTTGTTTGTCTGTTGGCTTTATATTTCAGAATTTCTTTATTCAAATAGTATTATTCATCTACTGATAAAATAGAGCTTCTATGGCTAAATTAAGAGAGGAGAGAGTACAAATTCCCACGCTTTTTCCTCTTGTCAGTCCATGAGGCACCTGTATGAACTCTTGTGGTTTGAACTGCACTGACAGAGGGTTACTGAAGGACACCAACTGGTAATGTCATGATTATTTCATGCTTTAGGAAGATCACTTTGATCATGGAAGAGGAATTAAAATTGGGAGAAGCTGGGGAAAAGGGGAAAAGTTGGAAGTTCATTACAGAATATATGAACTTACTACTGACAGGACAATAAAAACATGCAGGGACTGGGACAGCAGGGATGGAGGTGGGGCAAACTGAAATTAGGCTATTGTGATACTAGAATTTAGGGAGAAGAAGAGTAAAGGTTTTGTATTCACAAGTACTCTATAACATTTCTAGTGGTAGTAGTAGACCACTCAGAATGTGAGGAGAAAGCACAAATTTAGGGAAAATCAGTTAGATAACAAGTTAGCTTTTGCAGAACTTGAGTTTGTGGTACAGGAGAGATATTTAGGTAAAAGTATTCAAAATATAGGGAAAAGTTTGCCTGAAGTCAAGGAGAGAAGTGGTGCTAAAAATATAGATGTGGGGGTATGGGTAGCTGCTACCATGGATATATAGACAGGCTGCTTAGGAAAACATGCAGAAGGCGAGAAAGGTGACAAGGACAGAACTCTAGTGCATACAACATTTTAAGAGAGTCAGACAGAGAAGAACTAGTTTCTGTGACTCAGTAGACACAGTCAGAGCAATTGGAAGAAACCCAGTTAGTGTAGATCCTACTATTTGCTTATTATTCATTCTGCTCATGTCCCATCCTCCACCCCATAGATGAAGTGTTCTCTTTTGCTTAAGCCAATAGTTTGTTAGCAGGCATGACGCACACTGCATCTGGGCAAAAGCTTTAATTATTGTGCATGAAATGACTGTTTCTTTTGTTCTTGTCATCCACTATGAGAACAGCATGGGCCAGATGGTGGCTGATCCTTCTTGTGGGTTCCAAAATGAAAAGACACATGGAGCCTTGCCAAGGCTGTAGCCAACCTGAAACTTAAGCAATCTGAACAAAAAATAAATATTGTTTTTTTGTAAGCCATTGATTTTGGGGAGTCATTTGTGGCTGTAACAAAAGCTGACTAAACTGTGATATTATAGGAGCTGTAGGAGAAAGAGTGAAGAAAGAAGGAGTATCAAATACTACAGAGACGTCACATAGCATGGGAATTGAAAAGAAGCTACTGAATTTGGTAAGCTCCAAGGGTGTGAGCACTAGCAGGTGCCTCATATATGTCCAGGGTCAGGGCTTAACTTGGGCTAGGTAATGAAGTTTATTTGTGACACCTCCTTCCCTTTTGCATACCCAGTCTCTCCCATGTATTTTCCCTTCCTATTGCTTCCTGATTCCTCTCAGAAACAGAACCTTCTGTTTTACTCCATTGTCTGTTCTTTGTATGAGGGTCTCTTGAAGATGTAAGAGACTTTGAGCCTAAATGATGTTCAGATTTTTTCAATCAGTGAATACTGGTGCCTTTAATCACACAGCAGTCTACCCAAAAAATATTCTGTCCTTTGTACAATTCCTTATTACCTTGACTTTAAGTGGTCTTTTTTGTCCACAACTGTTTTAAATAGTACAAGATCTGAAGCTTTACCCAAACTCTACACATTCTGCGTAGCCACATATAATGAGATGAGTATTGAAATTCCTTAAGCATGGTATGCAACTTGAAGTTCAATTCCTATTGACTACCTGCAGAGGAGAGAGGCTGTGAATTTTAGCTTTGGTGTTCATATCCAGGCTCAGCAAATTCTTGTATGTATGAACTTGAATGAGGGCTCAGCAAATTCCTGTATGTATGAACTTGGATGTGTTATTTAACTCTCTCCACTCTAGTTTACTTTTTCTTTTTCTTTTTTGTATTGGAGAGAAGAATCATAGCATCCTTTGTTGAATTTGGATATTTAAATCAGAAAATGCTGAAGAAGCACATAGCATGGTGATGTGGATGTAGCCTCAATAAATTATTGATCATTATTATATGTATAGTGTTATTGTTACTACCACCCTGTTTCTTAAATTTACTTCTCTGTGTGTATGTAATAGAAGTCACAACTCAATGGTAAACTGGGATTTAGATGCATTTGGACATTAACTAGCAGGGCTGCAACTAGGAATCAATTTGAATGAAGGATTTTAGTGAAAGGAGAATTTGAGAGTATGCTTCACTGCTGACAGGATAGATTAAAGAAGACAGCTGAGTGTCTTTCCCAGCATGGTGTCCCAGCCTGACCCAGCCCAGCTGAGTCCATATGACTCAATACTAAGAACTGAGAATTGACATCGATGGAAAGAGGGGCTGTATTCTAAATCATGTAGCTCCTCATGGGGTACTGTTTTTACAGGAATTCTTTTGCATATGAGGGTAAAACAACAGTGCTGAGAACCTGAGAGCTAGGAATGCTTTTTCCATCCTTCTATATGAAACAGCAGCTCCAATCCAGAGAAGATTTTGATGGCTTGTTCTATACTGACACCTTGAAGCACTTGGGCACCTCCTAAATATAGCATCTTTGCCAAGAATGCCAGCTTCCTTGATGTGTCTAGGGCTGTAGCCATGAGACATGCAGCAGGTGGGTTCTTGGGTAATGGACCTCATTGAAGAGAGGATTAAAACAGAAGAGCATGAAAAAAATCACTTAAGAATTCCCACAAGATTCACCAGAGATTTCCAGAGATGATTTTCTGAGATATGGGGAAGGATGTTAGCAGATGTGGCTGAGAATGGACAAGACATGAACAAATGTTATGAACTGAGCACATTTTAATTCTTAGTCTGTTGTAAACTGAGATTATAGAGGACATAGGCTTGGAGCCAGGCTATTATTACAAGACTGCATATACTCACCTGGTAAATTGAATGGGTTCTCCATATACCAACATTTCCTCTATCTGCTTCAGTGTATGTATGAAATTCCATACTGTAGTTTTACATCCCTTCATTTCTGGGATTCAAAATGCATTTTCCCCAGGAAAAAAAAATTACAAGTTTTATTAGAAGTAGTGTTGAGTTTATGAGGATAATAAAAGAGGGATTTTAAAAGGCAATGAGTGTGAGGTTCATGAGGATATAAATTTAGTTTATGAAGTAAGTTGGTGAGGGACTAATGATGGGAAGATGGAAAATCACAGAACAAAGCTTAAAAAGAAAGGTTGAGGCATGAAGACAAATTTTGTCAACACCAAAGCTCTGTTTTGGCTCTACACTAACTCTCAATTCAACAAAGTAGAAACACATATTCTACTACATAGGCACTACAAAATTGATGTGTTACTCAAGTGCTGAACATGTTTAAAAGATTGTGTGTGTATATCTTAAATAACACAATGGTAGCTGCTCTTTTAGTGTTTCAGGGAAACAGAGTGGAAGGTGGGGTGTTCAGTGCTAAACTGGGCTATGCTTAGCTTTTGACTTTGAAGATCACCCTACTTGAATATGGAGGTGCACGACTGCAATCACCATTCAGAGAAGAACTTGTTGCCCCAGCTGGAGGGTGAGCCTTCAGATGCCATCTCCTCTAGGGATCTCTTTCTCTCTAGAGTGCTGCTTTACCTGTGGTCACTTTTTAGAGTGGCCCATATCCAGTGACTTAGAGCTTAGAAGGGTTGTTTCAGCTCTCGAGTGCCCAGTGGGGTGTCATCAGGTCTGCTTCACAGTTTGACTTGTCCCTCTGCCCAGTTCTGCTTTCCTTCTTTTTCACAAGCATTTATTTCAAGGCATTTTTTAATAGACATCTAGCTGAGAGTCTAAACTCTACCTCAGAGTCTTCTTATAACAGGACTCAAACTAAGAAACTATGAGAATTGATTAATAACTGGCAATGGGAGATGTCATAAGAGGTCATTGAAGTTTTTGATTTGAAAGGAGCATGTATCACTTCTGCTCACATCATTTGTTAAAATTTAATCATCTGGTCAAGTCCTCCAGTTCCCTGATTTATGAAGAATCAATGATACATAGAAGCATTGAATGACTTACTCAACATTATACAGTCTATTCTATAATTCAAATTATTGGATTTCTCATTCTTATGAGAATTTTGTATGATTTTATTTTCCACATTGGATAAAGAGTGCTGTGTAGCAGTCCATCTCTTCCTTTTGTCTTTGTTTCAGGAAAGCTCTGAAACAAACTTAGAAATAAATTATAGCATCTATGTAATTCCTTACACAATGTGTTTCTGTATTTTTTATTTTCCTCCATGTCATGACCCATTCTTCTGATTTATCTTTGCCCTGGTATTCTTTTCCTTTTTCATTTATATTTTATCATGTTATTGTGTTTCTGCTGCAATCACTTCAAATTTCTTTTTTTTTAAAAGGAATGAGTCAGGATATATATAAATAAGGGAATACATAAATAAGTAGAAGAATGATTCTGTATTCTGTATACCATAGCATCCTATTACAAACCCTTCCATTACAGTTGGGTATTATTATAGGGACATTTCCATCTCATTATAAAATGATTTAACTAACCAAAGGGTCTACTTTGAATAAAGATTACATGCAAAGTACCTATTAAATAGCTATGGATTATCGGAACTTATTTCCAGGGGGGAAAAAGCAACGTAATTTATAACTTATGATTTATTTAAAAACTTTTTTTGTTAAAGGATAGACACCTATCTGGAACATAAAATTTAATTATCCTCCAATGAATTTTATTTGTTTTTCAATTTTTGGCAGTCACTTCTGTTATGTATTATAATCCTTCATTTTATGGTTGACAAAACTTGGGTGTGGAGAGGTCATTTCTCATAGCTTCAAAACTGGGGAGCAGAAGTATTGTCCTCCTGGGCTATGTTTTTTTTAGTTAAACCCTCTGTCAAGTTTAGAAAAAGAGTCTGAATACAGGGTTTCAGTGCCACTGTAAAAAGCACATGACAGTCAATATCTGTGTATTTCCATTCTATCTTTTGACATATCCACTTGCCCATGCTTTTCTCTTGAATTAGCATTCCTGATATTTGAAACAATGATTCTCTTTTCCTCCCATCATTCTGTAAGCATTCTTTCCTCAAAATTCTACCCTCTCTAGTGGTATCACCACTTTGGTCTTTTCTGTTTTTCACTTTCAAGGCAGGCAATGGGTTTTGTTCAACTCTAAAGGAACTTCGCATATATGTGCTATCCAGTCACAGGAGTCCAAAAAGTGTTTCAAAAAGCCCTGAAAAAGGCACAGTGTCTTTTGTGTCTAGCCCCAAACTTGAGGCTCAAACATCTCAATCAAGTGAACTGTTTCCTGACAGGGTTTATAAACGCTTTTTTATCTCTCAAGAGCAGCGTATATTTCTCTGGAATTTGGTTATGTGCCTTTTAGCTAATGTCTTTCTTAGTTATATTTAAAACCATATGTCTAGGCGATCTCAAATTCCAACTGGACTCTAAAAGAGAATCAATAAAGGAAGTACAGTTCTGTCCTCCACTGAAAATGAACTTCTGTGGGGTGACTTATAGTTTTCTTAAGCTTCTCTAATATGATATATCAGCCTTACATGCTTTTCAAAGGTAGCTGACTTCTTCCAAGTGAGGCATACACTTTCCTCAAGATTATAGCTGTGGTTTCGGTTTCCTAAGTTAATTAGTCCAAGGAAAAAAATGATGTTTATGTATTTACTTACTTGCTTATTCATTCATCCATTCATTTCTTCATCTTTCATATACTTATTCAACAAACACTTTTTGATAGTTTACTAAAGGCTAAGTGTTAAAATGTAAGCTTCATAAAAGCAAGAGCACTGCCATTTTAGTTAATAGCTATATACTTGAAGCTTACTACTATAGCCATTACTGAATAAGTATATATAAGTATATACTGAATAAGTATATACTGAATAAGTATATATATATATTTGAAAGCAGAATTTACTGAGAGGGCAGAAAATCTCCCTCGGTGGGAGGGGACCCGAAGGGGTTGCCCTGTATTTTTGGTTTGTTTTGTTTTGTTTGAGTTGGAGTTTCACTCTGTAGCCCAGGCTGGAGTGCAGTGGCATAAGCCTACCAATAGCCTTAACCTCCTGGGTTCAGGCTATCCTTCAGCCTCAGCCTCCTGAGTAGCTGGGATTGCAGGCACACACCACCAGGCCCAACTTTTTTTTTTTTTTTTGTAGAGATGAGGCCTTGCTGTGTTACCTAGGCTTTTCTTGAACTCCTGGACTCAAGCAATCTTCCCACCTTGGCCTCCCAAAGTGTTGAGGTTACAGGAATGAACCACTGCACCAGGTTAATATTTAGTAAATTTAATACAGCACCTATTGAGGCAGATATTATTAATTGCTTCCACCAGCATTTGTTCTTTCCTTTTCCCCTAGCTTACAGAACCCTGATTTTAGATAGGTACATTATCATTTGATCTTCCTTGAAGCTAGTTAGGATCATGGGATTTATTAAGGCTTTTTTGGGGGGGGGACGTGCATTCAGGGTAACTGCAGTGTAGTAATTACAGGGAAGTTTTTTAAAGGGGGTTAGTTCAGCTGCATGGGGTTCTCTTTTTTAACAATCTATTTACTCCTTCTTCTAGCTTACAACATAGATTGCTATTCACTGCTCTGATTGAGAAATAATTTACATAGAGAAGGTACAAAAGCAATAATATAGGCCAATGGATTTTCACATACATATACCTAGGAAACCATTATGCAAATTAAAATATAAAATATTTTCAGAACCTCAGAAAGCTTCAAAATGACTGTCCATGTCAATAACTTTCCTAGAGGTAACCACTATCACAGTAGATTAGCTTTGCTTGATTTTGAACTTCATAAAAATAGAATCGTGTAGTAATCAACCAGGGTCTTATCAGAAGACAGAAATGACATTAGCAATTTGAACAGGGAAAATTTATTATAAAAATAATTAACTAAGAAAATGTAGTTAACCAGTGAAATTGTTAAAAGAGGATTATAAGGGGTACAAAAGTAACAAACCAGAGAGCATTTAGAGATAAGAGTGATCAAGGAAGAAACTAGGAATTTCAAGAAGGCTCTGCTGTCACCTCTGAGATTCAGACCTGGTTGGAAAGGGTGTATTTGTCACAGGAAAAGGCAGCCTGTTGTGGCCAATGACCTTTCTGGGAGACCTGGCTGGAATTGGTCCTTTGAAGTGATCTGCCTGTTGGCGGAGAAACTTGCTGGAGAGCACACCAAGCATGGGTCTGTGAAGATTGCTGAGTGAGCCCTACAGGCAACCCATATCCAATCTGACAACTGCCAGGCACACCAAAAATGGTGTCTTTGAGCCAGGAAGGGAAGCCCTTTCCTCCTGCTACATATCTGTAGTGACCCTCCAGAGCCATTTATTCAAGCCTATATTGAATAAACTGGTAAAGGAAAATGTTTATAGGGTCAGGGGCTAGTATCACAGAGCAGGGCAAAGAGTAGAGCTGGAGCATTAAATTGATAACTGCCACATATAGCATATACTTTTCTGTGTCTGTCTTACTTCACTAATAATGACATGAAAACTGGATTTGATAACTGGAGCCCCAAAAGCTATGAGAACTATGAGACCTTGAGAATGGAAGCCATGTTCTAGCATGATGAGCAGAATGACAAGGGACCTGAGTGCCTTGTGACAGCAATGAAATTGCTGTACCAGCCTGGGACTTCTTAAATCTGAACATATTTTAACATGAGGGAAAAATACTACTTTCCCTTGCTTAAGTCATATGATTTTTCCAATAACACATATAGTATAATCAAAAGACAGCTAATATACTTGTTCAGATAGTTCATAATCTGGGTGAGATGGTTATGTCAACAAAAACCAATATCCAAATGAGAAAAAAAAGTGAATAAATGAGTTTTGAGTATTTTCTCTGAGCCAGACTCTGTGTACTTAGATTACTAGGGATATTCAGATATCCCTGGTAACTGGTGAGATTCAGATATTCCTATAATTTTATTTTGTGTTCTTTCATTATATGAGCCATTATAGATCAATTTGGAATCTAGGATTTTGACATCTAGTTCACTGCGTTATTCTTTAATAACCTAAATGTCACCTGGGATACCTCTGCCTCCTAAGAATTAAGACTTCCTACATAGCTGATGTTTCTCCTCCCTCAGAAGCATAGCATTTTTTCCCTATAATTTCAGTCAATTTAACATTTGGAGATTGGGAATGGAAAAGATTACAATTATCTCTACTTATGAACTGCTTCTTCAGGTCATGGGTCAATCTTGTATATTGCACATGCACTAATTTTCATTCTGTGTCAAATCACCTATGAAACTCAACATTTATCAGTTTTCACTTATAAAAGTCAATATCTAGGTAAAATAGTCTTTATTGAAGAAATAACTCAGGTGGGATTAACGGTAGTCAATATCTGGGGGTGGGGAGACACCCCTTATCAGCAAGGGTGGCAGAACGATGCATATTTGTATCCCTAACTCTTAACTGTACCCCACAATTTTAAAATAAAAAAATGTTAAAAAAAAAGAAAAAAGAAATAACCCAACAGTAGCCAGAATGTTCTTTATCTCTTAACATATATTTTGCTAAGTCTTTTGAAAAGATAATATATTTCAATGGCTCAATACCAAAGAGGGAAATGGTATACAGACCTCCCAATTTTCTATTGAGTTGCTGATCTTTTATTGATTGACAGAAGCTCTTAATATGTGAAACAAGCCCTTTGTAATAAGATCGTAAATATATTTTCTTAGTTTTCTTTTTTTATTTTTATAGCAATGTTGTTATGGATATTTATTTTTAATTTTTATATAGTCAACTTTTCAATTTTTTAAAGTTTTATGGTTTTGAGCTATTGTATCTTAATTAGAAAGGTCTTCCACTCTCAGTAATTATAAATAATTCTCCCATTATTTTCCTAGTAGTTTTAGGAATTTTTTGTATATACATTTAAATAATTAATGTATTCAGAATTTATTCTTATATAAAGTGCTGGTTTAGATCCAATTAATATTTTTCTCCATGGCTACCCAGTGACTGCAAAACCATTTTTTAAATTCTTAATATTTTTATTGTTTTAGGATATCTCTTTTATTATTCATTAAATTACCATTGATATTTATTTATATTAGTAGATTCTATTTTGCTATCACAATGTCTGTTCTTGAGCCTGTATCACAAACCTATAATTTTTTAGATTTTTTAATATGTTTTAATGTCTGATAATGCAAGTTCCTTGTCATTACCCCTATTTTTCAGAATGTTTCTGAATATTCTTGACTTATGCATATTTCATATGAGTTTATAATTACCTTGTCTAGTTGTAACAAAATCCTATTGGTATTCATATTGGAATCATGTTAGAACTACAGATTGACTTTGGAGAATTTACACAATTTGAGTTTTTGAGATATTGATTCTTTCTATTTCACACTTTCTACCTTTCCATATGTATATGATTTCTTTTTGTCCTTCAGGAGTGATTTTGCTTAGTTCTTATAGACCTTATACAGTTCTTGCTGTTTAATTAATTCTCTTGAGTACTTCAGAGTATTTAAATATTATCTTTAATTACTGATAAATATCCAACTTCTTTAAATTATCCAATCTAAAATGTCAGCAGTGCCAAGGTTGAAAAAAAAATCCTTGAACCACACTGTAATACCTGTCAGTCAAATGGGTTTTCTCTTTGTTCTTCAAATATGTCAAAATTCCCCCATATTAGGATCTGTGCATCAGCTGGTTTCTCTCCCAGGAATGCTCTTTTCTCCAGATTTTTGCCTTGCTGTTTCCTCGTCATTCAGGTGTCAATTTAAATACAGCATTTTTAGACAGGTGTTTCTTGACCAACGGTCAAGGAAGTTTCTTTATGGAACTTGTCAGTTCTAATACTTTAAAAATTGATGTGATGGCAGAGCATTTTTCCATTATTATGTACTATTGAATCCCTAGTATCTAGAAAAATTCAGTCTGTTAAATTAAACTATAAATAGCAGTTCTTTCCTTCATCACCTATACGTTTTTCCCCATTTCCCCTTTCTCTGACAACATATTTTACTTCTGGACATCAGCTCCTCAGTTTAGAAAAGCATTATTGTCCTAACAAATAAAAAGCTCCTGCAGTTGAAAACAGAAGGAAAAGGTGAGATCTAATATTCAAAGCCCTGCTGGAGCCCCTCCACTCTTCCTACCTAAGTCTGAATGTTTGCCATCTCATGTTATTTGCAACTGGGAAGGGAGCCTGCAACACTCTTTGTTCCAGATTGGACAAGTTATTCCTTCTCCCAAGACAATCCACTTTAAGTAAAAGATACAATTTTGGACAAAAATAGTGGGATTATCCTGGAGTAGTTTATAGGCTCAAACAAATTGCTGCAGGGACTAGAACTAGGCCTCACACCACTAGGATTTTCCCTCTTCTTCAAGCAGCTTCCTGTCAACTTGTTACTGTTTGACTTTATTCAATTTTTTTTTTTTTGAGTTGGAGTCTCACTCTGTCACCCAGACTGGAGTGCAGTGGCCGCTCCCAGCCACCACAGCCTCAACCTGCTGGGCTCTGGCAATCCTTCTGCCTCAGCCTTCCAAGGAGCCAGAACTACAGGTGCGCGCTACCACGCCCGGCTCATTTTTTATTTATTGTAGAGATTGTTGGGAGCCGGCCACGGAAGCCCATTGAGCGTTAGGAATCAGGAAGGGCCATTGATCCCAAGACCACTAGGATGCGTTTGGGAGCTATTGACCCCATTTCCTCCCCCTTTCTACTCAGCACTAACCAGATTAAGCTCCTATGAGCTCAAAACATAAAAACTCTGAGACCGGGACAAACACAAGCTAACTTTAGAAGCTCATTGCTCCCATTCTTCCTCAAACTGCAGTTTTGGCTTTCACACAACTTATAATTCAAACTCATGTCACATCTAAGAGCCTTAGTGTTGGTCACAGGCTTCTTATCTTAGGATTTATTGAAGGTGTAAATTGTAGAATATAGTTTTAGAAGACAGCCATTTTGTTGAAAGAATGCAGCTGGGTTACTTGCAGGTAGCCCACTGTGAACTTTGGACTGGGCCACATTCCAAACATTCTGGGATGGGCCACTTTCGTTTGTAAAGTAAATACTTAAGCTTCTATAGAATTGTTTAACTTGGCATAAATCAATCAGCAGATGAAAAAGGTTTACAGAATATGTCAGTCATGGATTAGGTTATCCTTTGTTATGGGATTTTAAGATTATCATATGAAAAGGGTTTAAAGGCAATCATTGATTAGGTTTTCATGGATTAAGGTTTCTGGTGGGTGTGGGACGCCCCTCCCACATCTGACTTTGTGTTTAAAAGACCTGTTGTAATTCCCAATAACACACATCGCTTCTGCACTAGACTGGAGTCCAGTCTCTTTCTTTCTCTCTGTCTCTCTCTTCTTCCCCCCAATCGCCAACACCGTCTCCACCTTTGGGGTACCCTGAACCTGGCTGGAGCTGGTCCCCGGCAAGTGGTGCCTGAACGTGGGACCTCAAGGTAATCTTTCTCTTTCAGGACCCCTCTGGAGAGACAGGCAGAGCAAGGAAGGGTGAGCAGTTTAAGAGACATGGCAGAATCATGGGCCAGAGTGAGTTTGTTCATAAGTATTCTGATGTCTATTAGTATTTTGCACATATTGTCCAATAAAGGAACCGGTTGTCTTGACTCTTGCATTTTGTACGCCTTAGCTTTATGGAATATTATCCGGGATGTTTTAAACCTGCAGTACGATTCCTCCAAAATTCCGGCCAAAAATAAAGACACTCCCCTGCTGGCCGTAGCCTTGGTGCCTCCTTTAGACAATGAATTTTTCCCCGAGGAGGAAATGGAGGAAGTGATTGGGTATCATAAATGAAAAAATCTTGCTAATGTTGCCAAGGCACCTCCTCCCATACCCTTTACTAGAAATAAGGTGAAAACACCAAAATTCACACTTGGGTAATGTAGGCATGCAGGGAGCCAGAAAAAAGGCAGAAGAAGAGGGAGATTTTACCTTGTCTTCTTGCTTTCCAGTAATTTATATGGAAGAAGGCACAGTAAACAAGGCACCTCACTGGGAGCCGCTACCATATAAGTTAATTAAGGAACTTAAAGAGGCTTGTACTCGGTATGGTCCTACGGCTCCTTATACTATTACTATTATGGAACAATTTGCCACTTGGTGGATGACACCATAAGATTGGTGACAACTTGCTAAAAGCTGTTTGTCAGGAGAAGGCTAATTACTATGGGAAACTGAATTTGAAGATCAGGTAAAGATCCAGAAGGCTGCTAACCAGCAGAGGGATCCAAATCAGTTTCATATTTCCAGCAATATGCTGTTAGGAAGAGGATTATATGAGTCAGTTGACAGTCAACTAATCTTACCCAAGGAACTTTTACTCCAGGTAAATTCTTGTGCAAGTGAGGCTTGGAAGAAGTTACCTATTAATTCTACTCAGACTACCTCACTATCTGATCTTAAGCAGAAAACAGATGAAACTTATGAGGAGTTTCTCTCTAGACTTACAATAGCAGTAAATAGAGTAATCTCCAATGCAGAAGCAGCAAATATCCTTATTAAACAGTTGGCTTTTGAGAATGCTAACAGTACTTGCCAAGCTTTGATTAGACCGATTAGAAGAACAGGACAATTAACTGATTATATCAGGCAGTGTGCTGATATTAACCCTGCCTTTATGCAGGGTATGGCAATAGCTGCTGCCTTGAAGAGAGAAACTTATGCACAATTTGTGCAGGGAATGCAAAATGGTAACAATAGATTAAAAAACAGCTTGGTTTTAACTTGTTATAACTGTGGGCAGCCTGGCCATATTAGTAGGAACTGCCCAGCTAAACAAGCATTTCAGAAAGTTCTGATGCAACAGCCTAATGAGAGCTCTCGACCAAAGTCTCTGTGTCCTAGGTATCAGAAAGGATTTCATTGGGTTAGGGATTACAAATCCAAATTTCATAAAAATGGCACTCTGTTAACTAAACAACGATCTACAGTGCCAATTCTGGGAAATGGGCAGAGGTGCCGGCCCCGGCCCCAAATAACAATAGGGGCAGCTTCCAGCATGAACCCATTTGTTCCCTTTGTCCCATCTCAGAACTCATCAGAGCCACCCCAGGGAGCACAGGACTGGACCTCCATTCCTCCACCACAACAATATTAACTCCAGATGTTCCAGTTACCCCAATTCCAATGGGAGTGAAGGGCCCTCTCCCAGATGGAATAGTGGGTATAATATTAGGAAGAAGTTCCTTGTCTCTACAAGGAGATTCTGTGATTCCTGGAGTGGTGGACTCTGACTACACAGGGGAAATCCAGGTACTTGTTGCTCTCCCTAGCAAAACCGTACAATTTCATGAAGGTCAAAGAATAGCTCAGTTACTATTCTTACCCTATCATAAAATGGGCAAGTCTCTAACCGATAAGCCCAGGGGTAACTCTGGATTAGGCTCAAGCAATTTCACTTTCTGGGTTCAGAAATTACTAACTCCAGACCTCTAAAGGATTTATATGTTCAGGGAGTTAAAATTAAAGGTCTGCTAGATACAGGGGCTGATGTTTCTTGTATTGCTGGGAAAGACTGGCTGTCTTCCTGGCCAACACAAGTAGCCCCATCAGGACTCATTGGTATTGGTCGAGCGCCCTCTGTAGCCAAAAGTTCTCAAATCTTAAATTGGACAGATAACGAAACTTCAGGAACCTTTTGTCCCTACATCATTCCTTCCATCCCCATTACACTTTGGGGATGCAATATTCTTGCTCAAATGGGCATGCTTCTGTATAGTCCAGATGACAAGGTGTCAGCGCAAACACTACAAATAGGATGCGATCCCTTAAAGGGGCTTGGAAGGAACAGACAGGGCATAAAAGGACCTGTTCAGGTTACAGAGAGGAAAGACCAGTCTGGTATTGTCTTTTCAAATTTGTTCTCGGGGCCATTGTTCCTGAGGCTGCTGATCCTATTACCTGGAAAGATGATAAACCAGTTTGGGTGGAAAAATGGCCCATGCCCTCAGAGAAACTTAAGGCAGCAAGAGAATTAGTTCAACAGCAGTTGGAGGCTGGCCATATAGAACCTTCTACCAGTCCTTGGAATACTCCTATATTTGTTATAAAAAAGAAATCTGGAAAATGGAGACTTTTACAGGATCTAAGAGCCATTAATGCCACCATGGAGGCTATGGGTTCATTGCAGCCCGGGCTGCCATCTCCGGTTGCTATTCCTGCTGATTATAACATCATAGTTATTGATCTACAGGATTGCTTTTTTTCTATACCTTTAAGTTCTCAAGACTGTAAAAGATTTGCATTGAGTTTACCTTCTCATAATTTAAAGCAGCCGTTCCAGAGATATCAATGGAAGGTCCTGCCACAAGGTATGAAAACAGCCCTACCTTGTGCCAGAGGTTTGTAGATGCAGCCTTGCAGGATATAAGAAACAAATATCCTAATCTTTATTTAATTCATTACATGGATGATATTTTATTGGCTCATGCAGATCATGCTCACTTGCATAACGCTTTGAATGAAACAGTAACAGCATTGGCTAATTGTGGTTTGAAAATTTCTCCTGAAAAAATTCAAACCAACCTGCCCTTTACTTATCTTGGCCGAGTGTTAAACACTCAAACTCAACCTCTACAATTAAGGAAGAATCATTTGATTACCTTAAATGATTTTCAGAAATTATTAGGAGACATTAATTGGCTGAGACCTT
This sequence comes from Cephalopachus bancanus, assembly GCA_027257055.1. Taxonomy (NCBI): domain Eukaryota; kingdom Metazoa; phylum Chordata; class Mammalia; order Primates; family Tarsiidae; genus Cephalopachus; species Cephalopachus bancanus. The sequence continues at coordinate 2,107,018 of JAPVLO010000251.1, read as the reverse complement.
ATTTACATGTCACTACTGCAGATTTAAAGCCTCTTTTTGATATACTGCAGGGGGATCCCTCCCCCACTTCTAAAAGAGTCTTAACACCCGAGGCAAAAGAGGCCTTCATTCTCATGGAAAAGGCCATTGAGTCCCAAAGGGTGAAAAGGGTAAGTTATGATATACCATGGGAATTAATTGTGTTGGCTACTTCTCATACCCCAACAGGGTGCTTGTGGCAGGAAGGACCTATGGAATGGTTACATTTACCGGTTTCCTTTAAAAAAGTTTTAGCATCTTATCCGTACTGGGTAGCTTTGCTAATAATCAAAGGAAGACAGAGAAGCATGGAATTGTTTGGAAAAGATGTGGATAATATCATCATCCCATATGACAAAAGTCAGTTTCAAACCTTGTTGCAAACTAATGATGATTGGCAAGTGGCTTTGATTGATTTTAGAGGACAAATTTTGTTTCATTTGTCTAGAAATCCATTGTTGCAGTTCGTGAAATGTAATCCTATAATTATTCCTCGTGTATGTTCCTTAGTTCCCCTCGAGGGAGCAGTATTGGTTTTTACTGATGGCTCTTCTAATGGTAAAGCAGTGGCAGTAATTAAAGACATACCTCATGTTTTAAGTACTTCAGAGACTTCAGCACAGAAAACAGAATTAAGAGCTATCGTATATGCCTTTACAGCTCTAAAAGACAAGAGATTTAACTTGTATACTGATTCTCGTTATGTTCAAGGGCTGTTTCCTCATATTGAAACAGCAACTATTCCTGTTAGTAAAACCACAATTTTGGAATTGCTTATACAACTGCAACAATTGATTCATGTTAGAAAAGAGCAATTTTTCGTTGGCCATGTCAGATCTCATTCCGGCCTTCTGGGACCTCTACATGAGGGTAGCCAATTGGCTGATAATTTAACAAACCTGCTATCTATGCAACTTTGGAGACAGAGGCAGTCACTCAAGCTCAACTATCTCATAGCATTCATCAACAAAATGTTACCGCTTTATGTTATGAATTTCAGATACCTAGGGAAGCGGCAAGGCAGATTGTCAAGAATTGTCCAGCATGTCCTACTGTTGTTAATGTTCCAGTAGGAGTTAGTCCACAAGGATTAAAACCTAATGTATTATGGTAAATGGATATAACTCATGTACCTACATTTGGAAAATTGTCTTATGTGCATGTTACTGTGGATACGTTTTCTCATGTTATTCTAGTCTCAGTAAGAACTGGAGAATCTTACAAGGACGTGGTGCAACATTTTTTTTTTTGTTTCTCACAATTAGGTATGCCAAAATAACTTAAGACTGACAATGGTCCTGCATATACATCAAAACCTTTTCCACAGTTTTGTTCTCAATTTAATATTTTTCATTCTACAGGAATTCCTTATAACCCACAGGGTTAAGCCATAGTTGAAACAGCCCATCAAACTTTAAAAAATCAAATACATAAATTACAAGAGGGGGAGTTTAGGTATAGTTCTCCTCATCATGTTTTAAACCATGCTTTATTTGTTATAAGCCATTTAAATTTGGATTCTTCAGGCAATTCAACTATGGCTAGACACTGGAACCCAGAAGGAAATGTTAAACCTATGGTCAAATGGAAGGATCTTCTCACAGGCCAATGGAGAGGGCCTGATATATTACTAATCAGTGGGAGAGGATATGCTTGCATATTTCCACAGGTTGCAACAACTCCTGTTTGTATTCCTGATCAACTCATTCGAAATGCCCCTGCTAACCCAAAGACTGAGATGGGTGGCATGAATCCTGTTGAATCAAAGGAATAAAAAGACCAGAGTAAAATGTAAACAAAATAAGGGTTTTCACTTCCTTTGTCCTCTCCTATTCCTCCTACAACTCCAATTCCTGCCTTCCCTACTACTCTTGTTTCTTGTAATCTGTTCTGTGAGTCCTTTCACCTTTATCTGGGAAGGAAGGGCAGGTGTCTACGGCTGTGGCACCTAGTTCTGATTTTCAGTCTTTCTTGTTTACCTTCAGAGAAGGGGCAGGTGCCAAAGGCCACGGCACCTGACCCCAGCCTCGTCTTTCTCTTTTACCTTTGGAGAAGGGGTGGGTGCCAAAGACCACGGCACCTAACCCCAACCTCCAGACTTCTCACCCCCCTGTTTCTCAAGGGGTGGCTCAGACAAAAGGATTTAAAAATTCTTCTTTGTTGTCTTCTTATGATAAATTTCTCTCAAGTTCAACTTTCCCAGATGGAAGTAAAGGAATCATATAAGTGAATCCTGTTAGTTAAATACAAAATAGGTGTTAATAAGCAGACTAGACTGGAAGGACAAGTTTTTTGGATGTATTTTATCTCTCAGTCAGCACTGGCGCAAACTCCAAAAATTAGAAAAGGGCCCACAAACCTCTCAACTATAACTATTGGACACAGCCTTTAAAGTCTTTAACAACTGGGAGGAGAAAAGAATGCAGGACCAAAAAACATAAGATAAACTTACTGCGTGCAGTCTGAGACATCGAGGTGGGAGAAGAGCTCACCATCTGCTACCTGGATATGCTGATGACCAGTGAGGAGTGTCGGAAGCAGCTGAGGGACCAATACTGCTTTAAGTGTGACTGTATCCGATGCCAAACCCAGGGCAAGGTGATCTGCAACTCTTTCAGCATCTGTACTGCAGAGATGCAGGAAGTGGGTGTCGGTTTGTATCCTAGTAAGTCTTTGCTCAATCACAGCTGTGACCCTAACTGTTCAATTGTGTTTAATGGATACCACCTCTCAGCGTACCTGCTTGCCCCTTCAATGATATGGAAAAGGACTGGTCACTCATCCAGTGAGATACTGGCTTCCTGAAATGGAGAGACTGTGCTTATAACTCTAAGGTGGACTATACTGTACCTGGTGAAAGACTATATATTAGTGACTTGGATTTTAATGGCTCTATGCTTGCTGCAACTAGAAGCCACTCCAATGAATGGGTACCAGACAAGCCATTCAACCTCATTTGTGGAGAGCCCTCGCAGTCCTTCAACCAGTCAGCCTGTCTAGACCTATTGGACAAACTCAGCAGTACCACATTAGGGATGCTTGCAGTTCTCTTACGTGTTTTTAGTATGAGATAAGTACTAAGTTGTTAAAATTGAGTATCATAGCAATGTTTATAAGGTGTCTTATACTGTGTGCATTTTTAACTAATTGTTTAACTAATGCCTTTTACGAAGGTTTTGTTATTCTTGAGCAGCCATCTTATTTGATGATTCTTGAATAATTGTCATCTCATTGTTATGATGCATATGGTTTACAGATATTGTATGAGGCTAATGCTCTTTTAGAAAGACAGAAAAGGTTTTTGGCTACTTTTAATTTTAGGAGTTACAGCTTTAATAGCTACTTTTGAGCTGTAGCACTATCTAGGGAAGTTCACACAACTACGTTTGCTGATCGGCTATATAAAAATGTTTCTATTGCCATAGCTATTCAGGAAATCATAGACGAGAAGTTGGAAAGTAAGGTTAGTACTTTGGAGGAAGGAGTTTTAGCAGTAGGGCAAGAACTTGTGACCTTAAAAAAGAAATTGGCTCTCCAATGTCACTCTGAGTTTAAGTCTGTGCATACTTGGGACAAAGTAACTTGGAATTTGGAACTATTCAGACCTAAGTATAGACCTTACTAAATTACATCAAGAAATTCAGGCATCATTTGCTAATCAAAAATTATTAACGTCTATACTCATCAATGTGGGAATTTGCGGAGCAGTGATTCTTTTGTTGCTGTGTTTACTCCCAATCATCTTCAAAGTGCTAAAGAAGAGCAATATGGAGTTTCATGGTTTCGTGCTAAAAAATAAAGAAGGGGGAGATGTTGTGAGCCAGCCATGGAGGCCCACTGAGCGTTAGGGATCAAGAAGGGCCGTTGACCCCAAGACCACTAGGATGTGTTTGGGAGCTATTGACCCCATTTCCTCCCCCTTTCTACTCAGCACTAACTAGATTAAGCTCCTGTGAGCTCAAAACATAAAAACTCTGAGACCGGGACGAACACAAGCTAACTTTAGAAGCTCATTGCTCCCATTCTTCCTCAAACTGCAGTTTTGGCTTTCACACAACTTATAATTCAAACTCATGTCACATCTAAGAGCCTTAGTGTTGGTCACAGGCTTCTTATCTTAGGATTTATTGAAGGTGTAAATTGTAGAATATACTTTTAGAAGACAGCCGTTTTGTTGAAAGAATGCAGCTGGGTTACTTGCAGGTAGCCCATTGTGAACTTTGGACTGGGCCACATTCCAAACATTCTGGGATGGGCCACTTTCGTTTGTAAAGTAAATACTTAAGCTTCTATAGAATTGTTTAACTTGGCATAAATCAATCAGCTTAGGATGAAAAAGGTTTATAGATTATGTCAGTCACAGATAAGGTTATCCTTAGTTATGGGATTTTAAGATTATCATATGAAAAGGGTTAAAGGCAATCATTGATTAGGTTTTCATGGATTAAGGTTTCTGGTGGGTGTGGGACGCCTCTCCCACATCTGACTTTGTGTATAAAAGACCCGTTGTAATTCCCAATAACACACATCGCTTCTGCACTAGACCGGAGTCCAGTCTCTTTCTTTCTCTCTGTCTCTTTCTCTCTTCTTCCCCCCAATCGCCGATGCCATCTCCACCTTTGGGGTACCCTGAACCTGGCTGGAACTGGTCCCCGGCAAGAGATGACGTCTTGCCAAGTTGCCCAGGTGGGTCTTGAACCCACGGGCTCAGGCAATTCACTCACCTCAGTCTCCCAAAGGCGCGGGATTACAGGCTGAGCCACAGAGCCCAGCTTGACTCTGTTCTTAAGAAAGGTTTCTCTAGGTTGCTGGAAGATATAACCTGGCCTGCTTCTGGTTAGTTAACTGCAACTTGAAAGGAGGTTCCTTTTCCAAAGGGCTTATAAAAAGTGAAAGACTTTTATTGGCCCTTCATGTATCACATGCTCATCCCTGAACTAATTACTACATACACAAGAATGAATGAGAAGCTATGATTGGCCAGGTTCTGCTTGTGTTCCCTTGCTGACCAGAGTGACAATTTCTGATGATACTGGGAGTTGGGTGCAGGATAAATGGATGGACAGGCAAAAAAGTAGCTGCTAAAGTTTCCCACAAACACTTGTTAAATAAGCCACTGGAATCAGAGACTTTTGCATTGAATGTATATTATTTAGAGCATGATCTACTATAAAGGAGACCTGAATTACATGAAAGGCATTCAAATAATAGTTGGAGTTTATATTTCAATATGCTTGTCTTTATGTCAGCACTTTTTATTTTTGTGTTTATGGTGTTTTGATAATTTGGCCTAGCTATTCAGTGTTGTTTAACGTCACTCAAATTTTGTCACTCTGTTATGGTTCAAAATTCACTGTCAACTTATTTATTAGAATTCACTGTTTAACACATTCATTACCTTCCCAAGGGATTAGTTTCATTTTGATCAAGTCCTGTGACTCTTCTAGAGCCCATGATGTGCTATAAGACTCAGGCAGGATGGTGACTTGTGGTACTAACATATTTTATTTTATGGAGAAGAGGTGTTTCATCAGTTTTATCACTTAAATCCCAACCTCAATATCAAACTGCCAGGAAGAGTTATATGAAATTTATAATACGCCATTAAGAAAAAGCATCCCATAATCCCAGCACTTTGGGAGGTTGAGGTGAGAGGATTGCCTGAGTTCAGGGGGTTTGAGATGCCTGGGCAACTTGGTAAGACCTCGTCTCTACAATAAATCAAAAAATAAGTGGGGCATGGTAGGGCATGCCTACAGTTCTAGCTACGTGGAAGGCTGAGGTGGAAGGATTGCCTGAACCCAGCAGGACAAGGCTGTGGTGGCCGTGAGCATGCTAGTGCACTCTAACCTGGGCGACAGAGTGAGACTCTAACTCAAAAAAAAAGAAGGAAAGGAAGAAAAGGCATGGCTAGTTGGGCTTTCCAGAGTACCTGAGTTCTACTGCAGACTCTACCAACTACTTTTTCTAAAACTTTGAGATGCCATGTAAATGTCTCAGGTTCTTAGTTTGTCTAGATCTGTCAAATGAAGATTTCTAATGCCAACCTCACAGAATTGTGAGAATAATATACAGACAGTCTCCACTTTACAACGATTTGATTTAGGAGGTTTTGACTTTATGATAGTGTGAAATTCATGTGCATTTGGTAGGAAGGGGTAAGATATTCTTTTGTAATGCTAGGCAGAAGCCATGAGTTGCAGCTCCCAGTTAGTCCTGTGATCATGAGAGCTAACAATCAATACTTTACAGTGTACTGTGTTTCCAAGTAATTTTGCTCAACTGTAGGCTAATATAAGTGTTCTGAGTACATTAAAGGCAGGCTCATCTAAGCTATGATATCTGGTAGATTATCATAGGTGCAATACATGTAGGTACATTACATGTATTTTCAACTCATGATATTTTCAACTTATGGTGGGTTGATCAGGACATAACCCCATCATTAGTTGAGAAGGATCTGTGTATTTGAATGTAAACTATAAAATATAAAGCACTATATAAGTGTATTTTTAATAATAATAGTAATCAAAAAGCTTAAAATCTTTTAGGTAACGTAATACATGATAATCAATACTGCAATTATGAACAAATAAAGTTCTAACAAAATACAAGGCATTTATAGTCTGTATTACTCATTTTCTAACATAACCAGAGACATTTTGTACAAAATAACATAAAGATTTTCAAATACCATCACAATGTCTACTCTAGAGCATGGCACCCAGAAAGCATTCCATAAGTTCGTGTAGTGTTGAGAAATGGTGTTAAATCAGGGGTGAGTGAAAGTAAAATTGAGACAGTTGAGGCAGGGAAGACTGGGAACAGTAGTAAAACTGGGATCTTGAGTTCCTGAGTCCAAAAGCAAATTTAAACAAGATGTTAGAGATCTAGAATAGGATACAGTACTCAAATCCCACGATACACCTCTTGCCTTCAGGGTTCTGACAGATAGTGAAAAAATACAGAAAACTGGGCAAAGTAGGGGAAAGAATTAACTTTATGAGGGCTTTCTAGAATGACCACAGTGAAGTAGGCACTGAGGTTTTCTTGACCCAACCCTTAGAAGCTTCATGGTTTTGACTTGCCCGCTAGTCAGAAAATGGATTTAGAGCTGGATTGGTTCCACAGATTTGTACCTGCCTGAAACAATCAGCTGCATCTGGGCTTTTGTAGGCTGGATTTGCTTCCTATTGTGGTTGTAACAAATTACCTCAAACTCAGTGGTGTACAACAACATGCATTTCTTATTTTATAGTTCTAGAAGTCAGAAATTTAAAACCAGTCTCAGTGGCTAAAGTCAAGGTGTTGGCAGGGCCGGTTTCTTCAGTAAGTTTCCCCCAGTCCTTGACACCACATCTCTCTCTAATACCATCATCATATCACCTTCTCTTTGACTTTGACCCTCTTGCCTCAGTCTTATAAAGACTCCTGTGATTAAATTGGGAACACCTAGAAAATTCAAGATAATCTCTTTTACCATGTAAAGTAAAAGAGTCACAGATTCTGGGGATTTAAACTTGGACATCTTTGGAAGGGGAATGTTCAGCCTATAGCAGAAATCTAAGAACTCAAGGGAGAGAATGAGCTGGGTAGTAACAGGACATGCTGCTGGGGGCTTCTTGTAGTGATTCCACACTTTATTGTGGTTCAATGATTGCCAGGCTTTTCTCTGAGTCTTACCAATCAAACTAGTCACTTGCCCCTCAGAGGCAAGTCCAGGTTTGGGTAGAGGGAGGATCTATAAAAGTAGTTTCTACTGCTCTTTCATCAGAAAAGTGTCTGTCTCTCAGGAAATGTTTCCCTACAAGAATGAGGAAATGAGTTGTTGAAAATGATGATTGCCTCATTTCAGTCTTTCTAGAGCCAATTTTGAAGATGGACATAGCTACACAAAAAAAAGACACTAAACCACAGACTACTCTTTGCTTCACTATGCTTCCTTTTCTCTCTTTCTAATACTCTGCCTTTCTCTTTGTTGTAAGTCTCAGGAAAAGAAACAGAGAAAACAAAGAAACAAAAACAATAGCAACAAATATCCAAAGAAATAACAAGGACATTGAGAAGGAGCATGGAGGAGAATATGAAAAGAAGAGTTATTTGGGAAGAATTGCAGAAAGAAGTAAATTATCATTCTTACATATAAGTGAGATCGTGCAGTATTTGTCTTTCTCTGCTTGATTTATTTCACTTAATATAACATCCTCCAGGTTTATCTGTGTTGTCAAAAATGACAGGATCTTCTTTTTTTTTTACCATTGTATAATATTTCATTGAGTATATATGTCACATTTTCTTTATCCGTTCATTTGTCAATGAACACTTAGGTTGATTCCATATCTTGGTTATGGTAAATAATGCTGCAGTGAACATGAGGTGCAGATAGCTCTTCATCATAATTATTTTATTTCCTTTGTATATTTAACTAGAAATGGGATCCTGTATCATACGACAGTTTGATTTTTAATTTTTTGAGGAGCCTCTGTACTGGCTATGCTAATTTACTTTCCCAGCAACAGTGTACAGGGATTCTCTTTTCCACATTTGTTATCTCTTGTTATTGTCAACACTTGTTATCTCTCTTTTTAAAAAAATTATACTAGGCATTCTAATCAGTGTGAGATAATATTTCATTGTGGCTTTAATTTGCATTTCCCAGATGATTAGTTGTGTTGTAAAATATTGATAGATATACAGGAAGAGACAGAATGAAATTCAATAATAGTGGGGGTCTTTAACGTCCCACTTTCAAAAACAGACAGATCATCCACACAGAAAATCATGAAGAAAACATTTGACTTGAACTACACTTTAGATGAAATAAGCCTAATAGAAACAAAGAGAGCATTCCATCTAACAGCTACGGAATACACATTCTTCTCAACTGCACACAGTACATTTTCCAGGAACATATATTAGGCAGCAAAGCAAGTCTTAACTATTTTAAGAAGATTGAAATCAATCTTCTGATCACAGTGGTATAAAACTAGAAATCAATAACAGAAGGCTCTTTGGAAAATTCACAAATATGTGGAAATTCCACATAACTTTGGATTTAGTTTTTTTGAGGCAGATAAACTAATTCCTCAGAAAAGGAAAATTATGAAGATGAATAAGAGAGTCAGAGAAAGAATCAGCTTTTATATTCCAAATTCTGCCCTTACCTACTGGGCAGATGATCTCTCTGACTCTTATGAAGGAAGCTGATACTTGAGTTTTACACTTCCTGCAGTGAAAGCAGCAGAAATATGAACAGATTCTAAAAGGCCTTTTGCACTTTCTGGAAACAGATGCTGTATTAGGTATATTTAGCAGGTGGATCTGTTCATTGTGTTGTCTTGTTAAATGCAATATTATTGTTAATACCTCCTGTGAGTTTCAATACTTGATACTGGTTATGACACTTTATGTTGACTAAAGATGAAGAAAGAATACAATAATGTGTTGCCAAGGCTATTAATTTTCATGGAAATAATAAACAGAATAAATAGCAAGGTATTTTTCTCTTCCACTACTACATTCACATTTGCGGTGTACTGCCTTGTTTTGTCTCATCTTACTTGCCCTGTTTATTTACCGAGCATGACATGAAACTTTAATTGTGCTATAGCTGGCTGTCTCCGTATCAAGAAAACAAAAACAGACTACAGGGCAGTCAGCCAGAAACTGCTCTCTTAGGTGACGTCCACTAAAGCAAAGTGAAGGTGCCAAGCAATTATCCAGTGAGTAAGATCTATGTAGGCAGCAATACCCGATAATTTATTTCTTGCACCCCAACTTCTTTCTCCATTTTTAGACCAGAATTACCAGTGAAAGTTGCAAAGTCCAAGCTTCATGTCACTCCCATAAATTCTGTGTTGGACAAGCTCATTCACTAAGGCCCAAAGATCTGCTTCTATTCATACCATGCAGCGATATCTCTTAGAATCGGAACTATCTGATATTTCTCATGCTAGTCAGGGACAGCACAACATTTGATTATAAGTTATTTAGAGTTTATCAAAATTATTATTCAATACATTTTTCAATAGGTCAAAGGCATTTTTGCATTTGCAACAGGATTTCCAGTGGGCAACAACAACCTAGTGATGTCCCAGAATTGAAGTTGAGACCCAAAACTGAAGATTAAAAACTGCTCTATGAGTCTATAATTAGACTGGACAGTGAACCAGGAAGAATGACAGCCACCTCACAGTGCATCAATATGAAAAGAAACTGAGAGGAGGAGAGGCAGCGTGTGATGGGGAGTACGGTGTTAAGAGAGAAGTTATTAATACCTTCATGTGGAGAAGGGAAATCACAGTGGAGGGACATTAAGAAAAGGACTCATAACAATTTAAGTTGACTGAACAAAGGAGGGACGGGCACCTATTTCCCAACTGTTTTCTTGTTGAGCTACCTAAGGTCCTGCCCACACTTTTGCTACTGTATGAGTGGAACCTCGTAAGGGAGCTCCAGAGAGAGTGTTTTGGGCCTCAGGGGCAGGGTTGCAATGTGGTCAAGCAGCTTATGTGAACTTGAGACTCCAATCCTAGGCACTCTGTTCACACTGTAAATACTTAAGAGTGCAACATTTTGTTGGTGTTATCCTCTTCCCTGCCTATAGTGCAGGAGAAACTGGTTGCATATTTCCTGGAGTTTTAGGGTATAATCGACTACTCCTAGATTGAACTTTTCTGAAGATGAAACACCTGTTGGAGTTCCACTGGCTTTAAGGGTCTGTGGAGTCATGTTTCTGGAAAGAAAATGGAGTCCTGCTCTAGGCATTCCAGTTCCATGGTCTCTCCCTGAGAGTAGGTGAAAGGGGAATTCGTTGATTCTAAGATCCAGACAAAGGAACACAAAAGTTGGTGGAGGGGTAGTAACCTTGAAGTTTTCTTGGTTGCTGCTGAGCCAAGTGTAGGACTCTCTAGCCAGGAGAACTGTTAAGGTGAGTATCAGTGTTGGAGTTGAAGGGAATCATGGTGATCTCTTTGAAAAGGATTTGCAGAAGGGGAAGAGGCCAGGCTATAGTTTAACAAGACTCCAGCAAAACCATATATAACATTTATATGGAAGCCAACACTCTATTGGAGGCAACAAATATCTAAACCAGTCATGGCCAGGGCACCCTTCTAAGTATCAACTATTGGTGTGACTCTTATCTCTGCACCTGCTTGCCTGGCTGTCAGACAAGGTGAAGCCTCTGAAGTCTGAAGAAAGTTGAAATTTAAAGACAGAAACAAGGCAGCAAGTATATGAAAAGACCACAAATTTCCTAATTCAAGCCTCTGTGTGTGTGTGTTGTGTGTGTATGTATATGCACATGTATATATACATGTATTTATATCTGAAAAACACATATACAGTGACATCTGGACTAGTGTGTGAATGAATAAATTAACCATCATGTGACGTAATTATTTTTTCAAATTATATTTACAGGTCAACATGTTGAAACTTTTTGATTTGATTACAAATCTTAAATAAGAAATAGGAGGAAGATAAGAATAAAAGAGATGCAGAGTATTCAATCTTCTAAACAAAACTGTTCTGGTATATTTGCATATATGTGAAACAAAAGGTGCATGCAAGAATTAAATATTTTACTTTCACCAGGCTCGGTGACTCATCCTGTAATCCTGCACCTTTGGGAGGCTGAGGTGAGTGGATTGCCTGAGCCCGCAGGTTCGAGACCCGCCTGGGCAGTGAGACCTTATCTCTACAATAAATCAAAAAATTAGCTGAGTGAAGTAGCACACACCTGTAGTTCCAGCTACTTGGAAGGCTGAGGCGGAAGGATCGCCGGAGCCCAGCAGGTCGAGGCTGCGGTGGCCGGGAGCGGCCACTGCACTCCAGTCTGGGTGACAGAGTGAGACTGCATCTCAAAAAAAAATTTACTGTCTATTGACAGTTTTCTTCAGAGACCTAACAGGGCAGCACAAATCCATAAAGAGTCTTGTATGTTTTAAATTCAATTAGCTCCACTTTTCGTGCTGGGATATAGGTTGAAACTCTATGAGTACATAATGCAGGTCACCAAAAACCCAGCAAAATAATGATGATAATTATGATGACGATGATGATGAAGATAATAATGATGATAAGTGAGAAGTGGTAACTGGGGACAAAAGAGAATCCCTGCTTAAACTCAGATCATGTAGGATTTTAATTATGTCTAAAAACAAGTAACAGTAATACAATTAGATTTTTTTATTCTTGTACTGAGAATATATGAACTAATTTTGAAATTAAATCTTGGACAGGCCAAGTGCAGTGGCTGACACCTGTAATCCAAGCATTTTGAGAAGTGGAGGCGAGAGGATTGCCTGAGCCCAGGGGTTTGAGACCAGTCCAGGAAACTTGGCGAGACCTCGTCTCTACAATAAATCAAAGTATTAGCCAGGTGTGGTGGTGTGTGCCTAGGTTCCAGCTACTTGGAAGGCTGAAGTGGAAGGATCACCTGAGTCCAGCAGGTCAAGGCTGTGTTGGCCGTGAGCGTGCCACTGCACTCCAGGCTGGTTGACAGAGTGAGACTCCAACTCAACAACAACAAAAAAATCTTGGACAGATTTTCTGGTCCAGGTGCACTTTTTTAGATGTCAGCATTGTGTGCATATATTTGTGTCTATGTGTTTTTATGAGCATGTAAGTGAAAAAAGGATTAAACTTATATGTTAGGTTAGATGATTTTTTAAAAGCTGGAGACCATCTCTCCTTATGCATTTGGTGCCTGCACACTTTTTATGACAATTTTTGATTCCATCATGTCAATGACTTCCTGCTCTGTATTGTCTGTCTCTGTCACCTTAACTGTCACCAATGTCCAAGTGTAGCCCTCTATTTTGTGTGAACTTAAATTCTGATTTGCTTATAGACTTCAGCAGCTTTTTATGAAGAATGGCTCACTAACTCTGTAGACCCCAGAGGCCAAAATCAGAGAACTAGGTTAAATAAAATTCTAAAAGTTATTTGCCATGTGGAAAATTGCCTATTTCACTTCTCCAAGCCTGAAACCACCCAGCTGGGAAGTTGTAATATGATCACCTTTCCTTGAGTGTTTATATTTATATCAAAGCATTCAATTACCCTTTAATTCAATAAATTATTCTGAAACTTCTATATACAGTCAGAATAAACCTTTAAGTAGACAACAATAATAATATACAAAACTATGATAAAGAGGACAATCATAATTAATTAAATTACAATAATTAATGTATCCCACAAATATATTTCATATCTGAAGACAAACCTTTAGCATCATATCACCAGCAATATTATCTGATACTTTTGTATTTTTATTTTGTTAGGTAAGTATTACAAAGAATGCCAGGTTTTGTTTTTCTAGACAAAAGCCCAGTTTAGGAATTAGTTACAAATATCCATTAAGTTCTGATTAACTGCCAAGTCCTGTGCTTGTCCTTGACAAACAACTTGGGAGTATGAGAAGGATATGTAAAGGAAGACAAAAAATAGGATGAGACAAATAATTTAAATTCTTGTTTGAAATGCATAGCTCAGCACACCGTTCCATTTCTAATAACATGAAAAATAAGGAGACATGTATATACCATAAGAACTGTAGGATTTTAGGGAGAGAGCAACAAATGATAACATGAGTAGGAAAGATTTCATGAAAGAGATGAAGTTTGAACTGGGATATGATGGATGGTGCAGAATGAGAAAGATTTTTCTAGGCATGGAGGGCTAGAATTTCAACAAAGGGTCAAGGACCACATGCACAAGTGAAAAGGGAGGGACAAAGACAATGGAGTTATCGTGAGAGAGGAGGCTGTCTTGTCTAAAGTGGAGATTTCCTATTGGATAGGAGTAGAAGATGGGGTTGATGGTATGAAAGGCACAATGTGTCAGATAATTAAGATTTTATTCCTATTATTGTGACAGGGAGGCTGTCTATTAATGAGTCACGTCTCAAAAATGAGAGAAAAAAACTTGAGATTTTATAAAACACATAAGTCAGTGAGGAACGGGAGAGCTGGATTTTAAGTCAGATTGTTCAAAGACAGGGAGGTCCTTTGCTGTTAGCCAGGACACAGAAGGGTACAGGGGTTTCTTCATTGTTCTTGTTTTTAGGAAGCACAAGACTCAGGTAAAGTTGAATATTACCAATAGTAAGGAGCTATATCATGCAGGTCTTAAAGGCAGACTGAGACTATTAGAACTTAAAAGAAAGCTAACAGAGAAAATAAAGGCTACATGATGAGTGAAATGTTAGAAAAAGAAAGAAATGCATCCCATCCTACATTTGGTTATGATATGAGAATGGGGCTGCCTGGGCAGGTGAGAGAGAGGGCAGGAAGATCACACAGAAGGATGTTAGAAAATCCAGATATATGGAATGAGGAGCCACAGAGCGGACGGAGAGTCAGTCAAGTAAAAATTGATAGGAGGAGGGATGCGTTACACACAGAGAATAAGGGGAGGGGTGGATAACCTTGATATCTAGCTGCGAGAAGAGAAAGGTACATTGGTAAAGGGTGTGTCTGGGAAATGAGGCAAAAATGGTAATTGTTTTTGAAAATAACCAAAAGCCTGTACAAAAAAGAACGAAGCAAGAACACATTTTAGTAGTATTTTCTCAATCAACTTTAAGATTCAGATGCTACTTTGTGTTTAATAAAAAATGATTGACAGTAAGTGGTGGCGCTTATTTTACCAAAGATGGGAATTGTTTTTAAAGTTGTGATTCATGCAGTTGCAGAAGATGAAAGTAAAGCATTTTGGCAACTTTATTCCCAGTGAAGATGTGTGATCTAGTGAAATGCTCACCAGACTTGGAATCAAAGAACATAGACTTGCATCTTGTTCACAAGGTATGTTATCCTGGGAAAACCACTTAACCTCTTTGAGTGAGCTTCTGTTCCAAGAAAAGAGGGATAATATCTTTTCTGTCTATAATAATGTGTTAAGTGATCTGCACACCACAAGTGCTATGCAAGTGTAAATATTTTATCTCACTTTATTTATTCACTTTGCACTTACTGCCAGAAAGAATTTAGAGCAACTTATCAGTGGGTAAAGAAGACAGAGCTAAAATAAACATATATAATAATTATAGTGGCTTCTCATTCTTGGACACTCACTGTATGCTAGTCACCATGCTATATGCCTTATTGCATTAGCCATTATCATCATCATCCTCAGGAAAAGGTACTTTTTTGTCATAATTTTTCAGATAAGAAAAATGAGGCTTAGAGAGGAAATGAAAGAAAATCACATAGCAGTGGGGAAGCCAGAATGTAAACCCACGTGTCCTACTCCAAAGATTTAGCTGCTAACAATATATTATGTTGCCTTTCAGAATGCAAATGGAAAAATCAAAGTAAGGCAGACATAAAAGAAAATGGTCTAAGTATGAGATTATACAAAATTTCACTTTATAGAGTCCTGTACACTTGCTATCAGCAAGATAAAAACTAGGCTCTGCATTTTACACAGAAAGAAAAATATGATCAGTCACACAATTTACAATGCCAAGATAAAATCAAACCAAGTGTTACAGAAAAAACAGTGATTCTAATAATAACACTTGGAAAAAAATGGCTCCAAAGGGTTCTTGCCATGTTTCAATACAATATACATCTTTCTCAGCATTATCCTTAACATTGGCACGATGAGAAATATCAAATAATGTGGTATTATTATCACTGCATATGTAGCAGAATGTTATCATTAGTTTTAACCAAGCAACACAATGGCTGAGAATTCCCAAAGCTAGATTGCATAGGCACACATATTCTAACACTGAATTTTCATTAGATCAATTATATAACTGGGCCAAATGCAGAAAAGAAGGATCAGTGGAGGTATGTCTTTGGAGAGTCTGATGTAATGCTACAAGTTCCACCTCTGCCCCAGAGAGATAGGTGGGTTGCTGGGTTGGGGGCTTGGGGAAAGTAGGAGGTATCACCTTCATCTTAAGTCTAGTAAGGTGTTAGTTTTTAGTGTAAACAAATACATCCTTGTTCAGTTGTTTTTTTGTACTGGCTTTTCCCTTCCAGCAATTTGATCTGGAGTCTAGGGAAGAGGAATTGGTTTTGTTCCCCTCCATTAGGATGAGGGTTGGAACAGAGAAATAATAGTAAAAGAGGACCAGAATAAAACCAGTCACCTCAAGGTGAGACAGCCTGTGAGCCAATGGCTCCTACAGTCACTTCCAAGAGTTAAAGAAAAGGGTGCTGACATTCAACCATAGAGTGTTAGCAAGGCATGACCTGGAGGTCTATCTAGTTCTTGCCAAGAGTCCAAGAAAAGAAAGATGTCATTGGTGATCAAGAGAACCTCCCTGAAAAGATCATATGAGGTCAAGCAGAGTGGTAAGCTGAGGACTAAGCTGGATTTTATTCCGTTACTGTGGTCTGAGGAATCACATATTCACTACTGTGGCAAAAGCTTAATAGTTAGATGTTAATAATATCTTTCCAACTGAAAAGTAAATTTCCACATGTTGTCCTCAAGTAAGTGCCTCAATCAATTAATAAACACTTAATGAGAACTAATTAATGGACTAGATTTCCTGAGAAATATGAGGGAGTACTCACAAACCCGAATTATCTTTTGGAGGTCAGGACCCTTGCAGTACACTCAGAATTTGTTTCTCTGAAGCAAATGATCAATAAAATTTTTATCTGAATGTTTTGAGAAGATTGCATGGTGATTTGCAGAAGAAATGTCTCAATTTGTGGCAAATAGGTGACTGGTTCTTCTACCATGAAAATGCACCTCCCCATACTGTACTGAGTGTTCACCAGTTTTTGACCAAAAAATGACATGAGCCGCATTCCCCACCCTCCCTATTCACCAGATCTTGTCCCGAGTGACTTTTTTTGTTGTTGTTTCTCCAGATGAAAAAAACCCTCAAAGAGAAATGTTTTGTCAACATGGAAAAAGGAAGCAAAAAAATAGCAGGAGCATGAAAAGGCATCAAAACCGATGAATCCAAAAACTGTTTTGAGCAATGGAAAAAGCATTTTGATAGGTGTATTGCATCAAACAACGAGCACTTTGAAGGTGACTGAACTTTAAGCATGTAAGAATAAATACACAACTTTTTATAAATAAATTCTGGGTTTTTTTTGGTCTCCTCATATATAAAACATAAAAACAAGATAGCACATTTCAACTGTAAATTGAGAAAATACAAGGCATGAAGAAGGACCGTGTGATTATCAAATGCTTTGAGGAGCCAGGATTAAAGTTCTACAACCTGCTCTTTAGTCCTGGACTCCTTCAGGTCTGGATGATGAGAAATGGGTGTCTTCTTTTTCCTTTTGGGTTGCAGAATCATGTTCTTGATTATTTACTTACCCAAATTGGCCATCTTCATTACTTTGACCTTTCTATTGTTTGGTAATTGAATTGGTGGCTGGTCTATCTCCATTAACGTCTGTCTTAGAGCAGAACCTTTGCACAGGGCCAAATGAGAACTAAGAGCTCTTATAAAGAAGGCCGTTAACACTAATTAATTTTGTCTTTCAATTTTAAGTCCTCTGCTCTATCTGCTGAGTTAGAACTGTCTGCCATTTGTGGAAGGCACTCACCTTTCTACTATCCAGGGCCATGACTAGAAACCATGCAGAGTCCATTGTTAAATCCTTCACTTTGACTTAACGTAGCTTTTGTGCATTCACCATGTGCCTGATATTCTGGGAAAACTCCCATTCTTGTCCTCCCTTAACCTAAAGACTTATCTGGACATTGAATATGCTGACCACCTACTGATTTCTCCCGAGTCTTAGCTTTTGCCACCTACTTAAAACAAGTTAAATGAGGATTATTATGAAGGTGGGATTCATCATTCCCCAGGGCCATCCACACACCAGCACCTAGACATAAGTTTCTAAAATATTGTCCTACCTGTTCTCCCTCTGAACACCAAATAATTAGCTTTTTTTCCCCCAGAAGCAGTTGACTGAGCTAAGTCACTTGAAAAGAGTTCAGATGAGGTTCAGAAAAGTCTCACTGCCCCTACAGGGCACTTGTGGACAATCCTCTGTCAGATGTCCAGTAGGTTCTGGGTAGGTAGACTCCTTGTAGCTCAACCTGTGGCAGCTGTTTCAAATTTCCTAACTCCCCAGTTTCTGTTTGTCCATACAAAGACCATGTTAGGCATGCCATTTGTATAATGCTTTTAACTTTCAAGGATGGCTAATTACATCATCATTTGTTAGCAGAATTCTTGTGAGACAGAAAGGAAAAACCACAGAAACTGGAAGAGTCAGACCACAGGAGAATGTCTACCTAAATGTACACAGCTTGCAAAGAGAGAGCTGGAATAAGAATTTATTCTCCAGTCATCTGATCTACTTGACTTAATAACCCTATCCCTGTCCTCTGCTGCAACCACAAAAAGTAAAGTAAACACTTACTAAGAAATAGGTTTTCCATTTTGGGTCTAGAGATGTGGGAAACATCAAAATGGTTGGTAATTTGTCTTTGTGTAAATTTTACTTGACAACTGAATGAATTTCTGTAGTTTTTGTTAGTAGTTAGAAAGACTTCTGTATCTTTTTTGTGATTTAGAAGACGATGAAAGGAAGTGTGCATTCAGTAAGTCTGATCTATCAAGTAATAACAGCCTATAAATTTAGTTTGCCATTTTCAAGCACAAATTTAAGAGGGATTTATTGGGGCAGAAGCCCAGAGGCTGCTCTCTATTTCCTCATTTTTGCATTTCTGATTACCCTTTGATTTTGCATTTATTCAGTGCTTGGATATATAGCACCTAATTTCTCCATGCTTGTTTCTCTTATTTTAATGTATGGTCTCCTAGCAAGATCTTATTGATCAACACACTGCCGTTTAATAGTAGTTGGTCAGTCTTCCAAAGAGAAGGATGCATTTTGAGGCTTTAAGAACTTAAATTTGAGGGTTGCAAACAATCCTCTTGTAGCTGTTTGTGATTTATCATTAGAGGGTCTAACACTACACAGTTAAATCTAATTTATCTATTTGTTAAAAGTTTTATGATAGAAAACTTTATTTCTATGATCTAGTTCTAAGGAGTCCTTGAGGCTTTATGTTAAATACAATATTTTCTTTTTTCCTTTACCTCATGGAGAGTCAACTAGTTTTTCCTTATTAACCCTCTACTCTATAATTAATTATTAGTTTCATATCTGGATCTTTCGGGTTTCTTCTGATGTGACTCTAAAAATAAACATAGTTTGTTTATTTTTAGTCTTTTCCTAAATTGTGTTTGGAGATTAACACTTATAACTACTTATTAATCATTAAAGTAAAAACACAAATATCAAATTTTCAAAAAAGTTATTCTATCACACATTTAATGATATCCACAAATTAAAACAAGAGTTAAAAATTAGACTTACTTAAGTATAATCTGGCAACTTTTTGATTAATTTTCTATTGTTCTTACTAATTACTGCTAAATTTAACTTTAGTTTTTTTATGCTGATTTACAAAGAACATTTGCATTTTTCAAATGATTAAAAATAAATGTTCATTGTAGTTCCCACTGCTTGTTGCAGCCTAGTTAACTCAAGCTTATTTTACTTCAGAAAAGTTACACCCCCATCTTTAACTACCTGCTTTAAAATTATCAGAAAGAAAACATTAAGTTCCTCTTCAATACTCCCAATTAATTTCTTAAGACACCTACTTCCCGTTTTGCCTCCGCATCATTGTCAACTCACCAAGAAAAGTCCCTGCTCACTCTTCCCAGATCCCCAATCCCAGTGTGCTCTCTTCCTTGTGAGTGGCAACAAACACAAGCATCTGGAATGAGACTGCTATGATGTTTTCCCAATTTGGCTTTTTATGTTGTTCCAGAAACAAAAAGTACACATTTATTATTGAGCTTGAATGAAGTGACTGATCAGTGTAGACAAGAATCACCAAGGGGACTGATAAAAACCAGCATTAACAGGGTGACTTCCAGAAATGGCATGCCAGGAGTTCCTGTGTGAGAACCAAAAGGTACCATTATAAACAGCTAGTCTTCTAACTTGAATGCAGGTGCTTGAATGAATCTTTTGGAAACACTGCTTTATGTTTCCCAAACAATTTTACAGCCTGGTTGTTATCTACTACTGCTATAGTTTAATTTATCAATTTATATTATAATAATAAATATATTATTATAAAATACTACATTTTTATTTATAAAGAAATAGACATGCAATTCACAGAGAAGGGAACAAAATGGCTAATAAACATCTGAAAAGACATTCGATTTTACTTCTAATCAAGAAACTGCAAATTAAAACAATATTTTGTTACCTCATCATATCCATTTAATTGAAATTTTAAAAATATTTATAATGCTATTCACTAGCAACTGTGGGAAAAACACAGCTAGCTCTAGTGTTGGTGGGAGTAAATTTGGTATAATCACTAGTGAGAACAAGTTAGCAGTATCCAGTGAAATTGAAAATGTGTGTACTTTTCTCACCCACCAATTTGCTTTTGGACACCTGCCCTGGAGGAAGTTTACTCATGTGCACAAGAGAAATATGAATGAGTATTCAATGCAGCATTACTTGTAATAATGAAAAATTGGAAACTTCAATGGCTGTACTTAGGGGAATAGATGCATCAAACTACAGAAGATGATGAAGCAGTCAAAAAGAATGAGATATACATATAATTCTAGCAACATGCACAAATCTAAAAAAAATCACTTTGAATGAGAAAATCAGGTTGCAGATATTCCCAACTTAACATTTATGCAAAAGCTTTAGATAATACATTAAAATCATTATATTGCTTGTGAATATTCACATAGGTGTAAAAATATAAAACAATGAACTTGGGAAGATTCACATTAAATTTTCCATAGTAGGTGCCTCACTGTGAAAGTAGGTGGGAGAGATATAGGAATCTTAAATTCATTTCATTCACTTGCAAAATTAAAGAACATGTATTGTTATTAAAAATTGTATGTGCAGGCATATTGATTACAAATGACTTTGACATACTATTTTTGGCATTTTCTATATCTTTGATTTTCAATATCAAAGAAAAAGGAGTCAAGGATAGATGAAGAAATTTTTTAAGAATGCATCCAAAACAAGCATGTCTACTAGTATAAAAAACAAGTTATGATTGTTGCAGAAAACTTGAAGGAGTACTGTACTCAAGGCATACAGTTCTAAAGTCAAACTTGTTTTGTCAATTTTCCACTGCTACTTGCTCTACAATTCAAGCTATCTCTTAAATTCAGAAAGTCTTTATCTATTGAAAAGGGTTACCTGATTATAGTAAGGATTCCCTTTTATCTTATTTAACTTTTACCTTTCTTCTGGTTGAGAATGTTGATCTATATAGTTCTGGCATTCATCTGATGTATTCATACCAAATTAGGGAGAGGATCCAAGTAATATCTCTGGCAAAAAGAAGTCAAGAGATACTAGATATTTCAAGATTTTTTTTGTGCTTATAGAGCCTGTATGTAACAAGATCCTAAAAGTCCCCAGGAAGAAGATTGATGACTAAATTAAATGTCTCAAAAGACTGAATAAACTATGAGAGAGGCTTGCATATGTTTAAAAAGAGTTACATTTTATGTCCCAATAGAAAAAATATGAGAATTGCTGAATTAAAACAGTCACTAAAAAATTTATTTCTGTATGGGTTTTTTTCATGTTCAAAGTCAAACAGCAAATCCAAATGACCTCTCCCATCCCACCCAGGTTTCCAGTTTGGAAAAGACCTTGCTTCATCCTGCCCACCCCAATTGCCCTGATCTGAAAGCACAGAGAAAGTATTTTGGTACTAATGCTATCCATCAAATAGGTGGCTGGGTTGGCCCCTATAGGAAGTTACCCTGGTTTCATCCAGAATGCGTGTGTGTGTGTGAGTGTGTGTGTGTGTGTGTGTGTGTGTGTGTGTGTGTGTGTGTGTGTGTGTGTGTGTGACAGAGACAGGGTAAGGTAAAGGAGAGGAGAGAGAAAGAGAGAGAGAGAGAGAGGAGAGAGGAGAGAGAAGGGAGGAGAGAGGAGGGAGGAGGGAGAGGGAGGTAATGAAGAGGAAGAAATTGACATATTTCTGATTACTGCCAACTATGAACTAATTTGACTGTGGCTTGCCTGGCAGTCAGGACTCTTGAATTACTGGAAGTGGCTATTGATAAAATATGAGGGAATTTGGGAAAGAAAACACACATTTCCAACCATGATACCTAGCTTTATGTACAGTTTGCTTGTTTGCACAAGCAGAAAGAACTGGTAGTCCCTCGACTCTAACTCATTATAACATTGTTCAGGAGAGAGGATGAATCACCAAGGATATACAGCTTCCTTTTACTTAAATCTTTCTGCCTCCCAAACACAATGGTTTGCTCCTCAAATACCGTAAAACCGCAGCTTTCCAGATTGCCCACCTGAGTATAAAGTGACTTTTCAATCACAAAGCATTCTGAATTCCTTTTCTTTCCAACACTATGGAAAGAAGAAAGGATAAAATGTTATGAAATCAATCCTCAAATTTACTATTGCAGAACCACTACCACAATCACTTCTAGCTTTATCATTTCCCTTTGTTTTTAATGGTGAGACCATTACCCAAGCAAGTGCTCCCTAGTCCCACCTCTTCCCATCCCTGATAGCCTGATAGCATTGTGTCTGTATTTGTGAGCACATGGGTGCATATATGAGTGAATATGTGCATATGCATATGTGTGTGTGAGATTTATGTGTGCACGTGTATGTGTTTGTGTGTGTTACAGTATGTGTGATTGACTATGTGCTTATGTATGTGTATAATAGCATGTATGCATGTATGTATATGTTTTGCACATCTATCTATAAGTATATATGTTTGTGTGTGTTTTTAAAGGGAAAGGGCTGCTAATGTGGAAGCATAGAGTTTCAAAAATCGTTTCTACTTTTCTGACATTGTGAAATGCAGTCTCACACCAGGGGCCTTCCCCATAGTTTCTAGTTATAGCTGTCATTCTCTGCACCACAAAGGCCTGTTGGCAGGACTTTTACCACACTATGCTCAATGAGGTGTTCTTGGCTAAGAAAAATTAATTTGTGTGCTGGCAAATGTAAAGGAAGCATGGCTAAGGAAGCAAAATGCCAGACAAATTAAGAGTTGACATTTGTAAAATGCCTTACAGTTTACCAAATTCCTTCCACATTACTTACTTTACTTTGAAAACCAACTCTGTGCCTATGTTGTAGGAATAATAGTTACACCTCTCTTATATAAGAGGAAACTGAGGTCTAGAGATGAGTTCCCTACATTTAATTAGAGGCACAGTGAGAGAACAAACTCCAAGTCAAATAACATTCACATCCCCATTATGCCAGAGAGACCACAGGATTGAAGTGATTCAGAATCAACACATGCGTCTTCCAAGTAGATCTTGAACCATGTGCATTTTCAAATGGATGGAGGCCTCATCACATAGTCTGTTTAGAGATTCAGTTTTTAAAATAAAGCAAAAACACTGTGATGATATTGGAAACCCTGGACTCTCTCAAACTGCAAAAGGTAGGCTCTGAGAAGCACTTGGCCATATAAGTTGATCCATGTCTCGGGGCATAAGACAAGTCTGGCTTGGGACTTCAGGGAAGCAAGGCACAAGAAGATAAGAAAGGATGCATACTATAATGGCAAACAGCCTTAACATCCCAGTGGCTCTCCCACAACAAGTGTTCATTTCTCACTCGTGCTACATCTTCATCGCGTTGACTGTGGCGCTGCTCTAGGTAATCCTTCATGTAGACCAGGGTGGTGGGCAGTCAGGATCTGGAACCTTATGGATCACATGGAAGAGGATTAAAGATGAGGAGGTGCTTTTACAGTTTCTTGCTAGAAATGACATATGACATTTTTTTTCACAGGTCCATTGCTAATTAAGGCGTGTGGCTATATCTGCCATTAGTAACATGGGGTGGTATTAGCCAATCTCCAAAAATTAGCATGTATGTATGAAAATTGATACATTTGCCATAAAATTATATATATTTTTAACAATTTCCTCCCATCTTGTCTTATCATTTGCATTTACTTATATAGCAATGTTTTTAAAGACCTTAAGAAGAGATGGAAAATCAGGAGATAAAAAAATTCCCCATTCATTTGCCCAAAGGTAGGTCTTCCTTTTGGCAGAGCCATCAGACAAGCAATAGTGTACCTGGTGTGGTGCCTTTCAAAGCAGTGAACACTCCCAAAAAGTTTTTGTCACTGAGGTTGAAAAGAGGCTTCCATGTTTTCCTTGAGGACTCAGATTGGAACCTAATGCCCCTGCCTGTGTCCCAACCAAAATTTTGCAGACAGACAGAAACCAGCATTCATGGGATACCTGTGCCCACTATGCTTCACTTGTTTCATATTCATTTTGTTTACTTCTCACATCAGCCAATGAGGGTTGCTCTTATTATTCTTTTTATACAGATGGGCCAAAAATGTTATGCAGTTTGTTCAAGGCAGTGGGTACTAGAGCTAACATTTGAACTTTAGGCTACTAAAAACAAAATCTATGCTGTCTACATTATGCCACATTTTAACTTAAAAGAACAATTGAAGATCTCTTCCCCATAAATAATGGTGTCAGAAAGGAGAATCTGCATATTCTTTGAGTGGCCTATCTACCTACAGACCAAAAAAGTATTCTTACCTCTAATTTAAAATATGTCTTTTCTATTCCCCTTACTTTAGCAGAAATAAAGCATATTTTCTTATTACCTTTCATACAATCCTCTGAAGATGGGTTTTAAATTATCTAAACAAATAAGAAAATAATATATTTAAGGGCACAGTGCTTGAAACTAAAGGAGGTACAAATGTTAGATTATAACACACATATGGTCAATCTGTAGAGCTTCTTACAAATGCAGCAAAGAGAGATCTAAAAACTCCCCCGTTTCCCTGCATACCTCAGTCAAGGACATTTTTGTTTTTCCTTCCAATCTTCTAAGCAAAATACTTCATTAAATGGTCTTTCTAGCATTAGACATTGCCAGGGGGCCAAATACAATAAATGGATCAATGGCCTGATGCTATTAGGGAACTCCTACGAAGAAAAGAAATAGCCCACAGAGACTCTTTGGCAATTTGACATCAATAGCAGAAGCCCTCTGAGAAAGTTGCCCAAGCAGAGTGTCTACACACAGTCCTGATCAATAAAGCTCTAAACAAGGATGAGTGTATCTGCATAGCAAACAATGAACAGTCTTGAGTCAACTATACCCCTCCAATGGAAACAAAGTTTAGAATGTTTTCTAAATGGAGGTTTTAATCCACTTAAACTAATCTTGACACACTTTCATGTATGACGGGTTTCTAGGATGTGCATCTTGGTCAGTTCTGAACTCAAAATTGGCAACAAGCAATACCTGCTTTGACAGCACTTAA
Source organism: Cephalopachus bancanus (assembly GCA_027257055.1). NCBI lineage: Eukaryota > Metazoa > Chordata > Mammalia > Primates > Tarsiidae > Cephalopachus > Cephalopachus bancanus. The sequence goes on along the minus strand of JAPVLO010000251.1, from coordinate 2,081,671 downwards.
TAGTAGCAGTAATAATAAAAGTAGCAATAATTAATAATAATAGTAATAAATAATAATCATTATTTCTATAAGCTGCTCATGTGTTAACTTACTTAATTCTCACAATAACCCCATGACATAAATAATATTATCTCTAAAGAAAGAAATGGAGGTACAGAGATGCTAACCAATTTGTCCAAGGTCACATAGATGGTTACTACTAGAGCCAGAAGTCAGGATCTAAAGTTTGCTTTCATAAGCTCTCTATTACATTGTGTCTGAGAAGGAGGTAAACTTGTCCTTCTTGGGAGAAATGAGGAAGCTGAGTCCAGTGGTTCTGAATCCACTGACATTTTAAAATTTGGGTAGAAGCAGCAGGTATGGAACACCAGTCCATGTAAGGATCTGCCAATGGTATATGTTTAATCATGTTTTTTAGATTAATTAAGTCATCTCAGACATCTATGAACCTGTATTTTAAGCGAAATACAGGTGCTTTCTAAAATGAAAATTCATTGCATTCAAGTCATATTTTAGTCTACAAATCTCTAGAGCACAAAGACTAAGTTTAGTCAGCATCATGTCTATCCTATAATATGCACTTAAACCATATATTTTAAATAGTCTTTAATATGAACACATCATTTTTAAAATGAAGGGGGCAACTAAAATAAAATTGCAATTTTCAGGGGAATTATATTTTTGTTTGTTTAAAATGAGGTTCTTATAACTCAAACTTTTGGGAAACATAAGAGATCCAACTTTTGTTTGAGCTGACTCTATCTCACTTATATACAGCTAGATCAGATGATATTGGTTGTATCCACTGATGACATGGTGTCAGTACCACATGTGAAATACAAGTGAAACTGCTCTTCATATTGTCACAAGACATAAATGGCCTTTTCTCTTTGTATAAAAACCATAGAGCTCATGGTAAAATGTTAGACACCCCATGAACATTAGAAAATGTTCATTGGATGCTGATCTTACTTTTTTTTTTCTGCATAGCCCTGACATCTGTCTCTGTGTTAAAGTATTCTTACTTGAAAAATGGTGTTGCTAATCCAGATTTAGGTCAGAATTTAAGTCATTTTTATGCAACATCGAGTTACATAATGAGCTGTGAATGGTGTGTGTACCTTTGGAATGAAATATGGCTTTCTATATATATTTAACCAAACAAGCTCAGTCCCCAAAATGTTAACTTGGAAGAGCCCTAATTCAGATTCCTCAGTCTAACACTAACAGAGACATTTTCCCTCCTGCCTCGTTTGTCTATTTTCTACCTAAGTGCCCTTATCTTAGGTGGGAATGACATCAGTATGAACTTGTCATTCTCTTATTAAGCCAGCAAAGTGCTTAGGGAAAACCATATATAACAGTATCAGCAAACAAATGGAAGAGGAAATATTTAAAAATCTCCTTGTCAAGCATTAAGTCATTACTTGAGTCAGACTTAGTTAAAACATTGCAGTGTCTCCTTCTAAACTACACTGGTCACCTTCAGCTCAGGGTCCAAATGCTCTGACACTGAGCATAAAGATAGACATGCAGGAGCCCTGTGAATTAACACTGAACTACCATCACTGGGAAGGGTCTCCTTAAGCAAGGAACTTAAACACTTAACCCTGCATTAAAGTTCCTACAGTTTTTAGGCAAAACAGAGGAAACAGAATTCATCTTCTTTATTTTTCTTCTAATAATTTAAAAATGGATTACCACATTAAGAAATGTGTTAAGATATGTAATACACAATTTAAATTATGTGTATCATTGAGTCTGCAAGGCAGATTGTTTTCTTTCATTTTTAATGTTATGTTTATTTCAATGGAAACCAGATGAATTCACAATGAAAAGTCACAGTTAGGGTTACTCCTTTTTTTTTTAGAGGATTTAATTTAAACTTTTCATTTTAAACTAAGATAAAGTCATAGTGGTAATAAGTTACCTCTAATACATATATAAGAAACAAACATAAGTACTTAGTATTAAATAAGTTATTTTATAATTATAAAAGTGAAGCAACTGTCAAAGGGGCTTAACTCACCTACTGCCTCTAAGTATAGCAGTAACACTCTTTTAAGGCAGAGAGAAATTCCTGCCAAGAGATCACATTGTTGTTTTTAAAGATATGAATAGCAACATTGTCCTATAAGAATTCCTTCTGATTTCTTCTAGGGTACTTCCTATTCAAGGATTCCAAATATCTTCTTCCAGATATCAAAATGATCTAAAAATTCTAGCTACTTTGTTTGTAAATAAACCTATGAGATCTTGGAGAACATTAATGTGTAAAATTGAGGTACAATTTGATAAAGAATCTGTAGTTCAGATACTTTTAAATGTCATCTTATTCTTAGGAAATAGCTACTTTATCTTGAAAAACTGAATTTAAGATACACATTGGGACTTATTTGGACAAATTTGGTCACTTGGTTCCTTTTTGGTCATTGTGGTAACTGAAACAAAGGAAAGGAGAGAAAAGGAGGAAAGGAAAAAGAGGAGGAAAAGAGGGAGAAAAGGAAAGAGGGAGAGATTAACTTCCTTCAGGGTAACTGGAATTAACATATGAAACATTAGATCTGTGAAGAGCAGCCATATTGTATTATTGAGACCTGGAAACAGGGTGATTCATGCATGAGAATTAAAGCAGGTCTGTAGCAAGGAGCAGGCCAGGAGAATGATGGTTCAGAGGATTTTCTTGTTTCCCATAATGCTCCAGGCACTAATTCTCTTCATGAAGCTAGTTGGGATGTACAATGTATTTCTAAAATTTTCCTTTTTTACTTTATATTACTTTCAATCAAGAAAGTTTAATCCATACACTCTTCATCATCAGAATTGGAAGATGTGAGACACCAAGAAATTGTCTTCCTTGTAAATAAGCCAATGACCAGAATAGATTCCCTTCTCTTTTCTAGTGTCTACTACCACTTGGTCACCCTTAGTATTATAAAGAAAACTGCTTTCTTATTATTATCATTATTAAAATGTCACCACTGTTTTAAATAAATCCTGCAATACATTTGTCATAAATCACTTTGAAATCTTACCCAAAGACCTTCAGCTTTATTTACTATTAAATAAAATATGTAAAACCTGCTATTAATTTGGTACAGATGTGTGTTAAAATGATGAAATTCAATGATTGGGTCTGAACATTGGAAAGAACAAAATATATATATAAAATTTCTTGAAGGTAATTTTCAAACTAGGAAAATACAAAGATATAAAGAGAGCCCCGACTCCTGCATTTTCTAACTTATCTTTCTTACTCACCATGATTTCCTCATTTGTCATACCCATTACCAAATCCTGACCCTCCATTCTCTGGGTGGATCATTCTCTTCCATCAATTATCTGGCTTTGGAAGAGACATGTGGAAGAGTAAATGAAGAAGGGGTCACCTTAATGATCAGCCAAAAAAAAAATCTCTAATGGGTGAGGTAACAACTGTTACAGTCATAACACCCTTAATTCCAACACTTCACCATACCATAGGAGATATTTAAGATATCTATACCATAGGAGATATTTAAGATATAGCAGAAAAACTCTTGAAGGAATTGTGGCTCAGAAATCTCCCTAGTATGACTGTGATGGAGGTTTGTGCAATCAGGATGGCAATATAGCAAATAAAATTAAGGGAAAATCAATTTAAAGATCATGAATGCAAAAGTTGCATATAGCATTCCATACCCAACTTCAATTACCACTGAATTGGAATTCGTGTGAATTCCAGTCACACGAAACAAGAGAAGGAAACAGCCATTGTTTTGTATCCAATTTTGTGTAATGACAACTGAATGGTAAACCTGCTTCACCTTTTTTCTTTCCTATTGATTGACCTCCTGACTAAGGCCTTTGTGACGGGTAGGAGCCTGTCCCAAGTCCATACATGGTTCTTCCTTTGGGTGCTACCACAACCACACCATTAATCCCAAAATATTACTTCATATTTGTCTATATTCAACAACTCAAATGTGAAAAAATGGTCACTTGAACTAAGGACGAGATTACATTTACCAGGTACCTTACTTGGCTCTATCAATAATTTATAATTCTGGCATAATATGAATTAATATTCAAATACATGATTTATATTAAAGACACAATTGGCATTTGGGTATTATAGACCATTTCCAAAAGTATGTCACAAGTTTGACAGCGTTTCTCAATGTTGTTCGTTTTAATGAAATTCATGTTAAATATTTATGAGTCATGGAGCTGTTCCTTGGCTCCTTGATTAAATTTTTCTTTAACTGGTCTAAACACTAAGATGTCTCTTAAGTATGTTTGCCTTCTCTTTATTTGAACCAGTGTTTCTCATAATAAAGCAATGCATTTGGAATGTTTCTTTTGACCCTCCAGTGTCTTTCTGTAAATTACAAATAAGCTCCTAATGCTGGCTGAAAAGAATTAACTGGAAGGTGAAAGAGGCATTCTTAAACTCAACAATGTGAAGGCTCTGCATTGTTTATTCATCTAAAAAGGAAGGATTCTATTAAAATAAGACCAGTTTAAAATCAAATTAAATCTCACAACTTTTATTCTTTAGACTTCAAGAATCTTGTGAATAAAACAGTGATCATCAGTTGCTTAAAATCAACTAACTTACAGTTACTATTTGTTCACTAAAGCTTCTGGGCTAGACAACAAGATAACAACATGAATAAATCCATATTTTTGTACCCATGAAACTCATAATCTAGTGAGAGAAAAACAGGGTTATAGGCAATTATCACAATACATTATTATGAAAAGCAAACAAAGCATACACACCAAGCCATGGGACTCAAAGGGAACAGAAAGCAATTCTGACTGGAAAATTCAAGGGTAAAAGAGGAGTTTATAGAGACTGTAAAATTTAACTGAGTTCTGAAGGCTAAGTAAAATTACTGAACAGGCATATACCAGACTGAAGGAATGGCAGGAGTGAAGGCTCTCATATGTGAAAGTATAGGAAGAGCTTGGAGCAAAGCAAGGAAGGTGATTTTGGGGACAGAGCTGGAAAAATAGTTTGGATGAAGACTGTAAAGAACCTTAATACCCAACCTGAGTCGGACAGCTACTTGTGCTTTTTTAGCAGAGGAGCTCCATGATTAGAACTGTGTTTTCAAGTAGCGGGGGGAGGGAATATGGAGAGCACACTGGAAAGGAGAGGAGGCCATTTTGATCTTTGCCAAAAAAGAATAGCTTTGTGAAATGATTGTTGATTACAAATTATGTTTTCCAAAATGGCCCTGAAATAAGTAAGCATGCATACGCAAATGCAAACAAAACAAAACAAAACAAAAAACTCTTCTGAGGATAGACATTTCAGTGTTCTTGATAAACCAAGAGAAACTACATTACATCTGGTGGGTAATCTTAATCCTGGAAATCCAGTTCTTTGACACTCCCATTGGACCACAGGCCTTATTTTCCTGATCCTGGTACAAGAGAGGTAGTTTGACATTAAGTTCTGAAAGTGAGTAATTTTTATCAGAATTACTTGTTAATCCTATGTGGATATCTGACCTCTGGGTGATACTCTGTTGTTTGGGAGAATCTATGTGTAATATGTGTATAATTGCTTCATTACCCCAGTATACCTAAATTCAATCTCTTGTGGTATGGAAGGGAACCCTGGTTAAAGTATAACATTTCCATTTAAAATTCCAAACTAAAATACTTTTAAAGTTATCATACTTAGTGGTTTGAAAAACAATATATGATGAGAGCAGTTAGACTAACATCTGTTAAGAGAGTATAGGCTTGAGGTAAAAAGTGTGAGATCTGGAGTCTGCTGGATCTGAATGCACATTCCAGATTTGTTTACTGGTCTCACCTTTCCAAACTGTAGAATGGGAAGACTGGTAGCAACTCATTAGATTGTTATGAGAGCTGTAGAAAACAATGCTTGTAAAATTCTTGGCATATCAAAACATTTAACAGTAGTTAATTGTCATTGTTATTCACTACATCATTGCTTGCCACATAGCGCTTATATATTTTTATTACAGATTACTTCTACTTCTTGAATGACACGTTTGTGTTAAATACTTTTTCACAACATTTTTGTCCATTCATTTATGTGTTCATTCATCTTCTCATTCATTTAGCCATCCATCCATTCATTCATTATTGAATTTACTATATGCTTGACCCTTAAATATTTCCATTTTGATTACCTGTATCTTTATCATATGCTTTATACAAAAAATTCAAGATGGCAGTGGATTCCTCTGCCTGGAATTACTGATATTTTTACTCACACAAGCAAAATCCTCATTGCTTTTCTTAGGCTGCCCTACCTCCCAGCTACCCCATGATTGATCTATCTATCTATCTATTTATCTACCTATCTATCTATCAATCCATCTATCATCTATCTGTCTGTCTGTCTATCTATCTTCTATCATCAATCCATCTTTAATTCATTAAGATGTTTCTCTACCCTACCCAGGAACCCAAAGTAAGCCTGTAAGATATCCTGGGCCCTTTTCTATGGAGTGTGAAAGGGTCAGTGTTTTTGGCAGAGGAGAGTCTATTTATTTATTTAGCTTATCTTTTGTTTCATCTGAATTAAAATGATAAATTTGCAATTTAGTTTTAGTTTTATGAATTGCCAAACTATTTACACTGATACTGAAAACCTGTTGACATCCTGTGGGCTAAATTCTGTCAGCTTCCTAGAAGAAGAAATCATGGCTTAAAATGTAGCTGTATTGCCCACTTCATTGAGCACAGATCTTGACAAGTAGAAGCTGCTGAATTAATATTTTAATAAAGTGAATAAATTCCATACCTAAAATTATTGACCCCATTTTAAATTGCAAAGTACCTTATCTGCAAATAACATCAAGTGTATAAAATTATACACTTTATACAAGATGTATAAAATTATTTTTAAGCAAAGACAAAATTGTATTCTAACTGGGCCAGTAGGGAAAAAGTGACTTAGTAGTTTTACTACTCTTTTTCAATAGATTGGTCAGAAGTTTTGCACTGAGACCAAAAATCTGAATAAGCCTGTAAAGAAAAATGAAATCTAGGAGACTGGTGATTGACATATGTGCTGCATTTCTGATTTTTAGTTCTGAAAAAAAAGAATTAATTTCTCTTTTTCACCTTTGATCTTTGCATTACATAAAAGTTTTCTTAAATTGGTACATGTTAACAAGAATGTTTTCCATCAGCTCTAGGTTGTGTATGTTTATTATTAGTATTCAAACTCAGGATGTGTTCTGCTGGTATGTTTTGGAAAAATCACACCATGGAGAGGAAAACTAGTGACACAGGATTTAGGAAGCTGATAAAACAAAAACTAATGTTCCATTTTAAGACTGGACCATCTGAGTGACACAGAGATGCTGACATACAGTCCAACTTTTCTATCTCTTATTTTCAAGGATTTGCCCAGTGTCCTTGATGCCAAAAATAAAAAATAAAAATAAAAGGGGAAGCCATAATGGATGTATAATAGAATCATTAGAATCATTACTATTAGCATAAGCCTTATGTCATTTAATCTTTACCTTAACTTTAGAAGGCAGTCACTTGTATTCTCATCTTACAGATAACTTACAGAAACTGAGGCAAAGAGAGGTTAAGTGATCTGTTCAAGGTCACATAGGTAGCAGGTGGTAGAGCTAGATTTCAAACCCATGCAATTTAGCTCCAGTCTCCACAATTTAATCACTATACTATAAGTCTCTTTGTTATAATATGCTTTTATATTATTATTTACAATATTATTAATTAAAGAAATATAATTTATGCAACATACCATGACAGAATAATTATATTTCCACTCCTTAAAAAAATATTATACAACTCTGTCTTAAATGATTAGCTACAGTTTTCTGAAAAAAACGAAATAAGCTCTTGAATGAAACTCAAAGCCACAAAGCCTGGGAGGATCCTGACATACCTCTCAATACCCATTCTCACTTGCTTATGATATAATTTTGAGTTTCAACACACAACCAGTTGAAATTCAAACAAGGTGCGACCCCAAAGAAACGTTTCCTACTGCCTGTTTTCCTGGTGCAAACAGTGTTATAAATGCACAGTTCCTCAGTTCTTGCTATGGACACAAATATCTAATATTAACTCAATCCTTAATTACTAATTAGTTCAACATTTCCTGCCATGACTGCATTCCCTCAAAAAACTTAACAGGTGTTATGAAAAGGATTTTGTCTGCTTGAGTATATTTTTAATTATATTAGATTTTCACGGAATCTGTTATTTTTGCTCTATTGTCTTCTTCCTCGGTTTTTATGACTATTTCTTCCCAAACTTCCCATTTTTACCTTTATTTCTAGGCAGTTTCAATACTAAATTTATAGTATTTATTCTCACAGTTCACAGTCAAAAATGAGTAAGTTAGGTTGGACACAGTCGCTCACACCTGTAATCCCAGCACTTTGGGAGGCCAAGGTGGGCAGATTGCTTGAACCCAGGAGTTCGAGACCAGCCTGCTCAACAGAGCGAAGCCTCATCTCAACAAAAGAATAAAAAATAAAAAATCAGCCAGGCATAGTGATGTGCACCTGTAGTCCCAGCTGCTCAGGATGCTGAGGTGGAAGGATTACCCGAACCCAGGAAGATGAGGCTGCTGTGAGCCATGATCATCATGATCATGCCACTGCACTCCAACCTGGGTGACAGAGTGAGACCAAGATATAAAAATAAAATGTAAATTATAGAAACACATAAAGGATATAAGAATACCAAGGATAATATTTTGGTATACTGGTATATATTCTCTAAAAATGCATCTTTATACAATTCAGATTAAACTAAAGAAGTTTCTAACTTTGTACTTACTTATTTAATTTTAGTAGCATATTATAATTATTCACCTAATACTAAAAACTCAACACAATGATTTTGATGGGTGAATAATATTTATAATTTGACTTCACCATAATTTAGTTAGCCATTCATCTTTTGATGAAAATTTGGGATTTTCAATTTTGTCTTATTATACATATAAATACCACTGTGATTGCAAGTTTGGGACATAGATAATTGCTCATAGTTGTCATTATTTTTCCAGTACTTATAATTAGATGAAGAAAAATATCAGTCAAAAGGTATGAACATTTTAGAAATTCTTTATATATGTTAATAAATTTTTTAGGAGCTATATTTTACCTATTTATGTAAACTGGACAGTGGATGAAAGTACCTCTCTAATGCAGCTTAACAACAGTTTAACTTAATTATGTAAGTGAGCAATGCTTTCATTAACTTCTAGTTAGAATAGTAAAGGATGAAAAACATCCTTGCCCTTATGATAGGCAACAAACAAGAAAAAAGAGGTAAAATTAACATCATACTTTTTTATTGGCTTATCAAAGAGCTGTGAACTCAAGAAAATGTTTGGTGAACTGATATACTGAGATTGACGAACACTTCATAATTCCACAGACAGCTTTATTAACTTCCATACATGGTCAACAAGGAAGGAAGGAAGGAAGGAAAGAAGGAAGGAGGGAAGTACGGGTTTAGCAAGCAGGAAGGCAAACCTACAATATATATCATTGCAAGGAAAAGTAAAATATACTGAACTTTTAGACTGAAGGTGACAGCAAAATAAACTGAAATCTAAATAATCTCTAAATGCAAAAAATAAAACAGCCTAGTAATTCTCATTTATCCACAAAAGTTTTCTGAGAAGAAGACAGTAAAGAAAAGTGTTGAAAAGCAGAGAGAATTAGTGGCTCTGTTGGTTCTTAAGTTCTGGAACCCTAATGGGGCTACACCCAAAGGCTAACTAAACCTATCTAAAACTACAGCCAATTTCTTTTCAGCTCAAATACTGCTGAAAATAGAGAGGTCAGTTACTTGATAGCAACCATATAAGAAGATAGAAATTGTGTTAACTAGAGCTGAATTAAGTCTATTAAAACTGTGACCCAGTACTAGCCAAATTGATACTTTTTAAAATTTGAATAAGCAACTCCTAGGCTAGCAGTCAGAAGAGGATAGAGTTGTATTCTAGAGGGAAAACAAAATAAATTTAAAACAACAGAAAATCGTACTTTAAAACACAATATCCAGAATAAAATTTAAAAACTGTTGAGGTATGTTTAAAAAGAAAATGATAATATAACCCATTATAAAGAGAAAAATCAAATAAGAAGCAGACACAGAGAAGATCCAAATATTGGAATTTGCAGATAAGTATTTTAAAGAACTAGGTTTACCAATGTAAAGAAAATGAATATAATAGGTGAGGAGACAGACGGAGAAGCAGCAAGATGGTGACAGGGCAATCTGGTCTCTGAGGCCCTCTGCAAAGGAGATCTGCAGTGGGTCTCTGACTCTCACCCCGGGGGACTGTGGACCCCAACATCGCAGCTTGCTCTTCATACAGAGCTCGGCCATTGCCACCGCTGGGACATCACAACGGACTGGACAATCACTGTGGCGCAAATGGTGCCACCGCCACTGCAGCCCCTCCTCCCACCACCGCTGCCGCTGCAGCCACGGCCTCTGTAACGGCCGAAGCACATCACACCACCCAGGCCCGAGGCGATCCACATCAAACCCCTTCAGGGAAGATCTGCTGGGATCACTGCCACCTCTCCTGCGACCAAGACTGTTCTGCCCGCTGCCGTAAGGCTCCTGTTGCCTGCCCTGAGGCAGGTAGCCATCTTGTTCCTGTCCAGCCCCACCCCTCTGGGGCGAGCAGCTGAGATACCACCACCTGCTGGCGATTCAAGGTAACAACACCAAAATGGGAGAAACAAGCTTGATAAAGACATAGACCAGAGTGCTGAATGGAGGGTAATCTGAACTGTCCTTCACAGCAGATCAGGGGCAACTGACCCTAACTGCAAACTAATTTACCAGCTTGAAAAGAAAATTAGAAATCAGACCTGAAAGGACATTGGATTTAAATGAAATGTCTCAGAGTGTGCTTCATTGATTCTATTAGTTTAATGACTTAATTCTATTCCTACTGTATTGTTCCCTTTTTTCTTTTTTTCCTTTTCTTCTCTCTGTAAACCATATCTTTGTATAGAGGAACAGCACACAGACAAGGAAGTTGGTTAGCTTGTATGTTAGCATTACTATATGTTTTATTTTTATTTTTTATTTTTTGTATGACAGTTGGTTCGTCTGTAGCTGTGGCCTATTGTTTTTATCTGTTTCAGTATAGACCTCTCTCTCTATTTGTTGGCACACTCGTTTGTTTCCCCCCTTACTCCTCTATCTCTCCACTCCCCTCTTCAACCCACTATCTGCTCCATTCTCTCCCCTCTGCTAACCACATTTTATTTCAGGGAGTAAACCTACAGCCCCACTGCATGGACAGATTCCAGGGCAGTGGGAAGTGGGTTCTAGATATCCACACACCTGTCAGCAAATACCAGGACCTGCAGACAGATTTTGAATCACAACTCTCCCCTTAAATAAATCTCAAAACTGCAAAAAGGACCACCTCAAACCTACAGTGCAAATCCAGAATTGAACAAAGTAAGAGGACATACATAAAGAATAGGAGATTGAACAAACAAAAGTAAAACCAATCCCTTTACCCCTGAATAAAAGAATTAAAGAAGACAGTGACGTGGAAGGAAGGAAAAAGTAGGGAGGGGGGGAACCGCACAAATGAAGAAAAACCAAAAGAAGAATATTGGTCTCACACAGACCCCTGGGAGATCAGACACTGAGAAAACAGATTCTGGAACACAAACAATGAAGAGCCCCCAGAATGACTGGTTACATGCAACAAACCCAGACATCAAGACATTGATGAAGAGAATTAAAAAAATTTGAGGAGAGACAAGAGGAAAATAGGAAGGAGCTGATGTCAGAAATGACAGCAGTAAAGAATACTGCGATGGAAATGAATAACAGACTACTAAGAATGGAAAGCAGAATCAGCCAAGCAGAAGAAAGAATCTCAGAGCTCGAAGACCAAAACACAGAACTAACCCAAACTGTCAAAAGCATTGAAAAGAAGCTCAAAAAGACAGAACAAAACCTGCAAGAGATGAATGATCACTTCAAGAGACCAAACCTAAGAGTAATTGGGCTTCCTGAGGCAGAGAGAGAAAGAGAAGCCACACTGGAACAAACATTTCATGAAATCATTCAAGAAAACTTCCCTCATCTCATTAAGGATGAAAAAATTCAAACACAAGAGATTCAGAGAACCCCTGCAAGACAACAAATGAGAAGACCAACTCCCAGACACGTAATAATTCACCTAAACAAAGTAGCTATAAAAGAAAAAATTCTAAAGGCAGCAAGAGAAAAAGGCCAGACTACCTACCAGGGAAAACCAATTAGAATAGCAGCAGATTTATCTACAGAAACCCTTTAGGCTAGGAGAGCCTGGAGCCCTATCTTCAAAGTTCTAAAAGAGAAACAATTTCAACCAAGAATAACCTACCCAGCCAAACTAAGCTTCATTAGTGAGGGAGAATTGAAATCTTTTCCAGACATCCAATCCCTAAGAACCTACGCTGCCACCAGACCACCTCTACAAGAAACACTTAAGAAAGTACTGAACACAGAAGAAAAAGAAAAAAGAACAACAGCAATCTTCACAAGAGTACAGGCAAAAGATTAAAAACACACATGAACCAACTCCAAAACCCAAAGAAAGACAACAAACAAGCAGGAACAACTCTGTAAGAAACTTATGACAGGGATCAACTCTTGCATTTCAATTATTAGCCTAAATGTGTATGGACTAAATGCACCACTGAAAAGACATAGAATGGCAAAATGGATAAAATATCATCAGGCAACAATCTATTGCCTTCAAGAGACTCACCTCACTAGAAAGGACACCCACAGACTCAAAGTAAGAGGATGGGAAACAAACTTTCAGGTGAACAGAATACAAAAGAAAGGAGGAATAGCGATCTTAATTTCAGACAAAATACCCTTCAAGCTATTAAAAAAAGATACAGAAGGCCACTACATAATGATAAAAGGCTCAATCCATCAACAAGAAATATCTATCCTAAACATATATGCACCCAACATAGGTGCGCCAACTTTCATAAAGGAACTTCAAGGAAAACTAAAGAAAGATATTGACTCTAACACCATCATAACGGGAACTTTAATACACCACTCACAACCCTACACAGATCATCAGGACAAAAAATCAGCAAGGAGATCTGGAAACTCAATGTGACTTTGGACAAAATGGACTTAATTGATACCTACAGAACACTCCATCCAAAGACCACAGAATATACATTCTACTCATCACCGCATGGAACGTATTCTAAGATCAACCATGTAATTGGCCATAAATCAAGCATAAGCAAATTTAATAGGACCGTAATTCTACCATGCACCTTCTCGGACCACAGTGGAATAAAAATAAACATCGACACCAACAAAGTCCCCCCAAACCCACAAAGCCATGGACACTAAACAGCATGATGCTAAACAACTCCTGGGTCAATCATGAAATCAAAACAGAGATAAAAGATACCTGGAAACAAATGAAAATGAAGAAACATCTTACCAAAATCTCTGGGATGCCTTAAAATCTGTAGTAAGAGGGTAATTTATATCCCTACAAACACACATGAAGAAAATGGAAGGAACAGAAATTCACAACCTAACAAGCCACCTAAAGAAGCTGGAAAAGCAAGACCACAAAAACCCTAATTTCAGCAGAAGAATCCAGATCACCAAAATAAAAGCCCAAATCCAGGACATAGAAGACAAAAAGATAATAGAAAACAATCAATGAAACAAAAAGCTGGTTCTTTGAAAGGATAAACAAGATTGATGGTCCCCTATCTAGACTGACCAAGAAAAAATGAGAAAAAAACCAAATAAGCACAATCAGAAACACAAAAGATGAAGTCACATCTGACCCTGAAGAAATAGAAAAGATTATTAGAGACTACTACATACAGTTGTATGGAAACAAACTTGAAAACCTTAAGGAAATGGAGGACTTTCTGACATCACACAACCTACCTAGGTTGGAACAAGAAGAAATTGAGACCCTAAATAGACCAAAAACAATCAAGGAAATCGACTACGTAATAAGAAACCTTCCTACAAAAAAAAGCCCTGGTCCAGATGGCTTTCCAGCAGAATTCTGCAAGACATTTAAGGAGGAGCTGATACCTATCCTACTGAAGGTATTCCAGGCGATTGAAAAGATGGAACTCTCCCCAAATCATTTATGAAGCCAACATCACATTGATACCCAAACCAGGTAAAGATCCAACAAAGAAAGAGAACTACAGGCCAATATCTTTGATGAACATAGATGCTAAAATTCTCAACAAGATCCTAGCAAACCGGATTCAGTAATACATCTCAAAAATCATCCACCATGACCAAGTAGGCTTCATCCCTGGGTTGCAAGGCTGGCCCAACATTCGTAAAACCATAAATGTAATTAAATTCCTCAATAGATGTCAAAACAAAAACCACATGATCATATCATTAGATGCAGAAAAAGCTTTTGATAAAATCCAGCACCCCTTCTTGATAAAAACCCTTGAATATCTAGGCATACGGGGAACATACCTCAAAATAGTAAAGCCATCTACGAGAAACCCACAGCTAGCGTACTCCTAAATGAACACAAATTGGAACCAATTTCCCTGAAAACTGGAACTAGACAAGGATGCCCACTCTCACCCCTCCTGTTCAACATAGTATTGGAAGTCCTGGCTAGAGCAAGCAGAGAAGAGGAGGCAATCAGAGGTATTCAAATAGGAAAAGAGGAAGTCAAGTTATCTCTCTATGCAGATGATATGATTGTGTACCTTGAAATCCCAAGAGAATCTGTCAAAAGCCTCTTTACATTGATAAAGGCCTTTGGCAAAGTCTCAGGATACAAAATAAATGTGCAAAGACAGTCGCATTTCTCTACACCAATAATAAACAAACAGAAACCCAAATAAAAAAAACAATTCCATTCACAATAGCCACAAAAAAAAAATGAAAAACCTTGGCATTTTCCTAACCAGAGATGTGAAAGATCTTTACAATGAAAATTACAAAACACTGCTCAAAGAAATCAAAGCTGACACGAACAATTGGAAAAATATCCCATGCTAATGGATCAGAAGAATCAATATTGTGAAGATTTCCATCTTACCTAAGGCAATCTACAAATTCAATGCAATACCCATTAAATTACCAACAACATTCTTCTCAGACCTAGAAAAAACAACACAGGAATTCATATGGAAACACAAACGTCCAAGAATAGCCAGAACGATTCTCAGCATAAAAAACAAAGCAGGTGGTATCACATTACCAGACTTCAAACTTTACTATAAGGCTACAATCATCAAAACAGCTTGGTATTGGTACAGGAACAGGCATATAGATCAATGGAATAGAATTGAGATTCCAGAAGCAAAACCTCAATTTCTCAACCAACTCATCTTCGACAAAGCCCCCACCACCTACCACTGGGGAGAGGAGAACCTATTCAGTATATGGTGCTGGGAAAACTGACTGACCACATGCAGAAGATTGAAACAGGACCCCTATCTATCCCCATGCACAAAGGTTAACTCCAAATGGATCAGAGACCGAAATGTAAAACCTCAAAGCATAAGAACCTTAGACAAGGAAGGAAATACCCTCACGGAAATTGGAACTGGCATTGAATTCCTGTATAAAACACAAAACCCACAGGTCATAAGAGAGAAGATAGACAAGTGGGAGCTTATTAAACTGACAAGCTTCTGCAAAGTCAAAGAAACCATCAAGAGAGCAGGGAGACAGCCTACAGACTGGGAAAAAGCATTTGCCAACTCCAGGTCTGACAAAGGCTTAACATCCTGGATCTACAAGGAACTGAAACATACTGAAAAGAAGAAAACAAACAACCCCATTATAAAATGGGCAAAATATATGAACAGACACTTCACAAAAGAAGACATCCGAGCAGCCAACAAACACATGAAGAAATGCTCAACCTCACTAATCATCAGGGAGATGCAAATCAAAACCACACTGAGATACCACCTAACTCCAGTCAGAATGGCAATTATCAACAACTCAAAAAATAACAGCTGCTGGAGAGGGTGTGGTGAAAGGGAACACTTCTACACTGTTGGTGGAGTGTAAACTAGTGCAACCTCTGTGGAAAGCAGTGTGGCGATTCCTAAAAGCTCTAAAAATTGACCTTCCATATGATCCCGCAATCCCCCTACTGGTAATATGCCCTGAAGAACTCAAATCACTCTATAAAAAAGATACCTGCACATGTATGTTTATCGCAGCATTGTTCACAATAGCAAGAACCTGGAAACAACCATGCTGCCCATCAAAAGAGGACTGGATTAAAAAAATGTGGTACATATACATGATGGAATACTATGCAGCCATAAAAAAGAACAAAATCATGAACTTCGCAGCAACCTGGATGGAACTGGAGTCTATAATACTGAGTGACCTCTCACAGAAACAAAGATCCGAGTATCACATGTTCTCACTCATATAATGGGCCTTGAACATCCAATGTAATAGTATAAGAAAATGACTGACAGTACTGGGAAACTATGGAGGGGAGGGGGATTGGATTAACAGTCACAAATGTCTGTCTGGGGATGAGAAAACACCTCTTATCAACAGGGTGCCAGAATGAAACATAATTGTACACCTAACCCTTAACTGTACCCCACAAAACCATAATAAAAAATATTGATTAAAAAAAATGAAATAAAAATAAAAATAAAAGTAAAAAAATTATCAACCACAAAAAAAAATAGGTGAGGAAGTGGGGATTTCTGAGGTAGAAATAACTTTTGAAAAGTAGAAACTCTAAAACTGAAAATACAATATCTAAAATCAATGTGTTAGACATCTACACAGGAAACTAAGAAACTTTACAAAGATAAATTCAAAGAAATCTAAATAAATAAAGGCATAAACCTTGTTTATGGATTGCAATATTAAATATTAAAATTTCAGTTCTTCCCAAATAAAGAAAAACAACCCAATTTTTAAAATGTAACTGGAAGAAGTGGGGAATATGGCAGCCAAGCCTGTCGGGCTATGTGAGTCCTCGTGTGAGTGAGTGAGTGTATGGAAAATTTTGTGTATGTGCTGGTGAGTGAGTGGGCATGTGATTGGCTGACTGAATGAGGGCTAGGGAGCTAGTGACTAGGGCTCTCCTGGTGCAGTGGCTGGTGCCACAGCATCTGGGCTTGAACCCTAGTGATTCCCAGGACACAGAAGAGCACCATTTTCTCTTTCTTTCCTTTTCTTTTTTAAAAAAATCAACAAACCCTCCCTGGCAAAAAAACGCTGGGAGAGACTAAGTAGAGCTCGTGAACAGGTGGCCAGGCCCTGGTGCAATAGCAGGTGCTGCAGTTTCTCTACTTCACCCCTGGCTCTTCCAAGGTCACAGAAGTGGAGCACCATTTTTTTTAAAGGACAGAAGTTTTCCTTTGGAAAAACAGTGGGGAGACACTATTGCCCCAGGCGCACCCCCACCATTGAAGCAGGAAAGAGACTGCTCCAGGCTTTGCCTTGTCACTTCAGCACCTTGCAGGGTGCTGGAAGGGGCTGCAGACAGAGTCCAGAGGCAAGTTCCCATGGAAGAGGACAAGAGAAGAATCCCACCACCGTATTGAAGGCGGGGCAGGAAAGTGCTCACCACGGACTAACAGATCTGATCTCTTTGACTGGCGGATCAACTACTCAGGGCTTGATCATGGCCCAAAGGGAATATCCTGAGAGCACAAACTTCAGAGGGACCTGACGAGTGCTAAGTTCCAGGCACCCCAGGCCCCTACCCTGATCCAGCTGTGGGACAAAAGGTGTGGCCAGAAAATGAGGAGGAAGAACTCCCAAGAGATCAGTGGTGAATTGGGGCTGACTCAAACACCCTCTTTTCCCAGCAACCCTCTGAATGTCAGACCCACACAGCTGGGCCACGACTGAGAGGGACAAACCCGGGTGGAGCCTGGACGTCAGTCACAATAGGAGAGTTCAATTCCAAGATTAGCCTGGCTGGGGCACCCCAGTGAGAGTACATACCTAGGGAAGAAACAGTCCTGTTCCTCCCTACCAGAGATCTCCCTGACCTTATGAGAGTGGGAGGGGAGGCCTGCAGCCTCACCCACCTCCACTGTACCTCCTCCTTCCCTACTCCGTTCCCTGAGGAGAGAGTGGAAAAGGTGGCTCTGCAGGAACCTGATTAGAGGAACAATTACAGGGCCTGCCACAAGAGGGCAGGGTTTTTTGTTTGTTTGTTTTTGTTTTTATTTTTTAAATTTTTGGTTATTTTTTAATTAAAAAAAATTTTTGACTGTTTTCTTAGTTCATCTATTTTTAAAATATTTGTCTTTTGTGCATGAATGTGTATGTGAGGATTTGATATGCATTCCCCCCTCCAGTTTTTTTTTAAATTTTTCTTTTCTTTTTCTGTTTCTTTCTTCTTTTATTTGTCATTTTCTGCTTATGGGTGTATGTGAATGATTGAGTGTTCATCTTTTTGATTTTGTTATGTTTCCTGGTTTTTGTTCTTTTGTTCTTTTGGGTCTTTTTTTTTTTTTTATAGTTTAAGGGGAATATCAATAGATATGTGAGGGTTCAACCTGAATCCCTATCATTTTTTGTCCCTTTGGCCTTTCTGTTTTTCTTCTTTATTCACTTTGTGCTAGGCATGTATGTGTGTGTGTTTAGTTTCCTTGGGGGTGTTTATGTTACTGATTGTTTTGTTTCACTTTGCTGTTATTCCAGTTAGTTTTGGGGTATGTGTGTATGTGTTCAATTGCTTTTGCATTGGTTTCTGCTTTGCATTGTCATATAGAGTGGTAGTGGAGAATGGGTCTAAGGGAACACATACCACAATAAGTAAACATTTTAATTTGCAAGTAGTATTGATTCCTAGTGCCCCATCCCCCACTTTATTTGAATTTCAAAAACTACAAGAGACAGCAAAACTTCCCATCTGCCATCCTATTTCAAAATAGAACAAATCCAGAGCCCAGATCAAGGAAGAATAGAGGTCTGAGCAAACATCAGAAGGGAAAGCCTCTCCTATTGACACTGATTAACAGAACTAAAGAGAAAAACAAGAAATCTGTCACAAATGAGGAAAAGCCAAAGGAAGACCACAGGCAATTTCAAGCACAGCAAAGGGAAAACTCCTGAAAAGTCAGACCTTGGTGCCCAAAAAATGGAAGTCACCAAAGACTGTCCCAAGAATACAACAGGGATTAGGGAATGGATGGAAAGAGTGAATAGGACTCAAGAAAGAGAAGATGCAACACTGAAAGAACTTGTAACAGAGACTTTGGCAATAAGAAATTTCATCTAGGAAATAAATAAGATGGCAAGCATGGAAAGCAGAATTAATCTAGCTGAAGAAAGAATCTCAGAACCTGAAGACCAGAAAATGGAATCAACCCGATCTGTAAAAAACATAGAAAGAAATCTCAGAAAGAAAGAAGAAAGACTACAAGAGATGTGTGATTATATCAAGAGGTTGAATCTACACCTATTGGTATCCCAGAAGAAGAAAGGGAAATGGATAACAACTTGGAGCAAGTATTCTGGGAAGTAATCGAAGAAAACTTTCCCCATCTCACCAGAGATGTGACCAGCCAAGCACAAGAGATACAGAGAACCCCCACAAGATATCAAATGAGAAGACCAAACCCTAGACACATAATAATTCACCTACACAAAGTAGGCACAAAAGAAAAAATCCTAAAGGCAGCAAGAAAAAAAGGTCAGACTACTTACTGGGGAAAACTAATTAGAATAGCTATCAGCAAAAACACTACAAACAAGAAAGGACTGGAGCCCTATATTCAAAGTCCTCAAAGATAAACAATTTAAACGAAGAATTTTCTATCCAGCCAAGCTCAACTTCATCAGTGATGAAGAACTAAAATCCTTCCCAGTCACCCAATCCCTAAGAGATTGTGCAACTTCCAGACCAGCTATATAAGAGACACTTAAAAGGGTATTAAGCACAGAACAAAGAAGAAAAAAAATGACCACACACTTCTCAAGAGAACAGCAGAGCACACAATCAGCAGAGAATACAGTGCAATAAGAAACTTGAAAACACACATATACGTTAATCCCAAAGTCAAAATAAAGCAAGCAAAGGAAAAACTTTATAAGAACCTCATGACAGGGATAAACAATCATATTTCAATAATTATCCTGAATGTGAATGGACTAAATGCACCACTGAAAAGATACAGAATTGCAAACTGGATACGAAACCATGACCCAATCATTTGCTGCATCCAGGAGACTCATCTCACTTCAAGGGATGCACACAGACTCAAAGTCAAAGTCTGGAAAACAAGTTTCCAGGCAAATGGATCACAAAAGAGAGCAGGAGTTGTGATCTTAATATTAGACAAAACAACCGTTAAGGTATCAAAAATTTTAAAAAATGCAAAAGGACACTACATAATGATAAAAGGTTCAATCCATCAACAAGAAATATCCATCCTAAACATATGCACCCAACACAGGAGCACTAGGATTTATAAAGCAGCTACTAAGTAAACTTAAAAAAGGATATTGACTTTAACACTATTATAGCAGGGGACTTGAATACCCCACTGACAGCCCTAGACAGATAATTGAGGCAAAAAAATCAACAAGGAGATTGAGAACCTAAACTTGACACTTGACCAAATGGACTTAATAGATACCTACAGATTATTCCACCCAACAACCACAAAATATACATTCTACCGCATGGAACATACTCCAAGGTTGATCACATCCTTGGCCATAAATCAGGCATAAACAAATTCCATATGGTTGAAATCTTGCCATGCACATTCTCAGACCACAGTGGGATAAAAATAAATATCAACACCAACATTTCCCCAAAGCTCACAAAGTCATGAACACTAAATAGCATGATGCTGAACAACTACTGGGTCAACATTGAAATCAAAGCAGAAATTGAAAGATTCCTGGAAACAAATGAAAATGAAGAAACATCTTAGCAAAACCTCAGGTATGCCCTGGAAGCAGTTCTCTGAGGCAAATTCATATCTCTGTGAGCACACATCAAGAAAACAGAAAGATCAGAAGTTGAGAGTCTAACAAATCACCTAAGAGAGCTGAAAAGAGAAGACCACCAAAACCCCAACTTTAGCAGAAAAATCCAAATCACAAAAATAAGAGGCCTTCAGGACATAGAAGACAAAAATATCAAAGAAAACATCAACAAAACAAAAAACTGGTTCTTTGAAAGAATTAACAAGATTGATGGGCCCTGAGCCAGACTGACCAAGAAAAAGGGAGAAAAAGCCCAAATAAATACAATCAGAAATACAGAAGATCAAATCACAACTGACCCTGAAGAAATACAAAAGATTATCAGAAATTACTATGTACACCTATATGAAACAAACTTGATAACCTAAATGAAATGGAGAACTTTCTGATATCACACACTCTTCCCAGATTGAAACAAGAAGACATTGGGACACTAAATAGACAACAGCAACCCAGGAAATTAACTCTATCATATGAGAACTACCTACAAAAAAAGCCCTGGACAGGATGGTTTTCCAGCAGAATTCTACAAAATGTACAAGGAGGAGCTGATACTAATTCTACTGAAAGTATTCCAGGCAATTAAGATGGAATTCTCCCCTAATCATTTTAAGAAGTTAACATCACACTGATACCCAAACCGGGTAAAGATCCAACAAAAAAAGAGAACTACAGGCGAATATCCCTTATGAACATAGAAGCAAAAATCTTCAACAAGATTCTAGCAAATAGGTTCCAAAAACATATCTCAAAAATTATCCAGCATGACCAAGTAGGCTTCATCCCCAGAATGCAGGGCTGTTTCAACATTCGCAAGACCATAAATGTCATTACATACATCAACAGTTATAAAAACCTGAACCACATGATTATATCATTAGATGAAGAAAAAACTTTGGATAAAATCCAGCATCCCTTCTTGATAAAAACCCTCAAACACCTAGGTATAGAAGGAACATACCTCAAAATAGTAAGTGCCATCTATGATAAACCCACAGCTAACATATTGCTAAATGGACAGAAACTGGAAACATTTCCCCTGAAAACTTTAACACGACAAGACTGCCCACTCTCACTCCTCTTGTTCAATATTGTGTTGGAAGTCCTAGCTCAGGCAATTAGACAAGAGAAGGAAATCAGGGGTATCCAAATAGGAAAAGAGGAAGTCAAGTTATCCCTCTTTGCTGATGATATGATTCTATACCTTGACTATCCAAGAGAATCTGTCAAAAACCTGCTTGCACTGATAAGGGACTTTGGTCAAATCTCAGGGTACAAAATAAACGTGCAAAAGACAGTTGCATTCCTGTATACAAGCAGGCAGAGACCCAAATAAAAAGCACAATCCCATTCACAATAGCTACAAAAAAAATGAAATACCTTAGCATCTTCCTAACCAGAGAAATGAAAGACCTTTATAATGAGAACTACAAAAAGCTGCTCAAAGAAATCCAAGATGACACAAACAAATGGAAAAATATTCCATGCTCATGTATAGGAAGAATCAACATTGTTAAAATGTCCATCCTACCAAAGGCAATCTACAGATTCAACACAATACCCATTGAGTTACCAACGTCTTTTTTCTCAGAACTGGAAATGACAATACAGAAATTCATATGGAAACATAAATGACCACAAATAGCCAAAATAATCCTTAGCAAAAGAAACAAAGCAGGAGGTATCACACTTCCAGACTTCAAACTTTATTATAAGGCTACAGTAATTTTAAAAAGCCTGGTATTGGTACAATAACAGTCACATAGACCAATAGAACAGGATAGAGATTCCAGAAACAAAGCCTCAATTCTTCAACCAACTCATCTTTGACAAAGCCTCCAACACAACCACTGGAGAGAGGAGAACCTATTCAGTATATGGTGCTGGGAAAACTGGCTGATCACATGCAGAAGATGAAACAGGACCCCTACCTATCACCGTACACAAAAATTAACTCTAAATGGATCAAAAACCTAAACGTAAAACCTCAAACTATAAGAATCTTAGAAAATGCAGGAGAAACCTTTATGTAGATTGGAACTGGCAACCAATACCTATTCAGAACCCTAAAGGCCAATACCTTAAGAAGTAAGTTAGACCAGTGGGACCTCATCAAACTAACAAGCTTCTGCAAAGCAAAAGAAACCATAGAGAACAGGGATACAGCTCACAGAATGGGAAAAAATATTTGCCAACTGTATATCTACCAAAGGCCTAACATCTAAGATCTCTAAGGAAAAAACAAACAGCCCCTTTAAAACGTGGGCAAAAGACATGAATAGACACGTCTCAGAAGAAGATATATGGGCAGCCAACAGACACATGAAAAAGTGCTCAGTCTCACTCATCATCAGAGAAATGCAACTCAAAACCATATTGAGATACCACCTAACCCCAGTAAGAATGGGCATCATTAATTAAAAAAACAGCAACAGAGCCGGGCTCGGTGGCTCAGCCTGTAATCCCACACCTTTGGGAGGCTGAGGTGAGTGGATTGCCTGAACCCATGGGTTCGAGACCCACCTGGGCAGCGAGACCTCATCTCTACAATAAATAAAAAAATCAGCCAGGCATGGTAGTGCATGCCTGTAATTCCGGCTACTTGGAAGGATCGCTGGAGCCCAGCAGGTTGAGGCTGCGGTGGCCGGGAGCGGCCACTGCACTTCAGTCTGGGCGACAGAGTGAGACTCCAACTCAAAAACAAAACAAAACAAAACAAAAAAAACAGATGCTGGCAAGGATGTGGAGAAAAAAGAATGCTTCTTCACTGCTGGTGGGAATGCAAACTAGTGCAACCTCTTTGGAAGACAGAGTGGCAATTTCTAAAAGAACTAGAAATTGACCTTCCATATGACCCAGCGATTCCCCTATTGGGAAAATGCCCAGAGGAACTCATATTATTCTACAAAAAAGATACCTGCACACGTATGTTTGCTGCATCTCTATTCACAATAGAAAAACATGGAACCAACTATGTTGCCCATCGAAGTTGGACTGGATAAAGAAAATGTGGTACAATTATATGACGGAATATTTATGAAGTCATAAACAAGGACAAATATATGGACTTTGCAGCAACTTGGATGGATTTGGAGTTGATCATACTCAGTGATCTATCACAGATACAAAGAACAGAGTACCATATGTTCTCACTCATAAGTGGATCTTGAACAATTATAATACAATAAGAAAGTGCTTGCTAGTAATGGGAAACTATCAGGGGAGGGGAGGTGGGATTGGTAGTTGAGGGAAACTGCTAGCAGAGGGAGAGGCATACCTCATCAACAAGGGTACCTACATACTCATTGTTTGTATACCTAACCCTGAACTGTACCCCACACACACAAAAAAAGAAGTTGAAGGGAGCACCTGAGTGCCCTTCTGTCCTTCTGCCAGATGAGGACACAGCATTTGCTCTCTTCAATGAATACAGCAATAAGGTGCCATCTTGGAAGCAGAGAGTCACCATAAGCAGGTACTGAATCTGCCAGTGCCTTGATCATTAAACTTCCCAGCCGCTAGACCTGTGAAAAATAAATGTATATTATTTATAAATTTTTTTAAAATGTGATTTGATTTCCAATTCTAGAGAAAACATAGTAGATGGGCTTCTCTTTGTTCTCCCATTAAGTACCACTGAAAATCCTGGATAATATATACAAAAAAAAAAAACAAACATACGAATACTCTGAAAGATGACAAGAAGAAAGACCTGAGAAACAACATGACAATGATTTTTCTGGGTTTTCTTTTTGCTTTACATATGTTAGACTGGGTGGTTAAATTCTAGAAACACCAGTGCATTTAGACAACAATGCCCAAGTAAAATCTATTCTTTGTAGTCAAAGGAGCAAGAGACAGCACATCATGACACAAAACTTTTAGACAATAACTCCAATACTTCAAGCAAACCCTACACACACACACACACACACACACACACACACACACACACACACACACACACACACACACAAACTATAGCTTTACTCATCTTGGTCAACAAAATCCTTGTGGAGGAATTTAGACTTCCACCCTCACCTGGCTGTTTGTGTTAGGCATTATTTTCATGCGTTTGTTAGCTGCTTATATGTCTTCCTTTGAGTAGTGTCTTTCATGTCCCTTGGTCCATTTTTCTCCCCCTTCAATTTGTTTGAATTCCTGGTAGATCCTGGATGTTAGACTTTTGCAAATATTTTTTCCCTTTCCATGGATTGTTTCTTTATTCTCTTGGTGGTTTCTTTTGCTGTGCAAAAACCTTTTAGTTAGATAAGGTACCATCTATCAATTTTAGGTTGCATTAGACTTTGAGTAATTGGTCATGAATTTCTTGCCTACTCTGATGTTCAGGGGGTATTCCTTAAGTTTTCTTCTAAGATTCTTATAGTTTGAGGTTTCACATTTAAGTCCTTGATCCATTTTGAGTTAATTTTTGTGTATTGTTATAACTAAGGGTCCAGCTTCATTTTTGTGCATGTAACCAGCCGGTTTCCTCAGCGCCATTTGCTAAATTGGGTTTCCTTTCCCCAGGGTTTTGTTTTTTTTTTTTTTTTTGAGTTGGAGTCTCACTCTGACGCCCAGACTGGAGTGCAGTGGCCGCTCCTGGCCACCGCAGCCTCTACCTGCTGGGCTCCGGCGATCCTTCCGCCTCAGCCTTCCGAGTAGCTGGAATTACAGGGATGCGCTACCACGCCCGGCTGATTTTTTTGATTTATTATAGAGATGAGGTCTCGCTGCCCAGGCGGGTCTCGAACCCGCGGGCTCAGGCAATCCACTCACCTCAGCCTCCCAAAGGCACGGGATTACAGGCTGAGCCACCGAGCCCGGCTTCCCAGTGTTTGTTTTTGATGGCTTTGTCAAAGATGAGTTGGTTGAGGGACAGTGGTTTATTTCCAAATTCTCTGTCCTGTTCCATTGATCAATGTGTCTATTCCTATAGCAATACCATGTCATCTTGGTTATTGTGGCTTTGTAATAAATTTTGAAGTTTGGAAGTGTGATGCCTCCAGCTCTGTACCTTTTGCTGAAGACTGCTTTAGCTATTTGTGCTCCTTTTTTTCTTCCAAATTAATTTCTGTAATGTGTTTTCTAGGTTGTGAAAATATGATGCTGGCAATTTCATAAGGATTGCATTGAATCTGTAGATTTCCTTGTATAGTGTGGACATCTTGATGATATTGATTCTTCCAATCCAAGAGCATGAAATGTTTTTCCATTTGTTTGTATCATCCTTGATTTCTTTGAGCAGTGTTTTATAGTTCTCATTGTAAAGGTCTTTTACTTCTTTGATTAGGCAGATGCCAAGGTATTTTGTGTGTGTGTGTGTGTGTGTGTGTGTGTGTGTGTGTGTGTGTGTGTCTATTGTGAATGGAATTGTGTTTTCCATTTGGTTATTAGCCTGCTTGCTGTTGACATATAGATATGCAACTGTCTTTTTTGTATTAATTTTGTATCCTGAAAATACCAAAGTCATTTGCAAGTGTGAGGAAGTTTTTGGCAGACTCTTTAGGAGTTGTTGATTTCGAATTATATCATCCACAAAGAGAGATAACTTAATTTCTTCTTTTCCTTTTTGGATACTCCTGATTTTCTTCTTCTGCCTGCTTTCTCTGACTGGGACTTCTAGTACTATGTTGAATAGGAGTGGTGAGAGTGGACATCCTTGTCTTGTTCCATTTCTTAGGGGGAATGCTTCTAGCTTATGTCCATTCAACATGATGTTGGCTTCAGGTTTGTCACAGATGGCTCTTATTGTTTTGAGGAATGTTCCTTCAATGCCTAGGTGATCAAGGGTTTTTAATCAGAAGAAATGTTGGATTTTCTCAAATGCTCTTTCTGTGTCTAATGAGATAATTACGTGGTTCTTGGTTTTATACATGCTAATATGTTGTATTATATTTTTGGTCTTGTGAATGTTGAACCAGCCCTGCATCCCAGGAATAAAGCCTGCCTGGTCATGATTGATGATTCTTGAAATGTGTTGTTGGATATTATTTGCTAGAATCTTGTTGAGAATTTTTACATACATGTCCATTAGGGAAATTGGCCTATAATTTTCTTTTCTTGTTGAGTCTATGCCAGTTTGGGGCATCGGATGATATAAGCTTCATAGAATGAGCTAGGGAGAATTCCTTTCTCCTCAATTGCCTGTAACATTTTTAGTAGAATTGGTATTAGCTTTTTCTTGTATGTCTTGCAGAATTCAGCTAAGAAACCATCAGGTCCAGGGCTTTGTTCTGGAAGGGAAGTTTCTTATAACTGAGCTGATTTTTTTTATTATTATTGGTCTGTTTAGGGTTTCAATTTCCTCCTGTTTCAAACTTGGGAGGTGTGTGATGCCAGCAATTCTTCCATTTTCTCTAGATTTTCTAGTTTATTTGCATACAGGTGTTCATAATCTGATAATCTTTTGAATATTTTCAGGCACAATTATGACATTGCCTTTTTCATTTCTAGGTTGTGTTTATTTGAACTTTCTCCTTTTTTAAGTCAATTTGACTAGGAGTCTGTCAATCTTATTTATCCTTTCAAAGAACCAGCTTTTTGTCTTGTTGATCCTTTCTATGATATTTTTGACTTCTATTTCCTGCAATTGTGATTTTATTTTAGTAATCTGGACTTTACCATTAAATTTAGGATTTAATTGTTCTTACCTTTTCAACTCTCTTAAGTATGATGTTAGGCTGTTTACTTGGGATCCTTCTATTTTCTTGTGTGCGTAACGTTGTAAACTTTACTTACAACATTAATTTTATGGTATCCCAGAGGTTTTGATGTGTTGTGTCTTTGTTTTCATTTGTTTCCAGGAATCTTTTTATTTCTGTGTTGATTTTTGTGTTAACCCAAAAGTCATTCAGAAGAGTGTTGGTTAATTTCCATGTATGTATTTGTGTTTGGGGAGATTCCTATTGGTGATAATATTTATTTTTATTACACTGGGGTCTGAGAAGATGCTTGGTATTATTTCAACCTTTTGAAATTTGTTCACACTTGACTTATGCCCCCCAAAGGGATCTGTCTTAGAGTATCTTCTATATGCTGATGAGCAGAAAGTGTATTCTGCGGTTGTTGGATAAAGTATTCTGTAGATGTCTATTCAGTCCAATTGGTTAAGTGCTGAGTTAAGGTTCTAGATCTTCTTGTTGGATTTTTGCCTTGATGATCTGTTGAGGGCTATTAGCAAGGTATTGAAGTCTCTAACTATGTACGAATGTCTATGTCCTCTCCTGGTTTACATAACAATTATTTTATAAATCTGGTTGCTTCTGTGTTGGGTGAATATATTTTTAAGATTGATACTTCTTTCTGGCAAATTAAGCCTTTTATCATTATGTAGCATCCTTCTGTGTCCTTTTAACTTTCATTGGTTTGAAGTCTGTTTTGTCTGTATAGAAAAACTACCCTGCTCTTTTTGATTTTTCATTTGTCTGGAAGATCTTTCTCCAGTCCCTTACTTTGAGCCTGCTGGCATCCTTTGCAGGGTTTCCTTGAGGCAGCAGAATGTTGGATCATGTTTTTTATCCAGTTTGTTACTCTATGCCTTTTTAGTGATACGTTCAGTTCATTCATGTTCAAGTTAATTATTGATATGTGAAGGTTTATCCCATAATGTTCTTAAGAGGTTGTTTTCTTTTCTTTTCTTTCATCTTTCTTTTCTTTTCTTCTTTCTTTCTTTTTTTTTATTTTGCGGTTGATCTGTATGCTCTGTTAACTATATGCCTTCCTTGCTTTTGTGATGGGTGGTACTATTCTTTTGTTTCTGTACTAAGGACTTTCTTAAGAATCTCCATTTATTTTTTAAAGATAGCACAGGCAGAAACAACCAGCAAGTTGGTAGATGTAAAATGTCTTATATGCAATGATTACATTGCATATAAAAAGAACTAAACAAATCAATAAAAAGACAGACATTGTTCAGCCGGGCTCGGTAGCTCAGCCTGTAATCCTGCGCCTTTGGGAGGCTGAGGTGAGTGGATTGCCTGAGCCCGCAGGTTTAAGACCCGCCTGGGCAGCGAGACCGCATCTGTACAATAAATCAAAAAATCAGCTGGGTGTGGTAGTGCATGCCTATAATTCCAGCTACTTGGAAGGCTGAGGCAGAAGGATGGCCGGAGCCCAGCAGGTCGAGTCTGTGGTGGCTGGAAGCGGCCACTGCACTCCAGTCTGGGCGACAGAGGGAGACTCCAACTCAAAAAAAAAAAAGACAGACATTGTCACACTGGATAAACAAGACTCAAGTATATGCTGTCTATAAGAAATTCCTTCAATATAAAAGTATATATATGTTAAAAGTAAAAGGATAGTAAAAATATTGCACAAAAATACTAAAAAAGGAAAGTTAGAGTAACTGTATTACTAGCAATACAAAAGACACTTTAAAACAAGAAATATTGCTAAGTGTAAAGAGTGTCACTACATAATGATAATAAGTCAATTCATTAAGAAGACAAAGAATATTATATAACATACATACATAAACATATGTATACACACACATACTTAATAACTGAGTTTTGAAACACATGAAATAAAAGTGATAGAACTGAAAGAAGTAATTTCACATTCACAATTAGTGTATTTCACACTATTCTCTCAATAATTGATAGAACAAGTAAACAAAAACTCTAGGACAATAACAATGCAACTTAACTTAATTGTCCTTTACAAAAAATTTCATCCAACAAAAGCAAAATATACATTCTTTTCAAACACACAAAGCATTCACAATGATACATCATATTTGGTAAGCCCCAAAGCAAACCTCAATAAATTTAAAACACTTGAAAGCACACAAGTCAAGTTATTTGATCAAAAATTATTAATTAAATATAAGTAACAGAAATATATTTGGAAAATGCCAAATATATAGACAATAAAAACGTTATCCTAGATAACACAAGACTTACTGAGGAGGTCACAAGAAAAATTAGAAAATATTCAGAATAACCTAACAATCAAAGCAGAGCATGTTCACATTCATGGAGCATAGCTAAAGTGTACTTTTTGGGAAACTTATAATACTAAATGCTTGTATTAGAAAACAAAAAAGGATTTCAAATCAACAAGTTAAGCATTTATTTTAACCTGTAAAAAGCAAGAGCAAATTAAATACAAAATAAGCAAAAGGAAAAAAATGATAAAAATAAAATGACAAATCAAAGAATGAATTTGAAAATAGAAAACCAATAGAGAAAACCTATGACACCAAGACCTGTTTTTTTTTTTTTTGAAGATTAATGACATCAATGAAACTCTAATCAGACACATCCAGTAAAAAAGAAAGAAGATACAAATTACCAATATTATAAATATGGTTAGTAATATCAGAGAAAATATTACCCTGCATCTTCCAGATATTTGAAAGTATACTAAGGCATTACAAAAAAACGTAATGCTTGTAATGTCGATAATTTAGAAGAAGCCGGGCTCGGTGGCTCAGTCTGTAATCCCACGTTTTGGGAGACTGAGGCGAGTGGATTGTCTGAGCCAGCAGGTTCGAGAACTTCCTGGGCAACTTGGCAAGACCTCATCTCTACAATAAATAAATTTAAAAAACTAGCCGGCATGGTAGCGCGGGCCTGTAGTTCCAGCTACTTGGATGACAGAGGCGGAAGAATCACCAGAACCCAGCAGGTCAAGGCTGCGGTGGCCAGGAGCTGTGACTGCACTCCAGTCTGGGCGACAGAGTGAGACTTCAACTCAAAACAAACAAAAACCAAATAATAATAATAATAATAATAACTTAGAAGAAATTGACAAATTCCTTGGAAGATAAAAGATACACAATTCTTCTAGCAAATAGAATGTGAGAGAACACTTCCCAACATATTTTATTAGTTCAAAATTACTCTGGTAACAAAATATAAAGATATTTAAAGAAGAATAAACTACAGGTCAACATCCCTACTGAACACAAACACAAAAACCCTTAGCAAAATATCAGCAAATTAAATCTAGAAGTACATAAAATGATATTACATCATGATTAAATGGAGTTTGTTCAAGAAATGCAAATTGGTTCAATATTAAAATCAATTAGTGTATTCACATATTCACAGAACTAAAAACACTCAACGAAGTAAATCATTTTATAAAGTTTAATATTCATTCATGCCTAAAAAAAAAAAAACTCTCAGCAAACTAGGAAGGAAGGAAACTTCTCCAACTTGATAAAGAGCATTTATGAAAAACCTATAGGAAATATCATATTTAATTATGAAAATCTGAATAGTTTCTTCCTAATATCAGGGAAAATGTCCCCTTTCATGACTTTCACTGTCTTAATCTTAAATGTTCTGACTAGAACAATATGACACACACACACAAAAAAAACAGCAAAAGCAAAACATACAAAATTCATACATACTGGAAAGAAAGATGTAAATGGTCTTTATTTGTAGATAACATGATTATGTCCATTAAAAACTCCCAAAAGATACAAAATAAAGGCACTTGAAATAGTAAGTGATTTTGGAAAGGTTTTAGGACTCAAAGTTAATACTCCAAATCAATGATATTTCTATAAACTAACAAAGAATAAGAAGAAATAGAAATTTTCAAAAGAATCTTATTTCCATAGCATTGAAAGCCATCATAAATTTAGAAGTAAATCTGACAAAATATTTCCAAGGTTTGCATGCTGAACTACAAGCATTGGATAAGATAAATACAAGAAAATAATACAAATAAATAGACAAGAATTGCACTAGAGGAGTCTGTATTTTTAATAGTCAATTCTTCCCATATTGACCTAGGGCATCAATATAATCCCAATCTAAATCCCAGGAGGCATTTTATGAAGTTGATAAACTGATTCTAAAATGTATAAAGAAAATTCAAAATATTATAATAGCCAAAACAATTTTGTAAAAGAATAAAGTTCGTAGAAGTACTATCCTTAATAACGCTAATCTAAAAGCAACATAAATGTAATGGCAAATGCATAATGGTTTAGTCATAAAATAGAACATTATATACCAATAGGAATGAATGATCAGTGTTTGAATGGATAACTTCACCAACATACATCGAGCAAAAGGAGACAAACACAAAGTAAAGCACATGCTGTATAAGTCCAAAGTTTAGAGCAGGCAAAAATAACTGATGGTTATAAAAGACAGGATGGTGTGTGTACCTTTGCAGGAGGAGGCTCACAACTGGGTGATCAAAGGGCTTAACTGGAGTGCTGCCAATATTCCATTTCCTGTGATAGTGAGTAGCAGTTACATGGGTATATTTACTTCTTGAATATTCATCAAGTGCACATTTACCATTTGTGCACTTTCTATATACAAAAACTGTCTGGCAAAAAGTAACATTTCTTTAGAGGATGGCAGGAGAATCAGATGCAAGTAGAGATGACACAAGTGTCAACCAGACCTGTTGTTTACATTCCAGTAATAAGAGATGTCATAGTATTAATTCAGGTCCACTGTACCCTGATCCTTTGAAAAGTTTTCAGAATTTCCTTTCCTGCTATCTACTTTATTCTCCTAGGAGAAATTTCTTCTTCTTTTTTTCTAAAATATTCTCATCAGGCATCAGAAGTTAGTGTAAATTGCTTTTTAAAAAAATACTTTATTAAAGTATGATTGACATACACAAAACTGCCTCTATTTAATATGTACAACTTGATAATCATATGCCTCATACATACATAATCATACATTCTACATCATAAACATATCCATCACCTCCAAAAGTTTCTTCCTATCCTCTTAATTTATTATTATTATTCTGCATGTGATAAGAACACAGCATAAAATATGGTCTCTTAGCAAATTTTTAAGTATAGAGTGTTGACTATAGGCATTATACTGTACAATAGAGGTCCAGGACTTAACCATCTTGCATAATTGAAACTTTGTGCCCTTTGACTATACCTCCATTTCTCCCTCTTCCCAACCCCTAGCAACCACCATTCAACTCTCTGCTTCTTTGAGTTTGACTTCTTGTTTTGTATTTTGCTGTTGATATATTATAATTGTACATATTTGGGGCACATGTAATATTTTGATAAATATATACAAAGTGTGATAATCAAATCAGGGTAATTGAGATAGCTGTAATCTCAAACATGTATCTTTTCTTTGTGTTGGGAACATCGCAATTATTCCCTTCTAGATATTTTGAAATAGACAAATTATTGTAAACTAGAGTTTTCCTACTGCACTATCACATACTAGAACTTATTACTTCTATCTAACTTATTTTTGTGCCCACAAACCAACTTAGACTTCTCATGTAAGTGATATCAGGAAGTACTTGTCCCTCTCAAACATAACTAAATTATTAAAGTTGCTAAAAGAGTGTGCAGATATACATTTCTCCTGAGGAAAATTTTTTATTACAGTTGAATTACCTTTTGACTCAAACAATGTCAGTGTCTTGTTTTGTTTTTCAGAAAAGGGATAGAGAAATGTGTGTATTTATGTATGTGTTTGTTCAAATAAATAACGTAATTTTTTTCAGGATTGTTTATGTGAATGCAGACTTGTCTAACAATAACACTGCTCTAAGATTTAGAAGAGTAACCTTCTGAGCAAAACATATTAATAAATATTGATACATTCCACAACTTGACATAGTTATTGCCTAGATAAGCCCAGCATGTAAAAATATGCTTTCTTTTCTCTTTTTCTTTTGCTCTCTGTTTTCCTTCTTTTCTTTCTTCCCACTTCATTTTATTTTCTTCCTTTTTTATTTCCTTTCCTCCTTCCCTATTTCCTAAGGAGATCAATGTCTAATGCAGATCCACATATATTTCTGATTAAACCAAAAAAATGAATGGACAAAAACAAATTTGAGCAATAGCCATGTAGACAGGCAGCTTATTTTATTCTGAGTTGAGACCTGGGGGCCTGGAAAAAAACAGTGAAGTATTTGCTGTTCTAGTACTTGGATTGAAGAAGAGGAAATTCAATTCAATTATCTTAGGAATCCATTAGCTAATGAATCATTTTATCAGTGTTCCCAGAAAAGTTTGGCTCAAATGCTTTGGTGGACAACTGCTCAGTTTAGAGAAGACCAAAGAAGGGGTGTATTAGGAAAGATGTGACCTGCAGAAACTGACATATTATCCCAGAATCGATCACTTGCTGGGAATGATTTGATTAGGAAACATCGGATATCTGGACTGAAGAAAATGTAGTCATAAATTCTCCTATTTGAGCACAGGCTTCTGAATGTGTAATACTTTGCTTTGAAAGGTGAATGGGTGATAGTATTCATTGAGAACCTTTACAAGTTACATGCTTTGTGAATAAGGAATTGATTGATAAAAGTGGCCTATGAGCCGGGCTCAGTGGCTCAGCCTGTAATCCCGCGCCTTTGGGAGGCTGAGGTGAGTGGATTGCCTGAGCCCGCGGGTTCGAGACCCACCTGGGCAGCGAGACCTCATCTCTACAATAAATTAAAAAATCAGCGGGCGTGGTAGCGCATGCCTGTAATTCCGGCTACTTGGAAGGCTGAGGCAGAAGGATCGCTGGAGCCCAGCAGGTCGAGGCTGCGGTGGCCGGGAGCGGCCACTGCACTCCAGTCTGGGCGACAGAGTGAGACTCCAACTCAAAAAAAAAAAACAAAGTGGCCTATGTATTGAATGTATAAATGTCTGCTTCTCTAATTTATAGCATAAGGCTCAAGTATTTGCATTATACTCAGAAGGGCAAACTCACAAGTGCCATATTATTAAGGGTTCAAATTACATATTCCATCCTCCAACATGCCTTCCTTAACCCTCTAGGGAAGGAAGCCTATTTCTAGTTGCAATTCTTATTATCCTGCTCTGTTCTTTTTATTGTCTGTATACTTCTAATACAATGCAAATTCATTCTTTTTTGGGAGCAGGAACTCAGCTTGCCTTGTATCTCCACAACTTATAACAGGATCTATAGCGCATAAGTAATTTAATATTTAACTGAATGTCTAACACTAACTAATTGCCAAACATGCTCATGGATGGTGCCTGTAAAAATGCATTTTTAAATGTCCTAGCACTAAGGATAGATGTAGACACATAGGAATAACTTCTTAAAAATTTGTGAATGAATTAAAAAATGGTTGACTGAATGAATGAGTCCATGATCAATCTGAAATCTCAACTGTGAGCTGAGAGTAAGTGATAATGGGTCACAGTTGTGACCTTCTATAAAGTAACATGCATACTTGATATATGTACTTTGGATACCCAAATTCTAAACCAAAGAATGAAAATAATTCAAAGTTCCTGGTATCTCTATAATTATCAGCAGTTCTTGGGAGCTTCTCAGCTCCCCTGTCTTCTCTAATTAAATGTGCACCAAGTGGCCCTTTTCCATGCATGTTTTAAGATTGTATACAGCTGTGCAATTCATCTTGTTTTCTCAAATTCTCTGAACAGCAAAAACGAATTTACTTTTACCTTCATCATCTCAGTCACCACAAATTATTGCTGACCCCCTATCTGTGAGAGATATGGACACTGTGATGGTCACTAGGAAGATCCACATTGTGGATGGGGAGAATAATATCACCTCAAAGATGCCCACATTTTAATTTCAGAACTTGTGAATTGTTGCTTACATGGCAGAAAGGACTTTGTAGGTGTGATGAAGTGTTAAGCATTTTGAGATGAGAGATTATCCTGGGTTATCCAGGTTGATCCAATGTAATTACAAAGGTCCTCATAAGAGAGGCAGGAGGGTCAGAATCAGAAAAGGTGATATGCGAACAGAATCAGGTTGAAAGGATGCATGGTCATGAGCCAAGTAGCGGGGGCAACCTCAGAAGATGGAAAAGGCAAGAAAACAGACTCTACCTTAGTGCCTTCAGAAAGAACTCAGCCCTAATAACAGCTTGATATTAGCCCAGTGAAGATTTCTGATCTCCAGAACTATAAGATACTAAATCTATGTTGTTTTAAGCCACTAAGTTTGTGACAAGTTGCCACAGAAACAACAGGAAACTATGTCAACAAAAGAGAATTCTAGCCGGGCTCGGTGGCTCAGCCTATAATCCCACGCTTTGGGAGGCTGAGGTGAGTGGATTGCTTGAGCCTGCGGGTTCGACAACTTGGCGAGACCTCATCTCTGCAATAAATAAATCAAATTAGCTGGGCGTGGTAGCACGCACCTGTAGTTCCAGCTACTTGGAAGGCTGAGGTGGAAGGATCTCCGGAGCCCAGCAGATCGAGGCTGCAGTGACCAGGAGCAGCCACTGCACTCCAGTCTGGGTGACAGAGTGAGACTTCAACTCAAAAAAAAAAAAAGAGAATTCTGAGAAGCCTAGTCTTTAGGATCTTACAGGACAGTTGACCTTTGACCTCACATATATGACCTTGCACATATAGTAAGTAAACTGTTCACTCCTGAGTAGCCCTGGATGCTACTTTACATTCTCTAAAGCATTTACTACAACCTTTATATTCCCACTCTGGTCCTCAAAGTTCATTCCCAATTCTTTTTAAATTTTATTTCACGACTTAGCGAATGTAACAACTTCCTGATGCTTTCATCCCTACTTCTTTTATCCTCCATGGACCAACTTGATTAATTTTTTTTACAAAGCCACTTGATTGTGGAATTAGGCTCTCAGAGATCGTGGGCTTAAGAGTCAATCTATCACAACCATTATTCAGTGCATAAACAAAACATCAGCCCTGCTTAGAAACATTCAGTTCTACCACATTCTTGTCACACACAGCACATACTCTGTAGGGTGGAGTGTCAGTGAGCTTTCTGTTATATTAATTTTACCTTCAGAGTTATATTTCTATCCATTTATTCTCCAAAACTGAACAAAATTCTCAAGTATACGCTATACTTTTTATTTCTTCACCTTTTTCATGCCACTTCTATTCCTAAGTGCACTTCTTACATTATTATCTATCATAATTTTATCTCTCCCTCAAAGTACAGACCAAAAACCATGTCCTGAAGAGGATACCTAAGACTACACTTTCAGGATAATTTATATTGTTCATTACTAAAAAGGACATCACTATCACACTAGCTTGAATGTCTTTCTATCTATCCTTTGAGCTTATATATCCATGCATTCATTTAACAGGTGTTTTTCAAACACTTCTATATACCAGCTACCTTGATGGTGATAAAGAGGTAAACCAAAAACAAACAAACAAACAAACAAACAAACAAAAAACCTGTTTTGTGTGGCTTACAGTTTGGTAAAAAAGGCAAATATCAGAACCATGTAATTAGTCATTAAATGACAGTTGCTCAAAGGAGAAATAAACAGTGGTATAGAGCACACAATTGGTCTAATTATTCTACTCATGAAGGCCAGGGAATGCTTCCCTGACTGATCTGAAATCTCAGTGTTGAGGAGGAGTGGGTGGGAATGAGGACATGGAATAGCCTAGGCAGAGGGTGCAGTCTACACAAAGGTCTGGTAGCAAAAGGAACCACGGAGTACCTGAGAGAATAAAAACTCTCTCCAAGAGTTTTCTCTTGAGTGAGTAAGAAGCAGCATGGTATTACAGAGATAGTAAGAAACCAAATTTTTCAGTGTTTTGGGCCGTGTCATGGGTTTTACTATTCACCATAAGATCGTCAATGGAAATAGTTTAAGCAGGAAGATGAGATAATCAGATTTGCTAATCACTAGGATCAATGAGTACAGGGTGAAAATTAATTGTAAATGATAATAACAAAAGTGGGTGCATCAGATTCATTGACATTTTCTAGGCACAAGCTGATGGTAGCTTGGACTCAAGGGGTGATTGTGATGGGAAAATGGAGAGTGGTAAACAGTCATGAGCAATGTAGGAGGTGACATCAGTAGGGCATAATGAAGGTCTGTATGTGAAGACTAAAGGGGAAAGAGAAGAAAAGTGTCCCTTGGGTTTCTGGCTTGAATAATAGAAGGTTGTAGAGCTGTCCACTGAGAGAGTACCAGGTTTGAGCCTTTGGAGACTGTAGGACACCAATTACCAATCATGGTTATTATTTATTTTTATGTGGTATCTTCCACACTCAACCTTGAATTGTTTTTTGTTTGTTTGTTTTAGTATAAGCAATATGCCTATCATTTGGTATTCACTGCACAACAGCTAACTACTTACTTGCACGTGGTAGACACCCATAAAATATTGATTCAAGAATAAATTTACAAAAATATTGGCAATCCCTTACCACAGGGATTATCTGTAAAGGCATGTCAGATAAGTGTTACACTGACTCACAAATAGTACAAGAAATAAATCATACATCTGTATCTTTAATTTTTGTGCAGGATTAAAGGATTAAATTGCAAACAATCATTTCAAAGAATTAAAGTGGCTAATCTGTTTGTAACATCTCCAGGGTTTATTGCCATTGCCAGTTTTTACTTAAAGAGGTTATCTCAGCTATCAAACTTAGTGTAAATCTCTAGAGCTGAAGTTTGGTAGTGACTAGGGTAT
Source organism: Cephalopachus bancanus (assembly GCA_027257055.1). Lineage (NCBI taxonomy): Eukaryota > Metazoa > Chordata > Mammalia > Primates > Tarsiidae > Cephalopachus > Cephalopachus bancanus. The sequence goes on along the minus strand of JAPVLO010000251.1, from coordinate 2,043,291 downwards.
CTGGCTCCTAGTACTTTTGCTCTAGTCCACGCATATACCATATGTTCTCTGAAACACATTTTCTAACTGACTGTCCCATTGTTGCTATGAGGGAATGTCATGGCTTTTTTAGTGACATCTTGTCTGTCTTTCTGGATGTATCCCTCATGTACTAAAATGAATAATGCAACGTGGTCAAGTAAAGAAAGCTGTGGTCTATAAAAGCAAAAAATCCTGACTCATTGTCGTGGCTTTGTCATTATTGAGTTGCATAATGACATCTAGTCACTTGACTTCTTTGATATTCAGTTTTCTCATATATGACTGGGGATTACTCTCAACTTCAAAGAAGCCCTAGAAACAGAGACTCAAGTAGCTGTAGATGACTTAATTCTGTGCTGCTTTACATAATTTATTCCTGTCTCCTGCCATCCAGTACTGAGTTTCTCTAATGATGTCTTCTGTATGCCCAGAGTACATCCTTCTGTGAGGGAATAAAAATCAGATTTTTCATGCTGGCAGTGCTCTAGACAATGGCAGCTTAAGGTATCTTTTCTTTGTTGCCTCCTAGATAAGGAAGGATTTGATGGGAGACTCTCAGAGCCAGTACTTGCTGTCAGTAATGACAGTGGGCCATCCCATCCTTTCTGCTTGCTTGATCCTAATCACACAATTTTTAAAATACTTATCTGAGGCAGCACAGGGTAGGAGTAAGAGTCTGACCTTGGAATCAGACTGCCTGCCTTTGTGTCCTGATGATCAAGTTTTGGCTGTATGATGGTGAGTAGGCTATTTGATCTTTCTGTGGCTCAGTTGTTTCATTGGTGAATTAAAGATGATATCAATAGTACATAACTCTAGGGCTATTACAAGAATTAGAGTGAATAAAGTATATAAACAATACATAACAGACAGAAAATGCACCATGTCACTTAGCTGTTATTGTGGGCCTCCTACCTGTAGGAGGAGTAGTAGGATGAGAAAGAGAAGGATGAGGAGAAGTGAAGGTTCAGTAGTCTTCCTTACCTGCAGAACATAGTCCTGAGTGCTCTGCGTGGCATTCAAATCACAAACCATCTGGTCCTGGATAGGCTCCTTCCTTCATGTCTTCCAACCAACCAACCCGACTGCTCTTCTAGAACCCAAATGCACCTTCCCTTCTCTTTGCTGCTGCTTTCCTCAAAGTGCTCTGCCTTTCTTTCTCTACTTATCAAATTTGTATCTGTATTCCAAGTTTAGACTAAATGGCATCTCTGTGAATCCTTTGCAAATCACTTAATCAGACCTAAGCTCTCCTTCCCCCGTGTCTGTCCACATTTTATTTTTCTTCTCATGTGTCACTGCTTTCCACTGCTTCATATTATAGTTGTAGTTTTCATTTTACGATACCCAGCTATATAAGTTCTTTGAGAGCATAAGTCATCAACTCTGTAATCCCAGGACTTACATTTGCCCTATCAGCTGGGTTAGACTGACCCATCAACACAAGGCAGGTGATGGTCAGGGAATCTGCTGTCCCACACCCCTCTCTTTCCCTCTCCAAACACAGCTGGCTTCCTTAGACAGGTCCTGCTTACATGCTGTGCACATGTGGATCAAATGAAAATGAACAGAGGTTAATGACTAGAGCCATCTGTATTGCTTTGGAGAAACAAACAAACAAACAAGCAAACAAACAAACAAACAAATGAATTACCAGAACATGCCTGTAATCCCAGCACTTTGAGAGGCCAAGGTGGGAAGATCGACGGAACTCAAGTGGTTGAGTCTGCAGTAAGTTTTGATTACACTGCATCCAGACTGGGGGACAGAGTGAGACTCTGTCTAAATACAAATAAACAATAACAAAACAAATAACCAAAGAGAAGGAGAGAAATAATTGCTGCTACTACATTGTGTTTCCTTTATTGGAACAGAAATATAATTATTTTTACCTGTTACTACAAGACAGAAGGAGGAAGAGGAGGAGGAGGAGGAGGAGGAGAAAGAGAAGGAGAACATTAAGCAACATTCATTTTGAACGCCAAATAAAGATGATAAGTCCAATTGCACAGTGATTCCAGGTTTGAGCATTGGTGACAGAGGACAGAAGCAGACAGCAAAGAATGAGACGCTGCAGGAAATGTAATGTAACAGAGGCCTGAGAAAGAATCCAGGAGTTACGGATACAGCCAATCCTTGAAATTTCAGCTTTTCAGCATATTCTTCATGACAGACTCTAAACAGAGACAGATTCCATTTCTGTCCATTGAAGCAATGTTCTATTTTACATTAAAACTGGAAGAAAGAAATCCAGCCAAACCTTAATATTCGTATTTTCCTCTAGGGAGGACTAACTGTCATTTTGAAAGGTTTTAAGTATTAATTTTTTTGCATCGGATTTAATCTTCCTTCATCATTTAATATTTCAAATTTTTCATTCTTCAATTATAAATTACTTCTGTTTACTTTCTTTGCCACAGCTCAATGGTCTTTGCAATCATTTTATTTTTTTAATACTTGAAGTAAAATAGGATTTCTTATACTGAATAAAGGGTTTTTTTTTCTTTACCTATACAAATTATTGTTTTATCTGTTTTAAATTTTAAAATAATTGCGGTTAAGCAAGTAACTGAGAAACAGTTCTAGATACTGTGTTTGAAAGCAATGTACTAGAGTTCTTAAACGAGATTGAAAGAGTATAAGAATTTTTTCAAAGTACATTATGTTCCATATGAATTACTCATATGCTAAAACTATCTGTTTTGTTTTAGTTAACATGAGTTATATGATTTCCATGTTTTCAAGGAAGAAATTCAGAATTGAGGGCAATGTCAAGGTTATAGCCATGAAGGAAGATTTAATTTGTAAAGGGAGGGAGGGGGAAAACTGAACCTTCTCACCTCTTGCCCTTTCACTGCTACAAACTGGAGAAAAAATAATTTGATTTTGCCCTTTAGTGTAGTTGATGAGATGTGAATACAAGTTGGTTTTTTTTTCAGCACCTCTGTTCTCTGATAAAGAGAAGTCCTCCTGAATAAGGCAATAGGAACTTTTGAATTTGGGGCAAAAAATCCTTTTTCCTAGTCCCCCCTATTTAAGGGGAAGTAATTTTTCTCAATATAATTCAATTTAGGCACATTTCTAGTTGTTTATGCTTTTTATTCTCAAAAACTGATAGTCATTTTATAAAATTATTTTCCTCAAACTTACAAGGCAGTGTTTTTCAGTATGTGATTCTTGAGCACTCTTGGCAAATAGGGCGGTTTTCTTTAAGACGATTTTTTTTTTTGGTTTGGGGAAGTTTTCTAAAAGACCATCAGAAGTGAAGGCTCTACAAAGAGCAAAGGAAATGTATACTTACAAATAATGTGCTTGGTTACTCTGCTTTTTGAAGACTTTAGTTTTCCCATGTTTTAGGCTTGCTTTGGTGGAAGAAATTTAAATTTGTACCTACTGTTTCTACTGGTCCCATCACAACTATAGGATAGTTGGTTCTATTGCTATAAAAATGCAAGATGGTATTGAGAGTTAACTAAAGAGGAGTAGGCTTTTACTTTTATTAATAGTCCTGTGTAATACAATGTAAGGACACACATATACTCACAGACACAGAGATACACACATACAAACTCCATTCAGAAAACAAAGGAAGCATCTGTCCTCAAATAGGTAAATGATCATATGAGAAAGGCACAAGAATGTATACCACAACATAAAACAAAATTATGTCATGTTGAAATAATAATCATCATAGCAAAGCCCAAGTATGGTGGCTCACACTTGTAATCTTAGCACTTAGATAGGCTGAGGTAGAAGGATTACTTAGCAACTCAGAGAAGCTGAGGTAGAAGGATTACTTGAGATCAGCCTGAGAAACATAGCAAGACCTCTGTCTTTACAAAAATAAAAATAAAAAAGTAGCTGAACTTGATGGCATATGCCTGTAGTCCTGTAGTCACAAGTATGGGAGTCTAAGGCAGAAGGATTGCTTGAACTCAAGAATTTGAGGTTGCAGTGAGTTATGATTGTGCCACTGCACTCCAGTCTGGGCAACAGAGCAAGACCTTTTCTCAAAATAATAATAATAATAATAATAGCAAATACTTATATTCCATTTACTATGCAGTAGAAAATGTCTGAAGCACTTCACATGCATGGATGCAGTCATTCTGAATAACAACGTTATGTGGTAAGTACTATATGTGAGTTGGGACTGAGTGGGAGGAACACAAACTCCAACTTTCTCTCAACCACAGGGCCAAGGTTAAGGGAACTCTTTGAAATTTAAGATCACAATTCTGTTTTGAAAGAGGTTGCTTTATTCCAACAAAGGCAGTGAATAGCAGGGACTTACAGTTTACAATTAAAGAATGTCAGCTTATAAACTGTACGATACAGACTTTAATTAATACATTGTAATACATTTAATGAGTGTATTTGATCCCCTACATAGTGTCTACATGGAGTAAGCACATATGTATAATGAAAAAAAAAGAATGAAAATTAGTTCTGTTGGAAGAAGAGAGACAAGGAAGAGAGAAATGTCCAAGAGTTAACTCAATGCAGTAAGCATTTAGTGCAGACCAAGACCCATGAGGGCTGTCAAAGCACATAAAGACAAGTCAGGCAGTACTTACTGAAAAATTTTTTGAAGGAGGGAGTAGGAAATGAGTCCTGACACGCAGAACTCTGGAGAACACATCTGTTAGGATATGAGAAAAGGATGAGAAAGAACAAGGAAAAGGCTGAGAAAGTTCAGGAGAATTAACTGCATATGGTGGCATGCACCTACCCTTGGGTGTCATCTTTAATGAAATCTCTGAAATTAAAATTTAATGATGGTAATGAGTCAAACCCAAGTAAACCTGCATTCTGAGATTTAGGTTAGAACTGTTATGTTTCTATAGCTTTCTTCTTTGTCTCCTTCTACACGCTTTGCATTTCTAAAGAACTATGAAGTGCAGCCAAATATCTACTCTTTTCTCTTTCTATGAAAACTGTGCTTCTTTGGTAGGGATGGGAAGGAGGTGAGAGTACATGATCATGTTTAACTACATATTGCTGACATGAGCTTCACTATGGGGCTGTCTCCAAGTACAAGTTTCAGTTTTTGTTTACTTGTTTTTAAGAGTCACTTTAACTGATGTTTGTTCCACAGGCACACTAGAATCTCTTAAATCACTGAAAGTAATTTATCTCTCTCCCTCTCACTCTCTGTCCTCTCTCTCCCTCCTCCCCTACTCTCTCTCTCTCTCTCTCTTAATCTCTGGAAGCTGTGAAATACATTACATCACAAAAGGAACTTTGCAGATGTGATTAAAATAAGTGTCTTTAGACGGTATTATTATCCTCAATTAGTCAGATGGGCCCAATGTATCATCAAGGACCTTTTCCATTTTTGTTGGTAGAAGGAATAGGGAGAGAAAGCAATGTAATCATACAAGCAGATGCCAGAGAGAAAAATCGAAGATGCTGTGCTGCTGATTTTGAAAAAGTAGAAAAAGTTCTTGAACCAAGTCATGGAAGTGGTCTTTAGAAGCTCAAACAGGAAATTGATTGTCCCCTAAAGCTTCAGAAGGATCTGGCCCTGCTGACATCATGACATCAGTGAGACTGATTCTGAACTTCTGACCTCTAGAACTGTAAGATAAATTTGTGTCATTTTAAGTCACTGTTTTGTGATAATCTGTTACAGCAGCCACAGGAAACTATTACATTACTGTTTGTTTGTTTGTCTTCTTGCAGAGCAGAGGATGAGCAGCAAGCTATGGGCACAAGTGAGTTTCAATTCATTCAGTGTACACAACTTCTTTGTGAGATCCTACTGAACTACTGTTAAGTCACACTCCCAGCAGTGCCACTAGAGTGTTACTCCAGAATGTTAGATCAGGTCTGCTAGGGGTGTGGGTGTGTCTGGTGTGTGATCTGGTGCTGTGAGAAAGATGCAAAGATTTGCAGAAAATACAGTTTATTTAGGAAGTAAATTAGAAAGAGAGATAAAGAGGAGATTCACCTCCCCAAGGTCCAGGAGGAGGCCAAAGCTTAAGAAAACATGGCTTGGCAGTAGCTCAAAGAGTGCGTGACCACACCATAGCTTTGCAAGGCAATGGCTGCTGGATGCTCATGTTTGAGTCCTTTTAATCCTTTCCTGTGATGGGGGAGGATCATTAAGATAATTGTGTGGTGGATGGGGCAGGGGCAGGTAAGCACAGGTACTGATGTCAGGTAATGAACAGCAGGCAGATGGAGTGGGTTAGTCACGTGATTGCTGCCATGGTGGTGGGCTAGATGGGAGGAGACAAGAGCAGGAATTTTTCTGCAAGACACTTAACAGGCATTTCCAATTCATAAGCTCCTTAGCAAAAAAGTGGCCTTACTATCATTTCTATGGATTTGGTCAGCTAAGGGTTGATCTTTGACCCTCTGCCTTTGACAAGAAACCTGAAAATTTCTTAGAGATAGTTATACCTAACCATGAATTGAAAGCTTGGACTGTCCTTCTTTTGCATCTGACCAGATTTGCCGAGGGGGCGGGGTGGGCAGGCTGCCAGCTGGCCTGCAGTAAAATGTCTGAAAGCTCCCTAAAAACTGCCTATCGGAAATGTATCTATCTTTGTCTAACCTGCGCTAGATTCAAAGCATATCAATCTAAGCAAAAATGGATATGCTGATGCAAAGTGTGAACTAAGTTTATTCTAAGTTTCTCGGAGTTCCTCTTTTCAATTATTCAAATACAATCTAAAAGTATGAGATGAAGTCTAACTTATCATTTTATTTTCTTTTAAGGCTCATGTTTTTAGAGTCATATCAAGAACATTTTGCCTAACTTGAGATTATAAAGATTTTCTTATAAACACTTTTATAGATTTATCTGCTATATTTAGGTCTATAATCCCCATTGATAAAATCTTTGTGTATGGTGTGAGGTAAGGGCCTAAATTAATCTTTTTGTATGTGGATATCTAATTATCCCAACACTATTTTTTGAAGAGATTATTTAGTTTCCCAATAAAGTATTTTAGCACTTTTACCAAAAAACAGTTTATATAAGGGTTTATTTCTGAAGTCTCAATTCTTTCCTGTTGATCTATATATCTACTTTTATGCCAGCCCCATAATGTTTTTATTACTGTCGTCACACAGTGAGTTTTGAACTTTGGAAGTAAAAGTCCTTCAATTTAACTCTTATTTTTCAAAACAATTTTGCCTACTTGGGATCCTTTGCATTTCTGTATAAATTTTAGGGTTTACTTTTTCATTTCTGCTAATATGTCGTTAGCTGTCTGTTGAATCAATTGAGGGAGAATTGTCTCCTCTTTCTTATACCTGACTTGCCCAAAGGTTTAGACAGATATACATGTAGTTAGTCATCTAATTAATTATTGACCCCTCTTGGGTCTTATTATTGGTAGGACAGAGATGTGAAATCTTTTCCTGGAAGAACACTTCATCTTTCAATTACTGATTTATCCTGTTTCAATCATGGACCAATTTGGCAGAAGTAGCTATCCAGCTGGTACGTTTCCCACGTCCACTCAGCATTGTTCAGTCTGTGATGGCCCCATTCCCACTCAGCCATTCTCCCATTTTTGGCTTCATGCCCCATTCACTTTCAGACACTCCACTTTGCCTTCTTATCCCAAGAGAATGCTATGGTTTCAAGTTCTGTGAATCAGAATCTCTTTATTATAATGTGAGCATTTCCCTCTCCATAGTCTTATTCAGAGGATAATGAGGCAATTGTGAAACAGTGGATCCAATTTCAGAAGATATGGCTTCTGTTCCTGACCATGTCACATACCAACTGTGTTTCACAAGTTAATTATTAACACCCTACATAAGCTTCTTATCCCTAAAATAGGGATATTGATTACTTTCCCATCAACTTTAACCTCCCAACCACCTTTGCTTCAGAGACTCTAGGGGATAATCAATTTCCTGTTCGAGTTTCTAAAGATCACCTCCATGGTTTGGCTCAGGGGCCTTTTCTCCTTCAAAACCAGCAGCACAGAACCAGGCTTCAACTTCAACTTGACTGTCATCTGCTCGTATGGTTACATTGCTTTCTCTCCCTATACCTTCTAACAGCATACCAACAAAAATGGAAAGGTTTCTTGTGATTACTCTGGGCCCGTCTGATTAATACAGTATAATCATACCATCTCAACACTTATTTTAATCACATCTGCAAAGTCCCTTTTGTGATGTAAGGTAATATGTTTCACAGTTTCTTAGGATTAAGACTTGGATGTCTTTGGAATGGGGGGTGGTCGCTATTCAGCCTACTACAGTCCTTAGCAGTATCACCAAAAATATTAATTCTGGAATTATCAGTGTACCATTTTTTTCAGATGATACAGTGAAACTAAATGTAATAATAACATTTTGCTATGCACATTTGATCCTAATAAGATTTTCTATTTTGAAAGCAATGCGTGTGTGTGTGTGTGAATATCTGTGTTTGAAGGAGACTGTCAAAGTTGAGAGCTGATTCTGCACTTTAACTTTGATACTGAGAGACTAAAAATACCACTAAATGCAAATTACAGATGTAAGGATCATGGTGTGAACAGACCATTACATTTCCAGTCCTCTGTGCTTTGAGGAAGAGATATACTTTTGGGTAATTGTAGGACACCAGCTGGTAGAATATTTAAAATGGCATTATTTATTTTTTTAGTTTTCTTAAACATCTGGTCTCTTCTAGTAGACTTCATGTCAGAGAATTTAAATTTTCTTTTGAGTTTTTGAAATAATTATTCCTGTTATACTTTCACAGCTTCAACTTTAGTTTTTTGCTAAAATTTAAGATTATTTTAAATCCCAGTGCTAGATTGTGCAACTGTCTCTGATATAAAGGTATAAGAATGTATTGATTGCATTTCACACAGGTTAGTCATTTCACAGCATCTTATTGAACAGAATAGGATCTACCTACCTTGGAAAAGTGACATCTTATGGTTTAAGAAGTTTGATGATTTTGATATCTGTCTCTTGGCATTTTACTCTTTACTTGAGGTAATTTTTCCCCAAGGAGAATAAACTAATCTATTCCCTTTTATTTATATTATGTTTTGATCTAAAGCTTTGAGAAAGTTTTGTTTTTCATTAAAAAATAAGTGTGTGGGGAAACTAAATTTGATTTTGAAAATGTCAATGGCTCATTTAACATGTCTCCTTCAAACCCTCAAACTCAGAAAAGAGAAACACTTGAAGGACTCTTTTAGAGCCACATTTTGGACTTCAGTGTCTGAAACTGTCTCAAATAGTGGATCAGAATTGGCATACCAATGATAGTTAATATATTGAGTGCTCTCCTGGATACCTGCCTGAGACAGTGTGGACTCCCTCCACTATTCATGAAATTTGTGTATGTCCAGCAGGGTTCTAGTACACTCAATGCCAAGGGAGGGTCATTGGCTAGGATGGGTACAGGAACTTTCAGTGGGGTAAGCCTGTTCAGCTAGGTGCTGGGAGGTTGACATTCACTCTGGTTGAGGGCTCCCACAAAACTTGAGGGTAAACTGCAGCTCAAAATGAAGTGCTTTGCAGGTATTGTCTTGGTTAATTTCATGACATTCTTATGCAATAGGTGTCATAGTTGCCCTCAATTTCTAAATGAGGACTCTAAGACAGATCTGAAAATAATTTCTCTATTTTCTTGATTCCCTTTGCACATTTTCTGTCTCTACTTTAAGGTATTGTTTAAAAGCATGGATTTGGGGGTCTGTTCTTCTGGATTTTAATGCTAGATTGAGCACCAAATAGCTGCATAATCTTGAGCAAGTTACTTAACTTCTCTGAGTCTCAGTTTTTCCATCTGTAAAATAAAGGTAGTAATGGTGTCAAAGGATTGTCACATGATTACCTGAGATAGGGCATGCAGATTACTGAAGCAATTCCTAGTACATAGTAAATATGAAATAAATTTCAGTTTTTCTTTTTATTGTGACTGTCTACCCCATTTTTGTATTACAGTATTGTGTATGTGATTTTATTTATTTACAGTTAGAAAGTAAGCTCCCCCAAAGAAAAGGATTCAGCCTTATTCACACTGAATCCCTTGGAGTACCTAGCACAGAGATCTTCTAATATTTATCTAGTTTGTGATTTACTTTTTTGTTTACATTATAAAACACAGTTGCTGTCCACATTAAATTTATTATTATCGGAAAAGTTCTTCATGCAGTAGAAAATCAAAATTAAGTAATATGGTACCTGCTAGACTAAATAGTAACATTGTGCTGTATATTGATGGGTAATGTGAACAGATTCCATGGGAAGAAGGGACTATTTATCTGTTTATATACTTATTGGCTCTTACCATTGCTGGTGACACTCCTCTTGTGATAAACTCTCATTAATTATAACTAAAGAACATTTTTTTCCTAGCTGTTATTTCATTAATTTATGTGGAACTTCTTTTTCAAAATCTGTACTAAGAAAAAAAGAAAATAAGATTTCAGGAAGACTGCAAAATAATTAAAACCTTGTTGAAATAGCCTGGTGCTGGAGGCAGAATACTTGGAAAAGATTCAGAAATACAGATTGCCACATCTGAGTGGTATACATCCAAAGAAGATATGCAAATTCACTAATTAGTTTATCAAATTACTGGCAGTTGTTTCCTAGGGTCAACAGAAAATTAGAAAAGTGTTTTGAGTTTAAAGGGAATCAAATCTAATGCTAATCTATACCCAAGAAAAAAGTTGATCAAGGTTATTGGCTGGGTACATGAGGGCTTTTGGAACATTTCACTTGCTTTGTACACTGAAACAGGAACAAAATGAGGTAATTCATTTGATGCTGTTTTGAAAAAATGTTATTGCAGACTTCATATGTAAAGCTTTATCATCATTACTCGAAAAACAGTCCATAAACTGATATTGGAGACATGTTATTTAATTCATCAGGATTAACTGAACAACTTATTATAAGTTTTTGTCACCTGTGTTTCTATATTGTACCCATAATAATAGCAGAAGTTACCATTTGTTGAATAATTACTATGTCCTGGGTTCTTTACATTTTACATCTCATTTAACACAGCATTTCTGAGATTTATAATTTTCATTTTATAGTTGAAGAACTGGAGGTTAAGAGGGATTAAGAGGTTTGCTCAAAATCACACAGCTCAGAAGAAACCTTGGCCTCTTAGACTTTCAAACCCTTGTCCAATTAGCTCCAGAAGCCTGCTCTTCACTTTAAACCACACAATCTTATACTCTTCATTTCAAGTCACACAGACATTCATACTGCCCTGGAATTACTTTGCTGATTCCTGACCCTCTGTATTCCTTGTCCAATCGCCTTGCTTTCCATAATGCACAATGTAATTGTTTAGGACAATCAAAGTGATCTGATGTATTAGACATTTTTAAATGCATCATAAGGAATGAAAATAGGTGTTCTCCAAAACTCAATAATGCCAGCGTCAGGACATTCAAATGTGATGTAAAGATCAAAAGTACTCTGCTCTCACAATAACTGATACTCAGTAGTTGATGAAAAAGCAACATTTGACACATTAACTGTGATGCCTATATGCTCTCTCCCTATTCTCTGAAACATTCCATTTTCTTCTCAAAAGAAATCATTAAATATAGCCGTATTTGCTATTTTTTATAAAACATGAATACTTCCATTTTGGTACTTAAGATCTTAAAAATCATGGACAACCTTGTCAAGTGTAAAGATGAGGACCAAAAGAGTTGTATCACATTCAAGGTCATTGAGACATCACCCAGTGTATTCTTGTGCATCTCCATCAAGCAAGCACAGTTACATATCCTTTCCATTGATTCATATACTCCTGTATTCACCCATTCCATAAATATTTATTGAGCCCCAGCTAAATGTCCCAGGACTGTGCAAAGTCCTGGGAAGTCAGTATCATGCTTTAATTTCTTAGCACCTAGCAAATGGATACTGACAAGAAAACAGACAGTATCAAATCTGGGTGATAAGTGGTAAGTGATAAGTAGAGAAATATAAGGTGCTTGCCCACCTAGAGAAGAATTAATGGAACATAGCCAGGAAGTGACAAGAACAAATACATGTATATCAATATCTGTCAATGGAAACTCTGGTTCAGAAGGGAGGCAAGAATCATCCCGTGCTCCTCTCCTTTAAAGATGTGCAGAAGGAATTTCATGTCTACTGAGAATGTAGACATCAGTATAGAATAAAACTTTTGAAAGGCATATCAGGAGTTACATCATTCATTTTAAGATGATAATGAGAAATCCAGGTGAGAAAAGCTAGATGTTTCTGGCAGGTAAATAACTGATGAGATGCAGATGTTCTCTGCAGAAAGGGTTCATTAACAGCCAAGGTGCAGGATTCAAGGATTGGTTGATGGTTTTATGCCCATCAGTGAGGCTAACTTTTCAGTTCTCACAGCACCCAAAAGTGAGAGTAGGATTCTCACTATAGGCTGCATAGACTATTTTCACTGGGAGCTGGTCTCTCATCCTTGGTAGATTTTGCTACAGTGAATGTGCTGGTTATTTGCACATTTGCTTTACCCTTGGATACATTCTCTTCCCACCAGGAGGCTGATTCTGACCAAGTGCATCATCTGAAACCCTTTCTCTCTGGTTTCTGATTTATTTCAGTGAAAGAAAATTATTGCCAGGAGATCAGAGAGTGGGAGGAGAAAGGGCTTCGAATCTTTTCGCCCCACTCTTACCCAACTTTGGCACGAGTCTCTCTATGAGCAGTACCTGCTGGCAAACCTTCCTCCATGACTCCAGCTGCCTCTGGGATAAAGGAACACTAATTCTGCCCACTACTCCATCAGCCTCACGGTTGGTAATAGTTTTCTGAGGTCGTTCATCGCTGGTGACTCAACATCTGCTGTTTGTCCTTCAGCCTTTCTCATTACTCTGAAGCTATTTCTTCATTAAAATCTCTATTTTATGCCAGGACCCTGACTGATACAGTGACTCAACAGTGTGAACTCTGCTTTCTATTTTGTTTTGAAGATGAGGGAACATGTGGTTCTGAGACTAAATGCCAAGTGGTTCTGAAGTTTTTAAGCAAAACAATTCTGTCTGATCAAAATGTGATCTTCTAGAAAAGAAGAGAAATAAATCTAAACTCATATTTTCAGGTGTTATAACAGATTTAAGGAGTTTCTTTTACAATGTTACTGTGTTGTGCAATGCACACATTTTATAGACTACTATAGTATTTTGAAAAATTTAAGAAAGTTGTCAGTATCATGCACCTAATAAATGACAGAGATGGGGTTTTAAACTGGTCTGCCTGACTCCAAAGTCTATGTTTTTTTACATGAGCTGCTCCCACACAATTCACAAAGTTGCTTTTCTTATTTGAAATCTCCCTTCTTGGTTCCACTTACATGATCATCTACACCTGGATGTTCCATTGCTACTTCAAGATCAAGTTTCTTTTTCTCTCCCCCAATCCCCACTCTCTCTCTCTCTCTGTCTCTCTTACTTTTTCCTCTGACCCCAGTGTTCCAACCCGGCAAGGTTAGCCAGGTCCTACTTGCCTGTTCCACAACCTCAAATGCTCAGAGATTTTAATTATTTGTCATACCATTTTGTTATCAAGATCCAAAAGTGTGTCTTAACAAGCTAAGTGAAGCCTTCAGCTGTGGCTGTCCAAAATGAAGCAAACATCCCTTTTTTTTATTTCTATGTATATTTTTATATGATTAGTTAAAATCTATAAATGCCTACATTTTGTGAAGACTCTTGTCCAACACCTTCCTTCTTCTTCTCACATTACACATTTCCAACAATGAATAATTCTTTTTCCCCTTTAATCTATACTCTCTTCCCCTTACTAAACTCCTCATGTAATCTCTTCAGAACATGTAAAGGGAGAAAATACTTATACATCTGATAAGGGATTAATATCAAAAATGTATTGTTTAAGGAACTTAATACGAAGAAAACAAGTAACTAGATTTTTTTTAATAGGCAAAGTACCTGAATAGACATTTCTAAAAAAAAAAAAAAAAGCATGAAATGGTATATGAAAAATATGTCAATCATTATAGAAATGCAAATTAAAACTACAATGAGATATGACCTCATACCTGTTAAAATGGCTATTATCAAAAAGATAAAAGATAATGTAGGTAAGGATAATGGAGGAAAGGGAACCCTTGTATACTGTTACTGGAAATGTAAATTAGTACAGTCAGTATGGAAAACTGTATGTTCTCAAAAAATTAAAAATAGAAATATTATATGATCCAGCAATCCTACTAATGTGTGTATATCCAAATAAAATGAAATCAGTATGTTGAGAAAATACCTGCACTTCCATGTTCACTGCAGCATTATTTACAAAAACCAAGATATAGAATCAATCTAAGTGTCCAACAGATGAATGGATAAAGAAAATGTGATGTACTGTATATACCCAATGGAATACTATTCAGCCTTTAAATAAAGGAAATCCCGATGAATTTGGAGGACGTTGTGTTAAGTGAAATAAGCCAGGTACAGAAAGACAAATACTACATAATCTGACTTATGTGTGGAATCTAAAAAATTTGATCTCATAGAAGCGGAGGGTGAGATGGTGACAACAAGAGGTTAGCGGTGTTGGATTAGGTAGATGTTTGTAAAAGAACACCAAGTTTCAGGAAGGAGGAATAAGTTCAAGAGATCTATTGTGCATCATGGTGACTACAGATAATAACTATGTATTGTATACTTGAAAATTGCTAAAAGAGTAGGTTTTAAGTTTTCCTGTCGCAACAAAATAATTATGTGAAGTAATGCATATGATAAATAGGTTGATTCAACCATTTCAAAATGTATACATATATCAAAATGTTATGTTATATGCCATAAATATATACAATTTCAATTGCTAATTTAAAAGAAGGGAAAAATTTCATACAATACAAAGAATATCTTAATAAATGTAGAGATATGTCATATATCAAGACTGGGAGATTGAATAATGTTAAGAAATTGGTCTATAAATTCCATGGCATTCCAATCAAAATTGAACTATTGATTCCAAAATTCATATATAGTACAAATGACTTAGAGTAGTCAAAATAACTTTTGAAAAAGAATAAAAAAGCTAGAAGATATGATACCTGATTTCACAATATACTAAAATGATGCAATAGTCAAGAAAATACGGTATTAGCATAAAAGATAAATATATAATGAACAATGGAACAGAAAAGAGAGTCCTGAAATAGACACATAAATGTTACTTTCAAGAGTTCCAAGGTATTTCAATATTGAAAAACTAATCTTTTGAACAGGTGATATTGAAAGAACTAGATATCTACACAGAAGAAAATAAATCTTGACCTCTCTCTCACATCTATAATATATATTAAAATTAATTCAAGATAGAGTTTAGACCATAAATAAAAGTACTAAAAGTTTAAAATCTTTAGAGAAAAAAGAAAGATAACTTATGTCCCAATAGATTTTAACCATAAAAGAAACAAATGCCACATTAAGCTTTCTCATTTAAAAGCTTTTGCTCTTCAAAAAATATTGTAAGAAACTAAAAAGGTAAGCTACTGACCTTCAGAAAAATATACTTGTATATGACAATAGGCTCATATCTTAAATGTATAGAAAACTTCCACAAAATAATAATAAAAAGACAAATTATCCAATTAAACAATAGTCAGACTTGAACAGCTGTCTTCAAAAGAAGATGAAGAAATAACCAATAAAAACACAACAATGTGCTCTATATTGTTAATCATTAATCAACAGGTACAAATTTAAAACATATATCAGTTTCTATGTACTTGATTGGCTAAAATTTTTAAAATGATAATGGCAAAGTTGTGAAGCAAATAGAACTCTCATATTTTGCTTATTTAAATAAGTATAAATAAGAAAAATAAGAAGCACCTCAATCCCAGAGACAATCAGTGTTAATATTTGCGTTTTTTCCTGGTTGACTTTGTTTGTACTGCTATGACAAAATATCACAGAAGGAGTAATCTATAAAAAAGCAGAAATTTATTTATCACAATTCTGGAGGCTGGAAAGTCAAACATCAAGTCAAGCATCAAGACCCCAACTATTAATACTAACTGGAAGACACGTATATTTAAGATGTAGTTATTGTTATTTAGACATTGCAACTAGGGATGGGAACTTTGTCTGAAGTAGCCAATTATCTAGGCAAGCATGTTCCAAGCCTTTCGTCCAGAAAGTTATTTTTGTCATTATTTTTTGTCATTGTCAACATACCTAGATTACCCTTTGTTATATAAAGTGGTACCCAGTGTAGAATATTCTTTCACATACCTGAAGTCTGCCATTAAGTCATCAAATAATAGGCATTACATTTTGTGTTATTCCAAACAAAGCTGTCAGCACTACTACTCAAGCAACAGCTACTGGTTAGAGATGCCTGAGATGTAGGAAAGTGGTGCCTGGGGTTTAAAATACATCTACTCCATTTGAAGCAGTGGGAGTCCCACAGCACAGCTCCTGTTCTGAAAAGTGCACCCTGTAATAGAGTCTATGTTTACCCTACATGGAAACCAAACTATTAGTATAGAATTATGAAGTGCTCTGGGGACATGATTAATATTAATGGATCTATATATACAGTCAAATTCTATTTTAATATTATGCTTGTGGCTAAACTTCACTTTAAAAACATGAAATGATTGTCCTCCATGCAGGCAAATGGAAATTATGTCTAGTCTTCATAAAATCAACAAGAGGCGAATATGTCTCTGAGTTATAGAATATGGACAAAAGCAGGACTGGCTGTGATTTTAGAGCTGTCTAGCTTTGATAGACTGACAGCACTGGAGACTGCAGCTTAAAAATTCAATCTGCTAAGTGGCATACACATGAATAAATCAGCATATCTTAATATCTTCAGAAATCACTACCCTGAGACCTATTCTCTCTTTTTTATTGTTTTATTTTATTATGGAGATGTGAGGTAAAAGTAAAAGTTGACTACACAGGTAGGCTGCATGCAGGTGAAGTTTGGGCCTCCAAAAGGCCCTCACCACCCCAATATAGAACCAAGGTATCCTTTGTGTTATTACATTCCCTCTCCCTTCCTCCCCTGGCAGTGCCCAGTGACTGCTGATTCCTTCCTGTGCTAATGTGATTAACATCCAAGACCCAGTTATGAGTGAGAACATGCAGTATTCAGTTCTTTGTTTCTGTGACAGATCATTAAGTATGATGGTCTCCAACTTCATCCAATTTACTACAAAGTCCATGATTTTGTTTTTCTTTGTGACTATGTAATACTCCATCGTGTATATGTACCACTTTTTCTTTTTCCAGTCCACTTTCAATAGGCAGTAGGGCTGGTTACATGTTTTGGCTATTGTGAATAGTGCAGCAATAAATGCATGTTCAGGGGGTCTCTCTTTTTTTTTTTTTTTTTGCGTTGGAGTCTCACTTGGTCACCCAGACTGGAGTGCAGTGGCCGCTCCTGGCCACTGCAGCCTCGCCTGCTGGGCTCCGGCAGTACTTCCGCCTCAGCCTTCCAAGTATCCGAAATTACAGGCATGCGCTACCACGCCCGGCTGATTTTTTGATTTATTGTAGAGATGAGGTCTCGCTGCCCAGGCGAGTCTCGAATCCACAGGTTCAGGCAATCCACTCACCTCAGCCTCCCAAAGGCGCGGGATTACAGGCTGAGCCACCGAGCCCAGCTTCAGGGGTCTTTTTTGTAGAACGATTTATGTTCCTCAGGGTATATTCCCAGGAGAGGGATTGCTAAATTGTATGGAAAGCTAATTTTTAGTTATTTTGTGAATCACCACATTGTTTTCCATGTAGAGACTGATCTCTCTCTCTCTCTCTCTGTCTTTTTTTTTCTTTTTCTGGTAAGATCTCACTCTGTTACCCAGGCTGTAGTGCAGTGATGCAATCATAGCTCGCAGCAGTCTCAAACTCCTGGGCTCAAGTAATCCTCCTGCCTCTGCCTTCTGGGTGACTGGGGCTACAGGCACAAAATCACCATGCCTGACTGTGATTTACTACTACTACTATTATTACTATTTGTAGAGTATGTTTTCACTATGTTTCCCAGGCTAGTCTCTAATGCCTGGCCTCAAGGGATCCTCCTGTTTCTGACTTCCCAAACTCTGAAATTATAGGTATGAACTATTAAGTCTTGTCTTCATTTTCTTCTTGAAAAATAAAATAACATAAAGCAAAACAGATCATTTACATGTATAGGCCCTATTTTGATTACTTATTCAAAATCTAAAAGATATATCTTGTTCAATATTAATATTTGGTGATGATAAATAATATTTTATGTGTTTAACAAGCTCCAAGCAGTGCTATAAGCAGGAAGGCATTCAATAAATAGCTTTGATTAGAGTGATAATTTTGAGCTATTTTATAGGTGAAAATGTAAAGCTGAACAATTTAGCTAATATAAGTATTTTTTCTATACAGGTAAAACATTTAGGCTTGACTATGACATCATTAAAAATGCAGATAATTGTTACTTCCTTCTATGCTTATGAATTTTCTCTTAGAAAATGTCTAATGTTATTATTGACAACTAACATATCTCTGAGAGGAAGTAGGCAGATTAAAAATTTCTGTGTCTGAGTACTTCAGAAGGAAGCTTTGCTCTGAGTATGTAAATGCTATGAGTTTACATAAGCAATTTCTTTTTTAAAACTTTTTTATTTTGAAGATGTGGGGTACAATTCAGGATTAATAGATAAGTGGTCATCGTATAGGTAAAGTGTGGATAACTAATAGGCAAGGCTCACTTTACTCTGGCAAATTTATAATTATTAAAATCAGATTTTATCACATCATATTTCAAGCTCTAGAAGTCATTTATTTGACTCTGTTGTTGATAGAGGCAAGAAGATTCATTCATGTGTGAAAATTACTGGTGTATTTTAATGGACTAACACAAACAAGTAAACTGTTCATTAACTTGTAGAATCGTATTGCCATAGACAGCCCAACACATTTAGCTGATATATTTTACTTGAATTCACAGACCTTTGAAGATCATACTCATATGCTAAATAGCACATGTTGGGAACCTATCCCCACACTGCAGAATCCAGTGTCATTATTGAGGAGACAGGGAATAATTCTGACTCACATAAAACTAGAGAAAACAGCCCCCAAATCATGAAACTACTGCATAAATACTTTTGGTTTTGTTTGCCAATCCTGTCTTCTTTTGGTAACAAAATTCTGTCTTTTCTTTTTTCTTTTGGTGGTGAGGGGGAGTGGTGGCAGGGCAAAACACTCTACTTTCTTTTACATTGTCTTGATGGAATTTATATAATTAAAGAGTTCCTTCTCTTATTTGTCCTGGTTATATTACCTAAGCTCAGTCAATCAATTTCTATTTTCTAGGAAAGAAATACTTGAGAAAATTGTTCTTCCTAAAATCTCCTTAGCCTTTCTTTTTTAGCCGTTCTATTTCCTCCCAATAAAGTCAAATTTTGTTTAACTGGAATTTCTTAGCCGTTCTATTTCCTCCCAATAAAGTCAGATTTTGTTTAACTGGAATCATGTATGTTGCTTAAAGCCAAACAATCTAGACATACGTTTAAAAAAAAAAACCCATAGACTTCTATTGTTGATAGGGACCTTCACTGGGAAAAAAAAATGTAGGAAGCCCAAGGAAATTTGGAAACAAAGAAGAGGAGTGAAAAAAATATCCAAGCCTCAGTATTAGGCTGGGTTGGTACAAAGGTCCTTAGAAATAGTGAAGGGCACCGGGCTCAGTGGCTCAGCCTGTAATCCTGCACTTTGGGAGGATTGTCTGAGCCCGCAGGTTCGAGACCCACCTGGGCAACTTGTCGAGATCTCATCTCTACAATAAATCAAAAAATCAGCCGGGCGTGGTAGCGCGTGCCTGTAATTCCGGCTACTGGGAAGGCTGAGGTGGAAGGATCACCGGAGCCCAGCAAGTCAAGGCTGCAGTGGCTGGGAGCGGCCACTGCACTCCAGTCTGGGCGACAGAGTGAGACTCTGACTCAAAAAAAGAGAAAGAAAAGAAATAGTGAAGGGAAGCATGAAGGATGGTGCAGTAGGATACTATTGCAACAAGAGTCAAGAACCTGAATTCAATTCACATTTCACAATGAAGGATGCTAAAACCCAGTAATAAGTTATTTACTGAAGGTATTAAAGCTGCACTAGAATTGAGGTGTTCAGAATTCCATTTCCAATTTGCTTATATTTGTATTATATTTCATCTTCCTAAAAACTTTACTTTCACTCTTTTTAGGCTTTTGACATCTCCTAAATTTATAGCTGCTTTCAGAATTATGCTACATACTCTGAAAAACCAAACATATTCTCCAAAAGCTGAACTCAAGGCTAAACATAAGAAGTTAAAATTCTTCTGCCTGATTTGCGCTTTCCAGTCCTCTGAGCTCTGTCCTAGGCACTATTGCATCTGTTATTATTACTTTTGTAGTTCAATTTGCCCTTACTTCTTCAGACTTTTTACACTTCACATATGTCCGAAAGGTAATGATTGACCCTGGCAAAGGTAGCTTGGCATGCAGACTGGAAAAGTCAGGCCTCTTCCCATAAAGTTAAACTTACTTGACAAAAGAGATGGAAATATAACAGATTAGATAAGTATACTGGATATTTTTTTTTCTAATTTGGTAGCCGAATTGCAAATCAAATCAAACGAGAATCAACAAGTATTTATGAATGACAACCCAAAAGAAGAAAAAAATTATCCCCTGGCTGATGCTCACAAGACATGCATTTAACACACAGAAATATCTCCAGTGTTTCTAGTACTGTTCTAAGTTTTCTGAGTACAAGGAAAAAAAAACTATTCTTCAATAAAGTTTTGAAAATTTATAATAAAATGCATGTATGTTTTACATGCAACAAAAAACACCACATAAAAAAAGTCCTAAATTATCTGTAACACACCACAGTACTATAATCGCTCTGATAACACATTTTTTGATCTGTTGGTCACAAAACTTTGTAAAAAAGTGAAGACTATTAAAAATCAAAGTTGGCAGATTACAGAGCATATAAATTCCCATCACAAAATTGGAAAAACCTAGAGCCAAAAAGAACTCACAAAAACTACAGGCATAATATTCTTCTAAGATGCTCAAAATTATTTACAGATAGTATTGCAGATTTCTTTTCCATTTCTCTGAGAAAAAAATTGATGTATAAATCTAAACTCACACCTTTTTTCCCCCTCAGAGTATGCATGGAAAAAAAGGCTAATTGTGGCTTTAGAAATGTTTGACAAAGTATAGTAAGTATCACTTTGTTGATGGTCATGAAGAATTTTGGAAGAAGAGTTGAGATGTCAGTACTCTACCCGTCAGGTTGGGTATTGATTGCTTTCTAAATAGAACAGTGAAACTGAAGGAAGATTCTCATGTAGCAAATTCATCCACTTTGCCCAATCTCAAAAATTAAATTTTAGGAAGATTAAGGCCAATAATATAGCAATAGGCTACAAACTGTGGTGAAAAACCAAACAAATCCAGTGTCTAATCTAGCCATTTGCTAGATGAGTGATCTTAGACACATTGTTCAATTTCTATAACTGTGAAATTATAAGATCTATTTCTGGTAGAATGGTGGGCTAAATATAATTATCACACCAACTAAAATGCTACATTAAAAGTATATTTGAAATCTTTTAAAAACTGGGCTGTGCTATTGACTAAGTAAATAACTCTCTGAGGCAGAAAACAAAGTGAAAGGGAGTTCTTTCTTCCCATGAAGTCTCTTGATGAACATTGAAGTTAGTTTTGCTTTGATACTACAAAGTTTGAGAGCAAAGGAGACAAGCCCAGAGCCCACCTTAAGTGGGGGTCTAAAATAAATACTGTATAAAATCTGAATAGACATTTCTCAAAAGAAGACATATAAATGGCAATGAGTATATGAAAAAATGCTTATCATTAGTCATCAGAGAAATGCAAATCAAGACCACAGTGAGATCTCGCTCAGTCCTTACCAAAAAAGGCAGAAAATAATGAATGCTGGTGAGGATATGGAGAAAAGGAATTCTGATACATCGTTGATAGAAAAATAAATTAGTAAAGCCAGTACAGTAAGTCTCCTACATATGAACTTTCAAGTTGTGAACTTTCAAAGATGCAAATGTGCATTTGTGTGTCCAATCACATAAGTTAGTTCACACATCTGGCATATATTGTCATGTGCATGCATCCTCTACAAGTGGTTATACTTTTGTGTACTTTACTGTACAGTACCATATAAAGTAGTACAGTATCATTATTTCAAGTCCAGGATGTCTGGAAGCAAGCATAAAAACAGTGGTGATGTAGCTGGTACTGCTAAGAAATGCAGAGACAAAATGATGGAAACAAATGCAAAAATAATTGAGAGAGCAGAGCAAGGCAAAAAGGTGGCTGATGTCACTCCTTCTTATCTCATGAATCACTCAACCATCAGAGTGATTCTAAAGAATAAGGACAAGATCATGGAATATGTAAAGTCTGCCGTGCTGATGACATTGGCAACAATATTGAAGAAGAGTGGAAAAGTCATGGAGAAGATGGAGCAACTTCTCAGTGTTTGGATGCAAGATCATCATCAGCATTCAGTTCTGCTCAGCATAATCATGATTCAAAAGAAAACTAAAAGCCTCTATGAAGACTTGAAGAAGAAACGTGCAAAGAATCAAAGGGCACATATTTCAATGTCAGTCATGGCTGGTTTCATTGGTTCAAGGCTTGGGCCAACTTTCTTTATTATTATTATTTTTTAAAATTTTATTTTAAAGGTGTGGGGTACATTTCAGGGTCAGGTATGCAAATGTTGATTGTGCCGGTACTCTTGTTGATGAGGTGTGACCCTTCCACAACTGCCAATCTCACCCCACTCTCCCCTGGCAGTTTCCCACTACTGCCAATCCCTTTTTTATAGTATTATGATAATTGTTCAAGGTCCACTTATGAGTAAGGACATATGGTACTCTGTTCTTTGTTTCTGTGATAGGTCACTGAGTATGATCGACTCTAAATCCATCCAAGTTGCTGTGAAGTCCATATGTTTTTCCTTCTTTATGGCTGCATAATATTCCATTGTGTATATGTACCACATTTTTTTAATCCAGTCCAGCTTCGATGGGCAGCATGGTTGGTTCCAGGTTTTTGCTATTGTGAATAGAACTGCAAGAAAATACATGTGCAGTTATCTTTTTTTGTAGAGTGATTTGAGTTCCTCTGGGAATATTCCCAATAGGGGAATTGCTGGGTCATACGGAAGGTCAATTTCTAGCTCTTTCAGAAATTGCCACACTGTCTTCCACAGAGGTTGCTCTAGTTTGCTTTCCCACTTCCAGTATAGAAGCATCCCTTTTTCTCCATATACTTGCAAGTATCTGTTGTTTGTTTTATAATGATGGTCATTCTTACTGGGGTTAGGAGGTATCTCAATGTAGTTTTGATTTGCATTTCTCTGATGATGAGTAAGACTGAGCACTTTTCATGTGTCTGTTGGTTTCCCATTTATCTTCTTTTGAGAAGTGTCTATTCATGTCTTTTGTCCACTTTTTTTTTTTTTTGAGTTGGAGTCTCATTCTGTCGCCCAGACTGGAGTGCAGTGGCTGCTCCCAGCCACTACAGCCTCGACCTGCTGGGCTCCGGTGATCCTTCCACCTCAGCCTTCCCAGTAGCCAGAATTACAGGCACACGCTACCACGCCCGGCTGATTTTTGGATTTATTGTAGAGATGAGGTCTCGCTGCCCAGGTGGGTCTCGAACCCGTG
This sequence comes from Cephalopachus bancanus, assembly GCA_027257055.1. Taxonomy (NCBI): domain Eukaryota; kingdom Metazoa; phylum Chordata; class Mammalia; order Primates; family Tarsiidae; genus Cephalopachus; species Cephalopachus bancanus. Next base: position 2,019,600 of record JAPVLO010000251.1, on the reverse strand, counting down.
GGCTTAGGCAATCCACTCACCTCAGCCTCCCAAAGGCGCAGGATTACAGGCTGAGCCACCGAGCCCGGATTTTGCCCACTTTTTAATGGAGCTGTTTGTTTTTTCCTTTCGGCACATTTGAGTTCCTTGTAGATCCTAGATTTATTTAGGACTTTGTCAGATATGCAGTTGACAAATATTTTTTTCCCATTCTATGGGCTCCCTGCTCTCTTGATGGTTTCTTTTGCTTTGCAGAAGCTCGTCAGTTTAATGAAGTACCACTTATCTATCTTATTTCTTATGGTATGGGCACTTAGGGTTCTGATCAGGAGTTGGTTGCCAGTTCCAATTTCCATAAGGGTGTCTCCTGCGTTTTCTAAGATTCTTATAGTTTAAGGTTTTATGTTTAGGCCTTTGATTCATTTAGAGTTAATTTTTGTGTATGATGATAGGTAGGGGTCCTGTTTCAATCTTCTGCATGTGATCAGCCAGTTTTCCCAGCACCATTTACTGAATAGTTTCTCCTCTCCCTAGTGGTTGTTGTTGGAGGTTTTGGCAAAGATGAGTTGGTTGAGAAATTGGAACTTTGTTTCTGGAATTTCTATCCTGTTCTATTGGTTTATATGCCCAGTCTAATACCAATGCCAGGCTATTTTGATTACTGTAGCCTTATACTAAAGTTTGAAGACTGGAAGTGCGATATTTCCTGCTTTCTTTCTTTTGCTAAGAACTGTTTTGGCTATTTGTGGTTGTTTATGTTTCCATATACATGAAAGCAGCAGGGCAGCAAGTGCAAATACAGTAGCTGCCCAGGAATTTTTTGAAACTTGAAACTTTAAGAAATTATTGATAAAGGCACATATTTATCCAAGCAGGTTTTTAATGTGAATGAGACAGGACTGTACCAGAAGAGGATGCCAGAGCAAAGTAACATGGTAAGGAAGAAAAGTTGACACTAGGCTATAAAGCAGCAAAGAATAGCCCAGTTCTCTTGTTTGGTGGCAATGCTTCCAGTTGTATGAATCTGAAACTTCTCTTAGTTCATCATTCAGAGAACCCAAAAACCCTTAAAAACATAGCCAAGGACTGTATTCCTGTTGTATGGAAGAATAACTCCAAAGCCTAGGTTTCACAGGCCGTTTTCTAGGGCTTGTTTCTCCACCACTTTATCCTGGAGCTAGATAAATATTGCTTGGAGAAGAACATTGAAATCAATATTCTCTTACTTCTTGACAATGCTCCAGACCACCCCCCATTCATGGATGAGTTTCATCCCAATATCAAAGTAGTGCATCTGCCACCAAATATACATTGTTCATTCATCCTATAGACCAGAAAGTTACAGCAACTTTCAAGAAATAGTATTTACATCACATTTTTCATCAGACAGTAAAGGCAAGTGATGAATCAGGAACAACCTTGAGAAAATTTTGGAAGGACTATAGCATCTACAAGGCTATAAAAATCATTACCTTTGCTTGGTATGAAGTTACAGCTTTCAACATGAATGGGGTTTGGAAGAACCTTTGCCTGCAATTTATTCATGACTTTCATGGATTTGAGAAGGTGGATGAGAAGTCCAATGAGGTCTTTGGCAATTTAGTAATCCTTAGTGAGGAGCCAGAGCTAGATTTGTGAGAGAATGACTTCATTGAACTCCTTGCTGTACAACATGAGGAGCTTACTAATGAAGACCTGATGGAACTGGAGGCCCAGAGAGAGGATGAAGAGAGACAAGAGAAGAAGTAATGGAAGAACCTAAGACATCCATGATACAGGAAATGGCAAGGGGATTGTCTTTATCTGAGGAGGCACTGTTAGTGTTTGAGGCACAGGACCCTAACACAGAACAGTACACTAAGGTTGTAGCAGCCGTTCAGAATGCAATCCAATGCACTGTGTCATCTAAGATTAGGAAAAAGAACTACTGCCCAGATATCACCAAGCCATCTTTTCAATAAGGTAGGCAGAATTGAATCCAGCAAGGAACCAGTACCTGTGACATCAACATCAGGCGTGAGTGAAATCGCAGCTTGTCCTCTATCTCCTATTGCTAATGCTCCTCCAGCTCCCTACTTCCCATCTCCTCTCCCTCCTCTAGTGGTAATTCTTCTTGCCTATTCACTCATTGCCAGCCCCTGTATGCCAGTGTTGTACTGTATTGTACTACTGTACTTTTTAAGGTACAGTACTGTAAGATCTTTTTTATTTTTTGTGTTTGTTTTTTATGTATTATTTGTGTAAAAAGTATGATAAACCTATTACAGTATAAACTGATTGTGTTATTTGGGTACCTAGGCTCACTTTGTTGGATTTAATTAGCAAATTGGACTTACGAATGCCTCTGCACTCTCAGAACAGAAATCGTTTGTATGTCGAGGACTTACTATATAGGAAACTATATAAACACTCCTTAAAAAAATGAATGATAGAACTACCAAATGATTCAGCAATTCCACTACTGTGTATATACCCAAAAGAAAGAAAATCAATATATCAAAAAGATATCCTAACTCTTGTGTTTATTGCAGTACTATTCATAATAACTGTAACATGGAATCAACCTAAATGTTCATCAATGGGTAAATTGATAAAGAAAATGTGATATATGCACACTAGAATATTATTCAGCAATAAAAAGAGTGAAATCTTGTCATTTGCAGCAATGTGGATGGAACTGGTAGTGATTATGTTAAGTGATCCAAGCCAAGCACAGAAAGACAAATATTGCATGTTCTCACACATATGTGAAAACTAAAAACAGCGAATCTCATAAAGATAGAGAGAGAGGAGAGATGAGAGTAGAAGAGAGGAAGTTGATTAATGGGTACAAATATACCAGTAGATGAAAGAAATAAAACTTAATGTTTGAAATACCACAGGATGACTATAGTTATAACCTATTATATACTTCAAAATATCTAGAAGAGAATAATTTGAGTGTGTCTAGCATTAAAAAGACAGTAATATTTAAGGTGATAAATACATTTCAACCACATTGATTTGATGTTTACAAATTATATGAATGTATTAAATGATCACATGTGCCTTAACAATATGTGCATCTATTATATATCAATAAAAAATAAAAAGTAAAATTCATTATTAGCTTCTTTCATCTTACTGACACACTCTGAAGGCATTGTTTTGCTTATGTAAGGAGATCAAACATTTTTTTTTCTCACTGACATTCAGTCATAACCTTGTTCATCATCATCACTGAAAATAGTTACAGGCCAGAAGTTGTGCCAGCATGCACAACTGTGAATTTATTCATGTGTTCCAAGCATTACCAATATGAAATATAACATCTTTCATGCTAAATTTCTTTCGAATACTTTTCACACCCATGACCTTTTTCACTGCTGCCAGCATGTTGATCCAGACAGTGTTTTTATATTTACTCTTTATTGATCTAAAGAGACCCTGGTCACATGGTTGAATTAATGAAGTCATGCTTGGTAGAAAGCACATGAACATAGCATAAAACATTATTTTTGATGCAAATTTAAACTGGAGAATGAGCAAAACAGTTGTCAAGGAATAACAAAATCTTTCAGTCTTTATCCAGTCCAGTTTCCTGCAGTGAGCACAAGACCCTGATATAAAATATTTGTGAAACCAATCAAAAAAAGATGTCCCTGGTGATTCATGCTTTTTGTTAACATAATAATGTACAAGCAAGAAATTCACTTATTGAAAACAACAAGGATACAAGATTTTGTCTAACACAGCAAGTTTACACTTATGTGTGTCTGCTGCATTAGTAATCCCAGCACAGTTATTCTGTCCTTGGCGTTGTTAACCCTTGTAGGAGTTGTTTCATTAGCTATAGTCGGTATCTTTCTGGGACAATGATGCCAACAGTTATGTTTCATCAGTATTATAGGCTTGTTGTGGCATCAGAGTATATTCAGCAATCCTTGGTCAACTCATCAATTAATTTCTCCACTGCTTTGTGATCAGCTGATGATTTATCACAGCTAATCTTCAAAAATTAATACCATGTCTTTTTAAAACAATTTTGCAAACAATCTGTTAAATATTCATAGTTCTCTTTAATTTTTGGTTCATTGTAATAGAGCTTTGCTTGTTTCATGATCAACGTATCATTAAGTGGCAAGTATTCATTGCTACCCTGATGGAGCCATCTTTTAATACATAATCAAAATCTTCATTTTAACTTTACTCAATGTTTTAATTTTTTTATTACTTTTATTATTTTTAGCATAGAGCTTCAACAATTTATCCTTTTTCCCCCCTTCAGGTCATATATGGTGGTCATTCAACACCAATCTCTTTTACACCACTGTCCAGTTTCTCTAACAGCTTGACTTTCTATGCTATAGATAAACATAAATGTTTTCTTTTTCTTTCACTATTATACATATGGGTATCTTCAGGCCATTTTGATATTTTCAACAATATTTTTACAAAATGGAGCAGAGGTTAAGAAAAAAATAGTAATTCGTGTAGATCTTGGCTTTATGTGGAGCATCATAAAAAACCTGCCATGGGCATATACACTCCATTTTGTTACTGTTTGTGAATGTACTTATGTGAAGGAATCAGAGTATGCACAAAAAAGACATATTTCAGCTTAAGGGGTGTGGGGGGGTCTCTTTTTTCTTGCAGATACTGAATAAACTGTGTTGTACACCTGCTTTTTGACTGCAACTCAACACATGAGGTTATGTTTGGAACTTTTCATCTGTGGCATCACATTGGTGCTAAAAAGTTATTCATTTGGGAGCATTTCAGATTTTGGATTTTTAGGTACAGATACTTAACATATACTTTGTAACTATATAGCTTCATTCCTTTCTCTGTCCTTTATGCTTTTATTTTCATAGAAATTACAGCCATGTGAATTGTATGCTCATAAACAAATATTTATAATTATTTATGCAATTATCTTTAAATCAGATATCAAAATAAGTAACAAATAAGTTTATTTATACTATCTTTTTTATTGAATGAAGTTACATTTTCTGGTACTATACCTTTCATGAAGAGTGGCAGTCATTTCTTAGTATCTTTCATTTCAATCTTAAGGACTTTTTGAGCATTTCTCATAGAGTATATCAGGTAGTAACGCATTCTCCCCACGTTTGCTTATCTGAGAATGTCTTCATTTTTCTTTATTTTAAAAGTATAGCTTTTCTGGATATAGAATTATTTGCTGTATTTCTTTCAACACTTTGAATATGTTATTTCATTGTCTCTTGATCTGCGTGGTTTCTGATGATAAAACAGCTGTCAGTCTTGTTGAAGATCCTTGTATGTGAGGAATCATTTCTCTTTTGCTGTTTTCAAGAGTTTTTTAGCCTTTTGTTTTTGCCATTTTGGTTATAAAGTGGATAGCTGTGGATATTTTTGAGTTTATCCTTCTTAAAACAATTAGGCTTTTAGAATGTTTTCATCAATATGTAAAGGCTTTTGACATTATATTCTAATCCTTGCTTTCCTTTCCTGCTGGAATCCCCATTTTGTATATGGTGGTACACTTGATGGTGTTCCACAGATCTCTGAGGATCCGGTTGCTTTTCTTTTTTTCTTTTATTTTTTTGTCAAGCTGGAAAATTCTTATCTACAAGTTCATTATTTTTTTCTTCTATCTACCAAATCTACTGTTGAGTCCTTTAAGAAAAAATTTTAATTCTGTTATTGTGCTTTCAACTCCAGAATTTCTATTTTTTTAATAGATTAGGTACATAGATAGGTTGATAGATTGATAGATAGATATGATAGATAGATGTAGTTTCTACCTATTGATATTCTCTACTCACTGAAAACAGTTTCTATTGACTACTTTTTTGTCTTGTGTATGTACCATAATTTTTTGGTTGCTTGCTTCTTTGGATGTCTCATTTTTTTTCAGAAACTGGACAGTTAAATGAATGTAATGTTGTGACTGAAGAAGTAAGATTCCCCTCACTCTCCAGTGTTTTGTTTTGTTGCTATTTGTTTATGATATAGTGGAACTAATTCTATAAGGTCTATATTCTTTGTTGTGTGTGGTCCTTCAGGTTTTGATTAGTTTAGTAATTATTTAATTATTGCACTCATTTTTTCTTAAACACTGAGAACCATCACATTCCTTAGTCTTTGCTGAGATGCATTATGTTTATACTGGGGGCAGACTTCAATGCTTAGCCCAGCAGTTTACTACTCTGCCTTAGTCTTCACTTCCTGCTTATGCAATTTTAAGGTCTGGTAGCAGTAAGAGCATAAATCATACTCAGGCATTTCCTTAGTATGCACGTCATTTCAAATATGTGTACAGTTCTAATCATGTCCCAAAGAATATTATGGATTATTTTAAAGTCCACATGGATATCTCATTCTTAAAGCTTTTTCTTTTTCATCTTCTTGGTTAGCTTGGTGTTTGTCCACACTGTTATTACCACCTTAGGCAGCTATAATTATAATAATTACTACTGATTTTTACTAACAAATTGCTTTTCTTCTTTCTTTTATCTTTTTCTTCATAGATGAATATTTATAATTATTTATGCAGTTGTCTTTAAATCAGTTATAAAAATAAGTAGCGAGTAACATGTTTGCTTATACTGTCTTTTTTTGGCACTGGGTAAGCTCAGAGTCAACCAAAGAAGACAAGGATTATGACATTTTCTAGGGAACTACCAGACAAGTTAAATAGGACAGTTGTCTGAAAGCAGGACTTTTGAGAAGCTCCAACTCTCAGTCCTTTTGTTTCCTTTTAGAGACTGCTAGACTGCTAGACTGCTAGACTGCTAGACTGCTGATTGCGAGTTGTTGATTTTTAAGGGTGCCACTGAGATGGATTGAAAATTATACAATGAAACCAAGCTAAGAAAACCTCAAGCTCTTTTTTCTTACTAATATTTGTCTGTTTTTCACGAATGAATGATCCCCAGATTGTTTCAGGCACCTGAATAATTTCCAGAGATCTGAAAAATTGTTTTGATAATTTTTTCAGTGCCCTTATTTTTATGAAAGAAAGAACTTACTCTAGAATGTCTTTACTCCACTCTATCTGCTGTTATCATCAGTCTACTGTTGAGTTTCAAGAGTTCTTTGTATATTTTGGATATAAGTTATTTGTCCTGTATGGGTTTTGAAATCATTTTCTGCCAATCTGTGGCTTTGCTTTTGATTCTCTTAGTAATGTCTTTTGCAGAGCAGAAGATTTTAATTTTAATAAAGTTCACCTTAACAATTTTTCCTTTCATGGACTGTGATTTTGTGTGTTGTCTCTGAAAATACAGCTCCAAGTTCAAGTCATCTATATTTTTTCTAATGCGATCTTCTAGAAATTTTATAGTTTTACATTTTACATTTAGGTCTATAAGTAATTTTAAGTTAACTTTCATAAATTTCCTTTGCTCCTTTGTAAAAGATAAGCTTACTATATTTGTGAAAATTTATTCTGAGCTCTCTATGTTCTATTAATCTTAGATTTATTGATTGCTTGCATAAAAGTATGTCTTAAAATCATCTAAGTGCTCCAACTTGTTCATCTTTAGTATTGTGTTGGCTATATGGGGTCTTTTGCTTTTTCATATCAATTTTAGTGCCAGTTTGTTGACATTTCCAAAATAGTTTCCTTGAATTTTTATTACAATTTTATTAAATCTATAGATTGAGCTGGGAAAGATTGCCATCCTAATGATATTGAATCTTTCAATCCATGAAAATGGAATATCTAGCTTTCTGTTTATTTAAAACTACTTTTAAGTTTTTCTTCAATTTTTGTAGCTTTTCACATTGAACACATATTGTAGATTCATATCTAAATATTTTATTTTTGATGCTATTGTTAATAGTATTTACATGTAATGGTATTTGCATGATTTTTATTTCAAATTCAAGTTCACTGAAACATAAAGCTATTATCAAAACAATTTTTTCAGATCTCTGGAAATTATTCAAGTGGCTGAAACAATCTGGGAATCATTCATTCAAGAAAAACAGCTAAATATTAGTAAGAACCAAAAGCTTGAGGTTTTCTTAGCTTGGTTTCATTGTATGATTTTCAATCCATCTCAATACAAAAGCAATTTACTTTTGTATATTGACCGTGTACTCTAAGATCTTACTCTATTCACTTTTTAGTTCCAGGAATTTTGTTTTTCTTTTATTTTATAGATCCTTTGGGATTTGCTACATAGACCATCAGAATATTTTTAAATAAAGCCTCTTTTATTTCTTTCTTTCCAATCTGCTGCCATTGCCAATTAATTCTTTATGAACGTGCAAAGACAATTCAATGGAGGAAGGAGAGCCTATTCAACAAATGGTGCTGGAGTAACTGGAAATCCTAGGCTATGAAAATGAACATAAACCTCAACTTTACACTTTATATACAAATTGACTCAAAATGAATCATAGAGTTAAATGCAAAACATAAAGCTATAAAACTTTTAGAAAAAATAAGAGAAGACTTTTGAGATCTAGACCTGAGAAAAATGTTCATACACTTGACACCAAAAAAAGTATGGAACATAAAATAAAAAATTGACAAATTGGTCTTCATCAATTTGATTTGATTAAGGTCTTTTATTCTGTGAAAGTCTCTGCTAACAGGATGAAGATAAGCTACAGACTGGGAAAAATGTTTACAAAACATAATTCCAACAATGGAATTACGCCTAGAATGTAAAAAGCACATACAAATATCCGTCGTAGACAAACAAATAATCCAATGAAAATATAATCAAAAGTTACAAAGAGATATTTCACTAACGAGGATATATAGTTGGCAATTAGTGAATGAAAATGTCTACATCATTAGCCATTGGGTAAATGCAAATTAAAATCCCAATAAGAAACACAGACTTTTTAGGAGAGTGAAACTATTTTGTATGGCATAATGATAGATAAATGTCATTATAAATTTGTCCAGACTCATAAGATATACAACACCATAAGTGAACCTTAATGTAACCTATGGACTTTGGAAGATAATAATGTATTGATGTAGGTTTACTCATTGTAACAAATGTATCACTCTGGTAGGGGATGTTGATATTGGAAGGAGGCTATTCATGTGTAGGGACAGGAAATATATGGAAATTCTCTTTAGTTTCCTCTCAATTCTTCTTTGAACCTAAAACTGTCCTTAAAAATAAAGTCGCATAGGGTCCTTAAAAAGACTCACATAAAAGGGTATCACTATACACTTATCCGAATGAATACCTATATAAACATAAAAATATAAATACATATATATATTCACAGTATGGCAGGAATGCCAATAACTTAACTCACTCATATATTATTGATGGAGCTCATGTATGATTCATGGGTCTATAATATGATATAGCCACTGTGGAAAACAATTGGGCAATTGTTTGCGGGGGGAGTTGGAGTCTCACTCTGTCGCCCAGACTGGAGTGCAGTGGCCACTCCCGGCCACCGCAGCCTTGACCTGCTGGGCTCCGGCGATCCTTCCGCCTCAGCCTTCCAAGTAGCTGGAACTACAGACGCGCACTACCACACCCGGCTAATTTTTTGATTTATTGTAGAGATGAGGTCTCACCAAGTTGCCCAGCAGGTCTCAAATCTGTGGGCTCAGGCAATCCACTCACCTCAGCCTCCCAAGGTGTGGGATTACAGGCTGAGCCACCGAGCCCGGCTGGGCAATTTTTTATAAAATTAAACATGCGACTATTCTATGACCAAGCAATTACACTATTGGATATTTATACCAGATATCTGAAAACGTACATCTATACAAAAGCCTGTATGCAAATATTCATAGAAGCATTATATATAATTGCCACAAACTGGAAATCACCCAGATGTTTTTCAAAAAGTAAATAGTTAAAAAGAAACTGTGGTACATCCATACCATGGAATACTACTAAACAATTAAAAATATATTGATACACACAACAATTAGATGAATCTCTAGGAAATTTTGCTAAGTAAAAAAGTCAATTACAAATTGAAATGACAAAATTATAGAAATGGAAATAAAATCAGTGGGCCAGGGGTTGGAGATGGGTGAAAGGGGAAAGGGGAGTGGCTATACAAGCACAACACATGTGCTTGTGGTGATAGAAATATTCTGGATCTTGATTATATCAATATAAATAGTCTGGTAATTGTACTACAGAATTGCAATATATATTACTTTGATTTGCCAATTTACTTTAATAAAATAGGGGGAAAAAAAGTAAAAGAAAAAGATGTTACCATTCGGGAAACTGGACAAGGTGACAAAGAGTCCTTCTGTATTATTTTTTACAAATGCATTCAAATCCAAAATCATTCCTAAAATAATTGTTTAAAAATATATGTACCAGTCTGAAAAAAAGATGGAAGCCTCGTGGATTCTCTTAATGGGACTATCTGGATAAAAGCACAAAGTCCAGTGCCTGCAACAGGGTTATGTAATCTATTTGCTCATTCAACTGGTTCTCTGCATTGCACAATTTTATACAATTTCAGTAAAATGATGGTTGACAAAACTTTGAGGGACTGTATCGTGTGTGTGGGTATGAGTATGTTTACAAGGACATTTTTGTCTGTAAACATTTCATTACAGATTAGGAGCATATATCATTGTGCATAGGTAATATAGTCATATTCTTTTAAAAGTGGATTGGCAAATTGCTCTCAGAACCTCTTTCCTAAATTATTTACAGATTGGGTTGCCAAGTCAGACTTTTCAAATGTGAAGTTAGGTTGATCCTGCTGTAACCCCAATTGTCATGACACCCCAAAAAATGTATAAGCATTGCAAGCCTAGCTTACTTGTTATAAAATAACATTTTTCAGAGTAGGGTTCTAAGACATCTCTTCAAATGACTCCCAGTGATATTATTTTTGCATGTCAATCTTCCTACTCCAAAAGCAAATTGCCTCCTCCTCGCTTGATAATCTTCATGACTCTACCCTCTGAATCCTCACCTGTTTTCTGATCATGTTTCCTGACCTATTTTGTCTCCAATTTGTTTTATTTTTCTAAAGCTTAATTATTCACTAGATGCTAATGTTTACTGTATCCATAAGCATACCTTAGTTTTAACATATTTTTCTATCAATTCAAATTTATGGCTTTGATAGTGGCTGACTAAGTTTGTGTTTTCTTTTTTTATATTCTCACTTTTAGGAAAAGGAATAGCATAGTGTTTAGTACAGAGTAGCTAGCTGTTCTGTTTTTGGAGTCAGACTGACAAGGGCCATATCCCAGCCCCAATACTTACATGCTATGTGATCTTGTGACTAAGCCTCTCTCTAATTATCTTTATTTTTTATTTTAAATGAGGGTCCTAATAGGATTTATCTCTTGGTGTTTTTGAATGAACCAATTATGTAGTATTTTCAACATACCAAGACAAGTCACTATAGTACTGATTAAATGAATAAATCAATAATTTCTGGACACTACAATTTAAAATAATATTTATTTGTAGTCATTTTTTATTCATCGTTCATTCAATAGGGACTAGTGATCAATAGTTAAAACTAAATTACCACTCTTCAAAGAGGTTATTGTCTGGTAGTAGAGAAATGTAAAGCAAAAGTTAGAAAACATTGCAATAAAGACTAAATATAAATATGCATGGAAACACTAAAAATGGGTACAAATATTTATTCTATTGAAATAACATCTATGCTTCACATTTATTATGAAAAGCAGGAAGGAAAAGCCAAAGTTATATAAGAAAAGTGCTAAATGTCACTTAGTTCCAGAATTTTGTGGAAGGCTAATAAGATTTATGGAAATCTAAATATGGATGAAATTAGCAACATTTGACAAAGACAGGACAAAGTGGAAAATTCAGTTTAAGTGATGGAAACAGCACTACTAATATGCTTGAATGCCAATATGTATGTATGTATTTCTCTAAATTTGCAATTTGAAATAATAAAGTATTTAGTGCTTTATCCTAAAAATTTCATTTCATATTCTTTATTTTGTAGAAAGCATGTATTGTCCAATTATTTGACCAACAATTTTTATGTTGAAAATTTCTAAATATGTGTATTTTTAAAAGCCTAAACATTTTAATATAGTATGCTATTTTCAAAGACACACAAGACCAATGTTTGAGTACCTGACTTACTATTTGACGAGACAAATGGACTAGAAATGCAATACAAGACTAGAAATACTTTTAAGAAAAGAGCAAACAAGAAAAGTGGTAGTCTGGGGAAGTTTCAGCAGTGAAATGCTTAAAGCAATGTCCTAGAGCTAGTCAGAACATTTAAATTGGCAGTGTAGTGCTGTAAAAGTAACACAATTTCAAGAGTTAGGCAGACTTCAGTTCAAATCTGCTCTGCCACTGTGGAAGCCTGGGAAAGTTACCCTGATCTTCACCTGAAAACTGGGATTAATACTAAGAGTAGCTGGAATATTTTATCTAGTACTTATTGTGGTTGGATTTTCTTGGTCTTAACTATAGTAAAAGCTGACATTTCTCAATTTATTTAACTTTATGTCATTTATGTTCTAATCTAATTTGCACAACTTCTCAAAACAAGTTTTTTTGTTTAAGTGTATAGTTGCAAAGTAAAAGAAGTAGGATAAGAAGTCAGGTATGCCCTACAGCAAATATCTGGTTCTTTCCACTGTCCTTTGTTGCTACTCTTTACTTGTTCTTTTTTTAATCTTCATAAAGTGTTGGATTAAAAATTCTACAGGTTTTTTGTGGAAAACAGTGTGGCAATTCCTAAAAGACCTAAAAATTGACTTTCCACGTGGTCCAGCAGTCTACCTTCTGGGACTAAACCCAGGGGAACTCACATGATTCTGTAAAACAGATACCTGCACATGCATGTTTATTGCAGCATTATTCACAGTAGCAAAAACACAGAACCAACCATGCTGCCCATCGAAAGTGGACTGAAAAAAAAATGTGGTACATGATCACAGTGAATATCATGCAGGCATAAAAAAGAACAAAAGTATGGACTTCACAGCAACCTATTACCCACTGAAATAAAAATTCTGGTACCTAGAGTAGACAGTGCTGATAAGGAATACCTCTCACTGAAGATTAATTCCAGAATTAGCTCCTAATTCTGGAATTAGCCCCAGTCCATCTCTCTAAAAATATCCTTCACTTGTCATATATAAACATTCTCCTTCAGTTAGGCCATCTATACAACATTTCCCAAACATGTTTATTTGATCTGTACAATTTTGCTCATGCCTTTTTCCAAGGAAAAAGGCTTAGTTACCTGCATTCTAGTTCGTCCTTTGCAAAGAAGTCCTCCTTGCCACTCTTGGACCCAGTGATCATGCACCTATTGGCACTATTTATCTGCTTTTGTCCAAAGGTCAACCAAAAAAAATTGCCTTTTATTGGTATTTGTCTCTTTTCTGACTGCATTCTCTGTCTCCCCAATCAAATTGTCCATCTCTGAAGGGTGGTCTTACATCTCTAGTTATTTCCACTATCTGGGTGTTTGGCTCTCAACAAGCCTTCAATTAATGTCAACAGTTGATGACAGTGAAAGATGATGATGATGATGATGATGATGATAATCCGGATATTTATATTAACTGATATCTTAAAAAATTGTCTGTCCACATAATCAGATGATATGAATGAAAACAAAAGTATAAGGTGAATATTTACTGACTACTTATATTTTTGGCACTGTTTTTATTCAACTCTTTTCAAAGCTCTACCGGTTTTGAAGATTCTTCCTGTGTTATTAGGGTGTAGAAAAGCTGAAGAACTTATACAAGGTAACGCATAATGAGTGGCAGAGTCAAAACTCTGGCCACTCTGGCCCCAGATCTCTATTCTTCAGCACTCTGCTGAAATATCATAAGAACTGAAGAACCTTGATAAGAAAGCCAGGTTGCATCAGGTCTAGCCCAGGTATGATGGACCAGTAACTGCCACAAGGTGATAATCGCTTTAGAGACTCTGTAATCACTGAATTCAAATTGGTATCTTCAAAGAACTGTAACTTTCCAAGCAATCCTTAGTTAATGTCTTAGTGTTTACACAAATTTAGCTCTGGATGGGTACTTAGACACAGCTTAATTTCCCAAAATATCTGACTTCTGATAAATACAGATCTTTATAAGACAAGTCACCTCCAGGGGGTGGGAAAGCGTGTGGCATTCTAACATATTAGCATTCTTATAGAGGCTTTTACAAAATAAAGATACAACTAACAATGTAAAATGTCCTTGGTAAGAATATTCTACTGATTACAAATTCTTTTCTTTTACATTGATGGAAAATTGTTGCCCTTTCAGCTTTGTCATCAGAAGTGTCCAGGAGCCTTCTAGACCAGCTTGGGAGAAATATCAGCTTGAAGTATGAAAGATCCGGACACTCGACTCCCCTAGCAATATCTGCTACAAGTCCTTTAGGATGTGATATTCTTTTCTTGCCTCATTTTTGAAATTTTTAAATTACTAAGTGTTCTGTATTCCACTATTTTCATTGCATTATATAATCATCACCATTAATCAGAAGCTCTGAACATCTGAAGCTGTTGTTTTCTGCAATAAAAAAGAAGTAGTGTTCCATGATCTTTTGACCCTTTAAGGAGATATCTACTCAATTAAAATAGTGTGAAGATAACTTTTAAGAGAATTAGTATCTGTTATATAGCAGAAACATCCAAAATACTTTGCTCAAAAACTAAGGGTGCTGCTCAACACTTTATATTTTATTGTATTGCTTTCAATCATTAGTTAAATAAAACAAACAAAAATCTAATTCAAGCCTTCCTTGTCTCTATATATATGATACCTGTAGAAAATCAGGACACCTATATTGGTCAAAAGTTTCAAACCAAAAGTCCAAAATTGCCTCTACTTCGTAAAGATCTGCTCATCCCACAAACCATTCCAGTAAAAGCACTCTTGCTGAGGTCATCAAAGACCTGTTAGTTGTGTATCTTGATGAACATTTTTTAGTCCTATTCTTACTGGACCTCTATGATACATTTGGCACTGCTTACCTCTTGCTTTCTTAAAACCCTCTCTTTCTTGGATGTCTCTGGTTTGTCTTAGACTTCTCCAGCTATTCCTTTCCTTTCTTCTCCGTGGGTTTCTTTTATTTTTTCCAATCCTTAATATTTGGTGCTCACAAAAGTTAATCCTTGATTCACAGATACTTGGTGCTATTTACTCTTCCTGAATGTTGGTAATTCCATGTAACTTTTTATGGTTTGAATTGCTATCTATATGAGGATGACCCCCAAAGCTATATTTTCAACTCAAAAAATTCTTCCAGATCTAAATGCATCTTATTGTCCCATAAGAATGTCAAATCCAATGTATACAAAACTAAGTTTGTCATACTCTCATCTAAACCTACTCTCCTCTCATTTTCTGTTTCAGTGCCACCATCACTTGCCCTGTCCCTTGAGCTAGAAACCTGAAAAGTCAGACAATTCCTTTGTCTTTGACACTCTAGATCCTATAAATATTTGCACAATATTACCTCACCTATAGGTCTCAAATCCATTCCCTCACCTTTAACTTGGTCCCTGTTACTATGCCATGTTTCAGACCCTTGTCCCCTGTCTATACTGCAGCAATCACCTTCCAGTTCATTTCCCTACTTTCAGTCTTATTACTTCTCCCAAGCTTCCAGAGCGACCTACCTAACACAAATATATACCTTCTATGGTTCCCCCGTTGCCTCTAAAATAAGCAAAAATTCCATAATTAAATCTACAAGGCCTTTCATGATCTCTCCTCTTCATAACTCTCCAGCCTCATCTTTGTGCTTCTCTTCACCTCTCACTTTAAGTGACCTGCACGTACATCCTTGAGCCTCCATCCTGATACTCTTTCCAGGCCAGCTTAGGCAAGCCTTCTTCACCTCGATGGGTTAACACTTTGCTGTCCTTTTAAATATTGTTCAATTGCCTTCTCTTCCAAGTCTTCCTTGTACTGTCACTTGGCTAGTGTTAAATGTCATTCTCTATGACTCTAGGAATTCCCAGGTATCTCTATTACTATACCTACTACATTATATTACAATTATATAATAATTTCTCTCTCTCCCTTTACTTTTTAACCTCAAGGGAAGTGGCTGTGTAATATTTATCTTAGTTTGCTCAGTACAAGCATAGTGCCCAACATTTAAGTCCTCAGCAAATGAATGTGTGAATGAATAATAGATCTAAATTGCTACATTTTTAATCACAAGCATTTGCACAATGTATTCTTACTTCTTCTTTTACCCTATCTAGATACGTTTTTCTCTGCTAAACATTACAAGGAGAAATTATCTTACCAATATTATCAAAATAAGTTAATAATAATATTGAATAAAAGGTACTAATTAGGAGCCAGGCACTGTGCTAAATGCTTTATACCTATGCTCTCATTAATCTTAAAAACAACTTTATAAGATAGGTCCTATTATCCTCATTTTATTTATGAGGGATTAGAGACTTAGAGAGATTAAGTCTCCCAAAGTCATACAGTTAGGAGGGGTGGTGGGGTTGGGATTTGAACCCACATAATCTGACCCTATTGTTTCTCTTAATATCATTAAATAAAAATGAGTGACTATGTAGGCATTTATGGGAAGTCAAAAAATTTTTCACAAAAATATAATCTTTGTATTAAGCCTTGATGATTGAGTAGAGTCTTCACATGGAAATATAAACACACATATACATACACACACAGAGAGCAAGGCATTCTAGCTGGAAAAATCTGTCTGGGTTAAATCAGAGAGAGGCAAGAGTATGGGATGATCAGAGAAGCATGAAGAACCTCTGAACCATGGGATGTGGAAGCATAACGATGGGGAGTTGGAAAGTTGAGATGGTGCAAGTCTCTGAAGAACTGTGGATGCTGTGTGAGGAAGTTGAGAACTTGTCCTGAGTGGAGAACCATTTTAGGTTTTTAATCAAGTATATAACACTATCAGAAACATAATTTGTTCAGGAAAGTGAAGGATTAATTGAAATGAGAAGAGGTTACATGAAAAGAGACCAGCACTTGCATTTCTTAAGGCTCTATTTTCTTATAGTTCCATATTGTAATATATTCACTGAAAAGGTCTCATGTTGTGTGTACGTGTATAATAATATAACATAATATTATATATAATCTCTCCAGCTATTTGTAAGATATCCAGAACTATAAAAATATGTTTTATATTTGTTTTATCTATATCACAATGCCATCCATGCTTTTCTGAACATATTATAAGTTCTTTATAAATGCTTGTTTAATAACTTGAACATTAAGTTTTCTGGAAGGCATAGACTTGCTGTTTTTAAATTTATTTTGGAAAAACCATTGAGCTAAAAGCACTGATTCTTTCTAAAAATATAAAACATTTTAAAATCAAGCATTAGTTTTACAAAAAATTAACAAAAACTTGAGATGTTATAACTTTAAATATATAGTATACATAACGTAAGTAGTGTGATCACTAGGGTTATCAGAAAACTGACATCTTTCACACTTTATTTTTATGTCCAACCTCTATGTGGCATAATTTTTTTACTGTATTTATTGTGTTCATTGCCTTTTAAAATAAGAAATGGAGTGTGTGTGTGTTGTGTGCATGCGTCATGACACGTTAGTAACAAGGGGCTTCAGTGCTTTTGTGCAGGGTCATGAAGAATATTGATTAAATTTTACAAACTGTTATCTATGGGCTGCTTCTCTGTTTTTAAAAGTAATTAGTTATTAAGCAAGGAGAACTTTTAATGTTGAGTTCTATAATTGTTGTGATGTCCCTTCTAACAGCTGTGTTTTCTGAATGTATATTTTTAGTAGGAGTAATTATAAAAGCAGAACTACAGGTCCTTCTGTCCAAAATCCTCTCTACCTTCACCATCAATTTTCCTATTTTTTTGACCCAGTAAACAGTTATCCCACTTACCTTGTAGTGAAATGTTAATTTTAAGGTATATTATTTTAAATTACCAGGCATACTCATCTTCCTTTTTTACTAAGACCATACTCTGGACAAGTGTTTCATGGATATTCGAATTATAATAAAGATCAGTGTTTGCATACGTGTTTCTCTATTTAGGATTGGGATACCAGGGGATGTGAAGGAGTCACCAAGCATTCTTAAAGGCCTTCACCTCATCCCTACCAACTTAATCCCACTTATTTATTTTTCAGTCATTTATAGGACATATATTGTACATAAGAATAATGTGAGAGTTATGAGCCTTTTCCTCACTGTGTTTAAACTGTAGTAAGCACAAATTGAAATGGTAGGATAATACATGATGAATGCCACAACTAGATAGCCACAGAGTATTAAGGAAGCCAAAAGAAGAGCATCTAGCACTGGTAGGAAGGTCAGAGAAAGCTACCTAGAGGAGGAGCCAAATGGGTAGAATACCTAGAAAATTTCACTACTCTTAGTGTTCAAGGTCTTCAATCCAATGTATACTTCCCAAAGCAATTTCCAGGTATTCCTATAAACCATCTCAAGTGATTGCTTAATTTGAATGTGAGAATCCGAGTTCTTCTTTATATCATATTTTATTTTAAAAGAAAAATTAATAGTAGTCATCCAACAAGCATTCATGAGCACCTACTGTGTACCAGGTATTATGCTAAGTGTCTGCTATATAAAAATTAATAAGGCACAGTTCCTATACTGAAGAAACTTTTTAAAAAAACCCTCATATAATTAGTAACTAATGTGTAAGTCCAGTAATTATAGTTAAATATACGCAACTGCTTATAGGATCACAGAGAAAGTACATTTAAGGTAGAGGAGTATGAGAAGTAAGAAGACCAAGAAATGGTCTATGCTTGAGGCAACTGTTGAGTTGAATAGGTTGAATAGACTGAGTAGGTCACACAACTAGGAACTGGTGAAGCTGAGATTTTAAACCCACATCATCTGACTCTACTGTCTGTCTTGTTATCATTTTTAAAATATAGAGTGGCTATATAGGAGTTTGTGGGAAGTGAGAAAAGTCTTTACAGAAAAGGATGTATAGTGAGTAATAAATAATAAAGTATAATAAATTATAGATGTCCACAGCATGCAAATTGTGAGTAAAAAGAATTTCCAGAAAAACAAAGCATGAATGACTCTTGATGTCTGAAATAATATTAGTTAGGTGCAAAACTGAGGGAGGGGATTTCAAGCAACATAATTAACACATGAGAGAAAATAAAGGAGTATGACAACTTTTTTCAACTTAAGAAAGTTCTATTTCCAGCATTTCTAATAGTTCTTAAATTATAAAATAGCTGTTTAAATTTATCAAATGACTATGATAAATTTTGACACAATGGTACAACGACTTCCTTTTAGTGCATTAATGTGGTTGATTTCTCTGATATATTTTCCACTGTTGAATCATTCTTGGTTTCCTGGAATAAAACTTTGTTGATCATGATATATTTCTTTAAATTAACAGTATATTGACTTATGTAAAATTTGATGCAGACTTTTGAAACCAACGTTCTAGGACTATAATTTGTGTGTGTACGTGCATTTCATTCTTTGTAGCTTTTAAAATCAAGTTTATACAAGCTTCAAAATATGAATTGGGTAGCTCCCCCTCTACTTTTCAGAAACAATGATAAAACTGCAAATGGCATTTATTTTTTACCAGAATTTTTTGTTTTATGTATTTGCATGTTTGATTTATGCTATTTTATTTTATTATAGAGATGTGAGGTACAAGGATTAGCTATACAAGTAGGCTGCATGAAGGTGAAGTCTGCATCTCTAATTGGCTCTCACTTTCCCTGGTTTAGGACCAGGTACCTTTTGTATTGTTGTGTCCCCCTTCCCCTTCTGCTTCCCCTTCCCTTTCCCCTTCCCTGGCAGTGTCCAGTGACTGTCGGTTCCTTCCTTGTGCTAATGTGATTAATGTTCAGGTCACACTTGTAAGTGAGAACATGTGGTATTCAGTTCTTTGTTTCTATGATAGATAACTAAGTATTATGGCCCCCAACTTCATCCAATTTGCTGTAAAGTTCATGATTTTGGTCTTCTTTATGACCATATAATACTCCATCAAGTATATGTACCACATTTTCTTTATCCTATCCACTTTCAATGGGCAATAGGATTGGTTCCATGTTTTTACTACTGTGAATAGTGCAACTATAAACATGTGTGTGCAAGTGTGTTTTTGGTAGAAGGATTTATGTTCCTCCGGATATATTGCTGGAGGATTGCTGCATTGTATGGAAGGTCAATTTTTAGTTGTTTTAGGAATTACCATACCACTTTTCATAGAGGTTGAATTAACTTGCAATCCCACCAACAGTATAGAACACTCCCTTTTCTCTGCACCAGTGCCAGTATCTGTTGTTGATTTATAAAACATGGTCATCCTTGTTGGAGTTAAGTAATATCTCATTGTGGTTTTGATTTGCATTTCTCTGATGATTAGTGAAGCTGGCCATTGTTTCATGTATCTGTTGGCTGCTTGGATATCTTCTTTTGAAAAGTGTCTATTCATGTCCTTTGCCAACTTCTTAATGGAGTTATTTGATTTTTCCTTTCAGCTCATCTGAGTTCCTTGAAGATCCTGGGTGTTAGTCCTTTGTCAGATACATAGTTAGCAAATACTTTTTCCCACTCTGTGGGTTGTCTTCCACTTTCTTAATGGTTTCTTTTTGCAAAAGCTTCTTAGTTTGATGAGGTCCCACTTACCTATCTTCGCTTTCAGGGCATTCACTTTTGGGGATTTGATCAATAATTGATTGTCTACTCCAATGCTCATAATTGTGTTTCCTATGTTTTCTTTTTAATTTTTTTAAGTTTTAAAGATGTGGGGTACAATTCAGGGTTAGGTATACAAATGTTGATTATGCAGGTATCCTTGTTGATACCTGTTGATGAGGTGTGCCCCTCTCCCCTAGAAGTTTCCCTCAACTGCCAGTCCCACCCCCCTTATGTTTTCTTTTACGATTCTTATGATTTGAGCTTTTATGTTTAGGTCTTTGATCCATTTTGAGTTGATTTTTGTATATAGCAATAGATAGGTATCCTTTTTTATTCTTCTGCATATGGTCACCAATTTTCCCAGCAAGATTTTCTAAATATAGTCTCCTTCCCCCAGTGATTATTATTGGTAGCTTTGTTGAAGATGATTTGGTTGAGAGATCAAGTTTTTGCTTCCAGAATTTCTGTTTTGTTCCATTGGTCTATGTGTCTATTCTTGTACCAGAACCAGCTTGTTTTGGTTACTGTAGCTTTATAGTAAAGTTTGAAATCTGAAAGTGTGATACCTCCTGCTTTGTTTCTTTTGCTGGGGATTATTTTGACTATTCATGCTCTTTTTGTTTCCATATGAATTTTTGTATTGTTGTTTCCAGATCTGAGAAAAATGATGTTGGTAATTTGATGGGTATTGCATTGTATCTGTAGATTGCCTTGGATAGGATTGACATCTTGACAATTGATTCTTCCAATCCATGAGAATAGAATGTCTTTTCCATTGATTTGTGTCATCCTTTATTTCTTTGAGTGTATTTTGTAGTTCTTGTCGTAGAGGTCTTTCACTTCTCTGGTTAGGTGGATGTTGAGATATTTCTTTTGTGTGTGTGTGGCTATTGTGAATGAAATTGTGCTTTTTATTGACATTCTGTCTGTTGCTGGTGTATACAAATGCAACTGTGTTTTCCACATTGATTTTGTACTCCCAAGACTTTACTAAAGTCATTATCAGTGAGAAGAGACTTTTGACAGACTCCTAGGGTTTTTCTAGGTATATAATCACATCTTCCACAAAGAGGATAACTTTACTTCCTCTTTTCCTATTTGGATACCCCAATTTCCTGCTCTTGCCTGATTGTTCTGATTAGGATTTCCAACACTATGTTGAACAGGAGGGCCATCTTTATGTAGTTCCCATTCTTAGGGGAAATGCTTCCAATTTCTGCCCATTGAGCACAATGTTGGCTGTGGGTTTATCATAGATGGCTCTTACTGTTTTGAGGAATATTCTTTCTATGCCTTGGTGCTCAAGAGTCTTTCATCAAGAAGGGATATTATTCGATTGTGTCAAATGCTTTTTCTGAGTCTAATGATATAATCATTTAGTTCTTCATTTTGCATCTACTGATGTGCTGAATTACATTTATGGTATTGTGAATGTTGAGCCAGCCCTGCATCTCAGGATGAAACCCACTTGGATGATCCTTGAGATGTGAAGCTGGGTACAATTTGCTAGAATCCAGTGCAGAATTTTTGCATCTATGTTCATCAAGGAGTTTGGCCTGTACTTCTCATTCCTTGTTGGGTCTTTGCCAGGTTTGGGTATCAATATGATGTTGGCATCATAAAATGAGTTGGAGAGAATTTTATCTTTCTAGATTGCCTAGAACATTTTCTGTATTATTTGTATCAGCTTCTCCTTGTGTTTTATAGAATTCATTTGGGAAGCCATTGGGTCTGGGGTTTTTGATAGGTAGATTTCTTATGACTGAGTCAATTTCCTGGATGCATTGATCTGTTTAGAGTTTCGATTTCTTCTTGTTTCAATCTTGGGAGGTTGTGTGATGTCAGAAAGTGCTGCACTTCCTTTAAGTTTTCTAGTTTATTTACATACAGGTTTTTATAGTAATCTCTGATAACCTTTTGAATTTCTTCAGGGTCAGTTATGGCTTCACCTTTTGCATTTCTAATTATGTTTATCTGGGCTTTCTATTTCTTTTTTTGTTTTGTTTTGTTTTAAATTACTCTGGATAGAGGACCATCAATCTTATTTAACCTTTTGTAAAACTAGTTTTGGTCTTGTTGATCCTTTCTGTGATATTTTGTCTTCTATGTCCTGCAACTCTGATTTTCTCTTGGTGATCTGGATTCTTCTGGTGAGGTTAGGATTTAGGTGATTTGGCCTTTACAGCTCCTTTAGGTGTGACATTAGGCTCTCTACTTGTGCTTTTTCTGTTTGCTTGATTTGTGAATGCAATGCTATGAATTTTCCTTTTAACACTGCTTTCATGGCATCTCAGAGATAAAGATTTGTGTTTATTTTAATTTATTTCCAGGAATCTTTTAATTTCTGTGTTGATTTCTGCATTGACCAAGAAGTTGTTCAACATCATGTTGTTTAGAGTCTATGTCTTTCTGTGTTTTGGAGGGATTTTGTTGGTGGGAATATTTATTTTTATTCCACTGTGATCTGAGAAAATGCATGGTATTATTTCAGTCTTTTGAAATTTGCTCATGTTTAATTTATACCCAAGAATATGCTCAATCTTGGAGTATGTTCCATTTGCTGATGAGTAGAAAGTATACTCTGTATTTATGTTATTTCACAAGCCAATGTACATGAAAATCATCTGGGATATATGTTAATATATATTCTAGTACCGAGGCTCTGTCCTATACACAGTTAAGTTAGAATCTCTGGAGTAGAGATCAAGCATCTTTTTTTTTTTAGATTATAAAATACAATTTATTTAAAAGTAAATTAGAGAGAGAGAGAGAGAGAGAGAGACAGAGAGAGAGAGAGAGAGAGAAGATTCACCTCCCCAAGGTGGGGGAGGGGCCAAAGCCAAGAAGCATGGTGACAGCAATAGCTCAAAGAGCACATGGCCACACCATAGTCTAGCAAGGCAATGGAAGCATCTATTTTTTAAAAAACAATTATTTTTAAAATCTAAGTGAAGGTAGTGTAAATACAGGAACACCACTGAGTTAAATTATTTTTCTTCAAATGTATGCTTTTTGAATAAATCTTAATATTTTTCAGGTTTTTTTCATTCTTTTTAGTTTCTTTCCCCCAAGTTATTATTTTTATCTAAATTTTTGAATCAATGTTTAATAACATATATTTGTATGTATTATACATTACTTATATATATTTATCTTTTATGCTTATTTAATTGTATTTTTATAAAGTTATGAATTTCTTTCTTAGTTCTGCTTTAGCTGTGTCTCATAGATCCTGACCTACAGTACTGCTATTAGCATTTTTTAAAATGCTACAATCACACTTTGTAGTTTCCTTCTAGAGTTTTTTTTAAATTTTAATTTTGTAGAGTTTTAAATTTCCAGACAAAACAAAATTTTAAATTTGTTATTATTATACATGGTAAGTTTTATTACATTGAGATTAGAAAATGTGGTTATGTGCTCTCTGCTTGTAGAATTTATTGAGACTTTTTTTGGTACAATAATATTTTTCATGTGTACTTGAAAACACGATGTGTTTTATATTTTCAGTGGACAGAGTTTTTTATATATACTGTCCTTAGAGTAGCAAACTAAAGCATCCTATTTCGATTCTAGACTATAAGTCAGACTAGATTATCACCGCAAATTCTGCTTTAAAAATGTTGCTGCCATAGTAATTGCTACTTAGTTTTTTAGTGATATAAATCTCACATCCAAATTTTATTTAATAGTTTGCTAAGCCTGTGTTTTACCTTGTTTAATGGTAAAATCTTTTCCCCACTGTTTTAAATTTAACTAGTTTTGTTATTTTTTTTTTAATGTTGACATTTTAATTTTAATTGGGTATCCTGTATATCCTATACAGGAACATTCTTTCACTGGAAGAATTAAGTTGAAGATCATTCTTGGGAATTCCCTTTTACTCACCCAGCACTTTCCTCCTTGCAACTCATCCTTCCCCTTTACAACCAACCCAGCAGCAAGTCCCATAGATACTAGGCTAGAACTCAAATCCACCACTCACAGATCTTACAGCCATCACACTAGTCTAAACAAGACCCACTGGTTGTCCAAATTGGACAAGACTCTCCTATCTGGTCTCCTCTTCACTCTGATTCCTTTACTAATCCTTTTTCCCTGTTAAAAAATGAATCCTTTAAACACTTGAATTAGAGTATGGCAAGCCTCTTCATAACACATTACAAATGACTTCATCTAAAATCCAAACTCAAAATTATGTATATGGTCTTTCCTCTGACTAATTCCGGCCTCATCTCATGACACCCTCTCCTAAGTGCCAAATATTCTGGCATCTTCTAATTCCTCCAGCCAAATGTCATTTCTATTCTGGAATGTTATTTATGCTGCTCCTTCTAACTGGAACTCCTCCAGCTTCTCTATGTATTTGATTAGCTTCTACTCAACTCCCATATGGTACTTTCCCAAGAGACAATTTCTGATCAGCCCATCTAGATTATTAAATCCTTCCTGCTTTTTTTTTTTACAGAAAACTATTCTTTTACTTAATTGCACTTAATATAATTTATACTTATATATGAGGGGGAGATTAAAAAACTGTTTGTTTATTAAAAAATTGTGTATTTATTTTTACATGCTTCAATTTCAGTCACCTTCAAAGTACTCTCCATTTGATTCAGTATACCTATCGATGTGCTTTTTCCACTGCTCAGAACAGTTTTTAAACTCATCAATTTTGATATCTTTTAGTGCTTCTGCCATTTTTGTTTGTTTTACATCTTCCACATCAGCAAAATATTTCCCTATGAGAAATTTTTTCATCTGGGGAAACAAAAAAATGTCACTAGGGGTGAGATTGGGTGAAGGGTGAGGCATGGGGTGTCTTGCCGGTTTTGGTCAAAAACTGCTGAACACTCAGTGCAATGTAGGCTGGTGCCCTGTCATGGTGGAAGCACCAGTCATCTGTTTGCTACAACTCCAAACATTTCTTCTGCAATTCATGATACAAAACTTCTCAAAACTTCTAGATTAAAACTGTGGTTGATTGTTTGATCTAGAGGAACAAATTCTCATTGTACTACAAGAAGCCCACTTTCCAAAAGATAATTCTGTTTGTTTGGGGGTCTCCTCTGGTAACTATAAGTGGATTATTTGTCTCTTCTCCATGGGTGCCCTGCTTCCTTAAGGGAGGAACTTCTTGTGCCTGTTTTATTTATCCTCCTGTATCTAAGGTCTAGCAGTTCTAGGCAAGTAGTAATCCTTCTATAAATAGTTGTTAAGTTGGAAAGGTTTTAATCATATATAAAGAAAGAAGGGTTTTGAGATATTTTTAGTACTCAAGCCCATAAACGTTAAAGTCAAAGGTTTATATTACAAGATGCAACTGGATACTGACTGCACGCTCTCTCTTTAATTTGATGGGTATTGCATTGAATCTGTAGATTGCCTTGGGCAGGATGAATACCTTGGCAATATTGATTCTTCCAATTTATGAGCATGGGATGTTTTTCCATTTGTTTGTGTCATCCTCCCTCTAATCTTTGTTCTATTCCTTCAAGGGTCAGTTAGGACCTAGAGCACAGGACGTACCTGGAGAGAAGTCATTGCTATCTCCACAATGCCACCATCAGATTTTATCTTTGAATCAGGACTTGTTAACCCTAAGAAGGTAACCAGGAAAACTCTTTTATCCCTATAAAATTAAAAAACATTAATATGAGCAACACCACTGTTATTTTACCATGAGATTCTCTTAAAGGGAGACAGAGACATTCCAAAATCTAAAACAAACAGCAGCATTTAGAAATCTCCATTTAAAAAAAATTTTTTTTTCTTTTCTTAGAAAAGGAAGTAACAGAAGAAATACATAAAGGAAATTTTAAAGGCAGAATTTCAAATTATTTGTTATCTTGGTGGGAAAGAAAAAAAGAATGCCTGGGAGCTTTCTCAATATAGGAAGTGTGGATATTCTTGGCCTAATTCCTGTCTAGCACTTCCCTGCACTGTTCCTCTCTCTGCCACACCTCCCGCAGTCCTCTGATAAGGAGTGCTCATTTGCATAATGAAACTGCTTGACAGGGATGCTGAGAGAATGGAACAAGGAATGCACTGAGCCAAGTATTCTTCAAATGCCATCCTTACTCATATTCTTACTTTACAAGGGAAACTGCAAAACCATCTGAAGAGAAAGTAGAGACTGTATACAGATATATGAAATGACTGTGGCATGTATTTTATGAAAAAAAAATGTCTATCAGAGGTCTACTGGCCTAAGAACAGAAATAAATGAAACACAGTCAAGGTAATATGAGGATGAGTGAGAACTGAGATGAAAAATGTAAATGTATTTTGAAGCTCTTGTAGCTGGTCAAGACTGAACCCACATATGGGAGGAGTAATACTCTCCATGGTAGGCATGACATACTCTGTACAATTCCAGCCAGTAGATGTACTAAATTACCTTCAGGAGACTCCTTCTAAGATGCCCACAAGTTATAAAATGGTTGTTGATCTACTAACAAGCATATACATATGCAAGAATGACCTCTTAATATCAACTTAATATCCTGATATCTTGTTTTTTTCCTCAGAGCACTCAGGAATAATAAGAAGAGCTAATTATGAGGAGAGAAGAATTCTGGAGGAAGAATAAAGGGAAAGTTTGATTTGAAAGTATTTTGCAACATGGTGCCTCAGGCACAAAGATTGCAGTGGGAAGCAAACAAGAACTTTGCTTTCCTCAGATTTGCTTTAGGCTAGCTTTGCTAATGTTTCCAATCACCAGATGTTTAACTATTAATAACATTGGTAGGTAAAATTGATTAAAATACTTGTGGGTTGAGGCATACATGGGTTTTGATATATTTTATGTAATGACTGAATGAAGGTGTTGGTCATAACTCAGGACAGTAGAACCCTTCTTGGTGGAAGTTACTGGGCCATCCACCACAGCACAGACACAATTCCAAGCATATCCCACATCTCTCCTAAGCATCACCTGATGGCCAATGATCAGAAGCTTCATACCCACCACTCAGTGGGGTCTGATGTTAGTCATGCTGTCTACGGTAAACCTCAGCATTCAGTGGTTATTAGTTCAAGCTAATATTCCTCCTGTAGAATGCAAATTTCATAATAGCAGATGCCCTAAATGGTTTGTTCATTTCTATAACCGAAGTATCTAAACCAACACCTGTTACATGCTCAGTCAGCGCTAAATAAATATTTGATCAACAAACGAATGAATGAGCAAACAAGAAGCTGAAGTATAAGCTCAAAAGGGTGATCAACTCATTTCAATTTTAAATCTGAAAGGCCTGCATCCCAGAAACTACCTCAACTATGGGCAAATCAGGATGATCAATGAATTGATGACCCTAATGTCCAGTCAATCCTATGACTAAAGCCTAAAATGTGTACTTGAGAGTTCATCCCTCTAACAAATGTTTTCTGAGCACCTACTGGACACTGCTCTAGGCACTGGGACTAGAGCAGGGAAGAGGACACACAAACATCTACTCGAATGGAGCTTGCTTTCTGGAGTAGTCATCATTAAATACACAGACAAACAGATATATACTAATATAAGATTAGGTAGTAAGATGTTCTATGGAAAACAATGAAACAGCATAAAATATAATGAATGATTGAGTAGGGGCTCTGTTTTGAATATGGGAGTCAGCACTGGTCTCGATTTGAGCAGTGAGGGGAGTGAAAGAAATGGGATAGTGAATTTTGAGAATATGTGGGGAATGGGGTGCTAAGAGGAAAAAGCAAGTGCGCAGACCCTGAAATAGGATTATGCTAGGCCTGTTAGAAAGATCAAACTTTGTCATTATTTGAATTTCCCTTTAGGGTTGCAGGCCTGTAGAAAAACTAGCCTGTATGATCACCACTTTTCATTTGTTTTATTCATTGTCTTATTTCAAAAATACTTTATAGATGCCTACCATGTACCAGGGGCTATGCCATGTTTGGCATACAAAAATGACATTGCCTTGCTCTTGTCTATCTTTTCACCTAAGGAATGGGCCACTTCCCTGTATTCTCAAGAGGTGTTTGTGGTTATACTCTGAACAGACAAAAACTTTAAACCAATGCTGCAGCCTGACCCACTTTTACCATTGCCATTGCTTGGGACCTCCTGCTGTTAGGTCCCACCCATGAGCTTTGTCACTGCAGCAGTTAAAGAGATGGCTAATTCAAAGACTCACAGAACTCCATGGGGTGTACTCTTTTAGGACTTGAATAAAAGAGAGGATATAGTACAGTAGGAAAAATGAAGTATAAAATCGACATCACAGAGGTTTGAGACTTTCAGGTAGCTTCCTAGGATTCTCTTCCAATAGCAGGGGCTGTACTTCATCTGTGAA
This sequence comes from Cephalopachus bancanus, assembly GCA_027257055.1. Classification (NCBI taxonomy): domain Eukaryota; kingdom Metazoa; phylum Chordata; class Mammalia; order Primates; family Tarsiidae; genus Cephalopachus; species Cephalopachus bancanus. The sequence continues at coordinate 1,990,712 of JAPVLO010000251.1, read as the reverse complement.
TTATTAACTACCAGATACTTGCAAAGATACCTTGATCACAGGGAAGCCAAGGCACAAGTTTACTGAAAGATTCTGTATATCCAATTGACCATCTGTCTAAAATCAAGCTGTATAACTAGGTAAAGCATAGGTGAGTTATAAAGCTATACATTTTCAGTAAACGATGCAGAGAGGGTAGTATAAGATACATAGAGGGGAAGTTTGGACTTTCATCAGCACGTTATGAATTACTACTGACTATTTATTTTCATTCTTATCTTGGCCGAAGGTGAATACCAGAGTTCCAGGCAACCCCACATACCAGATGCAACTTAACTCAATATTTACATATTTATCAGTCCCTTTCAAGAAAGACACACATCTGGGCCAGTTTCATCTTGCTTTTTTTCCCATCTCCAGTTTGTAACCGATTCCTTAACATACTAGAATTATTTTTAACCTCCCTATGTTTTTTTAACTGACCATCAGTGCTCTCAGCACTAAGTTGCAAAAAACAAAAACACACAAAAAAAGCGGATGAAATTTTATTTATGAACATCTCTTCTCTGCCTGCTCATTTTATTTAGGTGCATGCATTTGAACACACTGCTGAATTTATAGCTTCTGCTCATATATCTGAGCTCCGCTTAGAAATCTACAGGCATTCTCAACTTAACATATTCAAAATAAAACCCTTATTTTTTTTTCCAATCCCATTCCTTTCCCAAATATCCCCATCTTAGTATGTGGCATAAAAATTCATCCAGCTATAAATCCTCCATATAGGAAAGATATCGTCTTAACCATTCTTAATTCTTGGCATTCCCATCCAGTTCTCATCCAAACATCAGGAAATCAATTATCTTTACTTTCAGTTAGATTCCTGTTTTGAACCCAGCATGGCAAACACTTGAATTTTGCTTACATAATGCACAAAGGGGACAAGTAGACAGGTTGGGACAGTCTATGACTGACTTTCCTTTGGGGAGCTAGAGAAGGATGAGGCAACACTTGGAATGCTCAGATGAGTATTTAGCAGTTGGGAAGCATATATTATAGACCCTCAATATCAAAACGAAGCACTCTGAAGAACTAGCAATGAGAAAACCTCAACATTGAATCTGTACCTGCCTCAGATGGGAAACCTGTGGCATCATTTCTGTTGGGAAAAGAAATGTAAGAATAAGGCCACCTAAGGACTAAAAAAAGGAGGAAGCTATCAATCTACCTGTAGTAGGATTGTGCAGAGTTGGATGTAAAGGCAGATTGTGTCATAGGAAGATAGTAGGTGGGTTTGCTTTGGTCAAGATAGGTAGTGTCTGATCAGAAATAAATTTAGTTCCTTAGTAATAATTAGCAGATTCTACTTGTAGATCAACTCAGAGAGTAAACTGTTTATTTTAAAACTTCTGCTTTGATTACGGCTTTTAAAATATTAAAAAGGGCTTCTGAATTTGGTTTTCTGATAGAAACGCAAACCAAACCAAACAATTGTAGTTTATTGCAGCGTTGTTTACAGTAGCAAGAACAAGGAACCAACCATGCTGCCCATCAAAAGAGGACTGGATTAAAACATGTGGTACATATACACAATGAAATATTACACAGCCGTAAAGAAGAACAAAATCATGAACTTCACAGCAACCTGGAAGGACTTAGAGTCTATAATACTGAGTAATCTTTCACAGAAACAAAGAACTGGGTATCACATGTTCTCACTCATAAGCGGAACTTGAACAACTATTGTAATACTATAAGGGATTGGCAGTAGCAGGAAACTGCTGGGAGTGGAGTGGGGATATGATATTGGCAGTAGTGGGAATCTGCCTGGGGAAGGGGCAGGGGTACACCTCATCAACAAGGGTACCTGCATAATGAACATTTGTATACCTAACCCTGGATTGTACTCCTCATCTTTAAAATAAAATTAAAAAAAATTAAAAGAGAGAGAAAAAAAATCCAAATATACATGCATTGGGGATCACAACTGACACAGATACAGTAACTTTCACATAAAAAAATACAACTAATGAGAGTATTGCTAAACAGGCATTTAGCAAGCTGTGTCTTAAAAATCAGTCACTTAAGTTTGTTCTTGCGATTGCTAATAGAGTACTATTTGTAATAGTATCCAAAGGATAACACACTGGCTAAATGCTATCTGCACTGAGAAGAGGATGTTCACATACCAATGAGGAGAGCAAAGTAAAGATGGGGCACACCCAAAAGGGGCAAAGCAATAGCTGCATCCTGTAATTAATCAAGACTCCAGTATGGGAAGCATCTTATTTTATTTATTTATTATTTTTTAAAGAGCATTAGCTAATAGCACTCACTGAAGAAGCAGTTGCTGATGGGCCTTTTAGCCTTATAGGAAAGAGGCCCTAGATGTTGTCTTTGCATTTTACATAATCATGGCTTTTGCAACAGAAAAGATGATGCACTGTGAAATTTAAATAAATAAAAATAAAATAACTTTAGAAGTTGACTATGTTGACCTTAAAAGTAAATTTATGAAAAGTAAATTCATGAAATTATAATTTACTAACTACCCTACTAACTTAAAATATTCTTAAAAGAGGATAATGGTGACACAATATAACTTGATTATATTTACATTTTTAAATGTTTGGAGTGGGATAAAATATGGGCATTTTTAATGTGACTGTTATATAAATGGTAATAAATACTTAGCTATAATAAACTTTTGTATGTGTAGGTGGATTAGTGAAGAAAGAAGAAAAAACTGCCAAATAAATTAATCTGAGTTGCTGTGTACTTATATTTTTATTACTGATTTGTGTGAAAGTAAATATTAATTGTTAAGGTAACCCACTAAACCAAACTATCTAATATGGTGAATCATAAAAGCTAAATTAAGCTGAATTTTAAATGCAACTTTATCACATACTCAATTTCTTTTTCTCAGGTATTAATTAAAAATACAGTCTTTTCATGCATAAGTACTTTAGTTATGTGAGGCTTAAATATATTGTGACACCACAGCTGAAAATGAAAAGAACTGTTTCCCTGAGTCATAAGACAGCCTGATGGTACGGAATTAAATCATCTCAAATCAATCTCCGAATGCTTTTCTGCCCCAAAGCAGAGCATGGCAAGCAGAAGATTAAGTTCAAAAAGGTAATAGTCAACATGGTTTAAGGATTCCTTTCTATGTTGGCTTTGCCAGTCTTTTTACATTTTATAATTAAGTGACTTCTGTTGTGGAGAAAATTGCTTAGTCTTTTATTTAAATAAAATAAATAAAGCAGAACTCTTTAAATTCACAAGCAATCTCTTTTTTTTTTTGGTTTAAGACCAGTTGAAAGTTCTATTAGACAAACTCTGCAGAGAAATCAAGGGAGAGAAATTACAGTCCTACCTTTATCTATTATACATTCAGATCCTAGAGAAACAGACAATTTTTATTTGTCTTTGAATTCCTAAGCTTACGAATGTCTTTCAAAAAACACACAAGTCAATATTTCTTCATCCCAGACTGAGCCTACATCTAAGCTTCCAAAGTACATTGAAGAAGCAAAGCGTATCATCTACTTAATTCAGGACCTCATTATTTTAACTTAGCCTTCTAATTCTAATTAAGCCAGATGTGATTTTTCTTTTAGTCAGTTGACTCTTCCAAAAAATTAAGTCCATTAGCAAGACTAATTTGGGGAGAATCTGAAAAGTATTAGAAACCTTTATGCTCTCAAAAGTAATCTCAACTCTAGAAAATCTTTCTTAAAATACAGGACTTTGGGGGGTCTATATTTAACATGGCAAAAGAGTGATACATTGAATCTTTTCTCACTTTTTTTTTTAAATACTGAGTCATTTCAGCTATATCACTTTAATTTTAATTTAGTCTGTAAATTATATTGCAATATTTTCTTATATTAATGCAATACTTCTTAATAGAAACCTTTTCAAAGACACCCAAATACTTCTACCCAGTGGCTTACTGAGATGATTTTGTATAAGTGGTTCTACCACTCTTCTTCTTTAAAACAGATATTTGTTTTTGTTTTTAAATGGTTTAAAGTTTCAGTTCATGCCTTTTTTTCACCCAGGCCTTGCTGCTAAGTGTTCAGAAAAAAATGTGAGAAGGCTAAAAAATAAAAATTTGGAAAATGGGGGTGGGGGGGTGAGACAGCAAGCTTTCTCATCAGTTTTGTAGTAAAGAATTACACTTTCCTCCAAGAGGGCTAAACAAACAAGCAAACAAAAATCCTGCCAATTTGAAGCTGCAAGCTATTACTTATATTCACAATGAAACATTTAAGGCAAATTGTGAAAAAATAATTTGACAACAAAAAGTTTATAAAAGGTACCCCAAAACAATCCATGGGGAGAAATACAGTCATCACCAACCTAATGTTCATATATTAGACTGGGAAGTTAATGGTTTTGTTATGTAATGTAAGTTATGAAGTTTGAGCCAGAGTTCTATAGTCTTTGGAAAGATTTTGCGGGAGAAAAGTGTGCCTTTATTGTGTGGATTTAGAGTGACTGTGCTGAAAATTTTTGCTTGGTCTTGAAGAGTTAAGGAGGTTTTTCATGCATACAAGTGTTTGTAGGAAGGCCAGATGCAAGAAAGGAAGACACACGTGCATGTATTTATCACATGCTGGTAAAGAAACTAAAAATGATTTTGATTTGATCTGGGCTGAACTCACACAAAACATACAGCTATTTGAGACTGACTAATAGAGAATGCTGTGATATTGGGCTATTATGTTTTGAACTTCCTGCCCTGAGTGAAGCCATAGAGCAAGGGCTTGTACAGTTTTGGGAGGGGAAGGGGCTTCAGGAAGCTTTTATCTACACACCTTCCTTACTGAGCATGCTATATTTGTACTTGTAAGCACTTAACATGGATGCCTTCTTTGATCTAGAAATACTGAAACTGGTACAATAAGGAAGCAGTAAATAGGAAAGAAACACACATGATGTTCTAACTTGAATTAACTAGAAATCTCAAAAACACAGAAAATGGAACTAACTTGTGTTGGGGTCTCGCCATTCCCTTCCCTCCATGGAAGGGGAAGGTTGGCCCTTCTTTAATATCCCTCTGCCCTCCCCTGGTTTTATGGTATGTGTAAATGCATACAATTCATGCTACACATATACAACAAGACAGTCCAATGGGTCTTTGCATCAGTTTCCACAGAAATGCTAATTTGACAGACATGAGGGCACTAAAGTGAAGGTAAGACTGATTCTTCCACTATACTGGCAGATTACCTGAAAAAATGTCCTCAAGGACTTGCTCCATGACTCATGGTTCTTCAATCTGATCAGGAATAATAATAATAATAAGACTTCAACGGGTATAGACAGGAGATTGGTGAAAAGATTTATTTGGAGACAACTGCTACCAAGTTGTGAATCACCGTCCTCCTTTCACAAGTGGGGTTGATACTTCCTTCTAGCCTCAAGCCCAGTGAGGAAGGCTTCCATGGACCCTCAGATAGCTTTGACAATGCTCAGTCCTAGAAAATCGAGGGCCTGGGGAAGCCTGGAGGGCAGAGTTGGGAGAACCTACTGTGCCTGCATTCCTCTGATCATGAAAGCAAGAGATATGTGGTGTTTTTTTCTGGACCAGAAATGAGTCTTGTAGGAAAGAGTCCTGTGTGAGAATGTTTTGAGTCTCGCCCAAAAGAACCACTTAGGGGGCAAAAAATTCTTAGCAAAAGGAGCTTGTAAGTTTACCCTTGACATGCAAGGCTGAGGGCGGCATATTAGGGAATATCCAAATAGAGAAGCATCTACTCAGGTCACGAAAACTGCAGCACGGAAAATAGTATCACACTGATAAAGAGTCAGACACATCATCAGCCAGATCCCTCCAGGCCTCACAGGTGGAGTCAGCTGCTGGACCAGTGACACAAAACCACCCAGCCAGGCAGGAATTGTCTTGCCTTTTTACCTCTGCTCCCTGCCCAGGTGTGGACTATGGAGAAGTCGTAAACAAAAGCAAGCTTGGAGGGGAAGAGGAATGCAGGTGGACACAAGACAGCAAGAGGGTGATTTCACCTTCCCTGCCTGCAGGCTCACAGAGAACCGTCAAAATAAAGAAGGAAGGAGACTTTTATACCAAGTTATGCTTGGACATTCATTAAAGTTGTGTTTATCACTTAAAGTAAACAAAGACACCTAATAGTGAGCAGAAAAACCAGTGGAAGCTGCTAAATCTTTCATGGGGGCAGGGGAAAGTTACCCCCATTAAATAAAGTCTAAATGGACAGGAGGTTTTTAAAAAGCATATATTGATCACAACCTATGAGCTTTGCTTTTTCTACGTTTACGTTATAAACATAAATGGGGAACATTTAGGGAAATAGTCCTAAACAGAGCTTGGTATCATGGTCTCCTGAGGGACACTACAAAACACATGTGGTCAGATTTAATCCTGGCTATACTGATTTGTCACTTTATGATGAAGTCTCAGCAGGTGTATTTTTTGGGAAAAGACTCTAGAGAATTTAGATGCACACCCCTGATGATAAACAATTCACTCTTATAATCTTTCAAAACAGGTCAATAGCAATAGGTCAATAAAACAAAATAAATTGTGAAAGGGATGTGACTAACTTTTTAAGTCAGAATTAATTTTGATCTAGATGGGTCACATTATTTATGTTGTATGATATTTCTTATACTTGCAGCTAATGCCAAAAAAGCAATAGCCAGTTCTCTAAAGAGCAATTTGTATGCAGATACTGGAGACAGGAGATAGTTGACTTGGGGAGCAACTAAGTTGTTGAAGCTAAAAAAAAGGTGGCATTCAGTGAGAAGACTGAAGTTTTGCTCATTTATGAGAATTATGACTGAGGGAAACCTTTGAACATCACCACTGAGTTTCTGAAACTCTAATATCTGTAGTTCCTTCACTTGGAATAAATACTAGGCAACTGGAAGTGCATAAAATCTTAAGCAGTCTTCATTTCAAATTTAGCAGTATAGCAAATTACAGTTAGGATGTTTGAAAGAGAAAAATCAATGTTTTATATTTTATGGAACTACTAGAATCAGTTTGCTTCTTTTAAAGCATCTTTTGAGTTCACACTTATTTTGCCAACGGGTCAGCATATCTTTTAACTACATTAAACAGCCCACATAGAAATGACAAAATCAGCTTCGTATTAAAATTTTTGCAATAAAAGAGACAGAATCTACTATAAATAAGTGATACCTGGTACCATCCTTTTTTCTACACCTGAAAGTGTACTTGATGATCTAGTTATGAGTTCCATTAGTGTAAAAAACTACCATGATAATTTGTTCAAAGCTTGGCACTTTTCAGAATGTTCTTCCAAGAAAATATCTCACTTTTCACTCATATCAATCCAAGGAGGAAGTTAGAGCAAGTACTAAAACTTAACCAAATATTCTAACAACTGAAGTAGCTAAAACCTATAGATGATTAAGTTCAACTTTAATTTTTCTCCTGGGTATTGTAGATGTATAGACAGTAACTTCGAGATGTTTTATATATTCAATTCAATACAAATATTTTATACATAACAAAAAATCAAACTAATTTTCTGCCTGTTCATAAGCATACTTCGTTCAAACAGGAGTCTTGTGTGTACCATGGAAGGCACTATCATGAAGTAGTTCCAGACTTCAAGCACCAAGATTATCACAGACCTTTATGAGTCGATTTTCTGAATATGTATGTGACCTTAAAACAGTCAACCAAGAATGAATGCTCTCTCTCTTACGACTTGTCATCCTTTATTTTCAGCTAAACAGCTGAGTTGCCAAGGATGGACAAACTTCTGAGAATTTAAAGAAGTCGATCTTTTTCACAATTAACAAGCACCTGCTCTTGTAGTTGCAGATGGTGTGGAAATGCCAAGAATGAACAAAATCTGAGACAGAACATCTAAACCTCACTTAGTTAAACTGCACATCACAAGTTGCATAATTCTGGAATTCTCAATTATATACTCAAAAAAATAGCCATGAGAGCAAATTTAAAACCTTCTCATGTAAACCCATATGAGATAAAATTAGTAAAACTCCCACAAATTGTCTTCTCATATTTTTGTCTATATTATATATTTAAATGTTTTATAGACTCTGCTAGCCACAACTCAGGGTTCTAAATATGGAAAGAGCATGTGGTTTGGGTCCTGATTCCACAACGCAGCCATATCATCTTGGTCAAAACCATTTAACTTTTACTCATCAGTCTTTTGACATCTGCAAAATTAGACTAATAACTGCTACCTTGCTCACCTGGTGAGTTTATTGTTAAGATAACACGAGCTAAAGTATAAAATATGTGGAATTATTTTATGAACTGCAGATGACTATACAAATCAAAGATTGTTACTTCTATAAGACATCCTGTCCACCTAGGCAGCACATGACAGATCACATTTTAGTCTTCACCATTTCTATTTGGAGCAGTTCTCCTAGAGACTCTTATTTCCTCCATCATTACTTACTTTTGACTCCACTTTTGTAATGACCTGGCCCTTGGCCTTCTAGGCATTGTCTCTTGTTTCTAACCTTGACTTGATGACAGAAGTGACTAACCTGTGTTGAACCTGGACACTTTACCTTAGTCCTTATCCACAGGACTCCATCCTGGTACCAGTGATCTTCTAATGTCCCTCCTAAGATTTTCCCCTGAATGAATACATAAATAAACACACAAATAAATAAATATATTCTTTCTGTCACCTCCCTACTCCCATGTCCATTTACTGAATGCTGACTAAATGACTACCTGAGGGCAAAAGACAATCCTGTGGGACACCAAGAATTAAAGGAGCTGACCCCTTCTCCACAAGAAACAGCACCAAGATAACCATGAATTAGCATGCTGTGGAGACATGTAAGCCTGAATTCCCTTGGGAATAAGGGAACAAAAAACCTTCTTCTCTTTCTATTCACCAGATAACCAACTATGGCTAGGGAAGAGAGTGCAGCCCACTGTCCTGTGCCTTCCAACCTTCTGTGCTGATGAACTCTGTAGCAAAAATAAGTATCACAGAAAAGTTTAGAGAGACTAAGACTTTTTTTTTGCTACCATTTTAAGTTGTACCATTTATTACAACACACAGAAAAAAACTCATGGCAGAATTCTTGCAACTCAGCACAGCGGGATTTTTAAGGTTCTCACAAGAGATGGAGTGAAAGAAAAATAGACATATTAGGTGCCAGTGTGTGCCAGAACCTGTGGAAGATGCTTTGCCATGTGACCTCATCAAATGTTCTCACAAGCTTTGGAAGGCAGTTTATGGACACCTGTCACATGTGGCTGCCCAGCATGTTCTGAACACCCTCCCATGTCAACAATTTTGCATTTCAAAGGTCACAATCAATTCATGAAAACTGTCCACTTTGGCCTCCCTTTCAACCTAAATCATGTCCACCAATCACATACACCTGCATGAGATTTCAATTTGTATGTGAGTTACATGAGGATGTTCAGGGCTTTTATATTGATCACATGGGTGGCAGTAGAAGAGTCCAGCTTTGGAAGTGGTAATAACAGTTGCAAGAAGACCAAGTTCCTGCAATTTGGATTCTCTCAGGCAGATGGAGGCAGCAACAGCAGGATCCTTATGGGGTCACTTCTGCAGCATGATTATCATTATTGTTTTTTGAAAGCTTAGTCTGCAGTCTATTTCTCTAGCCCTCCCAGCAATTCTTGAGCTACCTAATGTTCCTTAAGAAATTCACTTTTTGAATATGAGAAAACTGACTCACAGAGGCTGAGCAATCGTCCAAAGGTCACATAGCTAGTTAGAGATGAGATGAAAATGGGAAAACTGTGCCATCTCTACAAGATTTTGAACTGTTTGCTGAAATCATTGATCTCATTTTACCCACCCTCTTTTGTGTCCTGTAATATTTAACTTATTGATTCAGCCTTCTTTCCTCCAGACTAGACCCTATAGGGTATGTAATTATCAAACATTGCAATGCTTGTGTTAAAGGGAGCGGTTTTGCAGATAATTACAGCAGCCACCCCTGGCATAGATGTTTAAGTGTTATGACGTGCTCTCAACTGAAATAACCCTCAGTGACTCAGATGTGTTCTTCCAGTGGTGGGTTATGCACTCTGTGACTCTCTCTGAGTCATTTCAAGGCAAGCACATGTCTGATTAGAATCTGTGGCTATTTATCAAACAGAAGCACATTGCTGAGAAATATCCAGGGCTTCAAGGGCCAATGGACTTGCTAGTGATTCAGAAAGGAGCTGGAACAAAAAGCAAAACCTTGCTACAGCACAGTGCTTTATTTTGAGTGACACATGTTTCTGGTGTTCATGTAAACATATTCAAAGATTAAAGTACATATGAAGAAATTTTTATCCATAAATTAATTAAAATAGAAGTTAACTCAGAATATCAGTCCCAATCAGTAAGTTATTTATCTATGCTTCCATGAAAGTTTGAGAAAGGGGCACACATTTTGAGAGCTCTCATATGGGTAGAATATATCCATTCTGTGTGTGGAACACAAGTGCTGCTTCCTCCGTTACCACACAGAGCAAGTTTTGTCTTAGAGTTATCTTTAGTAGAGATGCATATTTTCTTTTTCTTTTCTGTTTTTTTTTTTTTTTTTTTTGAGTTGGAGTCTCACTCGTTCGCCCAGACTGGAGTGCAGTGGCTGCTCCCAGCCACCGCAGCCTCGACTTGCTGGGCTCCGGCGATCCTTCTGCCTCAGCCTTCCGAGTAGCATATGTTCTTAGCAAGGCTTTTCTATTCCTTTGAAATTGGACACTAATCAACAGATTGAAATGACAAAGAGACCTATTTGTCTTAGCAATGGTCTGTTGCCAATTAATGTAAATGAGCAATCAGAGGGAGGACACAGACAAGAATATGTAGCCCACTAAATACATTTGCCTCCCAGCAAGCAAGGCTAAGACTTTGCTATTGACAGAAGACCTTTATGATGGAAGGCCCATTAGTCACTTGGTGCCCTGTCCATGTGAAGTGTGAAAACAGCATTGAACTTTGGCAGGACAGATACATATTTTAACACTGGGGGTTAGGATTTCAACATATGAATCTGAGATGGGCACAAACATTTCGTCAATAAAAATGTAGAAATGGCAACAGCTTTAGTCTCAGACTTAATCATGAGTGCATGTGTGCACACTCATGCACACACACACACACAAACACACACAGAGTTTACTAATACCATATGTTACCAAGTTAGAGGTTTTAGTGGTTACAAAGATTAATAATGACACACTACTCTTTTATTTTTTATTTTATTTTATTTTATTTTTTGAAAGCAGGATTTATTGAGAGGACAGAAAACCTCTCAGAGCAGGGGGGGACCCAAAGGGGTTGCCCCACATTGCCCTTTAAGATCATTTCCCTCAGAATTCTGTTTGTTGTTCATATCTGTAATGTTTAAATGGATGTCTACCCTGACTCCACACCCCTGCCCCACTTATGCCTGACAGCGTTGAGCATGATTTTCCTAACAACCTATAAATCATTACATCTGTAGGCTCTCCCAAAAGATAGGAATGTTGCTGCTTAAAGTTTTCTGAGAAATTAAATTCCTACAAAAATTGTAATGTTGGACAAGCCTGTTTAAAAAACAAACAACAACAAAAAAAAACAAGTTCTTCATTGGGTAGGATTTTCCTGAATGCATTGCCATGTATCCTTGATCAAATTCTCACAATTGTAGAAGGACTAAATCCAGGCTCAGATTTGTAGGCAAGGACCACAGTGCACCTGTGGAAGTATATGAGTGAGGCTCATGCTAGACTGAAGTGCCCAAGAGATTTCTATCCTGGTTCTTGGACAATCCCTTTACAGAGGAACCCTGGAAGTCTGAGAGGTAGTGAAACTTGAGTTAGAGATTTTTGTCACTTTTAGGTGTGCCTGATGAACCATAGATTAACCTCAGAGACACCCAAGATAGTTTGGCAGATTCCCCCAAAGGTCTAAGACAATTATTGGTCTTACGCATAAAACACCTGCAGTTGACTAAAATTCACAACACACAACATATAGAAAGCTCTTGGAGACAATTGAGAAAGAGAAACATAGACTTATTCTTCTCTTCATTCACCCCAGCCTGGGTGTGATTAAAAAGAACTTTACAGCAATTTGGATGGATTTGGAGTCGATCATACTCAGTGATTTATCACAGAAACAAAGAACAGAGTTCCATATGTTCACACTCATAAACTGACCTAGAACAATTATAATGCTATAAGAAAGTGATTGGCAGTAGTGGGAAACTGTCAAGGGAGGAGGGGGTGGGATTGGCAGTTGAAGGAAACTGCTAGGGGAGGGAGGGGCATACCTTATCAACAAGGGTACCTGCATGGTCAATGTCTATATACCTAACCCTGAATTGTACCCTACATCTTTATAATAAAAATCAAAAAAATAAATAAAAATAAAAAGGAATAAAAGAAAGTGAAGGACAAATTTTTATGGGGCTCACAATTCAATACAAAACTCAAAATTATTTTAGACTACTCTGGAGCAAAGAATTTAAAATCTTTTACCACCTCAGATCTCCCTGATGAATAGAGGATCATTAATTAAATAAAAGCATCTGATGACATTAAATTTTCCAATAAATACTAAGTGTTGAAGGACATTCAATGGAAAACTCAAATCTTATTACCCACAAGCCAATCTGTGTTTGTCTCAACTGAATGAACATAAAATATTTTTTTCTCTCTCTCCCTCCTTCTCTCTCTCTCTCTCTCTTTCTGTCTTCTTTCTTCTTTCTTTAAATGAATGTCTCTTCCTTCACAAGCTTCTGTTGTCCTGATGATACTCTCAAGGAGTAACTTTGAATGACGAAGTTTCTCCACCTCAAATTGGCTTTCTCAAAAGCAAAAAAGCAAAGGAGTCCCTGGTCAGTGATGGCATCATAGTTCAGAAGGTTCACTGGCTTAGGAGTCAAAAGATTTTGTCAACAGTCTGAGTTCTATCACTTAGCTGAGAACCTTGGAAAGTTTTTAAAATTTCTCTGATGCTTGATTTTCTACTCTGATTAAAGAGGAGACTGAACATGATAACCTCTTAGGTTTCATTTAGGTTTAAAGTTTAATATCTCCTTCCTTTGCAAAATCTACTTCTCAATTAAAAGATGTAGAAAATAATGGCTACCCTGATTGCCTCATAGTCTATTTTTGTAAAACATGTAAAATGCTGAAGGAAGCAGAACCTGAACACATTCTGGGCTAATTATATAAGGCAAACATCATGCTATACATTTTATGTACAATATGTCAATGAGCCTGGCCAATTGTAAGTGAAATATGCCTTTTATCTACCATCTTGCATTACCCTCTAACCTATGTTTCTTTAGAAGTCACTGCTTCTTCATTGTGTTGAAGTTGGGGGTGAGGTTTCAAAAGGCATTTATTGATATGAAATTCAATCTTTCAATGTAAAAATACCAGTTCAAAGAGTAATTACAATATCTCTAGAAAGCAAACAAAAGGAAATCTGCATACTATGGATTCAAAGATAGGAAGATTTCTTTAAATGAAAATTGCAATCATTCTTTCATTCTTTAGCTTTAGCACATATTAAATTAACACAGGGTGAGTTCCTCCTCCACCTCAACAAAATGTGATTCTAAGCTGAAAGGAACCAAAGAAATAGTTTAACTCAATACTCTAATTCTGGAAGTAAATTAACTGAGACTTGGAGTGCTTGATGGCTTCACAAGTATCAGGATTAGCTAGTGGTGGTCCTGGGATTCATATGTCATTCTTCTGGTCTCCAGTCTGCTGCTAACTCTATTGCAGCCACTAGGGAGAGAAGGGGCACAAAGACCTAAGAGGAAGGAAAGAATACCTTTATAATAATCTACAATTTTGCCTCCCTCGGGTCCAGTTTTCTTTGAAGCTTAGCTAATACCAGCTGTTTCCCTTTTTTGTTCTTTAGTTGGCCCCTGTAGACACTGAAAAAGCACCACAGTTCCCAGTGCAGCAGCCTGATTTCAGCATTAATAGGTCCCCTGGGACAGAGCACAACCTTATCACAGTCTGACATTTGGATAAGCCCACAGGGAGCTCCCAAAATTCTTACATTAAAATTATTGAGAAATGCCTAAATTTGCATCTAGAAGACTGTCAGTAAAGCCCAATATTGGGGTGAGTCAAGGTCAACTCAAAATATCTCTTTTCCCTTGATTTGTTTTAAAAGTAAAAAAGAAATTTTAGAGGATAAATTCATATCCTAGGCTATTTTAAATATTCACTAAGATACTATAATTAGCTAGATTCTTCTGGTTGATCCCACAGACTATTCAAGCATGTATTTGAAGATACTGAACAATATCTTTAGTGACTACACTTCAGCCTTCTTGTGAAATGGAAGTACATGAGATAAGACTTGAGATTCTGTAAAATGGTGAAATTATAACATGGATGAATGGAATATTTTTCAAATGAAGTCTATTAATATCTTAGTTACTGGAACAAAGAGGAGAAAACAGTGTCTGGTAAGTTTTGAACAGTGACTGCAGTTTTCAGATGACAGGTGAGGAGCTGAGATAGCTAATTATTATCCAAGAGGAGTCATTAAAATATTAGCTCATGAAGTGTGATTACAGAATGCAAGCCTACATAAAGTTGCATATTTCTACACATTGAAGCCTGAAAAGGTACTTTTCTTTATTATTACCATTATTATTATTGTTGCTAAAATAATAAGATGATAGTATATAATTAGGTTGAATCTTATCACTTCCAAATGGGGTCTTGTGCTGTCTTTCATGGGAGAAATCTAGAATAACACCAGGTCACTGGAACAAATTTCTAGTATTACCAAAACTCTGGGTGATTTCATTATTGAAGATAATGAAAACATCATCGTCAATCTTCACAATTCCTAGAATATTAGCAATTTTTAGCATTACCCTGAGCCATATCCTAAAGCTGGAAACCTCTTATAAAGTTCATATTAAGAGATGATACAAGTTTATTGGAATCCTGTGAGGAAAGAAAGAGTTAGGTTTGACACCCGACAGAGCCTGTGAGCCATAGTGGAATGAATCAGTTTATTCAATTTTTAAAATTTTGAAAATGTAGTAAAGATTATTTTTAAATGTAGACTAATAAAACAAAGAAATAATTACTGGAAGATAAATAAGGTATGTGAAAAATACCAAATTGTGGATTAAAAGTTAAAGGGTTACTTTTCACTTGAATATATAGCACCTATTATTTTTCAAATCATGTTTATTGAAATTTAAATTATATACAGCAAAACTTACCTTTTTTGGTGTCCAGTTTTATGATTTTGACAATGTAACCACCATCAAAATATAGAACATTTTCATCATACCAAAAAAAATCCTTTCGTGCTTCTTTGTAGTCAAATCATTCCTTTCATCACTATCCACGACTTTTAGTTCCCTTTGATCCAATTCTACTTGCAGTTCAGCTGAACTAATGTCAGCTGGTTTGCCTTCTTTGCCTTTAGTTGGACCCTCTGAATATTGAAGAATAAGACAGTGTAGTTTCCAGTGCAACAGCTTTGATCTCAAATTTATGAGTTCTTATTTTGCTGAAGTTTAATGTCATTTTCATCATAAATTAATTGTATTTTTGTCTTATCTAAGAAATTACTTGTGAAACTAAGATCTCAAAGATTTTCTTATTATGCATTCTTCTAGAAGTTCTAAATTTTATAATTAGATTCATTTTTGAGGAACTGATTTTTGTACATAAATTTGTACCCTAGACTGTTTGTGTGAGGTACGAATTGTCTGTTTTGCTTAAGGATATCCAATTATGTGTATATCATTTTTTAAATGACTATGCTAACATGTTGTCACTTGAAGATAATTGTTTTCTGGACCCTCAGCTGGTGTTGTCTAACAGACCATCTATATGTGGACTCTCCACTGGTTCTGGACTTTCTCACAACATACCTGTAACAGTGTAGTCAGTCTTCTTATTTCACAACTTAGGGCTCCAAAAGTGATTGCTCCAGCCAAAAAGGCAGAAGCTGCACTACCATGTATGCCTTAGTCATAGCATCCCTTCCACCATTCCCTTTGGATCATGTGATTATAAACTTGCCCAAGTTCAAAAGAATGCACAGGAAGATTGAGAAAGCCACACTGAAGAAAACCATGCAGAAGATTAGTATTATCAGGACCTTCTTTAGAAAAGACAATCTGCCATATCAAGCTCTCTTTATTTTGCCATGCTTAATCCCAGAAACTCATTGGAAGTTGTCTTATTTCAAAAGTCTGAGAAAAGAGACTTTTTGGATTTCTAGACAACATGAACTTCCATGAGGCAGGATTGGTTTTGGGCGAAAAACAGATTCAGCTACTTGAATCATAAAGGAAGACAAGATGTCTCAGAAAAATTGTGTCTTTTTTTCCCTTTTGGTGCCTGCATAAGATCACAGAATTTTGTATTCCCCTGAAGTATTAGAGATATGAAGACTGAAAGAAATAGGAGATGAATACCTGCATGATTGCCACTCATTTTTCTGTTGGTACCCTTACCCCAATAACCCATGGTTGAAAGAAGGGCTATATCCCTGAGGGTTTGGGTACTGGTTTTTTCCTTCACATGGACATGCAGCCTGGCTGAAGGACTATAGAACTGGATCTGACAACTTTTCATTGTTCAGGATAGCACAGAGTACAATACAACTACAAATGAATGAACCTATGGTTATAATCTCAAAATAGTCGTCTTCTTCCACATGGGTCAAATTCATCTTTTTTTTAAAAAAGAAAAAGGTATAAGGTAATCAAATGTTCAAGTAGATGCTATCAAAGCTTACTAAAAAAGAAAGGATACCATAAATTAGCCTTGGTACTGTCCATAAAAGTAATTGAGTGGAACATATAAAATATCCCTTCTAAAGCTTTAATATTTACACACACACGGTCTTCATTATATACTTTTCATAACACAGCTATTTGCTGAGATGAGATATGTGTTTAATTGAGATCTGCTTCCTAACACTTCAGTCATTGTCCACATTTTTAGGACTCACTTTACAGAATATGAGCAGTCATCATTAGATAGGATGTACAAGGTCCAAGCTTTCATAGGAATATTTCTTTGCCCTATTTTCAGTTCACAGAGAGTCAGTGTGTGATGTAGCTAAATAACTTAAATCTTCTTTGTAAAAACAGTTAAGTTAAAATAAAGTCTACTTCTTCTGGGACTGGATTAGAAACTTGGACAGTCTGGAGCCTCAGGAGAACCTTAAATGATTTCACTTTGAGTTTCTGGGGACAACTGATGCTTGAGAAATGTGAAATTTGCTTTCAAAAGGAGAAAAGGATTCATGAGTTTATTTATACAGATGATATATTCCCTAAGTAGGAGACTAAGAACAGCTGGTTAAAGGAGGGGGTGCAGGTGTTGAGATTGGAAGTTAGAAAATTGGATTTCCAGGATAGCTGGGTGGCTAATCAAAGAGCAACACAAGCTCTTTATATCTTAAGTGAAAAGTGTGGCACAGGAAACAAGAATGAAATCATTTTAGATGGAAATAGGCACACATTTCAATCTGTAAAGAAATGCAAAAATAAAATTTATAAACTGTAATAAATGTAAACTTCCCTAAAGTAAAAAAAAATCAGCATGTGACATAAGTTAAAGGAAGTCTATTTTAAAACCGAAGAGATGGCAGTGGAGTGGGCATATGCTTTATCTTCTGCATCATCAAGATGTACCCCCTTTCCTCACAAAAAAGGTTAGGAAGAGAAACAAAGACTGAAATAAAAAGAATTAATTAATCAGACCTTTGGAAGTTATAAAGCATACAATATTGTTAATGGATGAATCAGTCAAAGGTACTCAAGTCTTGAGTATACTTGGAAGAAGCTGCAAAGGGGCTGTTCAGTTAGTCTGACAGAATGCTGGAGCACCCCTGAGCTGAGAGTCAGCAGGTATAGCAAGTGACAGAAAGAAAAGTGGCACTGAAAATTAAGAATTTAACTGAATTTAACTGAAGGTCAATGAATATGCATTGTAGATCACTAAACCAAATAAGCATGTGTCCAAGCATGGAGAGGTCAGACAGTGGGCCTTTGCTCCTAAGAGAAAAACTCTGACCTGCTTGTCTTTAAAAAATTTTAATGAAGTTTTTGGAGAAAACAAAAATGTCTAGATTTCATGCTGGCACAACAGAATAAAGTTCTCTTCATTGTTTTAATGAGAGTTTTTAAGCTCCAGCCTGTCAACTTCTGATTCTGGTTATGATTAGGATAACAGGAACCAGATTTACCCTCTTTTATTCAACAACTGAAAACTGGACAAAAAATATGAAGCAAAAGTTTTCAGACATTGAACCAAAGGCAGTGTAGAACAGTAATCCTTGAAAGAGAAACAAGTGAGATGAGATCTATGATTTCCAAAACATTTCCAGGCTGGAGAGAAGGGAGGCACACATCAAACAGAGCGTCTCAGTCTCCCTATGATGGGGAGATAGAGTTTGGAACTGAAGAATGGATGACAAGGTGGCTAGGATTTACAGGAAAGATTACGGGATAGGAGAAAGTTTCACAGAAAGAGAGACTTGGACACAGTTAGGTTTCCCTCGGGTCTTGGGCTACTTCTGATCAGTGAATGTTTGTGAGGAAACTACTTAAGGCTAAAAGAAGAATCCCTAAATAAAAAGTAGACAGAACAATTCTTGGAATTCACACAGGGCTAGGAATAGTTCACATTTCCAACAGCGAAAGCTGAGAAACCTCTTATTGCACAGAACATTACACAGTGTAATCGGAAAGGTGTTGCTTCAGTAGTGGGGTAAGAGGGAGGCAATTAAGCTGCTCTGGTCCTCGCCAGCAAAGCTTTCATGCAATCTTTGAAATAATCAATTTTCAAGTAATTCACTGCAACTCAAAACAAAGCTCAAGATTACTTAGAGGAATACAGAAAAAAATTCAACACCCAACAATGTAAAATTCACAATATCTGTCATTAAACTTAAAAAAATTACTAGGCATGAAAAGAGGAAAGAAAATACAAAATATAGTAATAAAAATCTGTATAATCAAATGCAGCAATAATATAAATGACATAAATAGAAGACAAATATATTAAAACAGCCATTATAAATATAATTCATATATTCAAGAAGGTAGAAAAAAGCATGGGTATGTTAAAACAGACATAGAAGATAATTTTTTAAATGTTCAAATTGAAATCTACAGAAAAAACATATGTGAGATTTTAAAAAAGAAAAATCGTGAATGAAATTTACATCAGATTAGACACTGAAGAAGATATGATTATTAAATTTAAAGACATCAACAGACTGTATTCCAAATGAGATGGGCAGGAGCAGAAAGAAAAAAATTGAACAGGCATCAATGTGCTGTGGGACAACTTCAAGCAACCTCATATAGAAGTAACCAGAGTATCAAAAAAGAAACAGGAATGGGAGACAAAAATATTTGAAGAAACAATGGCTGAAAATTTTCCAAATTTGGTAAAAACTATAAATGCACAGACAAATTAGCTCTGTCAATGCCAAGGAAAATAAACATGAAAAAAGCTATTAAGGTACCTGATTAATGATAAAAACATAATTCAAGTGCTTGAAATTAGTGATAAAGAGAAAATCTAAAGGAATCCAGAGGAAACAAAAAGCCATTATAAATATTAAAATAGCCATTATAAATATAATTCATATATTGAAGAAGGTAGAAAAAAGCATGGGTATGTTAAAAACAGACATAGAAGATAATTTTTAAAATGTTCAAATTGAAATTTGAACATTATATAACATTAAATAAATATTAGAATGTCAGGAGACTTTGTTAAGGAAAGAAAATAGTAGAGCAACAGTAACTTGGGAGTATTGAAAGAACAATATCAAAATGAAATTCTATACTCAGAAAAGGTATCTTTTAAAAACAAATGTGAAATAAATATTTTATTTTCAGATAAAACAAAAGCTTAGCTAATTCATTGCAAGCATTCCTGCTTACAATAAATGTTAAAGTCTCTTAGGCAAAAGGACATTATATCAGATTAATATCTGGTCCTATAGAAAGAAGTAAGCACTGAAATAGCAAACATATGAATAAATGTACATTTTTTTCTATTTTTGAGTCTCTTCTAAAATAGTTACTTTTAAAAGTATTAGCAATATATTGTGGAACACACACACACACACACACACACACACACACACACACACATATATATATAAGTAAATGTAAGACAAATGTGAAAAGAGAGAAAAATAAAAGAATACTGCTTTAAGGTTCTTAAACTCTATGCAAGGGAATACAATATTACTTGAAAGTAAATTGTAGTAAGTTAAAGATGTACTCTATAAAGCCTAAAGTAACCGTAAAAATAATGCACATACACAAACAACAAAAAGATATACCTAACATGCCAATACCAGAGATTCAATAGAATCATAAAAGTATCCAATTAATCTAAAAGAAGAGATAAAAAAAAGAAAGTGAATACAAAGAAAAGATGGGTCAAATAGAACCCAAATAGCAAGACTGTTGATTTAAAGCCAAGCACATCAATAATCACATTATATACACATTGTCCAGACAGTTTAATCAAAAGGCAGAAATTTTTATATTGAATTAAAACAAGTCCACACTATATGCTTTTTACAAAACAAAGAACTCTAAATACAAAGTCACAAGTAAAAATAAGTGGATGAAATGAATCAATTAAACTTTTCGAAAGAGCTGGAATGATACCAAAGGTACGGACAATAAAAGAAAATATAGAGAAATTGTACTTTATGAAAATTACAGACTTTGTATATTAAAATACATTATCAACAGAGTAAAAAGGCACCCCACAAAATGAGAGAAAATGTATATCTGATGAAGACTAAATATCCAAAATATGTAGAGAAATTCTAAACCTCGACAACAAAAACTTGATTCAGAAATGGACAAATGACTTTAATGGATATTTATCCAAAGAAAATACACACGTGGTCAACAAGCACATGAAAAAATTATCAAAACCACTAATCGAAACAATGAGATACTATTCACACCCATGAGGATTGCTACTATTAAAACAAAAACAAAAAATAAGAAGTGTCTGTGAGGAAGTGGAGAAATTGGAACCCTTGTATACTGCTGATAGGAATATAAAATGGTGAAATATAAAATGGTGAAACAGTATGGCAGTTCCTCAAAAAATTAAAATTATCATATGATCCAAAAATTCCACTTCTAGATATATACCCAAAAGAACCAGAAAGCAGTGTTTTGAAGAGCTATCTGTATACCTAGATTCAGCAATATTACTCACAAATAGCTAAACGGTTGAAAAAATCCAAGATCCATCAATGAATGGAAGTGAATAGAAATACAGTATATACATACTGTATATGAAATATTATCCAGTGTCATAAAGGAAAAAGATTTTGTCACATGCTTCAATATGGATGAACACTGAGGATATTATGTTAAAGGGAAAAACATTACAAAAACACAAATGCTGTATGATTTCACTTATATATATTGCCTAGAGTACTCAAATTCATATAGACAGAAAGCAGAATGGTGGTTATCAGGGGATATAGGGAGGGAAGAATGGAGAGTTAGTGTTTAATGAGTGTAGACTTTCAATTTTGCAGAATGAAAGAGTTCTGGAAATGAATGATGGTGATGTTTGCACAACCCTACAAATGTACTGAACCACAAAGCTAAAAGTGGTTAAGATAGTAGATTTCATGTTATATATATGTTGCCATAATTTAAATATATATATATATATGAAAAAAGAAAATGGGAGTATCTATATTAATAGTAACACAAAGTAGATTTCAAAGCAAAGATCATTATCAAGGAAAAATACTACAAATACAGTAAAATTCATTCATTCATAACAGACTAAGGATAAACTAATTTGTCAACTTTGAAGATTACGAGGACAACAATTTATTATTCTGAAAACTTTTAAGTAAAAAGAAAAATCAAGCCTTTATATCTGTCTTTCCTATACAAACCTTATTTCAAAGTAACCAAAAGTTATTGAGGTAAGATTCGTGCTTATAATAGAATTTTAGCTAATTAAAACAAAAACAATGAGAAAATTAGCAAACCTCATTCTAAAGCACCTAATATGAGAATGGATATATGTAATTACCCTCTATAATTGTTAAAATCATAAAGCTTTTGGGCAACTGTTGTAATGAATGGATCAGGCTGTTATCACCTGAACCATCCTGATGTCTAGTTATTAATAAGATATCATGTGCTTCCTGCTGTGATGCAATGATACATACATCGTGCCACCAATGAGAAAGATTCTAAGCAAAACAAAAGAAAATAAAAATTTGAATTCAAGTAAGCTTCTCATTTTGGGTGGGAGTTAGAAAATGTGTTAAACAATACCACAAGAATGTAAAAAACAAATTCAGAATTTGAAATTTTCAACAAAATAAAAGTCCCAGTTTCTTCCACCAATAAATGGCATGAGAAAGTTTTAAGAGAACTATCAACCCAATGCAACAGCAGGGCCTTACTTGGATCCTGATTCAAACAAGGCAGTTGTAAAGAGACATTTTCACACAGGAAAAAAATATCTCTCAAAACACTATTTTTTACATTCTTCTTTATTTTATTTGGTGAAAGAAATCCACTTTTAATTGTTATGAGATCTATTTTATTTATTTACTAGCCTTAATTACCTGCACTGACAGTTAATTGAGAGTTTGATGTATATAAAAGAACAATTGCCAACTAAGAGAAATTGAAGGACTACTTGCATCTGTCACGCAAGTAGCAATTCATTTGCGATATGAGAAAAAACAATTATACAAGATAGTTAATACAAACAAATAACAATAATTCAATATCACCACCAAATACTTCAAAATAACTGAAGGAGTGAAGGACATGCCATCCATCCCAAAATATGCCAAATTGTTGTATTAATTATTTCAAGTTGAATACATTGAAGATATTGGTGTTTCAGAAAGAGCTAGCTGACCTGTCTCTTCCTGCATGCAGCAAGCCAAAAGATTCCTCTGGGAGGGATACCCTCCTCTTACCAGATTAAGATAGTAGCCTTTATCGCCAGACACTGGGAACTGAGGACGGCAATGGACATGAAGAATGAAAGTTCCAAAGTAACCCTTACTTTCTATTCGCTTTATACCTCCCACATGTCTCCCAGTGTCTTCCCTAGAATTTACTGTCCCTAGGCAGATTCCCTTTGCCCTGTCATTTCTTTACAAATGTATCATTCTTTGTTTAAAAAGTATAAAAACATTTTGCTTTTACCATTTCTTTGGATTTCACTCTCTTATGAAGATCCCCATATACATGTAAAAGTAAGAAACTGTGTATATATTTCTCTTGTTATTCTGCCTTGTGTCAGTTTGGATCCTAGATCAAGCTGAAAAACCCTCATAAGAGCTAGGGGTTGTGGGGAATTGGAGGTAATCTCCCTCTCCCCTTTATAGCATTATGTGTTTTTAAACAAATCTTTAATCATGGCAGTAGTACTTTTATTTAGTGAACATACCAATAGCAATTAAGACAGCCAAGAACATCCTCACTAATGTGAACTACAGAGAGGTAGTAAAAAGCCAATATATAAAAGTACTCTTGTTTACCTGTTTATAGATTTCCAGAGCAACATTATTCAACCATGACAGTATCCCATCCACTGATAATTTAAATCAGTTTTATTAGGACAGCAAATTACTATTAAAGAGATACAGTGTGAAACATTTTATATATTGATTTAAATGTAAGATTAAACAATTCATATGGCAAGATATCTATATACTACTTTACAAATTACAAATCTGCATACTACTTTACAAATATACAAGGAGGGCCTCAACAAAAACCGGAAATTACTTTTAGAGGGTGGGCCCTTTGTAATACATTTGGAATTTGTTCCTCTGGATCAAATGGTCAACCAATGTTTTTATCTGGAAGTTTCGAGAAGGTTGTGTCATGATTTGCCAAAGAAACATCCTGATTTGTGACAAACAGGAGCTCTGGTTCTTCCACCATGACAACACACCTGGCCACACTGCATTGACTGTTCAGTTTTTGTCCAAAAACAGCATATTCTCACCCTGAGCAACTTTTTTGTTTGTTTGTTTCTCTGGATGAAAAAAAAAGTCCTCGAAGGGAAATGTCTTGCCAATGTGAAAGAGGTGAAACTAAAAATGGCAGAAGCAATAAAAGGCATTGAAACTGATGAATTCAAAAACTGTTTTGAGCAATGAAAAAATTATTTAGATAGGTGTATTGCATCAAACAAAGAGTACTTTGAAGACAAAGGAAGCTTAAACATGTAAGAATAAGTACATTTTAAAATAAATACATTCTTTTTGGGGGTGATCCCTCCTCATATATGCATCATCTCCTTTAGTTCTCAAAATCATACATAGTAGGCATGATTATTATACCCATTTTCCAAGAAAACACACTGAAAGTCAGAAACATAATGTTACTTATCCAAGAAAATACAGCTAGAAATTGGAAAACTCAGGTCTCTTTCCCAATTCTGTTGCAAAATATGTGCTGTCTAGTGTTTGACAGTGTAGTTCACTGACATTAAGTAAGTCTGCACTGGCGCTGGAAGAAAATTTTCAGCAACATTAGAAAATTCATCAATGCCAAATTTTTAAAATGTGTGCTACCATAAGAATATGTGTGTGGGTCTATGACATTGAATAGGGACAGTGGCAAACACATTATGGCATTTAGATGTAATTTATGTCATCATTGTTTCTGACTCAAAGAAATGACTTATCAAATATTCATAGTTCCCCAAATGTCTTTACCATCGTCATTGATGCAGAGTATATCAAGAACTCCTGTCCTTCAGGAAGCCCTCCTTTTAAAAAAAAATAATAATATACAAACTGAGCTAGGCCAGCCTAAAATCTTTTCAATTTTAAATGTTCAGTTGGAAATATTTTGAATATCTCTTAAAAGCATTGGTTATGCAATGGGTCTATTGTCATCCCTCCCCAACCCAGGCAGTAGGAAAATGAACTGCAAGTACCCTTGATTAATGATTGCACGCCCCTCACTTGTAGAGGCATCAGTGGGTTGCAATTAGTGAAATTCCACAGAATTCTAATAATTCATCAGTGAGATGATGGGTACAAAGCTCACCACTGTCATAGTCTTAATTGGAAAGAAAGAAATATCACACAGATTTAGTTGCTGAAATAGGCCACCTAAGGAGCTGATATGTAGGTATTTCAGGCATTTTTGACCTGTGATTTATATATCCCCCTCTGAAAGAAGTTTAAAAGAAAAATGAAACATCTCCTTCCTTTTTAGAAATTTCTCTACTTCGTTTTCTTTTTTGAATAAATTAACAAGAATCTGCTCTTAAGTTTGTGATAAAATAAAATTGAGATCCCTACCAACTCTGGAGAACACACAGAACATAATTGCCTGTTTATGTCAACAAAAGCTTTCTAGGTCTCCTTAACCAGCTCTACATAGTGCTTTCTTTCACTTTGCCAAACATATGCTGCAATTTCCAACTGATTTTAGTCATCTGTGTTCTACAAGGTGTTTCCGGGTCCCAGCCAAAAATAACATCTCCTTAATTTATCATCTGATATACTTTGTTTCTTTACTACAGTGTTTTATTTGTATGAATTCATTTCCATCTCTTTATTGACATCTGCATTCCTATTTTACTTGAATATAGTCCCTGAGAACCACTGGCACATAGTACAGTATTTTTCAGATTGGACTGAAAGCCAAATAGGCTGAAATGTGAATTGTCTCCTTATTTCTCCCTTCTGATTGTTAGATATATTGGGTTTTGTGAACTTGGTGATGGATTGTTAGACTTATTGAATCAAGCTAAAGCTAGATATATTCCAAATTTAATTGATGATGTCATACTACCAGATTTCACACTGTAAAGTTATTTACATTAAATTATCTTAAATATACAGTGTTTGTGATG
This sequence comes from Cephalopachus bancanus, assembly GCA_027257055.1. Taxonomy (NCBI): domain Eukaryota; kingdom Metazoa; phylum Chordata; class Mammalia; order Primates; family Tarsiidae; genus Cephalopachus; species Cephalopachus bancanus. The sequence continues at coordinate 1,964,827 of JAPVLO010000251.1, read as the reverse complement.
TAGATTGCTCTAAAATTAGTTGTTTGGGGAGTCCAAATCTCCAGGTAGCATTTCAAAGACTCGTGTAACAGGTTTTTCCTTGTTTTCCTGCTATCTTTCTATGTGAACATAAGCAAGTTACTTAGAATCCCTATGAAAAGCACAAACAACCATGTAGTACTTGTAGCCTAGCAACTCCTCAAAATCCTCATGTGATAATGTCTGTTGAGTGCTTTCTGTCTGTTAGCTGAAAATGGACTTTGTAAAAACAAGCCCTCACTGGTGTTGTTAAGACAATACTTACTGGAGCAGGGTTATATTGCCCAACATTTTCCACTAGATCTGTAGCTCTGAAAAGCTAAACTACCCATGATTGGAAATAATGATGTGTGTACAGGGAAACCTGTTAACCAACATGGAATTATATTCCTCAAATAATCAACATTTTTTTTTCAAACTGAGAAGGTCCACATCCTTCTCAAGCAGCAATAACAATTAATGTTTATTTAGAGCTTACTATTTGCCAAGAATTCTTTTAAATATGTGTTTTACCTGCAACTCTTCGATTAATTCTCACAGCCACATTGTGAAATAAACCATATTATTATTCCCATTTTATAGAGAAGAAAAGTGACAGTTAGATAGTTTAAGTAAATTGACAATGGCAACTCCGATATTACAGATGCAGGCTACAAACTCAGGCAATCTGACCCAGAGAATGCTCTAACAACAATTCATATCCAATCAAAGGGGAAAAAGGATGAAGATTTTGTGAGAAAGAAGATCTTTTCCTCTTCACCTTCTGACAATAGCAAAATTATTCTTGTGATTCATGGTTTTAAGGTAGGATAGTGCATACACAAGTTACAGAAGAGAAAATAGTAGAGGCCACAGCTGTGCTCCAGGAAAGTTTGAGTGCCAGGAAGACCTGCTGTAGACATAAGGAACCTAAGTAAAAAGGTAGACATCTCCAGTCATGATCTATAAGATGAGGACCCCATGTTCCCTAGAGTTTAGCTAATGCAGCTTATGTAGCACTGAGTATGATCTTGGCATCAGCCACATCTTAATCTCTGATTCACCAAAACTTTCAGTCAGCCTATCATTAACTAGGAAAAGAAGTGATAACAACATGTATTCATGTGTTCACAAGTGATTCCAGACTGATCTCATTCATTTTTTTAAAGAATTCTTAAACTGGCAAATAAGAGAATGCTATAAGGTTAGAATACCTGGATTTCAGCAAAGCTTTAGGACAAGATACTAAAACGTAAGCAATAATATCATGATAGATGGTTTGAATCTTCTTGTAGGACTAGTGAGGGCTCATTAATGAAAAGCAAGATCAATTTAATGGAATGCCCCTGGTATCATACTGCAGAGATTTTCCTTGTCATCCTCAATGTTTCTATCAGTAATTTGGATGAAGAGACAAAAATTAAGTGTATCTAATTTGCAGACCTCCAAAAGCTAGAGGATACCTGAAAACTAAATAACACAATTAGAAACCAAGGAGTTTAGCAAGCTGGAATGAGGGATTCAAATTAGCAAGATACTCATATAACTGAAACAGGTTGGCCTCATTCTGTGTGGCACTGGAAAGGAGGCCAGAATCAGTCAGTAAATTTACTTAAAGGCAAATATTATTTTAATATGGTAAGTACATATCTAACAATTAGTACTATTCTAAAATATTTTAAAATAAATATCATAAGAAAATTAAATAAAATACCTAACTTAGGAAGTTTAATGTTAGGCAATTGGTTGCCCAAATGACTTTCTTTCTTTACTAGAGTACTGCATGTTATCTAGTTTTATGAGAATATATTATGTATTTTTGTATATTCAAGCAGGCTACTGGAAAAATAGAAGATATTAGCTTCTCTGTAGTTCAAGTTTCTTTGAAGAATCAATTCAAATAAAAGAAACAGCTTATACCGTTTTCAGAACTCATGAAGCCAAAACCAGGAACATAAGCTATAGCAATTTTGCCATATAATAGCAGCATTGCTTGTGTATGGCTATTTAATCTTGCTCCTTTATACATGGATATAGCACTGAATGAAGAGGAGAACATCCAGAAGAACCCAAAGGTCAAAAGAACCTTGTTTTTTGCTTTGTTTTGTTTCAGCTTCATTCAATGTTTTATTCCTTCTATTGTATGTGAGACTCATATGTTTTTAGCTATTTATAAGTTAGTTGATATATGTCACTAGAAAAAATACAAGAAAAGATAAAACATTTTAGTATACAATTTAGCTTTTTCTGAGTTCACTTTATTCCCATGAACTAATTTTTTTTTTAAATTTTAACTTAGGTCATTTAACTTCTCAAGAAGTTTCGTTGTCCAGATTTGTTTTCGTCTAAAAGCTGTTGATTTTTTCATTTTGTTGTTAGTCAAATTCTACTAATAGTTTTATCACATATGTTTGAATCATCTGTGTGGACATTAAAATTTACAAAACATTGTTATGTATAAAATTACTTGAGAGTAAATTCTTGCTAATATACTGGAACTGATTTTTAAGGAGACACTATACACATCTAGGTTTATTGGAGCCATGGTTAGTAATTGTTATATGTTTTTAAAGATTTAAAAATTCTAAACCTACAGTGTTTTCCAATGAGCAAACTAAAAAATTATTTTAGAGAGTATGCTATAACTGAATTTCAGTAAAAATTATTGGTAAAATGCCTTCTAACATCTGATATGAGAGCATTCCTATTCAAAATGGTGCAATGAGTTTACACATGACAATGATACATGCACAGACACACACATCCACATGCACACATACACACACAGAAAGCAAATGAAAATGACATATCTAGATTAGAAAAAACAGATAAGCAACTCTGGTGGAATCAAAATGTCAAAGAGTGAACAGGCTGGAATCAGAGGTATATGAGGTTCATCATGCTGAAGCAGACAATGATATGTTGCAGATTAAAAGAAACTGAAAGTGCTCCATATGAAATGGATATGGAGTATAGCAGAAGATGGGGAGAATAATGGGAGCTGGAGCACTGCTTAAATCTGGGGGGTGGGAACCACCTATCTTCAACTAAAAGGAGTGCTCCCTCTGTAGCCTTATCCATAGTTACTATTAAAGCTGATCAGAAGAAAACCAAGAGATGGCTAAACATTAAGAAGATGGTACTAGATTGTTATGTGATCTACTCAACATATTTCAGGAAGAAGCCTCAAAGCTAAATGTTAAGACCTGGTACATATGTGTTTGACCAAAGGTCCAAATGGAGACAATTATGAAATTTTTATTGATTCATGGAAAGAGGTGAGAACAAAGAAGAGGGGGAAGGAGAGATTTGTAGTAAAACTAAATTCAAAAAGAGAAAGTTAGAATGAGATGAGAAAAGTAGAACATGGGAAAGGAAAAAGAAGTAGATGAATATTTACCTATCTATCAATTGATCAATAGATAGAGATACCATTGTCAAAATGAACCTCACAACAAAAGTATCAAAATGTACTAAGAAACTTACTAAAGGAAACAATTCAAAAAATCAGCTTTCAGAATAAGAATTACTTCAGATTTTATTCATTTTATAAGACATATACAAAAACATTTCAATAATTATTTCTAGGATATTCAAAAAGATACTGAAAATGAAACTTTGAATTCTATAAGAAATTATGAAAAAATTAGTAAGCTTAGCAGGAATTACAAACCACCAAGCATAAATCTGAGGGAAAATATAGTATTTGAAATAGAATATTTCAATAAATGAGATAAAACCTAAATTGGACAGAGTCAAATAAAAAAGTTTATTGAAAAGTAGCACCAGACACTTCAGAGCTCTTCAGTGGAAGAGGAGGCAAGAGGGTGATGGAATCGGTGGGAATGTGAAAGTCTCTTCAAGGGCAAGTGTCCATAAAGACAGACTGCAGGAGTGAGTGAGTGCAGATGAGCGATTGAAAGTCTGTATGAGGTGGGATCAAGCACATGGGGTTCCCCTCCAGAGGTGGCTGCAATGCACCACTGACCTAAGATGGAAGCTCTCAGCATGCAGGATCATCAGCCATTCTCAGGGTACTCTCAGGAGGAGGCAGTGGAGGTCAGCGATTCCTCAGCACTTGACACCTGGCCAATGCCACTACCCATGGCAGCAGCAAGGTGCTGGTAGAGGGAATCTTGGAGAGGGTGTGGTGAGAAAATCTCGAGCTTCACCCTGGCACTGGTGAGGAAACACAGACTACCACCATTTTTTCTGTCCCAGGACCAGGCAGAATCATGTGTTGGCCTGTCCAGCAACCTGGGACCTAGCAGAGATCTCCACTCCTCAGGGCTCAACCATTGTTGACCCAGAGAGGAAGCATCAGTAGTAGATACATAGAGACCAATGACCCACCCCCACGATGGACCAGGCAGAGACACATCTGATCTGAGTGGGGGAATTAGCAGTAGCAATAGCAGCAGCAGACAAGTTGGGGGGGGGCATTCATATGCCCTCACCACCTGGACAGATTGTAAGGTGATGGGAAGTGGGATCCAGGGACCTGCACACCTGTCAGTGGATACTGTGATCTGCAGATAGCTTCTGAACCATAGCTCCCCCCATCACACCTTAATCAAATCTCAAAACTGCAAAAAAGCACAGTCCCTCATCCCCAAACCAACTTCAAAATTGAACAAATCCAGAGGATCCATACAAGAAAGAATAGGGGATTGAGCAAACAGAAGTGAAAGCTATCCCCACATCACTGAGCAATGGAAGTAAAGAGGGGGAGGGAAAGGGGGATGCAAACCATCACAACTGAAGAAACAAAAGAACACAGGTCCATCAGACACCTGGGAAGACAGCACCTGAGAATACAGACTTTGGAACTCAAATAATGAAGAGCCCCCAGAATGATTGATCACAAACCACAAACCTAGATATCAAAATATTAATAGTGAGAATGAATAGAAGTGAGAAGAGACAAGAGGAAAAAATGAAGGAGTTGATAAATGAGATGATGACAATAAAGAATGCAATAAATGAAATAAATAACAAACTGGCAAGCAGGGAAACAGAATTGAAAAGCAGAAAAAAAGAATCTCAGGACTTGAGAACCAAAATATGGAACTAACCCAAACTGTTAAAAACATAGAAAGGAAGCTTTAAAAGACAGAACAAAGCCTCCAAGAGGTGTGTGATTATAACTATAGGCTGAACCTATAGTTAATTGGCATTTCTGAGGCAGATAAACAGAGATCATCCTGGAACAAACATTCAATTAAATTATCCAAGAAAACTTCCTTCATCTTATCAAAGGCATGACCATTCAAACATAAGAGATTCAGAAAACCCCTACAAGACATCAAATGAGAAGAACAACTCCTAGACACGTAGTAATCTACTTAACAAGTTGGTATAAAGTAAAAAATCCTAAGGGCAGCAAGAGAGAAATGTCAGACTACTTACCAGGGAAGACCAATTAGAACAACAGCAGACTTATCTACAGAAACACTACAGGTTAGAAGAGACTGGGGTTCAATCTTCAAAATTCTCAAAGGTAAACAATTCCAACCAAGAATTTCCTACTCAGCTAAGCTAAGTTTCATCAGCAATGGCGAATTCAAATCCTTGCCAGACATTCGATTCCTAAGAGTTTATGTCACCTCCAGACCAGTTCTACAAGAAATGTTTAGAAAGTATTAAGCACAGAAATGAAAAAAAAAAAGACCACATTCTTCCCAAGAATGCAGGAAAAAGATTGAAAACACACATATATATCAAACCAAAAATCAAAATAAAACCAGCCAACAAACAAATAAACAAACAACAAAAAATTCTATAAGAACCTCATGACAAGGATAAACTCTCACATCTCAATAATTATCCTGAATGTGAATGAACTAAATGCACCACTGAAAAGACATAGAATGGCAAATTGGATAAAAAACATGACACAACAATATGCAGTCTCCAGGAGACTCATCTCACCAGAACGCACACTCACAGACTCAAAGTAAGAGGATGGCAAACTAATTTTCAGGTGAGTGGAAGACAAAAGAAAGCAGGGGTTGGGATTTTAATACCAGACAAAATATTCTTTAAGCTATCAAAATTTTAAAAAGATACAGAAGGTCACTATATATTGATAAAAGGTTCAATCCATCAACAAAAAATATTGATCTTAAACATGTAGGCACCCAATGTAGGAGCACCAACCTTTATAACGCAGCTTCTGAGTAAACTAAAAAAAGATATTGATTTTATCACTATCATTGCTGGGGACATAAATACCTCACCAACAACTCTAGATAGATCACTGAGGCAAAAAATCAACAATGAGATCTGGAACCTCAGCTTGACCCTTGACCAAATGAACTTAATAGATTCCTACAGAACACTCCACTCAACAACCATGGAATATACATTCTTTTTTATTTTTAAATTTGGAGTCTCACTCCATCAGCCAGCCTGGAGTACAGTGGCATGCTCAAGGCCACCCCAGCATTGACCTGCTGCGCTCAGGCGGCCCTTCCTCCACAGCCTTCCAAGTAGCTGGAACTACATGTTACCATGCCTGGCTAATTTTTTTATTTATTGTAGAGATGAGGTGACACCAAGTTGCCCAGGCTGTTCTCAAACCTGCGGGCCCAGGCAATCTCCTCACCTCGGCCTCCCAAAGTGCTGGGATTACAGGCGTGAGCCACCACACCTGGCCAGAATATATATTCTATTCATCACCACATGAAACAAAAGAGATAAGATAAACAAGTGGAACCTCATCAAACTGAAAAGCTTCTGCAAAGCAAAAGAAACCATCAAGAAAGCAGGGAGACCACCCACAGAATGGGAAAAAAGATTTGCCAAGTGCTTATCTGACAAAGGCCTAACATCCAGGATCTACAAGGAACTCAAAAGTGCCAAAAGGGGGAAAAAAATCTAAAAATGAGCAAAAAACATGAATAGACATTTCTCAAAAGAAGACAACAGATACATGAAAAACTGCTTTGCCTCACTAATCATCAAAGAAATGCAAACCAAAACCACACTGACATACCACCTAATTCCAGTTGGGATGGCCATCATTAATAACTCAAAAAACAACAGATGCTGGAGAGGATGCAGAGAAAAGGGAATGCTTCTACACTGTTGATAAGAATGTAAATTAGTACAACCTTGGGGAAAACAGTGTGGAGATTTCTAAAAGATCTAAAAATTGACCTTCCATATGACCCAGCAATTCCCCTTCTGAGAATATACCTGGAGGAACTCAAATCATTTTACAAAAAAGATACCTGTGCGTGCATGTTTATTGCAGAACTATTCACAATAGCAAAAACATGGATCCAACCTGGAACTGGATAAATTTTTTAAAAGTGGTATATATATACAATGGAATGTTATGCAGCCATAGAGGACAAAATTATGGACTTCTCAGAAACTTGGATGGATTTAGAGACTATCATATTCAGTGATCTATCACAAAAACAAAGAACTGAATACCACATGTTCTCACTTATAAGTGAACATTTATCATAATACTACAAGAAAGGGAATGGCAGTAGTGGAACACTGCCAGGGGATGGGGGGGAGAGCAAATAACATCACCAAGGTTAACTGATTCTGCACTAGGTAAAGTAAGGACCAATGGGAGACCCAAACTTTACCTGTACATAGATTACTTATGTTCCTTCTTTTATAATACTGACCTAATCCTGACTTGTACCCCACATCTTTAAAATGCAATATAAAAATAAACAAAATTCTACCTAGTCTCTCTAAATTGCTGCACAGTATAAATAAATAACATTTTCCCACATCATTACATTGTTTTGTTGGCCAAATGGGAATGGTGCGCTCTATTTAACTTAAAGATAAGAAGACAAAATATACTGAACATATCTGGAAACTTTAGAAGGCTATCTCATTTGATGTTGACTTGAAAGTTTAACTTTTCCTTGTTCCTTCTTTTATCTTCATTATTATAACTATAGAAACCAGCTATACAATTAGAACTCTTCTGATTTGAGAGCTACCTCCTCTCATATATGTCTTTACTTCTGTATTCATTTCTTGGATTCTTTTGGTCATGTATGCATCTGAGAAATATTTTCAAATCCAAACTGATATTAATAATTTTCCATGTATATTTACTTTTTTTAAAACTTAATTTAATTTAATTTTTTTGAATAGAGTCTCACTCTGTCGCCCAGACTGGAGTGCAGTGGCCGCTCCCGGCCACCGCAGCCTCACCTGCTGGGCCCCAGTCATCCTTCCGCCTCAGCCTTCCGAGTAGCCGGAATTACAGGCATGCGCTACCACGCCCGGCTGATTTTTTTTATTTTATTGTAGCGATGAGGTCTCGCTGCCCAAGCAGGTCTCAAACCCACCGGCTCAGGCAATCCACTCACCTCAGCCTCCCAAAGGCGCAGGATTACAGGCTGAGCTACCGAGCCCGGCTTACTTTTAAATTATTACATAGTTGAAACATTTAGACAAATGGAAAATAAATAAAACAAGTGCCTATATTCCACTGATATCCCAAAATGTTGCCATGATCTGCTTTAAATCATTCTTTAAAAAAAAAAAACACAAGTAAAAGTGAAGCTCTTGTACTGCCCTTTCTTCTCCTCTTCTGCTATAACTCACCATAAAAATAGCCATACAAACATATAATTTGGTGTTGATCATTCTCATTCATATTGTTATAGTTCTATTCTGTCTAGAATTATTTTGCAGGTGTATAAACTTTGTATGTATGTTCAAATGTAGTATGCAATTTTATACAATATTCTTTCATTCAATACTATGGTTTTGAAATTTAGCCACATTTACATGGATGATATTGACTTATTTTCTTTCACTGCTACAGAATGTTTTATCTTCTGAATATATAGTAATTTATCAGTTCTCCTCTCAGTGGGTACATAGGTTATTTTCATATTTTGATTGTCACTAAAGAAGCTGCTGTGAATATTCACTTATCTGTATCCCTGGGCATATGTACCTGAGTGTTTCTAGGATATAATCCTAGGAGTGGAATTGTTGAGTTGTAGAATAGGAGTCTCTTAGACTTTAGCAGATATTGCCACATTGCTCTCCAAAATTCGTTGTATCTTTTTTTTTAACCAGGAAATTGTGATAACTTTTATTTCTCCACATTATCTCCAGCATTTTGTGAGCACAGACTAACTTTTTCCCATTTTATCGGTGTAAATGATATTGTATTGTGGTTTTTATTTGCATTCCTCTCATTACTGGTGAATTTGAGCATCTTTTCATATGTTTACTGATAATACATGTTTCCTCTACCAAGAAATTGCCCGATTATCTAGTTGTCAGTATCAATATATTATACAACTGCAGAGAAAACATGTGACATTCATGTTTCAAGGAATGTCTCTTGAAGTTAAGCAACATGGCAGACTTTATGTCTTTCATGCTAATACTAAAAGGTGGCCCCTTCATCATCAGCACCATCCCAAAATGAAAAAAATGGGAAGGATAGCAAGTAAAATACAAACGCTATTGAGTTTGCCTTGTTAAAAAAAAAAAAAGTAACTCTCCTTTGAGTGTCTACCCAAGACACTTCATTTAGATTTCATTGGACATAATTATGCCACATGGGCACCCATAATAGTAAATATTGGCTAAGTATTTTCTTCCACATATATTGCATTCCAGGATAGTTAATGTAGATAGAAATATGTCAGTCATGGATTCTTTTTTTAAAATTCTCTGGGTCAGAGACCTCTGTCCCAACAATTCCATTTTATCATCTTAATAAATGCATTTTTATGTGTAGACATATCCACAGAATTATTTAAAATATCTACATAGTATCTTAACTACTCTTCCTGTTTTGTATCTTTGGCTTTTATACTCACTAGTATAAATAGTGTTTCTCTGAACATTTGAGTAAATATAATTAATTTTTCAAATGGAGGTTATTATTTGCTCAAAATGTACAGTTGATGCTTGTTATTATGACAGTTCTCTCCTACAAAGTCACCATGAGCACTGCATTAGCAAACACTGAGCAATTCATTGTTCCTGGGGAAATGCAGGGTTAGATTGCCACAAACCTCTATTCACATTTTTGTCAATTGATCAATATACAACCTTATTTTTTGTGTGTTTCTGCTTAAAGACAATTTATTTAATATCTATTGTTGATTCATTGCCATTGCACTCATGGCTGATAGCACCATAACTCATGTCTGAACAAGCTTATCTAACACATATTTTTTCTATAAGGCAAAACACAACCTTCTTGCACTTAGAGACACTAGCACTTTAGCACTATTCTCGGGAGCATTTTAAACAGCAAAATTGCCACATACACACATAAAAAACTGTACAAAAATGCAAAAACATGCTATTAAATATATCCTGGAAAGGATGCTTTGTTTAGAGTGTAAAAGCTAAAACAAAAAGGCAGAGCATCACTTTGTTCAGCTTCAACCAGGAACATGTATGTTTGAAGGCCCAAATTTTGCAACCATTTATACTTGTCCATGAATGACCAAGAAAGCACTGTGAGTTTTCATTTTAGGGTTACAAATAAATGTTACTTCATAAGTGAATTCACAAGTACAGAATCTTCAAATAACAAAGATCAATCATATTTCTAAAAGTAAAATGATAATATCTTTGGGTATGAATGGCCTTGTAGTTCATACCTCCATTAGAACAAATATGATTTATATTACTACTCAGAGTGATAATAACAGAAGCCAAATTTTGACAAAGGAAAAACAGAACATTAATTGGCTTCAGTAACCAAGCCATGGAAGTGGGTGACATGACTAGTTCTTGCAACTAAGTTCATCAGGACTCTTTATTTCTTGTTTCTGATCTGCTTTGAGATTTCCATTCTCTCAAATCAGAGCTATACTTGGCTCTGGTCTCACATTACATTACTTCCTATTTCAGAAAGAAAGGAGACTTCTCTAAACTACTTCAAGTTCAAAAAAAATCTTAGGGAAGATAGTGAGTGGTCCTGGCCTAGGTATCCTATTACTGAGATTCATGGAGGCAGGATATTGTAGCCTAGTTATGGCCTCTGCAGAGATGAAGTCTGCTGCCTACTCATCATCACATGTCTTGTGTGTTCTTTTCCAGGTTTCTTAAATGTAGAAACCATGTATTAGTCATCTTGATATTCTCATCATCTAATAAGGAGTTCAGAATTGATGCTTAATGCTTATTAAATACATATTGTCAGATTGCACTCCAGCAGGACAATTTCTATATGTTTACCCAGAGTTCTGTCAACAATGGGTTATATCACTTTAATTCAAATTTCCTAGGTACTAGCAAAAAATCTAAAAAAATCTAAAAAATCTGAAAAAAAGAAGTCTAAAACATAAACATACCACAAAAAGATCATGTGAGGGGTAGGTACAAATTTTAGGAAGATCTTTCTACCTGTAACGCTTTTAAGTTATAACTAATTGTGAAACATAGTCCTTTAAAAGGTTTGACATTTTAACACCTTATGTGAAAAGACAAACAAAAATACCTGCACAAAACCAGCTGATTTTCCAGATATTTCTGTGAACTAGGAAAGTATCCTAAAGAGTTTTAAGTAGATATAAAGCTTTACTGTTGAGTGGGCTTCATATTTTGGGAACATTGTTTACACAATCAACCCTGGGATATGTCAGGTCTATCTGTAGTAAATTATATTAACAACCTGCTTTCAAAATCATTAAAATCAGAATCCAAAACCACTCATTGGTAAATTCTGAAGGAGAACAGACTATAAATGGTGGAAACTACTCTTATATAATGAAGATAATCCTGAAATGTATGACAAACCTATTATTAATTGCTTTCATATTGTCACTGCCAACAATATTTGAAAAAATAATTAAAATTTGTACATTTATATAGTATTTTATACCTTCTAAAGTACTTCAAGATAGTATCACATTGTTCCTATTATCAAAGAAAAGTCTAGTTTTTAGTTCTGTTTTGCTTGAGGAAATACCTTAAGGCCACACAGTTAGTTAATAGCAGTAAGCAGAGTCTTCTCAAACCCTCCAAAATGTACTTTTTAAGGGCATTTAAAAGAACATTCTGTGGCTGAAACTATTAGCTTTTTTTATACTCGTTGACAGTAAGTCATAGTTTTGACAGCTAATCCCATGGTCTATATTTAAAAGGAAAAGAATTTTCTAGGAAGTTTTCACTTGAAATATGATAAGTACAGTCATCATGTGATAGAATGAAAAGTTTATAGGATTTTAGTTAGAGGACTTGGATTCTTGTTCATGCCCTTAGTGTTGGCAGTTGGGCGACCTTGACCAAGTTACTTGACTTCCTTGGGTCTCATTTTTCTTTATATATATCAGCGAAGATATGGTAACATCTACTTTAAAGGGTTCTTGTGAAAGTTAAATTAGATAAATGTGAAAAATATTGCAAATTATTATTTATTATATGAAAATTGTACGTTTTTACCTGACTGAATACTCTACGAGGTGAAATTCTACCTGAGAACAGAGTCTGTGTCTCTTTTGTCTTAATTATCCCCATTAAGTGATGGCCATCCTACCCAAGGTGATCTACAGATTTAACAAAATATTCATTCAGTTACCACCAACATCATTCTTCTCAGACCTGGAAACAACAATACAGAAATTCATCTGGAAGCAAAAATGACCATGAATAGCCTAAATGATTCTTAGCAACAGAAACAAAGCAGGAAGTATCATGCTTCCAGACTTTAAACTTTATTGTAATGCTACAATAATCAAAACAACCTGGTATTGGTACAAGAACAGGCATATAGACCAGTGGAATAGGACAGAGATTCTTGAAGCTAAACCTCAATTTCTCAACCAACTTATCTTTAACAAAGCCTCCACCAACAACCACTGGGGAAAGAAGACCCTATTCAGTAAATGGTGCTGGGAAAACTGGCTGGCCACATGCAGAAGAATGAAACAGGACCCCTGCCTATCACCAAACACAAAAATCAACTCTAAATTAATCAAAGACCTAAACATAAAACCTCAAACTATAAGAATTTTAGAAAACAGAGGAGATATCCTTATGCACATTGGAATAGACAACCAATTACAGATCATAACACCAAAAATGTATGTCATAAGAAATAAGATAGACAAGTGGAGCCTCATCAAGCTGAAAAGCTTTTGCAAAGCAAAAGAAACTATCAAGAGAGCAGGAAGACAACCTATAGAATAGAAAACAATATTTTCCAACTGCATATCTGACAAAGGTCTAATATGCGGGATCTACAAAGAACACAAACAAGCAAAAATGAAAACAAAAAAATAGCCTTATGCAAAGGTGAGCAAAAGACATGAATAGACAATTCTCGAAAGAAGACATACAAACAGCTAACAGATACATGCAAAAAAGCAGAGTGATTAATTTTAATAGAACTAGAAATTAATCTTTCATATGACCCAGCAATGCCCCTCTTGGGGATATACCCAAAGGAACAAAAATTGTCCTAAAAAAAAAAAAAAGATGCCTGCATACGCATGTTTATTGCCGCACTATTCACAATAGAAAAAAAACATGGAACCAACCATGCTGCCCATAAAAACTGGACCGGATAAAGAAAATATGGTACATATATACAATGGAGTATTACACAGCTATAAAGATGAACAAAATTTTGGGCTCACAGCAACTTGGATGGATTTAGAGTTCATCATACTCAGTGATCTGTCACAGAAACAAAGAACTGAATACCACATGTTCTCACTTGTAAGTGGGCTCTGAACATTTTTCACAATACTAGAATGAAGGGATCGGCAGCAGAAGGCTACTGCTAGGGAAGTGGGGTGGAGGTGCGTAACCTCACTAAGGTTACTAGATCCTAAACCAGGTTAAGTGAGGTCCAGATGGAGGTCCAACTTCACCTGCTTGTAAACCACTTATGTACCTAATCCTGACTTGTCCTCTACATCTTTATAATAAAATAAAATTTAAAAGAAGATAGACCATTATAATTGTTATGTGTATATGCACACATAGTAACTGCTCAGTAAATTCTTATTTCAAGTGATTATGTAAAAGCAGAGGAAGTCACATATAGACATGAAAAATTTCATTTACCCTATATTTCAATTTGAATCCCTGAGAGGGTAGAAAAAAAACTTGGAGAAGGAAGAGAAGTCAAAATTTATTTTACACCATTATGCTCCAGACACTTTCTAGATTCTTGCAAAATTATCTTAGTTAATCATCTGAATATCCTCACCAAATAAGAATTATTACCCCAACTTTTATAGACAAATAAATGAAGGTTCTCTGGATGGAATTAGAGTTTGTAATACTGAGCTATCTGTCACAGAAACAAAGAGTTGAGTATCACATGCTCTTACTCATAAGTGAACCTTGAACCACTACCATATTACTATAAGAAAAGGATTGAAAGTGACGGGAAGCTGTGGGGAGGGGGTATGGGGATGGAAAGGTGGGATTGACGTAGTCATTATCTGCCTGGGGGGGGGACACACCTCATCGCTAAGGGTAACTGCACGGTGAATATTTGTATACCTAGCCCTGAATCATATCCCACAATTTTAAATAAAAATTAAAAGAGGAAAAAAAGAAATGAAAGTTCTAAGAGCTAATAAATTTGTTAATCTCAGCTAGTACATGATTCAAATTCAAATTCTACTCTCTTCAAAGCTCTTGGCCTTTGGATTTTACTGCTCTTTTCTAAGCACCTTGGATTGCCTTGGATCTAGTAGTTATTCATGCTGAAAGAAAGAAAACCCAGTTTCTACTTGACCAAAAACAGATAATCGTCCTCTCAACCATCTGTCATTATGTCTGCAATCACCACTGCTAGTTTGATGTCTTTAGAGCAATGTCCCAAATTGCATCCCATGGAAAGATAGTCCTATGGAATGTTCCACAAATAAGAAGTTATGTATTATATCCCCCCATAGAGAAGCACAGAGAACTATAACATAACAAGGGCTCAAGAAGTCTTAAGCCAAGGAAATCTGTTAAGTTTTCTTTAGCCAAGAGTGTCCTTTGACCATGAAACTTTCTGCTCACAACATAGCATGGACTGACGTTCAGGGAAATAGAATTATTTATTGGAAAATAGTGCTTTAGGGCCTTCTGTGAGCATGTGCTGTTTAACTAGATAAAACGTTACCATTACACGAGACATAAAATTAGCTCACCCTGTGATTGAGTTTATTTTATTGTTTAAGCCCAATTGTAACCCCTTAGTAACATGTGCTAGGTCACATTGAGCTGCAATTCCGTGAAGGAAGGGTTGCTAAAGTTAAGCAGTGCAGACGTTGTCCCTGAAAACAAATGTACCCTCTTCATGATTTTACATGGGGTCCTTCCCAGGTGTTGTATAGAAAAATTTTAATCAGGAAATAAATATGATTCTACTATTATGAGAGGGAACCAAAAACAAAACCAGAATTTATTTACAAAAAATTGAGTATTCTCATATGTTTAAACTTCAGTCACCTTCAAAATACTCTTAATTTGATGCAATACACCTATTGAAGCACTTTTTCCTCTGCTCAAACCAGTTTTTATGCATGTTAGTTCTTCTGTCATTTTTTGTTTTACCTCTTCCTCATGGGCAAAATGCTTTTGTTTTGTTTTGTTTTTGAGGACTTTTTTCATCTGGAGAAACAACAAAAAGGCCCGTCTGGGTGGGATTGGGTGAATAGGGAGGGTGGGGTATGGGGGAAGTCATGCATTTTTGGTCAAAAACTGTTGAGCACTCAGCACAATGTGGGTAGGTGCATTGTCGTGGTGAAAAATCAGTCACCTGTTTGCCACAACTCCAGATATTTATTCTACAAATCGTGATGCAACTTTCTCAAAATTTCCAGATAAAAACTTTGGTTGACAATTTGATCTGAAGGAACAAATTCCAAGTGTACTACAATGGATCCAAATGATAATTCTGTTTTTTGGAAGGTTCCCCCTTGGGGATATAATTTGGGTGTACTGGAATATATGGCTTATTGAATTCCAAGATGCTCATGAACTTATTCCTCATGGAGAAATTTTGTATGGTAAGACCTAAAACCCTTATTAAAATTGGGTAAAGAACATTGGGGTTGATGGCAAATTTTCATATATCTGTACTAACATATTCCGAGAGGAGGTAGTGGGGATTGTATTTTAATTTCTTGTAAAGTGCTCTAAATGAAAAGGAATTTATGAGCTAGGAAAGAACCTGAAGAAGATGACACTGAAGAATATGCCACAAATTTACATTCATTGATTCTGAAATTATAGCTGGTACAGAACAGAAACCCTCCTTTCCTCACAATGGCCCATTATAACACCTGGAGTAAGAACTTCTACTCCAAGCTACCTGCCATTACAGGGAAGAGCAGTAGTTAGACAATTCTGCCCATGTCTGATATGATAACACTGTATTAGGAAGACTGACTGCAGCTGTTATATTCCAACAGGGAATGAAAGCAAAGTACTATAATTTCGGGGATAACAACAATGCCTATCGAACCCATCCTCTCAAGTCAAGTTTATAATCAATTGAGAGATGGATACAGGAATTCTATATCTGGCATTATTCTTATCCCCAAAAATTCAGTACTTTGCTTTCATTCCCTGTTGACACCCTTAGAACTGGTAGTGGGACTTGGAAAGTAAGCAGGAAAATACTGCAGAATTTCACTCTTGGGTTTCCCTCAATTTCCCTGACAGTCACTTCTTTTCTGCCCTTGTCACTCATTCAGATGGGAAAGAGCTTTTCCTTTCTTGTTCAGTAACTTGTTTTCTTTAACTGATCTTGGCAAACTTATTCTATGTTCTGGGAAATTAGACAAGTAAAATAAAGTTGTTCAACTAGAATGACATATTGGTTCTGCCTACTATTTTTAATAAAATAGATTGCAGACTCATAGGCACGAGAAACAGACTAAATATTCAACAACAAACTCAGAATATGTTTGTCTTCTCTATAAGAACAAAGATCATATTTTACTTCTGTGCTATGCCTCTGATACTTTGATTTTCTAGGAACTAAGATATTTGATAAATAAATGAAATAAGAGTGCTACCAGGCACCACTGGGTAAGTTATTAGTGAGAATTTATTACAAATCTCTGACACATATCTAATATGTAGATAAGCGAAGGTCAGGTCCTATAAATTCTACCTACTTCTCTTCTTGTTCACCGAAGTAGCATTCCCAGAAAATGAGACTGGGAAAATTACATTGTCTGTTATAGGGGTTGATTCAAAACTCTCTGTAGTCTCCTACAAAGATGAGGTAGATTATATTTAAATCACAAAGACTACTTCTGTCAAGAAAGAGGCAGGTCTGGGAACTCTGGCTCATGCTATTCACCTTTAATCCCACCTGTTTTATCTAGGCATTCTAAGGAAATTTTCTGGTGGAGGGGATAGAGGATAGTATTATTTCTTTCCAAATGGGGTCTAATCTGTGAACTATCTTATAGTACTAACCACATGGAGGAAAAAAATTGAAAAGTGACTGTGATGGTTAATTTTATATGCCAACTTGACTGGGCCATGGAGGGGGCAGATACTTGGTTAAACATTATCTTGGATGTGTCTGTGAGGGCATTTCTGGAAAAGATTGACATTCGAATTTGTAAACTGGGTAAAGTAAATTTTTCTGCCCAATGTTAGTTGGCCTCATCCAATCCACTGAAGGTCCGAATAGAACAAAAGGCACAGGAAGAGAGAATTCACCCTCTCTGCCTGTCTTTGAGCTGGGACATCAGTCTTCCTCCTTCTAACCAGACTCAGACATAGATTGTAATGGTACCATTGACTCTCCTGGGTTTCCAGCTTGTCATCTGCAGAACTTGAGACTTCTCAGTCCCATAATCATGTAAGTCAATTCCTTATAATCAGTCTTTCTCTCTCTCTCTCTCTCTCTCTCTATATATATATATATATATGTGTGTGTGTGTGTCTATTTATCTACATAGATAGAGAGAGAAGTTCCAATTCTTTAGAGGTGCATCTTTTAACTGGAATATATATATGGGGGGGGGTATTCTTTAGTTCCATTTCTCTAGAAAATTCTGATGAACAAAAGAGCCAAAGAATTTCAAATGAGAGAACTTGTGACAACAATACTAATTTTTTAATCTCTTTAATCATCACAGAGTAAACACCCTTCTCTAACATCATGGCTAGTTTGTAGTCGTGCTCCTGACCCAAATCAAAGTTTCTGATTCTAAAAAGTCAATGGTTATTAGCCTAGCAACTGTAATATGAAATAAAGCCTACCATTCAGAAATGGAAGAAGTCATAAACAAAATAGGCATTAACTCTATTTGGGAAAATGAAGAATTTCCTTCAGAAAACCTATTCGGTCCAGTTTGCTTGAAATATTTGTTCAGGGTGAATATCTTCACAGAGAGAACTAATTGACAAATTTCCTGCACTAGATGGATTTCTGAGAGGTCTACTGTTTCACAAAAAGAAAGGTGATTTTCTAAAGAGGTTTCAATTCAACATAGATTCTGAAACTGTAGTTGTAACTCTTGAGGGTTGCTAGAGCATGTAAAACAGAAAAATATCTGCATATATGATGGAAGTGGAAACATCATGAAAATGAAAAGTGTTTTCTAAATTTTGTTTTGGTGTTACAGGAACATTGTTTTTCTGTCTGAATAGACATAAGGAAATAAATAAAAGAGTTAGAAATAGAATTAGACTTAAAATTTAAGATTCATAAGATTTAAAAATAGAAAAGAGATATGAGGCTAGAAAGGAGAAGTGGGAATAGTAAGTGAATAAACCAAGTACCACTGAACTACTTTTGAAGTTTTTATTTCATCTAAAAAAAATTCATAAAGCTCAGACTTCTAATCTGCTGCTGCAGAAACACCTAACACATTTTTTTCATAAATGCAAATCTCTAGACCCATTACAGATCTACTGAATCTGGATAATATCTAGAAATTCACATTCTAAACAAGTCTTGGGTGTTGTTTATGTTTCCTAAAATGTAAAAACCCCTGATGTTAATGCATCTTAGTTGTTGTAACTTGTTCCTGTTCTTTAGCTCAATGTTCCCATATAGGAAGGTTGGAAAAATTTTCTAGTTTACATTTGAAGCAGTATGTTCATTGTCAGAAAAGAGGGACTAGGTCAATTCAACTCTGGAGAAGCAGATCCATCCTCTGAGATTCACTCTCTCTCTCTCTCTCTCTCTTTCTCTCTCTCTCTCTCTCTCTTTCTCTCACTCTCTCAGAATCAGAGTCTTACTCTGTCGCTCAGGCTGGATTGTAGTGGCACAATCATGATTTTCTGGCTCAGGTGAGACCTCCTGGGCTCAGGCAATCCTTCCTCCTCAGCCTCCCAAACAGTTACAATTTCAGAGGCATGGCACCATGCCGAGCTAATTTTTTTTTTAATTTTTTTGTAGAGATGTTTTTGCCCAGGATGGTCTCGAACTCCTGACCCAAGTTATCCTCTTGTCTCAGCCTCCTAAAGTGCTGGGATTACAAGCATAAATCATCGTACCTGGCTATGAGTTTCTCTATAGTATAGTCTTGGATGGATTTGTAACCATTTTAGTAAGACTTGACACCCTCACACTCACTCAGCATTCATTAATGAACTTTTAAAAAATTTTATTTTGTTATAGAGATGTGGGGTACAAGTAAGGTAGGCTGCATGCAGGTGAAGAAGGGGCTTAACTGGCCCTCCTTTCCCCAGTAGTTGACCTAGTACCCCTTGTGCTGTCATGTGCCCCCACTGTTTCCCTACCAGTGCCCAGTGACGGCTGATCTTTCCCTTGTGTTCCTGTAATTCTTGTTCAGGTACCACATACAAGTGAGATCATGCAATATTCAGTCATTTGTTTCTGTAATAGATCACTTAATATGTTGGTTTCCAACTCCTTCTAAATTGCTGTGAAGTTCACGATTTCTTTTTTCCTTACGGTTGCATAATACTCCATCGTGTATATGTACCATATCTTCTTTTTTTTTTTGAGTTGGAATCTCACTCTGTCGCCCAGATTGGAGTGAAGTGGTCGCTCCCTGCCACTGCAGCCTCGACCTGCTGGGCTCCAGCAATCCTTCCGCCTCAGCCTTCCGAGTCGCCGGAATTACAGGCGCGTGCTACCACGCCCGGCTAATTTTTATTTTATTTTATTGTAGAGATGAGGTCTTGCCTGCCCAGGGGGGTCTCGAACCCGCGGGCTTAGGCAATCCACTCACTTCAGCCTCCCAAAGTCGCGGGATTACAGGCTGAGCCACCGAGCCCAGCGTGTACCATATCTTTTTTATCCAGTCTACTTTTGATGGGTAGTAAAGTTGGTTACATGTTTTTGCTTGTGACTAGAGTGGCAATAAACATGCATGTTTAGGTGTCTTTTTGGTAGAATGATTTATGTTCTTCCAGGTATATTCCCAGGAGAGGGATTACTGGATCATATGGAAGGTCGATTTTTAGCTCTTTTAGGAACCGCCATACTGCTTTCCACAGAGGTTGAACTAGTTTGCATTCCCAACAACAGTATAGAAAAATTCCCTTTTCACTGCACCCATGCCAGCATCTGCTTTTGACTTATTAATGATAACCATCCTTACCAGAGTTGGTCATTTCTCACTGTAATTTTAATTTGCATTTCTCTGATAATTAGTGATACTGAGCATTTTTTTCATTTGTCTGTTGACTGCTTGTATGTCTTCTTTTGAGAAGTGTCTGTTCATGTCATTTACCCACTTTTTAATGGTGTTGTTTGTTTTTTCTTTCACTTTGAGTTCCTTGTAAGTCCTGGATGTTAGGCCTTTGTCAAATGCATAATTTGCAGATATTTTCTTCCATTCTGTGGGTTGTTTCTTTACTCTCCTAATGGTTTCTTTTGTTGTGCAAAAGCTTTTCAGCTTGATGAAGTCCCACTTGTCTATCTTAGCTTTTATGACATTCACTTTTGGAGACTTGATCAAGAATTGGTTGCCTACTCTGATGTGCATAAGAGTATTTCCTATACTTTCTTCTAGGATTTTTATGGTTTGGGGTTTTGCATTTAGATCTTTGATCCATTTTTAGTTGATTTTTTATTTGGTGATAGATAGACATCCAGTTTCATTCTTCTGTATGCAGTCAACCAGCTTTCCCACCACAATTTGCCAAATATGGTACCTTTCCCTGGTGATTGTTATTGGTGGTTTTGTCAAAGATGAGTTGGTTGAGAGACCATATTTTTGCTTCCAGAATATCTGTCCTGTTCTATTAGCCTATGTGTCTATTCTTGTGCCAATACCAGGCTATTTTAGGTACTGTAATAAGGTTTAAAGTCTGAAAGTGTGATACCTCCCACAGAGGTTGTTTTGGCTATTCATGCTCTTTTCTGGTTCCATATGAATTTCTGCATTGTTATTTCCAGATCTGAGAAAAAATGATGTTGGTAATTTGATGGATTTTGCACTGAATCTGTAGATTGCCTTGGGTAGGAGGGACATCTTGACAATATTAATTTTTCCAATCCATGAGTATGGAATATTTTTTCATTTGTTTGTGTCATCTTTGATTTATTTGAACAGTGTGTTGTAGTTCTCATTGTAATTTTACTTCTCTAGTTAGGTGGCTGCTAAGGTATTTATTTTCGTGTGTGTGTGGCTGTTGTGAATGGGACTGTGTTTTTTGTTTGGTTCTCTTCCTGCTTATTGCTCATGTATAGAAATGCAACTGTCTTTTGCACATTGATTTTGTGCCCTGAAACTTTACTAAAGTTGTTTATCAGTGCCAGGAGGCTTTTTGACAGACTCCCTTGGTTTTCAAAGTATAGAATTAAATCATCCTCAAAGAGGGATAGTTTAACCTCCTATTTTTCTATTTGGATACCCCTGATTTTCTTCTCTTGCCTGGTTGCTCTGGCTAAGACTCCCAGCACTATGTTGAACAGGAGGGGTAAGAGTGGGCATCCTTGTCTTGTCCCCATTCTTAGCAGGAATGCTTTCAATCTCTGCCCATTGAGCAAAATGTTAGTTGTGGATTTATCATAGATGGCTCTTACTCTTTGAGGAATGTTCCTTCTATGCCTAGGTGTTCAAGGGTTTTTATCCAGATATTGTATTTTGTCAAATGCTTTTTCTGCATCTAATTATATAATCATGTAGTTCTTATTTTTATATATGTTAATGCATTGAATCATTAATAGTCTTTAAATGAGTACTGGACAAATTCAACAGGGATCTATTATGGAAAAATTGAAGAGATCTTTTGTAAGCAGGTATTGTTTTCACGTATTAAAAATAAATATACAGCAAAAGGGAGTCATTCTCAAGCTGAAAGGAAACATATAACTGTGCTAAGGGAGACTTGTCAAGATCCAAAGACTTCTATCACCAATGTGTTCTAGGACCTCAGACAGACACTGCATTCTCTTAGCATTCATTCCTAATTTGTATAAGCAGCTGGTGGCATTTAAAAACTTTTAAGGTTCTTTCAAACACAAAATGCTTTTTTCTCTATAAAGCTTAAAAATTGATTCAATTTACAACTATTAGGTCTAATTGGAAAGAATTAATTTCCACAGATTGCAAAATACAGAAGTAGCACTGAGGATGTGCATTGCAAAGTTTTTAGCCCATATTAAATATATAGATGTTATAAAGCATTTTGATGCCTTACAGGAAGTTTGGAGTTCTGAACACTTTGATAGTCTATATGCAGATTCATGCCTTTTCAGAGACATGAGGAACTGCTAGGATTACTCTATACAAAAACACATCAGTAAAATAGCATTTGAGAAGCAATTTTATTTCAATAAGAGAGCCTTCTTCTTACCTATTTTTTAGTTATAAAATATCTTAAAGGATATCTATTTCAATATTACTACTTATGGAAATTATTTACTAATAACACCTTGATCCCTTAGTTCTTTAAGTATATATTATTATAGGAAACAGATTTTATATTCTAAACTCTCATAATTTCTTCTACTAGAGCATTTTAGTAACTCAGTGATACTCTATCCTATGATTCATAGCTCTTCTAAATTATCTTTAAACTTTAAGTTTTAAAAGAATAAAATACTTAGGAGACATTTATCTCAGGTTCATATCTCAGATGCTAAATTACCTGGAGTGCACTATCAGGTAGGATCTGAGAATGAAAAGGACCCAAATCAGATTATCATTTACCCTCCCACCGTAACCCCACTGATCCATCATAAAACATGTGGGGAGGGCAGATTCATAATTATTCTATGTGACAGTGTTAACATTTTAGAGTTCATTCATTTTTCTAAAATTTTTCCCCAAGTTCTATAGAATGCGAGTTGTCTTGAATTTTTTTTATTGTGGGTTGAATAATTCTCTATGAGGCAAAGACCAGAGAGTCCTTCTATCCTGAAAAAAATTAAAAACTGGCCTTTAATTTAAAACTTGTTTCTTAAGTTTGAAAAATTATGACTAAATGTGCAAAATATTATAAGCGCTGCATTATGCCATCATGATACAAATCTAAATTGTTACTATGATTTATTTTTTTAAAATAAACCTTTCAAACTTTAGATCTTTTCTTCTCTAAAAATACCTACAATTGCAAAACTAGGGTCCTGCAAACATTTCTCCCAGCAAAACTGTTTCTACCCTTTCTTCCCAAACTTCCTTTATAGAAAACAGCAACAGAAACAATAATCAAACACTTTGCAGTTGCATCAGCAGCAGCCCATGGCATTATCCAGCAAGTACGGTATACCAGAAATCTTCCATCTTAGATCATGATGGGACTTGGCTTTGAATTCGCACCTGTGTGTATTTCAGTAAAACAATCAACCTTAAATTTGACAATGCTAAGGTTCATGCTGCACAGTTAGTTGAGGCTTACTTTGTATATGTATTTTCTACCCAATAGCCACTCTCTCTGTCATCTCTGACTCCATGTTATTAATGTGCTGTAGGTCATATGGCCAAAGAGTAGAGTATGAGGGAAACAGACTGGTTATGGTATTGCAATTTATGGTCACACTCTTTTTGTTCTGCATTGGAAGAGAGGTAGCTATCATTTGGTGAATTGGGTATTAGAAATGACTTTTTTAAAAAACCTGAACTTAAGTTCTTAGTATGCAACTTAGTGACAATGTGACTTCCCCGAAATTACTTTTTTATATCAAAACTGAGCACAATGGCAAAAGAATGGATACATGGATCAATGGATCAGAATATATAGCCCAGAAATAGACCCACACAAATATAGTTAGTCAAGTGTTCATTGCCAAAGGACCGAACACAATTCAATTCAATATTGTCTTTTCAACAGATGGCACTGGAACAATTGAGCATCCACATGCAGAAAAATAAACCTAGACATAGACTATACACAAAAAATAAACTCAGAATGGATCACATGCCTAAGTGTAAAATGCAAAACTAGAAAACTTCTAGAAGAAAACACAGGAAAAAATTTTAGGTGAACTTGAGGTTGGCATGAGTTTTTAGATGAAACACCGAAAGCATGATCCACTAAAAGAAATGGTAGGTATGACTTTACTAAAATTAAAGAATTATGCTCTATGAAAGACATTGTTAAGAGAATGTTAAGGCAAGCCATAGACTGAGAGAAAATATTTGTAAAAAATACATCTGATGAAAAAATTGTACCCAAAATCTAAAATTGGACATAAGGAAATTTATGTTGTATTTATGCTAAATTAAGTTAAATGCCAATTGTAAAAGTTCCTGACATACAACTGAAATTTAATAAATTTACTTAATCTGAGGGCAAATGTAATGGTTATAGTGCCAACATATAACTGCATTTGGATATATAAATACAGATATCTGATTTTCTAAGTGCCACATTAACTGCCTCATAAGAAACACTTTCTGGTGACATTGTTGGCAGATATTTTCTTATTGCCACACTCATCTAGCAGTTATTTCTTAAAGGAGAACGGAGCCCCAAAGGGTTTCCAATTTATAGCATGTCTGATTCTGCACTCTAAGAATAAACTCACAGTTATTCATGCTCTCTGGGAAAGACAGAAAATGGCAATCATAAATGCTTATGAAAAGGATATTTAAGATTACAAAGATGAAGAAGTATTACTTGGATCTAGACACACTGTAAATGATTTCAAAACCTGTTACTCATGAAACCCAGGTTCTTTGGGGAAACTTAAGATTAGAGATAAGAAATTTGGATTACAAAATCACTCAGCAATATCTGGTCACTTTTGTTATGAACGAATAAAAATAATTATACAATTTATTTAAATAGTATAAATTATATTTAATGTATTTTACCATATTTTAATCCCAAGTACTAAATTATGAAAAGACTTTGTGAATATATTTTTGTAGTAAGATGGGCTTCAAAATGTTTTTCTGTGTTGACTCCTATTAACATAGGCTGATTAACCAGCATAAAGGGGCCCAATCTACGCTAACCTATCTTCTCTGGGCACCTATCATTGATTCATTTACAGCCAGCACCAAGCAGACTGGACCTTTACTATTTAATGTGTCTAAGTTTTCTCTTTCTTGATGAAGTACAATTTCAATGACTGGAATAATTTTGTCTTCTATTGTGTCAAAACCCTCATGAGTTCAGGAGACAGACCCAAAGAGAAGAAAGAGAAACCATGGATGCTCATAGGGAAACTAAAACAGGTATCCAAAAAATATAGAAAGTTGATAGGTATCTTTTGCTTTGGTAATGGGATGATGAATGCACCCCACAGCCCCATAAATCTAACAATTTTTAAAATAATATTTTGCACAAAGGAAGATTCTTGTTTAGTTTTGCAGTCAAAAACACCTAAACTAAGGTTACTGGACAGAACATACATCATGTCTACTGCAGCTGCATGGAGTTAAGTAGAAAATATGTTTAGAAAATCTTCTGGAGAGAACTGGTATTGAGCTTTAAAGCAAGAGAGGATATGGGGAGGGTGATTTAGCAGATGATGCTAGGTGAGACATAAGGCAGGAATTAGTCTGAGTAATAGCACAAAGTATGTGGAAAACCCTAACACTAAATTGTAGGGGGCTTTTTGGCAAACAAAGAAACAAGGACGAAAGAAAGGAGAAATCAAATTGATTAAGGGCACGACTGATCTTGCTTGGTAGTATGCTCCATCTCAAGCTGCTTACTAAAACTTCCCTCATTATAAATTTCATTGTCTGTAAGAGATCGCCAATGGCTCTGTCCCTGTTCACCCTAGTATTTGTGAACTTTCCTAACAAAAGACTTTAAGATTACCTCTCCCTCAGCATTGACAACTGTGAGAGCGAATCTGAACTTGATATCGGTTGAATCTGGGGAAAAGAGCAACTGAATGTGGCCTCCTGTTGTAGAGCCTGGTGTCAAAGAGGGTTCAAACTTATACTAAGACTCATTTTTTTAATTCAAAATGTCTCTCTCAGATTGAAAGTCACAGCTTTTTTCTGGAAAAAAATACCAAAACTCAGGTCTGAAAGCAGAACAAAAATAGTTCATCAAAGCTCTGATTAGCATTCTGGATCTAGATTCTGGGTAGATTTGTTCCTTCTGCTAATAGTTTCTCCCAGTCTGTCCAGCAGAGGAGAGGAAGTTTGAGCAGTTCCATCTTTCCTACCAGATGACTGTGGGAAGTGTATATGCTTTAAATATAATCTGCCTATTATCCAGCTCAAGGGGTAAAGTGCTCTAATTTGGCTATCTACATCCCACAAGAAGAGCATCCTCCATGTGTTAAAGTGCGGTAACCTGTGGGCTGTCGCTTGCTTTTGCACTGCAGATTTTTCAATGTAATTGCATGTAACACTTTATTTATAGTAATGAAAAAGTACTTAAAATCCAATTATGTAGCTGGAAATTGCATATCTCTAAACAGATGTAGAATAATTAAAAATAAATCCAGTGCATATCTATGGAAACTCTTTAGAATTACCAAAATGA
Source organism: Cephalopachus bancanus (assembly GCA_027257055.1). Classification (NCBI taxonomy): domain Eukaryota; kingdom Metazoa; phylum Chordata; class Mammalia; order Primates; family Tarsiidae; genus Cephalopachus; species Cephalopachus bancanus. Next base: position 1,938,013 of record JAPVLO010000251.1, on the reverse strand, counting down.
CATATTTCAATATCCTCCAAGCAATTCATCTGGTGAAACTGCTAGATTATATTAGGTGCATTAGCCTAATACACTTTTTCACATAGTTTAATGGGGAATTAAAATGTAGTTTCCATGCATTTTTTATGGTCTAGAAAATGTATTGAGAAGCATGTGTTTCCAAGAATTTCCTTTGCCCAAAGATGGCTTTGGTGAGTTCAGTTCCTTGCTGGGAACATATCGTGAGGTGTTCAATGGTGAACAGAGTGTAAAAGGATCGCATTCTCAATGTGGATAAGGAAATTGTGGCTTTATGTGATAATATCACTCATGGACAGCATCAAGCTTCTTATATTTCATATCTTAAAAAAAAAACTGAAAATTCTACCATACCTGGAAAATCCTCGGACAATCTCCATCCATTTTGAAAGCAGAAACAGCAAGAATAAAAATTCATCCTGAGTGCTATTAATACTCAACTATTCTCTTCTAAGCCACCACAAAAACAAAAGACAAATCCACAAGCAAACTGTTTATCAACATAGAAAGTTGATAGATGGTAAGATGGCAACAGAACAACTCAGACTGTGAGAGTCTCTGCAAAAGCAAGTGTCCATAAAGACTCTCTGTGTGAGTGGGTGTGTGCCAGCGGGTGAGTGAAAGTCTGTCTGAGGGGAGACTCAGGTTCATGCACCTGGGGCTCTCCTCTGGAGGTGACTGCAACCCACCACCACCCTGAAATTGGAGACTCGGGCACGCAGGATCATCTGCCATTCTTGAGGCTCCCTTAAGAGGAGGCAGCAGAGAAGAGCTGCCCTTCACCACCTGGCACCCTGCCCCTACCAACACCTGTGGTACAGATGGGGCACAAGCAGGAGGAACCATGGAGAAGGCAGGTCAAGGAAATTTGGAATAAAGTGCCACCGCTGGTGATGAGATGCTGATTGGCACCATCTTCTCAGTCCCAGGACCAGGCAGAGAGACTTGTATTGCTTCACACAGCTCCAACCAGTTTCCGTCTTGGGACCCAGAGGCTATCTTCTCATCAGACTCAAAAGATAGACACTCTTCCCCAAAACTAGAACAGGCACAGATACATAAGATCCTGGTGGGGAACTTGACAACAACAGCAGCGAGTAGGGTGAGTCTGGATCTGATGCTTTCTCCTCCCACAGTAATTGGTGAGGCATCTGACCCATGCTGAGAGCAACCTTATAAGCCTGTGCTGAGAGCAGATGGGAGGAGCTGGAGACCAGAGCTGCTTCCTAAGATGGAGACTTGAAGGGAACCTGTAGCCACAGAAATGGCCACAAATAGAGTTTGCTTGTTTGTTTTCTTCTTGTTTGTTTTTTGTTTTAGCTTTTTTCTTCTCTCTTTTTTTCTGCTTTTGTTTACATTTTTGTACTTGTTTTGTTTCTGTTGTTTTAATGTTTTGTTTTGTTTTGTTTAGATTTTCTGATTATATATTGATTTTTTCTTTTTTTGAGTTGGAGTGACTCTGCTGCTCAGACTGGAGTACAGTGGCCACTCCCGCCACCGCAGCCTCGACCTGCTGGGCTCCTGCCATCCTTCTGCTCAGCAAGGAGCTGGAACTACAGGCATGTGCTACCACGCCCGGCTAAGTTTTTGATTTATTGTAGAGATGAGGTCTCACCAAGTTGCCCAGGTGGGTCTCAAACCTGCAGGCTCAGACAATCCACTCACCTCGGTCTCCCAAGGTGCAGGATTACAGGATGAGCCTCAGAGCCCAACTGATATATTGGTATTTTTAAAGGAGAGTACAACAGGGGGTTTTGTATGTATGATTTTCTGTATGTTTTTGTCCTTTTTGTTTTTTCTGTCTTTGTTTGTCTCTCTGTTTATTCATTTGTTGGTATGTCTATCTGTTTCCTCTTCTTTTTCTCTCTCTTCACCTCTCTGTCATCTTACTCTTTCCTTTTTCCATTCTTGTCCCTTTTCTTATCTCATTTTGCTTTCAAGTGGCAAACAGACACCCCCACTGCATGGTCAGATTGTAAGGCAGTGAGAAGTGGGTTCCAGGAGTTCTACACACTTGTCAGAAGACACCGGAGTCTGCAGATAGGTTCTGAATCACAGCTCCTTCCTTAATTATATCTCAAAACTGCAAAAAGCATAGCCCCCCACCCCCAATCCAGCTTCAGAATTGAACAAAACCAGAGGATCTACATAAGGAAGAATAGAAGATTGAGCAAACAGAAATAAAAGCTATGTCCCCATCACTGAACAACAGAATTAAAGAAGAAGTAAAAATGGGAGGAGGAAAATCAACACAAATGAAGAAAAACCAAAAGAATAATATGAGTCTCACATAGACTCCTGGGAGGTCAGCCCCTGAGGATGCAGACTTTGGAGCTCAAACAATGAAGAGCCCCCAGAATGACTGATCTCAAACCACAAACTCAGATATCAAGATATTAACAGAGAGAATAAGTAGAAATGAGGAGAGACAAGAGAAGGGAATGAATTAGTTGATAACCAAGAGACCAGCAATGAAGAATACAATGAATGAAATAAGCAAACTGATAGGCAAGGAAAGAAGAATTAACCAAGCAGAAGAAAGAATCTCAGAGTTTGAGAACCAAAATATGGAATGAACACAAACTGTTAAAAGCATAGAAAAGAAGCTTTAAAAGACAGAACAAAGCCTCCAAGAGATGAACAATTATTTCAAGAGGCCGAACCTAAGATTTTTTTTCTTTTTTTGTTTGTAAGTGGTTTTTTTCTCTTTTTTATTATAAAGATGGGGGATACAATTCAGGGTTAGGTATACAAACATTGATTATGCAAGTACCCCTGTTGATGTGGTATGCCCCTCCCTTCCCTAGCAGTTTCCCTCAACTGACAATCCCACCCCCCCTGACAGTTTCCCATTACTGCCAAATGCTTTCTTATAGTATTATAATTGTTCAAAGTCCACTTATGAGTGAGAACATATGGTACTCTATTCTTTGTTTCTGTGATAAATCACTGAGTATGATTGACTCCAAATCCATCCAAGTTGCTGTGAAGTCCTTATATATGCCCTTCATTGTGGCTGCATAATATTCCATTGTGAATATGTACCACATTTTATTTATCCAGTCCAACTTCAATGGACAACATGCCAACATAAGATTAATTAGAATCCCCGAGGCAGATAGAGAGACAGAGACTACCCTGGAACAAACATTCCATGAAATTATCCAAGAAAACTTCCCTCATCTCATCAGGACACAACCATTCAAACACAAGAGATTCAGAGAACCCCTGCAAGACAACAACCCAGAAGACTAACCCCTAGACACATAGTAATTCACCTACACCGAGTAGGTATAAAAGAAATAAGACTAAAGGCAGCAAGAGAGAAAGGTCAGACTACCTACCAGGGAAGATCAATTATAATAGCAGCAGACTTATCTACAGAAACACTTCTGGTTAGGAGAGCTTGGAGCCCAATCTTCAAAGTTCTCAAAAATAAAAAATTTCAACGAAGAACTACCCACCCAGTTAAGTTATGTTTCATCAATGATGGAGAATTAAAATCTTTCCCAGACAGTCAATCTCTAAGCGCTTACACTGCCTCCAGACCAGCTCTACAAGAAACACTTAAGAAAGTATTAAACACAAAATAAAGGGGGAAAAGAACAACAATACACTTCCCAAGAATGCAGGAAAAAGATTGAAAACACACATAAATCAATCCAAAAATCAAAAGAAAGACAACAAACAAACAGCAGCAGCTGCAACAAACTCTGTAAGAACTACATGACAGGGATAAACTCCCACATCTCAATAATTAGCATGAATGTGAATGTACTAAATGCACCACTGAAAAGACATAGAATGGCAAAATGGACAAAATATTATGAGGCAACAATATATTGTCTCCAAGAGACAAAATCCTAATTCTACCAAATCCTAGCTTCAGCAGAAGAATCCAGATCAAAACAAAAAAGCAAACAAAAAAAAACCCCAAATTCGGGACATAGAAGACAAAAATATAAAACAAATAAAAAAATGAAAACAAAAGTTGGTTTTTGAAACAAGATTGATGAAACCCTAGCTAGACTGATCAAGAAAAAGAAAGAAAAAGCTCAAATAAACACAATCAGAAATGTAAAAGATCATTACAACTGACCCTGAAGAAATACAAAAGATTATCAGAGATTATGTACACTTGTATGGAAACAAACTGGAAAACATAAATGAAATGGAGGATTTTCTGACATCATACAATCTCCCCAGGTTGAAATAATAAGAAATTGAGATCCTAAATAGACAAATAATCATCCAGGAAATTGATTATGTTATAAGAAAACTAGAGACAAAAAAACTCCTGGACCAGGTGGCTTTCCAGCAGAATTCTACAAAATATACAAGAAGGAACTGATTCCAATCCTATTGAAAAAATTCCAGGCAAATGAGAAAGATAGAACTCTGCTCAAATCATTTTATGAAGTTAATATCACATTGATACCCAAACCAGGTAAAAACCCAACAGAGAAAGAGAACTACAGGCCAATATCCTTGATGAACATAGATGCTAAAATTCTCAAAAAGATTCTTCTAGCAAACCGTATAGAACAACATGTCTCAAAAATCATCCACCATAACCAAGTAGACTTCATCCCCAGGATGCAGGTCTGGCTCAACATATGCAAGATCATTAATGTCATTAAATACATCAACAGATAAAACTACATGATTCTATCATTAGACATGGAAAAAACTTTTGATAAAATCTAGCACCCCTCCTTGATAAAAACCCTCGAACATCTAGGAATAGATGGAACATACCTCAAAGTAGTAAGAGCCATCTATGAGAAACCCACAGTCAACATATTGCTAAACAGACAGAAATTGGAACCATTTCCTCTGAAAACTGGAACAAGACAAGAATGCCCACTCGCACCCCTCCTGTTCACAATATTGGCAGTCTTAACTGGAGCAATCAGACAAGAGAAGGAAATCAAGCGTATCCAAATAGGAAAAGAGGAAGTTAAGTTATTCCTCTTTGCAGACAACATGATTCTATATCTTGAAAACCCAAGTGAATCTGTCAAAAACCTCCTTGAACTGATAAAGGACTTTGGCAAAGTCTCAGGGTATAAAGTGAATGTGCAAAAGTCAGTCGCATTCCTATATACCAACAATAAACAAACATAAACACAAACAAAAACACAATCTCATTCACAATAGCCACACACACACACACACACACACACACACACACACACACACACAAAATGAAATATTTTGGCATCTTCCTAACCAGAAACGTGAAAGACTTTTACAACGTAAACTAAAATAACTGCTCAAAGAAATCAAAGATGGCCCAAAAATGGAAAAATAATCCATGCTCATGGATTGTAAGAATCAACATTGTTAAAATGTCCACCCTAACCAAAGCAATCTACAGATTTAATGCAATACTCATTAAGTTACCAACAGAATTCTTCTCAGACCTAGAAACAGTACAGGAATTCATATGGAAACATAAACAACCACAAACAGCCAAAACAATCCTCAGCAAAATAATAATAATAATGTGAGAAGCATCACACACCCAGACTTTAAGCTTTATTATAAAACTACAATAATCAAAACAGTCTAGTATTGGTACAAGAACAGGCATATAGGCCAATGGAACAGGATAGAAATTCCAGAAGCAAAGGCTCAATTTTTCAACCAATTCATCTTCAACAAAGCCTCCACCATCAACCACTGGGTAGAGGAGAACTTATTCAGTAAATGGTGCTGGGAAAACTTGCTGATCACATGCAGAAGGTTAAAACAAGACCCCTACCTATCACCATACACAAAAATCAACTCTAAATGGATCAAAAACCTAAACCTAAAACCACAAACCAAGAGAAATAAATCAGGGAAAAGAAAAAAAAAATTTCAAACTATAAGAGTCTTAGAAAACACAGGAGACACCCTTGTGGAAATTGGAACTGGTAATCAATTCCTAATCAAAACCCCAAGTGCCCATGCCATAAAAGATAAGATAAACAAGTGGGACCTCATCAAACTGAAAAGCTTCTCCAAAGCAAAAGAAACCATTAAGAGAGCAGAGAGACAGTCCACGAACTGGGAAAAAATACTTGCCAACTGCATAACTGGCAAATGCCTAACATCTAAGATGTTCAAGGAACTCAAATGTGCAGAAAAGAAAAAAAAAAGCCCCATTATAAAATGAGCAAAAGATATGAATAGACACCTCTCAAAAGAAGACATACTAGCAACCAACAGATACATGAAAAAATGTTCAGCCTCACTAGTCATCAAACAAATGCAAATTAAAACCACACTGAAAAACCACCTAACTATAGTCAGGATGGCCATCATCAATAACTCAAAAAACAACAGATGCTGGAGAGGATGTGGCAAAAAGAGAACACTTCTACACTGTTGGTGGGAGTGTAAACTAGTGGAAAACAGTGTGGTGATTCCTAAAAGTCGACTTCCCTAAAAGATCTAAAAAATTAACTTTCCATACAACCCCATAATCCCCATACTTGGAATACACCCAGAGGAACTCAAATCACTCTAGGAAAAGATAACTTTATTGCCTCATTATTCACAGTAACAAAACACAGAATCAACCATGCTGCCCACTGAAAGAGGACTGGAGAAAAACAATGTGGGGTACATATACATGATGGAATATAATGCAGCCATAAAGAAGGACAAAATTATGAACTTCGCAGCAACTTGGATGGACCTAGAGGCTATAATACTGAGTGATCTATCACAGAAACAAAGAACCTAGTATCACATGTTCTCACTCATAAGAGGACCTTGAACAACTATTGCAATACTATAAGAAAGGGATTGGCAGTAGTGAGAAATTGCCAGGGGAGGGTGGGGGTGGGAGTGGCAGTAGAGGGAAATTGCCAGGGGAGGGTGGGGGCACACCTCATCGGCAAGTCTACCTGCATAGTGAACAATTGTATACCCAACTCTGAATTGTATCCTGCATATTTAAAATAAAAAATGTATTAAAAAATAAACTTGATAGGAATCTTTCTCCTTGGTAATGGAATGATTGTTACATCCTAAAAGATAGCAACCCACATAAATCTAACAGTTTTTTTAAATGAAACTATTTTGCACAAAGGAAGATACTTGTTCTACTTTGCAGCTAAAAAATTACTCTCAAAACTCCTGAGCTTAACAAAAACTAGTCTCTTTGAAAGCTCATATTGATAATTTCAATATTGCATTAATGTAATTTTCAGTCTTTAATACACCTAGTCTAATTAAAAACATTTTCTGACATCCGGCAAGAGGGTGATGGGGCAACCCAGTCTGTGAAAACCTCTGCAAAGGAGAACTGCAGTGGATCTCTGACTCTCACCCCAGGGGCTACAGACCCCAACATCGCAGCCTGCTCTTCATACAGACCTCAGCCGTTGCCACTGCTGGGGCATCGCAGTGGTCTGGACAGTCACTGCAGTGCAGAAGCCACCGCCACAGCCACCGCCACTGCCGCCGGTAGCACATCGCACCACCCAGGCTGGAGGCAATCCACAGCTTCAGTCCTTGAAGCCCCTTCAGGGAAGATCTGCTGGGATCGCTGTCACCTCTCCTGCGACCGAGATGTCCTGCCCGCCGTAAGTCTCCTGCCGTCTGCCCTGAGGCAGGCAGCCATCTTGCCATCTTCAGGCTCTGTCATCCCTGTCCGGCCCCACCCCCTCTGGGGCAAGCAGCTGAGATACCACCACCTGCTGGCGATTCAAGGTAACAACACCGAACAGGAGAAACAAGCTTGATAAAGACATAGGCCAGAGTGGTGCACAGAGGGTGACCTGAACTGTCCTTCACAGCAGACCAGGGGCAACTGACCCTAACTGCAAACTAATTTACCAGCTTGAAAAGAAAACTAGAAATCAGACCTGAAAGGACATTGGACTTAAACGAAATGTCTCACAGTGTGCTTCATTGATTCTGTTAGTTTAATGACTTAATTCTATTCCTACTGTATTGTTCCTTTTTTCTTTTTTCCTCTTCCTTGTCTTCTGTTTTCTTCTCTCTGTAAACCATATCTTTGTATAAAGGAACAGCACACTAATAAGGTGGTTGGATAGCTGATATGTTAGCATCACTTATGTTTAATTTTTGTTTGTATGAGAGTTGGTTCGTCTGTAGCTGTGGTCTATTGTTTTCATCTGTTTAGTATAGGCCTCTCTCCCTATTTGTTGGCACACTCGTTTGTTTCCCCCCTTACTCCTCTTTCCCTCCACCCCCCTCTTCAACCCACTGTCTGCTCCATTCTCTCCCCTTTGCTAACCACATTTATTTCAGGGAGTAAACCTACAGCCTCACTGCACAAACAGATTCCAAGGCAGTGGGAATTGGGTTCCAGTTTACTCACACAGCAGTCAGCGAATACCAGGACTTGTAGATAGATTTTGAATCACAGCTCCTCCCTTAAGTAAATCTCAAAACTGCATAAAGGACCACCCCCAACCTACAATGCAACTTCAGAATTGAACAAAGCCAGAGGGCATACATAAAGAATAGGATATTGAACAAACAGAAGTAAAACCAAACCCTATGCCCCCGAAATAACAGAAGTAAAGAAGGCGGTGATGTGGAGGGAAGGAAAAAGTGGAGGAGGGGGACCGCACAAATGAAGAAAAAACAAAAGAAGAATATAGGTCTCTCACAGACCCCTGGGTGGTCAGACACTGAGAAAACAGATTCTGGAACACAAACAATGAAGAGCCCCCAGAATGACTGGTTACATGCAACAAACCCAGATATCAAGACATTAATGGAGAGAATTTAAAAAATTGAGGAGAGACAAGAGGAAAATAGGAAGGAGCTGATGTCAGAAATGACAGCAGTAAAGAATACTGTGATGCAAATGAATAACAGACTAATAAGCTTGAACGCAGAATCAGCCAAGCCGAAGAAAGAATCTCAGAGCTCGAAGACCAAAACACAGAACTAACCCAAACTGTCAAAAGCATAGAAAAGAAGCTCAAAAAGACAGAACAAAACCTGCAAGAGATGAATGATCACGTCAAGAGACCAAACCTAAGAGTAATTGGGCTTCCTGAGGCAGAGAGAGAAACAGAAGCCACACTGGAACAAACATTTCATGAAATCATTCAGGAAAACTTCCTTCATCTCATCAAGGAAGAAAAAATTCAAACACAAGAGATTCAGAGAACCCCTGTAAGACAACAAATGAGAAGACCAACTCCCAGACACATAATAATTCACCTAAACAAAGTAGCTATAAAAGAAAAAATCCTAAAGGCAGCAAGAGAAAAAGGCCAGACTACCTACCAGGGAAAACCAATCACAATAGCAGCAGATTTATTCACAGAAACCCTTCAGGCTAGGAGAGCCTGGAGCCCTATCTTCAAAGTTCTAAAAGAGAAACAATTTCAACCAAGAATAACCTACCCAGCCAAACTAAGCTTCATTAGTGAGGGACAATTGAAATCTTTTCCAGATATCCAATTCCTAAGAACCTACGCTGCCACCAGACCACCTCTACAAGAAACACTTAAGAAAGTACTGAACACAGAAGAAAAAGAAAAAAGAACAACATTCTTCACAAGAGTACAGGCAAAAGATTAAAAACACACATGAACCAACTCCAAAACCCAAAGAAAGACAACAAACAAACAGAAACAACTCTGTGAGAACCTTATGACAGGTATCAACTCTTGCATTTCAATTATTAGCCTAAATGCACCACTGAAAAGACATGAATGGCAAAATGGATAAAATATCATCAGGCAACAATCTAATGCCTTCAAGAAAATCACCTCACTAGAAAAGACACCCACAGACTCAACGAAAGAGGATGGGAAAAAAACTTTCAGGCAAAAGGAATACAAAAGAAAGGAGGAGTAGCGATCTTAATTTCAGATAAAATACCCTTCAAGCTATTAAAAACCAAAAAAGATACAGAGGGCCACTACATAATGATAAAAGGCTCAACCCATCAATAAGAAATATCTATCCTAAACATATATGCACCCAACATAGGTGTGCCAACTTTCATAAAGCAGCTTCTAGGAAAACTAAAGAAAGATATTGACTCTAACACCATCATAACTGGGGACTTTAATACCCCACTCACAACCCTAGACAGATCATCAGGACAAAAAATCAGCAAGGAGATCCGGAACTTCAATGTGACTTTGGACCAAATGGACTTAATTGATACCTACAGAACACTCCATCCAAAGACCACAGAACACACATTCTACTCATCACCACATGGAACATATTCTAAGATCAACCACATACTCGGCCATAAATCAAGCATAAGCAAATTTAAAAGTACCGAAATTCTACCATGTATCTTCTCGGACCACAGTGGAATAAAAATAAACATTGACACCAACAGAGTCCCCCCAAAACCCACAAAGACATGGACACTAAACAGCATAATGCTAAACCACTCCTGGGTCAAAGATGAAATCAAAACACAGATCAAAAGATACCTGGAAACAAATGAAAATGAAGAAACATCTTACCAAAATCTCTGGGATGCCCTGAAAGCTGTAGTAAGAGGGGAATTTATATCCCTACAAACACACATGAAGAAAATGGAAGGAACAGAAATTCACAACCTAACAAGCCACCTAAAGAAGCTGGAAAAGCAAGACCAAAAAAACCCTAATTTCAGCAGAAGAATCCAGATCACCAAAATAAAAGCCCAAATCCAGAACATAGAAGACAAAAAGATAATACAAAAAATCAATGAAACAAAAAACTGGTTCTTCGAAAGGATAAACAAGATCAATGGTCCCCTAGCTAGACTGACCAAGAAAAGATGAGAAAAAAAACTAATAAGCACAATCAGAAACACAAAGATGAAGTCACATCTGACCCTAAAGAAATTCAAAAGATCATTAAAGACTACTACGTACACTTGTATGAAAACTTGAAAACCTTAAGGAAATGGAGGACTTTCTGACATCACACAACCTACCTAGGTTGGAACAAGAAGAAATTGAAACCCTAAATAGACCAATAACAATCAAGAAAATTGACTACGTAATAAGAAAACTTCCTACAAAAAAAAGCCCTGGTCCAGATGGCTTTCCAGCAGAATTCTACAAGACATTTAAGGAGGAGCTGATACCAATCCTACAGAAGGTATTTCAGGCGATTGAAAAAGATGGAACTCTCCCCAAATCATTTTACGAAGCCAACATCACATTGATACCCAAGCCAGGTAAAGATCCAACAAAGAAAGAGAACTACAGGCCAATATCTTTGATGAACATAGATGCTAAAATTCTCAACAAGATCCTAGCAAACCGGATTCAGCAATACATCTCAAAAATCATTCACCATGACCAAGTAGGCTTCATTCCTGGGATGCAAGGCTGGTTCAACATTCGTAAAACCATAAATATAATTAAATTCATCAACAGACATCAAAACAAAAACCACATGATCATATCATGAGATGCGGAAAAAGCTTTTGATAAAATTCAGCACCCCTTCTTGATAAAAACCCTTGAACATCTAGGCATACGGGGAGCATACCTCAAAATAGTAAAAGCCATCTATGAGAAACCCACAGCCAGCATACTCCTAAATGGATAAATTGGAACCAATTCCCCTGAAAACTGGAACTAGTCAAGAATACCCACTCTCACCCCTCCTGTTCAACATAGTATTGGAAGTCCTGGCTAGAGCAATCAGAGAAGAGGAGGCAATCAGGGGTATCCAAATAGGAAAAGAGGAAGTCAAGTTATCTCTCTTTGCAGATGATATGATTGTGTACCTTGAAAACCCAAGAGAATCTGTCAAAAGCCTCCTTACATTGATAAAGGCCTTTGGCAAAGTCTCAGGATGCAAAATAAATGTACAAAAGAAAATCGCATTTCTCTACACCAATAATAAACAAACAGAAACCCAAATAAAAAGCACAATTCCATTCACAATAGCTACAAAAAAATTGAAATACCTTGGCATCTTCCTAACCAGAGACGTGAAAGACCTTTACAATGAAAAATACAAAACACTGCTCAAAGAAATCAAAGATGACAGAAACAGTGGAAAAATATCCTATGCTCATTGACTGGAAGAATCAACATTGTGAAGATGTCCATCTTACCTAAGGCAATCTACAAATTCAATGCAATACCCATCAAATTACCAGCAACATTCTTCTCAGACCTGGAAAAAACAACACAGGAATTCATATGGAAACACAAATGTCCAGGAATAGCCAGAACAATCCTCAGCAAAAAAAAAAAAAAAAAACAAAGCAGGTGGTATCACATTACCAGACTTCAAACTTTACTATAAAGCTACAATCATCAAAACAGCTTGGTATTGGTCCAGGAATAGGCATAGAGATCAATGGAATAGAATTGAGATTCCAGAAGCAAAACCTCAATTTCTCAACCAACTCATCTTCGACAAAGCCCCCACCACCTTCCACTGGGGAGAGGAGAACCTATTCAGTAAATGGTGCTGGGAAAACTGGCTGACTATATGCAGAAGATTGAAACAGGATCCCTATCTATCCCCATGTACAAAGGTTAACTCCAAATGGATCAGAGACCTAAATGTAAAACCTCAAACCATAAGAACCTTAGAAAAGGAAGGAAATGCCCTCATGGAAATCGGAACTGGCATCCAATTTCTGAACAAAACCCAAAACCCACAGGTCATAAGAGAGAAGATAGACAATTGGGACCTTATTAAGCTGACAAGCTTCTGCAAAGTCAAAGAAACCATCAAGAGAGCAGGGAGACAGCCTACAGACTGGGAAAAAGTATTTGCCAACTCCAGGTCTGACAAAGGTTTAACATCCTGGATCTACAAGGAACACAAACATGCTGAAAAGAAAAAAAACAAACAACCCCATTATAAAATGGGCAAAAGATATGAACAGACACTTCACAAAAGAAGACATCCGAGCAGCCAACAAACACATGAAGAAATGTTCAACCTCACTAATCATCAGGTAGATGCAAATCAAAACCACACTGAGATACCACCTAACTCCAGTCAGAATGGCAATTATCAACAACTCAAAAAATAACAGTTGCTGGAGAGGGTGTGGTGAAAAGGGAACACTTCTACACTGTTGGTATGAGTGTAAACTAGTGCAACCTCTGTGGAAAGCAGTGTGACGATTCCTAAAAGCTCTAAAAATCGACCTTCCATATGACCCCGCAATCCCCCTACTGGGAATATACCCTGAAGACCTCAAATCACTCTATAAAAAAGATACCTGCACACGTATGTTTATCGAAGCATTGTTCACAATAGCATGCTGCCCATCAAAAGAGGACTGGATTAAAAAAATGTGGTACATATACATGATGGAATACTACACAGCCATAAAAAAGAACAAAATCATGAATTTCAAAGCAACCTGGATGGAACTAGAGTCTATAATACTGAGTGATCTCTTACAGAAACAAAGATCCGAGTATCACATGTTCTCACTCATATAATGGACCTTGAGCATCCAATGTAATATTATAAGAAAATGACTGACGGTACTGGGAAACTATGGGGAGAGGGGGATGGGATTAACAGTCGCAAATATCTGTCTGGGGATGGGCAAACACTTCTTATCAACAGGGTGCCTGAATGAAACGTAATTGTACACCTAATCCTTAACTGTACCCCACAAAATCATAATTAAAAATATTGATTAAAAAATAATAAATAAACATAATTTTTTTTAAAAGTAGAGCAAGTTACCATTTTTAAAAATAAAATAAGATACTGTCATCAAACTAAAAAAAACAACAACAAAAAAACATTTTCCGTTATAAAAATATATGTATTATTTATACCCAACATGGAAGAGAAGTTGCACTTGCTGTGGAAAAAAATAATTTATATGCTTTACCCTTTTTTCTTTATAATGTAAATAATAATCCTAATGTACAAAAATTCTGACAGTTTGGACACTGTTTGGAAGCTGTTCATCTAGGTGAACATGTCTCTTCTTTTCATTCTCATATTCTTCAGCAGTCTCAACAGATTCAGTAACTTTGTTCCCAATAGTTATGAAGGTGACTCTGAATCATTTGGTTCCCACTTTCCTGTTTCTTCCCCCCACCTCTGCCACATCCTTTAGTTTAGATCACTGTCTTTGTCATTTGGAGTCCTCTAGCTCTCCCTTCTGCCTCTCTCCTTATCAGAACAGCTCCCAGAAACAGACCTGGTATGAATCATTTTCATATGGGTATGAAGGTCAGTTGCTGCATATTTTGTTTTCAGGCAAATGAGTTGCAGGAATTAGAAAATGAGAAAAAGAGGGGGTTTTGAGGAAGTGAGCTCTTTATAGCCTTCTCAAATCACTCCATGGTTTTACTTCATTAGTTCCAACACAATACTTAGTTTACAAGGGAAGAGAAATAATGGTCCTCTTCAATATATATACCAAATAAATCTGTGTGTGACTCCCTGACCTCATGACTTTGCTCACCCATGTGTTTGACAGGAGAACACATTTCCTTTTGGGTTTTTGTGGCTGTGATCCAGCAATTTATTCTCTTACTAATCTGTGCCTCTTCTGTTACTTCCTGTCTGTTCTTCAGTTGAGGACTTCTCCTGATATTTTTCTATGCTTTCTTCCTTTCTAATTTTTCCAATTGCATTTTTCTGTTGCTTCATTTCAAAATAGATGAGTATGCCTATTTCTCCTGTTCACTAGCTTTATCATCACATAAGAGAAAATATAATTTTTTAGTGGTGGATTAACCATGTGGTTCATGTCACCATCTCGCTAGCCTAGATGAGGAAGTTCAATCAGAGGGGATGACTTAGCCACTCAAACTTAGGTAAGTCCACATGACCAGCAGAATCTTTCTTTACTACCCAGAAGTTTCTAATCCCTTTCACAGTTGACTGAACTTGCATGCACCTGAACAGAAAAGGCATGAAAAAGATGACCAAGGCAGATACCAAGTTCCAGGAAGAAGGGAGCTCTCTTCTGCAGAGATGATGGACTGGGTCTGGCAGAATTTCTACATTACTTGCCATTGAAAGTTTCTTTCCATTAAAAAAAAAAAGAATTGGAAGCAAAAGGTTCTTCTGCTCTTTAGTCAGTCCCTACCCAAAATTTACAAAGTGTCTGCTCTTTGCTAGGCATTCTTAACTGTGAGAGTAGGGAAAGAATTTGGTATACAAGGATGAATATGAGATCATCACTGTCATTAAAGAGCTCTTTGCATGGCGGGACAGACAGAGTAGTTAGGACCATCATAGTAGAATTTCAGAGTGTTGGGATACAGAGAGGGGAGACCAATTAATCCCTTTATCTGGGGAGTTCTTCAGAGAGGAAGTAAGATTTAGAATAAGTAATGAAGGAGTTGAGCAGTTGACCTAAAAGAGAAGCAGAGAAAATATATTCTAGACAGTGAGAACAGCATAGTTCTAATCCCTAAAGTGTGAAAATGCACAGTGCTTTCTGGGAACCATCAATAGTGTGACTTATATGTTAAATAAACAGGGGAATACCAGGAGACAAGCCTGGAAAGCAAGGCTGGGAGAAGTGTTTAAAATAAGTAGAGTGCTACAGTAAGAATTTTTAATTTCATCTTCTAAGTATAGGGCTTATATTCAATCATAAATTGCATGATCTGCATTTTATGATCTAAAGACAAAGTATAAGAAATATAGAAGTGATGAATCCCAAGGCAGTGAAACAATTTAGAGAACTAGATCTATAGGCCAGGCAGAAATGTCAAAAACCTTAACTAGGACAGTAGCAATGGAAATGGAGGAGAAAAAAGACAGTAATGGCAAATTCAAGAGAAAAATACTTTCTTACATGTCTATGCTGTCTACTATCTAGTCTTATGGACTTTCTCTAAGGAACGTTTTGAAATCAGTAAGACTACAAATCAGAGTAGAAGCTGGGATCAACTATTCTGCAAGTCCAGAACCTCCATCATCTTGCTGATGCTCTAAACCGTGTGAATTTCGCCTCTGTTTACTGAGTCAGAAGGGATGATGATAGACTAGAGAGAATAGAAAAAGATCATGCTTGCACAAGTGCAGGGGTCCAGTTTCCACTGATCGGAGCCTGAGTTGCGGGGAGGGAATGAGAAAAGAAAGAGAGAAACAGCAGGATTGGGAAGACTCCCTCTCAGGTAGCAAAGAGCAAGAGAGAGCGAATTTATTTTACCTCATGCCTCTTATGTAGAACAAAAATCTCACAAAGGAAGGCGAAGCCATACAAGCAGGATATGTTAATGTCTGAGTTAAATCACACAAGCAGGGTAAGTATCAATTACTAAACTATGCATATCTTAACATCTATGCTAAGCAGGGCAATCACTTAGGATGAGCAGGTGGGCCAGACTTGGCACCACTTGGTTATCCATAGAAATACAAACAAAAGGTCAAGGGAGACAAAGGAAAATGTAGGCTTAGTTCCTTGAACATAAGCCAAAGAATATAAGGGTCTTGCCACCTTATATTCCCGTTTTCTTCACACAAGAACTTTACTTCCAAGTTAAAGTGAATAAAGACTGGAACAGCCTGCCTAACAACATCATGAACTCACTCTCCCTAGAGGCCTTTCAAAACCATTTCTTGGAAGTTTTAGACTGGATTCCATGAACTAAGGCACATTTGTGCATAATGTGAGTAGAACATTCTAAGCTCCAAATGAAAACAACAGTGCACAGCCCCAGGCTGGACTAGTCAGAATCCATAAACTCTACACGTTTGTCAGTTTCTCCAGGTGGGCATATTGTGCCAAGAGTGGTTCATCCAGTAAGACCAGAAGAAAAGGTGGTAAGTAATGAACAAGAGAGTGTACATGACTGAAGGCAAAAGCACTGGAAACTTGCTTGCCCTGAGGTACAGTGCCGGAAAGTCAACATGGAAAATGATGAAGGAATTGAGTGTTGGAATAAAGTAGAGGAAACACTTTTGATGTCCAGTGAAAAAATTCAACATCTTATCTTCCTGCTGTGCTTTTCCAACTTGTGACATTTCTGAATACTTCCTTTGCAGATGATAATTTAAGGGTAAAAGGACCTTTACTGGTCTCCCTCTCAAAGCCCCCTTTTATGACCATAGACCACCAGCATGCCTGAAATTCTAATTTGTTCCCACCAGAACAGTCATCTGGGGTACAGGACTTCAGGGTGGAGGGAGATAGAATTGGCAGAAGAGTGAGGGAAGCCTGGTGGAGACGAGCACACAGCTTCCTTCAGAAGAGAAAGGAGGCAGGCTTTACTTCAAATCTGGAAAAAGAATTTAGTCTCTCTTTCCTAGCACAGCCAGGATGGTGTTGACCAACTCCTCCCAAGATGAACAACAGAGTGAGAGCATGTTGACATCAGAATCTTGAGGAGCGAGAGCATTGAGGCTGGAACATTAGAAAATAAACAATCATTCTTAAAATTTCCTTCCAAAAGTAGAATCTTCCCTGCCTTCTGTAATGTATCATGGTCAAAATTTATATTCTCATCCTGTCTGGCAGCTCCTATACTCAGGAACTTCATTCTAGGTAAGTGGATATCTTTCTGGTTTTTATTATCTTGGAAATATAATTCTCAACCCTTGTTCTCCTCCTACGGCATTCTTGCTCATAGCCCAGGATGTCACCAGAAACTTCCATACTGAAATAACAAGTAAATGGAAGTTCAACCTACTCATGTGTGCAAGTGCCCTGATCTTCAATGTCTGGTTGCTATACTGAGATGTGAGTTTGAATTAACCAGATGGCCTAAACTAGTTCTGTCCGACACCACTATCCACAATGCATCTGCCTCGATGTTTTTCTAGGACTGTGGTATTCAGTCATAGTCCAAGAACATCTCCCTTAGGAACCCAAACTACCACAGCCAACAGTTTCAACTTAGTAAGCACTTAATTACTAAGTGCACTGAATTTACAGCTACTTCTAAACTTGGGAGAATCCCACCATCCACAAGGGTCACCACCATGAGTCTGAATTGCAATGGAGCTAAGCATGAGGCCTTTCCTGGGTCTTCACTTTCTGTGTCGTTGCTTTACCCCACATCAACACATTTGTGAAACCAGGGTAGGTAGCCTCCGTAGGAATAGAAAAAGCTGACAGTTTTGTGGAAGAGAGTAAAGAATTAGGAGATGAAGGCTTTTGTTAAGCTTAAAATTCTAGTTCTTCAGTGTCATCTTCTAGCCCAATGTACTGTCTCCATTCCTCTCTCCTTGTTGCACATTTCTTGGTTCCTATGGCAATGTGGAGTCTTTGGAAATTTCCCTGATTTTAAAAAGTCTAGAGTCAGATTCAGTTATTATAAATGAAGCTTGTTGTTAAGGAACTGAGGAGAAGGCAAGTCAATTCATTGGTGAGTACCTTAAATCTCTTCCAAGGAAACAGATCAACAGGGTCTTAATGTTCCCCTCAGCTTGACTAAACTTTAGACAGCTTTCTTCTTGACTGTAGGTCATAATCTCCCTTTCCTCAAAGCTTTTAAAAAATTATAATTATAAATGTTTAATCCACCCCTTTGAGATGTAAATCATCTCCCAGCTTCTTACCAGTTTTAAAAGTCAGGAATGTCTTTTTTCAAGGATCAGGGAATCAGGAGGCCATTTCTATGAAGTATAGTTATTAAGGAAGATCATACCCCTATCTCTCAGTCCCTCTAGGAAGGTAGGAATCTTACATTGACAAATACCAGTTAGTGATCAAAGATGGTTTTGTCACATTGACCAACATCCCCTCAACATCCTCCAAGACTTTTCACTAGCTCACCTCAGTACGATCAAGCCTCCATTAACAATGAGGATACTTCTGAAAAATGTGTCCTTAGACAATTTTGAACATCACTCTCTGTACTTACACAATCCTAGATGGTATAACCCTACATTCCCAGGCTATATAGTAGAACCCATTGCTTCTAGGCTATAAACCTGTATAGGATGTTACTGTACTGATTATCGTGGTCAATTGAAACACAATGATAAGAATTTTGTACTTAAACATATCTAAATATAGAAAAGGTAAAGTAAAAATGTTTTATAATCTTATGGGACCACCATCTTGTATACAGTCTGTCGATTGGAATGTCATTATATGGTGCATGACTCTATTTTAAAATGTTCCTCATCCCTGCAATCAAAATGTGGATTCTTTGTCTTGCCATTAACACATTGCTGTTTCTGTAAGGACAATTTCTCTGATCAAAATTACTTTATTTGGCATATGTTGATTAATGAGGTGAATTTGCCCCCCCAAATAATAATAATAATAAAAATGTTGCTGCCTTTTGTTTCAGAGAGCTGACTTCAGTCTTTTTTCCTGTAGGAATAGCCTTTTTTTTTTTTTTTTTTTTTGAGTTGGAGTCTCACTCTGTCACCCAGACTGGAGTGCAGTGGCTGCTCCCAGCCACTACAGCCTCAACCTGCTGGGCTCCGGCGATCTTTCCGCCTCAGCCTTCCAAGTGGCCAGAATTACAGGCAAGCGCTACCACGCCCGGTTGATTTTTTGATTATTGTAGAGATGAGGTCTTGCTGCCCAGGCGGGTCTCGAACCCGCGGGCTCAGGCAATCCACTCACCTCAGCCTCCAAAGGCACGGGATTACAGGCTGAGTCACCGAGCCCGGCTAGGAATAGCCTTTAGAATTGTTTTTCTTATCCATTTAACTGCAATTTTTCTTTTACCTAACCCAGAATTCCCAACTTGTAGATCTGTTCAAATTAATTCTCTGTATTATCAAGTCTAAAAATGTAATTCATTTGTCAAAATCCATAGAATATACAGCAGCCAGAGTGAACCTTAAGGTCAATCATGGACTTAGGGTGATAATTATATGTCAATGCAAGTTCATCAATTGTAACAAATGTACCCCTCTTGGGTACATCCTGGTTCAGGGTGTTAATGGTAGGGGAAACCTGTGAGAATGTGTAGGTGGGAATACATGGGAACACTGTGTACTTTTTGCCTGATTTTCCTATGAATCTAAAATTTCTTTTAAAAATAAAATATATTATTTAAAAAATTTTATTAAACGTTAGATTCGTGTATTACTTGTTATAGGTGCTTCATGAGCCGATGAGAGATTGGGCAGAATCCCTTAAATATTTCAAAGTGAATCCAGAGGCTGAATTCAGTGGATTTATCTCTGAATCTCATGACTATAAACAACTGCATTTAGCCAGGCTCGGTGGCTCAGCCTGTAACCCTGGGCCTTGGGGGGCTGAGGTGAGTGGATTGCCTGAGCCAAAGGTTTGAGACCCGCCTGGGCAACTTGGTGAGACCTCATCTCTACAATAAATCAAAAATTAGCTGGGTATGGTAGCGCGCGCCTGTAGTTCCAGCTACTTGGAATGCTGAGGCGGAAGGATCACCAGAGCCCAGCAGGTGGAGGCTGCGGTGGCCGGGAGCAGCCAGTGCACTCCCGTCTGGGCGACAGACAGAGTGAGACTCCAACTCAAAAAGAAACAAACAAAAAACTGAATTTAAAACAGAAAGCTGGTGGAGTTTTACAGGCCCTGAAGGTGGACTGAGGAAAATTTTCAAATAGCCTGAGATCCAGATCCTTGCAGTGCTAAGCAGACAGGATTGACTTTCATTTCAATCAGCGTATGTTGTAATATGTGAAAATATCTTAGACATGAGACTAAATTTATGTTTGCCTTAAATGTAAGTGACCATACACCCTTTTAAAATGACTATTACTAGCCGGGCTTGGTGGCTCAGCCTGTAATCCCGCGCCTTTGGGAGGCTGAGGTGAGTGGATTGCCTGAGCCCACGGGTTCAAGACTCGCCTGGGCAGACGAGACTTCATCTCTACAATAAATCAAAAAAATAAATAAATAAATTAGCCGGGCATGGTAGCGCATGCCTGTAATTCCGGCTACTTGGAAGGCTGAGGTGGAAGGATCGCCAGAGTCCAGCAGGTCGAGGCTGCGGTGGCCGGGAGCAGCCACTGCACTCCAGTCTGGGCGACAGTGAGACTCCAACTCAAAAATAAATAAATAAATAAAAATAAATAAAATAAAATGACTATTATTTTACCTAAGATTTTTAAAATGTATATTATACATCAGGGTTTTTTGGGGTTTTGTTTTTTGTTTTGAGTTGGAGCCTCACTCTGTCACCCAGACTGGAGTGCAGTGGCCACTCCCGGCCACCGCAGCCTCGACCTGCTGGGCTCCGGTGATCCTTCCGCCTCAGCCTTCCAAGTAGCCGGAATTACAGGCATGCACTACCACACCCGGCTGATTTTTTTATTTATTATAGAGATGAGGTCTCCCTGCCCAGGCAGGTCTTGAACCCGCGGGTTCAGGCAATCCACTCACCTCAGCCTCCCAAAGGCACGGGATTACAGGCTGAGCCACCGAGCCCGGCTTATATATCAGTTTTTAATTTCTCTTCATAGGGCCTATCTTTCTTCACCTTTTGATCAGACTACATTTATTTTTCCACTACAGATTCCAACTCATTCGGGTCTCATTTTCCTAATTGAACTACTGTGGAATATAGAACTTTCTAGCACTGATAGACCTGCAACTACCTAAGTCCAGAAGAATAAGACTGGTCACTCCTTAGTGAGCCCCTCTACCACACTGCAGACCCCTGTTGCCCTTCTGTAGAATAGAGTATCCCACGGGCAATTTTCCTTATTGTTTACTTAACTTGTGTGCTGTGTATAATTTTTATGTCCTCCTATTTGATTTTCCATTGTAAATTGCACACTGCTAAATGTTTCTAAGGTAAAGAAGGTTATGCAACAAAAAATTGGGTCCCTATGAATTATTAAATCCTTAGTGGTCACTTTACTTTTATCATTTCACCTTTAAATAAAGGCTGTAACATTTACAATCTACTGCGTGACTTGCATGCATAAGAACCCTGCCTAGCTATTTACAGTTCCAAATTGCCTTGAGAGAGGGGAGCTAAATCCCCTCTCACATTAAAATTCTCAGAAGCAATTAGCTGTGCTGTAAATCATAAACTCATCATAAAGAAAATAAAAATCTAAAAAGTAAAATCATAAAGAAAAATAAGAATTATGTTCAAACTGAATTAAATTGTGTCTTAAGTAGAAGTAGGTCTGTGTTCACATAAACAAAAATGTTTCAGTAAATAAATTACTTGATTTGTAAAATTTATTTGTTTTAAACTCATGGACTATATTTACTGAAAAATGCATAGAGTGTTGAAAATACCTTTTTTGTCAAATTCATAATGGTCTACTGAAGAGAAGTCATGATTCAGATGAGTTTTAATTAATTTTCTAGGCTAATCAGTTAATTAGCACCAAATTTCTCTTTTTACTCTCATAGTAGGCACATGAAAATTTTACCTTGCATTTTTTTACACAGCATACAATTTTATTTGCATTACCAAGATCCATGGAGAGATAATCTTGTTAAATTAATTTTGACCATAAAGATTAATCCATGTTACAGTATTTCTCATATTATTTAAAAGGCAGGGAAGAATACACACTGCCTATCAAAATCCTTCATGTGCCTTGATGCAAAACTGTTATGTGTCCTCAATTCTTATTTGAGTCCCACCATAGTCTTTGGCCCAATGACGAGCTATGTGGGAGTACCTAGTCTACACTATATTATCACTACCTATATTAATTTTCTTCACACGTACAACTGTATGTTTAAGTGCAGATTCTTTGAAATCAGACTATAGGTCTGAATTTCTTCAATTATAGCACCTAGTTCAGAGTCCTATGGACAATCGGCTCTTAGAGAATAAATGAATCATTCCACATTTCAGGAAACCATTAACACATGGTATTAATTTATATTACCACAAAAGAAAGTATTCCCCTATTTTCTGATTTCTTTGCTCTTCCACAAAACTCAACATACCTAAGCATACTATATATAACAAATGCACACATACACACATTTAAAGCTATTTCCCCTTGTTGTTTAATTCTCTCTCTCTCTCTCTCTTTATTCACTGCAAAAATTGACCATAAAGAAAGCAGGAAACACTAACATGCCGAGCCATAGTTTATTCAGCCAAATATGCAGAGTTACCTAGCATGCAACTCTTTTACTGAGCCCATACGTATTCACTGTGTCCCTACCATACTTCGGGCACTTTCCTTGGATGGAGATACAGTGCTGAGCGAAACAGACTAGGCACCTGCCTTGTGGTAGTGCAATCTACCTGGAGAGGTGCACATTAAGTTAACAAATAAATACCAATATGACTACAGTTTTAGTAAATGACATTAAGGAAAAGAAAATGACACTAAGAGAAAATTATGGGAAGGAAGACTCACCTTAGAATGAGTGGTCAGGGAAAACCTCTGAAGAAGTATTACTCCAGCTAACATTCAAAAGATGATCAATAGCTAGTAAGGGAAAGAGCACTGCACACGCACAAAACAGAGACCTAGAGAAGAGCGGACTGTGCTTCAGGAACTGAAATTGAGTGAGAGGCTGGAAGAGAATAGCTTTCTGGAGATTGGAAAGCAAGGCAAGAACCTATCATGCTGAGGCATTAGAAAAAGTTAGGTCTGGTTGCTGTGTGGAGAATAGAATGGATTAGAGGAGCAAAATTATGAGGGACTACTTAGAGCTACTGCCCAGTGAGAAATAAGAGTTGGTCTATGATACTGGTAGGGGACACCAAAAGTGTACATATTTAAGGTGTATTCTGAATACATCTTTAAAATAAAAATAAATTTTAAAAATAAATTTATTATATACTTTAAAATATTACATATTTTTCAAGATTCAAATTTTTAAAAATTTTTTATTTTAAAGATAGGTGCAATTCAGGGTTAGGTATACAAATGGTCATTGTACAGGAAAAGTTTGGGCCTCACTTTGGTCTCCACTTCATCTAGTTTGAGATCAGGTACCCTTACTGATGAAGTGTGCCCCTCTCCCTCCCTCTTCTAGCAATTTCCCACTATTGCCAACCCTCTCTTCCTTCCTTCCTTCCTTCCTTCCTTCCTTTCTTTCTTTTTGTAACTTGAACTACAGATGCACGCCAGCGCGCCTGGATAATTTTTTTTCTTTTTATTGATTTACTGTAAGACACGGTCTCGCCAAGTTGCCCAGGCTGGTCTCAAAACCCGTGGGCTCAGGCAATTCTCTTGCCTCAACCTTCCAAAATGCTGGGATTACAGGCATGAGTCACCATGTCCAGTCCCCTTTCTTATAGTATTATGATAATTGTTCAGGGTTCGCTTTTGAGTGAGAACATGTGGTACTTAGTTCATTGTTTCTCTTTCTCTAAATCTATCCAAGTTGCTGGGAAGTTCATAATTTTGTCCTTCTTTATAACTGCATAATATTCCATCATGCATATGTACCACATTTTTTAATCCAGTTCACTTTCCATGAGCAGCACAGTTGGTTCCATGTTTTTGCTATTGAGAATAATGCTGCAATAAACATGCATGTGCAGGTATATTTTTCATAGAGTGATTTGAGTTCCTTCAGGTATTGCTAGAGGGGGATTGCTGAGTCATATGGAAGGTTGCTTTTTAGATCATGTAGGAAATACCACACTGCTTCCCACAGAGGTTGCACTACTTTACACTCCCACCAACAGTGTAGAAGTGTTTCCTTTTTCTTACATCCTCTCCAGCGTGGTTTTTTTTGTTGTTGTTGTTGTTGAGTTATTGATGATGGCCATCTTGATTGGAGTTAGGTGGTATCTCAGTGTGGTTTTAACTTGCATTTCTTTGTTGATTAGTGAGGCTGAGCATTTTTTCATGTATCTGTTGGCTGCTTGTATGTCTTCTTTTGAGAAATGTTATTCATATCCTTTGCCTACTTTTTAATAGGGATTTTTGGTATTTTTTCAGCATGTTTGAGTTCCTTGTAGATCCTAGGTATTAAGCCCTTGTCAGATATACAGTTGGCAGAAATTTTTTCCCTTTCTGTGAGCTGTCTCTCCACTCTCTTGATGGTTTCTTTTGCTTTGGAGAAGTTTTCCAGTTTGATGAGGTCCCACTTGTCTATCTGTCTCTTATGGAATAAGCATTTGGGTTTTTGACAGGAATTGTTGCCAGTTCCAATTTCCATAATGGTGTCTCCTGCATTTTCTAAGGTTCTTATAGTTTGAGGTCTTATGTTTAGGTCTTTGATCCATGTAGAGTTGATTTTTGTGTATGGTGATAGGTAGGGGGTCTTGTTTTAATCTTCTTCACGTGGTCAGTCAGTTTTCCCAGCATCATTTACTGAATAAGTTCTCCTCTATCCAGTGGTTGTTGGTTGAGGCCTTGGTGGAGGCTTTGTTGAAGATGAGTTGGTTGAGAAATTGAGGTTTTGCTTCCAGAATCTCTATCCTGTTCCATTGGTCCGTATGCTTGTTCCGGTACCAACACCAGGCTGTTTTGATTATTGTAGCCTTACATAGAAGTTCAAAGTCTGAAAGTGTGATACCTCTTGCTTTGTTTCTTTTGCTGAGGATTGTTTTGGCTATTTGTGGTCATTTTATGTTCCAATGAATTTCTCCATGGTCATTTCTAGGTCTGAGAGGAATGATGCTGGTAATTTAATGGATATTGTGTTAGCTCTGTAGATTGCCTCGCATAGGATGAACATCTTTACAATGTTGATTCTTCCAATCCATGAGCATAGACTATTTTTCCATTTGTTTACGTCTTCTTGAATTTTCTTTTTGAGTAGTGTTTTGTAGTTTTTCTTGTAAAGGTCTTTCACTTCTCTGGTTAGGAAGATGCTAAGGTATTTCATCTTTTTTGTTGTTATTGAGAATGGGATTGTGCTTTTTATTTGGTTCTCTGCCTGTGTGTTGTCGGTGTACAAGAATGCAACTGTCTTTTGCAGACTGAGTTTATACCCTGAGCCTTTGCCAAAATCTTTTATCAGTGCAAGAAGGTTTTTGACAGATTCTCTTGGATTTTTGAGGTATAGGATCACATCGTCAGTAAAGATGGATAACTTGACTTTCTCTTTTCCTATCTGGATACCCCTGATTTCCTTCTCTTGTCTGATTGCTGTAGCAAGGACTTCATACACTATGTTGAACAGGAGGGGTGAACATGGGCACCTTGTCTTGTTCCAGTTTTCAGAGGAAATGCTTCCAAGTTTTTTGTACATTTAGTAATGTTTTCTGTGGGTTTATCACAGATGGCTCTTACTGTTTTGAGGTATGTTCCCTCTATGCCTAGGTGTTCACAGTTTATCAAGAAAGCATGCTGTTTTAAAGACAAATAAGTAATAAGTACTTGAGGTGATGGATATCCCACTTACCTTGATTTGATCATTACACATTGCATATCTTTGTCAAAACACTATAAAAAATCTGTAAGATTTGATAATGGAGTGAAGATATGAGATGAAGAAGAGGGAAGAAACAAAGCTGATGCCTAGATTTCAGACTATCTCCTGGCTGAATGGAGATGCCACTTACTGAAAGAGGAAAACTGAAACACAGATTAACAACATATATATTCTATTCCAATAGTAATTCATGGTAATGGAATCAACTAGTACATGTAGTTTGGACAATGTTCACCTGCACTATAGATAAAAAAAATAACTTGTGGGTCTCCTGATTAGATGGCACATTGTCATAGCTTTCCATGTGTCCACCCCAAACCCAAACCCAAACTAGCTATTTCTCAGAATTAGAGAAGGGTTGATGGATCCCAGCAATGGAGGTTCTTGGGTTCTGAGAGAAGAGCATACTGGAGAGGAGAACTGGGTGCTATGGACCAGGGAGAGCCCACGAGGTGTTTCCTAAGCATTTTCTTTTTTCTATTAACATTGGCCTGGTTAGACCATTCTGAAATGTGATGAAGCAGAAAATGAGTCCTGTCAGTCCCCATGTGCCAGCCTCAGGTGACAAAGACACAGTAGGGTCTTCCAGGGCCAGTTGAGGCATAGAGAAGATACCAGTAGGTGCACAGGTGTGAGGGGACAGATTCATCCTTGGTGTTCCTTCATCTTTTCTCCCCCCTTACTGTGGGGTAAGTGAAACAGTCTAGGAAAGATGGCTTAATAACAACACAAAGCTAAACAATAATAAAGCCATAATTTCAATATTCTAAGGAAAAATGATTTCAAAGGTAGAATTACATCTCATGAAATCTGTCAATCAAGCATGAAGTAAAGTATTTTCAGCCACGCTAAGTCTCACAAATCTGCCTTCTATAGACTTTTTGTCAAGAAGCTGTTGATAGATGTGCTCCTCAAAATAAAGGAGCAAACCAGAAAAAAGAAAGCCAAGAGAAATACAAAATAGCACCTTCATGGGAGAAAAGAGATAAGGATTCCGTAGAATGTTGGTTAAAATTAAAAAAGAAAAGAAAAAAGTCTATATACACCAGGACTAAGGCACAGTCAATCTCAAATTAAGTAAGAAAAAAATGAAAACCTGAGAGATTATCTGATATGCTTGAAAGTATTGGAATTAGTTTTACATTTCTGATAAGTGGCAAGTGAAAAATTGAGGCACTTATTAAACATAACCAAAAATATATAATAAGGAATATATAATCACAGTGTCCAATGAAGCTCAGGTATAAATAATATAACTATACTGTGTGATAGAAGGAGGAAAGGGGGAAGGAGAGAAAAGTGTGTAAAGAATAAACTTTTATCTACCATAAGAAGTCAATAAGTGATGCTTAAAGCTTTATATATATATGAAGTATTTATATATATATATCAGAATTTATATATACACATTTGTACACATATATTTACATTCTATCAATATGGGAAAATTTACCAAAAAGTTTGAGTTTCTTGATTCTACAAAGCAAAACATGAGGCTATTGGTGTGGGGGCAGGGAACTTTTTAATATATTGCCTCATAGTTTCTTCTGATCTTTTAACTATCTACTTGAAATTGGAATATGAATATTGTTATCATATATTATAACCACTTTTCTTAGGAGCTGATAGATCAAGGAGCCAAAAATAAGCAAAATTATTAAAATCTCTGTAATGAGTTCTAGGACATAAACTCATAATGGTGTGCATATATGTATTCAAATATGTGTGTATATGTGTGTGTGCATATACCTATACATTTTTTCATGTTCACATGGAAACTTTAAACAAATTGACCATGTAATAGCCACAAAAAGCACCAATACTATTCAAAGAAACACTGTCATTCAGATTGTTTCTGAGATTACATTATGCAGTAAAATTAGAAATCAATTGTAAAAAAGACATCCAAACATATACATATATATCTGGAAACTGCAGAGCATGCTACTAAATAAAGCTTCTGTTAGGAAATAAATTGGCAGTGGTATCAGAGAATACTCAGGATAGAATAATAATTAAAGGATGGCATGCGAAATTAGGAGGAATACATAGAAAGCAATACTTATACATTCATACTTTTAAATTTACTTATCAAAAAAGAAAGAAAACAAATTAGTTAAATTTTAACTGAAAAATCTAGGAACAAAAGAGGAATAGAAAAGCCCCACAACCACCAAGAAAAAGGAAAAGAGAAAAGAATAAAATCGGAAACTAATGAATAGGTAAACCAAAAAGTTTTGTCTTTTAAAAGACCTAGGAACTGTAATCTTTTTTAAAGTCTTCAATTTCCCCCTGGATCTTCACCCCTAGACAGTTTTTACAGATCAATTTCACTAAACATTCAAGGAACAGATATCTGTCTTTTATAAGTACAAAATATTAGTGAATGAAGAATAAGTAAAAGCTGTTTAGCTCATTATCAAAGACTATTATAACCACTTGCAGAATTCATGAAGAAATAATTATAAGCTAATTACATGTATGATCATGGATATGAGAATTCCTAATAAAATTTTAACTATCTGATTTCAACGGCATGTTTTAAAAAATGCATCATGATCAAGTAGTTGTTATGCAGGAATGAAAACATGAATTAACATCAAAAGCCTTTTTGTAATTCACCATATTCATGGAATAAAGATGAAAAAATCATATAATTACAATAAATAGAGAAAGAACTTTTGATATATACCATTATGTCCATATGATAAAAAAATTTCCTGAAAGGGGGAAATACAAGAATATTTCTTTTTTTTTTGAGTTGGAGTCTCACTCTGTCGCCCAGATTGGAGTGCAGTGGCCGCTCCCGGCCACCACAGCCTCGACCTGGGCTCTGGCGATCCTTCCGCCTCAGCCTTCCGAGTAGCCGGAATTACAGGCATGCGCTACCATGCCCGGCTGATTTTTTGATTTATTGTAGAGATGAGGTCTCGCTGCCCAGGTGGGTCTCGAACCCGCAGGCTCAGGCAATCCACACCTCAGCCTCCCAAAGGCGTGGGATTACAGGCTGAGCCACCAAGCCCGGCTCAAGAATATTTCTTAACGAAATAAGCTGGCGAATGGTAGATTGGAAGAAGACATTTATATCACCCAAAAATGACAAGAGATTTCTTTCTAAAATACACAAGGAACTCACAAAAATAAAGAAAAAGAAAGGAACTAAAGTAGAAAAATGAGCAAGAGTATGATTAAGAGTATGAATCAGGCTAATACATATATAAAGAAATTATCAACTTTTCCACCATCAGAGAAGTGAAAAATGAAAGCCACAATAAAATACCTATTTTCTTTTATCAAATTGGCAAGTAGAAAAGCTAGATCATGGCATGCTGGTGAGAATAAGAGGAGAGAAAGTCCCATGCATCAGAGATGAGAACTACACAGAGAGCACAGTGACAATTCTTGGCAACATAAAATATTCATACATGCAGTGGTTGCTAATCTCTTTACTGGGTGTACAACTGTGAAACTCCCACAGTCCTTCATGGAATATAAAGATATTCATTATAGCCTTGCCCAGACTATAAGAGGATAGAAGCAACCTGGGTATCGGTATGAGTGAGGAATGTGTAGGTGAAATGCATAGGATGCATGTTGTAAAATATTATGCAGTATTCAGAAGCAACATTCCTAAAGAAAACAGATCATACAAATAGCTGTCATGTGAAAATTTTACCCAAAAAATGAGCTTTGTAACCCAAATCCATTTGTGCAAATTAAATATACCTAACAATACCTAATATTTATGTAGTGCTTACTACATGTTAGACACTGTTCTAAGAACTTTATATGCATTTTAATCCACTCAAACTCATCGAGAAGGGTACTATTACAATCCTCATTGTCTGGCTAAAGATTCTGAAGCACAGATATGTCAGCTAATAATCCTTAAGGATCCATGCCTAGGATGTGGTGAAGTTAGGGTATCAACCCTTGCAGATGAACCCAGGATCCACATTCTTAACCACTAAACGTATTACCTTGCAAAAAAACCTATATAGTCTTCATGGATATGACTTTATGCAAAAATGATTATTAAACATATGAAACAAGAACATTTTAAACACAAAAGAGTAACCACTAATGTAAGGAAAGGTAGGGCAGGGTGCATAGGGTAACTGCAATGGAGACCAGAGAGGAAAACAGTCACATAAAATAAATTCTAAGCCGGGCTCGGTGACTCAGCCTTTAATCCCGCACCTTTGGGAGGCTGAGGTGAGTGAATTGCCTGAGCCCACGGGTTCGAGACCCGCCTGGGCAACGAGACCTCATCTCTACAATAAATAAAAAAATCAGCCGGGCGTGGTAGCGCATGCCTGTAGTTCCAGCTACTTGGAAAGCTGAGGCGGAAGGATCACCGGAGCCCAGCAGGTCGAGGCTGCAGTGGCCAGGAGCGGCCACTGCACTCCAGTCTGGGCAACAGAGTGAGACTCCAACTCAAAATAAATAAATAAATAAATAAATAAATTCTAGATCATTGTCTAGACCAATGATGACAACACTGATTAACTATACACTGATCAGTATGGTGTTATGTACTGATTAACTCAACTCTGTACCCCAGTGTTAAAAAATAATAAACAAACAAACAAACAAACAAATGTAAAGATGTTTTCAAAAGGAAAAAAAAGGGTACAAACTAGTTAAAAACAAGATACTTTGGAGACCGACATGCAACTTCCCAATATGTTCAAAACAGCAAGTTTTACTTCCAGCATTGAGGCAAATTACTTTTTTATTTGCTTGAGTTCCAGAGAATATAGTTGCCTTTCTTAATAAAAGAAATAGACAAATATGTACAAACCAATAGCTCACCCAGTCCATCAAAAGATGAAACGTGCATCTTAGAGGCTTTCTCCTACAGAAGTGATAGCTTTCTGAAGCATGTATGGAGCTATATCATTTCAAAGGCACTTAGCTTAATTGAGTTATTCCAACACTAATGAATGTGTTCTTATAAAAGGCAATGTAACATTTAATCCTTTTCGCCTCTGTAGTCCACACTAGTTTATGTGTTAATAATTTTTTCTCAGCATTTCACTAAATTTTACACTCTCATGAATAAAGACCATAGCTTGTGTTTGCACATTCCCCATTTCGTTGGGACTAGACACCAAATTAGCTACTACTAAATACTTGCTAATTGAAGAAAAAATTTAAATATTTAGAAAAAGTAAAATACACATTTGAGAACATCACTACCACGCTGCTGTCAAATCAGCACTCACACGTACACAAACACAATTGTAACAGAAAATGCTATTAGATAGCTAGCAGCTAAGTAGCAGGATTGAAGACAAAGTGAAGAAATTATTAAAAATATAAAGAAAATATAAGAAACTTAATTTAAAAGAAAGCAAAGTTGGAAGCATCTGTGCTGAAAATGAGGGAGAAGACATGCTAAAACACATTCCCCAAGACAGCAGGATGGTCAGTCCTCATTTCAGAGCACCATGCTCTGGGACAAAGGGTATGGAGAAGATAAGGGAGAGAAGTCATGGCTAGCCTGATCTCTTCCACTTAAAATGCATGGATGTGTGTGTACACTGTATACACATATATAAGGGTATCCTCCAAAATGAATTTATTTATAAAATATTGTATATTTATTCTTACATGCTTAAACTTCAGTCACCTTCAAAGTATTCTCCGTTTGATGCAATACACCTATCAATATGCTTTTCCCACCGCTCAAGATTGATTTTTAACTTACTGATTTTCATACATTTTGGTGCTTCTTCACCTCTTCCACATCGAAAAAACATTTCTCTGTGAGGACTTTTTTCATCCAGGGGAACAACAACAAGAAAAGTTGCTCAGGGTGTAATAAGGTGAATAGGGAGGGTAGGGCCTGGGAGTCATGCAGTTTTTGGTCAAAAACTGCTGGACACTCAGCTTGGTGTGGGTGGGTGCTCTTGTAAATCACTCATCATGAATAGGGAAAACACACTGAAAAAATCTCAAAGAAAAAAATCACTGAGGCCAAACACAGAATCTCACAGCAGCACTAGCTGGTACACTGATGCTGGATGGGTTCCTAGAACACTTACCTAGCAGCAGAAACCTGGTACTACAAGAGGCCTGCCCTCAAAAAATAATTTTGTTTCATTTGGGGGGAGGCCTTCATATATATATACATGTATATTCACATAATGTCCATCTGTTAAACAGTAATTAATTATATCTTTTTAGGGAGACAGGAGTTGCCTCATAGATTAACTTGAGCAGCAACCTCCAGGTTTCTTTTCAATATACTGAAATATGTTAAATATATATCCGATCTCTTTTGTCTGTATGTTGGATCTTAAGGTGTCAGGTTTTAGAATCTCTCTGTGGTTCTGAATATTGAATGTTGAGTCACTAGATTTAAAATAACATTTTTTGTCTATTGCCTACCCTTTCTACTGCCTAAAGTACCTGGCACAGCAACTTGAAAGCTCTGGACAAAGGACCTCAGGGCATTTGGAAACGTGTAAGCAGGAGGGGAACACTTGGCTTCAATTTCACCGTTCCTCTACTTACCTTACAATGGCAACTGCAAAATCTTATTGAATGGATTGAGCAGCTTTCTGGTTTGATTGTAGCCTCAGTGAATCTGTGAGTCTGACCTCTGCTGAATTGCTATTTTATTGCTATTTGCAGCAATGTTCCCCGGTAAATCACAACTTCTGTCCCTATGGCAACCACATAACACCTGAGATGTCACTGCCTCTTTTTCTGTCACTAGAAAAACACTTAGAAAAGAACATAATAAATCTGGTCAGTGGCCCTTTCTAAATTATTATGCCTGCATCTTGCTCTGAGTTGTGCATTCTCAATTAGGAATCCCTGAGCTGAACTCAGTAGTCGCATGCACAAGCATGCCATTCCTTCAGCAGGTGCAAATGAAAGACAAATGTGTAAATTGTACGTGTGATTACCACCTTCTAGATATGAGTGGAAGATATATGTCATGGGTGTGCAGGACAGATAAAGGACATTCTCTGACCAAGAATGATTGCTGACAATTCTGGGATAAAATATTTACTTTTGCTCTGTTGTGATCTGTCCTGTTCATTGTCATTTCTCTCACTCTCTCTCTCTCTCTCTCTCTCTCTCTCTCTCTCTCTCTCTCTCTCCCTCTTTTGTCTGTCTCATTAGATCAGTACTTCTCTAAGGGTGACTATTGTATGGAATCATCTGGAACATTTATTTAAAATATGTACTTGCTCACATGATGCTGACCAGTAATATATCATTAGCAAGATATCTTGAAAGTCCATAAGGCAAGATGATCTCTTTCTTGTCCAAGAGTCTACAGATATAGTCTCAAGGGGGAGGGAGATTCAGGTACAGTTGAAATTAGATCAGAGATTATTTCTCAGATTGGTACTGAATATAGTCATAAGTACAGAACTAACTGGGCTTTAATCCAAGAGCATGTGTTTGGGAACCTATTGTCTGTATCCTCAAGCATTATTGTTGGATCTAAAGGGAGAGGTCACTTTCTTCCACCTTTACCTTTGATGACTTCAGATGACAACTGTAAATATCATTGGAGAGTGCCCATGATAATGGTCTCTGAGATGTGCAAACAGAGATAAACGTGTTTGTAAAGTGTGCTGAATCTCTGGTCCACTCTTGTTTCTAGCTAAGTGGGACCACCCTCCCTTCACAGATAACTGCCCTAGAATGTTGCACAAGAGACACGATAGTCTGAATAATGAGACTTAGGGCACACACTCATAAAAAGTTCATCCTCTCAAAGAGAAAAATTAATGGATTCCAAATATTGGGCCCAAACACTGGAAAAGTCTCAGTATATTCACTTCTAAAGAGAATCTTTACTTTCTCTTTATGTGGTTCTACAAAGGACACAAGATAATTCTATCTGATGCTTGTCATTTCTATATATTTTTCCATATAAGAACATATAATTCTCAGGGAATAAAATAAAACTAATGAGATTCAAATTAGCACTTTTTAAAAGGATGCCCATTGATTAAAAATGAGGAAAATGTTGCTTTGTATGTGTTAATACATGGAGGGG
The DNA here is from genome assembly GCA_027257055.1 of Cephalopachus bancanus. Lineage (NCBI taxonomy): Eukaryota > Metazoa > Chordata > Mammalia > Primates > Tarsiidae > Cephalopachus > Cephalopachus bancanus. The sequence continues at coordinate 1,903,802 of JAPVLO010000251.1, read as the reverse complement.
GTGGGTAGTATAGAAAGGAGAGAGAAAGAAGAAGAGAGAAAAAGAAGTAGGGTGCTGTTTTCCATACCCACAACCATCTCAGGAATTCTGCAATGTCGAGCCAGAAGCCGGACTATCAGGATTCCTTTTTGGATAATAGATTTCTGGGGGTTTGGTTGAAGGAAATTTAAAGTCTGAATATTTGCATGCCAGGGTTAAGAGTTTTGCCAAATAAATAAAAGAAAGAAAGACTTTCTCTGATGCCTGAGAGACTGGAGGGAGCATGAGAGGGTTGGGAGAAAAATGGCTATGGTTAGTCCTGGACCAAGATTTCTGAAAAAGAAAATACAGAGGAGTGGAGTACCTGCCATATCTTGGTATTCAAATAGCTAGTAACATAATGGAACGTCCCAAGATGAATGAAAAGGGTACGTAAGTTGAAGATGAGGATGGCAGGATGTGAGCAAAGCAGGCAGTGGTACAGAAATACAAAGAGGGTTGCAGGTAAGGCGAGTCACTGAGGAGACCAGGAGGTAGGATTTCAGTGCTCAGCACAGCAGGTGAGGCAGAAGGGGCCAACTAGTGGAAGATGGTTCCGAAGAGCCATCTGGAAACAAGTGGCATCACCAGCACAACCGGAAGTCTCTTGGGACCAAGAATATTCAGGAAGCCCTACATGGACCCAAAGATACTCACTCCCTAGGATTTAGAACAAAGGTTTTTCAATTTCTAACTTTTTCCGATCCTCTGCTTCCCTGCGCCTCTGAACAGCCACAGAATATTCCACCATGAAAGTTGAACTTCTAACTAAAAGAAAGAAAGACTTTGCCTCCCTGGCTTCTGCTCTCAAAGCTATTTGCTTGTGCTGGTCCTGGTGATAAAGCCTGTGACCTCAACTCACATTGCCCTTTCAGAGTTGGCTTCAGTTGGCTTCAAGTATGACTGACTCCACAGTCATTATGGCCAAAGAGTGAGAGTAGCTGATATTACTGCTATGTCCTGGAAGGTCAAACAGGGACAAAATTGGGATACAAGTGAGATTTATCTTCACTGCTCCTTCTTCATTGTCATAATCCACCCTCTCGATGTACAATTGATAAAAAAAAAACTTTTCCAGTGTCACATTTCTCTAAGATAGAAATAGAATGCTATGGCATAATAGGCAATGTTATTGTTTCATTATCTCCCCTATGTGCCAGTGTTTTTGAAACAGAATGGATGATCTATATTTGCACATTTGTTGGACTTACTTTGTCTCATAAAATTATTCTATTTTTCTTGCATTGTTGTCTCTTGTAGACCTCAAGAACAGATTTTTTTTTTTTTTTTTTTTTTTTAGCATCTGGCAGCTCTAGTTCTGAAGTGTCAACTTAAAGGGACATAATTTTGTCTAGCAGCTTAGACTACTACACAGATACACTCTGGAAGGATTGATTATGCCTATGGCAAGCATACACACACATACACACACACACACACACACACACTTATGTGGCATATGGAGCAATAAATGTGCATGAGTCATCTAATAGAATAAGAGAAACAATAAGGAAATATAAAATTTGTATTTCTCACACATTTCAATTTTCAAAAATGTTTGTTTAAATAATGGTTTAGCTTAGGGTATTGTCTTAAATGAGTGCAACAAAACCAGACAATCCAAGGTCAGTTGTGCCATATTTGTCTAAGATGAGACTACTGTTCTATACTTCGTTTTCAGAATCTTTTGTTATGATCTTCAGCATGCTGTGAGCTTTTGTCGTTCTGGCTGCCTATCAGCATGATAACTTCAGAAAAGTTTACAGTGACTCCCAGAATATTTCCTGAGGTATAAATTTTACTGGCTATTATCCTTTGAGTATATTTTTAAATATTTTCCTTTAATACATCATTTCATGTATTCTTATATACAAACAGTTACAGTTTGGCTGACTTCAAGGTGCGTGCTGTTAATTGGTGCACAATACTTCTTTTCACATAACTATTTTAAGACAGAATTTTACTCAAATATACAGACCATTTCCTGTAGCAGTTAACATGTATACAATATTTTAAGTGCAACTATTAGCATATGAACCTTCTTGAATTTTAGTTCCAGAAACTATCTCCCTGCATATTAATTTCATAAACATGGAATTAAAACACAGAATGGATTCAATACCACTTGCAGGCTTGAAAAATTTCTGCCCATATTCCCCTCAGTTTATTTATTAAAGTATGTGACTTTACTAGGGCCAGTGTTCTTTACTGATAATACCTCTATTTACACTTAATTTAGAGATTTTTGCTTTGAATCTTCTTTCCAGAAAGAAGCTATATTTCCTGACCTCCCTTGAATCTGAGTAGGGCTAAGCAGCTCAGTTGTGGCCAGTAAGATGTAGATGGAAAAGATATACCCCATTTCAAACATGACCTATATGAATGTCCTATTATCCTCAATTTTCTCTCTTCTTCTAACTTTCAACTGGATTTCAATGCCCAAGATGACTCTGAAAGTCCCATGTTGAAAGTGAACATCTCCATCAGTCTGGGTCACTGCCTGTGTGGAGTCACTTTATTTGAACAAAAAATAAACATCTGCTTAGTTCTTTTCTTTGTCTAAAACTTATAAGCTTAAAGATCTGAGAACATTTTGTGGTTTTGTATGCCTTTTTTTAATTCTCTCAAAGATTCAATCTTGAAAAAAGGGAGGAAGATGGCGGTGGAGCCAGTTGGACTATGCGAGTCCCAGTGAGTGAGTGAGTGTATGGAAAATTTAGTATATGTGTCTGTAAGTAAGTGGACGTGGGAATGGCTGACTGAGTGGGGACTTGGGAGCAAGTGGCCAGAGCTCTCCTGATGAAGCTGCTGGTGCTGCAGCTGCTCTGCTTGGACCCTGTGCTTCGTGGGGCACAAAAGACAAGTGCCATTTTTTTAAAATCAGTAAGGCCTTTCCCAGGGTGCCAGGAGTGACTGCTGGCTCCAGACTCTGCCGCACCACAGCAGTGGCTAGCTGGACACTGACAGCAAGGGCTGCAGAGGGAGCACAGCGAGAGAGCCCAGATGCAGATCCCCACTGGAGAAGATGAAACAGGCACCCTGTCACCATCTTGAAAACTGAGCAGGAAAGTGCTCCAGCTTGCTCACCATGAAGCAACAGACCTGATCTCTGTGACTTGGGGACTGACCACAACTCAGAGAGAATATCCCAAAAGCACAAACTCTGGAGGTACAGGATGAGTGCTGAGTTTCAGGCACCCCACACCCTAGCAGTGGGACAAAGGGTGTGACCAGAAAAGGATGAGAAAGACCCCCAAAGAGATCAGCAGTGAGTCCAAGGCTGACCCAACACCCTCCTCCCCAGATCCACACAGCTGGGGCATGACTGAGAGAGACGAACCCAGGTAAAACCTGGACATCAACCATAATAGGAGGACTCTACTCCAGGATAAGCCTGGCTAAGGTATACCCCACCAGTACCTGGGGAAGAGACAATCCTGCACCTCCCCACCAGAGGGGATACCCCCCGACCATACAAGAGTGGGAGGAGAGGACTGAAGCTCCAACCACACCAACCGCCTCCTCCTCCTTCCCTGACTGGACATTGCAAAGATTGTGATTAAGACTACACCTCTACAGGAGACCGCAGAGAGGCTTACCTGTGAGCCCCTGAGAGGAACAATTACAGACCCAGCCACAAGAGGGCAGGTTATTTTTTGTTTTTCACTTTTTTTTTCATTTTCCTTTGTGCATGCATGTGAATGTGAGGGTTTGATCTGCATTATCCTCACCTATTTTTCTTTTGACCTTTCTTCTTCTTTCTTTCTTTCTTTTTTTGAATTTCGTTTTCTGTTTATGCTTGTATGTGAATGACTAAGTGTTCATATTTCTTTTTTGTTTGTTTCTTTTTTTGTTGTTTCTTCTCTTTTTTTAGTTTAATGTGTGTTTGAATGTATGTGTGAGGTTCAATTTGAATTCCTTTTTTTCTCTTTTCTTTTTTATTCTCCTTTCATTTAGTGTTGGGAGTGTGGGGGGGGGTTGGTTTTCTTGTTTTCTGTTTATTTTTGTTTGTTTTGCTTTGTTTTTTCCAGTTTGCTTTGGTTTTTGCTAGCATGCGTATGAGAGAGAGAGAGAGAGAGAGAGAGAGAGAGAGAGAGAGTGTGTGTGTGTAATTGTTTTTTGTTAGCTTCTGCTTTTGTTTTTCTGTGTTTTATTTTTATTTGTTTATTTTTTGCTCTTCTTAGTTCATTCTACTTTTCACTATTCCCCTCATTGCTGTTACTGTATCTTGGACTCAGGGAGTATACACACATACCCATTGCATTCATATTGAGTGGTAGTGGGGAGTGGGTCTCAGGAAATGCATTCCACAAGCAGTGAACATTGTGATTTGCAAGTAGTTTCTGAATCCTAACTTCCCATCCTCCACCCTATTCAACTCTCAAAACTACAAGAGACAGCAAAACTTTCCACCCAAAACCGTGTTTCAAAATAGAATAAATTCAGAACTCTGCTCAGGGAAGAATAGAGGGTTGAGCAAATATCAGAAGTGAAAGCCTCTTCCTCCCACTGCGACTGAATAACAGAACTAAAGAGCAAAGAAAGAGATCTGTCACAAATGAGAAAAAAATCAATGGAGAAACAAAGGTTGTTTCCAGTGATACAAAGAGAAAGCACCTGAAAAATCAGACCTCAGAGTCCAGACATTGGAAATCACAAAAGATTGACACAAGAATACAACAGGGATTAGGGAATGGATAGAAAGAGTGAATAAGATTCAACAAAGACAAGATGCAACAATGAAAGAATTTCTAACAGAGATTTGGGGCACAAAAATATCATATCATCCAGGAAATAACAAAATGACAAGATGGAAAGCAGAATTAATCAAGCAGAATCTCAGAACTTAAAGACAAAAACATGGAATTAACCCAATCTGTAAAATACATTTAAAAAAAAAACTCAGAAAGAAAAAACAAAAACTGCAAAAGATGTGTGATTATATCAAGAGACTTGAACCTACGCCTGATTGGTAGCCCAGATGAAGTAAGGGAAAGGGAGAACACCTTGGAGAAAGTATTTCAGGAGATTATCCAAGAAGATTTTCCCCATCTCACCAGAGATGTGACTATCCAAAAACAAGAGACACAGAGAACCTCTGCAAGATATTAAATGAGAAGACCAAACCTTAGACACATAGTAATTTGCCTATAAAAAGTAGGTACAAAAGAAAAAATCCTAAAGGAAACAAGAGAGAAAGGTCAGACTAACTACTGGGGAAAACTAATCAGAATAGCAGCAGACCTATTGGCAGAAACACTACAAGCTAAAAGAGACTGAAGTTCAATATTTAAAGTCCTCAAAGATAAACAATTTTAGCGAAGAATTTTGTGCCCAGCCAAGATCCACTTCATTAGCAATGGAGAATTAAAATCCTTCCCAGACATCCAATCTCTAAGAGATTATGCAGCTTCCAGATGCTGAAAAGGGTATTAAGCCCAGAAGAAAGAAAAAAAAGAATGACCATGTACTTCCCAAAGCAACAGGAGAAGGCAGAGTCAACAGAGAACACATCACAATTATAAACTTGAAAAAACACACATACATTAACCCAAAAGTTAAAATAAAACAAAGAAAAACCTTTATAAGAACCTCATGACAGGAATAAACAAACACTTTTCAATAGAACCTGAATGTGAATGGACTAAACATACTACTGAAAAGACACAGAATGGCAAACTGGTTGATAAACCATGACCCAATCATTTGTAACATTCAGAAAACTCATCTCACCACAGGAATCTACACAGACTCAATGTTAGAGAATGAAAAACCAGTTTCCAAGCAAATAGATCATAAAAGAAGGCAGCAGTGGCGATCTTAATATCAGACAAAACAACTTTTAAGCTATAAAAAATTTAAGAATATGCGAAAGGACACTACATAATGAAAAAAGTTTCAGTCCATCAACAAGAAATATCCGTCCTAAACATGTATGCACCCAACACAGGAGCTCCAGTGTTTATAAAGCAACTACTAAGTAAACTAAAAAAAGATATTGACTCTAACACTATTATAGCTCAGGACTTAAATACTCCACTAACAACTTAGATAGATTCTTGAAGCAAAAGATCAACAAAGTGATTTGGTACCTCAACTTGATACTTGTCCAAATGTACTTAATAGATACCTACCTATTACTCCATCCAACAAGCACAGAATATGCATTCTACTCATCACTACATGGAATATACATCAAGATCTTCAGTCATAAATCAAGCACACAAATTTTATAAGATCAAAATACTGCCATGCACCTTCTCAGACCACAGTGAAATCAACAACAAAGTTCCCTCAAAACCCACAAAGACATGGACACTAAACAGCACGATGCTAAACAATTCCTGGTCAACAGCCAGCATATTGCTAAATGCATAGAAGCTAGAAGCATTTCCCCTGAAAACGGGAACAAGACAAGTCTGCCCACTCTTACCCCTCCTGTTCAACATTGCATTGGAAGTCCTAACTAGAGCAATTAGACAAGAGAAGGCAATCAGGTGTGTCCAAATAGGAAAAGAGGAAGTTAAGTTATCCCTCTTTGCTGATGATATGATCCTATACTTTGAAAATCCAAGAGAATCTATCAAAAATCTGCTTGCACTGATAAAGGACTTTGGCAAAGTTTCGGCTACAAAATAAATGTGCAAAAGACAGTCACATTCTTATACACTGACAAAAAGCAGGCAAAGAACCAAATAAAAGGCACAATTCCATTCACGATAGTCACATACACACACAAAAAGAAATACCTCAGCATCTTCCTAACCAGAGAATTGAAAAACCTTTGAATGAAAACTACAAAACACTGCTCGAGGAAATCCAAGAAGACACAGACAAATAGAATATTCCATGCTCATGAATTAGAAGAATCAACATTGTTAAGATGTCCATCCTACCAAAGGCGGTCTACAGATACAACAAAATACCCATTAAATTACCAGCATTATTCCTCTCACACCTGGAAATGACAATACATAAATTCAATGAAATTTCTGTGACCACAAATAGCCAAAACAATCCTCAGCAAAAGAAACAAAACAGGAAGTGTCACACTTCCAGACTTTAAACTTTACTATAAGGCTACAATAATCAAAACAGTTTGGTATTGGTACAGGAACAGGCATACAGACCAATGGAACAGGATAGAGATTCTGGAAGCAAAACCTCTATTTCACAAACAAATCATCTTTGACAAAGCCTCCTTAATAACCACTAGGGAGAGGAGAACTTATTCAGGAAATTATGCTGGGAAAAATGGTTGACCACAAGCAAAAGATTTAAATGAGACCCCTGCCTATCATCACACACAAAAATCAACTCTAAATGGATGAAAGACCTAAATGTAAAACCCCAAACTATAAGAAACTTAGAAAATACGGGAGACATCCTTATGGAAATTGGAATTGGCAGCAAATTTCTGATCAAAACCCCAATTGCCCATGCCATAGTAGATAAGATAGTAGATAAGTAATAAGACACTTATTAGAATACTAACAATTAGAGGTAAATTATGTACTGTTTTGAGAATCACCATGTGTTTTAAAATAACCTCATTAGAGCAGTAGAGTGGATCGATTAAAAGCAAGACCCTTGGAATTTCAGACCAGTTTTTGAATAATATTACTGCCAGTTACTGCATGACGTTGACTGAATTATTTAATTTCTTGGAGCCTCAGCTCTATTTTTCTGCAAACCAGAACTACTTAATTATTCGATTGCTATAAAAATTAAATAATCTTATCTCATCTTATCTACTATCTTATCTACTATGGCATGGGCAATTGGGGTTTTGATCAGAAATTTGCTGCCAATCTCATTAAACTAAAAAGAGTCTGTAAAGCAAGAGAAACCATCAAGAGAGTGGGGAGACAGCCCACAGAATGGGAAAAAAATATTTGCCAATTGTATATATGATAAAGGCCTAACATCCAGGATCAACAAGAAACTCAAATGTGCCCAAAAGGAAAAAAACAAAGTCCCATTAAATAGTGGGCAAAAGACATTAATAGACGCTTCTCAAAAGAAAATATATGGGCAGTCAACAGACACGTGAAAAATTGCCCAGCCTCACTAATCATCAGAAAAATGCAAATCAAAACCATGTTGAGATACCACCTACCCCTAGTCAGAATGGTCATCATTAATTAAATGATCAACAACAGTTACTGGCGAGGATGCAGAGAAAAGAGAATGCTTCTACACTTCTGGTGGGAATGCAAACTAGTTCACCCTGAATGGAAAACAGTGTGGTGATTTCTAAAAGAACTAGAAATTGACTTTCCATATGATCCAGCAATCTCCCTACTGGGAATATATTCAGAGGAGCTCAAATCATTCTACAAAAAGGATACCTGCACACACATGTTTATTGCAGCACTATTCACAATAGCAAAAACATGAAACCAACTGCTCTGCCCATCAAAACTGGACTGGATTTTTAAAATGTGGTACATATACATGATGGAATAAAATGCAACTCTAGAGAAGGACAAACATATGGACTTCGTAGTAACTTGGGTGGGTTTAGAGTCTATAATACTCAGTGATCTGTCACAGAAACAAAGAATGGGGCACCACATATTTTCACTCATAAGCAGACCCTGAACATTTACCATAATACTTTAAGAAAGGGATTGGCAATAGTGGGATACTGCCACGGTGGGGGTGTGGGTGTGTGGGGGGGCACAACATTAATAAGGGTACCTGATCTCAAACCAGGCAAAGTGAGGACCAAAAGGAGTCCCAAACTTTACCTGTACCATGACTACTTGTATACCTAATTCTGAAATGTACTCCACATCTTTAAAAGAAAAAGGAAAACAAAAAATTCAATCTTATTATATTTTAAACCTTTTAATAAAAAGGTGTGCATGCATTGTTGCAAAGATAAGTCCATTACTTGAGAGTCATCTTCAGACAACCTGACAAACCCTAGGGTACTTATTCCCTGTGTTTCAAGCACAAGAATATAGTTCTCTACATCTTTGGAGCTTAATGAATCTTCAAGCAAAGGCCAAAAAATAAAATAAGACAATTCTTTAGTTACCTGGCAGTTTTCTGGATTGTTAAATCAAAATTACTAAGTAGTAGTATCCCAGACCACTCTTACTATGGACCACAGGATATGTTGTATATGTTGTAATTGTTTTAAAAGATTATAAGTATGTTGCAATTTGAAAACAGATGTTCATAAACGAAGGCAATCTCTCTCTCTCTCTCTCTCTCTCTCTTTCTCTCTCTCTCCTCTCTCCACACCCACACACACACACACACACACACACACACACACACACACACACACAGTCTCTTTCTCTCTGCCTTCATTCATGTCAATCTATAACCACACCAATAAGACATACTAACACATTATCTCTTCCTTTTATAGTTAGTTGTCCCTGAACACTTATTAGAATACTAACAATTAGAGGTAAATTATGTACTGTTTTGAGAATCACCATGTGTTTTAAAATAACCTCATTAGAGCAGTAGAGTGGTTTGTTTAAAAAGCAAGACCCTTGGAATTTCAGACCAGTTTTTGAATAATATTACTGCCATTACTGCATGACGTTGACTGAATTATTTAATTTCTTGGAGCCTCAGCTCTATTTTTCTGCAAACCAGAACTACTTAATTATTCGATTGCTATAAAAATTAAATAATATCTCTGAAGTGACTAATAAAATTTCCAATACTATAATAAGCACTTAACAGATGTAGTTATTATTATCCAAATGGTTTGACTTTTGTAACTGAAAGTGCAATATCACCAATATCACAAAAGATGAATCCAATATTTTGTATAGGAAAAAACAAAAATTCTATCAGGGAAGGAGAATTACCTATTCGAAAATAGAAGCAAGTCCATAGAAAGAAAAAAACTCTCCCTTACAAATGTGAAAACTAGAAATATGCAATACGGCTGTAAGGCCTGTGATTTACTTTGAAGTATTTCAGCATCATTGGTGAAGTATTGCATTTATACTAGTTAAAATTTAATTTTTGAGGCATTCAGCTGGCCTTATACCTGAGGGGTCATACTCCAGGGACAGTTCCTGCAAGTCATTCTCTTATTGGTATCTCAATAAACAACTGACATTTTGTTAGTTAGCATCCTGGATCACAAAATGAATTTTCATCGATAGAATCAGTTACATTATTGAGTGTGATGAATATTAGAAATGTTTCTTATAAGAATAAAATAAAGTTGTTTTCATTGTATGAGTTGGCCAAAATTGTTTAGAGACACTCCACACCCTTGCAAGAAAATGGTATAGGAATCCACCAAGATGTGTACCCCTCACACTTGGAAATGGAGTCTGTGGCTTGAACCCTAATCAGCTCTGTATCTAACCATGGTTTAGGGGAATTTTGATTACAAGATGCCTACTGCATAGGAACACAAAGTCTTGCCTTTGAAATTTTATTGGTCTGCCTGAGTGAAATTTTCAGACAAGGGCAGAAAGCAGAGATTTAATTGAGGCTAGATTATGAGATGTATAAAATGTTTTGTGCATTCTTTGTTAATGAATATTTATCTAATAAATGTCTCTCTGCATAGAAAATTTCACTGAAGGTTTGCTTTCATTATAGCCTGATACCAAGTTTATGAATGGTAGCTAGAGACCAGAAAGAACCTTACAGCTATGTATGACTAAATTATGTAGGTCAATTCACAACAAGCATCTGTCACCTCCATCTTCCTTCAAGTCCCCTCTTCAATAGTCTTGGACTATCATAATAATTACCCAACATCCTACAGCATTGCCCATTTACTAGATTGAAACCTCCCAAGCAATATAGCACAATGGTTCAGAGTTCAAGCCCTGTCACTTACTAGACATATGAGTAGCAAATTGTTCAACCTTCCTGTGCCTGAATTACCTAATAAAAATACCTACCTCATAGATTATAATAATGATTCCATATAATGATACACACAAGGAGCTTAAAATAATTATTTTCATATCTCAATTATGCTAGCTGTTATTACTTTCCAAATTTCCTCACCAGACTTATTTTGCAGTGGCAACAATATTGGGCATTTCTGATTATTGTTTAGTTAAGACAACTTTTAATGGCAATCGTGTTACAATTTTATTTGTGTCTGGAAAACTCTGGAAAGGATTCCATTTTAGCTCAAACATGGACCTTTAAGACGTTCATCATTTAGATGCATCTGTGGCTTTATCTAGTGTATGCTATCTTCAACAATGAGAGTTAAACTGATCTTTTTCTTTATCTTGCCAAATTCCTAACTGAGGGGTCTGGGGAGACAGATTTTTTAATTAACCTTATACAAAGTTTACTTTACAACCTGATTCTGACATAACATCACATAACAGATAAAGAAGAAAAATCAAAGTATTTTATGACCCTGTAAAGCTGTCTTTTGGGGACTCTGGATACCTCTTAAGACATTTATCTATTCTCTCTGAAGTCTGTCACAACACATGAAGTTTCATCTATATGTCAAGAAACTTACCCTTTCTTAGTGTTCCTCAAGATGCCCATTTCCTCTAATGCTTTCAAAATTCCTTAGATAACTCTTGCTAACTAAGTGCCAGTCAGGAAATATTTAATCCACCTATAGCCTGTAAACCCTGCTTTGAAATGTCCCATCTTCCTAAACAGAACCAATGTAAAACCCTCACATATTGACTTATAGTTCCCTGTAACTTCTGTCCTCCTAAAATGTATATAAACAAGCTACAATTCACACATGGTGGGCACACATTCTCAGGATATCCTTGGACACAGGTGTCACAAGCCTAGAGTCACTTACATTTAGCTCGGAATAAATCAACTTAAACATTTTATAGAGTTTTGTATCTTTTATCAACAGTCTGGATTCTGAAGAAGTTGAAATTTGCCTAGTTTTCTTCTCTGTACAGATACAGTCAACTCACTCCATTTTTATAAAATCACATTTCTTTTGTTTGTTTGTCTGGTTTTTTTTGTTGTTGTTGTTGTTGCTGTTGTTGAGTTGGAGTCTCACTCTGTCGCCCAGACTGGAGTGCAGTGGCCACTCGCGGCCACCGCAGCCTCGATCTGCTGGGCTCTGGCGATCCTTCTGCCTCAGCCTTCCAAGTAGCTGGAACTACAGGTAAGTGTTACCATGCCCGGCTAATTTTTTTATTATTGCAGAGATGAGGTCTCGCCAAGTTACCCAGGCGGGTCTCGAACCCGCAGGCTCAGTCAATCCACTCACCACGGCCTCCAAAGTGCTGGGATTACAGGCTGAACCACTGAGCCTGGCACACATTTCATTTTGAAGTGCCCCTTCTGCACTATAATCTTGGAATAACCCCATTTCCATAGTTTAGCAGACTTCTTGCTTCTGAGGGGATGTCTCCCTGGAGTACCTTTTTTTCTCTACCCAACACTGCTCCCCACCTCCCACCACTTAGACTGAAGGAGGAAAAGAGTGAAGGGAAAGTGAGAGAGAATGCAGAGTGGAAGAAAACACATAGCAAGTTGAAATCAGTCATGTTTCTTTTCTCCTCCTGTGAACTGCATGGTCACTCATCAGTAAGTTGTCCTCTTTCCTTTTGAGTAAATGCTTTGAATTTTTTGTTTTAACCTTAAAGTTATAGATTTTTTACTTTCATCATGTATGGCTTTAATAGGCAATCTTTTTGAGCCAAATATTTATTCCAGACTTCTGATATGGTGTTTCTAATTGTATTAAAATTTAAAAGATTTTAAAAAGTAATTCATACTCCTAGAAAAAATTCATAATTCAGGAAGTCAATGGAGTGAATTGAAGCAGTCATCAAACTATGCACCTATTTTTTTAAAGCCTTTGCTTCATTTACTTGACTGGAAAAGGGAAACTATCATTTACTTGTGCTTCCTGTAAAAGTTGAACATGAATAAGTCACACAACACTCCCTTGAGATGGGTATTAACACTACCCCCTTTTATAGATGTGAATATCAAATTCTGAGAGATTAATCTGGACAGAGACACAGGCTATAAATAGCAGAGGTTTTATTCTCACTTCTGGCCCATATTCCTGCCAGTGTACCACACTGCTTTCCAAATCATTTGTAAATGAAATAAGTCAGGTACAGAAAGACAAATATCGCATGTTCTCATTTATGTTGGAATTTAAAACAACCAAATTTACAGAAGCAGTGAATAGAATGGTGGTTACAGAGGCTAGAGGGTGGGGAAATGGAGAGATAATGGACAAAGGGTACAAAATCTCTGGTGGACAGAATAAGAGGTTTTATGAAATATATTATGCAGCATGGTGAATATAGTTATTAATTGTACATTTCCAAATTGCTAAAAGAGTTCATTTCTAATGTTCTCACTGCAGAAAATAAGTATTTCAGGTGATAGATATACTAATTAGTTTGATTTAATTATTTCACATTTTCATAGATCATGGCATCAATCAATATATATAATTATTGATTGTCCATTTACTCTATTTTTTAAAAGATGGCATTCACTAACATCTGCATGCAGAAACATTTCTTTCCCTAATGTTGAATAACCCTTCAGTGGGCTTTTACATTTATATGATCGCCCACCAGAATTAATGAAGAGTCTAAGAGTCTGACAAAGTGAACTCCTCATTATGGCTTCTGGCTCATCTATTCTCCACCTCTAAGCAGGTTGAGAACATTTTCTAAAACTGGATGCTCAAGGTAGCAACGACAATGTGTCCTAACAACAGGTCTTTTTACCATAGCCCCTCCCAAGAGGCACAAAAGTAAAGTCTAGAAACCCATGGATAAAGACAAGTGTTCTAAATATATATCATCAGCTGAAAGAGTGAGAGCTGTTTTTCAGTTGGTGCTAAAATGGGCTATTGAAAGCATTTATTAGGAATGTCAGGCTTTGAAAGTGCAGTGATAAAAATGCAGACTTGAAGTTTGCTAGAGAGAATTGTACTTAGAAGTTTATGGAAATTATTAGGAAGATACATTTTAAGTGACCAGCTTTTTATACAGCTTCCTTGACACTGATTTGTGCGTATGCTTCTGAAGTAGTTAACCAAAGTCCTCACAGATATTTTTAATACAATGAACCCTTCATGCTCTAATTTGTCAGAAGTGAAAGAAACAGGAGGATGCAGTGATTTGAGGCTGCTTCATAATAATACAAATATGTCTGGGCTTGCAGTGAATAGCTGTAGAGTTACTTTGTCTTCTGAAAACTTTTGAATATTTTATTCTTGTGTATATACATATATTAAAATTGAATCATATGCAAACATATATATTTAAATCAAATGATACAAATATAAATAAAGAAGAAAAGTATAAAGAAGAAAATAAAATTCACCTGAAAACTCACTACAAAGAGATGGCTAAAATAATGTTTACATTTTGACATATCTCGGTGCAAGTTTTCTTTTTTGGACTTTCCTAATTCGTTTTCTTCTGCTCTTGTATTCATTCATTAATTCACTTGAGAAACAAGTATTTGGTACTTAATATGAGACACTACTGTTCAAGGTCCTGAAAAGATACAATTTCATAATAGAATAAGGAAGATAGACCATTAAATAGGCATATACAAATCAGAATATAAAGCTAGGGTAAAAGTTGCTTTTTGCATCTTTAGATCTTCATTTTCTGGGTAGGAAAGAAATATACAAAGCAGATATTTGATGAATAAAAAATGATTTTTGAATCAGTAAATGGATATAATATGCTAAGTACAAATGGAGGTAGTTCTCAGAAGCACCAAAGAAAAGCACATAAATATGGCCAGCAGAAGTTTTCAGAGGTCATGTCCAAACTGCATTCTGAAGCATGAGTAAGAATTAATCTAGCAACTAGAAGAGTGTGTGCAAAGGCCAGGTGAAAAAAAGTATGGTGCACTGAGGTGAAATAAAAAGAAAGCAGGACTAGTTTCTAAGGCAAACAACAAAGATAACTTCTCAGTACAGGTGGCTGGTACAATTTCTCTATACGGGTGAATAGTCTAGTCCTGTGAAACCCCATAGAGAAAAACAGAATGTAGTTAAGAACTGGTTGATGGCAGCAAGAACCAAAATGACAACTAGTTTTCCCACTACCTGACATTGCCCCTCATAATGTGTTCATTATAATACATTAGCACACTAAATGACATACCCTCTAATGCCATGACAGTTCCAGTCCTGTCTATTAATAGTAATAAACTGGGGACCCCATTCTTAGAAATTGTCACTTCTTTCCCAAGAAACCCACGAATATTCCAGTCTCTGATTAACATATAATCAAGAAATAAGCATAACCACACCCCCAATATGTGATTACTGTTCTGCCTATAAACCAGTCCAATCTGCTTTCTATGGTGCAGCGTGCTTTCTATTATTTCAATAAACTACTTTTCATTTTTCAACTGAGACCTCAGCTATGTATGGAGGCTGCTCTGCCTACAGAACAATATCTGTGCTCCTCTTTTTTTTTTTTTTTTAAGATATGGAGAACAATTCAAGATTAGGTATTATAAGAGGTAATTGTATAGGCAGCCGGGCTCGGTGGCTCAGCCTGTAATCTCGCACCTTGGGAGGCTGAGGTGAGTGGATTGCCTGAGCCCGTGGGTTTGAGACCTGCCCGGGCAACTTGGCGAGACCTCATCTCTACAATAAATCAAAAATCAGCCGGGAGTGGTAGCGCGTGCCTGTAATTCCAGCTACTTGGAAGGCTGAGGCGGAAGAATCGCCGGAGCCCAGCAGGTCGAGGCTGCAGTGGTCGGGAGCGGCCACTGCACACCAGTCTGGGCGACAGAGTGAGACTCCAACTAAAAAAAATAATAATTAAAAAAAAAATTGCATAGGCAAATTTTGGACCTCCGTTTGGTACCCACTTTGCCTGGTTTGAGATCAGGTACCCTTATTGATGTGCCTTCCCCACACCCACCCCAATCTCTTTCTTTGTAGTATTATGGAAAATGTTTAGGGTCTGCTTATGAGTGAGAACATGTGGTACTCTGTTCTTTGTTTCTGTGATAGATCACTGAGAATGACAGACTTTCAATCCATCCAAATTGCTGAAAAGTCCATGCTTGTCCTTTTTTATGGCTGCATAATATACCATCGTGCATACGTACCACATTTTTTTTAATCCAGTCCTGTTTTGACAGGCAGCATGGTTGGTTCCATGTTTTTGCTACTGTGAATAGTGCTGCAATAGACATGTGTGTGCAAGTATCTTTTTTGTAGAATGATTTGAGTTCCTCTGGGTATAATCCCAGTAGGGGGATAGCTGAGTCATATGGAAGGCCATTGTCTAGTTCTTTTAGAAATAGTCACACAGTTTTCCAAAGAGGTTGCACTAATTTGCATTCCCACCAGCAGTGTAGAAGCATTCCTTTTTCTTGGCATCCACACCAGCATCTGTTGTTTTTTTAATTAAAGATGGCCATTCTTACTGGGATTAAGTGGCATCTCAATGTGGTTTTTATTTGCATTTCTCTGATAATAAGTGAAGCTGAACACTTTTTCATGTGTCTGTTGGCTGCCCATATATCTTCTTTTGAGATATGTCCATTCATATAATTTGCCCACTTTTTAATAGGACTGTTTTTTTTTCCCCTTTGGGCACATTTGAGTTCCTTGCAGATCCTGGATGTTAGGTCTTTGTCAGATATACAGTTGGCAAATATATTTTCCCATTCTATGAGCTGTCTCCCTGCTCTCTTAATGGTTTATTTTGCTTTGGAGAAAGTTTTCAGTTTCATGAGGTCCCACTTGTCTATCTGTCTCTTATGGAATAAGGACTTGGGGTTTTGACAGAAATTGGTTGCCAGTTCCAGTTTCCGTAAGGGTGTCTCCTGCATTTTCTAAGGTTCTTATAGTTTGAGGTTTTACACTTAGATCTTTGATCAATTTAGAGTTGATTTTTGTTTACGGTGATAGGTAGGGGTGGTGTTTCGATATTCTACAGATGATCAGCCAGTTTTCCCAGGACCATTTACTGAATAAGTTCTCCTCTCCCCAGTGGTTCTTGGTTGAGACTTCATTGAAGATGAGTTGATTGAGAAATTGAGGCTTTGCTTCTGGAATCTCTATACTGTTCCAATGGTCCATATGCCAGTTCTTGTACCAATACCAAGTCATTTTGACTACTGTAGTCCTACAGTAAAGTTTAAAGTCTGAAAGTGTGATACCTTCCATTTTGTTTCTTTTGTTAAGAATTGTTTTGGTTATTTGTCTGCATGTATGTTTCCATATGAATTTCTGTATTGTCATTTTCAGGTCTAAGAAGAATGATGGTGGTAATTTAATGGGTATTGCATTGAATCTGCAGATTGTCTTTGGTGGGATGGACATCTTAACATGTTGATTCTGCCTATCCATGAGCATGAAATATTTTTCCAACTGTTTGTATCTTCTTGGATTTCCTTGAGCAGTGTTTTATAGGTTTCATTATAAATGTCTTTCACTTCTCTGGCTAGGAAGATGCTGAAGTATTTTATTTATTTTGTGATTGTTATGAATGGGATTGTGCTTTTCATTTGATTCTCTGCCTGTTTGTTGTGAGTAAGTAAGAATGCAGCTGTCTTTTGCACATTTGTACCCTGAGACTTTGCCAAAGTCCTTTATCAGTGCAAGAATGTTTTTGTCAAATTCTCTTGGGCTTTTGAGGTATAGGATCATATTGTCAGCAAAAAGGGATAACTTAACTTCCTCTTTTCCTATTGGGATACCCCTGATTTCCTTCTCTTATCTAATTTCTCTAGTTAGGACTTCCAACACAATGTTGGACAGGAGGAGTAAGAGTGGGAAGCCTTGTTTTGTTCTGGTTTTTAGGGGAAATATTTCCAGTTTCTGTCCATTTAGCAATATGCTGGCTATGGTATGATCCTAGATGGTGCTTACTATTTTGAGATATGTTCCTTCATGCCTAGGTGTTTGAGGGTTTTTATCAAGAAGGGATGCTGGAATTTATTGAAAGTTTTTTCTGAATCTAATGATATAATTATGTGGTTCTTGTTTTTACATCTGTTGAGCATTTAATTACATTTATGGTCTTGCAGATGTTGAACCAGCCCTGCATCTTGAGGACGAAACTTACTTGGTCATGGTGAATGATTTTTTAGATGTGATGTTGGATCTGATTTGCTAGAGTCTTGTTGAGAATTTTTGCATCTATGTTCATTGGGGATATTGGCCTGTAGTTCTTGTTTTTGTTGGATCTTTACTCAGTTTGGGTATCAGTGTGATGTTAGCGTCATAAAATGCTTTGGGGAGAATTCTGTCTTTCTCAATTGCCTGGAATACTTTCAGTAGGATTGGTATCAACTCCTTCTTGCACAATTTGTAGAATTCCACTGGAAAGCCATCTGGTCCAGGACTTTTATTTGTAGGTAGTTTTCTTATGATGGCATCAATTTCCTAGGTTGTTATTGGTCTATTTAGTGTCTCAATGTCTTCTTGTTTTAAACTTGGGAGTTTGTGTGATGTCAGAAACTCCTTCATTTCATTTAGGCTATCAATTTTGTTTCCATACTAGTGTGTATAATCATCTCTGATAATCTTTTGTATTTCTTTAGGGTCAGTTGTGATTTGATCTTTTGCATTTCAGATTGTGTTTATTTGGTCTTTTTCTCTCTTTGTCTTGATCATTCTGGCTAGGGGTTCATCAGTGTTGTTTATTCTTTCAAAGAATCAGATTTTTGTTTTGTTGAGTTTTTTCTATGATATTTTTGTCTTTTATGTCCTATATTTGGACTTTAATTTTGGTGGTCTGAATTCTTCTGCTAAAGTTTGGGTTTTGATGATATTTTCTTTCCAGCTCCCTTGGGTGATTTTTTAGGTTGTCAACGTGTGATCTTTCCATTTTCTTGATGTGTGTTTGTAGAGATGTAAAGTCCCCTTTTAGAACTTATTTCATGGCATCACAGAGGTTTTGGTAGGCTGTTTCTTCATTTTCATGTGTTTCCAGGAATCTTTTCATTTCTTTTTTGAGTTCTGCATTGACCCAGTAGTCATTCAGCATCATTTAGTGTTCATTTACTGCTATTTAGTGTTCATGTCTTTGTGGGTGTGGGGGGAATTTTGTTGGTGTTGATAATTGCTTTTATTCAATAATGGTCTGAGAAGTTGCATGTCAGTATTTTGATCTTATGAAATTTGTTTATGCTTGATTTATTGTCTAGAATGTGATTAAACTTGGAGTACATTTCATGTGGTGATGATTATAGAGTGTATATTCTGAGGTTATTGGGTGAAGTATTCTGTATGTATTTATTAAGTCCATTTGGTCGAGCATCAAGTTAAGATTCCAGATCTCTCTGTTGTTTTTTTGCCTTGATGATATATATAGGATTGTTAGTGGTGTATTTAAGTCTCCCGCTATAATAGTTTTAAAGGAAATATCTTTTTTTTAGCTTACTTAGTAGTTGCTTTATATATGCTGGTGCTCCTGTGTTGGGTGCATGCATGTTTAGGATGGTTATTTCTTATTGATGGATTGAATCATTATATAGTGTTCTTCCATATCCTTTTTAATTTTTGAAAGCTTAAAGGTTATTTTGTCTGATATTAAGATCATGACTCCTGCCTTCTTTTGTGATCCATTCACCTGGAAACTTGTTTTCCATCCTCTAACTTTGAGTCTATGTGTGTCCCTTGTGGTGAGATGAGTTTCCTGGATGCAGCAAATTATTGGGTCATGGTTTTTTATCCAGTTTACTATTCTGTGTCTTTTCAGTGGTGCATTTAATCCATTCACATTCAGGCTGATTATTGAAATGTGATTGTTCATACCATCATGAGGTTCTTATAAAGTTTTTTCTTTGCTTGTTATTTTTCTTTTAAATTTTGAGTTGATGTGTGTGTGTTTTCATGTTTGCAGTCATGATGTATTCTCTGTTGATTCTGTATTCTCCTGTTCTCTTGGGAAGTGAGTGGTCATTCTTTTTGTCTTTCTTATGTGCATAAAACCTCTTAAGCATCTCTTGTAGAGCTGGTCTGGAAACTGCATAATCTCAGGGATTGGATGTTGGGGAAGGATTTTAATTCTCCATTGCTGTTGAAGCTGAACTTGGCTGGGTAGGAAATTCTTGATTGAAAATGTTTATCTTTGAGGACTTCAAATATTGAGCTCCAGTCCCTTCTAGTTTGTAGTGTTTCTGCTGACAGGTCTGCTGCTATTCTGATTGATTTTTCCTGATAGGTAGGCTGACTCTTCTTGCTTGCTGCCTTTAGGAATTTTTTCTTTTGTACTTACTTTGTGTAGGCAAGTTACTATATGTCTAGGGGTTGGTCTTCTCATTTGATATCTTATAGGGGTTCTCTGTATCTCTTTTGTTTTTAATGGTCACATCTCTGGTGAGATGGGGGAAGTTTTCTTAGATAATCTCCTAGAACTTGCTCCATGGTGATCTCCATTTTCCTTCTTCTACTAGGATACCAATCAGGTGTAGGTTTGGCTCCTTGATATGATTGCACATCTCTTGAATGCTTTGTTCTTTCTTTCTGAGTTTTCTTTCTATGTTTTTTCAGATCAGGTTAATTCCATGTTTTGGTCTTTGAGTTCTGAGATTCTTTCTTCTGTTTGATTAATTCTGCTTTCCATACTTGTCATCTTGTTATTCATTTCCTGGATAAATTTTTGGGGGCCAAAATCACTGTTACAAGTTCTTTCAGTGTTGCATCTTGTCCTCCTTGAGTCTTATTCACTCTTTCCATTCATTCCCTAATCCCTGTTGTATTTGGGGGCCAGTTCTTGGTGACTTCCATTGTTTGGGCTCTGAGGTTGACTTTTCAGGTTATTTTTCTTTGTAACACGGACTTATCTGTTTTCTTCTATTGGTTTTTTTTTCATTTGTGACAGATCTTTTTCTTTTCTTTTTTTTTTTAGTTCCTTTATTCAGTGGTAATGGGAGAGACTTTCACTTCTGATGTTTACTCAGTGCTCTATTCTTCCTTGATGTGGCCTCTGCTTTTGTTCTATTTTGAAACAGAGCACTGATCTCTTTGGAAGTCTTTCTTGTCCTTTTCTGACTGCACCCTTTGTCTTGTGGCTGAATCAGGGTAAGGGGCGGGGCACCTGAGACTCAGCACTTGACCAATCTTCCAGAGTTTGTGCTTTCAAGATATTCCCTCTGGGTCATAATCAACCCCTGAGTCATTAATCCACCAGTCACAGAGATCGGGTCTGGTCTGTCACTCCATGAGTGAGCAACCCAGAGCACATTCTTGCCCAGTTTTCAAGATAGTGGCAGGGTACCTGTTTCATCTTCTCCAATGGGGTTCTGCCTCTTTTGTCCCTTGCTGTGTTTCTTCTACAGCCCTTCCTGCCAGTGTCTGGCCAGGGGCTGCAATGGTGAGGCAGATCCTGGAGCCAGCAGTCTCTCCTGGCAGCTTCTTCTTGGAAAGGGTTTTATTGATTTTTTTTATGGCACTCATCTTCTATGCCCTAGGAAGCACTAGGGACCAAGCAGGGCAGCTGTGGCACCAACCACTTCACCAGGAGAGCCCTGCCCACTTACTCCCAAGTCCCTACTCAGTTAGCCACTCAAATGACCACTTACTGACATGTACACAAAATTTTCCATACACTCACTCACACTGGGACTCACATAGTCTGACTGGCTCCACCACCATCTTCTCACAACTCCAACCCTCCTCTTTTCTTTTAATAAAGTTACATTGTTTGACTTTGTCAGCTTGCTCTTGAAGTATTTCCTGCATGAAACCAAGACTCCACTTGGCCTCTCAGGCTGGGCCACAACTTTAAGGTCCTCTGTCCTGTGTCAGGCAAAAATACAGAATGGCTGGAGCTTAGAATTAGTGTAGAAATGTGGCAGAGATGAGTCTTATATTATCATTGTGGCAAAGTCTTTATAGACCATCTATACCAGTCAGCAAATGAGGCTGGAGCTTATTTTCAAGCAAATATGAAGCCAAAAAGGCTTTCATTATTAGAAAAAATGACATAATTTTTCTCTCAATTGTCTAATTCTGTACCTTAATCCCTCAAAGCTCACTAAATGATCTTGTTGAGAAAGTAAAGTGCTTCAAGTCTCTAGTAAACATAGGTAAGATGTTTGGATCAACATTTCTGACTAAAAATAAATTGAATTATATATAATCGCACATTCTTTTTAAAAATTAATTCGGATTTTGAATTGAAAAATAATAATTGTTATTTTTATGGTGTACAATGTGAAATTTTAATTTATGATATTTTAATCTATGTATATATTTTTAGAATGTTTAAATCAAGATAATTAACACATTCATCATCTCATAACCTATTTTTAGGGGGTGAAAAATCTACTCTTTTAGCAATCTTGAAATATACAATACATTATTATTAACTATAGTCACAATGCAGTGGCTTCTCTTCTAATTGAAACTGTGTACCCTTGATTAATATATTCTCTTTTCCCATCCCTCTTCCTCACTTTAATCTCAGGTAGCCACCATTCTAGTCTGTTTCTTCAAGGTCAACTTTTCTAGATTCTACATATAAGAGAGATCCTGTGGCATTTTTCGTTCTTTGCCTGTATTATTTCACTTAGAATAGTGCCCTCCAGCTCCATCCATGCTGTCACAAATGACAGATATAATACTGTTAAATACATTTGGAATTAGAAGTGACAGCTGCCTGAGGGTTGTCAGAGAAAGCGACCCATTGTAAGGTGTCGTAGTACTCTTTGAGAACTTCTCTCTGTGTTGCCTGAGTAAGCTGCCCATGAGTTGGTGCCACCCCAAGAAACTAAGTAAGGGGACATTAGACAAAGTTACTCACCTAGAGGCATTCCAAGGGAAGTTGACCATGGGAAAAATTTAATTTCTTCTGGTCACTGGGCTCTACTGAAGCTAGATGCTGCCAAGCCTAAATTTATTTCAGAAACTCAACAGAATTTTTACCTAAAGGAACACACATAAATCAAAAAAAGAAATCTTCTTTTGTATCCCTCGAGCACTCTCTACTGACAAAGTTTGATATCATGCCACCTGCAATGAAAAATTATTTACAGGTTCCAGATCTATTATTGCAGACATAGCAATGAAGGGTGTATTGGAAGTTTACAGGGACTAAATCAATGACTGTCACAGACAGTTAAAAAAAAAGTCAGGGAAGTAAAGGCTATTTTAGATTATGTTGCAACAAGACAAGATCATTTTTACAATCTGGTAAATTTTTATTTTTGTTGCTTTGGCCTCATAGAATTAAAAAACAAACAAACCAGAAATCAAATCCCAAGACTGTCATAAGCTAAGGAGCTTACAGGAGACTTTTCCTGCAGTAAACTGGGCCCAAAAGTTACAATATCAATATAAAGGTAAGCCAAAAGCAGATGAGTCCTTGCATGGAATTAATTAATAGAAGTACTTCTATCATTAACCTTGATTTATGGTCATCTCAGATACTTACAAAGAAGTTGGTTATATATTTGAGTCTTCCTAAGTTTCCAATTTTGTTACTCCACATAAAGAGACCAGTAAAGACTCTGATTCTTGGTCCCTCAGCAGTGAACTTTATCATGAACCTCTAGCCTATTGCAAGATCTGCAAGTGTCCCGAAAAACAACTACATACATGCACCTAACTTAATTCTTTCTCTGTGGAATTTTACTTCACAAAATTCATGAACATAGAGGAAAACATGATGAGGAGAGAAATGCAAAGATTAAAAAGAGAATCAATTGAATCTTCTAGAGGTGAAAAATACAATATCTAAAAAAACTCAGAATAAGACTAACAGCTAATTAGACACTGGTGAAAGACAAGATCAGAGAACCACATAGCAATATTAACTCTTCAAAATAAAGCACATAGAAAATAAAACACACTAAAAAGTGTGAAAGAGCATCAGTGACCTTTGGGATAATATACTCTTATTTAAAATTGAAGACCCAGAGGAAGAAGACAAAGTGGAAGAAAGGGAAATATTAAAAAGTTCCAAATTTCATGAAAACTATAAAGATGGAGATCCAAAAAGCTTAAAGAACCCCAAGCAGAATAAAGTCATAAAAAAATACCCAAAATATTATTACTTGTAAACCATAACTAAGATAAATTTAAAATGATCTAAATACATGGAAGAGAGGTACTATGTTCATGTATTGGAAGACTCAATATTATTAAGACATCAATTCTTCCCAAGTTGATCTGGTGATTCAATGTAATGTCAGTCAAAATCTCAGAATATACTTAGAGTTGACAAGCTGATTCTAAAATGTGTGTGAAAATGCAAATAATCTAGAATAAACATGAGAATCTTTAAAAAGAAGTTTAAAGTAGGATGACTTAAGTTTCCTGGTTTCAAGACTTACTGTAAAGTTAGTAAAATAGTGTTATATTAGCATAAAATAGACATATATGGAACAGAGCAGAAAATAATAAAATAGACACATTCTGGTCAATTAGCTTCTGACAAAAGTCCCAAGGCAGTCTAATAGAGAAACAATAACCTTTCCAGTTAATAGTTCTGTAAAAATTGGTTAGCTACAGGTAGAAAATAAACATTCACTTTTACTTTCAACATGCACAAAGGTTAATTCAAAATGGATTATAGATCAGTATTCTCTAAAACTATAAAACACCTAGAAGAAAATATAGTAGCAAATCTTAGTAATATTGGTTTGAGGAATGATTTCTCCAATACAGCACATGTACAAAAGCATGAATTATCAAGGAAAAATAAGTAAATCAAACTTCATCAAAATTAAAACCTTTGTTCTTCAAAAGACACTGTCACAAAAATGAAAAGGCACACCACAACTTTGAGAAAATGTTATATATATGCAAATTGAAGCCAAAATAAAATATCACTATATACTTGCTAGAATGAATAAAGTCAGACAAAAAGGAATCAATATCCATTTATTCTAGCTACATAAAATTCTAAAAAATGTTAACACTTTTCTGTGTCTTAGTTATACTTCACACTCCAGGTGAAGAAGGAAATGGAGAGAAAAAAAGGAGGTGGACTAGGAAGGATGAAGAGAGAGAGAAGAATCAGAAGGAGACTAAAAAGCATGAAGTAGGATGGTGGAACAGAAAGACCGCCCAGTTAAGTACATGGACACCTGAATTGCAGTTGTTTTTCTGCCCATGACTCAATGGGATATAGGAAAATTCTGTCAATTTCTTTGTGCTGCATTAGTTTCCATAGCTGAGGTTTATTAGATGCTAAATAAAGAGCCCGAAACAGTTGTTTTCTAAGAACTCTTCCATTCCTTTGAATCTTTAAGATCAATCCCTCAGCAAATAACTGAAAATAGGCTAATGCTGCTATTCAGATCAGAGGCAAAAAACCTTATAAATCCAAAGGAATATGTCCCTGATTATCAAAACTTGTCACTGGGGAAAGGCAGCGGCCCCTTCTGTCATACCACATAGAAGAAGAGCAACAGAGTTTGTCGCTCTGTTCTTTCTTCCGTGCTATAGTTGAAAGAGGATTGCAATTATAGTCAGACTCTTTGATATCATCTCATGGCTTTCTTTCTCACTAGTTGTGCAATCTCAGTCTTAGTTTCTTAATTTTCAAAGCAAGGATATTAACAGCTAACATTTTCATGATGTGTACTGTTCTATGCCATTCACATACATGTACTTATTCATTTCATTTCCACAACTCTGGAAAAGATACTATTGTTATCCCTATTTTACAGGGGGAGGAAATGGAGGTTGGTATCAAATGGCATGAGAGAATTATGAAGATTACCTAAACTAATGTATGCAAAATTTCTTTTTATGCTTAAAACTGTATGTACAATACAGCTCTTAAAAAAATACTAATATTAAGAGAATGAAAAGAGAAGCCACAAAAAAGGAGAAAATATTTGCAAAAGATACCAGATAAAGAACTATTATCCAGAATATACAATGAATTCTTAAAACTCCATAATAAGAAAACAAAGGACTTGATTTAAAAATGAGGAAAAGATCTGAACAGGCATCTCATCAAAGAAAATACACAGGTGCAAATATGCATGGGAAAACATATTCCACATCACATAGTATTAGGGATTTGTGAATTAAAACAACAATAAGATACCCCTTCATAGCTGGAGAATGGCAAAAATCCAAAACACTGACAATGTCACTAATTAATAGTCAAGGAATCTTTGCATGTGTGGGGACAGAGGTTATATGGGAACTCTGTACTTTCCACTCATTTTTCTATGAATTTAAATGGCTCTAAAAATAAAATATATTTTATATGTGTATATATATTCTAATAAAAATAGCCGGGCTCGGTAGCTCAGCCTGTAATCCCGTGCTTTGGGACGCTGAGGTGAGTGGATTACCTGAGCCCGTGGGTTTGAGACCCGCCTGGGCAACTTGGCGAGACCTCATCTCTACAATAAATCAAAAATCAGCCAGGCGTGGTAGCACACGCCTGTAATTCCAGCCACTTGGAAGGCTGAGGTGGAAAGATCACCGGGGCCCAACAGGTCGAGGGCTGCAGTGGCCAGAAGTGACCACTGCACTCCAGTCTGGGTGGCAGAGTGAGACTCCAACTCAAAAAATAAAAACAAACAAACAAATAAATAAATAAATAAATAAACCTCCCTTTACCATGATTTCAATAACTTGTGACTGCATTAGCCACACACACACATACACCACACAGCAATCTGAGAATTTCTGTTGTTAATATGACAAGAGATGTTCTAAAGAGTTCTAACTCATTTGCCACTTGGAAAGATTCAGCTATCCAGGCTCTTCCAGAAAAGTTTCATAGAAGATAAATATTTACACAGAATGCTTCTGATCCAGCATTTAGTTAAGTTGAAGAGACCCTGAAGCACCACCTCCCTGCATCTTGGCTCCTATTCCAGGCCCCATTGCCACCACACAATCCTACCTGTGTTCCCCTCTTGTTTAGGAAGACAAGTATATAAATATGTTTTAGGAATTCATTGGACATCTGATTAATGATGAGAATATTTCCATAGACTTATGTGTCTCTGGTAACTAATAAAAATAAAGAAAAGCACAGAACAAATTACATTTTTATTATGAACAAAAATTATGGTAAACGAATCTAAAAATTGTGGCACAAGTATAGCAATTTAGAAAAGCCCCTTAGTCATATATCAAACAGATTCAAGTCTAAGTTGAAAATTTACATACACTTTGTAAAACCCACCAGCTCTTTGGAAAGAATTTGAATTTCCCATGTGTATATTACATATACTTCACAAGCCTGAGCAATCCATTTGTCTTCATTTAGCCTTCAACCACTTCATTCCTAAAGAATTGTTTGGTCATATAAATATAACTTATTTTTGTGGTTGCATACTTCTCAACATAAAGTTTAACTCCCCAGAAGCCTTATGCTTGAAAGGAAAACGTGGACCATCCTGGGAAATTATTGATAAATTACAGATAGGAGGGTTTCACAAAATTCCTTGAGGTAGGGAAGACCTCCAGAGAAGTAATGTCAATGAGGGAAGGGGCAAGTAGAGGCCATTAAACTCATTCTCCTACTTCCAGATAGGACTTTCCTAGTCACATGCGACTCCATTTCTAAGACGGTTTTGGAGTGGGACACTTAGGGAATTTTTTTACTATTATCAGGCAAGGTACAGTCAGGATACTGAAACCGCCTAGTTATTTTAACAGAAAATTTAATATTGGCAATTGCAAACCTCGTTTTAGAGAACTGCAAAGTAAAGGGGATATGCTGAGTTGTCACAAGAAGTAAATGTGAGAAGCAGCTACCACTCCTGGGGCAAGGAACAGGGAAAGAGCTTGGGAATACTAGAATGTAATGCTCAAAGAAGGAGTCCTGCAGAACTGGAAACCAGGCCTGACAGGATGGGAGGCTGCTGACTGAGGCTAGCTATTCTGAGGGCGGCGACTAGGCTGCTTCTGAGAATGTGGATGAAACTACAAAGTGGAAAGAACTATTACATCCAGAATGAAGAACTAATTCTGGGGCGATGTTGACAGCAACAGAAAGCAAAATGGGCGGAAGCATATTCCTTTTCCCTTCTGCCTTCTAATCTCCATGAGTGAAGAACCAAACAGGAAGTCACACGGCAAAAATGAAATGTGATTTACAGGGTCCTGGCCCCAGAATCCAAAAGCAAAGTAAGGAAGATTAGTTTGTGCTGAGAGTCAATAACCTAATTGACAACATAACGTCTAAATTGAGAGTTTGTGAGACTTTACAACTGGGACATATAACTGCAAAAAAAAAGCGACTGGGCACAAGACAGCAGGACAGAACCCAGGAAATTAGTTGAGAATAGAAAGCAGGATTAGGGTGATTGACGATGGAAACATAGAGAACTGAAAGCATTTTCTCACCATAGAAACATAACTGGAAGGTTCATCTGGACGATTTCTTTGTGAAATCATTTAGTATCTTGAAAGGATGATAACTGTAGCAAAGTAAATTACCTTGTCTCCCTCTTCCTGTCTCAAAAGGTATTTGCACCTTAAGCCAAAAAAAAAGGAACAACTTCATCTCCTGTTAACAAAAGACCCTACTCACACTTGGAAATTACTGCTGTAGGGTTTCATACAGTTCTTAGATGACTGTGTAGCCTTTCTCCTATTGCAGAGACAGAGAGGTGATTTTATTCCTTAAGTAATATTTAGAAGACCACTTTGAAGACATTATGAGAAGAAGAATCCTTACTCTGGTTTTCTTAAACACCAGATGCTGGATTTAGCATGTCTGGAGAGGAGCATACATTGGAACAATATGTTCTGTCCTCTATGACCTGAAGCTCCTTGTATTTATACCAGACAAATGAATTACGTATTCAAATGTCACCATTGCTGTTTTCTTCCTAGTCATACATATGCCCATTACAACTTTAATCACAGCTTTCCTCCTGAGCTGCAATGAAAAGAATGAGGAAAGAATTCTACATCCTACTGCAATTGGAGCTTTATAAGTATTCTTGACTGTCAGACTTCATTTCCTTCTGGGAAAAAAAATGATATTTCATTCCAATCAATATCGATTCCACTTTGCCTGAAAACTTACACACACACACACATACACAATGGGTAAAATGTTCTTTTGTAAAAAGAGAAAGAGATCAATAAAATAAGAATACTGTCATAAGATATAAAAATCAAGATAAAGATATAACAGCAAAATGCATATGCACTGAGCTGCTTATAAGTGTTAGAGGCGAAGAAATAAAGTGAAAGTCAGAGCTTGCCTCACTTATTCACGTCAGAGTAGAATGAATCATAGCAACAACTGGGGTAGTGACTCAAACAGTGATTTTAGAAGAAATCTGAGAAGGAGACGGATAAAAGAAGAGTCGGCAACTCTATAAACCCTGAGAGTATCAGCTCACGAAAAACTGTTGGACCATGGTGTGACCAATCTACTTCCAACAATGAATCAGTTATCTGAACATCTCTGCAAATTGATGTGAAGAAAACGTTCCTTCTCATTTTAAAGAAGAGTACAATAAATAAATCAACAAGATCTGAGTTTCTTGAGCACATTTATAAACCCAGAGACACAGCTAATTGAAGAAAGGTAGAATTCTAAAAGATTGGTTACCTGTTAGTAATCCTGAAAGAAACAAAACACAAGAATCAAATTTAATGACAACTGGTAGTTTCTGGCATGAACTTTGGAAGCCAAAACATACAAATGCTAGTAAGTCACTAAGTCTTCAAATTAAACTGGCTATCCCAAATCAAACTGATCCCCTATCTTCATCCAACAGAGGATCTAGGGAGAGTTGCTTCAGTCTTTCCAGGATCTAGCAAAAGACTGTGGGACAAACTGAACCACAAAATAGAAGTTCACAGTCATTTTTTCCCTTCACAAAACCTGGAAGGATACATTTTAGGTGAGAAATAGGGGAACACAGAAGCCAATCTTCTATGAGACCACTGCCTCTGGTTGTAGGTTTACACAGAAAACCTTTAGAAGAATAAAAAGATCATTGCCTGGTCCCATGGGAAATATATAGGATTCTCTAGTAAAGAATTGCTTCATGAGTTGGGGAGGTAACTGATAGTCACTCAATAAGATAAGATTGAATTCTTACTCTCTGGGTACTGAGGCCAGAAAGAGTATATTTGCGTATTTGGCCCAATCAGCTACTCTCCTTTCCTTGAAAACATTCTTTTCTTGGCTTCTGTGACATTAACAATATTCTTACTATGCTACAATCTTCTGCACTCCTCTTCCACCTCTCATCATAAAGGACAAATGGTTTTAAGGTCAAATCTTGGGCCCCCTTCTGTCTGCTCTATACTGCAGAGGTGATCTCTATCTTATCCTGTGGCTTTAAGTAAATCCTGTTTGCCAATGATTCCAAATGTGTGAATATCACTCCTGAAAACTACAGGTGTGTACTCAACCCCTATTCACACATCCACCTGGATAACTGATATCTCAAATATGTCTAAAATGCCTTCACTTCCCTCCCTATCTGTTTCTAGTGGGTCCTCCAGTCTCAGTAAATGGTCCCAGCCAGCTCTAAATACAATATATCTCTCCAACCCACTCATGTTTCCCCATCTCCACTGCTCTCCCTCTAATCCTAGCATCACCACCCTCTTCCCCAACCACCAATGATTATGGCAGTGACCTTAAAATGAGTTTGCTGTTCCTCTCCTGAATAGCTACAACCTATACTCCACACAATTCTGCTTCAATGCTCATTTAAAACATAAATTGATGACATCGCTCAGGCTTACAGCTCTCCAAAGATATTCCTCTATACTATAGGGTAAAATTAATACTCTTTTCATTGTTTGCAAAGCTCTGTAATGTCTATCCTTTGTCTCTCCCTCCAGCCTCATCTCTCATTTCTTCCTTTTTTGAACTTGCTACACTTCAGTCTGTGGTCTAGTGTTTTTCCTCAAAAACTCTAAGCTCATATCCACCTCAGCGCCTTTACTCTTGCAGTTCTTTTTACCTAGAACACCTTTACCCTCATATCTTTATACAGCTGACTCCTTTTTATTCATATTTCAGCCTAAAATTTACCTCTTCAGAGAGTACATCCCTGACAAAACTTCTAAAAGTTGTATAACCAGAGAGACCCCTTACAAACAGAATCACTGGGAAGAGAGATGCTTCTTGACATCTTGATTCTGGGAGCAGAGACTTTTCTGGAAAAAAAAACTGAGACCTTGGTAAGCATATGTTTATATTACTACATGGCCAGATTCAATGATTGATATTACACAGAAGTCCCATGAAGGGTTTGCATGAAGATAAAAAGATAAAGATGGGAGAATAAGGTGGGAAGAGATACAAAAAGATATAAGTAGATAAAAGATGAGAATACAGTGGACCAGGATAAAGAGATGATAAAAAGTGAAGAGGGGAAGGGAGGAGAAAGGCAAGGAGAGAGAGAGGGTACAGGAGAAAATAAAAGGTCATTGAAGATTAGAAACTCTCCACAATTAGTGGATAATTAGCAAAAATGTACTTTTCAGTCACTCTTGGTACTAAAGGTAAATAAATGACAGTTTGACCTCCTGAAAAGAATTGCTAATAGCTGGAAAGAAAAGAAGAAAACTCGAAAAGAAGTTCTCCAAATGGGACCAGCTACTGACCAAAAGGATGTCACACTAAATTATGCTGGGAAATTTATTAACCAGCCAAGTAAAATGCTAGAGGCATAGAAATAGCTGTTTAAATCAGCTACACTAGGCGTACCACTGCTAATGAGACTTGAAGATAAATTATGAAAGCCCTCTCATGAGGCAGAGCAGGACAGACAAGAGACAGACCATTGGTGTCTCAGCAGAAAGTGAAAGTGATTCTTATTCTTAATAGGCAGGGATAATTGAGTGGCAAACCAACTATGATATGCCAGTTCTCGGTTCTTATGTAGCTGGGATGAGGTCCCAAAGTAGAACTTGGGCATGCCATATTGGGTGACTATAATTGATTCAAAAATGGAATCAATGAGCCCTGGTCTTAAAGTGTTCAGGTGAATGATCTCACTCAAGTTTCCTGGTGTCTAAGGTCAAGGAGGGAAAGAAGCAAGCAGCTACTACCATCATGACTGTCCCTGTGGAGCAACCAAAAACGTCGCATCAGAGGGAAATATCCTTTGTTCTGTGTAACTCAAAGTCTACACTATTTCACATTAAAGGTCTGATTCTGAATAACTCCACTTAACCCAGTGTGCATTTTATCTTTCCTTAAATTAAAAAACCATTTTCCTGTGGTAAAATCGTTTTCAGAAATAATCTTCTAGATTTATACAAGACAACAAGGTTAATAGTCTATAATCACTATTTTAGTGTGTTAACGTGAATAATTAAAACAGCAAAACTGGAAACAGGAAATTTTTATGGTTAGATAAAATGTTATGGTCACATATATGAGTACACATGTGTGTTGACTGACTGACTAACTTGACTAAGTTATTTGTGGCAATCAATCTCTGTGTAAACAAACTCTCTGTTTCCTCTCTTGATCATGTTAAAAATAAAAATGGGCCAAGCTCGGTGACTCAGTCTGTAATCCCAGCACTTTGGGAGGCCGAGGCGAGTGGATAGCCTGAGCCCACAGGTTCAAGACCCACCCAGGCAACTTGGCGAGACCTCCTCTCTACAATAAAGCAAAAACTAGCTGGGCTTGGTAGCGCGCGCCTATAGTTCCAGCTACTTGGAAGGCTGAGGTGGAAGGTCGCCGGAGCCCAACAGGTCAAGTCTGCGGTAGCTGGGAGCATGTCATGGCACTCCAGTCTGGGTGATAGAGTGAGATTCCAACTCAAAAAAAAAAAAAAAAAAGAAATAAAACAAAAATGTCTCATCAATTAATATATCCTTTGTTCTAGAGCTTGCTAGGGAAATAAATGGACTTTGGAAAATAAAACTGTTAGTATAAAGGAACTCACAAACTTACTTTATCACTGACTCTTCTCTATTTCAAACTCAGTATCTTCTGAAATTTGAGAAAGAGCGGGGATGTGGGTTTTGCTTTTATTAACCATTCATATTTCAGTTGTGAATTCCTTGATTTGAGGAGAGATTCCTTCTCAGATTCCTTGTATTTCAAGTAAAACTCCCCCCTACTTTTTAAAGCAAGAACTGTCTTTGTCTCAAAAGCAGTCTTTAGTGTCTCTTCTGGGTTGGTTGAAGATTAGGCACTGATAAGAGAAAAAAATATAATGCCAACATGCTTATAGTCAGGAGTTGAATAAAACATTTTAGGTTTTTAATATTTGGCCTAAAGCCACTACTTCCAGTTGGGCAGAACAGGTGGAGGTAATAACTTTATAGCCTTTCTCTAGTGGAAGAACAGCATGAAGCAATTTTGAAAGGATTTTTCCATACTTTTATTTTTAAATACAAAGTAAAAGGTGATGAAGCATATGGTACAATATCTGGGGAATCTTACTTGGTGATTTCAGTTGAATCAGGAAGAAATCTGTCAGTAAATTGGGCCTTTAATCCTCTGAAGTGAAAATGTGTTTTACCTTATTTTCACCATGGAGACTACCTTAAAATGTAAAATTGAGAATATGGACAAGGAATATTGTAATTCAAAGAAAAAAATGTGAATACTCCTATTCCAGCAAATGAAACCTCCTATCATTCCACATTTCTTTTTGTGAAAACATTCTGGCCAGGCCCCAAAATGTCTGAAAATTGCATGAATATTTTAACATCTATATAAATACAAAATGAATATGGAACTATAACTGAAATGTACTATCTGTACTTACCTTATGATTTAATTTTTATGAATCCAGACCACATTACGAAAGCTCTCAAGAAAATCTTCAAATATAAATTTTCTGGTTGAAAGCTTTCTTCTTATAATAGCATATGTGTTTTTTTATGTTTATTATATATATATATATATATTAAATTGTACCTCATAAGAACCTACAAATGTTGATGTGAGATTAAAGTTTGATCTGAAGAATCTCAACATCCCAGAAAATTGCATTTATAGTTTCTCAAACACACACACACACACACACACACACACACACACACACACACACACACACATCCTTTACTGGATGTTTCTGTACCCCACTAGCAGACCAGTAAAGAAATGTTTATATAAGGTGAATGGGCAAGTAGAAGACTATCACTACCTGAAAGGTTTAGAGCAGGGTCAGAGAAAAGGAAGACTTCACATAGGATTTTTTTAATTCTGTAATATTTTATTTATTACATTTTTAATATTTAGAGAAATTACTATAAAATTTTAAAAACAAAGGGAGAAAAGTATCAGCATATTATTTCTATAATAAAATCTAAATCAAAAGATCAGTAGCATCATGACTGGGTTCAGGTATAATTACACACTAATGTAAGGGATTTTAGTTGACAGGCTGAGGCATGAATTCCTTTATACTTCCCTATGACTTCCGGGGGGAAGTTAGGATTTCTCTTTCTTTTCAGGCGACCAGTATTTACTCTGATGCTGCCAATATGGAAGATCATTTGAAGGTCACACATTTGGGACCTAATTTCAAGATATATAGAAGGAGAGTCAAGAGAAAGGAAATAAGCAACACACACACAAAAAGAACTCATTCACAAAAGTCACCAAAAAATAAAATAAAATAAAATTCTTGGGCATCTTCCTAACAAGAGAAGTGAAAAATGTTTACAATGAAACAAAACACTGCTCAAAGAAATCAAAGAAGAAACAAACAAATGGAAAAACGTTTCATGCTCATGAGTTGGAAGAATAAATATGATGTCCATCCTACCAAGGGCAATCTACAGATTCAACACAATATCCATTAAATTACCAACATCATTCTTCTCACACCCGGAAATGACAATACAGAAATTAATATGGAAACATAAATGACCATGAATAGCCTAAAATCCTTAGCAAAAGAAACAAAGCAGAAGGTATCACACTTCCAGACTTTAAACTTTACTATAAGGCTATAATAATAAAAACAAACTGGTACTATACGAGAACAGGCATATAGACAAATAGAACAGGTTAGAAATTCTGGAAGCTAAACCTCAGTTTCTCAACCAATTCATCTTTGACAAAGCCTTCATCAATATCTACTGGGTAGAGGAGAACTTATTCAGTAAATGGTGCTGGGAAAACTGACTGACCACATGCAGAAGAATGAAACAGGATGTCTACCTATCATTATACACAAAACCCAACTCTAAATGGATCAAAGACAAATGTAAAACCTCAAACTATAAGAATCTCAGAAAACGCCAGAGATAGCTTTATGGAAATTGGAATAGGCAGCCAATTCCTGATCGAAACCTCAGATGCCCATGCCATAAGAGACAAGATAGAAAAATGGAACCTTATCAAACCAAAAAGCTTCTACAAAGCAAAAGAAACCATCAAGAGAGTGGGAAGACACCCAACAGAATGGGAAAATATATTTGTCAATCTTGTATCTGACAAAGGCCTAATATCCAAGACCTACAAGGACATGCCAAAAGGAAAAAGCCAAACAGCCCTAATAAAAAGCGGGCAAAAGATATGAATAGATACTTCTCAAAAGAAGACATATGAGCCTCCATCAGATAAATGAAAAAATGCTCACCCTCATTAATTATCAAAGAAATGCAAATCAAAACCACACTGAGTCATATGGGAGGTCAATTTTTAGATCTTTTAGCAATCACCACACTGTTTTCCAGAGGCTGTATTAGTTTACACTCCAAACTTTACCTCAACAATGACCATTTGTATATCTAATCCTGAATTGTATCCTATATCCTTAAAATAAAAATACACTGAGATACCACCTAACTCCAGTCAGGATGGCCATCATCAATAACTCAAAAAACAACAGATGCTGGAGAGAATGCAGGGGAAAAGGGAACATTTCTACACTGTTGGTGGGGGTGTAAACTAGGGCAACCTTTGTGGAAAACAGTATGACAATTCCTAAAAGATTTAATAATAGACCCTCCATATGACCCAGCAATCCCCCTTCTGGGAATATACCCAGAGGAACTCAAATCATTCTATGAAAAAAGATACCTCCGCATGCATGTTTATTGCAAAATTATTCACAATAGCAAAAACATGGAGCCAACCATGCTGCCCGTCCAAAAATGAACTAGATTTTTTAAAATGTGGTATATATACATGATGGAATACTAAACAGCCACAAAGAAGAAAAAAGTTATGGAGTTGGCAGCAACTTAGATGGATTTAGATTCTATCATACTCAGTGATCAATCACAGGCACAAAAAAACTGAGTACCACATGTTCTCACTCATAAGTGGACCCTGAACATTTATCATAATACTATAAGAAAGAGTTTGGCAGTAGTGGAATGCTGCCAGGGAGGGAGGAAGAGGGGCACATAACATCAATAAGGGTACTTGATCCAGATGAAGTGGGGTCCGAAGGGAGGGCCAGTCTTTACCTGTATGATGACCTCTTATCTATCTAATCCTGTATTATACCCCACATTTTTAAAATAAATAAAAATAAACTTTAAAAAGAAAATGGAAATCATAATCACCACTCTGTTCCCACAGATGCTTAATCTATGTATCCTTGTATCACATTAGTCCCACAACCTAAAACAGGATGAATAACACAAACTAAATTCTTCATTATCATACATATGGGTCATAGCAAAAATGTCTAAATGCATATTTGGTGCTGACACTTAATAACATAAATATTAAATATAGTAGGTAGAGATAAATGAAACCTGTAATTCTATCTATCTATCTATCTATCTATCTAGACAGTGGTTCAAGTGAGTCTACCTGGACCTCCAAGCCTAGACAGCCCTGTCTCCAGGCTCAGGCAGGTTGAAAATCTGCATTCAGCCGGGTTGGGTGGCTCAGCCTGTAATCCCGTGCCTTTGGGAGGCTGGGGTGAGTGGATTGCCTGAGCCCGCGGGTTCCAGACCCGCCTGGGCAGCGAGACCTCATCTCTACAATAAATCAAAAAATCAGCCGGGCGTGGTAGCGCATGCCTGTAATTCCGGCTGCTTGGAAGGCTTAGGCGGAAGGATCGCCGGAGCCCAGCAGGTCAAGGCTGCGGTGGCTGGGAGCGGCCACTGCACTCCAGACTGGGCGACAGAGTGAAACTCCAACTCAAAAAAATAAAATAAAATAAATTTATTTTAAAGATGTGGGGTACAATTCAGGATTTTATGCAAATGTTCATCATACAGGTAAAGTTTGGGCCTTTCTTTGGTCTCCATTTCACATGGTTTGAGATCAGTTACGCTTATTGATGTTATATGCATCTCCTCCCCCCCCTACCCCCGCCGGCAGTTTTCAGCGACTGCCAATTCCTTTCTTATAGTATTATGGTAAATTTTCAGGGACTGCTTATGATTTGGAACATGCGGCATTTGTTTTTCCATTCCTGCATTACTTCATTTAGGATGATGGTCTCCAATTCCATTCAAGTTGCCACAGATAACATTATTTCATTCCATTTCATGGCTAAAAAGCATTCCATGAATACCACATTTCATGATTCACTCATCAGTTGATGGGCATTTAGACTGATTTCACATCTTTGCAATTGTGAATTGTGCTGCAATGAACATATGAGTGCCAGTGTCTTCTTTGGATAGCAACCTCTGTTCCTTTGAGTAGATACTAAACAGTGGGATTGTGGGATCAAATGGTAGATGTACTTTAAGTTCTTTGAGTAATCTCCATACTGCTCTTCACAGAGGTTGTACCAGTTTACACTCCCACCAACCGTGTATAAGTTTTCCCTTTTCCACATACTCACCACATGCTCACCAAAATCTATTGTTTTTTGATTTTTAAAAAATGGCTTTTCTGACTGGTGTAAAATGGTATCCCACTGTGGTTTTAATTTGCGTTTTCCTGATGATAAGTAATGTTGAGCATTTTTCATATGTTTGCTGGCTGTTTGTATATCTTGGATGTCTGTTCATTTCTTTACTCACTTTTTAATGGAATTATTTGCTTTCTTTCTTGCTGAGTTGTTTGAGTTCTTTATAGATTCTGGATATTGGTCCTTTGTCAAATGCGTAGTTTATGAATATCTTTTCCCATTCTGTAGGTTGCCTTTATACTCTACTGATCTTTGACAAAGCAGACAAAAGCATACACTAGGGAAATGACACCTATTCAACAAATGGTACTGGGAAAACAGTATAGCTACTTGTGGAAAATGAAACTTGATCCTTATCTCTTATTAAAAAAATTAACACAATAGGTTTTTACCAACGAAAGCATTCACGGATTAGACTACAAGTTAAATGTCAGACCTGACACCATAAAAATCCTAGAAGAAAACCTAAGAAGAACTCTTCTAGACATTGGCCTAGGTAAAAAATTATGGCTAAAACCCCAAAAGCAAATGCAACAAAAACAAAAATAAGTAAGTGGGATGGGATGTTATTAAACTAAAAAACTTCTGCATAGCAAAAGAAATAATCAATAGATCATCAATGGAGTAAATAAGTGACCCATCTTTCTTAATTATTACTTTGTACTTTTTCTTAAATGCAGACTGTAAGTTTCGAAGTCAACAGAACACACTTCTATATGACCTTCTCTTCATTATTTTCTTCCTCTCCTGAAAAATATTTTTAGTCTTTTGTCCATAATATTGTGCATTGTCAAAATGTAGTCTAGTCCAAATTTCTTTATCAGGGAATGCATTTTCATATCTCTATTAATTTATAGCCACCAAAGCACGTAACAGTGTAGTGCATTGGGTTCTCATTTCTTTATTTACAAAAAATTTCTCATTCTCAGGGGCCCTAAGAGATATGCCAAAGGTTCAAATTCACAGTATTACTTATGTCAGTAAAACTAGAAATAGAACTTACTCAAAATATGAAGTCTCTAAATTGAATTTGCTAAAAAGGCTAACATGTTTTAAAATACTGTGTGTTCAGAAACGAGGCAGATTAACAAGATAAAACTTTTAGACAATAACCACTCTACTTCAGCCAACCACCAGAGAAATATCTGTGTTTCATGCCAACCAAGGCAGAGTGGAGAGCCTAAACTGCACCCTCCTCAGGCTGCAGTGAGACACCCTAGCCCTCCTGCTGGGATGGTTTCAGAGAAGATTGAGTAGGCAGCTATCAAAATGGAAAGTTTTGCAATTTGGGGACAATTAACATATTTACTATATTGAGTTTTTTAATCCATGAGCATGATCGATCTCTCCATTTATTTAGATCTTCTCTGATTTTTTTCTTAGTGTTTTGTAGTTTATATCACACAGGTCCTATACGTGTATTATTAGATTTACAAATAAGTATTTCATTTATTAAAGATATTATAAATATAAAAAATACTGTGTTGCTGTATCCTCTAGAATGCACCAAAAAAAGGAAATTTTTTAAAAATTACCAAGGATGTGCTGGTTACTTCAGTATTCAAAGTGTGGTCCTCAGTCAGCAGTGTTACTTTTATCTGGGAGCTTATTAGAAATGCAGAATCTCAAGCTACACCCCAGACTAACTGAATCAGGACATGCACATGACCATTAATCCCCAGGTAATGTACATGCGTAGAAAATTTTGAAAAGCATTATAGCAAAGAACCACAGCCATGCCTTCAACTGCCATATTTTAGACAACACATTCTCCAGCATAGGAACCAGTCTGATATCAACAAGACAGACCAAAGAGAGCGCCATTCACCAGGTTAAGCTCACTCTTACTCTGCCAAGTCAGAATAGATATGGTTATGGTTAGGTGCAGAGTGGGAAATAGGTTTTTACCAACAAAAGCATTCACGAATTAGACTACAAGTTAAAGAATTTTAAACTTCAGCGTAATGCCAATGAGGATTCAATCAGAATTTTCAGAAGATGAATTACATAATCAGACTGCATTTTAGAAAGATCTCTCTAACTATAGAGGGAAAAAAAATTAAATGGGGCAAGATTGAAGCTAGGGCCATCAATTAGTGCAGTGAAGAAGTATCGATTGCCTGAACAATGGGCAGCAAAGACTCAAAGGCATCTCAAAGGTAGACTTGTCAGGACTTGGAGACTAATGGGGATATAAATTGTGAGGAAGAAGGAGGAAAGAAGCAAAAACAATGTTTCTTGCCAAAAAGTGTTATTTAAATTTTTTAAAAGAAAGAGAAATAACTTGCAATAAACACTAAAGCAATGCTATACTAGCCCAAGAAAGCAGAGGCAGATCAATAGAACTGAACAGAAAGATTATAACCAGCTCAATTTCTTCCCACAAATGTTTATTATGATAAAGGTGGCATTTAGCCCATTAAGGAAAGGATGGATTATTCAATGAATAGAGATACATAATTAACTACTAGAGGAAAAGAGTAAGCTCCTTGTCTAATGCCCAAATGAAATTGAGATAGACTAAAAAATTAAGTGTAAAAAAACTTAATAGTTGAATAATAAATTGGTATCATGAAACAGAAAGCTATCCTAAAGCATAAAAGGAAAAGGCAAAAATCATAAATAAAGTCATTGGTAGATTCAATTACATAAAAATTAAAAATATCTGTGCTGCAAAACAAAATTAGAACACAACCATCTGGAGATGGTGAGATCTTCATAATTTCTAGATTAGGAAACCAATAATAACAAAATGAGTCAAAAGAATAGAAAATGTACCTAAAAAATATGACATAAAAAAAGAAAATTTATTCAAATTTATTAATAATCATAAAAGCAAAAATTAAGATAATAAGACTTTTTTGTTAAATTGAATTACAATGTTCACGTATTGTTCTAGGTGTAGTAAAATTAGTGACTTTTACACAAAAGTTTCTGGAAGACAATTTGGCAAACTGCCATAAAAAGGTTTAAAAAATGTTCATAATCTTTGACCTCAAAATTTTACTTTTAGGAATTTATTCTAAGTAAATTAGATCTATGTATAATAATTATAATGTGCAAGGTATGTTCATCTTAGCAATTTAGAAATAAAAATCCTAAAACAAAATGGCTAAAGGTAGGAGTTGATCAAATAAATTATGCTTATACATAAAAATTTATATTTGGCAGCCACTTTTTATGTTTTTCAAGGGACATTTAATAACATAGTAAATAATATATATAATAAAATAAAAGTTTTAAAAGATGTAAAGAATACATTTATCCTTGAAATAGTTATTAAATGCCTACTATCCTCCAGGTACTGTTCTATAATATAATCACTGCTAGGTTTGTTTTGAGTACAGAAAGGATCTTTATAAAGAATTCAAGCTTTCCAAAAATTATATATATCCATAGCCATAAAAATATTTACGTAGAGAGAAACACAACAAGATATTAACAATAGTTGCATCAGAATGCTGGGTCGTTCATTTAACTTTTCTTATTTATATTTCTATTGATTTCCAGTTTTCAGCAATGAACACATATTAGTTACATTTTTTTAAGTAGCAAATTCTAATTTTCCTTACATTTTACTCTAAACAAAGAGAAAGAATTTTTTATTTGGAATACCTTGGATTAAATGAGACAGGCTGGCATTTTCAAAGAGAAATTGACTCAATAAAAATAAACAATAAAAGAAGTAAATACTAAAAAAATGAAAAAGAGAGAAAAATATTATATCTGACTCTGCAGCGTAAAAGTCCTCAAACCTTCAAAAGCTGTCACAACCTCACAGATAGGTCAGCTGGCTTCTTCCCACTTGGCCGAGAGCACCTCAGGAAACTGATCTAGGAAGGTTTTGATGTTGCCCTTGGCTCTTCCTGGACCATGGTCAAAGGCTCAGAGTTGAGCACTTTGACTGTCCTTGGTAAAGTAATCACCTTTGTCAGCTGTCACACATGCAAAATAGTTTAATATAAAATAATTTAACTTAGTGATCCTAATAAAAGATTTTATAATGACTAATCCGATACAAAGATCAAATTTCATTGTATCTCCTCTGTAGAATACCTCAAATAAATTGACTTACGCTCTGGGGAAAAATGTAGAATTTCCACCGTTTTGGCAACAGGAAAGAGAATTTTGCCAGATTCTAAGGTTGTGACAACTTCATTGAAGGAAAATTTTAAATTTCTGCTTAACAATTTGATATTTATGTGTCCTTGCCAGAAACCAATACCTAATGTCACCAATGTCTTGGGTAATTGACCTCTCTTGGGCACATACTTCTGCTTCTGCCACTGCTGCCTCTTCCAATACGGTGTCATTAACCTCATTTTATGCTTTTGAACATCAAGGATGAGAAAGCACTAGTGAGTTGTCAAAAGTCACACAAGAGGCAGAGAGGATGACACTCTGGGCATAGTGAATGAACTTTTTGTCTGACCCTTCTGCCCTTCTCAGAAACTCTAAACATATGCTGACTCATTCTAATATACCATTCAAAGAGCATTAATCATGTGCCAGGCACAGTACTAGAAATGTTTGTTTTATTCCTCACAGTATCCCTGCTATGAGGTTGATTTTTATTTAATGATGAGAAAGTTGAAGTATAGTGAGAGTAAGTAATTGACCCATCTCATGCAACTAACAAATGCCAGGATGACACAACTGATATATATCATGTATGGGGAATCCCAACACTTCTAGAGTTTCCCCTAGGAAGATTGTTACTGCAGATCTTAACAACAACATACACATGCACATGCTATAGGCTGCCGATGCAATGCACTGTTACTCCTTTGGCCTGTTTAGTCTAATCTAGTGAGCTTCAGTTCACCCTCGCCTTCTCTGTTATCGGTTTACACTAGAATCCTACTCTAATCCCGCTCTCAGGCATAAAATATTACAGTTTTTCTGTACTGGAGTACGGCATTTATCAGGCATCTCTGTGTACTTATGATGAAGCATGTACTATAGTTCAACCTGGGGTAATCAAATGCATTTGTTGCATTTGCTGACATCACTGTTCAGATTTATTTAATTTAATCAGATTATCCTTTGTATACTATCTAGAACAAACTTGGCACAGACTCTAAGGCAACACACACAGCTCAATAGAAATATAATGCAAGCCGGGCTCGGTGCTCAGCCTGTAATCCCGCGCCTTTGGGAGGCTGAGGTGAGTGGATTGCCTAAGCCCGCGGGTTCCAAACCCGCCTGGGCAGCGAGACCTCATCTCTACAATAAATCAA
Organism: Cephalopachus bancanus; assembly: GCA_027257055.1. NCBI lineage: Eukaryota > Metazoa > Chordata > Mammalia > Primates > Tarsiidae > Cephalopachus > Cephalopachus bancanus. Next base: position 1,860,879 of record JAPVLO010000251.1, on the reverse strand, counting down.
AAAATCAGCCGGGCAGGGTAGCGCATGCCTGTAATTCCGGCTACTTGGAAGGCTTAGGCGGAAGGATCGCCGGAGCCCAGCAGGTCAAGGCTGCGGTGGCTGGGAGCGGCCACTGCACTCCAGTCTGGGCGACAGAGTGAAACTCCAACTCAAAAAAAAAAAAAGAAAGAAAAAGAAATATAATGCAGTGCTTGCCTCGACAGCACATATACTAAAACTGGAACAAAACAGAAGATTAGCATGGCCCCTGCACAAGGATAACACGCAAATTCATGAAGAGTTCCATATTTTAAATATATATATGTAAATATATAATGCAAGCCATATTGTAAATTTAAATCTTCTAGTGGCCACATTAGAAACATAAAAGAAATAGGTGAAAGTCATTTTAATAATGAGAGCTTTGATTTGCATTTCTCTGACGATTGGCGAGGCTGAGCATTTTTCATGTGTTTGTTGGCAGCGCGTATGTCTTCTTTTGAGAAATATCTATTCATGTCTTTTTTCCGCCTTTTAGTGGGGCTGTTTGTTTTTTTCCTTTCAGCACATTTGAGTTCCTTGTAGATCCTGAATGTTAGGACTTTGTCAGATAAGTAGTTGGCAGATATTTTTTTCCATTGAAAGGAGTGGTATCCCCACTCTCTTGATGGCATCTTCTGCTTGGCAGAAGCTTTTCAGCTTGATAAGGTCTCACTTTTAAATCTTATCTCTTATGGCATGGGCTTTTGGAATTTTGATCAGGAGCTGGTTTCCTATTCCAATTTCTATAAGAGTGTCTCCTGCGTTTTCTAAGGTTCTTAACGTTTGATGTTTTACATATAGGTCTTTGATTCATTTGGATTTCTGCATACTGTGATAGATAGAGGTCTTGTTTGATTCTTCTGCACATGGTCAACCAGTTTTCCCAGCAGCATTTACTGAATAGGTTCTCCTCTACCCAGTGGTTGTTGTTGGAGACTTTGTTGAAGATGAATTGGTTAAGAAATTGAGGTTTTGCTTCTGGAATCTCTATCCTGTTCCAGTAGTCTATATGTCTGTTCTTGTAGTAATACCAGGTTGTTTTGATTATCGTAGCCTTATAGTACAGTTTAAAGTCTGGATGTATGATACCTCCCACTTTGTTTCTTTTGCTAAGGATTGTTTGGCTATTCGTGGATGTTTATGTTTCCATATGAACTTCTGTATTGTTGTTTCCAGGTCTGAGATACCACCTAACTCCAATAAGAATGGCCATCATTGATAAAACAAAAAAACAATAGATTCTGGCAAGGATGTGGAGAAAAGGTAATGCTTCTACGCTGTTGGTGGGAATGCAAACTAGTTTAACCACTATTGAAAATAACGTGGCAATTCCTAAAATAACTAGAAATTGACCTTCCATATGACCCAGCAGTTCCCCAGAGGAACTTAAATCACTCAAAGAAAAGATACATGCACATACCTGTTTATTGTAGCACTATTCACAATAGCAAAAACATGGAACCATCAAAACTAGACTGGATTAAAAAAATGTGGTACATATACATGATGAAATATTATGCATCTGTAAAGAAGAACAAAATTACAGACTTCACAGCAACTTGCATGGATTTAGAGTCCATCATACTCAGTGATCTATCACAGAAGCAAAGAACTGAGTTCTATATGTTCTCACTCATAAGCGGACCCTGAACATTTACCATAACACAATAAAAAAGGGATTAGCAGTAGTAGGATACTGCCAAGGGAAGAAGGGGGCACATAACACTTGTATACCTAATTCTGAATTGTACCCCACATCTTTAAAATTTTTTTTTAAATTTTTTAATAAAGCTTGCTTAAAAATCAAATACAATAATACAGTTGACCCTTGAACAACATGGATTTGAACTTCACAGGTCCACTTATAAGGGCACTTTCTTCAACCAAAAACAGACAGAAAATAAAATATTCGCATTATGCAAAACCCACATACACAGTGGATCACCTCTTCATATATGCAGGGCAGGTTTTGCAGAGCCAACTCTAGGACTTAAGTGTCCACAGGTTTTGGTATAGGCAGGGAGAGGTGTAAGGGTCCTGGAACCATTACCCATGTATACTAAAGTAAACTGTGTATCTAAAATGTAATTTCAGTAATAATCAATAGCAAAAATATGATTGAACTGTTTTACTTTCATTTCATACTAGGTCTTCAAAATCCAGCATGTAATTTACACTTACAGAACATCACAATCCAATGAACCACATCCAAATACTCAATAGCCACATATGGCTAGTGCCCACTACAGATTTTGCAAAGTTGTTCCAAGAACAGATGGACATTGAAGAAGTAATTTCAAAGATGGATTGTGCTGTTAGTTTAGTATTTTCCCACTTGAATTTTATTCAAATGATATCTTGCTGTTGAGCATCAGTTACCAAATACTGATGAGCCCCTACGAAACTCCATTTATTTCTAAATCTTGATGTGTTCTAAGAAAGACCTAGAAAGCAGCCAAAAAGGTATCTTTGCTTGTCAATTAATATTATTTTCAAAGAAAACTGATATAACTAAAAAGAATAAAAATATATTTAATAAATTAGTACAGTATCTAAAAAAATAATGATTTCTACTGAAATACTCAAAGATTTGACTATATTTTTGAAATTGATTTAATGGACAATTAAATAAGCAGGAATATTATGGGTAAGGAAACAATATAGAAAGATACAATATAAATTTAAATGCAAAATAAGACAAAATACAAATTTCAAAATTGAGATATTTTGGGGTGTAGTGCCAATTTTGTTATTTTTACAAAAATTCCTTAACTGCTTTAAATATGTTATCATTTAAAATAATATAGCATCTAAAATAACTAGAAAGTTTTGGGGGAAATAACAATGATTAGAATGTCTAGCGCACTTTAGAGTTTTCACAATTATTACTTTGAGTATCAAGAGTAAACTTAGAAGGAGAGTGATGTCAGCAAGATGATGGAGTAGGCATCCCAGCTTTCATTTTCCCTACAGAGAAAACTAAACAGTTATCCATGAACAAAAATAACTCTGGAAGAACTCAGGAGTACACTTCAGAAACTACAGTGGAAGAAAAACCCCAAGAATTCCTTCACCAAAAGGTAGGAAGAGCAATTTCATTTTGCCTTTATCTTCCCATCTCAATCTGGCACAGAGAAGGAACTCCACGGTTTGCAAATACCTCTCACAAGGAATTGAAGACTGGGGTGAACAATCAGCTTCTCCAAATTTGAGGGGACACTGTCCAAATGACCAGCTAAATTTTGCCCCACTCAGACTGCTTGAGAAGTCAGCTTGGGAGACTCTGGAGTTGGCGCACCACAAAGAGGGATAGAATAGATGCTATCAGTATCAGCAACGCAACAGCCACCACTGCAATCCTCAGGGGCCTACTCTGCATTAGGACTCCAGCAACCATCCCCACCGGAAACCTCAACAACACTTGTGACCACAGCACACCCTCCACAGATTTCATTGTCAAGAACCCTATGTTGTGCTCTGTAGCAGACCCCAGATGCTTTCACTGCTGAGGAAGCCAATAACCATACAACTTTAGTGGCTCCTCTGAAGACTTCACCACCAAGGGCCTTACAGTTTTTCACCTTCACCATCTCCAGGTGCCTGAGCCACTGTATCTCTCCCTCTCCCAGGCCCAGAGCCACGCCAACTGCTCTGACCCAGGTACCCCAGACCAGGGCTCCAACACAGCCACCACACACATACCTGCATATAAAACTGGGACCCCACTTCAGGCACCAGGCCTCTACCACATGTATGCTTCTGCCTGACCCCTATAGCCAGGGTTATGCAAACTTGGCCCAGCAGCTGCACATGCACAAGAAGCTTGCCCCAACTCCCATACTCTTAAACCCCAGCAGCTTCACCATTGCAACTGTGCATGTGTACACAACCAGCTGTGCACATGTGTATGCAGCTGTCCAAGCCACATTATCAGCCCCTGCAGCCAACTGTATGCACATTGCCTGCTCAGTTCCCACAACTGCATGCACACACATAGAGCTGTCCTGACAACTGTCACAGCCCATAGCTGACCCCTGCAACTGTGTGCTTGCATATTATCAGTCCCAACTCCAATAGTCATATGTTTGTGCACTGCAGTCTCCCCATCCCTTACTGTTGGCCCCACCCCTCACTACTGAGCATGTGCCTGAAACCGGCCCCTGCTACCACACACTTGCCTGCAGCAGAGCCCTGCCTCATGATATGTCTATACTACACTGCTTCCTGTCCTAGTCCCTTGCTGCTGCAACTAGAGGTCCAGAGTACTACTGAGGTCTTCAACAACCCTCACATAGCCACATAGCCACAGATGTTGTCACAAAGAAGCATGCAGTTCTCACAGTCTAGGACCTCAACTGCCTGAACCAACAAGGTTCCACACTTCCAAGACCTGATGCCACTGCATGCCCTTACATTTGGCACTTCATGCCATCTAGTGCTACAATGCACTTCAGTGTACACACGCATGTGCACACACACACACATACGCACATGTGAGGGTTTTTGTTTTGTTTAGTTTTGTTTTACAAAAGCCAGTCCATGAAGCCTGGAAAAGGTGACTATTTCTTAAATGTGTAGACATAACACAAGGCTACAAGGATCATGAAGAATCAGAGAAACATGACACCACCCAAATGAACACAATAAACTTTCAGTAAGCAACACTAAAGAATTGCAGATTTTAGAATTTCTAGACAAATAATTAAAATACTCGTTCTAAAGAAGCTCAGCTAGGTACAACAGAACTCAAACAAAAAATTTAACAAAAGCAAAAAAACAACATAACAAAACAAGAAGCTCAACAAAAGATAGCAACATGAGAAGGAAGAGAAGAAGGAAGGAAGAAGAATAAGGAAGAGGAGAAGGAAAAAGAGAAGGAGAAGGAAGGAGTGGGGGAAGGGAGGAAAGCCAAATAGAAATTTTGTACATGAAGAAAGCAATGGCTGAATTTAAAAATGCAATAGAGAGAGCCTCAACATCAGACTAAAATCAAGGAGAAAAAAAGTAAACTCAGACACATAGCTGAAAATCCTCCAGTCAAGTAGAAAAAAGCAAAAAGAATGAAGATAAATGAAGAAATCTTATGGGATCTATGAGACACCATCATTAACTTGTAAATTACAGGAGTTTCAAAAGAAAAGAAAGGGGCAGAAAGCTTTTTAAAGAAATAATGGCTGAAAGCTGCCTAAATCAGGGAACAATAAGAACATCCAGGTATGTTAAGTGCAAAAGTCTTAAATCAGATTCAACCCAAAGAAGACTTTACCAAAACACATAATGATCACTATCAAAAATCAAAGACTAACAAAGGATCTTAAAAGCCACAGAGAGAACAGTTGGACTTCCACAAGATGGCAACGGGGCAGCCTGGTATATGAAACCCTCTGCAAAGGAGAACACACAGGGTCTCTGGTTCTCTCCCCAGGGCCTGCAGATCCCAACATTGGCAGCCTGCTCTTCACAAGGAGCTCAGCTGTTGCCACCGCTGGGGCATCACAGCAGTCTGGACAGCCACTGCAGCCACAGACATAGCAGCCACCAGCGCCACCATGGCCTCTGTGGCGGCCATAGTGCATCATGCCACCTGTGCCTGAGACGATCCACGACTTTAGTCCTTGAAGCCCCTGCAGGCAAGATCTGATGGGATCGCTGCCACCTCTGCTGCCACCATGACATCCTGCCAGCCATGGGTCTCCTCCTGTGTGCCCTGAGGCAGAATCCCATCTCCAGCCTCTGCCCAACTCCTCTCCGGCTCCACCCCTTCTGGGGTGAGCAGCTGAGTTAGCACCACCTGCTGGCGATTCAAGGTAACAACACCAAAATGGGAGAAACAAGCTTGAAAAACAGACACAGGCCAGATTTGAGTGGTGAACTGAGGGTGATCTGAACTGTCCTTCACAGCAGGCAGGGGCCAACTGACCTTAATTGCGAACTAATTTACCAGCTTGAAAAGACAGCTAGAAATCAGAGCTGAAAGGACATTGGACTTAAATGAAAAGTCTCAGAGTATGCTCGATTGGTTCTGTTAGTTTAATGACTTAGTTCTATTCCTACTGTTTTGTTCCTTTTTTCTTCTTTTCCTCTTACTTTTCTTCTCTTTTCTCCTCTCTGTAAACCATATCTTTGTATAGAGGAACAGCACACCAATAAGGTGGTTGGTTAGCTTGCATGCTAGCATCATTGTATTTTTTTTTTTTTTTTTTTGTATGGGAGTTGGTTAGTCTGTAGCCATGGTCTATTGTTTTTATCTGTTTCAGTTTAGGTCTCTCTCTCCATTTGTTGATATACTCGTCTGTTTCCCCCCTTACTCCTCTCTCTCTCCACCCCCCTCTACCCCCACTGTCTGCTCCATTCTCTTCCTTCTGCTAACCACATTTTATTTCAGGGAGTAAACCTACAGCCTCACTGCATGGACAGATTCCAAGACAGTAGGAAGTGGGTTTCAGATTATCCATACACCTGTCGGCAAATACCAGGACCTGCAGATAGATTTTGAATCACAGCTCCCCCGTTAAGTAAATCTCAAAACTGCAAAAAGGACAACCCCAAACCTACAGTGCAACTCCAGAATTGAACAAAGTCAGAGGGCATCATAAAGAATATGAGATTGAGCAAACAGAAGTAAAAGCAATTCCTCTACCCCTGAATAACAGAATTAACGAAGATGGTGACATGGAGGGAAAGAAAATGTAGGGAGAAAAAAAACTGCACAAATGAAGAAAAAACAAAAGAAGAATATAGGTCTCACACAGGCCCCTGGGAGATCAGACACTAAGAAAACAGATTCTGGAACACAAACAATGAAGAGCCCCCAGAATGACTGGTCATATGCAACAAACCCAGACATCAAGACATTAATGGAGAGAATTAAAAAAACTGAGGAGAGACAAGAGGAAAATAGGAAGGAGCTGATGTCACAAATAACAGCAGTAAAGAATACTGTGATGGAAATAAATAACAAACTAATAAGCATGAAAAGCAGAATTAGCCAAGTGGAAGAAAGAATCTCAGAGCTCGAAGACCAAAACACGGAACTAACCCAAACTGTCAAAAGCATAGAAAAGAAGCTCAAAAAGACAGAACAAAACCTTCGAGAGATGAATGATCACTTCAAGAGACCGAACCTAAGAGTAATTGGGCTTCCTGAGGCAGAGAGAGAAACAGAGGTCACACTAGAACAAACATTTCATGAAATCATTCAAGAAAACTTCCTTCATCTCATCAAGGATGAAAAAATTCAAACACAAGAGAGTCAGAGAACCCCTGCAAGACAACAAATGAGAAGACCAACTTCCAGACATATAGTTGTTTGCCTAAACAAACTAGGTATAAAATAAAAAATCCTAAAGGCCACAAGAGAAAAAGGTCAGACTACGTACCGGAAGAACAATTAGAATAGCAGCAGATTTATCTACAGAAACCCTCCAGGCTAGGAGAGCCTGGAGCCCTATCTTCTAAGTTCTAAAAGATAAACTATTTCAACTGAGAATAACCTACCCAGCCAAGCTAAGCTTCATCAGTGAGGGAGAATTGAAATCTTTCCCAGATATCCAATCCCTAAGAACCTATGCTGCCACCAGACCACCTCTACAAGAAACACTTAAGAAAGTATTGAATACAGAGAAAAGGAAAAAAGAACAACAATGTTCTTCACAAGAGTACAGGCAAAAGATTAAAAACACACATAATCCAACTCTAAAACCAAAAGAAAAACAACACACAAACAGGAAGAACAACAACTCTGTAAGAATATTATGGATAGGGATCAACTCTCACAAATCAATAATTAGTTTGAATGTGAATGGACTAAATGCATCACTGAAAAGACATAGAATGGCAAAATGGATAAAATATCACCAGTCAACAATATATTGCCTTCAAGAGACTCACCTCACTAGAAAGGACACTCACAGACTCAAAGTAAGAGGATGGAAAACACATTTTCAGGTGAATGGAACACAAAAGAAAGGCGGAGTTGTGATCTTAATCTCAGACAAAATACCGTTTAAGTTATCAAAAATCAAAAAAGATACAGAAGACCACTACATAATGATAAAAGGTTCAATCCATCAACAAAAAATATCCATCCTAAACATATATGCATCAAACATAGGAGCACCAACTTTCATAAAGCAGCTTCTAGGTAAACTAAAAAAAGATATCGACTCCAAAACCATCATAGCTGGGGACTTTAATACCCTACTCACAACCCTAGACAGATCATCAGGACAAAAAATCAGCAATGAGATCCGAAACCTCAATGTGACTCTTGATCAAACGGACTTAATTGATACCTACAGAACCCTCCATCCAAAGACCACAGAATACACATTCTACTCATCACCACATGGAATGTACTCTAAGATTGACCACATACTTGGCCATAAATCAAGCATAAGCAAATTTAAAAGGACTGAAATTTTACCATGCACCTTCTTGGACCAAGTGGAATAAAAATAATCATTAACACCAACAAGGTTCCCCCCAAAACCCACAGGCCATAAGAGATAAGATAGACAAGTGTGACCTCATTAAACTGACAAGCTTCTGCAAAGCCAAAGAAACCATCAAGAGAGCAGGGAGACAGCCTACAGACTGGGAAAAAGTGTTTGCCCACTCCAGGTCCGACAAAGGCTTAACATCTTGGATCTACAAGGAACTCAAACGTGCTGAAAAGAAAAAAACAAACAACCCTATTATAAAATGGACAAAAGATACGAACAGACAAATGTCAAAGAAGACATCTGAGCAGCCAACAGACACATGAAAAAATGTTCAACCTCACTAATCATCAGGGAGATGCAAATCAAAAACACACTGAGATACCACCTAACTCCAGTCAAAATGGCAATTATCAATAACAAAAAATAACAGTTGCTGGAGAGGGTGTGGCGGAAAGGAAACACTTCTACACTGTTGGTGGGAGTGCAAACTACTGCAGCTTCTGTGGAAAACAGTATGGCGATTGCTAAAATCTCTAAATATTGACCTCCCATATGACCCCGCAATCCCCCTACTGGTAATGTACCCTGAAGAATTCAAATCACTCTATAAAAAAGATACCTGCACATGTATGCTCATCACAGCATTGTTCACAATAGCAAGAACCTGGAAGCAACCATGCTGTCCATCAAAAGAGGACTGGATTAAAAAATGTGGTACATATACACGATGGAATACTACGCAGCCATAAAAAAGAACAAAACCTGGATGGAACTAGAGCCTATAATACTGAGTGATCTCTCACAGAAACAAAGATCTGAGTATCACATGTTCTTACTCATATAGTGGACCTTGAACATCTAATGTAATACTATAAGAAAATGACTGACAGTGGTGGGAAACTATGGGGGGGAGGAGGAGGGAGATGGGATTAACAGTAGTAAATATCTGTCTGGGGATCAGGAGACACCTCTTATCAACAAGGGTACCTGAATGAAGCATATTTGTATACCTAACACTTAACTGTACCCCACAATATCATAATAAAAAATATTGATTAAAAAAAAAAAATCAACAGTTACACCCTAAAAAAAAAAAGCCAGAGAGAAAGGAAGCCTATCACATATAGGGAGTGTTAAGACTATCAGCAGATTTCTCATCAGAAACCTTGCAAACCAGGAGAGAGTGGGATGATGTGGTCAGTGCTGAAAGAAAAGAACAGAAACACAAAAACTGTACTTTATTCAGAAAAGGTTTGCTTCAGAAATTATGGTGAAATAAAGACTTTCCAAGAAAAACAAAAGCAGAGGAAGTTCATCGATATTAGACCTACCTTATGAGAAATGCTAATGGGAGCTCTTCAAGCTGAAATTAAAGGTTGTTAATTAGTAACATGAAAACATATGAAAATATAAAACTCTCTGGTTAAGATAAATATATAATCAAATTCAGAATACTTTAATACTAAAAGGCAATGCATATACAATTCATAACTCTAGTAAAAATGTTCAAAAAAACAAAAACAAAATATTTAAAAGAATTATAGCTACAGTAACTTGTTAAGGGATATACAACATAAAAAGATGTAGGGGGTCACATAAAATGTTAAGGATGAGTAAAGATTTTTGTATGTGATCAAAGTTCAATTGTTATCAGCTAAAAGTAGTCAGTTACAGCTATAAGATGTTACATGTAAGCCTCATGGTAACTAGAAAGCAAAAACCTATATAAGATATAAAAAAGATAAGAAATCAAAGCATACTGCTACAGAAAAATATCTAATCACAAAGGAAGACAGCAAAAGGAAGAAAGGATGAAAGGATCTATATGTTCCACTAGACAAGGTAGAAAATACATATTCACACGGTATTGGATAGATCTCTCAGAATGATCTTGCCTTAGTAACAGGGAATAATTAGCCCTAGACTAAAACTACTCTGGTGTCCACTTAAGAACACATATAAGCAACCCCTCCCTCCAAAACAAAACAAAAAAACACACTTTTCCACCACTTAAAGCTACAATACAAAAAACCCTCAAGTGTATTTATAGGGATAAGAAAAATCAAAGATCACCAGGCATGCAAAGATGTAGGAAAATATATTCATAATGAGAAGAAAAATAAATCAACTTAAGTAGGTTCAGAACTGATGCAAATGTTAAATGTTGAAATTAGTAGAAAAAAGACATTAAAACAGGTATTATATAACTCCACTGCAGATGTTCAAAAAGTTAAGTAGAACCACAAAAAATAAGAAAGTATCAAATAGTAATTCTAGAGAAGAAAACCACAATGTCTGAGATGAAAAATGGATGAACACTGAAAGAGATTAACAGAAAATTAGATCTTGCAGAAGATTAGTAAACATGAGAACATAGAAATATGATTCATCCAAATTAAATGTAGAGAGAAAAATAATAATAACAAAAGAACAGAGTATTCATGAGCAAATAAGATAGCTTCAAGTCGATTAATATACATGAAGTTTGAGTACCCAGAGAAGATAAGGGAGAATAGAAAAAAATATTAAAAGAAACATGAAAGAAATTTGATGAAAAAAACTATAAACCCACAGATCTAAGAACTCAAACACCAAGCACAAGATACAGCAAAGATGCTATGCCAAGACATATCATAACTGTAATCAAACTGCACCAAAGCGGTGACAAAGAGAAAACTTTTAAAAGCAGAAGGAGAAAAAAAGACATGCTGCATAAAGAGAAACAAAGATATAAACAACGGTAGAATTCTCATCAGAACAAGTGAGGAGACACTGAAGCAGCAACTTAAAAGTAGTGAAATGATAAAACTATCAATCTAGAATTTTATACTCAATGAAAATACCTTTTATTCTTTATAGTGTTTTTATTTCCATACAAAAATCCAATAATGGTTAACATGCTGCATTTGCTGTTTGATAATTTTTCTCTTTAATCTAGAACAATTGTCCCTTCTTGTTTGTTTCATAACATTGACATTTGGAAGAGTCCAGGACTATGGCCCTTTAGAAAGTTTCACATATTGCATCAACCTGACAGTTTCCTCATGGAGTTCTTTAATATATTTTCTGTCTTCTCTTTTTTCTAGAACCTGCAAATTAAGTCACTGAGCACATCTTCCAGCCCAGAAAAAGAGTACTAAAACTGGCATCCAGATTCTGTGTATAGGAAATGAGAACCCTCTTCTACAACTTTGCCCCCATGACTCTGCCAGTGACTGGGAGATCTGTGTGTTCTGGAAGAAGAAGAGTCTGAGATTTGGATGCCTTTGATCATTTTTCGAGTGACCGTTCAAACATGAAGATTACATTTATTCAAAATCTCATCTTCCTCAGTGATTTAAAACATCACTTTTATCATATACTATATGTTTCTACATGCTCCAGTCTGCTCAGGATTTTCTATTTTGTTGCATTTGTTCGTTAATTCATGTGCTAATATTACATGGTTTTAAGGATAGGATTTTTCTATATTTAGTGCAGCTACATATCCTTTTTTACTCTTTTTCAGCAGAGTTTTCTAACTATTGCTTATTTATTTTTTCATATGAACTTCACAATCAAGTTGCTAGATTCCGAATAAAAAGTACTAGTAGATTCTTAAAACTTCAGAATTGGGGAAGTCAATGTTATAATTTTCAGGCCAGAGACCTGAGAATCCAGGGGCAGGAAGGGCAAGGAAAGTGGTTGCTGGCACAAGTTGCAGAGCCCAAATGTCAGGAAGAACCTAGAGTTTAGATGTCCAAAGGTTGAGAAAAAGGTTACCCCAGCAGTAGGGAGATTCACCTTTTTTTTCTTACTTTCCAGCTATTTGGATGATTCCCATTCATATTATTGAGGAGAATCTTTTTCTCTACTCAGTCCACTGACTCACATGTCAGTATTTTTACAAAAAAAATCTTCACAAACACCCTTACATACATACACACCCAGAAAGTATGCTTTAATCAGCTATCTAGGTAGTCCCTAATCCAGTCAAATTGAAACCCAAAATCAACCATCACAGTTAGAATGCTCCCATCCCTACTATTATTTAACATTGCATTGAAGATATCAGTTAGAGGAAAGAAATTGGAAGCTTAAAAAATATCTCGTTTAAGCTGGACTTTGGGAGGCTGAGGTGAGTGAATTGCCTGAACCTGTGGTTTCGAGACTTGCCTGGGCAACTTGGAGAGACCTCATCTCTACAATAAATCAAAAATTAGTGGGGCGTGGTAGCACGCACCTGTAGTTCTAGCTACTTGGAAGGTTGAGGCCAAACGATCGCTGGAGCCCAGCAGGTCGAGGCTGGGGTGGCCAGGAGCCGCCACTGCACTCCAACCTGGGCGACAGAGTGAGACTCCAAATCAAAAAAAAACAAAAACAAAAAATCTCGTTTAAGGTGATGTAATTTTATGTCTAAAAAGCCCAAGAAGTTTAATGCTGAATCAATACAAATGATAAAAAAATTTAGTTATGTAGAAAAATATAAAACAAATATTAAAAAATCAGTAATATTTGTGTATACAAACAGCAATTAGTAAAGAAAATATATTTTTTAATGAAGGTGAAATAAATATATTTAGACAAACAAAACTGAAAAAAGTAATCGTCAGCAGACCTACACTATGAAAAATACTAAAAAGAAGTCCTTCAAGCAGTCTGTAAAAAAATGATTAAAGTATAACTGGCACTCAATAAGTTGTACATGTTAAAAGTATACAGTCTGATAAATCTTGACGTATATATATAGCTGTGTAACCATCATCACAATAAAGATAATTAACATATTTATCAGCCCCAAATTTTTCTTGTTCTCCTTTGCAATTCTTTCCCACACCCCATTCCCTATCCAGGCAATCATTGGTCTTCTTTGTGTCATTATAGATGAGTTCGTGTTGTGGGAAAGAAGGGACAGTTGCCTGCTTAGCAAGACCACCCATTCATGGAAAGCAACCATAAATACTCATTGGTGACCACATCACAGTTAAAGCTCCCTTCTATACAGACTTTATTCTATCGATAAGAAAAATTGAAGGCTATGTATTTAACAGATTTATCCAAGGTCACACTATAAATTAAGTAATAAAGTCAAACTCAAATCTAGATTATTGGATTCCACTTTCCAAACTCCTTCCATTAAACTATAGTGCAATTATCTCTTCGGAGATGCATTACAGTATATATATATTCAAAAATTTCTTCCCAAACTTAAATAACTTAAAGCATGTAGCAATACTAATACAATTTCTTACTCTTGTCTTGGACTTTGAAATTTATCATGCTTTTTGTACTTATCAAGAATCATCATGTAGATTTACTCAGTAATTTGAACCAGAAACTTCTATTTCTGATTCAAATTTGTAACTAAATTCACTCAGTGCTTTTTTTATTTGCTTGCTGTGTCATATAACATGATGTATGCAATACATTTTAGGATTTCTGTGAATCTTTAGTAACTGTAGCCTGTTTTTTATGATTCTTAATATTTAATATATATGTATATATTTATAATAATCACTTTATTTATTACACACAGCTTAATTTTTTTCAGATTTTGAACTTTTTTTGCATATTTCCTAGTTACAACATTTGACATTTGGATTTAACTATTCAATGAAACTGATTATCCCAACAATCTTTCTCTCTAAAAAAATTTACTGAAAAAACTCTTAAAGTGCTAAAATAACAACCAAATACATTTTTATTGATCACTGTTAGCTGCTTCCAAAACATGGTATTCATCTATTAACTTCTTCTTACCTTGCTACCTACTACGCTGATTCTACTATTTCTTTTGTTGTACTTGAAAATTCGGATCCATTTATTCTATTTCAATTCTTCCAGCAGCTTCTCAAATGGTAGAAATTGTAGCAATGTTTGCTGGACCCACATCACCAGTTAAGTATCCATGCTTCCAACTCTTCACTTATTTGTTGCTTCAGCCTATATCAAAGATATCGAAGAGCCAATAGTCTCTACTATCTATTTGCGCTCATGAGGACCCTCTATGGGAGTGGGTTCGAAACTTTTAGGAAATGAGGTTTTTCTAGCTTGCAGGAAAGTAGCATGTTACTGGTCCTGTATCAGCTGCAGACATCTCTAATCCATGCAGGCTCTTTCACTAAACTAGTCATGGCACCACAATCATTTCCTAGTGTTCTGTGGGACAGAAATTCAACACAGACCTTACTGGGTTAAGATCAAGGTGTTGATAGGGCTATGTTTCTTTCCAGAAGCTGTTGGGCAACATCTGTTTCCTTCCCTTTTCTAGCTTCGGGAGACCCTTTCTTCCTTGACTCCTTGCTTCATGTTTAAAGTCAGAAAAAAAAAATGAATCCCTCTCACACTTCTTCATGCTACTCTTCTGCCTCCCTTTCCCACTTTTAAAAACCAGTGTGATTAGATTGGGCCTACCTAAATAATCCAGTATACCCTCCTCATCTCAACTCTAGTCATATCTGCAAAGTCTATTTTACCATAAAAGATAACACAGTCATGAGCTCTAGGGATTAGGACTTTGAACCTCTTTAGGAAGAAGAAGCCATTCTGCTCTCTGCAGACAGGTATATATTCATTTATGCAGATATAAAATGATTATGATACACTATTAAGTGAAACAATGGGTTTTTTAAATATGTGAAATAATGTCATTTCTATAAAAAATGTTTCTTATACCTACTTATAATATGATGTCTGCAAATATGTAATAAAAAAATGAAAGCAGCCTTAGACTACACAGAAAAATCCCTCTGCAGTGAAGAATGCGATTGTGAAGGGTGGAAAGAAGAATTTATGTGTTTTGCTTAACATAATCTTATGCTGTTTGATTTTTAAAACACCTGGGGATTTACATTCTAATTGTAATTTAGATAACAATAGATATACAAAATAAAATCACAATAGTTAATATAACATTTTATAAAATATAACCACATTTTAGAATATAGTTTTATTATAAAAATATGGTAAGAAAAAATCACACATATAAAACTAAGAAGAAATATTCAAAAACACTATACAAGAAGGTACCTGCCATAAAGAAGGACAAAATTATGGACTTCACAGCAACTTGGATAGATTTAGAGTCCATCATACTCAGTAATCTATCACAGAAACAAATAACTGAATAGCACATGTTCTCACTTATAAATGGGTCCTGAACATTTATCACAATGCTAGAGGAAAGGAATAGGCAGTAGTGGGACACTGCCAGGGGAGGGAGGGAGAGGGGTTGCAAGTAATCTCACTAAGGGTACCAGACCCTAAACCAAGTGAAGTGAGGTCCAGATGGCAGCCCAAAATTCACCTGCTTGTAAACCACTCATATAACTAATCCTGACTTGTACCCCACATCTTTATAATAAAATACAGTAAAAAAAAAAGATCACATGCATAAAACTAAGAAGAAATATCTTAAAGCCTTATGCCAGAATGTACAGCAATATAATAAAATTGTGAAACATGATTTAGAAACATTTGAAACAAGACATTCTACTAATATAACAGAGAATAAATTGAATATTATACTGATATTAATTTCAAATAATTTATTGGCTATCAGGCTGGCCCAGTAAAATATTAATGTATTTTTAAAACCGATAATAATTAGAGCTATAGGGTAGTGCTATCAAAATCAATTTCTGCATAAATGGAATAGAATAAATAGCCAAGAAATATGCATATAAAGACACACATAATTTGGAAAATTATTCCAGCTTATCTTACCACAAATGCCAACATAAATTGTGAATAGTTTAAGCAGGGTCTTTTGACTTTGATGTTATTGACTTTAGGATCAGCTCATTCTTTGGGGAATTGCAAGTGGCTGTTCTGTGTATTACAGAATGTTTACCAGGATTCATGGCCTCTGTCAGTAGCAATCCCACTCCAGCCACCTCTCCTACCCTTCATCCTTGGTTGTAACAACCAAAAATATGTGTACTCTCACTAGTAATCAAAGAAACACATTTGAGAAGAATAAGAAGCATCTTTTTAAAGAAAGTTTAACCAAGATGATAATATTGAACATTGGCAACACTGAATTAAGATAGCACTGCTCATGGGCATAAAGAATGATTAAAATATTCTAGAAACATGGCTACAAAGACATTTAGAAATATGTAACAAGAGCTTTACCTATTTTTCTAGTAATTAGGCTTCAGAACTCGAACCTGAGGAAATATACTAGGGATATGAAGAAATACATGGTTCAAAATGATCATTACAGAATTATTGAAAACAGTAAGAGAAGTTAATATCCACTAATAGGTGAAAAGTAAAAATAGATCAGATATAACTATATAATGGAATATTAATCAAATATTAAAAGTACATGTTTGAAATATAAGTATATTTAAAACTGCATATAATATGTTATACGGAGCAACTAGAATGCAAATATCTGCCTAAATTATTACCCAGCATCTCTTGTGATACTTAATAAATATTTAGTAAGTGAATGAATAAATAATCTAAATTTCAGATACATCTATATGTTTATAATTGGGTAGAAGGCATTATAAAGAGGCAATTGAAATATATGACATTAGGAGAAGAAAAAAATTAAAAGGATTTTAAGAAAAGTGTAGTTATTTTAAATTAGTTGTGGTACCTACAGTGAATTTCTCAGAGTGAAAGAATGAAAAGTGGATTCAAGTGATTTTAAATTTTTTAAAAATTTAAACTTTTATTTATTTTCCAACATTTATACAATAATTATATTACTTCTATAGTTATTTAAAATAATTTTAATCTAAAGAGTTCTACTGGTTTTTCAAACCTCATACTCATTGGATTTCTTCTGCTACAGATCAGGCTCTCAATCCATGTCACAAATCAACTAGATTATTAGGTATTTACAACATGGTCCAATTGGTTAATATCTAAAATTTGATTGCAGCACTATCTTATCCTAATTCAATAATAATTATGGAAAGACTTAACATCCAAGTACGTGCCTCTCTAGGTCACATTTCCTTCAGCTACTCTCCTTCAAACAGTTTCCAATCCATATTACCCAGTCCCTATTCAATACACGTTTAATTTGGTGTGTGAAATTTTCACAAGGCACTTTTCTATATACTTCACTGATAACCAAGGAAAGCTGTATCAGTCGCTCTTCTTCTATCAGGTAATCCGATTATTCTGCTTAAACAGCAATCAGGTCCCTGTGGCATCAGTTGTTAGACTGTGTATCTTCCGTTATACTCAAGAATTTTCTGAAAATTTTTACAGATTTTTTCCCGTTACTATTGTGTACTGTATTTAATTAAATATGAACTTATATAACCAAATAGTACTTCATAGCTCATTTTCCTTCATTGGCTTTCCCTTAAATTTCATGACTGGGTTGGTCTAGAATCCTGTGTTCCTTTTTGCATCCCTTGTACATAACCTGGTCAACTGGTCAAATGCTCAGCAAACCCTATCAGCTTGATCTTTCTGTTTCTGCTTAGCCTTCAAAATAAAAGCTTAAAGACCCAGGAGTCATAGGCAAAAGAGAGACATTTTATTAGTTCTGCTATATTCTATTTCTTCTCCTGCCTCTAACATTTAGTTAACTTAGCAACTAGCCTTATGCCTTCCCTTTGCTCTTCACATAATTCTCATAACCAGTCAAGCTGAACGCCCTGGAAAAATGTTTTTCCAAAAGAGATTACATTTTCAGTTGTAGTTAGCCACAAAATCTTTCTAGATACCACTGAACATTAACTAATGTGTATTTGTTCTGTTTAATGAAATAATGAAGCTACTATAATCAATATTTTATCATGAGATTTCAAAGTAGGCTGTCTTTATGGTATTATATATTTAAAAATGAGATTATTACCATTTAATATGTAACCTACCAAAAGCCACAGGTTACTTGCTGGCCAGTATCTTTCCTTCATACTGAAACTTCTTTTTGATCTTGGGGTAAGGTTAGCATATAAGTCAGCTTCACATGTTATGAATACATATATATATATATATAGCCTCTGAATCCAAAATAAAAATATGCAGAGAGAGATAGATACACACACACATATATATGTAAATAAGTTATATGTATATGTTAACACTCAAACTGGAATATTTTTATAGTAACATAGATGTTTATTAATAAGTAGGGTCAAGATAACATGAGTGAACAAAAATGTATGTTATCCTACCTAGGACACCCACTACTTATAACCACAGGAAACAGAAAAAGACATCAGAGGTGGCATAAACTCACAGAATAGTTGTTTCAAATCATCTGTACCAGAATCTATAATACCCTGAAACTTTAACCAAGAAGATTGCTAGGAAAATGGGTTTTATAAATTCTGTTACTTTAAACTGTAAGAAATAAACTAATTTTTCTTGTTAAGGATAACCTTTTAGGTCAAGAATTTGAAGGAATAACCAAACTCCTTTGTTAAGCTAGAATTAAAAGTTAGAGAAAAAGTGGGCTATTAACATGATCTTGGAGGACTGAATTTCACACAAAGTTTTGGAAATAAATAAAAGTATTTTTCTTTTTCTTTTTTTTTCTTCAGTCAATATTTTTTATTATGAAACTATGGGGTACAGTTAAGGGTTAGGTATACAAATATGCTTCGTTCAGGCACACTTGTTGATAAGAGGTGTCTCCCCGTCCCCAGACAGAGATTTACTACTGCTAATCCCATCTCCCCTCCCCTCCCCCCCATAGTTTCCCACCACTGTCAGTCATTTTCCTATAGTATTATGTTGGATGTTCAAGGTCCACTATATGAGTGAGAACATGTGATACTCAGATCTTTGTTTCTGTGAGAGATCACTCAGTATTATAGACTCTAGTTCCAACCAGGTTGCTGCAAAATTCATGATTTCATTCTTTTTTATGGCTGCGTAGTATTCCATCGTGTATATGTACCACATGTTTTTAATCCAGTCCTCTTTTGATGGACAGCATGGTTGCTTCCAGGTTCTTGCTATTGTGAACAATGCTGCGATAAACATACGTGTGCAGGTATCTTTTTTATAGAGTGATTTGAGTTCTTCAGGGTATATTACCAGTAGGGGGATTGCGGGGTCATATGGGAGGTCAATATTTAGAGATTTTAGCAATCGCCATACTGTTTTCCACAGAGGTTGCAGTAGTTTGCACTCCCACCAACAGTGTAGAAGTGTTTCCTTTCCGCCACACCCTCTCCAGCAACTGTTATTTTTTGAGTTATTGATAATTGCCATTTTGACTGGAGTTAGGTGGTATCTCAGTGTGTTTTTGATTTGCATCTCCCTGATGATTAGTGAGGTTGAACATTTTTTCATGTGTCTGTTGACTGCTCAGATGTCTTCCTTTGAGAAGTGTCTGTACATATCTGTTGCCCATTTTACAATGGAGTTGTTTTTTTTTTTTCTTTTCAGCACGTTTGAGTTCCTTGTAGATCTAAGATGTTAAGCCTTTTTCGGACCTGGAGTTGGCAAATACTTTTTCCCAGTCTGTGGGCTGTCTGCCTCCTCTCTTGATGGTTTCTTTAACTTTGCAGAAACTTGTCAGTTTAATGAGGTCCCACTAGTCTAACTTATCTCTTATGGCCTGTGGGATTTGGGTTTTGTTCAGGAATTGGATGCCAGTTCCAATTTCCATGAAGGTACGTCCTTCACTTTCTAAGGTTCTTATGGTTTGAGGTTTTACATTTAGGTCTCTGATCCATTTAGAGTTAAGTTTTGTGTATGGGGATAGAGAGGCGTCCTGTTTCAATCTTCTGCATATGGTCAGCCAGTTTTCCCAACATCATTTACTGAATAGGTTCTCCTCTCCCCAGTGGTAGGTGGTGGAGGCTTTGTTGAGATGAGATGCTTGAGAAATTGAGGTTTTGCTTCTGGAATCTCAATTCTATTCCATTGGTCGATATGCCTGTTCCTGTACCAATACCAAGCTGTTTTGATTATTGCAGCTTTATAGTAAAGTTTGAAGTCTGGTAATGTGATACCACCTGCTTTGTTTTGTTTTGTTTTGTTTTGTTTTTGCTGCAGATTGTTCTGGCTATTCTTGGACATTTGTGTTTCCATATGAATTCCTGTGTTGTTTTTTCTAGGTCTGAAAAGAATGTTGCTGGTAATTTGATGGGTATTGCATTAAATCTGTAGATTGTCTTAGGTAAGATGGACATCTTCACAATGTTGATTCTTCCAATCCATGAGCATGGCATATTTTTTCACTTGTTTGTGTCATCTTTGATTTCGTTGAGCAATGTTTTGTAGTTTTCATTGTAAAGGTCTTTCACATTTCTGGTTAGGAAGATGCCAAAGTATTTGATTTTTTTTTTGTGGCTATTGTGAATGGAAATGTGCCTTTTATTTGGGCTTCTGTTTGTCTATTATTGGTGTAAAGAAATGTGATAGTCTTTTGCACATTTATTTTATATCCTGAGACTTTGCCAAAGTCCTTTATCAGTGTAAGGAGGTTTTTGACAGATTCTCTTGGGTTTTCAAGGTACACGATCATATCATCTGCAAAGAGAGATAGCTTGACTTCCTCTTTTCCTATTTGGATACCCCTGATTGCCTCCTCTTCTCTGATTGCTCTAGCCAGGACTTCCAATACTATATTGAACAGGAGGGGTGAGAGTGGGTATCCTTGTCTTGTTCCAGTTTTCAGGAGAAATGGTTCCAGTTTTTGTCCATTTAGGAGTATGCTGGTTGTGAGTTTCTCATAGCTGGCTTTTACTATTTTAAGGTATGTTCCCTGTGTGCCTAGTTATTTGAGGGCTTTTTATCAAGAAGGGGTGCTAGATTTTATCAAAAGCTTTTTCTGCATCTAATGATATAATCATGTGGTTTTTGTTTTGAAATCTGTTGATGTATTTATTACATTTGTGGTTTTATGAATGTTGGGCCAGGCTTGCATCCCAGGGATGAAGCCTACTTCGTCATGATGGATGATTTTTGAGATGTGTGTTGAATCCGGTTCGCTAGGATCTTGTTGAGAATTTTAGCATCTATGTTCATCAAAGATATTGGCCTGTAGTTCTCTTTCTTTGTTGGGTCTTTACCTGGCTTGGGTATCAATGCGACGTTAGCTTCATAAAATGATTTGGGGAGAGTTCTATCTTTCTCAATCACCTGGAATACCTTCAGTAGGATTGGTATAAGCTCCTCCTTAAATGTCTTATAGAATTCTGATGGAAAGCCATCTGGTCCAGGGCTTTTTTTAGTAGGTAGTTTTCTTATTATGTAGTCAATTTTCTTGATTGTTATTGGTCTATTTAGGGTCTCAATTTCTTCTTGTTTCAACCTAGGCAGGTTGTGTGATGACAGAAAGTCCTCCATTTCCTTGAGGTTTTCAAGTTTGTTTCCATACAGGTGTACATAGTAGTCTCTAATGATCTTGTGTATTTTTCAGGATCATATGTGACTTCCTCTTTTGTGTTTCTTTTGTGTTTATTTGGGCTTTTTCTCTCTCTTTCATGGTCAGTAGCTAGGGGACCATCAATCTTGTTTATCCTTTCGAAGAACCAGCTTTTTGTTTCATTGATTTTTTCTACTATCTTTTTGTCTTCTAGGTTCTAGATTTGGCTTTTATTTTGGTGATCTGGATTTTTCTGCTGAAATTAGGGTTTTTGTGGTCTTGCTTTTCCAGATTCCTTAGGTGGCTTCTTAGGCTGTTAATCTGTGATCCTTCCATTTTCTTCATGTGCGTTTGTAGGGATATAAATTCTCTTCTTACTACACCTTTCATGGCATCCGAGATTTTGGTAATATGTTTCTTCATTTTCATTTGTTTCCAGGTATCTTTTAATCTCTGTTTTGATTTCATCATTGGCCCAGGAGTTGTTTAGCATCATGCTTTTTAGTGTCCATGTTGTGTAGGTTTTGGGAGGACCTTGTTGGTGTTAATGTTTGTTTTTATTCCACTGTGGTCTGAGAAGGTGCATGGTAAAATTTCAGTCCTTTCAAATTTGCTTATGCTTGATTTATGGCCAAGTATGTGGTCAATCTTAGAGTACGTTCCATGTGGTGATGAGTAGAATGTGTATTCTGTGGTCTTTGGATGGAGGGTTCTGTAGGTATCAGTTAAGTCCATTTGATCAAGAGTCACATTGAGATTTTGGATATCATTGCTGATTTTTTGTCCTGATGATCTGTTTAGGGTTGTGAGTGGGGTATTACCATCCCCAGCTACGATGGTATTGGAGTCGATGTCTTTTTTTAGTTTACCTAGAAGCTGCTTTATGAAAGCTGCTCCTTTGTTCGGTGCATATATTTTAAGATGGATATTTCTTGTTGATGGATTGAACCTTTTATCATTATGTAGTGGCCTTCTGTATCTTTTTTAATTTTTGATTCCTTAAAGGGTATTTTGTCTGAGATTAAGATCATGACTCCTCCTGTCTTTTGTGTTCTCTTTGCCTGAAAATGTGTTCCTCATCCTCTTACTTTGAGTCTGTGAGTGTCATTTCTAGTGAGGCGAGTCTCTTGAAAGCAATATATTATTGCCTGGTGATATTTTATCCATTTTGCCATTCTATGTCTTTTCAGTGGTGCATTTAGCCCATTCACACTCAAACTAATTATTGAAATGTGAGAGTTGATCGCTATCATAATGTTCTTACAGAGTTGTTATTCTTTTTGTTTGTGTGTTGTCTTTCTTTAGGTTTTAAAGTTGGATCATGTGTGTTTTTAATCTTTTGCCTGTACTCTTGTGAAGAACATTGTTGTTATTTTTTCCTTTTTTTCTGTGCTCAATACTTTCTTAAATGTTTCTTGTACAGGCGGTCTGGTGGCAGTGTAGGTTCTTAGGGATTGGCTATCTGGGAAAGATTTCAATTCTCCCTCACTGATGAAGCTTAGCTTGGCTGGGTAGGTTATTCTTGGTTGAAATTGTTTATCTTTTAGAACTTTGAAGATAGGGCTCCATGCTCTCCTAGCCTGGAGGGTTTCTGTACATAAATCTGCTGCTATTCTAATTGTTCTTCCCTGGTAGGTAGTCTAACCTTTTTCTCTTGCAGACTTTAGGATTTTTCTTTTATACCTACTTTGTTTAGGTGAATTATTATGTGTCTGGGAGTTCATCTTCTCTTTTGTTGTCTTGCAGGGGTTCTCTGAATCTCTTGTGTTTGAATTTTTTCATCCTTGATGAGATGAGGGAAGTTTTCTTGAATGATTTCATGAAATGTTTGTTCCAGTGTGGCCTCAGTTTCTCTCTCTGCCTCAGGAAGCCCAGTTACTCTTAGGTTCGGTCTCTTGAAGTGATCATTCATCTCTTGAAGCTTTTGTTCTGTCTTTTTGAGCTTCTTTTCTATGCTTATGACAGTTTGGGTTAGTTCCGTGTTTTGGTCTTCGAGCTCTGAGATTCTTTCTTCTGGTTGGCTAATTCTGCTTTCCATGCTTATTAGTTTGTTATTTATTTCCATCACAGTATTCTTTACTGCTGTTATTTGTGACATCAGCTCCTTCCTATTTTCCTCTTGTCTCTCCTCAATTTTTTTTAATTTTCTCTATTAAAGTCTTGATGTCTGGGCTTGTTGCATGTGACCAGTCATTCTGGTGGCTCTTCATTGTTTGTGTTCCGGAATCTGTTTTCTCAGTGCCTGATCTTCCAGGGGTCTATGTAAGACCTATATTCTTCCTTTGATTTTGCTTCATTTGTGCAGTTTTTCCCCCTCCCTACTTTTTCCTTCCCTCCACATCACTGTCTTCTTTAATTCTGTTATTCAGGCATAGAGGGATTGCTTTTACTTCTGTTTGTTCAATCTCCTTTTCTTTATGTATGCCCTCTTACTTTGTTCAATTCTGGAGTTGCACTGTAGGTTGGGGGTGGTCCTTTTTGCAGTTTTGAGATTTACTTGGGGGGCAACTGTGATTCAAAATCTATCTGCAGGTCCTGGTATTCGCCGACAGTGTATGAATAATCTGAAACTCACTTCCCACTGCCTTGGAATCTGTCCGTGCAGTGGGGCTGTAGGTTTACTCCCTGAAATAAAATGTGGTTAGCAGAGGGAAGAGAATGGAGCAGACAGTGGGGGGAAGAAGGAGGTGGAGAGAGAGAGGAGTAAGGGGGAAAACAGGCAAGTGTACCAACAAATGGAGAGAGAGATCTAAACTGAAACAGATAAAAACAATAGACCACAGCTACAGACTAACCAACTCCCATACAAAAATAAAAATAAAACATACAATGATGCTAACATACAAGCTAACCAACCACCTTCTTGGTGTGCTGTCCCTCTATACAAAGATATGGCTTACAGAGAGGAGAAAAGAGAAGAAAAGGAAGAGGAAAAGAAAAAAAAGAAAAGAAAAAGGAGCAAAACAGTAGGAATAGAATTAAATCATTAAACTAACAGAACCAATCAAGCACTCTCTGAGACTTTTCGTTTAAGTCCAGTGTCCTTTCAGCTCTGATTTCTAGCTGTCTTCTCAAGCTGGTAAATTAGTTCACAGTTGGGGTCAGTTGCCCCTGGTCTGCTGAAGGACAGTTCAGATCACCTTCAGTTCACCACTCAAATCTGGCCTGTGTCTTGTTTTTCAAACTTGTTTTTCCCATTTTGGTGTTGTTACCTTGACTTGCCAGCAGGTGGTGCTATCTCAGCTGCTCGCCCCAGAGGGGGTGGAGCTGGCCAGGAGTCAAGCAGAGGCTGGAGATGGGAGACTGCCTCAGGCCACACGGGAGGAGACCCACGGCCGGCAGGATGTCAGGGTGGCAGCAGAGGTGGCAGTGATCCCAGCAGATCTTGCCTGCAGGGGTTTCAAGGTCTAAAGTCATGGATTGCCTCAGGCACGGGTGGCACAATGCACTATGGCTGCTACAGAGGCCACGGCGGCACCAGTGGCTGCTGTGTCTGCAGCTGCAGTGGCTGTCCAGACTGCTGCGATGCCCCAGCGGTGGCGACAGCTGAGCTCCTTGTGAAGAGCAGGCTGCCAACGTTGGGATCTGCAGCCCCTGGGGAGAGAGCCAGAGATCCTCTGCATTCTCCTTTGCAGAGGGTCTCATAGACCAGGCTGCACCATCGCTATCTTGCCGGAAGTCCCAAGAGTATTTTTCAATGTGCATTTTTAACTTCTAAGCTTTTCCCTGTACAGATTTCTTTCCCAACCCACTACATATATGATTTTTACAAACTATCACTTGGGAGCACTTGTATTTAAAATACAGCTTAAAAATGAAAAAAAGGAAAGGTTTAAAAGTCATATAACCCTGTTGTTGTAATCATTGATGGTTTAGGAGTTCTTAATACTTCCTTCCATATTCAGGCTATTAATAAGTCATATTGATGTTCTTTCCCAAGTCTCTTTGAATTTTGTTCATTTATTTTTCATCTACATTATTGTTCCCTTAACACCACATATTACATTATCTCTTGCCTGCAGCATTCTCCTAACTAGGTTCTCACATCTACCCTTGCCTCTCTCCAATCCATTCTTCACATGGCACCAAATAATCTTTTCAAAATGCAAATAGTTATGTTACACCTCCATCCCACACAGACCCTTCAGAGGCTGCCTATTTTCTCATAGATTAAAAAAAAAATCCTTAGCATGGCCTTTAGTACTCTACTTGCTCTAGATTCTCAGAGAAAAATAATTTATTGTCCATGCTATAGTCATAAAATACTGTTTATTTTACTCTTTCTCTGGCAGGAGTCCTTAGCAAAAATATTACCTTTTTCCAAGATGCATTTATTAGAAGTGACTCTAATTAGCAGAGACTAGGTACTTGATACCAATTTGCTTTAGTCTACTCTCACTGCTCTGAAGCAGTTTTAATTAATGATTTGTTGTTTTCTCTGGAAAGCAAATACTTTATTCCAAAGAGAATGAAAACTCTAAAGAGATAAATTGTATAATAATCAACAAGGTAAATTCAGTTTTCTCTAGGAATTGAAATTATTTCCTAAGAAATTCAATGTGCCTGTTTCACTGGAATAAATTATGTTGTCAGCACTTTATTTACTGATTCTTTTATGCCTGTGTGATATTTTGTTCCATAAAATCAAGCAGTTTCAAGTTTTGTCATACCTCAGCCAACTAACAGCAAGAAAACAATCTACCCATTTCAGGCACCATGTGACAAAAAGTTCTTCAGAGCCTGACTAAGCCTGGAAATCTTCCCACTTCCTTCCTCTGTTTTCCTCTTTAATTTTGATCATGTGAACTGTGCTAGAATAGCAAAGCAAAACATTGAAATCCAGCTGTCAACCCCAAGGACATGTCACCTTTAATGAAACTGTGCTTAACTGAGATCTAAGAGGTTCAGTTCAATAGCAGGCTTTACAGAATGATTGTCTATTCCCAGGAAAGCTAACCTAAGGTCAGTCAACTAGATAGTGGAGGAAGCTACTAATCTGTTTAAAAGACTTTCTTAAAATCTTTTGTACCCTGAGGTTTTAGGGATTTTTTTCCCCACCAGTCTGAGTTCTTTGTCATTATTTCCAATATAGTGTTTGTCTGGATGTAAAAGTTTTTGCTCAAATCCAAGTTACTTTTTCCATGTATTCTTTTCTATTCCTATAATTTTCTTTCATGCATCTTAAACATGGACATTGGGGCTCAGAAGTTTAAATTATGCTCATGTGTATGCTGTCATCTTTTACAGAATCTTACCTTTGAGTCTGTTTGTTTACAACTGTGTCCTTAGCCTTACAAGTAACAATATTGATCCTCACACATCTTAGTAATGCTGGTAGGACATTCCTTGTTAATAATGCCTGCATTCATTTTCCGTTGCTGCTGTAACAGAGTACTACAAATTTCGTGGCTTAAAACAACACAGATTTATTATCCTAAGGTTCTGGATGTCAAAGTCTGAAATGTGTCTCACCAGGCTTAAATCAAGGTGTGGTGGGGTTGGTGTCTCCTGGAGGTTCCGAGAGAGAATCCACGTCTTGCTTTTTTCAGCTTCTAATAAAGTCCCCTCATCCTTGCTT
The DNA here is from genome assembly GCA_027257055.1 of Cephalopachus bancanus. Taxonomy (NCBI): domain Eukaryota; kingdom Metazoa; phylum Chordata; class Mammalia; order Primates; family Tarsiidae; genus Cephalopachus; species Cephalopachus bancanus. Next base: position 1,833,557 of record JAPVLO010000251.1, on the reverse strand, counting down.
GTGTCCCCTTTCTCCATCTTCTAAACACTCCCTTTCATTCTCTGTTTTTGTCATCATACCATCTTTTCCTGTGTTCTGGTTAAGTATTTCTCTGTCTTCTTTATACAAGAATACTTACAATGAATTACATTTAAGATCCACTCAGGTAATCTATAATCTTACCATCTCAAGATCCTTAAATTAATCACATCTGGAAACTCTTTTTCACCATATATGGTAACATTCATACAGATTCTTGGGAACAGGGCATGGGCATTTGAGGGATCATTATTTAGTCTACCATATTGCCCATACACTTGATATCATCCCTACTGCCCTTCTGTAGAGTCACAAAACTAGCAACATAGCCATGGTCCTAAACCCCAGTCAATAAATACCAGGCTCATCTAGTACTTTTCTCAGTTCTGGTGGCAAGGGTTCCATTGTTCTAGTGATGGGCCAGTAGACACATTATCTGCAGCATCTCTGCCCACCAAACACAGATGCAGCCTCATCTTTATCCCAGAATCCAGTATAGTATTAAATAAGAGTTCCAGGTTTTTTAATTCAAATAAATAAATGACAGGAGCTAAATCTCATAGTAAAAATAGTTTGTGGGTTCATACACATCAACCATTAGGCAATAGTAAAATATACTGCTTGGGATCTGCTTTAGCTGGGATAGAAAGGAGAAAAGAAAAACTGAACTCTTAAGGTGCCACCTTCTAGTTAGATCCGAAGGGGGGGCTCTTGGAAAGATGCCAGCAGAGCCAGCGGGATGAAGCAAACCCCAATATGAGTGAGTGAAAGTATGGAAAATTTTGCATACATGTCAGTGAGTAAGTGGGCGTGTGACTGGCTGACTGAGTAGGAACTCAGAAGCAAGAGGCCAGGACTCCCTTGGTTAAGCGCCTGGTGCTGCAGCTGCACTGCTTGGTCCCTAGTGCTTCCTGGAAACAGAAGCTAAGCACCATTTTTTAAAAACCAACAAAGCCCTTTCTGGGAAGAAGCTGCCAGGAGAGACTGCTGGCCCCAGGCTTTGCCTCACCGCAAAGCACCTTGACAGACTCTGGCAGCAAGGGCTGTGGAGGTAGCACCAGCAAGGGAACCCAGAAGCAGAGGCCCACTGGAGAAGATAAAAGAGGCACCCTGCCACCATCTTGAAAACTGGGCAAGAAAATGATCTGGCTTGCTCATCATGGAGCAACAGACCCAATCACTGTGACCTGCAGATTAGCTACTCAGGGGTTGATCATAATCCAGAAGGAATATCCTGAAAGCACATGTTCCAGAGGACAGGATGAGTGCTGAGTCTCAGGCACTCTACCTCCTACCCGGTTTCAGCTGCAGGACAAAGAGTGTGGCCAGAGAAGGGTGAGGAAGACCTCCAAAGAGATCAGTGGTGAGTCTGGGACTGAAACAATCCTTTCCTTCCCAGCAATCCTCTGAACATCAGACCCACACTGCTGGGGCATTACTGAGAAGGACAAACCTAGGCAGGGCCTGATCATCAACTGCAATAGGATAACTCCACTCCAGGACAAGCCTGGCTGAGGCATCCCACTCCAGTACCTGGCAAAGAGATAATCCTGCACCTCCCCACAGTAGGGGATCCCCCTATCATACTAAATTGAGAAGGAAGTACTGGAGCCCCACCCACCCCCACTGCTCCTCCACGTAACCTGGGCCAGACACTGGGGAGACTGAGAATGAGGCCAAAACTCTGCAGGAGACAGCAGTGGGGCAGCTGAGAGGAGCAATTACAGAACATGCCACAAGCGGGCAGGTTTTTGTTTGTTTGCTAATTTTTTTATATTTTTCCTTTGTGTATGAATGCATATGTAAGGGTTTATCTGTATCCCCCCATCCTTTTTATTCTTTCTTTTTTCATTTTTTTTTGTTTTATGCTTATGTGTTTATGTGAAGGCTTGAGTGTTCATCTTTCAGTTTTTTTGTTTGTTTTTGCCTTTTTGTTCTTCTCTTTTTAAAATTCAATGTGTGTGTGAATACATGTGTGAGGGTTCAGTTTTAATTCCTCCCTTCTTCTTCTTCTTCTCTTTTCTTTTTTTTCACTTTTTCTTCTCTTTTCAAGTTGGTTGTGTGAGTTAGTGATTTGTTTTCCTTTTTTTATGTTGCTGTTTGTTTTTCTTTGTTTTGTTGTCATCCCAGTTTGTTTAGGGGGGTGTGTGTGTGTGTGTGTGTAATTGCTATTTGCTTTGGTTTCTGCTATGGTTGTTCTGTGTTTTTATTTATTTAGTTAGTTTTAAATTTTTGTCCAACTCATTTCATTCTAATTTCTCTGTTCTCACTGCTTTTGCTGTATTTTGGATTCAGGAGGTACACACTTGTACCCATTGCATTATCATATAGAGTGGTGGTGGGAAGAGAGTCTCAAGGAACCCATACCACAATCAATGAACATTGTTTGAACAATGAACAATGAATGATTTGCAAGTAGTTTCTGAATTCTAGTTCCCCATCCTCCACCTTATTTCAACTCTCAAAACTACAAGGCAGAGCAAAGCTTTACACTCACAGTCATGTTTCAAAATAGAAAAAATTCAGAGCCCTGATCAGGGAAGAATAAAGGGCTGAGCAAAGATCAGAAGTGAAAGCCTCTTCCACTACCACTGAATAATGGAACTAAAGAGAAAAGAAAGAGATCTATCACAAATGAGGAAAACTCAATGAAGGAACACAGGTAATTCCCAGTGATACAAAGAAAAAATGCCTTAAAAATCAGACCTCAGAGCCCAAACATTGGAATTCACAAATGACTTGTCCCAGAATACAACAAGGATTAGGAAATGGATGGAAAGAATAAATAAGAATCAAGAAAGACAAGATGCAACACTGAAAGAGCATGTAACAGAGATTTTGGCCATAAAAATTTTCATCCAAGAAATAAATAAGATGACAAACATGGAAAGCAAAATTAATCAGTTAGAAGAAAGATTCTCAGAACTTGAAGACCAAAACATGGAATTAACCCAATCTGCAAAACCCAGAAATAAAACTGAGAGAGAAAGAACAAAGCCGCCAGGAGATGTGCAGTTATATAAAGGGGCTGCACCTACACCTGCTTGGTATCCCAGAAGAAGAAAGGGAAATGGAGAAAACCTTGGAGCAAATATTCCAGGAAGTTAGTCAAGAAAACTTTCCCCATCTCACCAGAGATGTGACCAGCCAAACACAAGAGATTCAGAACACCCCCACAAGACATCAAATGAGAAGTCTAACTCCCAGACACAAAGTAATTTGACTCCACAAAGTAGGCACAAAAGAAAAAATCCTAAAGGGAGCAAGAGTGAAAGGTCAGACTACCTAATGGGGAAAATCAATCAGAATAGCATCAGACATAGTGGCAGAAACACCATAAGCTAGAAGAGACTGGAGTTCAATATACAATGTCCTCACAGCTAAACAATTCCAACCAAGAATTTCCTACCCAGCCAAGCTCAGCTTCGAGATAGATGGAGAATTAAAATCTTTCCCAGACATCCAATCCCTAAGAGATTTTGTGGCTTCCAGAGACACTTGAAAAGATATTAAGCACAGAAGAAAGAAAAAAAGAAGGACCACACAGTTCCCAAGAGAACAGCAGAACACCGAATCAACAGAGAATACATTGCAAATGCAAACTTGAAACACGCACATATATCAACCCCAAAACTGAAAGAAAACAAACAAAGAAAACACTTTATAAGAACCTCATGATGAGCTGGACTTGGTGGCTCGGCCTATAATCACAGCATTTTGGGAGGCTGAGTCAAGTGAATTGCCTGATCTCATGGGTTCAAGACCAGCCCAGGCAACTTGGTGAGACCTTATCTCTCTAATAAATCAAAAAATTAGTTGGGTGTGGTAGCACACCCCTGTAGTTCCAACTACTTGGAAGACTGAGGTGGAGGGATTGCTAGAGCCCAGCAGGTCAATGCTGGGGTGGCCGTGAGTCTGAACATGAAGGACTAAATATACCAATGAAAAGATACAGAATGGCAAGCTGCATAAGAAAAATATGACCCAATAATTTGCTGCATTCAGGAAATTTATCTCACCACAAGGGATGTATACAGGCTCAAAGTTAGAGAATAGAAAAAGAGTTTCCAGGAGAATAGATCACAAAAGAAAGTAGGAGCCAAGATCTTACTATCAGACAAAACAACATTAAGCTATCAAAAATTTTAAAAGATACAGAAAGACACTAATTAATGATAAAAGGTTCTATCTATCAACAAGGAATATCCATCCTAAACATATATGCATCCAACACAGGAGCACCAGCATTTATAAAGCAACTACTAAGTAAACTAAAAGGAGATTGACTCTAACATTATTGTAGATGGGGGCTTAAATATCCCACTAACAACCCTAGCTAGATCATAAAGGCAAAAAACAAAGAGATCTGGAACCTCACCTTGATGCTTGATCAAATGGACTTAATAGATACTTACAGAATACTCCACCTAGCAACCATAGAATATGCATTCTACTCCTTACCACATGGAAAGTACTCCATGATCGATCACATCATCAGCCATAAATCAAGCGTAAACAAATTACATTAGACCAAAATACTGCCATGCACCTTGTCAGACCACAGTGGAATAAAAATAAATATTAATACCAACAAAATTCCCTCAAAACCCACAAAGACATGGACCCTAAACAGCATGATGCTAAATGACTACTGGGTCAACACAGAAATAAAAAGAGAAATTAAAAGATTCTTGGAAACAAATGAAGATGAAGAAATATTCTGCCAAAACCTCTGGGATGCCATGAAATCAGTTTTAAGAGGGGAATTTATATCTCTATGAACACATGTTAAGAAAATAGAAAGATCACAAGTTAACAGCCTAACAAATCATCTAAAAGAGCTGGAAAGGCAAAACCACCAAAACCTTAACAATAGAGCAGAAGAATCCAGATCAACAAATTAAAAACCCAAATACAGGACATGCAAGATAAAAATATCATAGAAAAAAAAATCAACAAGACAAAAAGCAACATTGATGAACCCTAGTCAAAATGACCAAGAAAAAGAGAGAAAAAGCCCAAATAAACATAATCATAAATGCAAAAGATCAAATCACAACTGGCCCCAAAGAAATACAACAGATTATCAGAGATTACTATGCACACATGTATGAAAACAAATTTAGTAGCCTAAATGAAATGGAGGACGTTCTGACACCACACAACCTCCTAAGATTGAACCAAGAAGACATTAAGACACTAAATGGACCAGTAACCACCCAGGAAATTGACTTCATCAGAAGAAAACTACCTACAGACAAAAAAGAAACAACCCTGGACCATACAGCTTTCCAGAGAAATTCTACAAAATGTACAAGGAGGAGCTGAAATCAATACTTTTGAAAGTATTCCAGGCAATTGAGAAAGACAGAATTCTTCCCAAATCATTTTACAAAGCTAATATCACACTGATACCCAAACCAGGTAAAGATCCAACAAAAGCAGAGAATTACAGGCCAATATTCCTAATAAGCATGGATGCAAAAATTCTCAACAGGATCCTAGCAAATTGGAACCAACAACACATCTCAAAAATCATCCGCCATGGAAACAAGTAGGCTTCATCCCCAGGATGCAGGACTGGCTCAACAGCCACAGACCATAAATGTAATTAAATACATCAATAAATGTAAAAACAAGAAACACATGATTCTATCACTAGATGCAGAAAAAGGTTTTGATAAAATTAAGCACCCCTTCTTAATAAAAACCCTCAAACATCTAGATATAGGGGGAACATAACTCAAATTTGTAAGTAACATCTATGATTAACCCACAACCAGCATATTGCTAAATGGACAGAAATGGGAAACATTTTTCCTGAAAACCAGAACAAGACAAGACTTCCCACTCTCACCCCTTTGTTCAACAAAGTGTTAGAAGTCCTAACTAGAGAAATTAGACAAGAGAAGGAAATCAGGATATCTTAAAAGGAAAAGAGAAAGTTATCACTCTTTGCTGATAATATGATCCTATACCTGAAAACCCAAGAGATTCTTTTTAAAACCTGCTTTCAGTGATAAAGGATTTCAGCAAAGTCATGGGGTGCAAAATCAATGTGCAAAAGGCAGTTGCATTCTTATACACCAACAACAAACAGACAGAGAACCAAATGTAAAGCACAATTCCATTCACAATAGACACACACACACACACACACACACACACACACACACAATACCTCAGCATCTTCCTAAACAAGATGTGAAAGTCCTTTACAATGAAAACTATAAAACATTGCTCAAGAAATCCAAGAAGACACAAACAAATGGAAAAATATCCCATGCTCATGGATACAAAGAATTAACATTGTTAAGATGTCCATCCTACCCAAGGCAATCTACAGATTCAACTCAATGCCCATTAAATTACCAACATCATTCTTCTCAGACCAGGAAATACAATACAGAAATTCATATGGAAACAAAAATGACAACAAGCAGCCAAAACAATCCTTAGTAAAAGAAACCAAACAGAAGGTATCACATATCCAGACTTTAAACTTTACTATAAGGCTACAATAATCGAAACAGCCTGGTATTGAACAAAGAACAGGCATATGGACCAATGGAACAGGCTAGAGATTTCAGAAGCAAAACTTCAATTTCTCAATCAACTCATCTTCAACAAAGCCTCCAACAGCCACTGGGAAGAAAAGAACCTATTCAGTTAATGGTGCTAGGAAAACTGGCTGACCACTTGCAGAATACTGAAATAGGATCACTACCTATCACCATACGCAAAAATCAACTCTATATGGATTAAAGACATAAACGTAAAATCTCAAATTATAATAATCTTAGAAAAAGCAGGAGACGCCTTTATGGAAATTGTAACTGGCAACTGATTCCTGATCAAAATCCCAAGTGCCCATGCCATAAGAGATAAGATAGACAAGTGGAACCTCATCAAATTGAAAACCTTCTTCAAAGCAAAAGAAAACATCAAGAGAACTTGGAGACAGCCCACAGAATTGGAAAAAAATGTTTGCCAACTGTATATTTGACAAAGGTCTAATATTCAGGATCCACAGGGAACTCAAACTTGACGAAAGGAAAAAACAAACAGCCCCATTAAAAAATGGGCAAAAGATATGAATACACACTTCTCAAAAGAAGACATATCAGCAGCCAACAAATACATGGAAAAGTGCCCAGTCTCACTAATCATCAGAGAAATGCAAATCAAAACTGCACTGAGATACCACCACCTAAACCTGTAAGAACAGCCATCATTAATAAAACAAATAATAACAGATGCCGGTGAGGATGCAGAGAAAAGGGAAGGCTCCTACACTTCTGGTGGGAATGCAAAGTGGTGCAACCTCTTTGAAAAACAGTATGCCAATTTCTAAAAGAACTAGAAATTGACCTTTCATATGACCCAGCAATCTCCTTACTGGGAACATACTGGAGGAATTCAAATCATTCCACAAAAAAGATACCTGCACACTCACTTTTGTTGCTGCTCTATTAACAAAAGCAAAAACATGGAACCAACCATGCTGCTCATCGAAACTGGACTCAATAAAAAAAAGGTGGTACATATACACAATGGAATATTACACAGCCATTAAGAAGGACAAGTGTATGGCCTTCGCAGCAACTTGGATAGATTTAGAGTCTATCATACTCAGTGACCTATCACAGAAACAAAGAGCAGAGTACCACATGTTCTCACTCACAAGCAGACACTGAACATTTACCATAATACTATAAGAAAGGAATTGTCAGTAGCAGGACACTGCTGGGGTGAGCGGGGTTGGGGACATCATATCAATATGTGTGCCTGATCTCAAACCAGGCAAAGTGGGGACCAAAGGGAAGCCTAAACTTTACCTGTACAATGAACACTTGTATACCTAGTCCTGAATTTTACCCCAGATCTTTAAAATTAAATAATAAAAAAAGACCCAAAATGATTAAAAAGAATAAGATGAACTCAGTACTCATTCTTTTTGTCATTTTACAAACATGAAGATAACTCCTTGTCTAGTCATAATCTTTAAACTTCATCTGGTTCACTCTCTGCCTGCAGAATTGTACATACTAACACTAATGTAGATTTTCAAATAGTCAAAGTAACTGATTTCAGTCCTTAACAAACTTCTTGGGAAAGGACTTAAAAACATGAATGTAGGTGATTCACAGACGCTTTACAATGCAGTACAGCAGCACTGTTTCACATCTTGGAGAAGTTTTCATTCTGTTGTGCTATCTTACATATGGTGGTGCAAAATAGTTAACATAACTGGTTTACACATTCTGGAAGAGTAAACTTCAAAAGTTAATGCAGCTTATTTTTAACTTATATATGGAATTATTCTGCAAAAAGACTTAAGGGTAATTATAAGAAAGGGATTGGCAGCAGAGGTTTACTGCTAGGGTGGGTGGGGGATATAACATCAATAAAGATACCTGATCTCAAACCAGGCAAAGTGAGGACCAAAGGGAGGCCCAAACTTTACCTGCAATGACCACTTGTATACCTAATCCTGGATTGTACCTTACATCTTTAAAATTATATTATATATATATAAAAAGAAAAGGGTATTTAAAATAAAGCATGCATATATATATATATATATATATACACACACACATACATACATACATACACACACACACACACACACACACACACACACACACACACACATATATATATAGAGAGAGAGAGAGACTGAGACTTAAGGGTATTTAAAATGGCCAGGAATTTTCTGAATGATTACTGATTATGTCATATTACAGTATGTTAAGGTATGGATAAAATAAAAATGAAAAGGATTCATTTACTGGGAATGACATTTTATCAATCCTACTGAGAAAATGGGTCTTCTTACCTCTCCTCCATGATAATGTTTATATCATTAATGGAAACTTTATCTGAAGCCAGTCTCAGCCCGCTTCCTGAGGCATTGCTCTGGGCATCTTCCTGCAGTTTTAATAGATTAATGACCATCATTATTCTTTTTTATAATGAGAATTTGACCAAAATTGAGCTCTTGTGACAATATTCACATTTGAGCTAATGTGACTTAATTTTCCAAGCTGGTTTCATGAGGCACAGTAGCAAATGCTTTATTAAAATCCAGATAATAAAATTAGCCCATTCATCTACTAACCGTGGGCTTTCATCACATGATTAAATTCATTTTTTATACTAAGCTCCTATAAATTACACCAGAGCAGATAAAAGCAAATTGTCATAAACATTTTGGTTTCCTTTTTTTTTTTCCATGCTAGGCAGAATTTTAAGGTTAACTTTTGGCATGTAGCCTAAAATACAGACCACTTAACCTCTATGGAAGTGACATTTATATTGAAGGGCTAGCAGTAGAAATCCAGATGATCAGAAACATTATTTTTTAAAGCACTTTTGGAAACAAAAAAAAAAAACTCTTTAAACTCTGTTGGACTAAATAAAGGTGTCTTGAAAGTTATATTTTACTTTTTTCAGGGGAAGTATGGAGAGGAAGTGAAAGATTTTATTCAGTTCCAGATGTTTTCACTTCCAGAACTTTGTTCTCACACAGGTTGAACAGCCTGATCTGCAAGCCTAAGAAATAGTAATAGGTTCACATATATCATAATATACCAAATTTATAAATGGAGTGAGTCTCAGAAATATGTCTTGACAGGATGGGTTGTGAGTGTTCAGGTTTACCTCATCACTAATTTGGAAATTCTCACATAAACTCAATCCTGGAGCTTATATAAATAAAAAGCATTTAAGTCTATGCAAGTGACTTTGAGCCTCTTTTGGAGCATAATCTTAATGAATATTTGGCTCTAAACCTAAACCAAAATCCTTTTATTCTCTCTAATTACCCAGAATCTTTGGAGATTTGACATGGATGGAAACACGTTCATAACAGGAAAAAAATGTATCTTAGAGCAGGGATAGCTTGATCAGCAAAAAATAATTCATAATTTTTTGAAGAAGTTTCAAGTCTAAGTTTTCAATGAACCTAAACCAGGCACACATGAAGTTTTCATCTATCCTTAGTGGAAACCAGTGAATATACTCCAGTGTCATGGGGCGCCCATTCTGGAAAAGATCAAAGCCCATGTCCCCAGCTCACTCCCACCTTATTCCAGAGACCAAGATATTGCCAAAAAGATCATTCTGATTTCCAGACAAAATATTTTATATTTCTTACACAGTAAGCGATTCAAAAAGACTGCATCTTCTAGAAACAGGGGCAAATTGTTGCAGAGAAGTTGCCTGTCCTTAACATAAGGGGATGATTTTTTTTAATCTCTCTGAACTGGAAGAATTAATTGGTAACATAACAGAAACTCTCAGCAGTAAGTGAAAAATGGCATAATCCCTGAATAGAGCACAAGTGGGGGAGTGGGGGAGGGATTTATTTATTTATTGGCTTTAATTTTAGAAGCTGGTATTTAAGAATTTCCTGCGCTCCTTTGGTTTCTGCTGTTTTGCTGATTGCAAGACTTAAAAATCTGTGACTACAGGTTCAACTTGTTAACATAAGTAGAAATAATAATTAAAAATTAGAGACCTGGTTCTCTCTGTTAAAAATAAGGAAAGAACAGTTTCCAGTTCCACAAGTAAGCAGTCTAGAAATCTCCACTCTATCCTAACAAACAAAAAGCTGAAGAGGTTAAAAAATCAACAACTTTTCTAGGATCCATAAGAGATGTGAGAACATGGGGGTGGGGGGGACACCACTGCCTCCAAAATTGAAGAGACAGACAGGTGACTTTAGGAAGTTACAGCTTACCAGAGCAGAGATTTACAGGTGAAAACTACCAGAAGAACCAATGCTGATTCCAGACAAAAAAAAATCTGAACTTTAAATACTGAATTGCAGAAGGCTTGGTGTGGGCAATTCTGAGAGTTAAAATAACTTCAGGGTAACCCAGTCATAGGGAAACACCACAATTTTGTGAGATTTACTTCCAGGAGTTTAACAAGGTTCTTTTTGTAATTATCAGAGAAAAATAATTCTTGTGCTTCCAGCAGAGAGAAGGGAAAAGGAACCATTTAAAAGTAGTACAAAGCATGCTATTCTTCTTAACAAGGTCTGCCCTCAGGAAAAACTATTTAACCATAGTCTAATCTGCTGGTGTATTATCAGAGCCTAATTGACCTGAGGGAAAGGAAATACTCAACTCCAGTCAGCTCTAGTCAGCCCATTTCACCCAAGGAAGAACAACAACTGATAAACACTTGTGAAGTTCACAGTCCAGAGGCAAGCGCTCACTAAAGACCCAAACCTAATCTCTGGTCTGTAGAACATTTCCTGTATCCCCTCATCTTACCACTCCATTACTAAAGGCCTATTTATAGTAGGTACTTTTATTCAGTATGTATGTCTAACTACCATAAAATTACAATGTATTCCAAAAGGCAAAAATCAGTTTGAAGAAAGGCAGAACAAGTATCAGAACCAGAAATAGCAGAGATATTGGAATGATTAGACTAGGAATTTAGAACAACTATGATTAATATGCTAAGGAGCCTAATGACTAAAGTAAACAGCATGCAAGAACAGAGAGCCAATGGTAGCAGAAAAATGGAAATCCTATGAAAGAGCCAATTTAAAATGCTGAAGACAAATAATAATAATAATAACAACAACAGAACAGACTATCCAAGGGCTGTGGGACAATTGCAAACGGTGTAACCTACACCTTTTTACCATTCTTATGGGAACACTAGAAGGAGAAGAAGAGAAAAGAAAAGTAGAAATGCTTTAAAAAATAATGACTGGTGCTTTCCCCAAGTAAATGTCAGTTATCAAACTCTGGGTCTAAGAAGCTAAGAGAGTACTAACAGGAAAAATGCCAAAACAAAACACAACTTACACCTTTGCATATCATACATAAAATAAAAGATAAAGAAAAAAACCTTGAAAGAAGCTGGAGGAAAAAACACTTTACATATAGAGAAGTGAAGATAAGATTTACATATGATCTTTCCTCAGAAATTATATAAGCAAGAAGACAGTGGAATGGAATATTTAGTGTTGGGAGAAAACACTAACCTAGAATTCTGTACCCTGCAAGATGAGCCTTCAAAAGTAAAGGAAAAATATTTTCTCGAACAAACAAAAATTTAGGGAATTTGCAGCCTGTAGATTTTCTACTTATATATAAGTAAAATTGATAATACCAATGATACAAGAAACAAGAGGAAGGAGTTAGAATTATTTGTAATTACAAAATACTTAAACTACCCATGAAACTATATAGTGTTATTTAAAAGTGGACATGTTTCAGTTATAAATATATATTTCAATCTCTAAGGAAATTATTAAAAAAGAAAAAAGCATAACTGATATTCTAAGAATGGAGAGAAAATAAAATCATATAAAATGCTTAGTTAAAACCACAAAAAGTAGAAAAAGAGTGGAAGACAAAAATAGAAACAAAGAACAAAGGCAATAAATAAATGACAGTGACAAATATATCAGATGTAAATCCAACATACCAATATTCACTCTGACAGAGTTTGTCAGAGTGGATCAAAAAGCAGGGTCAATAATAGGTTGTCTACAAGAAACCCACTTTAAATATAAAGACGCTAATGGATTAAAACTATATTGTTGGAGGAAAATATACCATGCTAACACTAATCAAAAGAAAGCAGTAGTAGTTATGTTCATTTCAGGCAAAGTAGATTTCAAAGTAAAAAGAATTAGCAGGGATAAAGAAGGATAACACATAACAATGAATGAATTAATTCTCCAAGGAAAATAAATATGTGTACATGTGACAATAGAACTGCAGGGAGAAAGAGATGAACCCACAATCATAATTGAAGACATTAACACCCCTTCATCGGAAATCGACAGATCCAGAAGGCAGAAATCAGTAAGAATGTAGTTGAACTTAACAATATAATCAAGCAACTGAATATCATTGGCTTTTATAGGCCACTTCATCAACAACAGCAGAGCCAGGCTTGGTGGCTCACCCTGTAATCCAGTGCTTTGGGAGGCTGAGGTGAATGGATTGCCTGAGCCCGTGGGTTCGAGACCCGCTTGGGCAACTTGGCAAGACCTCATCTCTACAATAAATCAAAAAATTAGCCAGGTGTGGTAGCGCACGCCTGTAGTTACAGCTACTTGGAAGGCTGAGGCAGAAGGATTGTCGGAGCCCAGCAGGTGGAGGCTGCAGTGGCCGGGAGTGGCCACTGTACTCCAGTCTGGGTGACAGAGTGAGACTCCAACTCAAAAAAAAAACAAAAACCAGCAGAATACACATTCTTCACAAGCTTACATGAAATATTCACTATGATAAACTGCATCCTAAGCCATAAAACACACATTAACAAATTTAAAAGAATAGAAATCATACAATGTCTGCTTTCAAACCATAATAAACTATAAATCAATAACAGAAAGACAACTGAAAACTCTCAAAATACATGAAAATTGAATAAGAAACTTCTTCAAAACATGTATTTACATAAAATCTCAAGAGAAATTTAAAAACAATTTGTACTAAATGAAAATATAATTTATCAAAATGTGTAGGGTGCAGCAAAAGCAGTCCTTAGAGGATAATTTAGAGCTTTGAATGCACACATTTTAAGGAAGAAATATTTAAAATCAATAATCTAAGTTAACATCTTAGAGAACTAGAAAAAGAAGAGCATATTAAACATAATGTAACTCTGAGTCCAGGAAACTCAGAGAATACCTAATGACAAATTCCAAAGCAAAACAAAACTTACACCTGGGCATATCAGTTTCAAACTACATAAAACAAAAGATAAAGAAAAAAAATCTTGAAAGAAGTCAGAGGAGAAAACACTTCACATATAGAGGAGTGAAGATAAGAATTACACATGATATTTCCTCAGAAACAATATAAGCAAGAAGACAGAGGAATGGAACATAATGTAAACAGAAGAAAATAAGAATTGGAGAGAAAAATGACATTTAAAACAAGAAGACTGGTTTAACGTTTGAAAATTAATTAATGCATATCACATCAATAGACTAAGAAAGAAAATCACGTGAACATATCAAATGATGCAGAAAAACATTTGGTAAAATCCAGCACATAGCCATAATAAAATCTCTCAGTAAACTAGGATTATAGAGGAATTTCTTCAACTTCATAAAGAATGTCAACAAAAAGTCTATAGCTAACATCATACTTAACAGTGAGAAGCTTGATTTCCCACTAAGATCAGGTACAAAGCAAAGATGTTTTCTCTCGCCACTCCTTTTTAATGTTGCACTGGAACTTCTAACAAGAAAAGGAAACAAAAAACTGTACAGATTGGGACTGAAGAAATTAAAACTGAATTTTTTTGCAGATGACATGATTACCTATGTAGAAGATCCAAAAGAATCAACAAAAATCTCCTGAAACTAATAAGCAGTTGTGACAAGGTTGCAGTACATTTTTTTTATTTTTGGTTATTGTACAAAAGTCAATAGTTTTTCTATATAATAGCCATTAACAAGTGGAATTAGAAATTAAAAACACAATACCATTTATATTACCAACCAAAAAATAAAATATTTAGGTATAAACCAAACAAAATATACTCAAAAACTCTGATGAATAAAATAAAAGAACTAAAAATGTACAGAGATTTTCCATGTTCATGGATAAAAAGACCAGATATTGTCAAGATATTATTTGTTCCCAACTTGATCTATAGATTCAATGCAACAACAATCAAAATCTCAGCAAATTATTTTGTCAGTTTCAGCAAACTAATTCTAAGCTTATATGGAGAGGAAAAGGACCCAGAATAGCCAATTCAATATTGAGAAAGAACAAAATTAGAGAACTGACACTAACTGATTTCAAAATTTACTATAAAGCAATAATCCCGACAGTGTGGTATTGGTAAAAGATTAGGCAAATAGATCAATAGAACATAATAGAAAACCCACAAATAGATGCACATAATATATATAAATGATCTTTACCAAAGGAGCAAAGGTAATATAATGGACCAAAGTTAGTGTTTCTAATAAATGATGCTGGAACAATTGGATAGCCACGTGAGAAAAAGGGATGATGAATCTAGACACAGATCTTACACTATTCACAAAAATTAAATCAAATAGATCATAGACTTAAATGTAAAATACAAAACTCTAAAACTCTTTGAATATGTGACCTTGGATATGGTGATGACCTTTCAGATACAACAATGAAGGCATAATCCTTGAAGGACATAATTGATAAACTGTACTTCATTAAAAGTAAAAACTTCTGCAAATGACAATGTCAAGACAATTCACAGAATGGGACAAAATATTTGCAAATATATCTGATAAAGGACTGTTGTCGAAAATATACAATGAACTCTTAAAGCTCAATAATAAGATGACAAAAAATCTAGTTAACCAATGTCCAAAAGACCTCAATAGAGACCTTACCAAAGAAGATATACAAATGGCAAGTAAGCATATAAAAAGATGCTGCATATTATATGGCATATTTTAAGGAAATGCTTCCTAAAACAACAATGAGATATCACTATCCACAATATTAAAATGACAAAATCAAAATACTGGAGAGAATGTGGAGCAACAAGTATTCTCATTCATTTCTTAAGGGAATACTGAAAGATATGACTGCTTTAGAAGACAGTTGGTGGTTTCCTATACAATTACACATACTCTTATTGTACAATCCAGTGATCATGCTCCTTAGTATTTACCCAAAGAAGGTGGAAATTTTAATTCACCCAAAAACTTGCACATGGTTGTTTTTAGCAGCTTAGATAAATGCTAAACTTTGGAGGCAACCAAGCTGCCCTTTAGTAGGTGAATGAATAATAAACTGTGGTACATTCAGACAATGTAATATTATTCAGCACTAAAAATAAATAAGTTATCAAATCTGAAAAGACATGGAAGAACCATAAATGCATATTACTCAGTGTAAGAAGCCAATCTGAAAAGTCTACATACTGTATGATTCCAACTATATGGCATTCTGGAAAAGATAAAACTATGGAGACAGTAAAAAGATTAGTGGTTACTAGGACTTAGGCAAGGGGCATGGGCACAGAGGATTTTCAGGGCAGTGAAAATAATCTGTGTGATACTATAATAGTGACTACATGTCATTATATTTTTGTCCAAATCTGCAGAATGTATAATACCAAGACTGAACGCTAACATGGACTATGAATGTTGTGTGATAATAATGTGTCAGACAGTGTAGGTTCAGAGATTGTAACAAGGGTGACACTCTAGTGGGGCATGTTGATAGTAGGAGAGGCTATACAAATGGAGGTCAGGGAGTATATGGGAAATCTCTATACCTTCCCCTTAATTTTGTTCTGAAGCTTAAAACTGCTCTTAAAAATAAAGTACATTGAAAAAGATTCTTCCCTTTTTTAGAGCTTTTTTGTTTTTGTTTTTGTAAACTTGTAAATTCTCTTCCTTCCCCTTTGAGACATATGTAGGGTTTTTGTTTTGCTTTGTTTTGTTTTGGTTTTGGCTCTTGCCATTTTTACAATCCAGAAATGTCTTGCTCAAGGACCTGGGAAACATCTCTGAAATGTGAACAGGAAGGAAGATAGCACCCCATCTCCCGATTCCTGTGAGAAAGTAGAAACCTAACTTCAGGGAGTGCTCTGAGTTACAAACTTCCTCCTGTCATAAAGTTGAGAAGTCTGCTTTTCCTTTGTATAAAGTGAATTAACTAACACAGATGGTCATCCAAATTACCAGGTAAATTTAGGATGAGTAATGTGTGACAAATGGTGCTGTCAAGTTTTCTTACTGAAGACTAGCTGTTGTATGTCTTGAGTACATGTATATAATGTTCTTGGCTATGTAATCTGCTTGTCTATATAAGGAAGTGAGATTTCTTTCTGCCTTTGCAATCTCCTGTGATGTGTATCACATTCTGTTTTAATGTTTCTTCAATAATAAAATGGTTTTGTTTCTCTGCTACCTTTGTGGAGAGGTTTTCTGGGCTGAGAGAAGATTTTTAGCTTTGATTATATTTCTCCAACATTCCCCTTTTACCCTAAAATATTCAAACCCAGTAGGTTAGGAAGCCTGAAACACAAACTAAAAATCTCAGAAAAAATATTTTTTGTTAAATTTTCCTGTAATTCCTGCTTCTTAACCCTGAAACATTTCCTCTCGTTAGTAATAATAAAAAAAAACTGTTAAGTACTGCAAAAATAAAGTCTGTATAATCATGTGTCTTTTATTGGAAATGAGGGAGGACCACTAATAAAAACCCTTAGGGTTTCTATAATTTGAATATTCTGGCTTTATTTCTAACCATAAACCAACCCCAGGTCTCATCAATCTGAAAAAAAGAAAGAAAGAAGAGAGACTTTTTTTAAGTAACTTAAGTTTTCAATGGCTTATAATATTATTAGTCTTCTGAAAGATGCCCCTAACATCTGAGGAACACCCAGAAAAGGAAAGGAACAAGTTACTGGAAGAGTGGAACAAATAGAACAAGATCTAAATGTGAGACAAAAGCATCTTACTGGGACTAAGACTCATGGCTGGAGTTGGGTGAGAAGCAAAGGTAAATTTAAACTAAGGGCTACAAATCACTCCTGGATTCTAGAGACTCTGACAGAACTGGGCCTGCAAAAGAGATGGAGGGGCCCCAGCTATGGGAAAGGGATAGGTCCAAACACTAGGAATAATTCACTCAGTAATTCGTTATTACTTGCTGTGGACAAGTCACTATTCTAGATGTTGGTAATTTAGCAGAGGAGCAGACAACCCAGGAAGGTCCTTGCTCACAGGGAGCACTCTGTCTAGTGGGGAAGATAGATGGTAAACAAGGAAACAGATATGAAAATAACAGATATCTTTGAGACCCGCCTGGGCAACTTGGTGAGACCTCATCTCTACAATAAATCAAAAATTAGCCGGGCGTGGTAGTGCGCACCTGTAGTTCCAGCTACTCAGAAGTCTGAGGCGGAAGGATCGCCGGATTGCAGCAGGTAGAGGCTGCGGTGGTCGGGAGCGGCCACTGCACTCCAGTCTGGGCGACAGAGTGAGGCTCCAACTTAAAAAAAAAAAGAAAAGAAAAGAACAGATATCATAGCTGCTCTGAAGAAAATACACTAGATTATGACTAGAGAATAGCAGAGAGGGAGGAGGATTCAGACTAGATGATCAGGAAGGGTTTCCTGAGGGGTAACATCCCAGCTGAGTTCTGACTGACAAGAAAAGGGGCGCTCCATACCCTGGAAGGGCTATAGCAAGAGACTTCCAGGCAAAAAGAACAGCAAGTTAAAAGGCACAAATCAAGAATTTGATTTGTTTGAAGAAAAATCAGTTTGTTTGGTTAATAAACTAGAAGGGGAGGTGGAAGGTGAATCCTGTAGGGTCTCATGAGCTACATAAGGAGTTTGGAGCATATTAAAGTAGGACAGGAAGGCAATGAGGAGTTAAGTCGGAGGGTGATAGAATCTGACTTGTTGTAAAATGATCCTATGTGGAGAATGAATTGCAACTGGGCAAGACTGGAAGGTCTTGTAATGTCTCATAAGAGATGGTGATATTCAGGATTTGCAGGCAAGACAATGTAAATTAGTAGAAATTGACAGATTCTGGATATATTTTGACAGAGTAGGTGATAGAACTTGATGGGTACATATGAGTAGTGACGAAAAGCAGACTCAAAAAGAACACATGATTTGGGTGACAAAATAGGAGAATCTTTGCTCTTACTTTTTGACTGAGGCTCTCTCCCATGCTTAGTCTTCCTGTGACACATTTGTTGTACTGCATTATATTCTGTTTTCTAATTCTGCCAGAATACTTTTCTTTCTCTCTCTCAAATTTCATTTTATGGGATTCTTGATCAGACAGCTTCTGACCAAACCTATTACTGATTCTCAGATTCCTTAGAACTCCCTTTCCTTCTTTGAGTCTAGTCTTCACAACTTCTGGGCTCTGATGGCGCCAAACTCCAAGTCATTCTTTACACATCCCAGGGTGAGATTTCTAAGATGCAAATCTGATGCAAATTATCCCCTGCTTAAATTGTTTAATGACTTCCCATAGACTTCGGGCTAAAGTTCAAGTCTATGGCTAAGCCCCTAAGATCCTCTGAAATTAGCCATCACCCATCTGCCACCTCTTTTTCTTCCAGACCCCATTCTCATGACTCTAGTCAAGGCAAAATATTTGAGGTTCCAAGAATGCAGAAAATTTGTGCTTTAAACATGGTATTCACTCAGCCTGGAGTGTCCTTCCCACATGATATCTAGCTAACTTAGTTTAAAACACATTTTCTCTCTGTAACCCGCCCCCTCCAGTTTGCATTAATTATCCCTTCTCTACGTCCTCATAGCACCCTGAGGAGAGCACTATTTCATCCTTTATTACTTTACATGTTATTAGATTTACTTCTTTCTTCTCCATTAGACAGAGGTCCATTTTTTAAAAAAGAAATGTTTCTTAATTAGTTTTCCAATTTTTACACCTAGTATAAGGTAAATACTTGTAAATGTTGGTGAATAAGATACTTATCAATAAATATATGAGTATAAAAAAGCAGTCCATAGCTCATCTATAAAGCCACACATCACCTTCTTAAGCTCTCTGTCATTTTCTAAAGATCCAACCTTTAACTAAAAGAAAAGCTAAAATGCTATAATACATGTGACTAACTCCATCAATCCAGAACACAAAGATTCATTCTGGATTTCTTCTGCTGGCATCATTTATTCATTCATGAGTTAGGATTGGGCAACAGTTTTAAGTAGCTTAATGAGTCTAAGAATACCAAGCACATCTCAGTTACCCAGTTCAGAAATATAGCCCACCTCATGAGGTCACCATGTCAGATCCATGCACAGAAGGGATTCTTTTTCCACAGCCAAGACCACGAGTCCTCAAACTAGGAAAGTGAGTGGCTTCCTTTTATGTTTAAAATGGCATACTATACTATAGTAACTCCCTTACATATGAATCTTCAAGTTGGGAACTTTCAAAGATTCAAAATGTGCATTCATATGTACAATCATATAAGTTAATTCACATGCCTGGTGTACATTGTCATGTGCATGCATCCTCTACAAGTGGCTGTGCTTTTATGTACTTTACTGTATACTTGGTTTTTATGTATGATTTGTGGGAAAAGCATTATAAACTGTAAAGTACATATAGCCGATTGTGTTAGTTGGGTACCTAGGTAACCTTGTGGACTTTCGAAGAAATAGGACTTAATGAATACACTCTCAGAATGGGACTTGTATGTTGTACTTCCTGTACTTGCTATCACAATTTATTTCTTTCACTTCTGAATAATATTCTTGCCTTTAAATATTCTCTTCTGTGTAAAAGTAACATTCTTCCTCTTTCCGTCACAGTTCTGATTCTGTCTTCGCCTAAGTTCCCTTCTTAGATATATCTTACAACCAGTCTAGGAATATTTTATGCTAAGAAGCTAAATTCCTCAAGGCCTTTTGTCTTCATAAGTAGAAAAGCCAGGCATTTACAATGCATGTAATTGGTGAGTATTTTAGGTAGAAAGGCAAGCACAGTACATTAGAATAATTGCCTCATTGGCCAAATTTTCTGGAAAGCAAAATAAGACCACTTGGGACATGCTCCCTAAAACTTACCATGGAACAGGACTTACCCTTTTGTTTCTATGCTCCTCTGGAATTGTTTTCCTGTCTCTTTTGTAACCAACTCCATCCCAAACAGCCCTGAGCATTGTAGAGTGAACCTGAACTTCTGGAATCTTTGCTTCATACCCTGTGCCAAAATCTACATGCTCTTTTTGATTGATCTTCAAGGAATTTTTTACTTAGGCTTTAAGTCATTAGCTTGAATTAATGGAAAATGGATTTTACAGTTGCTAAGCTTTCAGAGACTATTACAGTTTTCATAAACCATGCAATAAGTTCATGAGATTTTTACTGTCCTTTCCCAGTTTTTCTAGCAAACAGATCACAAAGTTTCTCCTTAATCCTGACAAGAACAGAAATCAATTGCAAATATTATTTATGTCACCCTTCCTTTTGGAAGAAAGGTAGACCTTTATTTTTATAATAATGATATCAAGTGTCAATTCTAATGGTATCAGATGTCAGGTTCTGTGAATATATGAATATAAGTCAGCATTCTTCCTGACTTTTATGAGAGCTCATTTAATACATTTTTCTTTTACATTTTGTAGCAAATATATGTACTCAAATGAAGATTTGGCAGTGCTTCCCAAGAGTCTTCAGTTTTGAAACTAAAACATTTTCCAAATAATGATCCTTCTCTCATTTGTAATTCAGAATTTCTGTTCCAGGAGAGTTGTTCTAAATTCATGCTCAGCATTCCAAAGACATACATACTCACTGAAGAGCAGGGTGACCTCGAGGGGAAATGGCAGGCCTTGGGGGTTAGTTAGGGTGGTGTAGCCTGTGACTGAGTCCCACGTCCACACATCTACTCATGTGGACTTGGGACGGTACCTCTAGGCAGCCAGGAGTATGACCACCTTGCTCAATTCTTCTTCTATAACCTGTCCCGGCATTATGAAATAGACAACCCATAAATCTGACCTAGGATGAATGCCTAAAAATTCTATGTATAATTCAGCCCATAAATTTAAAATATTACAAGACAAATTTCTACCTTAGTTTAATCCAATAAAGTGTCTTCATGTAAATGATTCTGTTTGAGAGGTACTTCTCTCCTCTGGATTATAAGCTCCTCAAGACCAAGTTCTTTGTCTCTCATATTGTCCCCCCACAGTCTAGCACCCAGATAATAGGTGTTTAAGAAATATTTGTTCTCTCAAACAAGCATGGCCACCTGATGTAAGTCCTGGGAGACTTATTACCTGCTACCCCTACTCAGAACATCATTCTGTTTTGTCTGGGCTGGTCAGAAGCCTCTTTGGCTTTTTCCATAACTAGTTAGGTAACTGATAATATTTCTTTTTACTATGGGATATCTTTTTGCTCTCCTATCCAAATTGCTTCGTTGCCTTGTGGCTTTCATCTTTCTGGTAAAAGACGAGGCTAGAGGATATTGGACTTGTTCCTTGCTATTCAAGCCAAAGTGGAGATTTAACAATCCCTGAGCGCACTTTTATCTCTGCAGAAATGTTCTGCATTCTTCTGCATTCCAGCTTCCAAAATCTGTGTAACTGTGTGGCCACTGGCCAACCTTCACTAAAGTGTAAAGGAAAAATAATGGCATAATCTATAAATTCCTCAGGGTATATGTAGGAGACTTTGGCACATTAAGAAGACACTTATCAAGTTACTACTATGTCCAGGCTGTTTTTAAAATTTCTCGTCCTGGGTAGGATTTTAAAACACTGAATTCTTTAGAATTTTTAGCTGCAAAGCATTTGACAGAAAAGTCTATCTAAAGTAAAATTGGATTACCATCGGTGACAAGTTGCCCTCAAGAAAGACTTGTTTTCTAGAGTGGCTTTATTCACATAGAAGGCTTTGGCACCAGAGGTGCACTGTTCAGTTCTAGCCCAGCATCAGACCTGCTATGGTAATGCTGATGCAGTGTCCCTAAGCTAGAAAAGCCTTGGAGTTATATACCTGCCGTGAAGCATCAAGAGTTTCTCTTGACACAGAAATGTGGAATGTTGGTAGCACAGAGGTTCTGGGTGTGACCAAGGCAAGACCTACAAACACTTCCCCTTCTCACTCCCTTCTAATTGCAAAGTAAAGCCCATCCCAAAGTACCACCTCTCTACTCCAAAGGGCATTGGTGAACTGCAATGCAGAAAAACCTCACGCACATTTATAAGTGGGTGAGTGAGTTCAGGAGAGCTCAAGAAATCCCTTCTTCAGACAGATACTCACGTAACACAAGAACGCACAGTACTTCTCACTCCCACCCCCTTCTGCCTTTTCCTACCTTCCCCCATGGTCAGATAAAGAATCCAAATCAGCCACAGCAGATTTATTATGAGGGATGATATGAGGGTGATTGTGTTGTTCAATTCTTCCTTGAAGAAACAAGAATAGGCGAATGATGATAGTCTGTTCAATAGAGACTTCTTCTGAAAGCACAGTTAAGCTCCCAAGTGCTATTTAGACATTTGTGTCTTCACTTGACTTAGTGAGGGCAGCAAATGAGAGCTGTGGCTTGCGCCACTGAATTTGTTTCTGAAAGCTCCTTACCAAGCAACTGCAGAAAGTAACCAGACATGCCCTGACAACCTCACTGGTACCCATAGGAGAAAAATGATCCCAGAGTGAAGCCAGATGCAACTTTTCTATCCATATTGTTGTTGTTGAATGTTCCTAGCAAATGAGAGAACCAAATTCCCCCAGAGTCCTGCACTCAAAGACTATAAGCAGAGAATGTGAGGATTAAGCTGCCAACTGTGTTTAAAAGGAAAAGATTACAAAGCAGAATAAATCAAAAAGCTACAAGAACTCAGAAGACTCAAAGTTCGGTAAACCCTGGCTAGGGAAGTGTGACGTGAGCTCAAGCTACAGAATAAACACAAAACCAAACAAGCCATTAGAGGAAAATAAACTGAGAAAAATTCCAGAAATTCATAAGAAAGCTAGGACAAGAAGTGTGTTACAAAATATTTAGGAAAAGAAGTACTTTTTTTTCTGAAAAACTTTTGTATGTTATCCTTAAATAAAACCTTTTATTTATAACTTCCTTTCTAAATATATCAAACTTGTTACTTTTATGATCAAACAAATTGTTAATCACAATTCAGCTAGCTAGACCAGAGGATGGCAAAGTCCTCCTGAAAACAGCCAAATAGTAAATATTTTAGGATTTGAGGGTCATGTTGTCTCTGTTTCAACTACTCAACACTGGTATTATAGTACAAAAGCAGCCACAGACATATGTAAACAAGTGGGCATGGCTGTGTTCCAATAAAACTATTTGTGCAACCAGGTAATGGGCTAGATATGGTCTGAGGGCCATAGTTTGTGGATGACTGAGCTAGACAAATAAAATAATTCAAACTTCTAAAAGTAACACCAAATAAACACTTTATATATTTAAATGTTTCTAATATTTAGATGTGTCAAAACATCCTTACCCCTTCTTTAAGAAGCAAGCTTCTTATAGCTCCCAAACTTACAGTCCTAGATCATTTAACTCAGATTCATAATGGCCACTTTCTTTGAGTTTCATGCTGCAGCAATATGAAATCTTAGTGAGAG
Source organism: Cephalopachus bancanus (assembly GCA_027257055.1). Classification (NCBI taxonomy): domain Eukaryota; kingdom Metazoa; phylum Chordata; class Mammalia; order Primates; family Tarsiidae; genus Cephalopachus; species Cephalopachus bancanus. Next base: position 1,809,434 of record JAPVLO010000251.1, on the reverse strand, counting down.
GTATACGTGCATCATCGAGAAGCTAAGAGACACTGTCCTCTGTATACTAAAATGGATTCTATTACAGAAACAAAGGGTGAAATCAGGACTATTCTTGCTTTCCATCACTCTATTGCACTTGAAGAATTTTTGTTTTCCATCCTACAAACTCCAGATTCTGTGAATTTAAGTGCTGGTTACTAGAGGGGGAATAATTCCACCAGGAGAAACAGCAAGTCCCCATAAACTCTCAGCTATATCTACCACCCAGCCACTTTGTGCTCCTCAAACGAAGAGACCAGTGAGCACAGAAAGGAGTTACCATCCTTGATCTTGATTATCAGGAGAAAGTAGAACTGCTATATAATGGGTGCAGATGTTTAGCACTTAGGTGACCCTTTGGAATATATCCTAGTACTTCCTTATCCTGTATTAATAGTAACCAGATAAGTATAGCAGCCATGGCCTGAGAAAGAATGATGGCCAAGAGCTAAGGTCTCTCAGAAATAATGATCTGTGTCACCCCCATCAGGTAAGCCACCTAGACCAGAAGAGATCCTAGCCAAGGGTGAGAGGAATGGGTAGGAGATGCAGGAGGTGAAGAATGTCAGTGCTTCCTGAAACTAACTGCAGAAATAGGAGGTTAGGTTCATCTGACTAATCTCTTCCTTAGTTTTCCTGGGAAAAAGAGATCAACAAGAATCATGGAGAAGCTGTTCCCAGATAGGATAAACTTACTGCATTAAGCAAGTGGATCTGAGCAGCACAAGGAGTAGACTTTAGTAGATACTGTGATGTGCCATCCAGGTTGTCCTTCAGAATCAGTGCACAGATTGTCAGCTACTTCTAAGTGTTGCCAGCTGATGGCTCATAACTGAGACCCTCCTCAGGAACTGCTATTAATTGAATTGAAGGAAGTGGCCTCATGTAAGATCCCACCTTCTCTCTGGGGACAAGTTCATATCTCATGGCTAGTTGATGCAAGGGCTCGTAGTCCTGGACTCTTGCCTTGATTGAATAGTTATTCCAACTCTAGGGCTCTCCATGGGATCACCAGAAAACTTTACTGTAAGTAAATTGCCCTAATTTCATTCCTATGCCAAATTCCACTCCCACCCAGCCCCAATGGGTGCTTTCCTGGAAGCACCCACCAAGAAATTTCTTGCACAAACATTTCAGCTCCAGCTCAGAGATCTTTTCTCAAGGAACTATCATAAATCAGTAAATATAGGTGAGGATCCATCTGTCACTCTGTTTTTACATGTAATGAGGAGATAATAGCAATTTGTTCTTCATAGAATCATTATAAGGAGTCAATAAATTGGTCATTGCCTTGCTAGACTCTGGGGTGGCCATGTACTCTTTGAGGTACAGCTGTCGCCATGCTTCCTACTTTGGCCCCCTCTCCACCTTGGGGAGGTGAATCTTCTCTCTCCCTTCTCTTTCTCTCTCTAATTTACTTTTAAATAAACTACATTTTTTAAACTAAAAAAAACCAATAAGTTAAATTAGTGAAAGAGTTGCACAATATGTAAGGTGCAACATAAATTTAACATGATGTGATCATCATTATCATCATCATTATTATTATCATTTTTCTGTCTTGGAATATAGTCACCAAAGAGAGGTAATGATCTTGTCATGCTTGTCTGCAACAAAATAATTTTTTAAACAATGTCAATGAATGTTCTGTGGCCTCATGCTAAGAACTTGGTCCCTAGAGGCAGGCAAGCCTTTATCTCTATCTTGTACTAGGCATTTACCTAATAAATTGAAGATACTAGTGATTATATTGAATTGAAGACACTAGTGATTGTAGACTATGACATCATACTCTTTATCTGTTGGATATTTGATTTTAGTTTTAATGAAAGAGTCAATTTAAGTCTAAGTAGCTATGGATTTTTATCATGGAACATTCCTGTGTATATATTAAAAGAAAAAATATGTGTGAAAGAATACGGTGAATGCATTTTTTTAAATTGCCCACACCAGAGTTTGACTCTTCTGAATTGCTTCAGACTCAAAGTCATGAATGTTCATGTTTTTTATATCACCACATCATCCAATGTCTATCCATAGCATGTACGGGCAGTGCAGCATTGTGTAAGGAAATTCACAGAAAACAAAATCTGCAGGTGCCAGCTTTCCAGTTCTTACAGAGTTAGAAAAATCTTATCTTCAAAATTTGGGAGTTATGTTAAAGAAGTCGATGTAACATCTCTTTCACCATTCCCACAGCCACTTGCTCTTGGGGATTAAAGTCCCACTACTGCCTCTGGGATTTTCTTCCAAATCCTTGGTACGCATTCTACAAGCAGTCCTGGCATGTGAGGAGTATACCTGAACAGACAAGACAACCAGCCTGCTGAAGCAATTGTAAGACTCCATCATTTTTCAGGTGCAGTTATATATCTGAGAAAATAAAACGCAAAAAGAAAAGTCTGCCTTAAAATCATTGAAATAGAATAGCCTCTCTAAAGCTGTTTCCTTATAAGAAAGGATAATAGTACCTGCTTCACACGGATGTTGTAAGGACTGGATAATATAGTCAGGAGGGAGTAAAACACTGTCTGGCACACAGCAAGCACTTAATAAATGATATTTATTATTACTCTTATTATGATTATTAGTTAATCTTGTCTGAAAGATGCTTTTCCATAAATGTCACATAACGCTAAATTGAGGATTCGTAGCTGAGAAATAACTGCCCAATGACTGATTTAATCTTCAACCAGCTTCAACAAGAAGTATGCTTATGAAGTTTAGGAGACTTTTTTCTCTAATTTGGTTTTCTATTTATCTCTTGTATAACTCATTTTCTATCAGGTATAAACTTCTCACTATTATACTTTCTCAGGGAAAACTATGAAAATTAAGAGACTGAGTCTAGAAGGCCAATGCAAAAAGAATGTACATTTCACCTGGGACACAGAAGTGCCCATCCGAGCTCTCTCACTAGCTAACATTAATTTATTAATGAGATTGTTCTTTTCTGGCTCTCATATAGACAAACTAGTAAAGTTCAAAACGAAAATGTGCCTTAATTGTCTGAGCTCTGAATTTGTTTCTGTACCATAAACATAAAAATTTTGTACCAAAGATAGATTCTCAAGGAACTTTCAAATCATCACGTTACATGGTCCTACTATTGCTTTAATATATATAGCTACTGTCTTAATTTATTCAGGAAACTATAACAAAATAATATAAACTTGGTGACTATGGAAAACACAATTTTATTTCCCAGAGTTCTGGAGACTGAAAAGTTCAACATCAAAGGACTGGCAAACTGAGTCACTGGAGAAAGACTATTTCCTGGTTTATAGTTGGTGTCTTCTCACTGCATCCTGTGGAGCATCTTTGAAAAGGGCAGTAATCTTATTCATGAGGGCTCCTCCTCCCATATGTCAGGTTTCAACATGAATTTTGAGGGGGCACAAACATTCAGACCATAGCAGTTACCAAACATATCTGATATCCAAGGAAGAGGAAAAAAGCCTCTTTGCAACTGTTGTTTCACCATGAGTGCTTCCATGACCACTGATATTTATATTATTTATAGAAGACAGGCAATAGTAGGTGTTATTTTCTTTAATTATGTAACTCATGAACCTCTGTGCTTCCTGAGCACTTCCTACCCTCCCTTTTAAAAATTGCAAAACATTCTTGTAATCATTTTCAAGCACCTCAATTTCACTAACAATCTGGAATTGTTAGTGTTCAAATCATGAAAGACAAATTCCAAGAAATATGTTTCAAGTGAGGGAATATGATTTTTTACCAGGCCTAGAACAAAGTATACACCAATCCAAATTTCACAGACTAATTAGGGTTTTGTAGGTGACCATACACTAGCACTGAATAGAGCATCAGGTTCAGTTGCCATATGCAGGATCTCATTTGTTATCAATCTGCTATGGAAGACTTTATGCTATGGTTAGCACATGAGCCATCATCACAAAATAATGAGGCAGATTCCATGTAACATGCACAAAAAGAGGAACATATGTACACCCATATAAATATATATTAATTAGCTTGTATCCAAATCTCACATTTGCTTATTACCAAAAACAGCATGAAAAATGTAGTCAGAGTTGTTATCCTCTCCCTAATCCTGTCACCTATCATATCTAGCAATGGAAAAATTATTCAATTCCTGAGCTATCAGAGAACCATCCAAACTTTTCTTACTGCCACTTTATATAGGGCTTGCAAAATAAGCAATCTTTCTATTTCTGCACAAAATTAGAAGGAAAGAACGTCAAGGTTGAAATACGTCAGAAATGGTTTGGATAATACTTGAGATTGACCGAATTGGTAATTTTAGAGACTCAGTAGAAGTGCCAATCAGTGCCCAATTGGTATTGAAAAGAGTCTCACAAGTCAGTGAGCCTGGCCCCAAGATATTTGTCATGTGCTCAGAGAATTACTTTGCCTGCAATGTAGAAGCCTGACTGGTGGAGTAAGCTGCAGTTTAAAGAGCCAATTCTGCAAATAGCCTACACAAGAAATTGGCATCACCAGTGATAGTATGGCTGAAATTGATATATAGGGTTGCCTTTAAGTATCCAAAAAGGGAAAATGAAACTTGAATTACAGAGCTAATCTGAAAGAAAAAGAAAAAAAATTGTGAAGTACAATTTGCTCATAGAAAAGCACATCAGCCAGTAGAGTGACACAGGAGAAATCTAATCCCAAAACGCAGTTGAGAGCACAACCCTGGCCTGAGAGGGAAAGGGGTCTTTATAAGGGTAGATCCTGCCTCTGAAGACACAAGGGGTTTAGCATGTTAGATGGAAAAGGGAAAGACTCAGGTAGAATTTTGTGAGAACTTGAAATTTCTTTCATTAACTAGTGCCCATTTCTCTCACTGGCCTTGACTTAATATAGGTCTGATTCATTGATTTAGACTCCAGGAAAAGAAACTTAGATTTGAGTAAGGTCACTAAGAGACAGCCATGGCAAAAAGGAACTGTCTCTAAAATGAAATAAAAATGAAAATTAAATAATTAAAATGAAACAAAGAGGATAATAGTTGAAGAATCTAAACAATTTGCTCAGATTTCTTAGGCCATCAAGGACATTATGCTGTTCCCATGAGTTGTCACCTTTAAGCATATTGCTTATGTAATACCAGATATAACTTTTTTCAATTGCTTCTTTTTAAGACAAGCTTTACTTTTTCCCCAGCAAAACTTTCAAAGAGATGTTCTTCACCACTCTAGCCATCCTTAAAGGAAAGCTTTATCCACCCTCCAGTTTGCACTTCCCACCCTTATCACTGTCTGTGTGAAGAACTAATGATAGACTGTTATCTCTGGATTTTCCTTGGGGCTTCGTTATGGTTGTTAATTGTGCTAGTGCAGTGGGATCTGCAGTAAGTGGTAGTTCCACATGTGAGGGTAAGGGATGGATCACAATCCTTGGTGGCTCCATTATTTTGATGCTCCCTGTCCTTACTTTTTGTATCTGACTGAGAACTCAGGTGTAAAGGTTTCAGATAGCTTCAAAAGAAATGCAGCAGGACGGTTCCATTGTGGATGTTTTAGAGAGATTAAAGTCCACCAAGTAAAAGACTGGGAGAGGGGAGGGAGGGGGCCGGCAGGCTTGACAAGGTGAAGGCTTCAGATGGAGTGCCTATTCTGTGTCCAGGAGTATAGCAGATGCTATAAAGTAAATAAAAAGAGTAAAAGTGAGCCATCCTACCCTGTAGAGCTTAGAATGGCATTTGAAGTGTCAATGGGAAAAACAAAATAACAGAAAACACCACTGAGAAAGAAAGCATAAGTATACTTTACAAAGGAAAGGGCTAACAAGTCCTAAGGACTCTAGAGACCTGTTCAAGAACATAAAGGAGAGTGGTGAGCGAGCCTTGAGACCATTAGGACCGGTGGGAACGGAGGCAAATGGAGAACCCAGGCTTGCTACTTCAACAGACGGAACCCTTGCTCAGCCAGCCAAGCACTGCAATCCAGTGTCAAGAAATACGCTTTTTTCAAAGATGCTAAATGTATATGTGTGTGTATTGACGATTAATCCAAAAAATATTCAATTATTGCACAGACCAAACAAAAAAATGTCTGTAGCCTAATCTAATCCATCAGTCACTAGCTTGTAATCTTAAGAGTTCTATTCTTGGGCAACCCTCTTTCATGTTCCCTCCTATTTAGGAGCTTTTTTGTCTTCTTAATAAACTCCTACTTTCTCACCAAAAAAAAAAAAAAAAAAAGAGTTATATTCTTTGGGACTCTCTAAATCAAACAACAAAAAGCATATACAATATAAATAAAAGAAACAAATACAAAATACCCACAAACAATTGGTGTTATAGTTAGATATGTCACTGGTTTCCTTGGGCCCACAACAACTTGGGTATATGTATTAATGTAATGCTTGCTAGCTGCCATATCGGATAAGCCTTGAAATCTCAGTGATTTAACACAACAAATGATATAAAATAAAAACAATGTGATTATTTCTTGCTCACCCACAGTTCAATCCAGTGTTCTTGGTGGCAGTGAATGAGGTTTTGAGGAAAGAAGGCAGATGATCTCCAGAAGACTTCCATCCTTTGAGTCTGCTGTTTTCAACCTGTGGTTCCCCAGTTGCCCCAGAGAAAAGGATGGTAAAGTTGTCTCCATTCCGCCAACCAGAAAGGGAAGGAGGATTGATGGTGAAAGAAGGGCTCTATACTTCAAGCATGAATATATTGCACATTACTTTTGTCTATATTCCATTGGCCAGAACTCAGTCCTTTGGTCACACCTAAATGTAAGGAGACCAGAACCCAGAAACCCAGAAAATCTTGATGGTTCTGTCTTCTTGAAAAAAAGACAAACAAACAAACAAACAAACAAAAAACTGGTTTGGGGAATAAGAATATAGCAGACTCTGCCATGACTAGGAATCAAAATCGAGTCACTTTAGTGGAAGAAAGGTGGATTTTCTCTACTCTCACTCCTATATTGCTGTGAGTCTTCACTTACAGTTTTAGCCACCCGTTTTTGGGAGCCCCCAAAATATGTTTTTCCTTTTCTTGGGGATGTGTCCTTTCAGCTACCACTAACCTCATCCAGTTTCCCTCAGTGTGCTTTCAAGGCTCTCAACAGAACCTCAAAAGGGTCCCTATCCCACCAGGAGTACCAAGGACTTTCTTTCCATACCCTCATGTGTGCTGAAGCCCACTGCCTGTACGCTACAACTTAAGGGGTTTGGGTTTTGTTCATTTTAATTTGCAATTGCTCTCTTTTCCTCTAAGACTCAGTTGTGGTCCATCAATAAATCAAAATTTTAGATTCTTTATTCAAAACATCTTCATGCATCTAACTTTTCAGTTATTAGACAAAGCTTACCATGACCAATTCTCTTTCCCTAAAGTTAGGATTCCACCCAAGAAAAATCTCTTATGCAAAAATATTTTTCTGGAAAACGCACATGGCCTACCAGTCCTCATGAAGATTCAAACATGTTTACATTCCACCAATGGATTCACATTTGACTTAAACTGAAATTCTTTATTACATTTTAATAATAAAATTTCTACATAACAACAGGGAAAATATAACGTGAAAACTGTTTCTAAATATTGTTGGACATATTTTTATCAATAAAATGAGTTTTTAACTGTTTTAATTTTTTTAATCTTCTTTAATACCTCTAGGATCTCCAAAGAGTAAAAAAAATTCACAAGTATATTTTCTATTAAAAAATTATTGTATGACCTAAAGAACTAGCCAGAGCCACCCAGAACATTATACATCAGAAACATAAAAGTTCTAATTTAAGATGAAAAGTTATACTCAAAACAAATGCTCTCTGATGCTTAACTCATAGTGGGAGAGGCCTATTTGATGTTTTAAATGGCACTTCAGAAAGTAAGTGTAGAAAATATGCACATACAAATATGAACAGGAAGGAATCTTAGTGATCATATAATTCTACCTTACTCTAGTCATTGCAGTTTTTCAGTTGGCGAACCTGTGGTTTTGAAATGCAGCATCATTTACCCAAGAGTACTTAGCTGACAAGATAATTAACTCATTCAAGATCTAAATCTTCTAGTTATATGTTCAGTTCTTTCTCCCCACACCATACTGCTTCTCCAAACTTATGGAAAGAGTTCTAAGAAAAGTCTGAGCATTTATCACCTTGCATTCTTTGCTTTGCCTTCCCAATAATCAACACTTTACTCTTCAACTCATTAATTTTACTTCAATAAGATTCATTCCTCTTCACTTTCTTTTTCTTGTGACTACTTCACAAGGTATTTTTCAAAATTTAAAAATGGAAAGTCAGGGAATGTAAATGGAAGCTCCAAGTGCAATACCAGCATTGACTTCCAAATATGTGTTTTGTGTTTCAACTGTTTTCTAAATAACTCCATAGCCAGCTATGAGACACAAGAAGCAGAAAGTTGCTACTTTCTAACCACTTCTTTTTAGTATTGAAAATATTTATTACCCACTTAATAGAGGCCATCTGTTGCACAAGTGCTAAATTGCATATATTAATCAGCTTAAAATACCCCTTTGTAATTTCAATTATCCTTGCACACATAGAGCCTTTATGGTGCACAAGATCTAGGTGTTGAGAGAGCCAAGTCGAAGGTAGGGATTTGAATTTAAAAGTGTAAAGGTAAAATGCAAAACCTAATCTCAATAATTAACCACAATATAATCATCTAACTTGACTTTTGAAGACTAAGTCTATGTGTTCTGATGTCCCTTTACTCACAGTCTCTTTCTTGATGTTTTAAAGCTTTCTGGAATATTAAAGCTTCTTTTTCCTCAAGCAGAGCATTCTGGTTCTATCAAGGTTTCCTAGCCCGGGCCATGTGTGACAGGCAGGTGGCACCTTATGGTCTCTTCCAGCAAGGAGTCAGCTCAGTTGTTTCTGGGTTCACTGGTGAATGAATGCCACATTCAACTGAAGCTGATTTTTCACTGCATCTGGAAGTCAATCTTAGAAGCTGTGGGCAATTCATCCTCTGCCATTAGCTTTGTGTTGTGGGTTTCCATTTTATCCACACAGAGTGACAGCAGTTATTTTCCAGAGTTGCTAGAAGGGAAGGAAGAGTTGATGCTGTGGAGGGCTGCCCAGATCCCTGGCCCCTCAGGACTGAGGCACTCTTCGAATTCCAAGTGCATGGAGTATTGCCTCACAGCTGCATCCTTCTCCAAGAATTGCCCTCACCAAAGGAAGCTGCCTCACCCAAAATAATACCCTCTCCCTGCCGTTTGCATGAAGGATTGTGCAATATGAGAGGTAAAACAGCCAGATCTCCTCTCTCAACCTCACATAATTCCAGACTGTTTCAGCTCCAGAGCGTCCCATGTGGTCAGACGAGGTCTCTAGGACAGCCACATTATAGTCCAACTTCTGTCTCTACCCTCAATCCTGCTTTCATGATCCTGATAGGGGTTGTTTCCAAGAGCACTTCCCAATAAACCTCCTGCAACCAAATCTTACAGTTTGTTTCCAAGGAATCTGACCTAAGAAAAAAGGAGACAAAAATGAAGATGCAACAGGAATGTCATAATACCTTGACAACATCTTGATTTCTGTATTTTGGCTCAATTCGTATAAATATGAATAATTAAGTAAATAAGTGCATATTTGCGTGTGTGCGTGCACGTGCGCATACGCAAGCGTACACAATGCACTTGTAACTTCCTACATGTCAGGCACCATCCTAAATGCTTTTCTTATACTAATATTCAAAACAATCTAGTGGATTAGGTGTTTTTATTATCACTAGTCTCACAGAAAAATACTGATTTAACTGCCCATATCACAAAGCAATAATCAGCAGAGCCAGGATTTAAACCTGAGACAAAAGACTCACACAAGCATGTAAGAACACTGAGGAGCAAAACTAAGGTCTGTGAGAGCACACTACCTTGTTTGGGGCAGTATCCAGGCTTCAGGGTGATTAAACGCCTGTGCATCCTTTCATGTCTGCCTCATTCGCTACATTCCCAAAGAAGTCCTAATATGGACAGGCTGTTTTCCATTAGCATAATAGTATGCATTTTATTTCAGAAACCAATGACATTAATCCTAGTCCCCTTGCTAAAAATTGGTTGTGTTGTGCAATTCTTGCTACTGAGAAGTGAAAGAAATCTCTGGGGACTTCTAGAATAACATTTGTTGATTACAAAAAGACAAATGAAGAAAAGACTTTTTTTTGCCTGGCTACTGACTTACAATGTGGCAACTAGAGCAGCAGCATCTGAGATCATAAGGGATGATGGCTTCAGCACAAAGCCAACAGGCTAGTGAGGGTAGAGAAGAAGGTGGAAATAATTTGGGTCCCTGACGTCTTGTTTAGATTCTAGCTTAACCAACTGTAGATTCATCACACCGACAGACTTCATCTTACACAAAAGAATAAAGTCACGTGTTTTTTTAGCCATTGACTCTGGTAGGGAGTAGAGGAAGGGGTTGCTGCTTACTGTAAAAAGCATCCTAACTATACAAAGCCTGTACAAGTGAAGGAAATTGAAGGCTAATAAAATTAACAAATATTAAAAAGATAGAGTAATAAATAAATGGTGAGAAATGAGTTAAGGATGAAAATTAATAAAAAGTAAGAATAAGAAAGTAGGATAAATAATGAGAGAAAAGGAAAAGGTCAAACACAACAAAATTAAAGATAAAGAGTGAAATAAATTTTGCAAATCTGTATAGAACACTAAAACTCTCCAATCACTAAATCAAATTGCACAGGAGTGGAAAGTAATTTATTTCCAAGTTCCTTCCATCACATTTACATATTTTTATAATACCAATCCTTCAAGAAGTATTCAACTTACATTTAGTGAATATGTCTTGTGTAACACTAGTTTTACATTTATTATTTCGCTTAGTATTGTTAGCTCCAATTTTCAAGACAGATACCTTAGGCTTAGAAAAGCTATAGTAATGTAGAGTTATGACTCTTATTTATTAATAATAGAACCCCAACTTGAATTAACTTACAGGGAGAAAAAATTATTTATAATAGTTTCCTTTATCCCAATATAAGAAATTGTCCTGCAAAAGAGTTGTGAATATGAACCATTAGTGCCACACAACGTAGTTATAAAACAAGGATCACCAAGGAAAACTTCAGAAGTGGAGAAGTAGAGAGGGAGCAATCATCCCAAATCTCAGCATCCTGTAAGGTTAAACAGAGTTTATATAGTCTATATGCACAAGGCCAAAGTTCCAATAGTGAGGAGGTACTATACCTCCCCAGAATCCATATGTTGGAACACTAATTTCAATATGATATTTGGGAGTGAGGTCTTTAGGAGATAATTAGGTCATGAGGGCTCTACCCTCATGAATGGAATTAGTGCCTTTACAAGTAGAAGCCAAATAACTAGCTAGCTGTCTTTCTAAGAGGAAAGTCAAGTTGACTGTATGCAACCCAGAAAAGAGCCCTAGAACTCTACCATGCTGGCCCCCTCCTGATATAAGACCACAAGAACCATGAGAAATACATTTATGTTGCTGATTAGCCATCCAGTTATCTCCTGTAAAATAGTCAATTTTTCAGAGACTTTTGTCTAAGATATATAGATATATATGAATATATATTCACTTATAAGGGAAAATATATAGTCACACATATATATATGTATATATGTGAAGATAGCCTGTATATTGCAATTAAAATTATAACTTCTAAATATTTTAATAGCATGGGAATGGTTGTAATATATGAAGTAACAGGATATAGAATTTTATGATATAATTTCTATTATTTAAAATAAATAGTCCTGTTATATGAAAAAATTAGAAAGTCTGGGTCATGGGATTACAGATAAATGTTATCATTTAATTTTTTATTGTCAAAATAACATAAAATATGTATCAATTCTATATTCAGAAAAAGTTTTTCTTTTACGTAGAGTTTGTACTAAAGATAGATTATTATGAAAATTTATTAGCAAGATTTGAATTTATTTTCTTTACCTTTTCTTGTTAAGTTTTTTTAGGAGAAAAAGATAATATTAAATATGGCAGAATCATACAAAAAGATCTTTTAAACAAGATGAATGAGAAATTAGGTAACAATGAATAAGATTTGTGAGGTATGGACAGTCTTTTCTTTCATTTTTTAATATTTTTTAATATGGATATATGGATATATTTATCTTTAAATAAAAGGGTAATTAATTTTTGAAAGTAGAAGGTCAAATAGAGTTTGGAATAGATTAAGTGCCTGATTATAGAAAAGAAAAAAAAAAACCATACAAAGCTTCCTTTTATAATTAAAGAATACAGATTAACCAAAATGACAAATGTTTTACTGAAAAAAAATCTATACATCTAGAAGTCAAGGATCAGGTCATTATTCGATGAAAGATTTTTCACTTTTTATTAGCACTTACTCTCTAATACAGTTATCTGTGTCTTTCTCTTTTCCCAAGACTTTGATCTCCTTAAGACAAAAACTGTTCTATTCACTTTTGTAGCCCTAGAATCTAGTACACTGCTGGAAAAGTTGTGAAGGTTAAATGCAGCTCCAGACTGCCTCACAACAGCGCATTTTCTAGGCAGTATCGCCACATCCCAACCAGTATTCCTCACTCTCATGCTTAACAGTTCCATCCCAAGCATGTGTACACACACACACACACACACACACACACACACACACCACACACACTTGCACTTGAGGCCTGAATTCCTCCTCAGACTTAAGCCTTTGGAATCAAATTCTTTCTGGGTCCACTTGACCACCAATGTCCTCTCTCTCATAGCATTTTCAAGATCCAAAATTACAATAGTAAAACTATTTTTACACAATGTGCAGAGAGCTTTAAATACAAAATAGTTACCAAAAATAACACATGTTGTTATCCACTATTATTAAAAGAAATTGAGATAAATATTTTGTTTTGAACCTGGTTTTCAGTTTCTGCTATGGTCTGAATATGTTCCCTCCCAAAATTTAGATGTTGCCAATGTGATAGTATTAAGAGGTGGGGCCTTTAAGGGTTCATTAGGCCAGGAGGGTTCCCTCCCTCATGAGTGGCTGTCCTTATAAAGGAACTCAATGGAGAAAGTTTTTCCCTCTTGCCTTTCTGCTTTCTGCCATATGAAAACACAGTGTTCCTCCCTTCAGAGGATGCAGCATCAAGGTGCCATCTTGAAAGAAGAGACCACACCCTCATCAGACAATTAATCTGACAAGTGCCTTGATCTTAGAATTCTCAGCCTCAGAATTGTGAGAAATGAATTTCTGGTCTTTATAAATTACCCAGTCTCAGTCACTTGGTTACAGCAGCACAAAATAAACTGACAGATTCCTTTCCCAGTTCACCTACATTTTAAAAAAACACACTCTGCTTTATATGTCTATGATAAGATTAACACATTCCTAGAAAATACTGAAAAATATCAAAATCTAAAATTAAGAAAAAACTCATTTACATAGCCACCATAGTAATAGGCCTATTGTTAGTGTTTTATTATCTTTGTTCTAGATATGTTCTATGCATAAGTTTTATATTATAATTTATATTTATAATATGCAATTCTGTGCTCCATGTTTCTTCACATTTAATGATTTACCATAACCATGTTTCATGCCATTAAAATGTGTGACATTCTTAATGATCTCAAACGTTCTATTCTATGAATGTTATGGCCTACTGAGTCATTGCTCGGTGTGTGAATATTTAAGGTGTGTCTATTGTTGCTAATATTGACATTGAAAGCTGTTAGAAACATTTTTGTGGATAAATGGTTTTTCGTATTTAAGAACATTTCCTTGGAATGGAGTCCCATTGATAGAACTGTTGCATTAAATAAAGCAACAGTTTTATTTATAAATGTAGTGGACAATATCTTTAGTAGGGGTCGAAGAATTAGACTTCCCAGTATTCACATCCTTGTGTAGCTCCCTGCCCTTGAATCTTTGCTGACTCTATGACCTGATTTAATCAATGGAATGCAACAGAGATAGTTGGCCAGCTCCAAGTCGAAGCTTTAAGAAAGCCTAGCAACTTCTGATTTTGTACTCTGGTGAAAAGTCTGACTACCCAGAGGCTTCCGCTGTGAAAAGTTCAACCTAACCTTGTGAAGAAGCCACCAGGAGGAGCATTTAGGCCCCCAGCCAACAGCCTCACTGAGCTCTTCACTTGGCCAGCATCAGTGTGCCAGTCTGTGACTGGAACCACACTGAAGAGGAGCTCCAGCCTCAGCTAAACCACCCCAACTGACCCACAGGGGTCAGAGATGAGATACCCCCCCACCAATCCCTTCTGGAACTGCAGAATTGAAAACCAATAAATAAAATGGCTGCTGTTTTAAAATGCTAAGTTTGGGGATAGCTTGTTATACAGAATAAGCAACTGAAACAGAACATTTAGGTACAATTCAGGATTAGGTATACAAGTGGGCATCATACAGGTAAAGTTTGGGTCTCCCTTTGTTCCCCACTTTGCCTAGTATGAGATCAGGTACGTTTACTGATGTTATGTACCTCCCACCCCACCCCCTGGGAGTTTCCAGCTACTACCAATTCTTTTCTTATAGTATTATGGTAAATGTTCGGGTCTGCTTATGAGTGAGAACATGTGGTACCCTTTCTTTCTGTGATAGATCACTGAGTGTGATAGACTCTAAATTCATCCAAGTTACTGTGAAGTCCATATGTTTGTCCTTCTTTACAGCTGCATACTATCACATCATGTATAGGTACTGCATTTTTTTAATCCAGGTCAGTTTCAGTGGGCAGCACAGTTGGTTCCATGATTTTGCTATTGTGAATAGTGCTGCAATAAATGTGTGTGCAGGTATCTTTTTTGTAGAATGATTTGAGTTTCTCTGGGTATATTCCCAGTAGGGGGATTGCTAGGTCATATGGAAGGCCAGTTTCTAGTTCTTTCAGAAATCGCCACACTGTTTTCCAAAGAGTCTGCACTAGTTTGCATCACCAACAGTGTAGAAGAGTCCCTTTTACTCTGCACCCTCACCAGCATCTATTGTTGTTTGTTTTATTAATGATGGCCATTCTTATTGGGGTTATGTGAGCTCTCAATGTGGTTTTGATTTGCATTTCTCTGATTAGTGAGGATGTGTACTTTTTCATGTGTCTTGTGGCTGCCCATATATCTATCTTCTTTTGAGAATTTTCTATTCATGTATTTTGCCCACTTTTTAATGGGACTATTTTTTTTTTTCTTTAAGCATGTTTAAGTTCCTGAATGTCAGACCTTTGTCAGATGTACAGTTGACAAATATTTTTCCCATTCTGTGAGCTGTCTTCCAGCTCTCTTGATGGTTTCTTTTGCTTTGCAAAACCTTTTCAGTTTGATGAGGTCCCACTTGTCCTTCTTCTACAAAAAAAGTGTTAAGGTTCTTGTTTCAACAAATCTTCATAATCACTGTGTATAAGCCTTTTAAAAATATTTGCAGAATATGACAACTTAAAAATACACTGCCTTTCCAATATCCATTCAACCACATTTCCTCTCCAAAAAAGTAGCTGGGTCAGGCAAGCTAAGATAGCAGAATCCAGAGGATGTTAGGAGTCACAGTCTCTGCAAAGACCTCTGGAGTCATGGATGCTCAGGATCCTTTCCTTTCTAAGTTAGGGAGCCAGCAGCAGTGAAGCCATGTGGAAATCACAAATGGATTCCAAACTTTCTAAATTTTGAGATTAAGGCATATCAAAGTTCTTGGTTGTCTTGCACGGAGCAGCAATGACTCTATTTTGTGTGTGTAATGAAAGGTGAATAGCATATTGTTGAATGAAAAACCAGAAGGCAGTTGTCATCAGTAGCATTCACTAAATGTTTTTGTTTCTCCTCCCTCTAGACACATGGTAGAGCTGCATTCTCTGGTCCCCTTGTGGTTGTGTAGGGCCATATGACTTGTTCCAACTGATAAGTTGTGAGAAGAAATGCTACCTGATGCTTTTAGGCCAGAGTTCTTAATCAGCAACACAAGGCCCTTCACAGCTCTCTTCCCCTTGGCTTAGTTACTAGCAATTTCCACAACAGTGGCTGAGTAACACATAGGAAAGAATTCTCATAAAGGACATGGAACATGAGTCAGAAATACATCTTTGTTGTTTTTAGTCCCAGAGATTTGGGAGTTGTGACCACAACATCACCCAGGCTATGCTGATGGACACTTCCTCCTCCTTTATTGTAGCATAGAGTTCTCCCCAGACTTTGTCAAAATGGAGCTAGCAGATGTTATGATTCTTTGCCTTGAATTATTGTTTACTCCATTTGCCTGTGGTTTTCCTGATTATAATGACATTACCCCCCAATGTGGGCCCTAGGAGTAGTGCGTGTGCAGTCACAACATTACTCATATCTCACTACTGCTCAGTTTATTGCTCAGTGGATCTTGGCTCAACTTACTCTTACTGTGACAAGAATTCAATCCCTTAGTAGTTTTCCTCTCATAATATTTATGTACCCCTATCTAATCAACTATTCCTCTGTCTATTTATGTATCTGTCTTATCTAGCTATGGATCTATTTATCTTTTCTAGCCAGCATGTACAGTTTCTCCAGGGAGATTACGGGGAGTATGACAAAAGCATCTCTTGGCAGGTAGGCACCCCATTCTGACAGTGACACAACTCCAGGTAGCCTACCAGGGCTGGTGAGAAAGTCATACCTATGCTTAGGTTAGGACTGGGTATAGTAGAGGACACAGGGAAGGGTTTAGGGAGGTCTGGAAGTTGGTGAGTGGCACTGGAATTGGGACTCAGGTAGCCATAGGGGCATCCAAGGATGCAAACAACTACCCCAAGGATCATAAAAAAGATTGGAGCAGGTAGAACAGTACAGTCCTCTCATAAGCAGCAGCTGCCACGTGGAAAGCTTGGGACACCTTGACTGCCTTGCCACTTTATTAGCCATACAGGTGGAGAATGGCTAAATTCAAGGCATCTTCAGGATCCATATACATTCCCCAGCTGAAGAGCAAAAAGAAAGATCAGATTGTATAAAGCAAAAAAAAAAAGTGCTCAGCCTCACTCATCATCAGAGAAATGCAAATCAAAACCACATTAAGATACCACCTAAACCCTGCAAGAATGGCCATCATTAATAAAACAAACAACAACAGATGCTGATGAGGATGTGGAGAATAAGGAACGCTTCTATACTGCTGGTGGAAATGCAAACTAGTACAACCTCTTTGGAAGACAGTGTGGCGATTTATGAAAGGAGTAGAAATCGACCTTCCATATGACCCAGCAATTCCCCTATTGGGAATATACCCGGAGGAACTCAAATTATTCTACAAAAAAGACACCTGCACACATATGTTTGTTGCAGCTCTATTCACAATAGCAAAAACATGGAACCAACTGTGTTGCCCATCGAAGCTTAACTGGGTAAAAAAAATGTGGTACATTCTACAGGTGTGCACTACCACGTCTGGCTAATTTTTAATTTTTTTTTTTTTTTGAGATGAGGTTTCACCATATCACCCAAGATGGTCCTGAACTACTGGGCTTACATGATCCTCACATCTCAGTCTACCGAAGTGCTGAGATTACAGGCATGAGCCACCACATGGTCTAATCAGGTTTATTCTCTCTGATTGTTTTATGTTTCTATTTGCTTTGACATTTTATAGTTTTTCTTTTTTAATTTAGATATAGATATATTTATTAATTCATTGATTCTTAATTTTCATTAATTATGGAAAAATGAACAATCACCTCTGAATTTCTCTTCTCACTTTCTTATTTCTGGAAATCTTAGAAACTTTTTTTTGGACCTTCTCAATCTGTTATCAATAATTCTTAATTTTGCTATTTTCCATCTGTTAGTACACACCTGTAGTTCCTGCTACTCAGGAGACTTAAGTGGGAAGATCCCCTAAACCCAGGAGATTGAGGCTGTGGTGAGCCATAATCATATCACTGCACTCCAACCTGGGAGACAGAGTAAGATCCCTGACTCAAAAAGGAATTGCAGGGGCCAGCCCCTGCAAAGAGATTTAGGGGGTCCCTGGAAGGTGTGGTGGCTTCAATGATTATTCTGAAGAAATAAAGAGAAAGAAAAAAAGAGACAGGGGAAGAAAGAAAGAAACTGGACTCTGCCTAGTGCAGAAGCCGTTTATTGGAAGTTACAGTGGGTATTTATCCTCAAATTTTACACAGACAGTATCACAAGTCTTTCATGTGAACACAAAGCCAGGTGGGTGAGGGACATCCCCCACCCACCGGGTGTTTCCTCAAGCATGAGGAAGGGCAATCCCAAATTTATCTCACTGTTCCTCATGCTTGGTTAATATTCCTCAAAAGCAATACAACAATGTCTAACATCATAATATTCCAATGATCAATAACTTTTAAAACTTATGCATACGCAACACCTAATGACTAACTTATATCTTAATTCCTTTCTATTTTATGCTAATTCTACCTACACTATAGAAACTCAATTATAGCCCAACCCAGTTCCTAAAGAATGTGACCCAGTCAAAACATCACACTGGACTGTTCCTAGGAACAATTGATTACAATCTCTTAATAAAATGGCTGTTCTAAAATCCTATGTATCTATCTTAATTTCTATAAAAGTTTGTAATTCCTAATCCTAATATATAAAGCTGATCATCATCAACAAAGCTTCTAAAAATAAAACCCAAATATAAACTCTAAATTGTACTAAGGCCAAAACAACAATAGTAGAAAATGGGAACAATGAAATTTCTAAAGTTAGCTGTATTCTTATTAAACCTCAAAATATCATGTTTGATCATGCTTGAACTAACATAATTCACTGACATAGCATAACCTATTCTACAATACTTTCTATGAATAAAATAAATTCAATTTCCATAATAAGTAGAAAAAACCTTATACTAATT
Source organism: Cephalopachus bancanus (assembly GCA_027257055.1). Classification (NCBI taxonomy): domain Eukaryota; kingdom Metazoa; phylum Chordata; class Mammalia; order Primates; family Tarsiidae; genus Cephalopachus; species Cephalopachus bancanus. The sequence continues at coordinate 1,790,606 of JAPVLO010000251.1, read as the reverse complement.
GTAGCTAAAAACTGGTTTAAAAGAATGCAGCCCAGTCCAAAGTATGCACCGGGCCCTTAGGAATGTGGCCCAGCCCAAAGTTCGTGCTGGACCATTTCTTATAACTCTAGATAATTATCTATATCATTAAGGTTGAAACAGCACTTTATATGTATATATAATTCTACAAATATACTTTTAAATCCTATAAAGAAGCTTGTACCGTATCAAAGGCTCCCAAATGTGACCTGAGTTTGAATTATATTAAGTTTAAAGCCGAAACCGCAGTCTGAGAAATGAGAACAATGGACTCCTAAAGTAAGCCATGCCTGTTGTACTCTCAGAACTTCATGCTTAGATCATCAAAGTCCCTGCTAGTGCTGTCTTCCAAACAGCAAAGAAGGGAAGAGGAAATGGGCCATCAGCTCCTTAACTCATCCTAGTGGTCTCAGGGTCCGCAGCCCACCTGGATCCCTAACACTCAGGCAGGCTTCCGCTGCCAGCTCTCAACAGGGAATTACCCAGTTTACTTGCAAAAAAAAATTAACATAGAAAAGTGTTTCTTTTCCTTTGTCTTTCTAGAAGTAACCACTATCAAGTACTTTTTTAAAAAAAGTCAAAGAGAGAGCAATATGAAAAAGAAGCAAATTTTTAAAAGAAGCAGAGAAAATTTCTAGAAATGAATCATAGAACCATTGAAATAAAAAAATTAATGTATGAATTAAGTAGATGATTCATTAGTGATGATGGGAGGTCCGTTGCCAATTATCTCTTGAGGTTAAGGTTTTAAAGGCTTATAATCGTTTCCTCAGTCTTTTATGTATTCTTTGAATATATGTATAACTAGCCACAACTATTATGTCTTTTTTCAATAATTTGCAAAAAAGTAAACTACTATTTTTAAAAACTCTGGAAACAATGGAAATAAATTGTCTATTATGCATTGAGATAGGTGAGGTAGGCTTAAATCATCAGAAGCTTATGTCTTACATGCTAGATCCTCATCATGGGCCAGCTGGGGTCTGTCATTCTCACTGGAAACTTAGGTTAAAGGAGCAACGCTCTCTCTGGATTATTAGCAGTGGCAAAAAGAAAGAGTTCAGCAAATCAGTACTGGCTGTTAGTGCTTTCTGCTGCAAGTGTTGTATACCGTTTCACTCACATTTCATTGTCCAAAGTAAGCCCTTTGCCCATACCTGACATGCAATCATAACTTGTGCCTGGTAGAGATAAAAATTTTAGTGAAAAGTATTAACAGCTACTAGAAATTAAACACATTTCCACATTTTGCACATTATCTGTATTCCTTCTGAAGTATATTGTCTATTTAGTTTCTTTATCTATTAGAGTCCTTAGCATTCTAATAACACTTCTAACCAGAGTCCTAGTAAAGCATACATGTAATTATGGTCTGCAATCAATGTGAAAAGCTCTCTTTGACTCTAAATTGGGGGCTCCTTATCCTGACTTAGAAATTCTCTTTCCTGTGTTATAGTCTCGTACAAATATCCAACAAAGTCTTATTTTTGTTCTCCTATGTAGACAATTAATAAAACCCCTCCTCATAATTTTCAGACCTAATTCTTCTAAAATCCCCACATTTCTTCATTAATTTTACTATTCCCCATCTGTCACATTCACCTCCATCCCCAGACCAGCAGTCCATCCTGGCAACCAGAGCAGGTGTTCTCTTTTGCAGATATCAATACTAATACATGTACAGTGCTTTGGAAGGAGAGCTCTCAACAGATATCCATGAGTATTTTTGTATTGTAATGGAAAAGACAAAACGGAGGATGTGGAATATTCTCTCATTTCAGTCTTTGCATCTTTTAAGCCTAATTATGCTAAAGCAGTAATAGAAAAAACTGGTAAATTTCAAATACAACATAACATTTCATTTTATTTTTATTTTTTGTAGTTTTCAAATAGTTTAAAATAATGACCTTGTGCTAGCAAATAATAGGTATTCAACAAGTTGAATCAAAACCACATATGCAGAGTTCACATCGTGTATGAGATATTCTGTATAGATTTTTAACTGATCATTCTCAACAAAAGTCTAGTACAACCAGAAAGAAAACAAGAATGTTTTTAATACTTAAAGCATATATTCTGTAATTCATCTGTCTTAACTTTTGGCTAATTAACACTATTTTTGGTGACCATTAAAATTCCAATATAGTATATATAATTAAAGCAAAAATTATTACCTGCTTAAAAGTAGTTGCAGGAGGGAGAAAATTAATCTACTAAACAAATTATTTGCTTGATTGCAGAGTATAAACTTTTTTATATTCTGTTATATTCTGTTGTCTGTGATTCAGAGACTTAGTTATTTTATGAGGAAATTTTGAAGGGGTACAGTGCATCCTGTTCTTCACATGATTTCTTCTGATTATACTAATCCAATGTACAGGAGATTTACATGTTATCCAGATATTAGCTATTAATGCAAAAATAAGATTACATATGATCAAAATTATCACTCAAAAATCCCTTGGTTTAGCTAGTAGTGAGGTTGGAAGATGCCTGGTATTGGAGGAAGGAGTTTAAAAACAACTTCAACGATTTTCACAACTTAGGGATCCTTAAGGCATTAAGGAGTACACCTAGCAGAAGCAACACCTTAAAGTCATTGTCACTTAAAAGATTTTAAGCCAACCAAAGTAATAGCATTTTTTAGCCTCCCAAGATGTGTTTATACTTCTTGAATCTTTGGCTCAGCATGTGTTACTAAAGTCACATAAGTTGAAAGTATATATGATATCATTTTATTATAGCTGTTTAAAAGATTATTAGTAAAATTATACACAAACCAATAACTTTATTATTTATTTAGCATTCAGTAAAGTTTTGTTATGAAAATACATAGAAAAGTCTACAAACAGTAAGTGAAATAAATTTCTAGGATCTGTAGAATCACTGTATTTTATTTCATTCTTGATTGACTTATTAAAGGCCCAAATTTCTTTTAAAAATATTACATCTTTTTCCAGAAGCAGTCAGCGGGAACAATAATAGGAACATGTAAGAGACACTTAAATAAATATTAGTCAGTGATTGACTTTTGTTTATGCAAACAATATTTAAAAGCATTGAGTCAGACTTCCGGCAAGATGGCAACAGGGCCACCTGGTCTGTGAAAAACTCTGCAAAGGAGAACTGCAGTGGGTCTCTGACTCTCACCCTGGGGGCTACAGACCCCAACATCACAGCCTGCTCTTCATACAGAGCTTGACTGTTGCCACCGCTGGGGCATCACAGCAGTCTGGACAGCCACTGCAGTGCAGACACTGCTGCCGCAGCCACTGCAGCCACCGCCACTGTCACCGGTAGCACATTGCACCACCCAGGCTGCAGGCGATCCACAACTTCAGACCTTGAGCCCTTTCAGGAAAGATCTGCTGGGATCGCTGCCACCTCTCCTGCAACCGAGATGTCCTGCCCGCCGTAAGTCTCCTGCCATCTGCCCTGAGGCAGGCAGCCATTTTGCCATCTTCAGCCTCTGCCTTCCCTGTCCGGCCCCACCCCCTCTGGAGCGAGCAGCTGAGATACCACCACCTGCTGGCGATTCAAGGTAACAGCACCGAAATGGGAGAAACAAGTTTGATAGACATAGGCCAGAGTGGTGCACAGAGGGTGATCTGAACTGTCCTTCACAGCAGACCAGGGGCAACTGACCCTAACTGCAAACTAATTTACCAACTTGAAAAGAGACTAGAAATCAGACCTGAAAGGACATTGGACTTAAACAAAATGTCTCACAGTGTGCTTCATTGATTCTGTTAGTTTAATGACTAAATTCTATTCCTACTGTATTGTTGCTTATTTTCTTTTTTCCTCTTCCTTTTCTTCTCTTTTCTTCTCTCTGTAAACCATGTCTTTCTATAGAGGAACAGCACCCTAATAAGGTGGTTGGATAGCTGGTATGTTAGCATCACTATATGTTTTATTTTTGTCTGTATGAGAGTTGGGTCATCTGTAGCTGCGTTCTATTGTTTTCATCTGTTTCAGTATAGGCCTCTCTCTCTATTTGTTGGCACACTCGTTTGTTTTCCCCCTTACTCCTCTATCTCTCCACGCCCCTCTTCAACTCACTGTCTGCTCCATTCTCTCCCCTCTGCTAACCATATTTTATTTCAGGGAGTAGACCTACAGCCCCACTGCACAGACTGATTCCAAGGCAGTGGGAAGTGGGTTCCACATTATTCACACACCTGTCAGCGAATACGAGGACCTGCAGATAGATTTTGAATCACAGCTCCCCCCTTAAGTAAATCTCAAAACTGCAAAAAGGACCACCCCCAACCTACAGTGCAACCCCAGAATTGAACAAAGTCAGAGGGCATACATAAAGAATGAAGATTGAACAAACAGAAGTAAAACCAATTCCTTTACCCCCGAATAAGAGAATTAAAGAAGACGGTGATGTGGAGGGAAGGAAAAAGTAGGGAGAAGGAAAAACTGCACAAATGAAGAAAAACCAAAAGAAGAATATATGTCTCACACAGACACCTGGGAGATCAGACAATGAGAAAACAGATTCTGGAACACAAACAAAGAAGAGCCCCCAGAATGACTGGTTACATGCAACAAACCAGACATCAAGACATTAATGGAGAGAATTTAAAAAATTGAGAAGAGACAAGAGGAAAATAGGAAGGAGTTGATGTCAGAAATGACGGCAGTAAAGAATACTGTGATGGAAATGAATAGCAGACTAATAAGCATGGAAAGCAGAATCAGCCAAGCAGAAGAAAGAATCTCAGAACTCGAAGACAAAAACACAGAACTAACCCAAACTATCAAAAGCATAGAAAAGAAGCTCAAAAACACAGAACAAAACCTGCAAGAAATGAATGATCACTTCAAGAGACCAAACCTAAGAGTAATTGGGCTTCCTGAGGCAGAGAGAGAAATAGAAGCCACACTGGAACAAAAATTTCATGAAATCATTCAAGAAACTTCCCTCATCTCATCAAGGATGAAAAAATTCAAACACAAGAGATTCAGAGAACCCCTGCAAGACAACAAATGAGAAGACCAACTACCAGACACATAATAATTCGGATAAACAAAGTAGCTATAAAAGAAAAAATCCTAAAGGAGCAAGAGAAAAAGGCCAGACTACCTACCAGGAAAAACCAATCAGAATAGCAGCAGATTTATCCACAGAAACCCTTCAGGCCTGCCTAGGTTGGAACAAGAAGAAATTGAGACCCTAAATAGATGCATAAAAATCAAGGAAATAGACTATGTAATATTAAAATTTCCTACAAAAAAAAACCCTGGTCCAGATGGCTTTCCAGCAGAATTCTACAAGACATTTAAGGAGGAGTTGATACCAATCCTACTGAAGGTATTCCAGGCGATTGAAAAAGATAGAACTCTCCCCAAATCATTTTACGAAGCCAACATCACATTGATACCCAAGCCAGGTAAAGATCCAACAAAGAAAGAGAACTACAGGCCAATATCTTTGATGAACATAGTAGCTAAAATTCTCAACAAGATCCTAGAAAACTGGATTCAGCAATACATCTCAAAAATCATCCACTATGACCAAGTAGGCTTCATTCCTGGAATGTAAGGCTGGTTCAACACTTGTAAAACCATAAATGTAATTAAATTCATCAACAGGTGTCAAAATAAAAACCACATGATCATATCATTAGATGCAGAAAAAGCTTTTGATAAAATCCAGCACCCCTTCTTGATAAAAACCCTTAAACATCTAGGCATATGGGGAACATACCTCAAAATAGTAAAAGCCATCTACGAGAAACCCACAGCCAGCATACTCCTAAATGGACAAAAATTGGAACCATTCCCTGAAAACTGGAACTAGGCACTCTCACCCCTCCTGTTCAACATAGTATTGGAAGTCCTGGCTAGAGCAATCAGAGAAGAGGAGGCAATGAGGGGTATCCAAATAGGAAAAGAGAAAGTCAAGTGATCTCTATTTGCAGATGATATGATTGTGTACCTTGAAAACCCAAGAGAATCTGTCAAAATCCTTCTAACATTGATAAAGGCCTTTGGCAAAGTCTCAGGATACAAAATAAATGTACAAAAGACAATCGCATTTCTCTACACCAATAATAAACAAACAGAAACCCAAATATACACAATTCCATTCACAATAGCCACCAAATAAATGAAATACTTTGGCATCTTCCTAACCAGAGATGTGAAAGACCTTTACAATGAAAATTACAAAACATTGCTCAAAGATATCAAAGATGACACAAACAAGTGGAAAAATATCCCATGCTCATGGATTGGAAGAATCAACATTGTGAAGATGTCCATCTTACCTAAGGCAATCTACAGATACAGATTCAATGCAATATCCATCAAATTACCAGCAACATTCTTCTCAGACCTAGAAAAAACAACACAGGAATTCATATGGAAACACAAAATCCAAGAATAGGCAGAACAATCCTCAGCAAAAAAAAACCAAGCAGGTGGTATCACATTACCAGACTTCAAACTTTACTATAAAACTACAATAATCAAAACAGCTTGATATTGGTACAGGAACAGGCATAAGATCAATGGAATAGAATTGAGATTCCAGAAGCAAAACCTCAATTTCTCAACCAACTCATCTTCGACAAAGCCCCCACCACCTACCACTGGGGAGAGGAGAACCTATTCAGTAAATGGTGCTGGGAAAACTGGCTGACCATATGCAGAAGATTGAAACAGGACCCCTATCTATCCCATGCACAAAGGTTAACTCCAAATGGATCAGAGACCTAAATGTAAAACCTCAAACCATAAGAACCTTAGAAAAGGAAGGAAATACCCTCATGGAAATCGGAACTGGCATCCAATTCCTGAACAAAACCTGAAACCCACAGGTCATAAGAGAGAGGATAGACAAGTGGGACCTTATTAAACTGACAAGCTTCTGCAAAGCCAAAGAAACCATCAAGAGAGCAGGGAGACAGCCTACAGACTGGGAAAAAGTATTTGCCAACTCCAGGTCTGACAAAGGCTTAACATCCTGGATCTACAAGGAACTCAAATGTGCTAAAAAGAAAAAAAACAAACAACCCCATTATAAAATGGGCAAAAGATATGAACAGACACTTCACTAAAGAAGACATCCCAGCAGCCAACAAACACATGAAGAAATGCTCAACCTCACTAATCATCAGGGAGATGCAAATCAAAACTGAGATACCACCTAACTCCAGTCAGAATGGCAATTATCAACAACTCAAAAAATAACAGCTCCTGAGAGGGTGTGGCAAAAAGGGAACACTTCTACACTGTTGGTGGGAGTGTAAACTAGTGCAACCTCTGTGGAAAGCAGTGTGGCGATTCCTAAAAGCTCTAAAAATCGACCTTCCATATGACCCCGCAATCCCCAAACTAGGAATATACCCTAGAGACCTCAAATCACTCTATAAAAAAGATACCTGCACACGTATGTTTATTGCAGCATTGTTCACAATAGCAAGTACCTGGAAACAACCATGCTGCCCATCAAAAGAGGACTGGATTAAAAAATTGTGGTACATATACAGGATGGAATGCTACACAGCCATAAAAAAGAACAAAATCATGAATTTCACAGCAACCTGTATGGAACTAGAGTCTATAATACTGAGTGACCTCTCACAGAAACAAAGATCCGAGTATCACATGTTCTCACTCATATAATGGACCTTGAACACTCAATGTAATTCTATAAGAAAATGACTGACGGTACTGGGAAACTATTTTGGGGGGAGGGGGATGGGATTAACAGTCGCAAATATCTGTCTGGGGATGGGGAAACACCTCTTATCAACAGGGTGCCTGAATGAAACATAATTGTATACCTAATCCTTAACTGTACCCCACAAAAATCATAATAAAAAATATTGATTAAAAAAAAAAAAGCATTGAGTCCTACTTCAGCCAAAATGTTGTTCCATATTTCTATTTTTAAGGTCTGACACTACCAACAGTAGTGAAGCTAGGAATGCCCTCAATTTTTTAACTTCTCTTTGCAGCAAGAGGATTCTGGGTTATATAAATTCCTTCTATTATATGACTGTTTATAGGCTTTCCAAGTGAAAAACGGATACCCCTATAAAATCTGCTTAGGTTTTCAAAAATAGTACTCTTCATAGTATTATAGTTGTTTGACTTGTTTAAGGAAATAAAGATTGAAAAAACCTTGATTACTGTATTTCTTTTTTTTAATCAATTTTTTTTATTATGATATTGTGGGGTACAGTTAAGGGTTAGGTATACAAATATGTTTCGTTCAGGCACCCTTGTTGATAAGAGGTATCTCCTCATCCCCAGACAGAGATTTACTACTGTTAATCCCATCTCCCTTCCCCTCCCCCCCATAGTTTCCCACCACTATCAGTCATTTTCCTATAGTATTATGTTGGATGTTCAAGGTCCACTCTATGAGTGAGAACATGTGATACTCAGATCTTTGTTTCTGTGAGAGATCACTCAGTATTATAACTCTAGTTCCATCCAGGTTGCCGCAAAATTCATGATTTCGCTCTTTTTTATGGCTGCATAGTATTCCATCGTGTATATGTACCGCATTTTTTTAATCCAGTCCTCTTTTGATGGACAGCATGGTTGCTTCCAGGTTCTTGCTATTGTGAACAATGCTGCGATAAATATACGTATGCAGGTATCTTTTTAATAGAGTGATTTGAGTTATTCAGGGTATATTCCCAGAAGGGGGATTGCAGGGTCATATGGGAGTTCAATATTTAGAGCTTTTAGGAATCACCATACTGTTTTCCACAGAGGTTGCACTAGTTTGCACTCCCGCCAACAGTGTAGAAGTGTTCCCTTTTCGCCACACCCTGTCCAGAAACTGTTATTTTTTGAGTTATTGATAATTGCCATTCTGACTGGAGTTAGGTGGTATCTCAGTGTGGTTTTGATTTGCATCTCCCTGATGATTAGTGAGGTTGAACATTTTTTCATGTGTCTGTTGGCTGCTCGGATGTCTTCCCTTGAGAAGTGTCTGTTCATATCTTTTGTCCATTTTATAATGGGGTTGTTTATTTTTTTCTTTTCAGCACATTTGAGTTCCTTGTAGATCCAAGATGTTAAGCCTTTATCAGACCTGGAGTTAGCAAATACTTTTTACAGTCTGTAAGCTGTCTCCCTGCTCTCTTGATGGTTTCTTTGGCTTTGCAGAAGCTTGTCAGTTTAATGAGGTCCCACTTGTCTATCTTATCTCTCATGGCCTGTGGGTTTCGGGTTTTGTTCAGGAATTGGAAACCAGTTCCAATTTCCATGAGGGTATGTCCTTCATTTTCTAAGGCTCTTATGGTTTCAGGTTTTACATTTAAGTCCCTGATCCATTTGGAGTTAATTTTTGTGTATGAGGATAGATAGGGGTCCTGTTTCAATCTTCTGCATGTGGTCAGCCAGTTTTCCCAGCACCGTTTACTGAATAGATTCTCCTTTCTCCAGTGGTAGGTGGTGGAGGATTTGTCAAAGATGAGTTGGTTGAGAAATTGAGGTTTTCTTCTGGAATCTCAATTCTATTCCATTGGTTTATATGCCTGTTCCTGTACCAATACCAAGCTGTTTTGATTATTGTAGCTTTATAGTAAAGTTTGAAGTCTGGTAATGTGATACCACCTGCTTTGTTTTTTTGCTGAGGATTGTTCTGGCTATTCTTGGTCATTTGTGTTTCCATATGAATTCCTGTGTTGTTTTTTCTAGGTCTGAGAAGAATGTTGCTGGTAATTTCATGGGTATTGCCTTAAATTTGTAGATTGCCTTAGGTAAGATGGACATCTTCACAATGTTGATTCTTCCAATCCATGAGCATGGGATGATTACTGTATTTCTAATGCTACAGTACTATATTTTCTGTTTAAGAAAGACTTCTCTAAATTTGATTTACCAGGATTAGCTATGTTAATACCAAAGTAGAGAAAATCATTAGTGGAATATTGTTTTCCCATCAGTTACTCCTCCAGCAATATATACCCAAATCTAAGAGGGAAATACTTATCCTAAATACAGCAATTCACTTTTCTGCCTTGATGAGAAAATAATTGCAGCATAGCTGCATTTTCCTTTGAAGATGCAGTATGTTGCCGAAGGTTGAGGACATTCTAAATGAAAATAATTTCTCATTATACTAAATAATTTCTCATTAATAATTAGATACTAGACAACTTCTTGCTTTCTTAAAGTTTGACTTTTTTTCCTAGAAAGAAGAATTTTAAAGATCCAACAAATAAACATTTTGGCTAATCGTGATCTAGCATGAGACCAAATACATGAATAAATAATATTCTCCTCTAAATAAAATACAGCCTGAAGAGAATTAACATTAAATCAGTGATGTTAATTAATAGCACTCTGTTATTTAAGAGTTTCTCATGATAGAATATGCCCAAATATAAAGTCCTAGATTCTAATTCTGACTCTGCCACTACTAGCTTTGTGGCCTTGGACATACTACTCAACCTCTCTGACCTTCTATTTCCACATTTGTAAAATAAGAATCCAGTTTCTTATAAAGCTCCATTTTTCTCTGAAATTATTCTCAAGAGAAGTTGTGTCATGATGGGTCCATTTAATTGATATAAAATATCTGAAGAGTATCATAGGAAATTAAATGTTAATAGATTTACCCTCTTTCCTGAAAAAAAACAAAAAAGTGATTGAATACAGTCATGCATTGCTTAACAATGGGAATGCATTCTGAGACGTGTCATTAGGTGATTTCATTGTTGCATGAACATCACAGAATGACACACATGGTGTAGTCTACTACACACCTAGACTGCATAGTATAACCTATTGCACCTAGGCTACAAACCTGTACAGCATGTTACTGTACTGAATACTGTAGACAATTGTAACACCATGGTAAGTACTTGTGTATCAAAAAATAGAAAAAGTACAGTGCAAATACAGTGTAAAAGATTTTGAATGTATAAAGATTTACACCTGTATAAGTCACTTATTATGAATGGTTCTTGCCAGATTGGACCTTGCCCTGGGTAAGTCAGTGAGAGACTGGTGAGTAAATGTGGAGACCTAAGGCATTACTGCACACTACTGTGGACTTCCATAAACACTGTATTCATAAGCTACGCTAAATTTATTTTTAAATAATTTTTCTGGCCAGGCTTGGTGGCTCAGCCTGTAATCCCGTGCTTTGGGAGACTGAGGTAAGTGGATTGCCTGAACCCGTGGGTTCGAGACCCGCCTGGGTAACATGGCGAGACCTCATCTCTACAATAAATCAAAAAAAATTAGTCGGGCGTGGTAGCGTGCACTGTTGTTCCAGCTACTTAGAAGGCTGAGGCAGAAGGATCACTGGAGCCCAGGAGGTCGAGGCTGCGGTGGCCGGGAGCAGCCACTGCACTCCAGTCTGAGCGACAGAGTGAGACTCCAACTCAAAAAAAAAAAAAAATTTCTTCGAGAGTAAATTAGCCTTAGTTTATTGTAAATTTTTTACTTTATAAACTTCATTTTTTTTTAACTTTTTGACACTTCTCTTAAAACAGCTTAAGACTCAAACATATGGTACAACTGTACAAAATATTTTTGGCATCCTTATTCTGGAATCTTTTTTCTATTTTTAATTTTTTTTCTTTTAAATGTTATTGTTAAATACTGGGACACAAACACATACATTTGCTTAAGCCTACACGGTGTCAGGATCATCAACATCACTTCCACCTCCACATCTTGTCCCACTGGAAGGTCTTCAGGGGCAATAGCATACATGGAGCTGACATCTCCTATTTTAACAAAGGCTTCTGACTGGGTGCATTGGCTCATGCCTGTAATCTCAGCACTTTGGGAGGCCAAGGCAAGAGAATCACTTGAGGTCAGGAATTTGAGGCCGCACCACTGCATTCCAGCTTAGGCAACAAAGCAAGAACCTGTTGTTTTTTTTTAATGTTTTCTGGAATAGCTCCTGAAGGATCTATCTCAGGATGTTTTACAGTTAGCTATTTAAAAATATAAGTAGCAGACGTACACTGAAAAAATAACAGTAAAAATTATAGTATATTAAATGCATAAACTAGTAACATGATCATTTATTATTATCATGAATTATGTACTGTACATAATTGCATGTGCTATACTTTTATCTGACTGGCAGCGGGTTTGTTTACACCAACATCACCACAAGCACATGAGTAACACATTGTCCTACAACATCACAATGGCTACAACAACACTAGGTGATGGGAATCTTTCAGTTCCATTATGGGACCACCATCATATATGTGGTCTGTTGTTGAACAAGTGTTGTTATGTGGCACATGATTGTATATGAAACAATGGTTTTCAAAACACTGGACATTATTCAATGAATAATGGTGATCCCTGGGAGACCAGAAACAAATGAAGTAAGCCCTTGTCTTTGACTTAACTAACTTCTTCAGAGAGATTCCAGGCCACTGTGTGGGAAGAATGAATCCAGGTGGAGCCTGTTGGAGTCCCTGATTTGAGGAGATGAGGCTAGAGTCCAGGTAAACCAAATCACCTAGAGTTCATAGATACAGTACCAGAGAGGAGAGAGCTATATGGAGGAAGAATAGCAGATATATACAATTTGTCCTGCTTGAATGTCCAGATGAAAATTGGTCAGTGTTAGTGTGTAAGAAAATGTAAAGAAGCACTCGCAACAATTATAATTAACAATACCTAGTGCTCATACGGGGCTCAGAATAGTACCTGTTATATAGCCAAACTGGAAACCTCAAAATTTATTTAGGAGTTAGATAAGGGTGGCCAGAGGTTTGCCTCAGTAATGAGGAATACTTAGTCCCAGTCTGAGAACAGCTGTTATCCTGCTTAGCAAATCTTAAGAGCAAGGCCTACAAGAGTCTAATAGTTTCCAAGTAATTGAACTGCATTCATGAACAAAGCTCAAGAATAGTTACAATAATACAAACATATCCTTTGACCAACAAGATAAAATTTACAACTTCTGCTATCCAAAGATTATTAGGCATGCAACCAAGCAAGAAAATTAAATCCATAATGAGGAAAAAAAAAAATCAGTCCATCAAAATTACTCAAAATTTATACAGGTGTTAAAATTAGCAGAGAAAAATCATTAAAATAATTATAACTATACTTTATATTTTTGAACTGTCAGAAAAACATGAAAGATTTATTTTAAAGACCCAAATCAAATTTCTGGGAATAAGAACTACAATGTGAGAAGTGGAAAAATACATTGAAAAAGATTCACAGCAGATTGAACATTAGAGAAGAAACTATCAGAAAACTTGAAGAATTAGCAATAAAAAGCATTTAAAATGAGATATAGAAAAAGAATAATTTTGTTTTAATAAAAGAGAACATCACAATGCCATGGAATGTTTCAAACAGGATAAAACACTACTAGTAATTCAAGTCTCCTGGCAAGAGAAGAACAAAAACAATATTTGAAAAATTAGTGAGCAAAACTTTTCCTAAACTATAAAGGCACATATCCAAGGAGCTTAATAAAACCCAATCATAAGAAACATGAAGAAAACTACACCAAGGTACATCAGAATCAATTGCTCAAAACCTGTAATAGAGACGAAATCTTAAAAGCTGCCAGAGAAAAAAGACAAATTCCACATAGGAAAAAAGATAAAGAGCCCAGCAGATTTCTTGTCAGAAACAATGCCAGCGAGAAGAGGGTAGAGCAACATCTATAAAGTACTGAGAAGGAAAAAAACTGTCAATTTAGAATGTTATAACCAGCATTAATGAAATACACCATATTAATAACAATGGACACAAACTAGACAATTATTTCCACAAATGCAAAATAAATGACAAAATGCAGTGTCTTTTCATGATAAAAATCCACAACAAAATAAGACTAAAAGGAAATTTCCTCTACTTGATAAAAGGTCACCTATAGCCAACTTAACAGTGAAAGACTGAGTGGTTTCCCTTTAAAATGAGAAACAAGACAATGATGTCTCCTCTCACCACTTCTACTCAACAATTCACTGGAGATCTTAGAGGAGAAGGGATAACCTTTTCAACAAATTCTTCTGAAGATTTGGATATCTGTGTACAAAAAATAAATTTCAATCAATACTTTGGACTATATACAAAAGTTATCTCAAAATAGATCATATACTTAAATGTAAAACCAAAAGTCACACAAATTATAGAATAAAACACAGGGAAAAATCTTTGGGACCCTAAGTTAGGCAAAAATCTCTTAGACACCAAAACCATGATCCATAAAAGAATAAACTGAGAAATTGGAGTTAATCAAAATTGAAAACTTCTGTTCTTTGGGAATCTCTGCTAAGAGAATGAAAAGACAAGCCACAGAATGGGAGAAAATATTTGCAAAGCAGATATCTGATAAAGAATATGTACTCATATACATAAAAATAGTTCAGTAAAATTTTAAACCCAAGAAGAAAATTTTTAAAAATTTGAACAGACACTTCACAAACAAAAAAGACAGGTGGGGCCAACCCCCTCAGTCCCCCCCCAACTCTGAGAGTTTTCTGTCCTCTTAAAAATCCTGCTTTCAAAAAAAAGACAGGTCAATGATGAATAAGCACATGAATAAATGCTCAAACTCATTAGTCACTAGGGAAACATAAAATATGAGATATCACAACATATTTATTAAAATAGCTAAAATTTAAAAGGCTGACCATGACAAGTGTTGGAAAAGATATGGAGGACAAGAATTCTTATACATCTCTAGTAGAAGTATAAAATTTACAAAATCTCTAGAAAACATATTGGAAGTTTCTTAGAAAGTTAAATATACACCAGTTATATGACCCAGCCTCTTCACTTGTATTTACTCAAGAGAAAAACAAAGAACAAATGTATATAAAGATTTGTATCCTAAACCTAGAAACAACCCAAATGACCATCAATAAGCACATGGATATAAAAAATGGCATATCCATACAATGAAATATTAAGCAATAGTTAAAAACAATGAACTGATAGATGCAACAACATGGATGAATCTCAAAATAATTATGCTGCATAAAAGAAACAGACAAAGAGTACATATTGTATGGTTCCATTTATATAAAACTCAAGAAAATTGTGAGCCAGTCTGTAGTGGATCATCGTTACTTGGAGAGAGCCAGCATGGGGGGGACTGGGAGACAGGGATCACATGGGACCAGAAGGAAATCTTGGGGAGTGATGGATACATTCACTATCTTGATCATAAAGACAATTTCATAGGTGTGTACGTATGTCAAAACTTAGCAAATGTTAGATTTCAAATATATGCAACTTAATTTAATTATACTCAATAAAAAAATATTTTTGTATGCCCTACAGTTTGTGTTCTAAAGTAGAATGTACCTAAAAAAGCAAGCTCTTTCAAAAGAGCATCCTTAGACACAGAAATAAATGTCCAATTATATATTTTGTTTAGGGATATCACAGGTAGCATGTTTGAAATATATAATCCCTGGAAACAGTGTTCAAATATATGCTTGGTTCTAAGGAGTCTTTGGAAGTTGAAGTAATTATTTTAGATCTCATGATACTATTTTGAGTACAATGAATATTTAAAGAAAATCAGTGCTGTGAGTTACTCTCAACTATTTCACACTGCCATTGGTGAATTAATAAGATTCCACATAGTTTAATTAAATTACCAATCCCAGGAAGACACTGGGAGTGAGAATTACAGTGTGGAACTTGCCAACTGCCTCCTTCAAGGACCAGTTGAAAAAGGAAAAAGGAGCTGTTTTCACTCAATGGAGCTATCCTGAACTATTCTGGAAGTACATCAAGATATATCAAGTCATAGATCACATTATGTCATTTATCACATTGCCAAAATGAATATGTAAATAGTATATAATCCACTTTTCTGAACAAACTTGTAGGGAAAATATCTCTTCTTATCATTTTAATAAAAGCCCATCTTAGCCGAGTTGACAGTGCCTAGCACTCTATGGTCAAGTGTGTTCAGAGGCTTCATTTATTTGTCTATTCCAGAAGAAAAGGGATAAGTCAAATGGAGGTGGTTGAAAGTGAAAACAACTAGAAGGAATTTAGTTCATTTATTATACTTCATTATAATTATTTGCTAAGTGACTATCTATCCCCTAAAAAGTAAATTTGAAGAATGGATGCTATGTCCATTTTTTTAAAGTTGAGATTCAGGGGGTACATATGTGTGTTCGTTACATGGACATAATGTGTAGTGGTGGGGATTGAGTCTCAGGTAGTCCATGCCCCAGATAGTGAACATTGTGATCCATAGGCAGTTTCTGAACCCAAATTCCCCTTCCCCCTTATTGGTGTCCCCAGTGTATATTATTTCCATCCTTGTGACTGTTTAGCTTCCACATATGATTGAGAACATGCAGTGTTTGGTTTTCTGTTTCTGAATAAATTTACTCAGAATGATGATCTCCAGCTCCACCTATGTTGCTGCAAAGACATGATTTTATTTTTTATGATTGTGTAGTATTCCATAGTGCATATATATCACATTTTCATTATCTACTGATCAGAACTGGTTGGATTCTTGCCTGAACCAGGTTATATATTTATTTTTTAGTTAGGTTATAAGCCCAGGGCCTGGCATAGTGCACAGAATAATAATTTTAATATCTAACACTGGAGTGACACTCACCGTGTTCTGTGCACTTTTCTAAGTTTTTACATGATTAGTGTAATTCCTCACAACCATACATGAGGTTGATACTATTATTAATATCATTTTGAAGATAACAAAACTGAGGCACAAAGCATTTAAGAACTGGCTAATGAAAAAATGTTTGGCACATCTAGTAGTTTGCAAGCACAGTACAGACATTAGGTATGTCAAGGTAACACACTTCCCAACTATGAGAAAATTCTAGTCTAGTGGTCCCTGCACTACTAGGTTTAAGTACCTTATGCTGTGGGAGTTTCCTTAGTGTGTGGACTATTGCTTGTTCAGACATATTCCCAGCAGAAAAGGAAAGAAATATGTTTTTAAAATTTTAAGTAAAAAAAAACCCATATCAAAAAAAGAAATGTCAAATCTAAGGTCCATTTAGAAGAAAATGTGGATAAGGAAAAGTAAAAATGCAAGTTATAAAGGGAAATAAATGAAGAGGTAAAAGACAGTATTCCACAGATTGTTGTTCTTGGGGAAGACATATATGGAGAAATGAATAGAACTCCTTCTCATCATGTAAATAAGATATGCCATCCTCAGGAGCCAGTGAGCACCTAGGGTTAGGGAGAAAAGTTATCTCTATACTCAGGAACTAGGATTAGATAAATGATGCTTTGGGTTTCAGGTAAGTGGTTCAGATCTTCTTGGTGCTGCCCCAAAGAAGTAGTCATTCTGAGTAACAAATGGGAATCTGCCATACACATGTGCATATGCACACAAACACATATACCAATGCTGTCAGTATGATTTGATTTGGGGGACATGTAAAGTGATAAGAAAATTGGTGCAGCACACATCCAGCAATGTCCAAGCTAAGACAATCTTTGTGTGGTCCTTGGCACCAAATACTTTGTGATCTACCCCTTGGTCAAAACTCCAGAAGCCAATAAAAATAGGGTGCTGAGGTTTGGTTTGCAGCAGAGGTGCTAATGGTAGGAACAAGGTAGTAAGTAATTGACTGGACTGCCCTAGAGAAGGATTATCTTCTCCTGAGGCTGATGAGAAAGGGAGAGAAAATTAATATGGTAAACACTGGGGATAGAACTAAATGCATCAGGAGAAACAAATGGAGACACTGAACTTCATCTTGCAACTGTGGAGACCAATGGTGAGGGAAGTATAGGGAAATTTTTTTGATTTTTTTTTTTAGAAAGAATATGGTCTAGAAGACAGATTCTCAAATATATATGTTGTGAAAATCTGCTCTAAAATACTTCTGCAAATTTTCTACTAGTATTTTTGCTAGTTACCCGAATTGCCCATGTTGGAATAATTCCACACTTTATTAAGGTGCTAATTTTACTCATGAGGGTGGAGCCCTAGTGGCTTAATCATCTTTCAGAGGTCACTCCTCTTAATACTGTTTCACTGGAGAGTAAGCTTCAGCATGAATTTTGGAGGCGACACCATCATTCAAACCATAGCATTCCACCCCAAAAATTTGTCCTTCTTACACAAAATATACATTCACTCCATCCCAGTACCTTCAAAAAGTCTTAATTCATTGCAACATCAACTTTAAAGTTGAAGTCCAATGTCTCACCTAAATATAATCTAAACCGGCTGTGGGTGAGACTCAGGGTATGATTCATTTTGAGACAGATTCCCCTCCAGCTGTGAATCTGTGAAATAAAACAAGTTATGTTTTTCCAAAATACAATAGAGGGACAGGCATAGGATAAACATTCCCATTCCAAAAGGGAGAAATAGGCAAGAAAAAAGAATAACACATCCCAAATAAACCCAAGAGGGAAAATGGCATTAAATCTTAAGTTCTGAGAATAATATCCTTTGACTCTATGTCCCACCTTCCAGATATACTGGGACAGCTGTTGTGTCCTCAAGACTTCAGGGGACCCCATGGCTTTGGCTGAGTACAACCCACATTGCAGCTCTCACAGCTGAGGTCCGGTGCCTACAGGTCTCCCAGGCTCACATTGCACACTGGTGGTTTTACAAGTCCGGGGTCCCGAGGATGACCCTGCCCCCATGTTTCCACTAGTCACTGCCCTAGTGGGGACTCCCTGCAGTGTCCCCAACCCCAGAGTTCTGTGGACATTGCCCTAAAGGGAGCTCTCCATGGTGGCTCCAGCCCTGCAGCAGTTCTCTGCCTGAGATCCAAAGATTTCTGAAGGATCCCTTGAGATCTAGAAAAAGGTAGCCATAACTCCACAGCTCTTGCATTCTATATGCCTGCAATGTTAACACTCCACAAACAACACCAAGGTTTATGACCTTGCCTTCTAGAGCAGAAACCCAAGCTGCATCTGGACCCATTTGAGCCATAGTTGGGGGGCTAAGGAGTTCTTTTCTGAAATGCAGGGGGAAGAGACTTGAGGAGCCCCTGAACAGTGAGCTCTAAGGTTCCATGGCTACCCTGAGCCCCTCTCTTGAAATTGTTCTGCCCCAGGGTACTGGCACTCTGAGTTTGTAATGGGAGTGGCAGTCTCAAAAATCTCCAAAATACTTTTGTTTCATTGTTTTAATGAATAGCACCTGGCTTTCACCAATTCGTAATAATCTCTTTATCAAATAGAGCTTGGCCACACTTTGATATTCTCTCCCAAACTCACCTTGTCATTCTTTATAAGGCCAGGCTGAAAATTTTTCGACTCTTTAAATTTTTCTTCTCTTTTGATTATAAATTTTAATTATTTCTCTCTCCTTGAATTTTACTATAAGCAGTTAAAAAAAAAAGACATGCAGCATCCCAAACACTGTGCTTACAAATTTCTTCTGCCAAATATCCTAGTACACTGCTCTTAAATTCTGCCTTCCACAAAGCATTAGGACATGGATATAATGCGGCCAAGTTCTTTGCCACTTTATAACAAGGATGACCTTCTTCCAGTTTCCAATAAGTTATTCCTCATTTTCATCTGAGACTTTATCAGAATGACCTTTACTGTCCATATTTCTACCAACATTCTGATCATGACTATGAAGATAATCTTGTAGAAGATTCAAGTTCTGTCCACAGCTCTTCTGTTATTTCAAGCTCTCACAGAACCACCCCGATGCTCTGTTTATGGCAGTCTGGGTATTTCTAACCTCCATCTCCAGACTCTTTCAGCTTACACCCATTATCCAGTTTCAAAGCCACTTCCACAGTTTTAGGTATTTATTAAACCAACACTCCTACTCCTTGGTAGCAATTTTTGCCTTAGCTTGCATGTACTGCTATTACGAAATACCTTAGACTGGGTAACTTATGAAGAACAGAAGCTTATTTCTTACAATTCTGGAGGTTGCAAAGTTCAAGGTCAAGGTACTACACCTCTTAATACTGTTGCACTGAGGATTCAGTTTCAACATAAATTTTGCAGAGGACACCATCATTCACATCATAGCATACATGCCCAAAGTTATTCTCAAAGATGTGTTACATAAATTCCAGTGATAAAGCCAAAAGACTGCAATCATCTGAGGCATTTAGAATTGCTGAGAGATACTTAGTAGAAATATCAAGAAATAAACTGTTTCTCCCATTGCTCACAGGTAATACATCCTCATTATGTAGAGGAAGAAGGGACACTTGCATGATCAGTCAGAAAAAATAAGTCATTAAATACACTGAGACAGAGTACGAGATTACTCTGCATTTAAATCTGAAAATTCACACATACTAGAGATACTCTTCTGAACCTGATAATGTGTTAATAAACTAGAGCTGTTTTAACTAATTTTTTGTTGTTGTTTCTATTTTCTGTAAGATAATTTTCTTTCTGGCAGAAGCCCTGCACTGTTTCCCCAAAAACTCCCTTCTTCAACACTGTCAAATCCAGTAAACATCTTTTTTAATTGTACCTTAACTAAGTTTATTTAGCACTATTGACCACACTTCCTGCAAAGTCACCCTTTCACAATCCCTCCCTTTTTTGCTTCTCAAGAATTTTTGACAGGCCTTATTCTTGTTTGTTTGTTTTGAATCACCTCTCACAAAGGCTTTCTTCAGATACTTTCACCTCTGAAGAACCTCAGGATCTTGTCCTCAGTCATCTGTATTTCTTGATCCAACTCTTCACACCACAAGCAATAGCATTAGGCTCTATAACTTTGTTTATGCTTCCTCCTTTGTCTGAAACATTCTTTCCTCCCCACTCTTTTCTGTCTATAGAACCATTTCCTTCAATACTCCAATCAAGTGTTAGCTCACTGGTGAAGCATTCCCTGGTTTGTTGTCTTGATTTGTCTTTATTTTGTAAAGCAAACCACCTCAGATGTAGTGGCCTAAAGTAACAACCATTTATTTAACTAATGATTTTATGGACTGGCAATTTAAGCTGAGCTCCACTGCTCAGCTCTTTTGTTCCCTGTGATTTCAGCCAGAATTCTATGTGTATCTGTGTTTAGCTTTACAGAGGCTAGCCTAGGGCATCCTTGCATCCTTAGCCAGGAGTTTGCCTCTGCTCCACGTAGCCTCTCCTGCTCCAGTAAGCTATCCTAGGATTGTTCCCAGTAGCATTCCCAAAAAAGGAAGGAAGTACATAATGGTTCTTGAGACCTAGACACAGAACAGTCACACTGTCATTTCTGAAACTTTCTATTGGCCAAAGCAAGTCACAAACTCAACCCAAACTCAAGAGATAGAAAATAGACTCCATATCTGCATGGATGATTACAAGGGCATGGGACTAGAAGAGGATATATTTGTAACCATTTTATGCAGCACACTACACATTTTATGCAGCACAATACAAAAGGAGAACTAATCACTGTCTTCCCACTGTTATATGTTCAAATCTCAATTGTCATATTACCTTATTCATTTATTGTATGTATATACACTACATACTTTTCCCTGTAGTAGGAGTTCCTGTTGGAATGAAGAAGCCATATTTTATTTAACTTTGTATACTCACAGTTTCTAGCACAAGATCTAATACCTAATAAGTGTTCAGTGCATACTCACTGAATGCTCATTAAAAATGAATGGATGACATTTTTCACTCAAAGATGGCTTCTGTAATTAACTGGAGTTGTTTTTGCAAAGTTAATTGTGGTCAGTTTCTGATCAAAGATGAAAAACAATGGCAAATGCTTACTTCTTAATCGCATCTTCCCAGATTCCTTGAAGTTTACCATTTTATCTTTACAATAGATTTCTCAGACTTAAACAATTCGAGACAACTTTCAAAATAAAAATATCCTAGTGAACTACTATGCTTATATAAATTATTGGTATTATGCTACTCAACATGTACAAACATAAAACTGAATATAACTCTTATAGCTCTTAAATAACTATAAAACCAGAACAAATTAAATATAAAACAAAACTACAAAGTCAATAAGATACCAATTAACATTAGTTTAATGTGACACATAATCTTTTTTGCTAAAAATCAATCACTGCTTACAACAAGAATGGGGATTAATTTGTTACCCAGTTTTATTTGAGTTGGTATGCCTATAATAAATATTGTAGAGACATGCACCTTTTTCATAATCTCAGGTGTACCTAAAAATCATTTTCTTCATTATTTGATCACTCAATTTAATTTCTTTTTTTTAAGCTATCATTTACCAAGACAGTCAATATTTAATTTCATTACATTCAGGATTGCTTCTCTCCATGACTGCACTTAAGTTCTGTGGTTCTTAGATGGTACCAAAGTGTATGAGGGGGAAGAAAGATGTGTGGTAGAATGGGTGATTAGACAGTCACTATCTAATCTTTAAATCTTCTGCCCACACCAGAGTTCATGGGAAAACCCATTATCCTCATGTCTATCCATTGCACTCCTTCAGGTCCTGGAGCTCTCTTCCACGCCTATGCCTAACTGAGGTACAGGAATCTCCATCACACTGCCAACAGTTCCATTTTCCCAGACACATTGGACAACCATAATGTGCATGAGTTTTGCCCCCTCCAAAGGGCTCTGACTCTGGAAGTGAAGTTCAGATACCCTCTATTCTCAGCTCCTTCAAATATATGTAAAGTTTTTCCACCTCCTATGTATTCCGTCTAGGAACCTGGATGCAGGGGAATGTCAAATTGGAATAGACCTCCTCTAGCACCTCTGCTAAAAGCAGTATAGGCAAAAATAATTTACCAATGGTTTAAAAAATAGTATTGAGTCACATTGCCATTTGCTGTTTGACAACTCAATTCTTCAATCACAATTCAAACTTCCACTTCAGCACACTGTGGTGGCATCATTTGGCTCTCACGTGGCATGGACATTTCATTTTCATATTTAACCTGCCTATTTTTCTCACTAACTCATAGCAAACTCAGGGACTGAAATCAAGTGGAAGTGTTCTATCATATTTTCACACGATAATGTGGCCATTCAAATAATCCAGACTATTCCTTTGTTGAGAGAGGGGAGTGGTCATTTTGTCACCCAAATGAAAATATGATATCTGAAAGTTCTTACTAAGAACTCTTAGGTGGCTAAGAATATATCCTTCAGTCTCAGGAACCCCAGTTTAAAAAACATTGCATTACAGCAACCTTTTCTTTTTTCAGCCCATTTTTATGACAAGAGGTGCATCCATGACTGGCAAGTAGTTTTAGATTGATTTCCTTTTACCTTTGCTCTCTGATGGCATTGTGTGGACGTATCTCACATTGTCAGTAAGATACTTCCAGATATCCCTATACCATATACCATACACCTGAGAAAGACCATTCTTAGGTTCCCAAAACCTACCTGGTATTTATACCTCCTTTCCTGACCTCTACCTAGAAAGTACAGTGTTTGACTAGTCTCTGCACACAATGCAAATTCGTATTAATTTCATCCTTCTAGTTTTTTTTCTGATATTGTTACTTAGTTGTTTTTTTAAATACATTTTTACCTTCTGTCCATCAATTACATTAATTTAGCACAAGTCTCCCTCTTCAATAATTAGGAATTTTGGTTAAAGGGTATGGAAATCTAATATGGCCAATATGCACAAAGGTGAACTTGTGATTAGCGCCCTCTGGTGTATAAAAGGGAAAATATTGCTTTAAAAATGACATTAATTACAACTTTGAGAAAATTAGAAAACTTAGCTAAGGGCCCTTAATCTAATTCTACCGCTTAACTAATTAAAATCTATTACCGCAAGTGCTGGCATGATATGTAACGTACTCAAGGAGTAAAATAAAGATCATCATTTATTTTGTCAGTGCACTCTCAGCACCAGAAACTTGGCCAGAATTCTGTTAAATTCTGGTCATCCAGTTATCTATTGATAACAATGCCAGAAGGTGAGTAATTTTTAACTTGAGTATTCTCAAAAATAACAGAAAATTGGGCTGAGTGTTGTGGCAGATGCCTGTAATACCAGCACTTTGGGAAGTCGAGATGGGAGGATTGCTTGAGCCCAGGAGTTCAAGACTAGCCTAGACAACATAGCGAGACCTCATCTTTACCAAAAAAATCTAAAACTTAGCTGGACATGGTGGTGTGTAGCCCATAGTCTCAGCTACTCGGGAGGACTGGCTGAGCCCAGGAGGTCGAGGCTGTGGTGAGCTGTGATCCTACTATTGTACTCCAGCCTGAGCAACAGAGTGACACCCTGACTAAAAAAATAAACAAATAAAAATTAAAAAATAACAAAAGACTTAGTTTCAGGTTGCTGCCCTCCTATAATGAAATCATATCCACTTTTTAAACGTATTTCTCCTACCACCATTTATTAAACATCAAAAACCCTACATTTTAGGGTTGTAAAGTTCCAGATATTGAAATAGGTACTCCTGGTTTGCAAGGAGCTCACAGTATAATAAACTAGCAAGCAAGGCAAGAGAAGTCTGTATTCGCTATTAAACACATATGCTTTCTCACACAAACACACACGTATTCTCATGCACACACAGCCCTTACTATATACTAGTCAGTATTCTAAATATTTTAAAAATATTTTAAGGTCTCATAACAATACTGTAACATAGTTACAATTTTTATCTAGGAAGAAACTGAAGTTCAGAAAGGTGAAGTGGTTTTTTTCTAAGTCAAACACCACTATTAGTGAAGGAGTTGGATTTAAACCCAGAGTCTAGTTCCAGAGCACTTGCTACATGAGGAGCCTCTAAATAAGTTTCCCAAACATATTTTTCACTGAAAAATAATTTTAAGAAGCATTTCATACTATTTCCTCTCCCCTAGAAATTCATAGTGCATATTAGCATTTCAAGAAGTCCAACTAAATAAATGTTTAACTTTACTTAAACTAAATATCTAAATGTATTTGATTTTAAGTTATTAAGATCTCTCAGAAGGTAACATAATAGTCAGAAGTAATATTTTCTAAGTGTCTTCCATGTGCCAGGAGCTGAAAAGCATTATAGCACATCAGCTAATGGTTTAATATCTGCATCCAGAATTCCTTGGTTCAAACCCTAACTCTAGCACACTACTAGATAGTCTAGGTTAGGTTCAGGTGTGCTAACAAATAAACTCTCAAATCTCAGTGGCTTGGTTCAGTGAGAAATTATGGCTTATTTATGCAAAATACTATGTAGATGTATGTATCTGATGACAAGGTTATACTGGAAGTTCTCCTCCAAAAAATTGACTCGAGACCCATGGTTGTTTGTTTGTTTTTTAATCTCACAGCTCCACCATCATTAACAAATAACTTCAAGGTTGCCAGAGAAAAAGAAAGAGGGAACGTGACAGCTTGTAAGTGTGTTTTGTAACCAAACACACTTGTATAAATACCCAGAATACTATTTGAACAAATAACTGAACACCTTGTGTCCCAGTCAATTTGACACGTACAGTTAACTCCACTTTTGCCAAGTGTTTTTTTTTCTTGAATCTTCTGATACACTCATAGTTATTTTTAACATTATCTTATTATAAAGAAGGACAAAATTATGGACTTCACAGCAAATTGAATGGACTTAGAGTTCATTATACTTAGTGATCTATCACAGAAACAAAGATCTGAATACCGCATGTTCTCACTATAAGTGAATCCTGAACATTTAGCACTCATGGTTTTAAGGGGCCTATTGATCTACACAGAGCCTGATCTTTGGATAGACAATTCTTTCATACATTCAACAACTTTTTTCCAAAAATCTGTTTAAAATTCTTAAAGCACAGAATAATGAAGAGCAAACAAAATGAATCCAGTTTCTGCCCTTGTAGAATGTATAAATGCTAGGAAAACCAATTATTTGTCCATTTGTGAAGCCCAAATTGACCATGTGTGTGTGCCTTCACCCTAACAATTGCTGCTTTTATACACATACACTGTCACATTCCAGTGAGGCTGATGCTTCCTATGAAATGCTTCATACATTTCCCAATATCCTCAATGTCTCAAATACCGCATGAAATATCAGAAAAGTCATTTTGTTCATTCTTGGAGAAAGCAAGATTGGTTTCCATGCCCCTGTTCAAAAGCGAAAGGTCACACTCCAACCCTCAACATTTCTTGCTTCAACCAAATATTTCCTAAGTGGAGCACACTTACAGACTGAGAATGCGAAGGCCTATAGGTTATTTGGCACCATGGTGGTTCAGAACGATCACAAATATCTCTAATTGGCATTTAATCCTTTAAGCTGGCTTTTCTTTGTAGAGCCAAGTAGCATCCAGCAGTGTATGAAATGCATTATGCTATTACCCTAGTAAAGAAGACAGGGACACAGAGAAGTGGGTTTCAATATAAACTTTGCAGTTGAATAAGCACTGATCAGAAGCATAATGGATCTAACAAAAACCCATGCCCAAAATATGTATTTGTATCATCTTTGATTTAAATTTATATCTCATGGAGAAGAAAAATCTTGTCCAATTTTCTTTTGTAGGCAAAATACATTTAACAAATATAGTTTATTTAAAATCAGCTAACATTACTGGATACCTAGAATGTAAACAATAATCATTTTCAAGTATAAAGATTAGGACACATCACCCAATGCATAGTCTGAATTATAAATGTACTTGTGTGAAAAATCTTACAAATGAAGAAAAATGGTATTACCTTTTGTTTTACTTTTAATGAAAGGTTTTTACTGAAAAGAAAAAAATACATAAAATAAGACTGTCTCAGAAAATCCAAAATAGCCTCTATTTCTATGGTTAACTCCAGGCACTTAAAAGTATTTCAACTCATTTTGAAATTAGTTTTAAGAATCAATAACTCATAAAAATATTTAATAGAACTAATAAATATTATAAAAGAATCCAATTTAGTAAATATTTATTGACCACTTAACTACAAGCCAGTTACCAAGAAGAATACAAAAATAGAAAAATAGATTCTAACCTCAAGTGGTTTATAATTAAACAAAATAAAAACAAGATGTACTCAAGCCATCATGACACAAGGCAGATAATAAGTGCTCTGGAGGTCTCCCCAGTTTAAGCAAATACCTTTTCTGGTAGATTTGCAGATCCAACCTTGTAGCTTCCTTTGCAATTCTCCAACATTCAGACAAACCACACGTAAGAAAAATCCTGAATGAAACAGAGACACAGGCTTATTAAAGATTTTTGCAGAGAATGTTCCAGTAGTAGATTCAGAGAACAATGCTAAAATGCTATTACTCTTGTGTCTGAGTCCATAGAGCTGGACTACGTATCATTATTTAAGCTCATTTGATTTGAACCCTTAACCCATCCTCTGTTTAAGCAGATCATGGGTCCCTACCCCCAAAAGACCATCAAAAATTGTTACCATAAAACTTATTTTTTCCTATCCTTTGCCTATTAATTATCAATGGGGGAAAAGTTATGAGAATTAAACATGTAAGTATTTGTTGTTTGTGAGTATAAGTACATATGATTTTAGCATTGATAGATTTTGCTATATTCATACCAGAGCTGAGTGAAAATCTGGTGCCTGGCCTTTTTTACCCAGCATGGGCCAAAGAAAAAGTGTGCAAAAGGTCTTGTGAGTTTAGAAAAGAGAAACAACAGAAAGGTTTCATGGAGCAGATGGTATTTGAGATGGTGTTGAAAAGCTGGCGAGATTTTGGCAAAGAATGTTGGATAAGGGCTTTTTATGCAGAGAGAGAAAGGCCAGCAAAAGATCAGAAGCAGGAAAACATGACCAGGATGTTGTTAATAGACTAAGTTTAAATAAAATGTAGTAAACAAAAAATAGAGACTTCCAGTTTTAAAATAGCCATGTACTTTAGTTTCACCACCCACCATACACACAAACAAACAGAAAACCATAAACAAATGTACAACACTGAGATATTTACCAGCAAAAATCCAGAACACAAATGTAAAGATGAAACAGTTTCTGGGATCAAAAAGAAGTGAAAAATCCAGGATGATGGTAACAAAATGAGATTTCCACATATGTGAGGCCCCTACCCATTCTTTCTGACACCAAGTAGCAAACAATCTCCTTCCAAATCACAGTTTATATACTGGAAAAAAGTGAGATTGAGGTGGTCAACCAGTTTCCCCACAATCTTGGGTTCCCTGGAAGGAGACCTGTCCTTTCCTTAACCCAGGCATCTTTGTGACTGCTTGAAAGGAAAAAATATATTTGAGGAAAGCCAGAGACAAAGAGGAAAGGTGGGACTACTCTCCCTAGCTCTGGAAACTCTGGTCTGCAATTCAGCCAAGGGGGATTCCACGTCAGAATGACTGTTCAACAGCACCACTCTGTAAGAGGTGCATTTCGTGAGTCCTCCAGGCAAGAATTCCTAGCTAGCTTTCCTACACTGCTGGGATAATTCCTTTGGGATTGCCTTCACTTGGGACAGGCAGCACTCCAATAATTTACTAGAGCCAAAATAAACCTGGGCTTGAGACACCAACAGGAGTCAAAAAGAAGGCAATAACCTAGGTATAAAGATCTAATAAGCGAGAGAGGTCAGGAAGATGGCGGCTGAGCCAGTTTAACTCTGCAAGTCCCAGTGTGAGTGAGTGTATGGAAAATTTTTTGTACGTGCTGTTGAGTGAGTGGGCATGTGAGTGGCTGACTAAGTGAGGGCTAGGGAACTAGCAGCCAGGGCTGGTGCTGCAGCTGCTCGGCTTGGACCCTAGCAATTCCTTGGACACAGAAGCCAAATGCCATTTTTTTTTATAATCAACAAAACCCTTCCTGGGGAAGAAAATACTGGGAGAGACTGACTAAGTAGGGGCTTGTGAGCAAGTGCCCAGGGCCTACCTGGTGCAATAGCTGGTGCTGCAGCTTCTCTACTTGGTCCCTGGATCTTCTCAGGTCACAGAAGCTGAGTGCCTTTTTTTTTTTAATGGACAAAAGTTTTCCTATGAAGAAGCAGCAGGGAGAGACTACCTCCCAAGTTCTGCCTCACCCTTGCAGCAGGAGAGACTGCTGGCTTCAGGATTTGCCTCACCACTTCAGCACCTGGCTGGGCACTGGCAGCAGGGACTGCTAAGGGAGCCCAGAGGCAGAGTCACACCGTAGCCAACAAGAGAGGCACCCCACCACCATCTTGAAGGTGGGGCAGGAAAGTGCTCTGACTTGCTCACCATGGAGCAACAAACCTGGTCTCTGTGACTGGCAGATCAACTACTCAGGGATTGATCATGACCCAGAGGGAATATCCTGAAAGCACAAACTTCGGAGGGACCTGACAAGTACTGAGTCCCAGGTGCCCCACCCCTTATCCTGATCCAGCTGTGGGACAAAGGGTGTGGCCAGTAAAGCATGAGGAAGACCTCCAAAGAGATCAGTGTTGAGTCCAGGGCTGATCCAAACCCCCTCCCCCCAGCAGTCCTCTGATCATCAGACCCACTGAGCTGGGCCATGACTGAGAGTACGCACTCAGGCAGAGCATGGATGTCAGTCACAATAGGAGAACTCCTTTCTAGGATAGACCTGGCTGGGGTACCCCCAGAGAGGACATACCTGGGGAAGGGCAATCACACACCTCCTCACTGGAGGGGATCTCTCTGACCATATGAGAATGGGAGGGAAGGACTGCAGCCCCACCCACCTCCACTGCCCCTCCTCCTTTCCTGCTCCAGACAGTGGGGAGAGAGTGAAAGAGGTGGCTACTCTTCTGGAGAGAGCAGACTGGAGGAACAATTACAGAGCCTGTCACAAAAGGGCAGAGTTTTTTTCATTATTTTTTTAAATTTTTTAAATCTTTGCCTGTTTATTAATTCATCTATATTTAAAATATTTTTCCTTTGTGCATAAATGTGTATGTGAGGGTTTGATCTGCATCCCCACCTCTTTTTTTTCTTCTTGTTTTTTTCCTAATTATGTGTGTATGTAAATGATTTATCTTTCAATTTTTTGTTGTTGTTGGTTTGTTTTTGCTCTTTTGTTCTTCCCTTTCTATTATTATTATTTTTTTTTTTAGTTAAAGGTGTGTGTCAATATATGTGTGAGGGTTTAATCTGAAATTCTTTATTTCTGGTCTTTCTGCTTTTCTTCTCCATTCATTTTGTGCTAGGGGTGTGTGTGTGTGTGTGTGTGTGTGTGTGTGTGTGTGTAGTTTTTTGTTGTTGTTTGTTTTGTTTCACTTTGTTGTTATTTCAGTTTGTTTGGGGGTGTGTTGTATGTCTGTGTGAGTGTGTGTGTGTGTGTGTGTGTGTGTGTGTGTGTGTGTGTGTTCGATTGCTTCTTTGCTTTGGTATCTGATTTCATTGTTCCGTGTTTTTTTTCTTTTTTTTTCTCTCTCTCTCTTTCTTTAAATTCTTGTCCACTTTATTTCATTCTATTTTCCTCTGTGCTCCTCATTGCTGTAACTGTATCCTGGACTCAGCAGGCACTCACACATACCCATTGCATCATTATATAGAGAGGCGGTAGGGAATGGGTCTCAGGGAATACATACCACAATCAGTGAACATTGTAATTTGCAAGTAGTTTCTGAATCTTAGCTCCCTGTCCCCTACCATGTTTGACTTTCAAAACTACAAGAGACAGAAAAGCTTCCCACCCACAGTTCTGTTTCAAAATAGAACAAATCCAAAGTCCAAATGAGGGAAGAATAGAGGACTGAGCAAATATCAGAAAGGAAAGTCTCTCTCACTGACACTGAATAACAGAACTATCAGAAAAGCAATAGATCTGTCACAATTGAGGAAAAGCCAAAGGAATTCCACAGGCAATTTCAAGTGTAACAAAGAGAAAACTCTTGAAAAATCAGACCACAGAGCCCAACAGTTGAAAGTCACCAACAACTGGCCCCAGAATACAACCAGGATTAGGGAATGGATGGAAAGAGTGAATAAGACTCAAAAAAGACAAGATGTAACACCGAAAGAACATGTAACAAAGATTTTGGCAATAAAAAGTTTCATCCAGGAAATAAAAAATAAAATGACAAGCATGGAAAACAGAATTAATAACAGCTGAAGAAATAATCTCAGAACTTGAAGACCAGAACATAGAATTAACCTGACCTGTATAAACATAGAAAGAAGACTCAGAAAGAAAGAATAAAGCCTATAAGAAATGTGCAATTTATCAAGAGGTCGAACCTACACCTGAATGGTGTCTCAGAAGAAGAAAGGGAAATTGAGAATACCTTGAAGCAAGGATTTCAGGAGATAATCCAGGAAAACTTTCCCCATCTCACCAAAGATGTGACCAACCAAACACAGGAGATACAGAGAACCCCCACAGGACATAAGATGAGAAGACCAACCCCTAGAAACATAGTAATTCACCTACTCAAAGAAGGCACAAAAGAAAAAAATCCTGAAGTCAGCAAGAGAGACAAGACAGACTACCTACCAGGGAAAACAAACCAGAATAACAGCAGACCTATTAGTAGAAACACTAAAAGTAAGAGGGAACTGGAGTCTAATATTCAAAGTCCTCAAAGACAAATAATTTAAGCCAAGAATATCCTACCCAGTCAAGCTCAGCATCATCAATGATAGAGAATTAAAATCCTTCACAGACATCCAATCCCTAAGAGATTATGCAGCTTCAAAACCGGCTCTTCAGGAGACACTTAAAAAAGCATTAAGCACAAAAGAAAGAAAAGAATGAACATGCACTTCTCAAGAGAACAGCAGAGCACAGAATCAACAGAGAATACAGCACAACAAGAAATTTGAAAATACATATTCATCAAGCCCAAAGCCAAAGGAAAATAAGCAAACAAACAAAAAACTTTACAAGAACCTTTGACAGTGATAAACAATCACATTTCAATAATCAGCTTGAATGTGAATGGACTAAATGTACCACTGAAAAGACACAGAATGGCAAACTCGATAAGAAACCATAACCCAATTATTTGCTGCATCCAGGAAACTCATCTCAATACAAGGGATGCTCACAAACTCAAAGTTAAAGGATTGAAAATGAGTTTCCATGCAAATGGATCATAAAAGATGACAGAAGTTGTGATCTTAATATCAGACAAAACAGCCTTTAAGCTAGCAAAACTTTAAAAAGATACAAAAGGACACTACATAATGATAAAAGTTTCAACCCATACAACAAGAAATATCTCTCCTAAACACATATGCATCCACACAGGAGCACCAGCATTTACAAACCAAGTACTAAGTAAACTAAAAAAAGATATTGACTCTAGCATTATTATAGCATAGGACTTGAATACCCCACTAACAATCTTACATAGATCATCAAGGCAAAAAAGCAACAAGGAGATCCAGAACCTACATTTGACACTTGACCAAATCAACTTCACAAATACCTACAGATTATTTCACCCAACAATCACAAAATATACATTCTACTCATCACCACATAGAACGTATTCCAAGATCGATCACATCCTTGGCCATAAATCAAGCATAAACAAATTCCACAAGGTTGAACATTACCATGCACGTTCTCAAACTACAATGGAACAAAAATAAATATCAACACCAACAAAATTTCCTCAAAGCCCAAAAGCTATGAACACTAAACAGCATAACATTGAACAACTACTGGGTCAACACTGAAATCAAAGCAGAAATTAAAAGATTCCTGGAAACAGGTGAAAATGAATAAATATCTTACTAAACCTCTTGGATGCCATGAAATCTGTTCTAAGAGAGGAATTTATATCTCTATGAGCACACATCAAGAAAATGGAAAAATCACAAGTTGAGAGCCTAACAAATCACCTAATGGATCTAGAAAGAGAAGATCACCAAAACCCTAACTTTAGCAGAAGAATCCAAATCACCAAAA
This sequence comes from Cephalopachus bancanus, assembly GCA_027257055.1. Taxonomy (NCBI): domain Eukaryota; kingdom Metazoa; phylum Chordata; class Mammalia; order Primates; family Tarsiidae; genus Cephalopachus; species Cephalopachus bancanus. Next base: position 1,757,929 of record JAPVLO010000251.1, on the reverse strand, counting down.
TGAGAACCCAAATACAGGATAGAAGAAAAAAATATCATAGAAAACATCAACAAAACAAAAAACTGGTACTTGAAAGAATTAACAAGATTGATGGACCCCCTAGCCAGAATTACCAAGAAAAAGAAAGAAAAGGCTCAAATAAATGCAATCAGAAATACAAAAGATCAAATCACAACTGACCCTAAGGAAATACAAAAGATTATCAGAGATTAATATGTACATCCATATGGAAACAAACTTGATAACCTAAGTGAAATGGAGGACTTTCTGACATCACACAACCTCCCGAGGTTGAAACAAGAAGACACTGAGACACTAAATAGACCAATAACAATAACAACACAGGAAATTGGCTCTGTCATAAGAAAACTTCCTACAAAACCAAGCCCTGGACTAGATAGATTTCTGGAAGAATTCTACAAAATGTACAAACAGGAGGTGATATCAATACTATTGAAAGTATTCCAGGCAATTGAGAAAGATGGAATCAAAACAGCCTGGTATTGGTACAAGAACAGGCATATAGATGAATGGAACAGAATAGAGATTCCAGAAGCAAAGTCTCAATTTTTCAAACAACTCGTCTTTGACAAAGCCTCCAACAACAACCACAGGGAAGAGGGAGTTCCTATACAGTAAATAGTGCTGGGAAAACTGGCTAATCACATGCAGAATATTGAAACAGGACCCCTACCTATCACCATACATGAAAATTAACTCTAAATAGATCAAAGACCTAAATGTAACCTCAAACTATAAGAATCTTAGAAAACACAGGAGACACCCTTATGGAAATTGGAACTGGCAACCAATTCCTGATCAGAACCATAAGTGCCCATAACATAAGATAAGATAGACAAGTGGGACCTCATCAAACTGACGAGTTTCTGCAAAGCAAAAGAAACCATCAAGAGAGCATGGAGACAGCCCACAGAATGGGAAAAATTATTTCCCAACTGTATATCTGACAAAGGCCTAACGTCTAGGATCTACAAGGAACTCAAATGCGCTGAAAAGAAAAAACAAAAGCCCCATTAAAAAGCAGGCAAAAGACATGAAAAGACACTTCTCAAACGAAGATATACGGACAGACAACAGACACATGAAAAAGTTCTCAGCCTCACTAATCATCAGAGAAAGGCAAATCAAAACCTCACTGAGGTACCATCTAACCCCAGTAAGAATGGCCATTATTAATAAAACAAACAATAGATGCTGACAAAGCTGCAGAGAAAAAGGAACACTCCTACACTTCTGGTGGGAATGCAACTTAGTGCAACCTCTTTGGAAGACAGTGTGGTGATTTTTGAAAGAACTAGAAATTGACCTCCATATGACCCAGCTATTTCCCTATTAGGAATATACCTAGAGGAACTCAAATCATTCCACAAAAAAGATACTTTCACATGCATGTCTGTTGCAGCTCTATTTACAATAGCAAAAACATGGAACCAGCTGTGCTGCCCACCGAACCTGAACTGGATTTTTTAAAAATGTGGTACATATACACAATGGAATATTATGCAGTCATAAAGAAGGGCACACATATGGACTTTGTAGCAACTTGGATGGATTTAGAGTCGATTTTACTCAGTGATCTATCACAGAAACAAAAAACAGAGTACCATATGTTTTCATTCATAAGCGGACCTTGAGCAATTGCCATAATACTGTAAGAAAGGGATTGGCAGTAGTGGGAAACTGCCAGGGGAAGGGGATTGGGATTGACAGTTGAGGGAAACTGCCAGGAGAGGAAGGGGCACATCTCATCAACAAGGGTACCTGCATAATCAATATGTGTATACGGAACCCTGAATTGTACCCCCACATCTTTAAAAAAAAATCTAATAAGCAAATATATAACCCATACAAATTGGAGAAGGAAAAATAGAATAAGTAACCAACCTTTCAATGCAAAAATGTAGACAAATAACCACAAGAAACAACAAAGAGGAAACAGGAAACTATGACCTCCCCCTCAAAAAAATGCAAAAATTTCTGTGACTGACCCTAATAAGATGGCAGTATGTAAGCTCTCGGATCAAAAATTTATAATAACAGTTTTAAGAAATTTCAATGATTGTCAAAATAAAACAAAAAGCAATTCAGAAATTTATCAGGAAAATTTAACATAAAGATTGAAATAATAAAAAAGAAATTATGTAACTTAAAAATAAATTTGATGAACTGAAAAATTCATGTGAGGCTCTCAACAGCAGAATGGACCAAGTATAGAAAAGAATCAGTGAGCTCAAAGACCAGCTGCTTGGAAAAACACCATCAGAGGAGAAAAAATAACAAAGATCACCTACAAAACATAGTAAGATACCTCAAACACCAAATCTAAGATTTATTGGTGTTTAACAGGTAATTCAGCAAAAGCAAGAAGTAGAAAGCTTATACAATGAAATAATAAGAGCAATCTTTCCAAAACTTGAAAAAGAGATAAATATTCAGGTAAACAAAAGTCTGAGGGCAACAGATTCAACTCACTTAAGACTACCCTAAAGCATATAATAAAACTCTAAAAGACAAAGAAAGAAGCCTAAAAGAATCAAGAGAAAAGAAACAAATAACGTATAAAGCAGCTTAAAATCATCTAACAAAGACTTTTCAACAGAAGCCATACCCGACAGAGGAGAGTGGAACAATATTTTCAAATTGCTCAAAGAAAAAAAATCCCATCCAATAATACTGTATCCAGTAGAATTATTCTTCAGAGATGAAGGAAAGTTAAAGTTTTCCCCAAATGAACAAATGCTGAGATAACTCACTACCACCAGACCAGTTTTACAAGAGATGCTCAAAGGAGTTCTTTAATCTGAAAGTTAAAAAAGCAGTGTGGGGGGAACAAAGTTTACATGTGAAATCTTTGCGTGTCTTTCATCTTTATTTGATTTTATTATTTTCTATGTGATCTAAAATTATATATATACACACACACACATTTTTTTGTGAGCATTATGGTAAGCATAATGCAAAAGCCTATAATCAATTCACTAAATATAAAAAGTAGCACATTAAAACATACTACCATATAAAATTATTTAACCACAAAGGAAGATAAAAAAGGAAGAAAGGAGACACAAAACTACCAGAAAACAAGCAACAAATTGGAAGTAGTAAGTCCTTCTTATCGATAATAACACTAAGTGAGTGTAAATGGTCTCAATTAAAATTCACAGAGTAACTGAATAGATAAAGAAAAAAGATCAAACTATATGATCTCTTCAAGAAACCCACTTCATCTATACATAGACTGGAAACTTTAAAAAAGCAAGAGTAGCTATAGTTATATCAGATAAAATAGACAACAAATTAAAGATTGTAAAAAGAGACAAAGGAGGCTGCTATATAATGGTAAAAGGATCAATTCGGCAAGACAATATAACAATTAGAAATATCTATAACCCAACAACAGAACCTTCGAGTATATAAAGCAAACATTAGTAGACCAAAAGGTAGATAGACTGCAATGCAATAATAGTAGGGGACTTTAACACCCCCACTCTCAGTAATGGACAGATCATTTGGACAAATATCAACACAGAAACATTGAAGTTAAACACCACAATAAATTCAATAGACTTAATTATCATTTATAGAGCATTCCACTCAACTATTGCAGAATATACATTGCTTTCATCAGCAAGAACATTCTCAGAATAAACCATATCTTAGGCCACAAATTCAAAATAATAGAAAGCATATCAAGTAGCTTTCCTAACCACGGCGGAATAAAACTAACAATCAATAACAAGAAAAACCTTGGAAAATACACAAACAATGTAAACTAAATGATATGCTCCTGAATGACCAAAGGGTCAATGAAGAAATTAAGAAAAAAAATTAAAAATTTCTTGAAACAAATAAAAATGAAAATACAACATACCAAAATCTATGGAATACAGCAAAATCAGTACTAATAGGGAATTTCATGTCACTAAACAGCTGTATCAAAGAAGTTAAAGGGATTTCAGATAAACAACCCAGTGATGCAGTTGAAGGAACTAGAAAAGCAAGAAGAAACCAAATCCAAAGTTAGTAGAAAAAAATAAGACCAGAGTATAAATAAATAAAATTGGTACTGGTATAAAAATAAACATAGATCAATGGAACAGAATAGAGAACCCAGATATAAATCCATGAATTTACAACCAACTCATCTTCAACAAAGGTGCCAAGAACATATAATGGGGAAATGATAATCTTTTCAATAACTAGTGCTAGGAAGACAAGCAATACATGCAGAAGAATGAAACTAGACTCCTATCTGTCACTATGCACAAAAATCATATCAAAATGGACTAAAAACTTAAATATAAGACCTGAAACTATGAAACTACTAGAAGAACACATTGGGGAAACACTCCAGGTCATTGGAAAAAGATTTTCTTGTGTGAAACCTGAAAAACACAGACACCCAAAGCAAAAATACACAAATGAGATTAGATCAAGTTCAAAAGCTTCTGCTCAGCAAAGAAAACAATCAGCAAAGTGAAGAGAAAATCCACAAAATGAAAGAAAATGTTTGCAAACTACTCATCTGACAAGAGATTAATAACCAGAATATATAAGGAGCTAGAACAACCAATAGCAAAAGCAATAATAATAATAATAACAAAAAATCCAATCTGAAAATGGGCAAAAGTTTGAACAGACATTTCTCAAAAGAAGACATACAAAAGGCTATTAGGCTTATGAAAAAATGCTCAACATTATTAATCAAACAAAAACCACAAGTTAATATCACCTATCTTAGTAACAATGGCTTTATTAAAAAAAAAAGCCAGGCTCGGTGGCTCAGCCTGTAATCCTGCGCCTTTGGGAACCTGAGGTGAGTGGATTGCCTGAGCCCGCGAGTTCGAGACACGCCTGGGTAGGCGAGACCTCATCTCTACAATAAATTTTAAAAAATTAGCTGGCCATGGTAGCATGCACCTGTAGTTCCAGCTACTTGGAAAGCTGAGGCGGAAGGACTGCCAGAGCACAGCAGGTCGAGGCTGCGGTGGCCGGGAGTGGCCACTGCACTCCAGTCTGGGCGACAGTGAGACTCCAACTCAAAAAAAAAAAAAAAAAAAGACAATAACATAAGGATCCAAGATGACCACTGTGAAGCTGCAGACCAGCGTATCTCTTGCCTAGCAAGACAGAAAGTGGTGATCCAGTTGCCAACTGATGGAGATAATCTTAACACTTTTGGATGGGTTATACACCTTGCACCCACTAGAGGTCTCTTTGAATAAACAGAGACAAGAAAACAACAGCAGATGTAGGACTTCAGATGTCCCACTCCCTGCCCTATTTCAGGTTCAGACAAAGTCAGAAGTTCTTCTCAGTGAAGGAGAAGGGTGAATGAGTCTAAGACATTTCTAGTCAGTTAACACCCTCCCAGCCATGCTTGAACTGCCGGTCTTACAAGGGGGGAGTTTTGGTCAGGACAGGGAACAATCACAGACCAAGTGAAACAGGGAAGAAAACCTCTCCACCAACTGCCACTGGGGCAGCTAGTTCCCAGGTGGAAAATAAAACACTGGCAGAGTGAATCTGACTGGTATGCCTACCACCAGCAGCTAGTGGAGAAACAAATTGGTGCCTCTCTTGCCAAGCAAGGAAGGAGTAGGGACCCAGATGTCAATATACCCTACACCCAAGCAAGGGTTTCTTTGAATACACTGAATCCAGAAAGCAATGGCAAGGGTGGGAATCCAGGCACCCTATCCCCCATCGTGCTCCAGGCTAGTATAGGAGCTGAAGTCCCTCCTGGTGAGGGAGTGAGGTGAATGACTCTAGGACAAGTCCATTTACCCTCTCCCTACCATTGGTCACATGCAGCAAAGGCTGAAAACTGGTTCAACTAGTTTAGCAGCCAGAGACAGAAACTGCAATTATAGTAACCTGCCATAGGGTGGAGCAAGCAGCAGAAGTGAATGCTTCTCTCTCTCACTGAGTGATGAAATTATAGAGAAGGAAAAGAGACCTATCACAAATTAGGAAAAATCAATGGAAAAACATAGGCAATTCTCAGAGTCCTAAAGAAACAATGCCCAAAAATCATCCATCAAAGCACAAACAATAGAGTTCCCCTAGTATGACCTACACAAGATGACAACCACAGAGATCAGAGACTACATGGCAAAAATGAACAGAAACCAGAAGCAAAACTCAATAATTTTATATAGGAAGTAAAAGTGGTGTTGGACAATTTCAAAAAAAAACTATTCTGAAGTAATGGAAATAAAGAACTCCATCCTCAAGATAAACAAAAAACTAACAAGTACAGGGAGCAGAATCACCAAGCAGAGGAAAGAATCTCAGTTTAAAGACCAAAAAAATAGAATTAACCCAATTGGTTAAAAACATAGGGAGGAAAACTCAAAGAGAAAGGGCAAAGCCTCTGAGAGATGTGTGATTATGTCAAGAAGCCAAATCTATGCCTGACTGATATCCCTGAAGCAGAAAGGGAAAAGGAAAACTGAGAACACCATGAAACAAGCATTCCATTCTAAGAAAACTTTCCTCATCTCACCAGAGACATGATCATTCAAGCACAAGAGATTCAGAGAACACCTCAAGGTATCACATGATAGAATCAACCTCTAGACATATAGTAATCTGGTTACACAAAGTAAGCATAAAAGAAAAAATTCCTAAAGGCAGTGAGAGAGAAAGGTTAGACTACCTACTGGGGTAGACCCATCAGAATCACTCCAGACTTATCTGCAGAAACAGTACAGACCAAAAGAGACTGGAGTCCAATTTTTAACATTCTTAATGGTAAGCAATTCCAACCAAGAATTTGTTACCCCACCAAGCTAGGCTTCATCAGTGATGAAGAATTAAAGTCCTTCACAGACCTCCAGTCTCTAAAAGAATATGTCACCTCCAGACCAGCTCTTCAGGAGACACTTAAGAAAGTCCTGAAAACAGAAAATAATAACAACAACAGTCATGCCCATCACAAAAGTACAGGAAAACATAAGGTTAACAGAGCACACATAGAACCCACAAAAATTAAAATGCACATACATATAAACACAGAAGTTTTTTTTAAAAAAAAGCAACCCCTTAAGAGTCCTATGGCAGGAATAAACTCTCACATTTTAATAATCAACTTGAACTTGAATGGACTAAATGCACCACTGAAAAGACATAGAGGAACAAACTGGATTAAAAGACCACAATCCAACAATTTACTGCCTCCGGAAACTCATCTCACTGTAGAGGAAATCCACAGACTTAAAGTTGGAGGCTGGACAATGATCATTTAGGTGAACAGAAAACAGAAGAAGTCAAGAGTAGCTATTCTGATATTAGACAAATCAGCCTTCAAGCCATCAAAAGTTAAAAAGGACACCATATAATGATAAAAGGCTCAATTCACCAAAAGAAATATCCATCCAAAACATATATGCACTCAACATAGGAGCACCAGGTTTTATAAAACAACTAGTAAGTAAGCTAAGAGAGGACCTTGACTCTCACACAATCTAGCTGGAAACCTAAATATTCTACTCATGAGCACATGGAACATACTCCAAGACCAATCAAATTCTTGGACATAAGTCAAGCATAAACAAATTTCAAAGATCAAAATAATATCATGCACCTTCTCGGATTATAGGGAAATAAAAATAAATATTTCCACCAACAAGTTTCTCCCAAAACACACAAAGACATTGGGACTAAACAACATGCTGCTGAATGACTTCTGGGTCAACACGGAAATCAAGACAGAAATAAAAGGATTCTTGGAGACAAAAGAAAACAAAGACACATCTTATCAGAATCTCTGGCATGCCATGAAAGCAGTTAAGAGAAAAATTCAAAGCACTGCACATACACATAAAAAAAAAATCAGAAAGATCACAAGTAAACAGACTAATGTCACACCTAAGAGAGGTAGAAGGCAAGATTATCAAAATCCTTACTTCAGCAAAAGAATCCAGATCACCAAGATAAAATAACAATTGTAGTACAAAGAAGGCAAAAATATCATAGAAAGGATCGACAACACAAAAAGTTAGTTCTTTGAAAGGATAAATAAATTTCATGGACCTGTGGCCAGCTGACTAGAAAGAGAGAGATAAAGTTCAAATAAACTCAATTAGAAAAGCAAAAGGCAAAGTCACAACTGACCCCAAAGGAATTCAAAAGATTATCAGAGATTACTATGTATACCTGTATTCGTATAAACTTGAAAACCTAAAGAAAATGAAGGACTTTCTGACATCACACAAATTGAAACTCTAAATACACCAATAACAATCCAGGAAATCAACTCAGTCATTAGAAATCACCCCACCAAAAGAAAAGCCCAAGTCCAGATGAATTTCCAGCTGAATTCTACAAGACATAAAAGGAGAAGATGATACTAATCTAATCTAAAGTATTCCAGGCAATTGGAAAGATGGAATTATCCCCAAATTATCTTATAAAGCTAACATCACACTGATACCCAAACCTGACAAAGACCCAACAAAGAAAGAGAATTACAGATCAATCTCCTTGATGAACATAGGCACAAAAATACTTAGCAAAATTCTAGTGAATCAGACCTAAGAACACAACTCAAGCAGCATCCACCATGACTAGGTGAGCTTCATTTCTGCAATGCAGGGATGGTTCAACATTCACAAGACCATAAACATAATTCAATACATTAACAAATGTAAAGCCAAGAACCATATGATTATATCATTAGATGCAGAAAAAGCATTCAACAAAATCCAACATCACTTCTTGATAAAAAAAAAAAAAAAACCTTGAGCACCTGACATAGAGGGAATATTGCTCAAGACAGTAAGAGAAATCTATGATAAACCCATAGTCAGCATTTTGCTCAGTGGACAGAAGCTGAGAGCATTCTCCCTAAAAATAGGAACAAGTCAAGAATACCCACTCTCACCCCTCCTGTTCAACATAGTGCTGAAAGTTCTAGCCAGAGAAATCAGGTAAGGAAAGGCAATCAGAGGTATCCAAATAGGAAAAGAGGAAATCACGCTATTCCTCTTTGCAGACGATGTGATTCTATATCTTGAAAATCCTAGGGAGTCTGTCAAGAGCCTCCTTGCACTGATAATTGACTTTGGCAAAGTCTTGGAGTAAAAAATCTATGTAAAAAAGACAGTTTTTTAAAAAAAACCATAAACAAGCAGATTGCCAAATAAAAAGCACAATTCCATTCACAATAGCCACCAAAAAATGAAATACCTTGGCATCCACCTAACCAGAGAAGTGAAAGACCTTTACAAAGAGAAAAAGAAATCAAGGATGGCACAAACAAATGGAAAAGCATTCCATAATCATGTATTGTAAGAATCAATATCATCAAGATGTCCATCCTACCCAAGGTAATCTACAGTTTCAATACAATACTCATCAAATTACCACCATCGTTTTTCTCAGACCTTGAAATGACAATACAAAAATTCATATTGAAACATAAAAGAGCACAAATAGCCAAAACAATCAGCAAAAGGAACAAAGTGGGAGGTATCACACTTACAGACATTAAACTTTACTATAAAGCTACAGAAACCAAAACAGTCAGGTATAGGTACAAGAATAGACACATTGACCAACAGAACTGGAGAGAAATTCAGGAAGCAAAAACTTGATCTCTCAAACAACTCATCTTTGACAAAGCCACTGGGGAAAGGAGACCATATTTAGCAAACGGTAATAGGATAACTGGTTGATCACATTCAGAATGCAACTGGACCCCTAGTTATCACCATATACAAAAATCAACTCAAAATGGATCAAGGACCTAAATGTAAAATCTCAAACTATAAGAAGAAAACATAGGAAACACCCTTAAGCACATTGGAGTAGACAATCAATTCTTGACCAAGTTCCCAAAAATAAATGCCATGAAAGATAAGATAAACAATTGGAACCTCATCAAACTGAAAAGCTTTTGCAAAAGAAACCATCAAGAGAGTAAAGAGAAACCCACAGGACAGGAGAAAATATTTGGAAATTATGCATCTGACAAAGGCCTAACATCAGGGTCTACAAGGAACTTAAATGTGCTGAAAGGGAAAAAAACAAACCAAACAGTAATAAGAGAACAAAGGACATGAACAGACACTTCTCAAAAGAAGACATACAAGTAGCCAACATACACATGAAAACATGCTCAGCCTCACTAATCATCAGACAAATGAAAATCAAAACTACAATGAGATACCACCTAACTCTGGTAAGGATGGGTATCATTAATACATCAAAAAATGTCATGAATATGATGAAAAGAGAATATTTCTACACCATTGGTGGAAGTACAAACTAATTCAAACTCTATGGAAAGCAATGTGGAAATTCCTAAAAGAACTAAAAATTGACCTTCTGTATGACCAGCATTCCCTCTCCTGGGAATATGCCCAGAGGAACATACATCATTTTACCAAAAAAACCCTGCACATGCATGTTTATTGCCAATCTATTCACAATAGCAAAAACATAGAACCAACCCTACTGCCCATTGGAACCGAACTGGAAAAAGAAAATGTAGTACATATACTCAATGGAATACTATGCAGCCATAAAAAAGAACATGAACTTTGCAACAAATTGGATGGATTTGGAGACCATCATACTAAGTGAACCATCAGAAACAAAGAACTGAATACCACATGCTCTCACTCATAAGTGGGCCCTGAACAATAATCACCTGAACACAAGTGAGATTTCAACAGTTACTGGGCTGCTAGGGGAGTGAGGGAGGCAGGATGGCGAGGGGCACGACACCACAAAGGGTACCAGGTCCACTACCAGGGAAAGGAAGGCCAGTTGGAAGCCCAAACTTCACTTGCATGCAGTCTACCTATGTAGTTATTCCTCATTTGTACCCCACATCTCTATAATTTAATTTAATTTAATTTAATTTAAAAGGCAATAACAAGCCAGGCTCGGTGGCTCAGCCTGTAATCCCGCGCCTTTGGGAGGCTGAGGTGAGTGGATTGCCTGAGCCCACGGGTTCGAGACCCGCCTGGGCAGCGAGACCTCATCTCCATAATAAATCAAAAAAAAAAAAAAATCAGCTGGGCGTGGTAGCGCATGCTTGTAATTCCGGCTACTTGGAAGGTTGAGGTGGAAGGATCACCGGAGCCCAGCAGGTCGAGGTTGCGGTGGCCGGGAGCGGCCACTGCACTCCAGTCTGGGCGACAGAGTGAGACTCCAACTCAAAAAAAATAAAAATAAAAAATAAAAGGCAATAACAAATGCTGATGAGGATATGGAGAAAGGGGAACACATACACTGTTGGTGGGAATATAAATTAGTATAGCCATTATGAAGAATAGTATGGAGGTTCCTCAAATACTAAAAATAGAACTACCATATAATACTGCAATTTCAGTGCTGGGTATATATCCAAAAGAAAGAAAATCAATTATCAAAGAGATAGCTGCATGCCCATGTTTATTGCAGCACTATTCTTAATAGCTAAAATATGGAACCAACCTAAGTGTTCATCATTGAATAAATGGATAAAGGAAAAAAAAATATATATATATACACACACACACAATGAAATATCATTCATCCATAAAAAAAGAATAAAATCCTGTCATTTTCAGCAATATGGATAAAACTAGAGACCAAGAATTGAAAGACAATTATTGCATGTTCTTACTCATGTTGGGAGCTAACAAAGTGGATATTGTGGAGATAGATAATTGACTGGTGGTTACCAGAGACCAGAAAAAAACAGGAGGGAGAGGAGATCAAGGAAAAAAAATTATATAAATTACAAATGTATGTATTACCACTAAACAATATACTTAAAAATGGTAAAAATGGCAAACTTTATATGTATATTTTATCTTAATAAAAAATAAGCAAAGTTAATTGACAGAATTTAAAAATAAAATGTGGTATGATAAGAAATAGTGGGAAAATTGATACAACAACAATAAAAATACCCTAGAAATGTTTACTTAACCCATTCAACAGAGTTTTATTCTCAATGTAAGGGTTTTCTGTGAAATGAATGAGTCTCAGTCCATAAACTCCTGTGTGCAAGCACTATACCTTCCTTAACTTTTAATTATTCAGTTAATATTTTGAGCCCTAGTCTGCTGAGCTGGTAGGAGATTTTTTTTTTTTTTTTTTTTTGAGTTGGAGTCTCACTTCGTGGCCCAGACTGGAGTGCAGTGGTCGCTCCCGGCCACGGCACCCTCAACCTGCTGGGCTCCAGCGATCCTTCCGCCTCAGTCTTGTAGCTGGAACTACAGGCGTGCCCTACCACGCCTGGCTAATTTTTGATTTATTGTAGAGATGAGGTCTCACCAAGTTGCCCAGGTGGGTCTTGAACCCGCGGGTTCAAGCAATCCACTCACCTCAGCCCCCAAGGCATGGGATTACAGGCTGAGATTTTAATCTTAGTTTTTCTGTTTCTTCCTTTTCTTACCCTGAGAGACTGAGTTGAGGGTTCATATCATGCCAAGTGTTGGGAAAGGATTGAACAACTGGATCCTTGAGTCTTCCATTCACTTTACTGAAAAGTTGTGTTTTTTCCCAGTGTGCCAGTTTCTGAGGTTCTTTCTACAAAGTTGACTATGGTTCTATCCAATATCATACATGGGGTGCCCACCACCTGCATTTCCATTGGTGATTCTGGGAAGCACAGTTTCCCACTCTGTAGAGTTTTTACAAACTTCTTTAAGGTCTTCTCATCTACTAGTAGCACTGCTTGGAAAATGATGTGTGTCCCTTACCACCATACTATCACCACTATCATCACCTCTAGCACCTCTACTTTCATCACCACAATTGCCACCTCTACTACTTGACAACTGCCACCATCACCACCACCACCTCCACCACCATCACCACTACCAACAACAACAATACAACTTCCCTTACCTACAGCCCATACTAGAATTTCCCTTTGGTCTTGAACAATCTTTAGTACTGCAGATTTTGACCAAGAATTTTTTTTAATAGCCTGATCTCTCTTTCTATCTGTGTTCACAGCTTAGATTTTTGGAAACAAAATTAAGAAAGACCTCTGATGATGAGTGAGGCTGAGCACTTTTTCATGTGTCTGTTGGCTGCCTATATATCTTCTTCTGAGAAGTGTCTGTGTCTGTTCATGTCTTTTGCCCACATTTAATGGAGCTGTTTGTTTTTTTCTTTTCAGCGCATTTTAGTTCCTTGTAGATCCTAGATGTTAGGCCTTTGTCAGATATACAGTTGGGAAATATTTTTTCCCATTCTGTGGGCTGTCTCCCTGCTCTCTTGATGGTTTCTTCTGCTTTGCAGAAACTCGTCAGTTTGATGAGGTCCCACTTGTCTATCTTATTTCTTAAGGTATTGGTCTTTAGGGTTCTGAATAGGAGTTGGTTGCCAGTTCCAATTTCCATGGTGTCTCCTGCATTTTCTAAGATTCTTATAGTTTGAGGTTTTACGTTTAGGTCTTTGATCCATTTAGAGTCAATTTTTGTGTATGGTGATAGGCAGGGGTCCTGTTTCAATCATCTGCATGTGTTCAGCCAGTTTTCCCAGCCACCATTTACTTAATAGGTGCTCAGCCTCACTCATCATCAGAGAAATGCAAATCAAAGCCACATTGAGATACCACCTAATCCCAGTAAGAACGGTCATCATGAATAAAACAAACAACAGATGCTGGCGAGGATGTGGAGAGAAAGGAACACTTCTACACTGCTGGTGGGAATGCAAACTAGTGCAACCTCTTTGGAAGACAGTATGGCGATTTCTGAAAGAACTAGAAATTAACCTTCCATAAAACGCAGCAATTCCCCTATTGGGAACATACCCGGAGGAACTCAAATCTTTCTACAAAAAAGATACCTGCACACGTATGTTTGTTGCAGCTCTATTTGCAATAGCAAAACATGGAACCAACCATGTTGCCCATCGAAGCTGGACTGGATAAAAAAAATGTGGTACATATACACAATGAAATATTATGCAGCCATAAAGAAAGACAAATAAATGGACTTCACAGCAACTTGGATGAATTTGGAGTCGATCATACTCAATGATCTATCACAGAAAGAAAGAACAGAGTAATGGGAAACTGTCAGGGAGGAGGGGTGGGATTGGCAGTTGAGGAAAACTGCTAGGGGAGGGAGGGTCATACCTCATCAACAAGGGTACCTGCATAATCAATGTTTGTATACCAAACCCTGAACTGTACCCCACATCTTTACAATAAAAAAAAAGAAAGACCTCTTGACTATTTTCACTTTCAGTTCCGTCTCTTCTCTCCCCTGAGACAATGACCTGAGGTCTCAGGGGATGAATGAAAAGAGAAAATCAAGAGAAAGAAAAAAGTATTTAATATATAGTTGAATAAAATTTTGATGTATTAATACATTTTTATAATGAAATATATAACGAACATGGCAGGTTTAGAGAGCACTATAGTATTCATCTGGAAGTAGAACACGAGATGACTTGGAGATGGCAGAAAGTGAAATAAAGAGACAAGGTTATTATAAAAATCCACAATGAGGCTGGGAGCAGTGAGAACAGAGAAGAGCAAATAAGAGAATTCAAAAGCTTAACTCAATGGGACTTAGCCAGTGACTTAATGAAAATGAGGAGCAAAGCAAGAGTTACCAATACTAGGAGGCTGAGAGAGAAAAAAATCCCATTTCTGAAGAAAAACAATAATAATAAAGTGGAAGAGCTTACTTACGGGTGACAAAATAAATTCCTGTTTGATGATACTCAGTTTAGGATGTGAATATGATCACTAGACAACAATTTCCTGAAAATGTTTGGAAGCTCAAAATGGCTCAGAAGAGATGCCACACAAGATGCTCCAAATCTTTTGTAGAACATAGTCTTAAGAGAGTTAATTAATTAATTTAATTCAACTAACTGATGACAAATCAGAACTATAAAATAGCATCTGTAGTTGTAGGAAATGATTATTTGTATGTGATTATAGGCAGAAAATGTAAATATAGAAGATAGAGGCAAACAAAAATAATTAAGGGTTCAGGAATTCAAGAGATGAGAGATTTAAAAAGGAAGGATGACCCTCTGTGCCAAGAACACCAGAACCTTCAATGTCTCAGCATCTAAGGCTACTCAAAGAATTTGGAGATGTAAACGTTACGGAAGGTACTCCGAAAACTGACTTCACCAAGGTATTAGGGAGTGGAGACATATCACAAAAAGTTCAAACCTGGAAAGATGGTTTGTGGACTCTCTTTCAGAAAATGTGGTTAAATAAAAAGGAAGAAATGAAATTTAAAAGCTGATTCATAAGGAATGACATCATGAGGAATATAAAAGAGTAACTCCAACTAATCTAAACAAATTCTTTAGATTTTGATTAAATTAGTCTTTGATTTATGAATTCTGGATCTTTTCAAACTGTACTAACTGCCCAAAATGTTCTTTTTTAAAACTCCGACCTTATTAATTTCTCTTAACATCAGTTTTCTTATCTGTAAATTGGGGATAATAATACGTAACTTAAATGTTATTAGGAAAATGAAGCAAGTTGTGAAAGGACCTAGATTAGTGTCTGTTACACAGTAGATATATAGTAGTAATATTTTACTGTGAGTTGTTTTTAGCAGAAAAATAAAGTTCAGATAAAACTACCACAAGGCAATAGAAAAGTACTTATGAATGTTATTAATATTGGTGAGGCAGTGACTAGTGCTAGTATTAGGTTGTTTATTTGACTGGAAAAGAACAATCTCTCCCAAGACAGAGAGCTATTGAGAAATGAACCAGAGGAAGGACTTTCTCTAAGGGGTACTAATAAACGAATGATAGTTGAGTACAAGGGTAGCCCCTCCCTAATTTCTATTAGTCCTTCAAGCCACTTCAAATAAGCCTACAATGTAAATGAAACTTAACCTCAAAATTTTGTCCTGTTCTTCCAAAAATTAATTGACCTTCCTTCTTCCAAAATGTTTTGGGAGCAATAGAAAGATATATACCACAGTGTGGTGTCGCACTGGGCAGAAATCAATGAGAGCTACTTGTCCTGCTATTACTCAGCTAAGTAACCTTGGACCAGTCATGCAACTCCTTTGGTACTTGTTTCCTCCTCTATAAAACAAAAGGATACAACTAGATCAGCAGTTTTCCACAGTGTTCTCCACATGCCCCCTGGGGAACATGTTGACCATATGTGAGGATAGTTCTGATTGATGCAAGAACGGGGAGGCACTTCTGACATTTATCAGATGTGGACAAAAAATGCTGAACATGCTGGAATTCTTAACACAGTCTGACACAACCAAAAACTGTACTATATCCCACATAACTTTCTAACATCCTTTTGACATTGAGGTAGGAGAAAACCCTTGTTTTATAATCAATGAGCCTAGAACCTAACCCTGTTTTACATATAAAAGAATTTTTGTGTACAATTTTAATATGTATTTGTGCTGTTAGTTTCTATTCTAATATCCGCCTATATCTCTGCTCTTGTTTTTTCTTGTACAGAGTGGCTCCTCCTGATTGTCTTTCAAATCTAAATTTATTTACCATAAGTAGTACAAGGCTCTGGCTAGTTCAACATATCTTCTAGACTTGAGGATCAGGTCTGCAAATTTATGTATTAAATATATATTACTATAAATGACATTCATTTTATTTCTCAATTATAGTTCAAGCATTTTAAATTATGTGTATATATAAATTACTTATTGTATGAGTTTTAGTTTAGAGTAGTATAGCAGTGTTACAAAATATTGTTATTTAAAACACTCGGGTCTAAAAGTTTGAAAACCACTAGGCTGAATGCTCTGATGTTTCTATTCCTTCTAAAATCCCATGACTTACCACATCATTTTCTGCTGAGAGCAAACCACAGGAAAAAAGTAGAAGAATCATATATTTCTTGTTGTAATACTCTACAGTATATTGTATTCAATGTGAATGTATTCTTAGTTGTAGTTTTAGGCAATGATAGTGATGTGGGTGTTGACCCTTCCCCCACAAATATCTACCTAGCATTTGAATAAACTAAGTAAGTTATAACAAATAATGAAAACTGAGTTGAACCACTTTCATGTGTACTACCAATTTCTTTACACTTAAGCAGGACTCATGCAGGGCATCTCAATAATGCTGATTTTCAATGATCTTTGAAGATTACTCCCTTGTGAATAGTTCTCTGAACCTCATGCCTAGCTTACTTTGCCTCAGTGAGCTTCTACATCCTGTTCCTGTTGAAAGACTCTTCTTAACTTGTTTTGCCATCAAAAGTGATATGCGAAACTATTTTTCAAGAAACACAGAAACATTTGATAGAGCTGAAATGGCATGTCAAATAAAGACAGATGAAATAACTTGTGTTTGGTTGTGTTTGGTTACTGTTTTTATTTCTCAAGGAAAATAATCACCACCTTGGAGCTGTATGCAGTTCTGCAGGGCTTAAACAATCTAAGTCATTCATTTTAGTTTCCCCTCTGAAAATAATAGCCATGGCAAAGAAGTACAGAAGCAATGCACGTTTTAAAGAATTAATACTTAATCCCCATACCTTTTTTCCAGAAAGGATTATTTTTCTATAACTAGATTAAATTTCTATTTTTACCCACCCCTACTTCCAACTGACAGAACCATACTTCATTGACTCAATTCCAAGTGAATTTTGTCAAATGTAGTGACCTCTTAATCATTTGGTGCTTAAAAGTTACTTTTGGGATTGTCTCCACTCCTTATCTTGCAAAACATAGCATTGGTAGGAGGAGGCTCTCCACTTCTCCATCCTGATCTTTATAAAGCCCATGCTAAAGCACTTGATAATGTTGATACCTGCCAGGAAGCCACATCTCTCAACAGACTTACACTATCCATGCTGTGATCTGAAGATGCATTGCCCAATCATGACCCCATGGCCACTTCTGGGACCTTCTTGTTCTTCATGTCTCAGTTCAAGTCACTCTTTACCACCATGGAAAACATCTGATTATTTTCCACATGCCTATATTGCTAAAGAGAATCCAAATAGGGGTACACTCAGACCCAACTACTTAAGTGTGGCATCCTGCCGTCTCTGTTCTGTTGGGCAGTCTTGGCGTAAGTATGCTTCTGTGAAAATAGACACCTCCCAGGCAAAAGCATCCCAAGGATGGCATTCATTTTCTTTACTCTTGGATTTCCACATTTAAAGACAGAGTACAGTTTCTTAGTTTCTTGTCCCTACCCAGGACTTGACCTCTTCCTATAAGGAATAAAACAGGAAGCACACAGCTTCCCACATCAGCCTCTAACCCTCTTGCTTTATCTTCCAGTCTCAGTCTCTCTCTCTCTCTCTCTCTCCCCCCCCCCTCCTTCCCTCCCTACTCCATCCTCCACAAGTATCTATATAATTTTCATTGGCAAATGAGGAAAAAGAATTCTTTCACTCACTCTCTTTCATAGACATTTTTTGCCTTATAAGTAAGTAATTTAAGGCTTTGAGTAATTGTAACACCTTTGTTGATCTAGTCCTCTGTAATTTATGATTATGAAGTAAAATGAACTCTCTCATAGATTACTAATGGAAATTTAGATAATAACTTTTGGCATTATGTTTCATGAGATCTAAATAGTAATTCTGTTCCTGTGAGTCTGGCTTAAGGATATAATAATAAATCTGAATGTATTTTTCCACAAAAATGCTAGGCACCTCATTATTTATAATAGTAGCCCTGAATGAAAATTTTCCATGTCCAAAAATAGAGAAGTAGAAAATTACAGAACTTTTCTGTGATGCAACAACATACAAACATTAGAAATTGTGTTGCTTCTCAAAATAAGACATGTAAGTGGCAAAAAAAATATGAAAAAATGTTCAAAAATCACTAACCATCAGAGAAATGCAAATAAAAACCACAGTGAGATACCAACTTACAGCAGTCAGAAAGGCTTTTATCAATAAGTTAAAAAAACAACAGGTGTTGGCAAGGCTGTGAAGAAAAGGGAAGGCTCATACACTGTTGGTGGGAATGTAAGCTAGTTCAGTCCCTGTGGATAGTAGTTTGGAGATTTCTCAAAGGTCTAAAACTAGATTTACCATTTGACCCAGCAGTCTCACTACTGGGTATACCCAAAGGAACATAAACTGTTATATCAACAAGACATCTGCACTCATATCATAGCACTATTCACAATAGCAAAAATGTGGAACCAACCTAGTTGCCCATCAATGGTGGATTGGATAAAGAAAGTTTGGTACATATATACCATGGAATACTACATAGTCATAAAGAATAAAAACATGTCCTTTGCAGCAACATGAATGCAGCTGAAGCTCATTATTCTAAGCAAATTAACACAGAAACAAAAAGTAACACTGCATATTCTCACTTATAAGTGGGAGCTAAACATCGGGTACTGATACATAGGCATAAGGATGGGAGCAACAGATACTGGGGACTCTTACAGGGGTGAAAGAGGGAGCAGGGCTAGTGCTGAAAAACTACCTACTGGATATCGTGTTCATTATTTGTGTGATGGGCTCAAAGAAGACCATCACACAATATACCCATGTAACAAAACTGCACATGTACCCATTGAATCTAAAATGAAATAAAGAAATTGTGTTGAATAAGATGATTAGTTATATAAAAAATACTTGTGACAAAAGACTAAAATATGAGTAAAACATTAGATTTCAAAGATTTGTTATAAAAAAAGAACATAAAATAACTCATTGATAATTTTTATAATAATTACATGTTAAATGGTAATATTTTAGTTATCTTGGTTTAAATGAACAAGATTACTAAAATTAAGTTCACCTTTTTTTTTTCTTTTACTTCTAGTAACTGTGGTTCCTGGAAGATTTTAAATTGTACATGTATTCAAATTATGTTTCTTTTTTTTTTTTTTTTTTTTTTGAGTTGGGGTCTCACTCTGCCACCCAGACTGGAGTGCAGTGGCTGCTCCCGGCCACCGCAGCCTCGACGATCCTTCTGCCTCAGCCTTCCAAGTAGCTGGAACTATAGGTGCGCGCTACCACGCCCGGCTAATTTTTTTTTTTATTTATTGTAGAGATGAGGTCTCACCAAGTTGCCCAGGCGGGTCTTGAACCCGTGGACTCAGGCAATCCACTCACCTCAGCCTCCCAAAGGCGTGGGATTACAGGCTGAGTCACCAAGCCCGGCCTCAAATTATATTTCTATGGGACAGTACAGCTCTAGAGACTGATACAAGCAGAAGGATCAGTTAACACTATTTCACTCCACTACCACACACTTAGACACAGAAAGAGAACCATCCTCAACACAAAAATATTTTCAACAGCTACTTTTGTCTCTCTTAAAGATGCTCACTTTTCTAAGTATTTTCTGCACATCTGAGCACACATAGTGAGGACTTCTGATAGATGTGAACCTCTCTTGGCCTCATTACTTGAGCATTTGATGGCATTCATTGTCACTCCCCTAAGAGAGGACACCTGCACCCTGTCTCTGAAAGCTGAGCAGCAGCCATCAAGGGGGACTGCATGTGAGGGGTAGCAGGTCACTGAAATCATGAGTAGGCAGAATGATAGGAAGTAGTTTTAAATACTATTAAATAGAGATGGTCTCTGAATAAAAAACAACATATGGCTATAAAACAGATTTCTCTGATTTATTGTGTACAAATGCCCTGTAGCATTTTGTTCAGAAGATCATCAAAGCAAATGCCACAAATCCTAAAAAATCTCATACAGAAAACAGCCTTGTTCCTCCCCCTGAGGTGAGGTTATTGACAGGAGACCCAGTCTGTATTTTCAAAAGCCTTTGGCTCTGGAGGGTAGAGCTGAGACAGAGATGCAAGTGCTGCTGAGTCATACGGATACACCCCCAGACTCAAGCCATTTGGACACACAAATGTCAAGAGCAATGTATTATCCAGCCAGTGCTATTAGCTGGGGCTTTGACTAACTGATTTGTTTTTGCTGTAGTTCTTCTTAAGGGGAATAGTGTAAGTCAGCAAAACACAGAAAATAAACCTTCCTCTTTGAGTCTGATGGAACACACATACCCTGATTAAGAGCACATCAATTCTATGTGCTGTCCTCCACCAACTAGCTAGCAATTCTGCAGAGCTCCTTTATAAAGAAATGTACGTTTCTGCATTTTATCTGTTCTAAGGGTTGCTATTATTCATCAAAAGATGAGCTACACATTATTTTTGAGTTATTTTCAGAAACAATGAGTTCACTTAATTTACAACAAAGAAAGAGTTATAACTATGTGACAAGAACACATTAAATTTCTCAAAACTCTGCCTTTGCTAAATGACAACCTCATCATGTGCATTTGCCTTACAGATTTCTCTAGAGCTGTGTCTCTAACAAGATTAACAAAGTGTTTACCTGCTCTCCCAACTGGCTCAATTTAGGTAGAAATATCTCAATTTTTCCAGAGCTCCGCTAAACTCCACCAACATTGCAACTGACTTGGTGTAACCATCAGTTACTCTCTGACCAGCTGTGTAGTTTTTGTCCTAGATTACAGCATTAAAGATTCTCTGGACCAGGTACAATGGCTTATGTCTACAATCTTAGCATTTTGGGAGGCTGAGGCAAGAGGACTGCTTGAACCTACAAGTTCAAGACCAGCCTAGGTAACATAGGGAGACCTTGTCTCTACAAAAAAAGAATAAAAATTAGCCAGGCATGATGGCGTGCATCTGTAGTCCCACCTGCTCTGGAGGCTAAAGCAGAAGGAGCTCCTGAGCTCAGGAGGTTGAGTCTGTGGTGAGCTGTAATTGTGCCACTGCACTCCAGTCTCAGTGACAGAGTGAAACTCCAACTAAAAAAAAAAATTATCTGAAGCAGGTCCCCCAGTTCCCTGTCCCAATGCCCCATCTACCTTTCACAAGTTTCTGGGCAACATTTGCATCTTTGTTAACTGCTTTTCTTCTCTTATCTCATCTAAGCCAAAACTGTGCAGAGAAGGCCATGGGAGTTTGTAGGCATGAGGATTGAGAGAAAAAGTGTCATATGTTTCCATGACAGGAAAATGGTGGAAAAAGAAAGATCTGCAGGTGGTTAAAGGAGCTTCCATCAATGGTGGTGTGAATGCACCCTCATTTCATTACACTGGCTGCAGCTTGGGAAAATCTACTACTGTCAACTGAAGTGAGACTTAAGGAAGAAACTGGGTCAAATAGATCTTCACATTTCCTAGCCAACACACAATTTCCCCAGGGTGACCTTCTGACAATGTGACTGTGCTTACTCCAGTACAACAAGTAACTTTCTTCTGTTATGAGATCTACTCAGGATGTACACAGCACCACACTGCTGTTGAAAAGTCCAGAGCAAGAAACACACCTTGTTTAGGGATTTTCTTCACTTAGGCCCCTCAGTGTAGACCACTGAAATCAAACTGACTCTTTGAGAAGTCTGTTCTATGCTTTCAAGTTAAAGGAAATGTCTTTCAGATCCTTTGGTCATACAAATAATAGGTTCCTCTGTCTTGTGCCTTCTATCTAGGCATCATTCCACTCCTACATTTCCTGAGGCTTCCTGTTGTAAATCTCTGGTGTCTACTAAACTTTCTAGGAAGGCTCTGTCTGCCTTCTAATTTCTCATATCAGAAATTTCTTCTTGAATGGCAACTCCCATGCAGATTCATATTACTTTTGTTCTGACTTCCCTCGGGACACAGGGATTTACCTTGCCATTTGTTCATTTGTCTTAAGTAATATTTTTACTTGTACAAATGTAAGGGGTACAAGTGCAGTTTTGTTACATGACTATATTGCTCATTGGTGAAGTCTGGACTTTTAGTGCAAATAACACACATTGCACTCATTAAGTAATTTCTCTTCTCTCACCTTCTTTCATCCTCTTACCCTTTCAAATCTCTAATATCTATTATTCTACATTTATGTTTGCACATTATTTAGCTCCCACTTATAAGTCAGAATGTGTGGTTTTTGGCTTTCTGTTTCAGAGTTGATTCACTTAACATAATGGCCTCCAGTTCTATCCATGGTGCTGCAAAAGACAGAATTTCATTTTTTTTACGTCTGAATAGCATTCACTGTATACATATATCACAATTTTTTGTAAGATGTGGGGTACAATTCAGGATTAGTTATACAAGTGGTCATCGTACGAGTAAAGTTTGGGCCTCCCTTTGGTCCTTACTTTGCCTTGTTTGAGATCAGGTATCCTTATTGATGTTGTATGTCCCTCCCCCCAGCCCCCACCCTGGCAGTATTTCGTTACTGTCAATCCCTTTTTTATATTATTATGGAAAATGTTCAGGGTCTGCTTACGCTTATGAGTGAGAACATGTGGTACTCTGTTCTTTGTTTCTGTGATAGATCACTGAGTATGATGGACTCTAAATACATTCAAGTTGCTGCAAAGTCCATATGTTTGTCTTTCTTTATGGTTGCATAATGTTCCATTCTGTATGTGTACCACATTTTTTTATCCAGTCAAATTACAACGGGCAGCATGTTTGGTTCCATATTTTTGCTATTGTGAATAGCTGCAATAAATATGCATGAGCAGGTATCTTTTTTGTAGAATGATTTGAGTTCCTCCGGGTATATTTCCAGTAGGGGGCTTGCTAGGTTATATGGAAGGTCAATGTCTAGTTCTTTCAGAAATTGTCACACTGTTTTCCAAAGAGGTTGCACTAGTTTGCATTCCCACCAGCAGTGTAGAAGCATTCCTTTTCCTCTGTATCCTCACCAGCATCTGTTTTCATTTGTTTTATTAATGATGGCCATTCTTACTCGGGTTAGGTGGTATATCAATGTGGTTTTGATTTGCATTTCTCTGATGATTAGTGAGGCTGAGCACTTTTTCATGCGTCTGTTGGCTGTCTGTGTATTTTCTTTTAAGAAGTGTCTATTCATATCTTTGTCCACTTTTTAATGGGGCTGTTTGTTTTTTTTTTCCTTTTGGCATGTTTAAGTTCCTTGTAGCTCCTGGATGTTATGCCTTTGTCAGATATACAGTTGGCAAATATTTTTTTCCCATTCTGTGGGCTGGCTCCCCACTCTCTTAATGGTTTATTTTGCTTTGCAGAAGCTTTTCAGTTTGATAAGGTCCCACTTGTCTATCTTATCTCTTATGGCACGGGCACTTGGGGTTTTGATCAGGAATTAGCTGCCAGATCCAATTTCCATAAGGGTGTTTCCTGCATTTTCTAAGGTTCTTATATTTTAAGGTTTTATGTTTAGGTCTTTGATCCATTTAGAGTTGATTTTTGTGTACGCTGATAAGTAGGGGTCCTGTTTCAATCTTCTGCATGTGGTCAGCCAGTTTTCCCAGCACCATTTACTGAATAGGGTCTCCTCTCCCTAATGGTTACTGCTGGAGGCTTTGCCAAAGATGAGTTGGTTGAGAAATTGAGATTTTGCTTCCAGAATCTCTGTACTGATACCATATTTTAAATCTGATTGTCTGTGATGGGTCCTTATCTCTAACATAAAACCTTGCAAAAATATACTTATGTAATATTTGCAGAGGAAACAAATAAAAAAGCACACATAGGAATGTATGTGCTATGGTACAGGAGTTATCTAGCTCACATCGAAAATTTAATATCAAATAACCTTTTAGCCAAGACTTTATTATCACTTGCTAATCATTTTAGAGGGTTTCTTAAATAGTGAACACTAAAGCATTCAGGTCAAAAGAAAGGGATAGAGAAAAATAATAATAATCTTTACCTACAATCTCCTTGAAGTAAATAAAATTGATTTCATGCACATTTTTAAAATAACCCCAGCAGGTTTCAGTTTCAAACTAACCTTGTGTCCAAGAAGTATTGTTGTTAATCAATTACCTAGCTATAATTTGTAACAGTTTCTAAATTTTGGGACTACTTTTATCTAACCAGCCAGATTAACTTGAAAACCCTTCTTTTGTTCGAAGATGTTTCAGTGGGAAGGAGCTGCAGCCAGAGTGACCCACCAGTCCCAAAGAATGAAGCATGATCATACCTGTCAAATTCACAGCTACTTCCCTCTCAAACTATACCCACTCACATTCCCTGCAATCTTAGATCTGGGTGAGATGTAAAAAACTTTTTCAAGTCAAAAGAATGGAAAGTCTTCTTCTAGTCACCTCACTCATAACATTGGGCTTAAAATAGATGAGCTCAAGAAGCATTAGGGTTATGCACAGAGTCTATGTCTGTTCAATGAAAGATGTGTTTCGGATGTAACTCCAAAAATACTATTTCTTTAGTCAAAAGTAGTTTAAATACATTATCATAGTGTAGCTTAGAGCTCACATTGAAGAGTTGAAAATTACCTGCAAACAGGAAAAAAATCACCATTTTTTGTAATTAATAATGCAAGTGGTCAGCATTTTGCTGAGTACAAAAAGGGAAAATTTAATTTCTTAGCAATATCTCTGGTAAGGATTTTGCTTGCCTAAAATGTTGAACAACTACACAAGCAAAGACCAATGGCTTTCTGAAAAGTCATCATAGGGTTCCTGAAACAAACAAACATATAAACTTGAACAACAATGAACCTAGAAGATGAAAGAGCAAAGATTTTTGTCAAGGTTAAGTGTTCTTTCCTGGTGTAATTACAGAAATGTGTAGATTTGCTCAGAGTGGTCCAAAAAGATAAGGAGAATCTCTAACACATTTCAAAGGGAGAAGTTTATCTACCTGGGGGGGGGAATTAAAAGTGTTAGGAACCCAACTCTCTCCTCCAACTTATATCCAAATGTCTTTAAAGAGTTATTTATGCATTCTGTCTTCACTTTTCACATCTTTTACTCAAATTTTGCTTCTGTTTTCATCATTTCATTAATGTCTTTTGGCAAAGTCAGCAATGACTTCCATATTTAATCTCACAGACAATTTTTGGTCCACTTTTGTCACTCCTTAGCAACATTTGACACCACTGGCCAGGCCCTCTGTTCTACAACATTCCTTACCTTTGGCCTGTGACACAGTCCTACTCTCTGGTCATTCCTGTCTGCTTCTTCACAATATGTTCTTCGTTCTCTCTACTGGCCAATAAATGTCAGTTTCCCAAGGCTCATTTTTAGATCTTTTTCTCTTCTTCCTCTCTACAATCTTAATAGACCATTTTCTACACATGTGTGATCTCAGTCAAGACCATCTACAAAGATATCTCAAAACTCACTATATAGCTCTAACCTATATTTCTCCTCTGATCTCTAGACCTCTTAACATCTCTACTTGTATGTTAAAAACATATCTCAAAGTCAACGTGTCTAAAGTGAATTTGTGCTCTGCCCTAAACCTGGTTCTCAAATCATTCCCACTCAGCGATGGTACCACCATCATCTTGCATGTGTATGAAATCATAAACTGGCTCTTTTGCCTGCCTCTCCCTTACTCCCAATCCTTCCAATCCCCTATATATCTCTGAATTTATTCTATTCTCTCCATCCACAACTAAGATAGCTCTTCTCTTGTCTTCAATCTGTTTCTCCCATTACAGTGACCTTCGGAAAGTGACCTTTCCAATACAGAAATCTGATCAAGTGATCCTTCAGATTAAAATTCCCCAATAGTTAGACACTGCTTTTAAGATTTTTTTAAAAACCTAATATACGTTACAGAGGTCTACACTTTCCTCTGCTTACTTCTGTATTATTTTTTTACCTTGTTACTCACTATTCTATTTTCCAGTCACATGATCATATTTTAGGTCTAATAATGAACCATGCCCCCTTCTTCCACAAGGCTTTTGCACAGGTTATTTCATCTGCTATGAACATTCCTCCCATCCTTGAGTCCTACACCTATTAAATCCGACAATTCTTTTTTTTTTTTTTTTTTTTTGAGTTGTAATCTCACTCTGTCACCCAGACTGGAGTGCAGTGGCATGCTCCCGGCCACTGCAGCCTTGACTTGCTGGGCTCTGGCGATCCTTCAGCCTCAGTCTTCCAAGTGGCCAGAACTACAAGCGTACACTACCACGCCCAGCTAATTTTTTATTTATTGTACAGACGAGGTCTCACAAGTTTCCCGGATGGATCTCGAATCTGCAGACTCAGGCAATCAATTTGCCTCGGCCTCCCATAGTACTGAGATTACAGGCTGAGCCACCAAGCCTGGCCTAAATTCTACAATTCTAAGCTGTCAACTTTTTCTCAGGAAAATTTTCCTGGATCTCTTATCTCATTTGTACTTTTTCACATATATGTTTGCTCTTTTTCATATCAAATTTAACTCACTAAACAGTAATTCCCGAGGAAATAGATGCATGACTATTGTGTTCACTGCTGTATCCTCAGTCCATGCACATCACAGCTCTTTGCATACAGTGAGTGTTTAGTAAGTCTTTTGTTGGCTAAGTGAAGGAATAAATCATCGTGTCCAACAATGTATATCCTTTTCTACAATTTGATAGCCCATCACATACTCCTTTTTATTAAGCCTTTTTTTCATATTGTTGAATAATGAACCAGAAAAGAAAGAAGAGACCAAGAAAATACTCAGCATCTGAAGGTGATATTAAATGTGTTACAGTAATGCAGAATTTGAACCAGTCTAAAAGAGAAGCACATTGTATAGAGAGAACCACTGTCACAATCTGGCCAGAGAGTATGGTGACATTTCTTGAGGGTTATTTCCTGTCATTTTGGCAATCTGAAAATGTAATATAGAGTCCTGAAATAATTTGGAAATTTTCGTTAAAAACACAGGTATCTAGACCACACTCCCTGACATTTAATTCTGTTAGCTTAGAATTCAGATCTAAGTCTATGCCTGGAGCAAGGTCATTACACTATGGATTGGAACATCTTGCTATAAAGAAAAGTAAGACTGTGTTGCCATCCCCTTTCCCCATTCACCCACACAAACCCACAATGAAAGTATGTCAAAAAGATACAGGAGCCAACTTGAAGGGGTTCCCATGGCCAAAGCTGGAACAATCTGAGCATCAGAATAAATAAGGTTAGTTATGGGTTTTAACTGAAAAAAATAGGAATCTATAAATAGATAGATGGTAGACAGACAGAGAGATAGATGATAGATAGATAGATAGATAGATAGATAGATAGATAGATAGATGATCGAATAGGATAGGCTATATTGATGACACAAGGAAAAAATAGGACAGGACATTGGGTTATTACTTGTAGTAGAAAACCAACTGATGAATGTGTACATTGCCTTGGGCAAAAATCAACAATTGTTGTTAAGTCTAAGATGTAATAGTTGATGAGGAGTAAAATATGTGCACAATCTTAAAGTATTTTATCATAAATTGCTTATTATTTATAAGAGAAAGAACAATAACTATACAGTAGAAAAATGGACCAAACCTTTACTGGGTGATCAAAGTTAGCATCACCAAAGAGAAGCAGATGGATTTTGTGACCTCTCTGAATGTGAAGCCCTGCAAAAGACATACATCACTTTTGTAGCATTTTGACAAGGAATATATAACTTGAATCTAATTATGAGGAAATATTAAACAAATCCGAATTGAGAATCACTCTATAAAATAACTAACCTGTATTTTTAAAAAGTGTCAATGTAGCCGGGCTCGGTGGCTCAGCCTATAATCCCGCGCCTTTGAGAGGCTGAGGTGAGTGGATTGCCTGAGCCCGCGGGTTCGAGACCCGCCTGGGCAGCGAAACCTCATCTCTACAATAAATCAAAAAATCAGCCGGGTGTGGTAGCGCATGCCTGTAATTCTGGCTACTCGGAAGACTGAGGCGGAAGGATCGCCGGAGCCCAGCAGGTCGAGGCTGCGGTGGCCGGCAGCAGCCACTGCACTCCAGTCTGGGCAACAGAGTGAGACTCCAACTCAAAAAAAAAAAGTGTCAATGCAACAAAAGACAAAGAAATGGTAAGAGAATATTCCTGGATAAAAGAGATTAAAGAGACAAGAAAATTGAATACAATATGTAATTCTGGACTAGATCTTGAACTGGAGGGAAAATTGTGCTGAAAATAGTACTATTGAGACAAGTAAAATAAAATGAAATATGAAATATAGACTAGATAAATATAGTACATCAATGTTAAATTCTTGGAACTTGATAACTGTACAGTGGTAACTTAAAAGAATATCCTTGACTTAAAGAGAGGAAATAGATGTGGGAAAATGTTAAAGATTATTAACCCTGATAAGGGTATATAGAACTTCTCTGTGTTGATATTGATACTTTTCTGCAGATTTAAAATTTTTTTCAAGTAAAAGCGTTTTTCGTTTAATGCCTTAGGTGATTCTGATGTCTGGCACTTGGGAATCACAAATAAGACTGTGACAGCCATCTTAAGAAATCTAAAGAGAGGCTTTCTCATCTTCTGTCCTGTTATTTTATAATAGCCCTTGAATGAATAATCAATGTATTATCTAGAGTTATTTCCAGATAAACAAACAGATGGGAATGATCATAGGTATTAAAGAAGGAGAAGAAATTGGCATGCATTTATACTTAAGCTTCTGCATAAACTTTCTATGCAATCGATTGCTTGTCTTAACACTTTCAGACTTTTCTAAGATAATTGTACGTGCAGCATTGATATGCCTGCATGCTTATTTCATTATGATCATAAATTAACAATTACAAAAAAAGAAATTTAAAAATTTCCACAGATAGGTCTTTTAGCTGCTTTCGTCCTTTTTATTTCTCAGTCTTTATAAGACATTGAAACAAAAGACCTTTGGAAAATATGCCTAACTGAACCATAACAAGATTCCACATTTTAATCATTATATTTTTTGACTACTTGCTGTGTACCAGAAGGTTTGTCAAGTACTTTCATGCTATTTCAGGAAAGAATAAGATACGCTG
Organism: Cephalopachus bancanus; assembly: GCA_027257055.1. Lineage (NCBI taxonomy): Eukaryota > Metazoa > Chordata > Mammalia > Primates > Tarsiidae > Cephalopachus > Cephalopachus bancanus. The sequence goes on along the minus strand of JAPVLO010000251.1, from coordinate 1,728,225 downwards.
CTATAACTAACATCACCAAAGATCTCAGTGGCTCATAACAGCAAAAGTTAATAACTTGTTCACACTGTAGGTCCACTGAAACTAACAATGGAATTCTGATCACAGAGGTTATTTAGGGAGCTAAATTAAGAAGTGTAGTCGTTATGCTGAACCATGTTAGAGGGACAGGGTGCTGTAAAGGGTCTTGTACCAGTCATAAAGTGACACTCCCATTCACAACTCATTGACAGGAATAAGTTATGTGACGCCACTCAACCAAAAAAAGAGTGCGGATGTGCAATGCTACCATGGACCCAGGAGGTGGAGGGTCTTCCATCAAATAGCATTAATGACTTCAAAACACATGTTAAACTCATTCTCCTTATCCCTCACAATAGCTCGATGAAGTAGTGACTTTCAGTATTCTCATTTTAAAGAGAAGAAATCAAGGCTTCCTAAAATTTAGAAAATTGCTCACACCAGGGAAGAAACCAGAATTTGAACACAGATTTGGATTCCCAGATTTGTGATCATATCCTCTGAGATACACTACCTGCTTGCCTATGCTCCTTTCTTTAATCTCAACACAGGTTTTGGTATATGGCTATGAAGAGGCTTCATTCAGAAGTATGTGTTCCAATATGCCAATGGAAAAACAGTCTTACCTGTGAGAAGATATTCTTTTACCGCAGCTGGCTGGAGCAATCCAAATTCTTTCCACTCTTTCTCCTTGGCCATGTTTTCCTCAGTTCCCTTCTAGCTGCCATCCTCCACAGTTCACTTCCATTGTCAGCACATTTCTCTCCACTGTAATGTCTGTTGGCCTTGGCTACTCTCTTAGACAAGCACATCTGGACCTCAGATAGAATTCATTCCCACATCCCAACCACACTGATTTTTTAGATATGTGAATAAAAATGAATTGGGTGGGTTTCTTTTGTGCTCGGGGCCCATTTACAGCTGGGAATTCTGTTATCCAAGCTTTATCACCATAGAATAAAATTACCAAGCATCTTATTGTCATATTTTCTTCATCAGTCAGCCTTTTTTTATGGACTGAATGCTTGTATCCTGTTGGGAGCTGGCCATGGAGGTCTATCAGATCCTAAGAATCTGGTGGGCCGAAGACCCTGAGCCTCTAGGAGGGCCCGGGAGTTACAACACCATTCCCTTCCACCTTGTTTGGCACCTAGGACGTCAATGGAGCCCTTGTGTTGGCAGAGTACAAATATAGTATAACTTTAGGCTTCCATGGTTAACTTCAGAATGTCATTGTTCCTGCTTTTCACTTCCCACCTTAAGGTTTGACTTTTTCAATTTATGACCTTTTCATCCCACATTGTGATTAAACTTTGAAATATGTCAAAGAGCTGTTTTCATGGTAGCAAGTTTCCAGCTGCATTTAGAAAGTTTATATAGAAAAATAAATATATTGAGATATATTTAGTTATTAGGGACAAGTTAGTAAATATTGAAATTATAGAAGTATGCAATTTTAGTAATAAGGTTTCAGTTTTAAATAAGTGTTTTTAGTAGTGAATAAGTTTTGTATTAATATAGTTTCGAATTATTAAATATAGGATTTTAGAATATGTTTAGGAGAATTTATTCAGGCATAGAATATTTAGAAGGTAGATATTACTAAGAGAAGTTTTAGTTTTAGGCTTTGAATTTTAAAGGAGGCTTTAGGTTCCAGGAACAAGCAGCTTTAGTTTTAAGATTCCAAAAAAAGGAAGCCCCTTGTGCTTGAAGGAATATGTTCCAAATAGAATGACAATGAAGGAATTTGAACAAGAGGAAACCACCAAGGGGCTTGAAAGACCAGAAGGCCTTGAAAAAGAAGCTCCTTGTCCATGAAAAAAGGAACATCTGCACGAGGTGCTTTTGGAAGGGTCTCCAGGTACACATTCTTCCACACAAAGACTGCTCCAAAGCCCTGGACCAGAAACTGTTGTTCTGGCCCCCAGAGACTTTATTATGGAAAAAGCTGTTTCCCTGGATAATTTGAATAAGGAAGTTAAGTTTATAAAGAGTTAGATTTATTAGAAAGATTATAATATATATTAGTTAATTTGGGATATAAGTTTTAAGTAGAGTTGTTTAATGAAAATCTTTATAATTTTATAATTTTAAGATTTTATATTAATGGGTTGTAGGGACTGTTTTTTACAGGGTAACATCATTGTGTTGGGATAATGTTGTTTTGGGTGGAAATAGTCTCCGCCCTTAGAGAGAACATTAGCCAAGTATGGAGAAGAATACTGAAACTTAAGCATCATTTTAACATCACAAAAAATCCATGTAATTTGTTGTAAGTGATTTGTTTTGTAATGATGATTTTAACTTGCTCTTTGGCAGTAACTTGCAGAGATTATTTCCCTTGTAGAGAGAAATATAAGCTTGCAACTACTCGCAATAAAATGGCTTCTGCTCAAATCTGAACAGTTGTCCAAGTCTTTCTCTCTCTCTTTCTCTTTCTCACAGTTGCCGACGCTGTCTCCACCTTTGGGGTACCCTGAACCTGGCAGGAGTTGGACTCCTGCAGTATCCCCCCAAAATTCATATGTTGAAATCCTAACCCCCAATGTGAGGGTATTCAAAGGTGGGAACTTTGGGAGATAATGAGATCATGAGGATGGACTCCTTATAAATGGAGTTAGTTCCCCTTAAAAGAAACCCCAGGTAGTTCTCTCTCCCTCTTTCTGCCATGTGAGGACTCACTGAGGAGCTAGTAGTCTGCAGTACAGAAGAGGGCCCTAACCCAAAACCAACAATATAGGCACCACCCTGATCTCAGGCTGCTGCTCTCACCACTGTGCAGAGTACATTTCTGTTATCCGTCAGCCACCCGGTTAATGATATTTTGTTATAGAAGCCCAAACTGACTAAAATGCTCAATAATGGGCCACTCTGTGTAAGAGTAGCCTAGTCTAACATCAATGGAGAGGGGAATTATACTCTGCTCAATTCGATTGGAGAACTGCAAAGTGACATGACAAAGAGTGTGCATAGATGTATGTTTCTATCACAAAGAATGAGTAAAGAATCAGGAAAAATAATCCAGACTCTGAGCCAAAAGAAACAGGAGATGAAGAAATAAATTTCTTGTCCTTCCTTACTCCCACTCCTCTATCCCAAGAATTGTTTCCAGGCAAGATGGTTTCTTATGACCAATTCACTGACATAGCACATGATAAAAAGCAACCTGCTGGGTTTCTTACAGAGCCATCATGGGCACAGTAATATGTCACTTTTTTTCCTTTCAAACCTTACTTCCTCAGTTTTGCAATATTAAACTGTACCTTTTAAATAAAATATTAACTTGTGAGATTTGCCTCAGATTAGCTCTTTCAAGGAATTAGGTTAGTAGGGTTATGAGCTACACATGCCCAAAGTGTTTTCTATAGTGATGGGGTGTGTGTGTGTGTGTGTGTGTGTGTGTGTGTGTGTGTGTGTGTGTGTATGTGTGTGTGTATGTGTATCTGAGTTCATGATTCAAATATGCTGTGCAAGGATTTGGACGTACTGCCATGCTTTATCTTTTTTTTTTTTTTTGAGATGAAGTCTCACTCTGTCGCCTAGACTAGAGTGCAGTGGCTGCTCCTGGCCACTGCAGCCTCGACCTGCTAGGCTCCAGCGACCCTTCTGCCTCAGCCTTCCAAGTAGCCGGAATTACAGGCGCGCGCTACAACGCCCACCTGATTTTTTTTTTGATTTATTGTAAAGATGAGGTCTCACTGCCCAGGTGGGTCTCAAACCCATGGGCTCAGGCAATCCACTCACCTCAGCCTCCCAAAGGCGCGGGATTACAGGCTGAGCCACCAAGCCCGGCCCATGCTTTATCTTAGCCCAACACCAAACCCAAATGAAGGTTGATATTTTAAACTGCAACCACAGTAGAAACCTTTGAAGGCATGCTCTGTGCCTCTGAACATTTTTTTTTCCTATTCTTATAATGTCCTTGTCCCACTTACAAAAATATATTCATCTTTCCAGGCTCAGGTGCTCACTAACTACCTCCCCTATGAAACCTTACTTGGCAGATACTTTATACTCATAGTAAGATGCCTTATCATCCTATTTGTCATACAATTTGGCTTTTTATTGATTTTATTAGCAATGAAGGTAGAGTTGTTTTTTATTAGCATATACTTTTATTATATTAAAATCAGATCATGATCTGACAATTAAGAGTCTATTTATGAAATACTATTATCTAAAACTACTAACAGAAGATGAAAACCTTAGAACTAAAGTTTTTCCCCAGAAAAATATTAATGGAAACATCAATTGCTTTTCAGAGTTGACATCTGTTGCTTCAAAAGTATTTTATCCAGATACTTAATTAAAACCAAAAATACCCTTAAGACACAATGAACTGATTTGCTTTGTTTTGCATCCAGATTTCAGCACTTAGTGGTCCTGAAAAGAAAAACCAGAAAGGGTAGTGATTTGTAAGGAAGTGAAACCAGCCAGTTTTGAGGACCTGCTGGACGTGCTGAGCTCTTTCTTAGTCCCTGGGAAGGAACTTAATGGGGAAGCATCAAAAAAAAAATGCAGGCATGGAATTCAAGGTTAGTTTGTTGTATATTTGTTAAATTCCAAACCAGTACTCAAACAGGCAACAGGAATGACCAAATCAGAACTCAAAGCACATATTTTTTTCATTTCCAAAGCAAAAATAACTATGGAAAAAGAAAACCATTCAGAGGAAATGAATACAAGTGCCTATATGTGTTCTTACTTCTAATATAACCACCAAGGTCTTTGAGAGTAATCCTCATAAACTCTTATTATTTTCCCCAAATCAAAATTTGAACTAAAAGCACATTAGTTAGTGATACCATCTGAGTATACCATTTCATTACAACAATTTGTTCTATTTATAGAAATCTTAAAACAGAGAGTGCTTCTGGCATTTGTCAATATTCTATTTTAAGACTGAACAATTTTTTAATAAACTATTGTTGAAGGCCCAATTATCATCCCTGCGCATCTTACACATATTATGCTCTTGTCATCTTCTAGATCCCAAATAACTGTACCATCTTCCACTCCTTTTGAAGTTCTTCCTATGTCAGAAATTTCAGGAGAATGTTATCCCTAAATTTATTATACTTACCCTCCTATCACTGTCACTGAAAAAGCTTCCTGCTGGGCTCGGTGGCTTAGCCTGTAATCCCAGCACTTTGGGAGGCCAAGGCGAGTGGGTTGCCTGAGCCTGCGGGTTCGAGACTTGCCTGGGCAATTTGGCGAGACCTCATCTCTACAATAAATCAAAAATTAGCCAGGTGCAGTAGTGTGTGCCTGTAGTTCCAGCTACTTGAAAGGCTGAGGCAGAAGGATCGCTGGAGCCCAGCAGGTCGAGGCTGCAGTGACCGAGAGCGGCCACTGCACTCCAGTCTGGGTGACAGAGTGAGACTCCAACTCAAAAAAAAAAAAAAGAAAGAAAAAGCTTCCTTTTCTATATGGGGGTTGCAGAGTACTCTTGATGTTTATTTCAAATGACCCTCTCAGTTTCTAGAGAGCTACAATTACTAGACCACACAAAATCCCCATTTGTTTTATTCTTTTTATTTATTATTATTATTATCATTATTTCTGCGGTTATTCCTCTTTACTATAATTATCCCCTCCCTTAGATTTAATCATTCCAATCCATCTATCATGCCTTTATTCTGAACATATTATCCTTGGAAATACGTATTATTAATTTTGTGATAAATGTTTAAATTTTTCAAAAATGATTTGATTCTGTCACTCTTATTATTTTCAAACTTATGTGAAATCTGCTTATGTTGGTAGATATAAATCTTACTTGTTTTTTCCAACTGTTATACAGCTTCTACTCTCTGCAAAAAAAAAATCTTTTGATATTCCTTTTTCTAATTATGGTAATTCAACTTTTACTATCACAAACAATGATGACATGAATCTCTTCTACATTTATATAAGAATTTCTCTGGAATATTTATCCAGAAGTAGTACAAAGTAGGATATAACATACAATATTGCATGCTTAATTTCATTATGTATAGCAACATTGCTCTTTTAAAGGGGTGCACCAATTGACAATCCACCCAGGAAGTCATGGTTTTTCCCTTGTCCCATGGTCCCATTATCTAATTTAGTTAATTTTGTAATCTAATGGTTGTTAAGTGGTATTTTTTTGTTAACTGAATTTGATTTCTCTGATGTCCAATAAAAATTAACATCTCTCACATACTTTACCCTTTTAGTTTCCCCTTCTGAAAATTCTCATTTGATTCCTTTGTCATTGTTGCTCTTATTTTTCTTACTTTTGACTTGGTGGATTTCAGGGATTGCTTTTAATTGTCTAGTTATAAATGTTTTGTTGATTATGGATGTTGCAAAAATCCTTCTTAAAGTTTATCATAAAACTGTTAAATTTCTCCATTGTGTACTTTGTTAAACAGAATTTACATATACATATAGAACACAAAATAAGGGAGGGAGGAAGGAAGGCGGGAGGGAGGAGGAAAAGAGGGAGGGAGGAGGGAAAGAGGGAGGGGAGGAGGAAGGGGGAGGGGGAACGGGGAAGGGAAGGGAGGAGGGGGAGGGGGGAGGAAGGAAAAGGAGAAGGAGTGAGGGAGGAGAGGGAAAAGGGGGAAGGAAAGGGAAGGGAGAAAGGAAGGAAGATTCATCAATCTCTTTCTTTGCCTTGTAACTTATTTACTTACAATTTATGCTTTGGAGATCTTGTTTATAAAGTTATACATGGGAGGCGACCTGAAGATGGCAACGACATAGGTGGATCCATGAGACTCTTGGAACATGAGTTCCCAAAAAGACTATTACTTTTCTTCCTGCACTCCCCTGCTCACTGCCAGCTGCACTGGTATGAGGCCTGGGGACTTTTTGTCCCACACAGGGCCAGACATTGCGGCCAGACCAAGGCTTCTCCACTATATGTGATTTCAGCCAACTGGGGAATCCCAAATCCCGCATCCCAGCTCCATCCCTGGCTACATCGTCACAACCAGCACCCAGCGCCAAGCTGCCAGTCACCCAGGGAGGCTCTGAGCACCTGCCCCTCAGAGATACTGGTCCCACTTCTGGCTAAAGTGCCCTGTGAGTGACCCAGAGCCACCACCTGCCCCCTGGAGCTTTGGAGATCTGAAGAACCAGGCCCACCCTGGCTGAGGCACTCAGCGTGTGACCACAAGCCTATGTGAGGGGACAGAATCCCAAGCTGGTGTAAGGTGCTGATCTCAGGCTTCCAGCTCCAGAGGAGGAAACGCCCAACCTTCTCCCCCACCCCAGCCTGCTGCTGGCACCCAGGATCCAGCGCCCAGCTGTGCAGCTGGTCCCACCTAGAGACCCACAGGAGCATACTTAAAAGTGAACGTAAAACTACCACCTCTACCATTTTCAAGGCATATTTACATTGCATCACCCCGTCCACCTATCAGAGCCTCCACCTCAGTTCCCACGGTGACGTCATTAAACAGGAGACAAAGCCCCTCCTCTACATGGAATAGAGACCAGTGTCACAAATCTCCCAGGCAACAAGGTAACTGCCTGCCTGCAACAAAAACAGAGGGGAGAGGCTAGAGATTAGAACTCAAGGGATTTTATCCACTAAGGGATGAGAGAAAAATCTATACAAATGAAGAAAAACCAAAGAAGAATATGGGTCTCTCCTAGACTCCTGGGAGGGCAGACACTGAGAAAACTGACTTTGGAATGCAAACAATGAAGACCCCCCCAGAATGACTGGTCTCAAAATACAAACCTAGACATCAAGACATTAATGGAGAGATTAAAAAGAATTGAGGAGACTCAAGAAGAAACTGGAAATGAGTTGATATCTGAGATAACAGTAATAAAGAATACTGTGAATGAAATAAACAGTAAACTGATAAGTATGGAAAGCAGAATTACCAAGCAGAAGAAAGAATCTCAGAGCTTGAGGACCAAAATATAGAACTAACCCAAACTCTTAAAAACACAAAACTAGCTCAAAAAGACAGAAAAAAACCTTCAAGAGATGAGCGATTACCTCAAGAGACCTAACCTAAGAGTAATTGGAGTGCCTGAGGCAGAAAGAGAGACAGAGACAACATTGGAACAAATTTTCCATGAGATCATTCAAGAAAACTTCCCTTAGCTAATCAATGATGCAAAACTCAAACACAAGAGATCCAAAGAACCCCTGAAAGACAACAAATGAGAAAACCAACTCCTAGACACAAAATAATTTGCCTAAACAAAGTAGGCATAAAAGAAAAAATCCTAAAAGCAGCAAGAGAAAAAGGTCAGATCACCTACCATGGAAAACCAATTAGAATAGTAGCAGATTTATCTACAGAAACCCTGCAGGCTAGAAGAGCTTGGAGCCCTATCTTCAAAGTCCTAAAATATAAACAATTTCAACCAAGAATAACCTACCCTGCCAGATTAAGCTTCATCAGTGAGAGAGAATTAAAATCTTTCCCAGATATCCAATCCCTAAGAACTTACGATGCCACCAAACCACCACTACATGAAACACTTAAGAAAGCACTAAACACAGAAGAAAAGAGGAAAAAAGGAGCAATGTTCTTCAAAGAGTACAGGAAAAAGAATAAAATACACATGAACCAACCCCAAAAACAAAAGAAAGACAATAAACCAAGAGGAAGAACAACTCTGTAAGAACTCTATGATAGGGACGAACTCTCACATTTCAATAATTAGCCTGAATGTGAATGAACTAAAGACACCACTGAAAAGACACAGAATGGCAAAATGGATAAAATATCACCAGGCAACAATATACTGCCTTCAAGAGACCCATCTCACTAGAAAGGACATGCACAGACTCAAAGCAAGAGGATGGGAAACAAATTTCCAGGTGAATGGAACACAAAAGAAAGGAGGAGTCACAATCCTAATTTCAGAAAAATACCATTTAAGCTATCAAAAATTAGAAAAGATACAGAGGACCACTACATAATGATAAAAGGTTCACTCCATCAACAAGAAATATCTATCCTAAACATATATGCACCTAACATAGGTGTCACCAACTTTTATAAAGCAACTCCTAGGAAAATTAAAGAAAGATATTGACTCTAACATCATCATAACAGGGGACTTTAATACCCCACTCACAATCCTAGACAGATCATCAGGACAAAAATCAGCAATGAGATCCGGAACCTCAATGTGACTCTGGACGAAATGGACTTAATTGATACCTACAGAACACTCCATCCAAAGACCAGAGAATACACATCCTACGCATCACTGCACAGGATGTATTCCAAGATTGATCACATTATCAGCCATAAATCAAGCATAAGCAAATTTAAAAGGACCAAAATTCTACCATGCACCTTCTCAGACCACAGTAGAATAAAAATAAACATTAACACCAACAAGGTTCACCCAAAACCCACAAAGATATGGACACTAAACAGCATGATGTTGAACAACTCCTGGGTCAATGCTGAAATCAAAACAGAGATCAAAAGATACCTGGAAACAAATGAAAATGAAGAAACATCTTACCAAAATCTCTGGGATGCCCTGAAAGCTGTAGTAAGAGGGGAATTTATATCCCTACAAACACACATGAAGACAATGGAAGGAGCACAAATTAATAGCCTAACAAGCCACCTAAGGAAGCTGGAAAAGCAAGACCAAAAAAACCCTAATTTCAGCAGAAGAATCCAGATCACAAAAATAAAAGCCCAAATCCAGGACATAGAAGACAAAAAGACAATACAAAAAAATCAATGAAACAAAAAACTGGTTCTTCAAAAAGATAAACAAGATCAATGGTCCCCTAGCTAGATGATCAAGAAAAAGAGAGAAAAAACCCAAATAAGCACAATCAGAAACACAAAAGATGAAGTCACATCTGATCCTGAAGAAATACAAAAGATCATTAGAGACTACTACGTACACTTGTATGGAAACAAACTTGAAAATCTTAAGGAAATGGAGGACTTTCTGTCATCACACAACCTGTCTAGGTTGAAACAAGAAGAAATTGAGACCCTAAATAGACCAATAACAATCAAGGAAATTGACTATGTTATAAGAAAACTACCTACAAAAAAAAGCCCTGGACCAGATGGCTTTCCAGCAGAATTCTACAAGACATTTGAGGAGGAAATGTTTCCAAACCTACTGAAGCTATTTCAGGCAATTGAGAAAGATGGAACCCTCCCCAAATCATTGTATGAAGCTAACATAACATTGATACCAAAGCCACGTAAAGATCCAACAAAAAAAGAGAATTACAGGCCAATATCTTTGATGAACACAGAAGCTAAAATTCTCAACAAGATCCTAGCAAACCGGATTCAACAATACATCTCAAAAATCATCCATTATGACCACGTAGGCTTCAACCCTGGGATGCAAGGCTAGTTCAACATTCATAAAACCATAAATGCAATTAAATACATCAACAGATGTCAAAACAAAAACCACATGATTATATCATTAGATGCAGAAAAAGCTTTGATAAAATCCAGCACCCTTCTTGATAAAGCCATCGAACATCTAGGCATACAGGGAACATACCTCAAAGTAGTAAAAGCCTTCTATGAGAAACCCACAGCCAGCATACTCTTAAATGGAAAAAAATTGGAACCATTTCCCCTGAAAACTGGAGCAAGACAAGGATGCCCACTCTCACCCCTCTGTTCAATATAGTATTGGAAGTCCTGGCTAGAGCAAACGGAGAAGAGAAGGCAATCAGGAGTATCCAAAAAGGAAAAAAAGGAAGTCAAATTATCTCTCTTTGCAGAAGACATGATCATATACCTTGAAAGCCCAAGAGAATTTGTCAAAAACCTCCTTACACTGATAAAGGCCTTCTGCAAAGTCTCAGGATATAAAATAAATGTGCAAAAGACAATCGCATTTCTTTACACCAATAATAAACAAACAGAAACCCAAATAAGAAACACAATTCCATTCAGAATAGCCACAAAAAAATTGAAATACCTTGGCATCTTCCTAACCAGAGACGTGAAAGACCTTTACAATGAAAATTACAAAACACTGCTCAAAGCAATCAAAGATGACACAAACAAGTGGAAAAATATCCCATGCTCAGGGATTGGAAGAATCAACATTGTGAAGATGTCCATCTTACCTAAGACAATCTACAGATTCAATGCAATACCTATCAAATTACCAGCAACATTCTTCTCAAACCTAGAAAAAACAACACAGGTATTCATATGGAAACACAAATGACCAAGAATAGCCAGAACAATCCTCAGCAAAAACAAAAACAAAAACAAAGCAGGTGATATCACATTATCAGACTTCAAACTTTACTATAAAGCTACAATCATCAAAACAGCTTGGTATTGGTATAGGAACAGGCATAAAGACCAATGGAATAGAATTGAGATTCCAGAGGCAAGACCTCAATTTCTCAACCAACTTATCTTCAACAAAGCCTCCACCACCTACCAATGAGGAGAGGAGAACCTGTTGGGGTATGAAAAGTAGCCAACACAATTAATTCCCATGGAGTTGCTCGTTCAGTTACAACAATTAATTTGTGACAGAATGGAGCAAGAACCTATTCAGTAAATGGTGCTGGGAAAACTGGCTGACCACATGCAGAAGATTGAAACAGGATCCCTATCTATCCCCATACACAAAAATTAACTCCAAATGGATCAGAGAAATAAATGTAAAACCTCAAACCATAAGAACCTTAGAAAATGAAGGACATACCCTCATGGAAATTGGAACTGGCATCCATTTCCTGAACAAAACTCGAAACCCACAGGTCACAATGAATAAGATAGACAAGTGGGACCTCATTAAAATGACAACCGTCTGCAAAACCAAAGAAACCATCAAGAGAGCAGGGAGACAGCCTACAGACTGGGAAAAAGTATTTGCCAACTCCAGGTCTGACAAAGGCTTAACATCTTGGATCTACAAAGAACTCAAACGTACTGAAAAGAAAAAAACAAACAACCCCATTAAAAAGTGGGCAAAGGATATGAACAGACACTTCACAAAGGAAGACATCCGAGCAACCAACAGACACATGAAGAAATGCTCAACCTCATTAATCATCAGGGAGATGCAAATCAAAACCACACTGAGGTACTACCTAACTCCAGTCAGAATGGCAATTATCAACAACTAAAAAAATATCAGCTGCTGGAGAGGGTGTGACGAAAAGGAAACACTTCTACACTGTTGGTGGGATGTTGGGAGCCGGCCACAGAGGCCCACTGAGCGTTAGGGATCAGGAAGGGTCATTGACCCTGAGACCACTAGGATGCGTTCGGGAGCTATTGACCCCATTTCCTCCCCCTTTCTACTCAGCACTAATCAGATTAAGCTCCTGTGAGCCCAAAACATAAAAACTCTGACACTGCGATGAACACAAGCTAACTTTAGAAGCTCATTGCTCCCATTCTTCCACAAACTGCAGTTTTGGCTTTCACACAACTTATAATTCAAACTCAGGTCACATCTAAGAGCCTTAGTATTGGTCACAGGCTTCTGGGTCATGATCTTAGGATTTATTGAAGGTGTAAATTGTAGAATATAGTTTTAGAAGATAGTCATTTTGTTGAAAGAATGTGGCTGGGTTACTTGCAGGTAGCCCACTGTGAACTTTGGACTGGGCCACATTCTAAACATTCTGGGATGGGCCATTTTCGTTTGTAAAGTAAATACTTAAGCTTCTATAGAATTGTTTAACTTGGCATAAATCAATCAGCTTAGGATGAAAAAGGTTTATAGAATGTATCAGTCATGGATTAGGTTATCCTTTGTTATGGGATTTTAAGATTATCATATGAAAAGTGTTTAAAGGCAATCATTGATTAAGTTTTCATGGATTAAGGTTTCTGGTGGGTGGGGGACGCCCCTCCCACATCTGACTTTGTTTATAAAAGACCTGTTGTAATTCCCAATGACACTCATTCACTTCTGCACTAGACTGGAGTCCAGTCTCTTTTTTTCTCTCATCTTCCCCCCAAATGCCGACGCTGTCTCCACCTTTGGGATACCCTGAACCTGGCTGAAGCTGGTCTCTGGCAAGTGGTGCCTGAACGTGGGACCTCAAGTAAGCTGTCTTTTTCAGGACAGATAGGATCCCTCTGTAGAGACAGGCAGAGCAAGGAAGGGTGAGCAGTTTAAGAGCCATGGCAGAATCATGGGCCAGAGTGAGTTTGTTCATAAGTATTCTGATGTCTATTAGTATTTTGCACATATTGTCCGATAGAGGAACGGTTGCCTTGACTCTTGCATTTTGTACACCTTAGCTTTATGGACTATTTTCCAGGATGTTTTAAACCAACAGTATGATTCATCCAAAATCTCGGCCAAAAATAAAGACACTTCCCTGCTGGCCGTAGCCTCGGCGCCTCCTTTAGATGATGAATTTTTCCTCGAGGAGGAAATGGAGGAAGTGAAAAGTATATTGAAGACTATGGGAAGATGCAGAAATGATAACTTCAACATCTTAAATAGATATAGTGCAATGTGAAATGCAACATGTTAAAAATCAGGGTGACATGCTGTTGATCTTAAGGTATTATAACCTCATGACACAAGGAAAATAGAACTGTACCCTAGACTGTAGCCACACACATGTACATTCAACATCTCCCGGAGAAAGACACACAGGGAACATTAGCAAATGAGGATTAAAGTACCACTTTGCTACGAGTGTTCTGGTAAGCTGGGTCTCAGTACTGTTTTGGGCTTCAGAACTGTAGGTTTCCTTTACCTCCCAGATATAAATAGATTCTTACCTCAGCAAGAGTACATCAGACAGGAATGCCTGGTTCTGAGAGAGAATGGATCTTGGTTTCAGCATTGAAAAAAGAGGTGGCAATAAGGAGAGGCTTTCTTTTGGAAATGCCAGAGCTGACTTGAGAACTGCTTTGGATCATCTCTTCCCAGCAACATTCCCTAAAGTCAAATTGGTACCTTGAAATCTGCCATGGTGGGAGTATTTACACCATAGAAATTGGCAAACATCACAAAGTAAAGCTGCCCACCCCTCACCCCTGTTGGAAGTTCATTGTTAACTATTTACAGCACACCACTAGGAAAGCACTAGAAAATGTGCTATCATCCTGACCTGTGAGTTGGCCCTGGTGATGGACACCAGTCTGTTTCATTGTAGGAGAACAGTTAGAGCTGTGTCTGGAGTCAAAATCAAAATGTAATGAAGATGATAACATCCACTGGGCACTTCCAGTTACTGTGTTCACTGGAGCAAGTGTTTCGCATGGACTTTATGAAATAGGGATGACCACGATCTCTGTTTTACACATGAGGAAACTGAAGATCAGAGCAGTTAAGAAATTTGTCCAATATCACACTGCCAAGGAATAGAAGATTCTTAATTCTAGTCCAGGCAAGGCCACTCCAGAAGCTCAGCTGTAACTTCATGGCAATCTTTTCTTAGGGAAGGTTAGCAAAAAAGGTGGCAAAGTTTCCTCAAGTAGTCACTGAAAGCACGAATATGGCCAGGCGTGGTGGCTTAAGTCTATAATCCCAGCACTTTGGGAGGCCAGGGTGAGAGGAATGCCTGAGCCCAGGGGTTTGAGACCAGCCTGGGCAATTTGGTGAGACCTCATCTCTACAATAAATCAAGAAAAATTAGCCGGACATGGTGGTGTGCACCTGTAGTTCCAGGTACTTGAAGACTGAGGCAGAAGGATCACCTGAGCCCAGCAGTTCAAGGCTGCAATGGCCATGAGTGTGCCACTGTACTCCAGCCTTGGGAACAGGATGAGACTCCAACTCAAAAAAAAAAAGCATGACTACCATAGACATTTGTATTTTTAAATGTTCATTCTTGTATATTGTGATATAATTTTTTATTTATTCATTTTTTGTCAGTCTTACTCTTCTGGGCCTGGAAAAAATTACCTTGACCTCTTGGACTCAGGTGATCTTTCTGTCTCAGTCCCCAAGTACTTGAGATTACAAGCCTGCACCATTATGCCCTGCTGGTTTTTGTTTTCTTAATTTTTTAAATTTTTCTAGAGATTGGGTCTTGCTGTGTTGCCCAGGCTGATCTTGAACTCCTGGTCTCAAGTGGTTCTTCCTCCTTGGCCTTCCAAAATGTTGGGATTACATGTGTGGCCACCATGCCCAGCCTGTAATAAGATTTTTATGTAAGCTTTTCTTTTTTATTCTTTTTTTTTTTTTGAGTTGGAGTCTCACTCTGTCGCCTTGGCTGGAGTACAGTATCATGCTCACGGCTACCGCAGCCTCGACCTGCTGTGCTCAGGAGATCCTTCTGCCTCAGCTTTCCAAATAGCTAGAACTACAGGCATGTGCCACCACATCCAGCTAATTTTTTGGTTTATTATAGAAATGAAGACTCGCCATGCTGCCCAGGCTGGTCTTGAATCCTTGGCCTCAGGCAATCCTCTCACCACCACCTCCCAAAGTGTTGGGATTACAGACATGAGTCACTGTGCCTGCCTTATTTAAGCTATTTCAAAATAAAAATTTAATATATTTCTATGTGAAACATGTAAAAATCAGACTGATTTTATAAGTGAAATTGTAGGTAATTCCAGTCATGTATGTAAAACTACTTATGTTGTCATTATATTGTCTTTTCAATAAAAATAAAAGAAAACAAAGGGTGAAAGCAAAAACTGGTGAAACCAGAATAAGACCTGTAGTCTAGCTTGTTGTATTGTGCCAGTAGACATCTATATACTATAGTTATATAGATGTCATCATTGAGAGAACAGAGTAACGCAATGTATTATTATTATTATTTTTAAATGAGAAGGTAGGATTTATTAAGAAGACAGAAAAGCTCCCACAGTGGGAGGGGACCTGAAGGGGTTGCCCAGATTATTAGTTTTAAATGAATTAATAAATAAAGGTTATTATTATTATATCAAAAATGTTTGAGAATCTCTGTGTTTTTGGAGCCTTTTTCTCATCCCTAGGTGATGTTAGGTGTTTTTCCTTTGTGCTCCCATCACTGCACTTATCATATTGTAGGCTGTGCTCATAAAGTAACATATTCTTTTTATTTTTTATTTTTTTTATTTCTGAGTTAGGGTTTCACTCTATCACCCAGGCTGAACCACCTGGGCTCAGGCCATCATTCCACCTCAGCAGCATCCTGGGTAGCTGGGACTACAGGTGCATGCCACCATGCCCAGCTAATTTTGGGGGGGTTTTTTTGGTAAAATGAGGTTTCACTATGTTATCTAGGCTGGTCTCAAACTCCTGAGCTCAAACAATCCTCCTGCCTCAACCTCCCAAAGGGCTGAGATTACAGGTGTGAGCCACCATGCTCAGCCAAATATCATATTCTTTAAAAATGTTCTTCTTTTCCAGGAAACCTCAAGAGGTCATCAATCTTTTTCCACTTTTAAAAGTTAAGATATAGGCTAGCCAGGCTCGGTGTCTCAGCCTGTAATCCTGTGCTTTGGGAGGCTGAGGTGAGTGGATAGCCTGAGTGGGTTCAAGACCTGCCTGGGCAACTTGGCGAAACCTCATCTCTACAATAAATCAAAAAATTAGCTGGGCGTGGTAGCGCCCCCTGTAGTTCCAGCTACTTGGAAGGCTGAGGTGGAAGGATCGCCAGAGCCCAGCAGGTCTAGGCTGCGGTGGCTGGGAGCAGCCACTGCACTCCAGTCTGGGTGACAGAGTGAGATTCCAATGTTGGGAGCCGGCCACGGAGGCCCACTGAGCGTTAGAGATCAGAAAGGGCCGTTGACCCCAAGACCACTAGGATGCGTTCAGGAACTATTGGCCCCATTTCCTCCCCCTTTCTACTCAGCACTAATCAGATTAAGCTTGTGTGAACTCAAAACATAAAAAACTCTGAGACCAGGATGAACACAAGCTAACTTTAGAAGCTCATTGCTCCCATTCTTCCACAAACTGCACTTTTGGCTTTCACACAACTTATAATTCAAACTCGGGTCACATCTAAGAGCCTTAGTATTGGCACAGGCTTCTGGGCAGATCTTAGGATTTATTGAAGTTGAATAAATGGATTAATTTCATCGATTAGGTTATGGGATTATACCTGAAAGAACATCTGGTGGGTGGGAACGCCCCTCACACACCCGACTGTGTATAAAAGACCATTGTAATTGCCATTAAAGTGCTTCTGCACTAGACAGGGGTCCAGTCTCTTTCTTTCTCTTTCTTTCTCTCTCTCTTTCTCTCTTTCTTCTTCCCCCCAATTGCTGATACCATCTCCACCTTTGGGGTACCCTGAACCTGGCTGGAGCTGGTCTCTGGCAAGTGGTGTCTAAACAGGACCTCACGGTAAGCTTTCTCTTTCTTTTTCAGGACCCCTCTGTAGAGATAGACAGAGCAAGGAAGGGTGAGCAGTTTAAGAGCCATGACAGAATCAGGGGCCGGGGATTTTGAAAGTTTTGTTTTTGGCACATATTGTCTGATAGAGGAACCGATTGGCTTGCCTCTTGCATTTTGTATGCCTTAGCTTTATGGAATATTATCCGGATTTTTTAAAAACCACAGTATGATTCCTCCAAAATTCTGGCAAAAAATAAATGTACTCCCCTGCTGGCTGTAGCCTTGGCACCTCCTTCAGATGATGAATTTTTCACCAAGGAGGAAATGAAGTTATAGGAGGAAGGGATTGGGTATCATTAGTGAAAAAATCTTGCTAATGTTGCCAAGGCACCTCTTCCCATACCCTTTACTAGAAATAAGGTGAAAACACCAAAATTCACACCTGGGTATGTGTCTCCGGCTAATGTAGGTATGCAGGGAGCCAGAAAAAAGGCAGAAGAAGAGGGAGATTTTACCTTGTCTTCTTGCTTTCCAGTAATTTATTTGGAAGAAGGCACAGTAAATGCAGCACCTCATTGGGAGCCGCTACCATATAAATTGATTAAGGAACTTAAAGAGGCTTGTACTTGGTATGGTCCTATGGCTCCTTATACTATTACTATTATGGAACAATTTGCCACTCGTGATGACACCACAAGATTGGTGGCAATTTGCAAAAGCTGTTTGTCAGGAGGAGCCTTTTTATAGGACAACTAATTTGAAGATCAGGTAAGGACCAAAGGTTGCTAACCAGCAGAGGGATCCAAATCAGTTTCATATTTCCAGCAATATGCTGTTAGGAAGAGGATTATATGAGTCAGTTGACAGTCAACTAATCTTACCCAAGGAAGTTTTACTCCAGGTAAATTCTTGTGCAAGTACGGCTTGGAAGAAGTTAACTATTAATTCTACTCAGACCACCTCACTATCTGATCTTAAGCAGAAAACAGATGAAACTTACGAGGACTTTCTCTCTAGACTTACAACAGCAGTAAATAGAGTAATTTCTAATGCAGAAGAAACAGATACCCTTATTAAACAGTTGGCTTTTGAGAATGCTAACAGTACTTGCCAAGCTTTGATTAGACCGATTAGAAGAACAGGACAATTAACTGTTTATATCAGGCATGTGCTGATTTTAAACCCTGCCGTTATGCGGGGTATGGCAATAGCCACCCCTTGAAGGGAGAAACTTATGCATAATTTGTGCAGGGAATGCAAAATGGTAACAATAAATCAAAAAACAGTTCGGTTTTAACTTGTTATAACTGTGGGCAGCCTGGCCATATTAGTAGGGACTGCCCAGCTAAACAACAGTTGCAGGAAGCCCTGATGCAACAGCCTAATGAGAGCTCTCTACCAAAGTATCTGTGTCCTAGGTGTCAGAAAGGATTTCATTGGGCTAGGAATTGCAAATCCAAATTTCATAAAAATGGCACTCTGTTAACTAAACAACAATCTACGATGCCAATTCCAGGAAATGGGCAGAGGGGCCGGCCCCGGTCCCAAATAACAATAGGGGCAGCTTCCAGCATGAACCCATTTGTTCCCTTTGTCCCATCTCAGAACTCATCAGAGCCACCCCAGGGAGCACAGGACTGGACCTCCATTCCTCCACCATAATATTAACTCCAGATGTTCCAGTTACCCCAATTCCAACAGGAGTGAAGGGCCCTCTCCTGGATGGAATAGTGGGTATAATATTAGGAAGAAGTTCCTTGTCTCTACAAGGAGTTTCTGTGATTCCTGGAGTGGTGGACTCTGACTACACAGGGGAAACCCAGGTACGTGTTGCTCCCCCTAGCAAAACTGTACAATTTTATGAAGGTCAAAGAATAGCTCAATTACTACTCTTACCCTATCATAGAATGGGCAAGTCTCTAACTGATAAGCCCAGGGGTGACTCTGGATTTGGCTCAAGCAATTTTGCTTTCTGGGTTCAGGAAATTACTAACTCCAGACCTCTAAAAGATTTATATATTCAGGGATTTAAAAATTTAAAAGGGTCTGCTAGATACGGGGGCTGATGTTTCTTGTATTGCTGGGAAAGACTGGCTGTCTTCCTGGCCAACACAAGTAGCCCCATCAGGACTCATTGGTATTGGTCGAGATGCCCTCTGTAGCCAAAAGTTCTCAAATCTTAAATTGGACAGATAACGAAACTTCAGGAACCTTTGTCCCTACATCATTCCTTCCATCCCCATTACACTTTGGGGATGCAATATTCTTGCTCAAATGGGCATGCTTCTGTATAGTCCAGATGACAAGTTGTCAGCACTACAAATAGGATACGATCCCTTAAAGGGGCTTGGAAGGAACAGACAGGGCATAAAAGGACCTCTTCAGGTTGTAGAGAGGAAAGATGGTCTGGTATTGGCTTTTCAAATTTTCCCTAGGGGTATTGTTCCTGAGGCTGATCCCATTACCTGGAAAGATGATAAACCAGTTTGGGTGGAACAATGGCCCATGCCCTCAGAGAAACTTAAGGCAGCAAGAGAATTAGTTAACAGCAGTTGGAGGCTGGCCATATAGAGCCTTCTACCAGTCCTTAGAATACTCCTATATTTGTTATAAAAAAGAAATCTGGAAAATGGAGACTTTTACAGGATCTAAGAGCCATTAATGCCACCATGGAGGCTATGGGTTCATTGCAGCCCGGGCTGCCATCTCCGGTTGCTATTCCTGCTGATTATAACATCATAGTTATTGATCTACAGGATTGTTTTTTTCTATACCTTTAAGTTCTCAAGACTGTAAAAGATTTGCATTAGTTTACCTTCTCATAATTTAAAGCAGCCTTCCAGAGATATCAATGGAAGGTCCTGCCACAAGGTATGAAAACAGCCCTACCTTGTGCCAGGGGTTTTGTAGATGCAGCCTTGCAGGATATAAGAAACAAATATCCTAATTTTATTTAATTCATTACATGGATGATATTTTATTGGCTCATGCAGATCATGCTCACTTGCATAACGCTTTGAATGAAACAGTAACAGCATTGGCTAATTGTGGTTTGAAAATTTCTCCTGAAAAAATTCAAACCAACCTGCCCTTTACTTATCTTGGCCGAGTGTTAAACACTCAAACTGTGAGTCATCAACCTCTACAATTAAGGAAGAATCATTTGGTTACCTTAAATGATTTTTAGAAATTATTAGGAGACATTAATTGGCTGAGACCTTATTTACATGTCACTACTGCAGATTTAAAGCCTCTTTTTTGATATATTGCAGGGGGATCCTCCCCCACTTCTAAAAGAGTCTTAACACCTGAGGCAAAAGAGGCCTTAACTCTCGTGGAAAAGGACATTGAGTCCCAAAGGGTGAAAAGGGTAAGTTATGATATACCATGGGAATTAATTGTGTTGGCTACTTCTCATACCCCAACAGGGTGCTTATGGCAGGAAGGACCTACGGAATGGTTACATTTACCGGTTTCCTCTGAAAAAGTTTTAGCATCTTATCCATACTTGGTAGCTTTGCTAATAATCAAAGGAAGACAGAGAAGCGTGGAACTGTTTGGAAAAGATGTGGATAATATCATCATCCCATATGACAAAACTCAGTTTCAAACCTTGTTGCAAACTAATGATGATTGGCAAGTGGCTTTGATTGTTTTTAAAAAAAATTTTTGTTTCTTTTACCTAGAAAACCATTGTTGCATTTTGTGAAATGTAATCCTATAATTATTCCTCGTGCATGTTCCTTAGTCCCCTCGAGGGAACAGTATTGGTTTTTACTGATGGCTCCTCTAATGGTAAAGCAGTGGCAGTAATTAATGACAAACCTCATGTTTTAAGTACTTCAGAGACTTCAGCACAACAAACAGAATTAAGAGTTGTCTTATATGCCTTTACAGCTCTAAAAGACAAGAGATTTAACCTGTATACTGATTCTCATTATGTTTCCTCATATTGAGACAGCAACTATTCCTGTTAGTAAAACCACAATTTTGGAATTGCTTATACAACTGCAACAATTAATTCATGTTAGAAAAGAGCAATTTTTCGTTGGCCATGTCAGATCTCATTCTGGCCTTCTGGGACCTCTATATGAGGGTAACCAATTGGCTGATAATTTAACAAAACCTGCCATCTATGCAACTTTGGAGACAGAGGCAGTCACTCAAGCTCAACTATCTCATAATATTCATCATCAAAATGCTACTGCTTTATGTTATGAATTTCAGATACCTAGGGAAGCAGCAAGGCAGATTGTCAAGAATTGTCCAGCATGTCCTACATTTGTTAATGTTCCAGCAGGAGTTAATCCACGAAGATTGAAACTTAATGTATTATGGCAAATGGATGTAACTCATGTACCTACATTTGGAAAATTGTCTTATGTGCATGTTACTGTGGATACGTTTTCTCATGTTATTTTAGCCTCAGCATGAACTGGAGAAGCTTAGAAGGATGTGGTGCAACATTTATTTTTTTGTTTCTCACAATTAGGTATGCCAAAACAACTTAAGACTGACAATGGTCCTGCATATACATCAAAATCTTTTCAACAGTTTTGTTCTCAATTTAATATTTTTCATTCTACAGGAATTCCTTATAACCCACAGGGTCAAGCTATAGTTGAAAGAGCCCATCAAACTTTAAAAAATAAAATACATAAATTACAAGAGTGAGAGTTTAGGTATAGTTCTCCTCATCATGTTTTAAACATGATATAACTTATTTATAACTTATTTGTTATAAACCATTTAAATTTGGATTCTTCAGGCAATTCAGCTATGACTAGACACTGGAACCCAGAAGGAAATGTTAAACCTATGGTAAAATGGAAGGATCTTCTCACAGGCCAATGGAGAGGGCCTGATATATTACTAACCAGTGGGAGAGGATATGCTTGCATATTTCCACAGGATGCAACAACTCCTGTTTGGATTCCTGATCGATTCATTCAAAATGACCCCGCTAACCCAAAGACTGAGATGGGTGACATGAATCCTGTTGAATCAAAGGAATAGACCGGAGAAAAATATAAACAAAATAAGGGCTTTCACTTCCTTTGTCCTCTCCTATTCCTCCTACAACTCCAATTCCTGCCTTCCCTACTATTCTTATTTCTTGTAATCTGTTTTGTGAGTCCCTTCACCTTTATCTGAGAAGGAAGGGCAGGTGTCTATGGCTGTGGTGCCTAGCTCTGACTTTCAGTCTTTCTCTTTTACCTTCGGAGAAGGGGCAGGTACCAAAGGCCACGGCACCTGACCCCAGCCTCCAGTCTTTCTCTTTTACCTTTGGAGAAGGGGTGGGTTCCAAAGGCCACGGCACCTAACCCCAACCTCCAGACTTCTCACCCCCCTGACATGTCTCTTCTCATAGGGATGGCTCGGACAAAAGGATGCTAAAAATTCTTCTTTGTTGTCTTCTTATGATAAATTTCTC
The DNA here is from genome assembly GCA_027257055.1 of Cephalopachus bancanus. Lineage (NCBI taxonomy): Eukaryota > Metazoa > Chordata > Mammalia > Primates > Tarsiidae > Cephalopachus > Cephalopachus bancanus. The sequence goes on along the minus strand of JAPVLO010000251.1, from coordinate 1,705,553 downwards.
TCAAGTCCAACTTTCCCAAGTGGAAGTAAAGGAATCATATAAGTGAATCCTGTTAGCTAACTAATAAGCAGACTAGACTGGAAGGACAAATTCTTTTGGATGTATTTTATCTCTCAGTCAGCACTGGCGCAAACTCCAAAAATTAGAAAAGGGCCCACAAACCCCTCAACTATAACTATTGGACACAGCCTCTAAAGTCTTTAACAACTGAGAGGATAAAAGAATGCAGGACCAAAAACATAAGATAAACTTACTGCGTGCAGTCCGAGATATCAAGGTGGGAGAAGAGCTCACCATCTGCTACCTGGATAGCTGATGACCAGTGAGGAGCGTCGAAGCAGCTGAGGGACCCAAAACTGCTTTAAGTGTGACTGTATCCGATGCCAAACCCAGGACAAGGTGATCTGCAACTCTTTCACCATCTGTACTGCAGAGATGCAGGAAGTGGGTGTCGGCCTGTATCCTAGTATGTCTTTACTCAATCACAGCTGTGACCCTAACTGTTCAATTGTGCTTAATGGACACCACCTCTCAGTGTACCTGCTTGCCCCTTCAATGATATGGAAAAGGACTGGTCACTCATCCAGCGAGATACTGGCTTCCTGATATGGAGAGACTGTGCTTATAACTCTAAGGTGGACTTTACTATACCTAGTGAAAGACTATATATTAGTGACTGGGGTTTTAATGGCTCTACGCTTGCTGCAACTAGAAGGCACTCCAATTAATGGGTACTAGACAAACCATTCAACCTCATTTGTGGAGAGCCCTTGCAGCCCTTCCACCAGTCAGCCTGTCTAGGCCTGTTGGACAAACTCAGCAGTACCACATTAGGGATGCTTGCAGTTCTCTTATGTGTTTTTAGTATGAAATAAGTACTAAGTTATTAAAATTAAGTATCATAGCAATGTTTATAAGGTGCCTTGTACTGGGTGTATTTTTAGCTAATTGTTTAACTAATGCCTTTTACAAAGGTTTTGTTATTCTTGAGCAGCCATCTTATTTGATGATTCTTGTATAATTGTCATCTCGTTGGTATGATGCATGTGGTTTACGGATATTGTATGAGGCTAATGCTCTTTTAGAAAGACAGAAAAGATTTTTGGCTACTTTTAATTTCAGGAGTTACAGCTTTAATAGCTACTTTTGAGCTGTAGCATTATCTAGGGAAGTTCATACAACTACGTTTGCTGATCGGCTGTATAAAAACGTTTCTATTGCCATAGCTATTCAGGAAATCATAAACCAGAAGTTGGAAAGTAAGCTTAGTGCTTTGGAGAAAGGAGTTTTAGCAGTAGGGCAGGAACTTGTGACCTTAAAAAAGAAATTGGTTCTCCAATGTCACTCTGAGTTTAAATCTGTCCATAATTGGGACAAAGTAACTTGGAATTTGGAACCATTCACACCTGAGTATAGACCTTATTAAATTACATCAAGAAATTCAGGCATCATTTGCTAATCAAAAATCATTAATGTCTATACTCATCAATGTGGGAATTTGCGGAGCAGTGATTCTTTTGTTGCTGTGTCTACTCCCAATCATCTTCAGAGTGCTAAAGAAGAACAATATGGAGTTTCATGGTTTCATGCTAAAAAATAAAAAAGGGGGAGATGTTGGGAGCCAGTCACAGAGGCCCACTGAGCGTTAGGGATCAGGAAGGGCCGTTGACCCCGAGACCACTAGGATGCGTTCGGGAGCTATTGACCCCATTTCCTCCCCCTTTCTACTCAGCACTAATCAGATTAAGCTCCTGTGAGCTCAAAACACAAAAACTCTGACACTGTGATGAACACAAGCTAACTTTAGAAGCTCATTGCTCCCATTCTTCCACAAACTGCAGTTTTGGCTTTCACACAACTTATAATTCAAACTCGGGTCACATCTAAGAGCCTTAGTATTGGTCACAGGCTTCTGGGTCATGATCTTAGGATTTATTGAAGGTGTAAATTGTAGAATATAGTTTTAGAAGACAGCCATTTTGTTGAAAGAATGGACTGGGTTACTTGCAGGTAGCCCACTGTGAACTTTGGACTGGGCCACATTCCAAACATTCTGGGATGGGCCACTTTCTTTGTAAAGTAAAAACTTAAGCTTCTATAGAATTGTTTAACTTGGCATAAATCAATCAGCTTAGGATGAAAAAGGTTTATAGAATGTATCAGTCAGGATTAGGTTATCCTTTGTTATGGGATTTTTAAAATTATCATATGAAAAGTGTTTAAAGGCAATCATTGATTAAGTTTTCATGGATTAAGGTTTCTGGTGGGTGGGGGACGCCCCGCCCCTTTCTGACTTTATGTATAAAAGACCCATTGTAATTCCCAATGACACTCATTCGCTTCTGCACTAGACTGGAGTCCAGTCTCTTTCTTTCTCTCTTCTTCCCCCCAATCACCAATGCCGTCTCCACCTTTGGGATACCCTGAACCTGGCTGAAGCTGGTCTCTGGCAGTGGGAGTGTAAACTAGTGCAACCTCTGTGGAAAGCAGTGTGGCGATTCCTAAAAGCTCTAAACATCAACCTCCCATGTGATCCTGCAATCCCCCTACTGGGAATATACCCTGAAGAATTCAAATCACTCTATAAAAAAGATACCTGCACACGAATGTTTATTGCAGAATTGTTCACAATAGCAAGAACCTGGAACCAACCACGCTGTCCATCAAAAGAGGACTGGATTAAAAATATGTGGTACATATATACGATGGAATACTATGCAGACATAAACAAGAACAAAATCATGAATTTTGCAGCAACCTGGATGGAGCTAGAGTCTATAATACTAAGTGACCTCTCACAGAAACAAAGATCTGAGTGTCACATATTCTCACTCATATAATGGACCTTGATCATCCAATGCACTACTATAAGAAAATGACTGACAGTGTTGGGAAACTATGGGGGGCAGGATGGGACTAATGGTAGTAAACATCTGTCTAGAGATGGGAAGACACCTGTTATCAACAAGGGGGCCTGAATGAAGCATATTTGTATACCTAACCCTTAACTGTACCCCACAATATCAAAATAAAAAATATTGATTAAAAAAAAAGTTATACATGGGCAGGTACAGTGTCTCAAATCTGTAATCCCAGCACTTTGGGAGGCCGAGCTGAGGGGATTGCCTGAGACCACAGGTTCAAGAACAGCCTGGGCAACTTGGTGAGACCTCATCTCTACAATTAACAAAAAAAAAATTAGCCAGGCATGGTAGCACATGCCTGTAGTTCCAGCTACTTGGAAGGCTTGCTACTTGGAGGCGGAAGGATTGCTGGAATCCAGCAGGTCCACGCTGGGGTGGCCGTGAGCATGTGAGTTGTAGTGAGACTGCAACACAGAAAAAAAAATGAAAAGTTATATACCATCTTAAAGCTCCAAAGACGTTCTTCTAATTTTTTTATTTTACTTTATAGTTTTACTTTCCATGTTTCTGTTTTAGTTACTTTGCAGTTTATCTTTATACTTTACAGTTTATCTTTATCTTTATACTTCCTGATGTTGTGAGGAAGAGATTCTGTATTAGTTTTCATACAATGAGTCACCTTGGGCAAAACCATTCACAAAATTATCCATCTTTTTCTGATTCATGATGACATTTCTATCTGATAACAAGTTCCCAATCTACATTTGAGCCTTAAACAACATGGGTATTGGAGTACAGATCCCTCACAAAGTTGAAAATCTGTGTGTAACTTTTGACTTCCCCCAAGTTAAATACTAATATCCTACTGTTGACTTACCAATAGCATAAACAATTGATCAACACATATTTTACATGTTATATGTATTATATACTGTATTCTTACAATCAAGTTAGTTAGAGAAAAAAGTTACTAAAAGCAAAAATGTTAAGGAGGAGAAAACATATTTACTATTCATTAAGTGGAAATGGATCATCAAAAAGATCTTTGTCATTGTCAGCATCTTCATATTGTGTAGGATGGGAGGAGAAAGAAGAGAAAGTTGGTCTTGCTGTCTCAAGAGTGACAGAGGTAGAAGAATATCTGCATACAAGTGGACGCGTGTTGCTCAAGGTTAAATGTAGTTGAGCCTGCATTTCTTATACATTATTTTTCTCAGAATTATCTTTAACTATTTATGGATTTGTTTTTCATATAATTTTAAAGTAAGTTTGTTGAGTTCCCCAGATTAAACTAAGGAAATTTTCCATGAAATACTATTAAATCTACAGATTAATCTGCAAACTTGTTTTGTAAGATCTAAATAGAAAATATTTTAGGCTTCACAGGCCATATAGTCTCTGTTAATGTAGTACAGAAACTGCTATAAGCATAAATAAACAAAAAGAGTAGTTGTGTTCCAATAAAACTTGGTTTACAAAAATGGAGATAGGTTGGATTTGGCCTCCTGGTCTTAGTTTGCTGATACCTATTATAGATTAATTTGAGTAGAATTAATATCTCTACAATTTTAGTTGTTGTTCCATTTATTTTTTAAGTTAACATTTAATGTACTTTAATGGATTTTTAAAAAATCATATTCTTAAACAACTTCTAAATTGTTTGTTATTCATTATAATTCCTAGATACTTTATAGGGGTTTGTTATTGTTTTTGCTATTATAAATGGCATGTTAGTTTTCATAATAGCTTTTATTTGGTTATTGCTGGTTTGGGGAAACATGACTGATGTCATATATTGATATTGTATCCAGAAATCCTTCTGAAATGTCGTATTAGTTCCTTCCAGTGAGTTTTCTGTGACTTTTTTGGCTATTATATGTTAATCAAGTTATCACCTGTAGGCAACAATTTTTTCTACTCTCTTCTAAATCTTACGTAGTTTTTCTTTTTTATCTAGTTTGTAGGAACATATAGATCCATGTTGAATTATAGTGATTATAGCAGATATACTTGCATTTTACAGAAGTTAAAGGTAAAAATCTAAATTTTACAAATAAGCAATATGTATGCATTCGGATTTAGTGAATAGCCACTACTAAGTTAAGGTAGCATCCTTTTATTTCTATTTGTCTGAAAGCTTTCATAACATATGCATAAAATTAGACTGGATTTTTCTGCATTCGTTCATTTTCTTTTTTTCCTTTACTCAACTAATGTGGTGAAAATTGCTGATAAATTTTTCTGTTATTCAACAATCCTTACATTCCTGGAAAAGAAATCTGCCACTTGTTATACTTAAACAATATGCAATTTATAACAATAATTTATTTAGACATGTTCTTCACCTATTTCTAAGAGATATTAGGCTAACATCTTTTCATAAACTGTGTTTGTTTAATTTTAGTTTCAAGTTGTACTAGTCTCATAAGATGAGGTCATCATTTTCCTTTTTGTCAATTGTCTGGAGCAACACATGCATGGTTTATTTTTTTCCTTGAAGTTTTATAGAACAATACATAAAAATTCTCTGAACCCAGAAATGATTGAGGATATTTAATGGAGGATTATCATTTAAGTTTTATGATTTTTATAATCATAATTAATATATTATAGTTTTCTGCTTATTCTGACAATTCTGGCATATCACGAATGTTATATATTTACTCTAGGTTTTCTAATTTTATGACACATTTTTCTTCAAAATATTTGTAATTATAAAATCTTTATTATAATTGCAATTATAATCTTTTCACCTTATTCTTGATATCTCTTTTACAATTAGTATTAACATAAATCTTATTCGTCTTTTCAATGAATCAGATTTTAATTTTTTCAACTTTCCTATGGTTTTTTATTATTATTATTGTTTTAAAATGCATTAATTTCTGTCTTCATTGTTGTTTTATTCTTGTGGCTTTAAATTTGTCCTGTCATAATTTTACTAGTTTTTTGAATGTTTAGTTAATATAGTTTTCTTCCTGTTATCAAATAATAAAATCAAAAGATGAGGGGGACCAAAAAAAAACTCCCAGAATTTATTTATAAAATATTTTTTATTTATTCTTGCATGTTTAAACTTTAGTCACCTTCAAAGTACTCCCTGTTTGATGACATACACTTATTGAGACACTTTCCCACTGCTCAAAACAACTTTTGAACTTGTCAATTTTTGTCTTTTAGTGCTTATGTTATTTTTTGTTTCACCTCTTTCTCATCAGCAAAATGTTTCCCTTTGAGGACTTTTTTATCCAAGGAAACAATAAAAAGTTGCTTAGGGCAAGATTGGATGAATAGGGAAGGTGAGGCATGGGGATCACACCTTTTGGTTAAAAAAAAACTGCTAAACACTCAGCATGATGTGGGCAGGTTGTTCATGTAAATCACCCATCATGAAATGGGCAAACACATTGAAAGAATGTTAGAGAGGACGTCCAAGATGGCCATGTGGAGCAACAGGCCAGCACCTCTCTCCCCCAGTGAGGGAGAGAGTAGGGACCCAAACGTTGATAAACAGAGACACCCTGAATGGTTTTGAATGGGTGAAGCACTCCACACCCAGCAAAGGTCTCTGAACACACAGACACCTGAAAGCAATGGCAGATGCTAGAATCCAGGCACCCCATCCACCACCAGGTACCAGCCTCACGCAGGAACCGAAGCCCTGCCTATGAATGAGAGCGGGTAGGTGATGCTGTCCACAGAGTGCTTGCAACAGGTTCTAAAAAACAACTCAACTGGATTAATAGCAAGAGAGAAAAACTTCAGCACAGAGACCTGTCACAGGGTGGAGCACAGAGCAGAAGCAAGTGCTCCTCGCTCTCTCACTGAGTGACCCAACTGAGCAATAGAAAAAGTTCTAGAACCGAAAGTCATAGACTACTTTTAGAACAAAACCAATGAGGAAAGATAAAGAGGGAAAAGAAGCTTGTCACAAAAGAGGAAGAATCAATGAAAAATATATAGACAATACTCAGAGTCTTAAAGAGACAGCAGCCAAAAAGATAGCTATTCGAGCACCAAAAATGGAAGCTCCCATGAACAATCTGCCCAGATGACAGTCACAGAAATCAGAGGTTGGATGGCTAGAATGAATAAAGAGAACCCTGAGAAACTAGAAGCAAAACTCATCAGTCATACAGGAAGTAAAATCAAAGTTTGCCAATTTCAAAACGGTCCATTTGGAAATACTAGAAATAAATAACTTCACCCTGGAAATTAAAAGCACAGAAAAAAACATAGGAAGAAGGATCAGTGAGGCAAAGGAAAGACTCTCAGAGCTTGAAGACCAAAATATGAAGCTAACTCAGTCTGTCAAAAACAGAAAAAAAGGCACAAGAAGAATAAGTAAAGCCTTCAAGAGATGTGAAATAATGTCATGAAGCCAAATCTCTGCCTGATTGGTATCTCTGAAGCAGAAAGAGAAACTGAGAGCACTGTAGACCAAACATTCCATGAGGTTATCAAGAAAACTTCCCACATCTTGCTAGACAGGTGACTTTTCAAGCACAAGAGATTCAGAGAACCCCCACAAGGTATCACATAAGAAGACCATCCCAAAGACACATAGTAATGCACCTGCACAAAGTAAGTATGAAAGAAAAAAATCCTAAAGTCAACAAAAGAGAAAGGGCAGACCATCTTTGGGGAAAGACCCATCAGAATTGCTCAAAACTAATCTGCAGAAACACTACAAACCAGAAGTTACTGGAGTACCATTTTTAGCATTCTGAAAGATAAGCAGTTCCAGCCAAGAATTTCCTACCCTGCCAAGATAAGCTTCATCAGTGATGGAGGATTAAAATCCTTCTTGGACATCCATTCCATGAAAGAATATGCCACTTTCAGAAGAGCCCTTCAGGAGACACTTAAGGTGTTGAACACAGAAAAACAAATAAACAAAACAAAACAAAACATACCCCTCATAAGCAAACTGAGCACACACACAAGTGAAATATATACCTGTATAAATGCAAAAGTAAACAAGAAGCAAAGCAATCGCCTAAGAACCTTATGACAGGGATAAACTCTCGGTTTCAACAATTAATTTGAACATGAATGGACTGAAATGTGCCCCTGAAGAGACATAAAGTGGCAAACTGAATAAAGAAGCATGATGCAGCAGTCTACTGCCTCCAGGAAACTCATCTCACTGCAGAGGACACCCATAGGCTCAAAGTTAAAGGCTGAAAAATGATCTTTCAGGTATATAGAAACAGAAGAGAGTAGGGATAGATTCTGGAAGGAAATTCATGCTCTCTCTACCAACTCATCTTCAACAAAACCACTAATAACAAACATTGGAGAAAGGAGACCCTATTTACCAAATAGTGCTGGAAAAACTGACTAACCACATGCAAAGTGGTGATAACTCCTACTTATCACCATATGCAAAAATAAACTCAAAATAGATCAAAGACCTAAACTTATTACTTCAAACTATAAGAATCTAGAAGAAAATGCAGGAGATACCCTTATGCACATCAGAGTAGGCAACAAATTCTTGATCAAGTCCCCTAAAGTGAATGCCATAAAAGCTAAGATAGACAAGTGGGACTTTGTCAAACTGAAAAACTTTTGCACAGCAAAAGAAACCATCAAGAGAGTAAAACGACAACCCACAGAATGAGAAAAAAATTACAAATTGTGCATCTTATAAAGGCCTAAAACCCAGAATCTACAAGGAACTCAAGTGAAGTGAAAGGAAGCAAACAACCGCATTAGAAAGTGAAAAAAGGACATAAACAGACGCTTCTCAAAAGATGACATACAAGCTACCAATAGACACATGAAAAAATGCTCAGTCTCACTAATCATTAGAGAAATACAAATCAAAACTACAGTGAGATACCACCTAACTCTAGTAAGGATAGCTATCATTAAAAAGTCAAAGAACAACAGGTGCTGGCGTGGGTTCAAAGAAAAGGCAACGTTTCTACACTGTTGGTTGGATTGTACGCTAATTCAACTTTTATGAAAAACAGTGTGATGATTCCTAAAAGAACTAAAAATTGATCTCCCATACAATCCATCAATTCTTCTCCTGAGAAAATACCCAAAGAAACATAAATCACTCTACCAAAAAGATACCTGCTCACACATGTTTATTGCTGCACTATTCACAATAGCAAAACATGCAACCAACCCTGCCACTCATTGAAAGTGACTAGATAAAGAAAATGCGGTACATATATTCAATGGAGTATTATGAAGTCATAAAAAAGAACAAAATCATGGACTATGCAGCAACTTGGGTGGAGTTGGAGACCATCATAATAAGTGAACTATCACAGAAACAAAGAACTGAATGCCCCATGTTCTCACTCATAAGTGGGCTCTGAACACTAGTCACATTAGCACAAGGGTAGGATTGGCAATCGCTGGACACTGTCAGGGCAAGGGGTGAATGAGGATGGAGGAAGGCACATGACAGCACAAAGGGTATCCCCACAACCAGGGGAGTGAGGGCCAGTTAGAAGCCAAAACTAACCTGCATGCAACCTACTTATGTAGTTAATCCTCATTTCTACTCTACATCTCTATAATTTAAAAATAATTTTTTTAAAATTTCCACAAAAAATTCACTTAAGCCAAACGCAGCCTCTCACCATAATGCTAGCTGGTACACTGATGCCAATGGGTTCTTAGAACACTTACCTAGTGGGGGAATACTGTATCACAAGGAGCTCACTCTCCAAAGGATGAGTCTGGTTTTTTTGGGGGGGAGGGACCTCTCTAAGAATTTCATTTTTTTTATATGAGAATTATTTAGTAACATTTTTCAAGATGTATGGGGGTCATGTTTTAAACCACCCTTTTTATTAATGATTTCTGATTCTGTTGCACTGAAGTCATACAAAATTGTGTGTTGCCAGTATTTTGGAATTTATTAAAATTTATTTTGTCTCCTAGTAGATATTTTTTAATATTACATGTTATATATGTCTCTCAAAAGCAATGTGTTGTTACTTATAAAATTCTGGTTGTAAAACTTACTGCATCTTCTAGGTCAAACCTTCTAGGTTATTTTATTTATTTATTTATTTATTTATTTTAATTTATTTATCATAGGGTTTTTCAGTTTCCAAAAAGGATACATTAGAAAAAACTCTTACTCCACTCATTACTATCACTGCTGGTGCCTTAGTGTGCTGTCTGGGTACTTGAGGTTCAATCTACTCTGCCTGCCATAGCTGGTACTCACACATAGCACAGGGGAGCCTGATGACAGTCCACCCACCACCACTAAAGCCTGTGCACTTAACCAGTGGCCTGATGATCAATCCATCACACCCATCAAGGATCTTAAGGAGAGACTCGCCTGCTTGCTGCCATCAGTGCCTATGCACAATATCTAGAGACCTAAGGATAGGCCCACCCTGCCCACAGCCAAATGCTGGCAAGAATGTGGACAAAAAGAACGCTTATACACTGCTGGTGGGAATTATTACAGCCATTATTGAAAAAAGTATGGCGGTTTCTCAAAAAAAAAAAATTGAACTATCAATTTTTATCAAAAATCCTACTACTATCTATCCAAAGAGAAGTAAATCAGTATATCAAATGGATACTTGCATCCCATGTTTCTTATAGCACTATTCACAATAACCAAGGTATGGAAGCAACCTAAGTGTCCATCAACAGATGAATGGATAAAAAATGTGATATATATGCACAATAGAATATTATTTAGCCATAAAAAGAATGAAATTATTTCATTTGCAGTAATATGAATGGAACTGGAGGTCGTTATGTTAAGTAAAATAAGCCAGTTACGAAAAAACAAATATCGCAAGTCCCCATTCATAGGCAGAAGCTATAAAAGTTGATTTCATGAAGGTAGGGGGTAGAATGAAAGTTACTAGAAAGGCTGGAAAAGGCAGTGGTGGTGGAAGGGTAATAAAGAGAGACTGGTTAATGGGTGTAACTATGCAGTTAGATAGGAAGAAATAAGTTTTATTGTTCAATATCACAGTAGTGTGGCCATAGATAACAACTACTTATTGAATATTTGGAAATGTCTAGAAGAAAAGATTTGAAATGTTTTCAATACAAAAAAATAATAAATATTTGAGATGATGGATAACCTAAGTAACCTCACTAATTATTACACATTGTATTACTCAGTATCTCAAGTCCCATATAAATATGTAAAATTATTATACATATATAAAAAATAATAAAAGTTTAAAAAACTCTTATTAACATTAATGATATTTTTATTTCTCTACCTAACTCTATAATTTAATGCTCTGCATATTTTAAGTTCATATCATTAGGTGAATATGTATTTATGATTGCTATAATATCTTTATTATTTGCAATATTACCTTACCTCTTTGTTCTCCTATGCAATTTTTTCTTTCATTATATTTTCTTAGATATTAAAATTGCCATTCCAAGTTTTAAAAATTATTTATGTGGTAGACATATACACTTCCATCCCTTCCTTTTTAAATGTATCCTTTGTGGCCTCTATAGACAACATAATCATGGATCTTGCTTGCTGGATATTTGTTTTACCAATCTGAGAGCATCTGTATTTTTATTAGCAATTTTACTCCAATTAGTTTATTGAAAATGCTGAGATACATTTCTACCATACTTAATATTTCTTATCTTTTTTTTTTTTGCTCACTATTTTTAAAATTAAGCATTCATTTTACTCCTCTGGTAATTACCTCTGAATTGTAAAAAGACCTACTTTACTTGTTGTTGTATATAAATGTTCAAACATTACCATTATCTCTATCTTCCCTCCAAACAAGATAATAACATTAACTGTTTCTCAGCTCACACCAATCTCACTCTCATCTCCCATATGTTAATATTGCTTGGAGTGTTCTTCAAATCTATCATATCTAGGGATAGATTTGAAAGACAGAGCCAATAGCCCATACTAGTTCACTGTTTTATCAGAACAAAAAGTTCTACCACAGACTGCATAGACATTGGACTATCTTTTCTTTTCTTTTTTCTTTTTTTTTTTTAATTTTGTGTTGGAGTCTTACTCCTTCGCCCAAGCTGGAGTGCAGTGGCATGCTCACGGCCACCCCAGGGTGGACCTGCTGGGCTCTGGCGATCCCTCCGCCTCAGCCTTCCTAGTAACCAGAAGTACTGGTGCGCGCTGCCACACCCGGCTAATTTTTTTATTTATTGTAGAGATGAGGTCTCCCCAAGTTGCGCAGGCTGTTCTTGAATCCATGGGCTCAGGCAATCCCCTCATTTCGGCTTCCCAAAGTGCTGGGAGTACAGGCTTGAGCCACCACACCCAGCCTACAGTGCACTATATTTTAATAATTTATTTACCCAGTTTTCTTCCTCTAATGGAAGGAAACAAATCTCACATAAAGCATCTGGCACATGACAAATCCTGATATGATTTGAATGTGTTTCCCAAAATTCAGGAGTTGGATCTTTAATCCCCAATGTGGCAGGTATGAAAGGTGGGTTTTTAAGAATTGAATGAATTAGTGGGTTATCATGGGAATGGAACTGGTGGCTTTCTAAGAACAAGAGACAGCTAAGCAAACATGCTAGCATGCTCAGTCTCCTCACTATGTGATATCCTGCACCACCTTGGGACTCTGTAAAGTCCCTGCCAGCAAGAAGGCTTTCACGAGTTGCAGCCTCTCAACCTCAGACTTCTTAGCCTCCATAATTATAAGAAATATATTTCTTTTTGTTATAAATTACTCAGTTTTAGGTATTCTGTTATAAGCAACAGAAAACAGACAAAGAAAGACCCTTAAGACTTGTTTCAAAGCAGTATAAATAGCAAAACTTAATAGATATGACAAATAACTTTAAATAATTTGAAATACTATTTTATGAGGATTTATTTAAATGACTGAGATATGTAAAGATTTAAATTAGATTTGAAATGATTACATCTTGCAAGCTCTCTTTTCACTCTTGGTTTCTCCATATCACTTGTGTTTTTATGTGTATCTTCCTCCACAAAAGCACTCAGGTAAATATTTCCTTTTCTCCTAATCCTAACCATTACTCCTTTATCAACTTGTTTTTGCACTTTTACAGCTTTGAGTTTTCACTGACATAGAATAAACTTCATATATTTAAGGTTTACAATTTTACAAAGCATGGCATACAGTCATGGGATATACTCATAAAGTCATCATCACCCCCAAATGATTTATCCTATCCTTTGTAATCTCTTCCTGCTCCTCCCCATCATCAGGCAACCATTGATCTCTTTTCTGTCACTGTGGATTTTCATTTTTTAGAGGTGTATGTAAATGGAGTAACAGTACATAATTTTGCCTGTGTTCTTTCACTTAGCATAATTACTTTTAAACACGTTCAGATTGCTGCATGTATCAATAGCTTATTCCTTTTTATTGTTAAATAGGATTCTATAATATGGGTATACTTCAGTATGTTTACCCATTTACTTGTTTTTGAACATGTGAGATTTTTCCAGTTTTTGGCTAATATAAGTAAAGCTACTGTGAACATTCATATACGTGTTTTTGTGTTGACATATGCCTTTATCATTACAAGAAGAATGGAATGATTGGATTATATGAATGAAAAATTTTAACTTTATAATAAACTGCCGAATTGTTTTTCTTAGCAGTTGTACAATTTTACTTTCCTACCAGCAGTGTAAGAGGGTTGTACATAATCTCCAATTCTTGGTATGCTCAGCCATTTTAATAAGTTTTGGGAGATAACTTGTTGTGGTTTTAATCTGTCCTTCCCAAAAGATACTGAGCATCCTTTTATATGCCTATTTGTCATTTCTATATCTTCTTTGGTGAAATATTTGTTCAAATCTTGTGCCCATTTTCTTGTTGAAGTGTATGTTTTCTGATTATTTTTCAGAGGTATATATGAATTCTGGATTTCAGCTTTTTAATATATATATAGATTTTAAGTATTTTTCTTTGCCTGTGTCTTATCTTTGACTCTTTTAACAATATTGTTGAAGAGAAATTTTTATGAGATATAATTTATTTTGTTCTTACTTTATGGATTATACTTTTAGTGTCATGTCAAAGCCTGTGGTTTCTTTTTGGAAGATTTTTAATTTTAGGATTTATATTTAGGTCTGTTGTCCTTTCATAGTTAACTTTTACATATGATACCAAGATGCAAGCCATCTTCTTCTTCTTCTTCTTCTTTTTTTTTTTTTTTGCAAATGGATATCCAGTTGTTTCAGTCAATTTGCTGAAAACACTATTCTTTCTCTACTGAGTTGCCTTTGCAGCTTGATCAAAACTCAAATGCTTATATATGTGTGGATCTATTTCTGGGCTGCTTAGCGTCTTTGACTTGTTTATCTGCTGTTAGGCCAATACCATACTCTCTTGCTTATTATAGCTTTATAATTAGCCTTGAAACCAGGTGGTGTTAACTCTAGCTTTAGTCTTCTTTTTCAATGTTCTTTTGGCTATTTTAGGCTTTTGCATTTCCACATATATTCTAGAATAAACAATAACTTCTAAAAAATATTTCCAAATATACTCTAGAATAAACAATAACTTCTAAAAAATTATTGGGTTTTACTTGAAATTGCATTGTCTTTATATAAATCAATTTGGATAGAATTGATACCTTATTAGAGTAACATAAATGTGATCTATTCCTTTATTTATTTAGATCTTCCTTAATTTCTTTCAGAAACTTTTTAAATTTTTCTGTGTACAAGTTTTATACATATCTTGCTAGATTTATCTCTAAGTGTTTTATATTTTGATGGTATTGGAAATAATAATTTTTTAAATTAAAGTATCTGATTGATGCCGATAGTTTATAGAAATACAATTGATTTTGTATAATAAGTTTGTATCCCTAAGACTGTTAAACTTGCTCATTTATTCTAGTAGTTCTTTTGTACATTTCATCAGATTTTCTATATAGATGATAATGTCGTGCACAAATAAATGTTTTACTCTTTTGTTTCTGATATGAACGCCTTTTATTTATTTGTCTCTCCTTTCTTCAGTGGCTGAACCCAACAGTACAATGTTGAATAGACATGGTGAGGGTGCATGTCTTTATTTTCTTTCTAATCTTAGAGAGAATATATTAAGTCTTGCACAGTTAAGTAGACTGTAGGCTTTAGGTTTTTACTAGACGTCATTTATCAAGTTAAATACGTTTCTTCTATTCCTAGTTTACTGACAGTATTATCATAAAGGAATGTTGGATTTTTTCAAAAGCTTTACAGTGTTTATTGAGATTATTATATAGTTTTTAAGTTTATTAATATCGTGAATTACATTTATTGACTTTTTTAATGTTTTACCAAACTCTACATTCCTGGAATAAACTCTAAGCAGTCAAGATGCATTTTTTTATATTGCTGAATTTAATCTTCTAAACTTTTAAAATAATTTTACATCTGTATTAATGAGATATACTGATCTGTATTTTCTTTTTCTTGCAATCTTTTTCAGGTTTTGGTATCAGGATACTGTTGGCCTCTATAATAATCTAGGAAGTATTCTCTCCTGTTCAATTTTCTGGAAGAATTTGTGTAGAAGTGTTATTTTTTTATGATTTGGTAGGATTCACAGGTGAAGCTGTTGGCCTAGAGTTCACGTAAGTGTGTGTGTGTATGTGTGTGTGCGTGTGTGTGCGCGCACGCATGTGTGTGTGCATGTGTGCCTGTGTGTATGTATGTGTGCACAAATTTTTAACTAGAAATTCAAATTATTTGAGAGAGAAAGAGCTATTCTGATTGACTACTTCTTAAATGAGTTACAAAAGTTTGTCTTTCAGGAAATTTTTTCCATTTTATCTAAATTGCCATATCTATTAGTATAAAATTGTTCACATTTTCTTATTGTCCTTATACCTGTAGCATTTGTCTTTATGTCACTTCTCTCATTTCTGACCATTTCTTGATCAGTCTGCCTAGTGACTTATCAAATTTTATCAACCGTTTCATGATTAAGCTTTTGGTTTTACTAATTTTCTTTTCAATTTTTCTGTTTCTAATTATCCTGTTTCTTCTTTGGTCTTAATTTTCCTTTCCTTCTATTAAATTTGGGTTTCATATAACTTCCTTGTCTGGTTTCATATTATTCACTAACTTTCAACTCTAAAACCTCTAGGATGAATGTTGATTGACAATTTCTCAAATCTGTAATGTTAATCTCAAAATATTGGGGTTGATTTTTTGGGACCCTAAGCATTTAGCAATTTCCTTTTCTCTGCCTCACTTGCTGCAGAGTACTTTTATAGGTACCTGTATTACAGTTCAGTCTGTGATTACATGAGTTTTATTTTGTTCTATTTTGTTTTTATTTTATTTCCCAATTGCTCTGAAAACCATGAGGGGAAAGACATTTTTTCCAATTATCACTCCCAAAGCCTTATTACAAAACATTGTTAGGAAGATATTTGATAAATAAATGTTTGCAAAGTTGATTTGGCCTAAGGCAACACAAGTCATTTTTTTTCTGAGGTGCCACAAGTTGGTGTTCTGGTACTATATCAAAAGCATTTCAATGAATCAAGCTTAGGTTAAAGTAACCAAGCCATAGAACAGCCTATGAAAATCTAAGACCAAAGTGGGAGGTATCACACTTCCAAACTTTAAACATTATTGTAAGACTACAATAATCAAAACAACCAGGTATTGATACAAGAGCAGACATATGGACCAACAGAACCAGATAGAGATTCCAGAAGCAAAACCTCAATTCCTCAACCAACTCATCTTCGACAAAGCCTCCACCAACAACCACTGAAGAGAGGAGAACCTATTCAGTAAATGGTGCTGGGAAAACTGGCTGAACAAATGCAGAAGCTTAAAATAGGACCATACACCATCACTATACACAAAAATAAATTCCAAATGGATCAAAACCTAAATGTAAAACCTCAGACTACAAGAATATTAGAAAGTGCAGGAGACGCACTTTTTAGAAATCAGAGTAAGTACCCAATTGCTGGTCAAAACCCCAGGTATCCATGCCATAAGAGAGAAGATAGACAAGTGGGACCTCATTAAACTGAAAAGCTTCTACAAAGCCAAAGAAGTCATCAAGAGAGCAGAGAGACAGCCCACACAATGGGAAAAATTATTTGCCAAAGGCCTAAAAATATCTGACAAAGGCCTATCATTCAGAATCTACAAGGAACTTACATGTACTAAAAGGAAAAAAAAAAAGCAATTCCATTAAAAAGTGGACAAAAGACACGAATAGACACTTCTCAAAAGAAGTTATATGGGCAGCCAACAGACACATGAAAAAAGTGCTCAGCCTCACTCATCATCAGAAATGCAAATCAAAACCACATTGAGATATCACCTAACCCCAGTAAAAATGGCCATCATTTTTTTTGCTTTTGTATTTTAAAGATGTAGGGTACAATTTAGGATTAGGGATACAAGTGGTCATCATACAAGTAAAGCTTGATCCTCATTTTGCTTGGTTTGAGATCAGGCATGCTGATTGATGTTGTGCCTCCCACCCCCACCCCCAGCAGTATCCCACTATTGTCAATCCCTTTCTTATAGTATTATGCTAATGGTTCAGGATCCTCTTATGAGTGAGAACATGTGGCACTCAGATCTTTGTAAGAATGGACATCATTAAGAAAACAAACAACAACAGATGTGAGGATGTGGAGAAAAGGGAACACTTCTACACTGCTGGTGGGAATGCAAACTAGTTCAATCTCTATGAAAAACAATGTAGTGATTTCTAAAAGAACTCGGAATTGACCTTCCACATGACCCAGTGATCCCCCTACTGGGAATATACCTGGAGGAACTCAAATCATTCTACACAAAAGATACCTGCACATGCATGTTTATCACAGCAGCATTCACAATAACAAGAACATGGAACCAACTGTGCTACCCATTGAAACTGGACTGGATTAAAAAACAAGGTACATATACATGATGGAATATTATGCAGTCATAAAGAAGGACAAGCCTATGGTCTTTGCAGCAACTTGAATGTACTTATAGACTATCATACACAGTGATCTATCACAGAAACAAAGAACAGAGTACTGCATGTTCTCACTCATAAGCAGACCCTGAACACTTAATATAACACTATAAGAAAGGGATTGGCAGTAGTGGGTACTGCTGGAGTTGGGGGGTGTGCACAACATCAATAAGGGTACCTGACCTTGAACCAGGCCAAGTAGGGACCAAAGGGAGGCCCAAACTTTACCTGTATGATGTCCATTTGTATACCTAATCCTGAATTGTACCCCACATCTTTAAAATAAAATATTTAAAAAATTAAGAAAAGAAAATATAAGACTACATTTGAGGTCTTCAAAGGATCAATTGTTCTGGAAAAGAAAGTGAAAAACTGAACACGTCATTTTTTCTGAATTGCAATGGAGGGAAATATTCATGCTAGTTTGGGCAACAGTTGGACAATTATTTATTTTTAGAAATGAATATAGTACTCTCCATTCTCATTGACAGTTATTTCAGCCTCAAAAAAAAGGAATTTTAAAAAAACACATTAGACTTTAAGCACTTTCCCTTCCTAAACAATATGAGGCCTACCCATCCAGTTCCTGTCACATGACATGTTGTTCTACTTGAGGTTATTTGTGGTATGAGAGCCAGGGTTGGAGATAACACCCAACAATTTCCTTTAAGCCATCAGTGACATTTTATGCCTGAGTCATCCCTACTTTAAAAGCCTAACGAGTGTGTTTAGAGAACATATTTCAGATGACCTTGGATAAGAACATTGATTTTATGGAAATGAACACTTAAGAAGCAAAAACTGATTTTTCCTCCAGTTCTCAGTGAACTTAGGCAAGTTTCATAGCTTCTTTATGTCACTGTTTTCTCATTTCCAAAATTGAACTATGTGGCAAGATATCCCATTATCCAACTGCATCACTGACTATAAACAGGAAAAAATATGTATGTTATATAAACTTGAGAGGGAAAACTCTTATAAAACTAGCTGTCTGGATTAGCTAATGTGAGTAGATAGATTGGGTAATGGATAAACCAATGTTTGTCCTGAAAATAATTAGTTGGCTAGTAAATGCGTGCCTAAAAGCTGCTTGGAAATGCATGTGTTGATTTCAACTGGAGGTCTTGATGATTATAATGAGAAAGTAGATTTTTAGGAAAATTGTACTATCAGAAAGCAAAACAAAACTTTCAAGAAAATTCTTGCCTGAGCAAATTACCCGGGAAATAGGCAGTTTGCTACAAGAAAATTATTTTAGGGAAATTCTGAGTCATTTTTAAACTAGGATTTGGTGGCTAGGAGAACAGAAGTTTTAACTGAGCACTAAGTAGCACAAAAGAACCCCTCTTTACATTATTTACTTCTAGTATTCTTGGTATATAGTTTCATTCATTCATGTAACAAATGCATGTATGTGTGTGTATACACACACACACACACACACACACATATGAGTGTGTGAGTAGGCATGTGTGTATATGTGTGTTCATTGATGTGTTGAGCACAGGTGCTAGACCCTTGATACAGTGATGAACAAGAAGAGAATGTACTCTACTCTGATATATTAGTTTCCTGTGAAATTTTTAAACAAAACAGTGACACTAGATTTTTAGATTCTTTGAAAGCCAGTACTGACTATATCAAACATATCTATGTCTAGCACACACTTCATAAATAATTTTAAGTGCCCAATTAATGTGTGCAAAATATTTTTTTCAAATTAAAAATGCCAGTTTCAGCTTGAAACACTCTCAAAGCTGTGATTTGTGCCAATATAAACTGTTCAACATCAGTATATATATATGTCTGTTTTAGCAGATAGATACACATGCATGTACAGATATGTAGTTTGCGCATCATTATCATTATTAGCTATAGTCAACAGAATGTACTCTAGCTAGTTTAATCAGAAAGGCAAGTATTTATTATAGAGAGTACTGGGTGACATACAATATCTCTGGGGGACAGGGGAGGGGTACCAGCAAGAAATGCTACACAGCCAGGAGCAACTGCAGATGAGAGAATATATCATACCCACTGTGACACTGTTCTAGAGAAAACCTCCTTCCTGCCTTTTTCCCCAGATACTGCACATTGCTCACCTTTTTCTCACAAATTTTATGTGTTTGTAAATCCTGACCTACATATGGAGCCCTGAATGCAATGGAACATGAAAAATGTAGCTATTAACTTTCTAGGTTTGCCCATACCAAAAGGCACGTAGGAAGGGGAATTGGAATGAGTAATGTGCAAACCAGTCAATCATGAAATTGCCTCGATTTACACTAAGATGCTTGTCATAACCAGCTGATTGGTTGGACTACGTTCCTGGAAAGAAACAAATAAAAGGATAGATGGTTGCAATTCCTAGAATGAGTGAGAGTGAAATGGACATATCCCTTCCCTAAATTCCACTTCTCATACCTGGGTCACAGTGGTAAGCAAGAATTGACTCTATGTATCCTAAGCATCATAGGTTTTGAAACTGTGCTTCACTGACTTTTCTTTGAGAGAAATAATCCCTGCCTAACCCACTTCATAGAGCTATTGAGAAGATAATTCATATGTGTGCCTGTAATTGTCATGAAGGTATGGTATCCATCTTCTGCCCTTCTGTTTATATTTCTGTTTCACCTGTGTGTATACATTGGCCTTATCACAATCTCTTCCCTTTATCTCACCTGCCTCAATCAAGTCAGCCACCAAGATCTGTTTATTCTACTTCAAAAATTGCTCTTATATATAGGCCTTCCCTTCTATCTTCATTGCCAATGAATCAGTTCAGACCCTCATCCTATCGAACCCAAGATGTTACAGGTGTTCTGATTATCTTGCCTCTGATCTCATTAACTTCCCACCTGTCCATCCTAAAAAACTAATCAAATTATGCCACTCTCTTGCTTTGGCATTACTTTTGTTGTTACTGGCATCAACATTTATCCTGGGAAAATACCACTACCTGAGCAAAGAAAGCCTCCATCTGCAAGTCTGGAATGTGTCTCTGCTTTCCAGAGAGGAGCAACTGATTCCAACAAAGACCTGTGACCCCATGGGCAGCCTTAGGAATTCCAGAAGTTGCAAATTCAATATTAAATAATTTTCCAATGATCACTTCTAGGGATCGATCAATATTAAAACTGGAATATGTTCTTTGTCAAGAATGCTATTTTAAATCACCTCTACACTATTCTGTGTGCTCCTCATCTCATTAGTCATGAATTGCACAATTTTCTCCTGTTTTTCTGCTTCAGTATTTCATTTTAGCTCTGCCAACCTCAACTTGTACTTCCCCCAGTCAGTCTTCACTCTTGTGATTTCAAAAAGAAAAGCAAAATATCCTGTTTTACTTCTATATTGCATCAAATGATTCATCTCAGCCATATTCTTGCCGTCATCCAAACTACTTCATTCTTTCTTTACTTTGAAAGAAACACTATCTATATCTACTCCCTAATTTGCCATTTCCTTTTTCAGGTTCTCATCTCATGTACCTCAGAATAGTTATTTCTCTGACAAGTAGGAAGCAGAACAAACTACTTCTAATAAAGCAAACTATGTGATACTTTTTAAAGTTAATTATAGACTACTACTTTATTCCTTTTACACTTAGGTAGTTTCTAAACAACAAGAGCACAATATGCTAAGTAAGTTATTTGGAAACAGAAATCAGCATTCTAACATTGCACTTCTAATTCTTAATTATTATAAATAAATAAATACTTCATTCACAGAATCTCAGATCATCAGAAACTTTCTATTAGACTGTGAAGTATGAAAGGTGCTTGATCAAAAAGAAAAAACTCTTAAGAAGAAATTGGAGAGGAATATTTAACATTTCACATTTTTAGTATAGAGATTTTGTATTAATTTATGTGTTTTGGGAAATGTTATATATAAAATATGCATGTATTTATATATAAATGTATCTATGTGTATATAAAATATATATTTATGTGTACAATATATATGATTCTCTAACCCACATAAATTATAAATTAACACAAAATCTCAATATAAAAAATATAGGAGATATGCGCATATATGTATATATATACATATATATATACACACATATATATTCACCCACTGCAAATACATTCAATCTCTGTCCATTTCTGTTTTCTTTGGAAGCTTAGATACAGGTTCTCAGGGCCTTCACCTAAGGCCTCCTTTCTCCTTTTTCTACAGGCTTCCCCTAAGTATACCCCATTCCTCCTCATAGCTTTATATATCATGGTATTCCATATTTATATCTCCAGCCCAGAATTCTTTTCTGAGCCCCAGACATGATATGCAGTCCACTTGATTGCAAAAGAACTTATACTCATCTCAAACCAAAACCTTAACTTACCCCTTCAAAATTGCCCCTCCCCCTGTCTATCAAGTCTCAGCAAATATCAATTACCTAGTTGCTTCAAACCCAAAACCTGGAAGTCACATTTGGCTTCACCTCTTTATCAAACTTTGCACATAGTCCTTCACCAAAACTAGTAAGTACAGTCTTTATAATTTTACTGAAATTTTCTCATTGTTCCTCATCCCCACAGCCAGCACTCTACACCAAGCCCCCATCATCCAATACTACCCTACCTCTACAGGCTTCCACATATAGTTTTTTTCACTCTCTAAGCTACAATCTAAGCAGTAGTCATAGTGATCTTAATAAAACATACATTGGTTCAGATTACTGTTTGCTCAAAATCTTATAATAGATTGAGAGGTTGTGTTTTACAAAGATGGCCATAGTAATTCCCATCCCACAGGCTCATGAGACTCCATGTACTATGGTCTGAATGTATTCTCCCAAATTCGTGTGTTGGAAGCTTAATACACAGTGCAGCAGTGTTGGGAGATGGGACCTTTTGTGAGGTGTTTAGGTCTTAAAGGCTCCACCTTCATCAGTGAATTAATACTGATATAAAAAGGAATTGTTGTAGTAGGTTTGACCTTTTTTGCCCTTCCTCCTTACACCATGTGAGGATATAGCAGAAAGACTCTCAGCAGATGCTGTCACCTTGATGTTGGACTTCCCAGCCCCCAAGACAGAGAGAGAATACATTTGTTTCTTATAAATTACCCAGTCTAAGGCATTCTGCTATAGCAGCACACATGGACAAAGACATGTGTGACTACAATTCTTCTCCATCAAGAAATGGAGTATAACTGCCCTCCCCTAGAGTCTAGGCTGGCTGTATGATGCACTGCTAATAGAATGCAGTAGAAGTGACACTGTGAATTCCAAGGCAAGGTCAAAAAGACCATTATGCTTCCATCTGTTTTCTTGATTGTGTTTTGTTTGTTGTTTGTTTTGTTTGTTTTGTTTGTTTTTGACACTTGCTTTGGTGTCAGCTGGCATGTACAAGTTTGGCGATCCAGAGATCACTATGGTAAAAAGGCCATACACAGGAATTTCAGTCAACAGACTCGGCTCAGCAGCTAGAATCAACTGATGGCTATGAGTGACACATTTTGACCATCCAGCTAAGTCATGACTTTAAATGACTGTAGCCTTAGTCAACACCTGGCCATAACCATACAAAATGCTCTGAATGAGGACTGTCCAACAAACCCTTTCCTAAATTACTGGCCCATAAAATTTTGAGTGAAAATAAAATAGTTGTTCTTGCATCACTAAATTGTGGGATAAGTTGCCGACAGCATTAGTAACTCAATCAACTCCCCAGTATCTTCAGGATAAACCCCAAATTATTTCAGGAACCTACAGCCCATTGCTTGATCTGACCCCTTTTCCTCCAACCTCTCCTGTGTTTTGTTCACCCAGTTTTAACCATGCTGACTCTTGTTGATTCCTTATGAAGAATCTTGCTGAGATGATTGTCTTCCCTGCCTAGAAGACATCCTTCAGCTGGCTAACACTAACTCAGTCTTCAGGCCTTAAATGCCATTTCTTCAAAACAGCTCAAAAGAAACATGGCACAGAGGAAAAACTTGGTGGTGGGGACTATTTCAAAGATGGAAGAAAAAAGCAAAAGTATGTTGAAATGGGAAGGTATCAATGGAAAAAGAAAGATTGATGATGCAGGAGAAAAAGAATTATTAATGGAGAGTAGTGAACTCCAGGCTTTTAATGCCTACATCAGATGTGAAAGAGAAGGAAAACAGAACAGGTAGCATGTGATACCTCTTGCATTCACTGCAAACCTACTCAACTCAGCTAAGACTGATCTGAAGGGGCTGCATCAACAGGCTCCAAAACTCTGGTTTCCTTTGGAATCAGTCAATAGAAAATCCTGGCAAGGAATTGGTGGAAAGGAGGGGAGAAAAGTAGAAATAATTAGTGCCCCAGTTTCCTCCCTATGGGGTCATGTCTGACTGGCTGCTTCCTTTATTTTGCAATGGTCATGTTCCTCTCAAAATGTCCCTCTTCTCACTGACTCCCTTGAAATTCCAAAAGTGACTCTTTTCTCCCCCCATTGCAGTCCACACTGTAATTAGCACTGGGTAATCCACTGTTCTCCAGAGTTCCCTACACCTCCCAATGTCTTCACAAATAGCCTATTCATTAAACCATCCTCAAATTATCCTAATAAATGTGACATTATTTTTTTGCTGGGCCCTTGTCAGATATGAGTGGGAATGCTGATGAGGAAATAAATGGAAAGGGCTAGAAAATAAGAAGCAGGCAACAAACAACATCTGATCCATTCCAATAAATAAATCATGAAAATAACATTACCATTAAACCAAGGAGAAAACTGAAAGAAAGGACATGGGACTGTCATTGGTATATAGAGAGGATGCCTATAGAGAAAAAAGTCTTCTTCCACTAAACCATGAAATCAGGCTTTCCTTTTTTCCACTTGCAGCTTTGAACTAACAGAGTTCATGAGAGATTATGGAAAACAAATCAGATGAGTCATTTTATTCCTTTTCAGTTACCCACACATGGCAAACAGAACATCACCTGTACCATACACATCACAGTGACTTCTGCAAACTATAATACTTTAAGTACTCTTTTTTTCTTTATCTCTAAGTTGTTGAGAGTAAAAATAATATTTTAAATACTTGTCTGAATCAAGTCAAATGCACTCTGCCCGAGTTCCACTGGGACTCTGACAAATTTTGAAATAACCCTGTCTCCTGAGGGAGGAATAGCAAAAGTGTAAATGAGAAACTCTGGTCCAAGTTGACTTGTCATCATCTTTAACATCCTCACTAGGCTATATTAAGGCTTTTAAAATTATTACTATTATTATACTTTTATTACCATTTAGGAAGCATTCATTCTGTGTCAGGTAGTGTCCTAAGAAGTTATATAAATCAAATCATGGAATCTTCATGTCAGTCCTATAATAAAAGCACATCATTGCATCTATTTTCAGATGAGGAAACAAAAGTACAGAGAGCTAACACAAGTTGCCAAACTCACATTAGCTTTATAACGAAGAAATCTAGTAGTTGGATTATCAGGGAACAATTTATAACTGGAATGTTTGAGAAATTAGCTTTTTTTCCATTCTTTTCTTTCTAACTGACAAAGAATGGTCTCCAACTTGCAGAAATTTGAGTCTCTTTTGTACTTAAGACTCTCTAGGAAGTAGGACAAAACCTTGTTTGTTTTCCCTTGCTATAAGCCCCAAGCAAAGAAAGATTACCATATCACATTCATTGTCATGAAGCTCTTTCCTGTAACCTGCTAGCTTGACAGCATAAGATGGGATTCTAAGAAAGCAGAATTATACAGGGAATCAGAAAATGTGTATTTAGTCACTACATACCCATTAAAAGCTATTATTTTTAAAAACCCAGAAAATAATTTGGCAAGAATGTGTAGAAAATGGAACCTTTGTGAATTGCTGGTAGGAATGTAAAATGGGTCCAACCACCTGAAAAAGTTTGCAAGTCTCTCAAAACATTAAGCATAGAATTATCATGTGATCCAGCAATTCCGTTTCTGATTATATGCCCCATAAAACTGAAAGCAGAGACTCAAATCATTAATTGCACACTAATGGTCACAGCAGCATTACTCACTATTGCCAAGGGGTGAGACAACTCAAAAGTTTATCAATGGATAAAAAAAAGTGATATTTTTAATCCTTAAAAAGGAAGAAAATTAAGACATGCAACAACATGGATGAACTTTGAATGCAGAATAAGCCAGACACAAAATGAAAAATATTATTCCACTTATATGAGGCATATGGAATAGGCAGCAAATTTAGAGAAACAGAAAGTAGAATGGTGGCTACCGGGGCAGTGGGAGATGAAAGTAAGAAGTTATTGTATGAAGTGTACAGAGCTTTAGGTTGGGAGGATGAATTTTGGAAATGGATACTGGTAATGGTTGCATAACCTTGTGAATGTACTTAATGACAACTGAATTGCACACATAAAATGGTTAAAATGGAAAATTTGATATAAAATTAATATTACGTACATTTCGCCACAGTACAAAAAAAAAGTAGATTTAATCCTATCCCCAATTTTTTCTTACTCAGTGACCTTGAGCAAACCACAAAATTTCTCTGAAACTGAGTTTTGTGATCTGTAAATTCATGAGGTTTTTTGATTTGTTAGAAATCACAAAAATATGCATTGTAGAACAGGTAAGGCTAACAAAGTCTGTGCATTTAAAAATACTTAACTGATTAACTTTAAAGGAATTTTATATAAAAACTCAAATTTGCAGCTTTTATTTTGAAAAAAATCAATATAGGAGTTGCCACATGAATGTAGAGGGCTAGAAGGAGTTCTGCACCTACTCTTATATCAAAAAAAGGGTGGAGGGGGAATCACATAAACTCCAAGTTCATAAATTTTCTTGAAACCTTCAGAGAGTTGAAGTGACAAGGAATCAAATTATTCCAAAATATAAAAAGAGACAGGTATCTGCAGGAAAAGATAAGACACAGACACTTGCTTACTCAAGTGAATGCTAGTAGGAAAAATTCAGCTAGAATAGTTCGTGACTCAGTGGAACACGAATGTGGACCAGCAAGAGAGGCTAAAGACTTACGTTTTTAGGTATTGTCTTTAATATATATAATATATATATAATACTATATATTATTTTATTTTTATTTATTTTTTTTTTTAGTTGGAGTCTCACTCTGTCACCCAGACTGGAGTGCAGTGGCTGCTCCCAGCCACCGCAGCCTCGACCTGCTGGGTCTGGTGATCCTTCAGCCTCAGCCTTCCAAGTAGCTGGAACTCCAGGCGCGCGCTAATTTTTTATTTATTGTAGAGATGAGGTCTCGCCAAGCTGCCCAGGCAGGTCTCAAACCCATGGGCTCAGGCAATCCACTCACCTCAGCCTCCCAAAGTGTATATTATATTATTTATATGCTATATTACATATTATATAAAATCACACATACATGTTCATGCATATATGCACATATATAAAATGTATACTAGTGAGTACACCTCTACTCATGATGTATGTATATAACCAGCAGAAATGGATTGCTCACAGTTCTGTAGGCTGTAAAGACTAAGGTCAAAGCATCAGCAGATGCAACATCTGGTTTATGGATGGCACCTTCTTGCTGCATCCTCACATGGTGAAAAGGGGTAAACAATCTCCCTAAAGCCTCTTTTGTAAAGTACTAACACCATCATGAAGACTCTGCCCTCATGACCTGATCACTTCCTGTAATTCCCACCTCTATAGTACTATTGCATTGGAGATTAGATTTCAACACATCAGTTTCAGCTGGACACAAACATTTAGATCGTAGTACCCATTAAAACAAACTCCTCAAATTTTTCTAACTTTTTACTTTTGATTTTAAATGATGTTTGGAATATATGGGTGTCAGGTGGAGGTTGAAGGCAATTTGTTATACAAATATGTTTTTATTGTAATGACATTGGTGGGAAGACACTGCACATCAATTGATGAAAGAAAAATATAACATTTTTAAAACATCTTAATTGAGATAACTTACATATGCTAAAATGCATGATTTTGAATGTTTATTTTGATGAGTTTTAACTAATGCCTGCACTTGAACAACTTCTTCCTTAATCAAGGTATGGAATGCTTACATCACCTCAAATTGTTCTTTCATGTCCCTTTCTAGGAATTCCTCCTGAACCCTGTGTCCCTGCTCCGGAAGTATCCACCATTACTAAATGGTTGTTTACTGAATCTTCTGAGTTGCAGACACAGAAGTTTTGGGTAAGAGTAGAAAGTAAATCTCTGCCTTAACATAAATTTGCACAATATTTTGATGCATTTTCACAACAGTGGACGCTGAGTTGTTCTGCCACCTTTCTTGACATAGTGAGAATTGCTGTGGTGCCCTTGACAGGATTTTCTACTTCCTTATGTTCTACAGAGACGAAATTGAGAAGACAGTATCAAAAGTGTTCTTCTTTATACCATCATTGCTGCAACCAAGGAAGAACATATCAGAAAGGGAGTGCATTTTTGTAGCATGGAACAAAATGTAAGTCAGGAGTATTTTCTTTTTAATTTTAAAAAAATACTAAGATAGCTCCAGGGAGTGAGGAGGAGGATATGCCTCACCCAAAGCAATTTATGTCTCATCTTATTCTCATTAGATGGCTGTCAGTACTCTTTGAAATTCTGATTCATCAGGGTTGCCCCTTCTTGCTAGAAGTATTGAGGAAAGAGGTTTTGCAAGTAAATATATAGTTGGCACTTTCACTTATGTATCTGTGCTACAAAGTTATTTAATGACAGGAAGGAATGTAATTTAAAGGGAGAAATTGGCAATTAGTTAACTCTCACTTTGATTTACCCAGGGCCAGCAGTAGGTTTGATTGAGCTCCTTGAAATAATTACCATGTATGGGGAAAGGACTCTAAAATCAACCCCCTGCCAATGATACATAGCTTATAACCTCGCACACCCTATTACCATTTCCAATACGACTGACCTCTCCTCTGGGATCAGCTTGTTCTTGTTCCCTCACATGGTCATTAAAAAGTAGACTGAAACCTCTTCACTTCCTCCAGCGCAGAGCAGGAGAAAGAATCTCAGACACCATCAGAATCAATTGTCCAAGGTTGATTATGTCCCCAGAGAAAGCATCACTTCTAATCAGTTATGAAAGGGGCAACTATTCCTCTTTTGCAGAGAAAACAAAATCATTCTTCTATGGGATTTTAATGGATCCACATAAGATTTCAGAGGGTTATAAAAAGAACTGACTCACTGGGAAAGACGGAAAGGTGAAACCTTTTCAGTAGACCACTTATTTGAAAGGAATGTTACTCCTTAGAAGGATGACATTTTTGACCTGCACTCAAGACAGTGATATTTTGAAAGTAGCAATTGTCTTTCCACCGGAAACTCTGGGTTCTGGGTTCAAATGCAGCTCTCCACTTACTAGCTGTGTGACCTTAAGTAAGTCACTTGTGATTTTTGAGCCTCAAATTTATCACTTATCAATAAGGTTGATGTTAATACCACTCTTTGGGTATATTGGATGGTTCAAATGAAAATGATTTTAAAATATATTTGGATTATTATTGTTCTTTGGATATAATACTGAACAATACAGACATGGATATTACCTTGTGAAAGTTAAAATTTAGTAAGAGAAATAGACAAAACAAACTGACAGACTGCTGAGAAAGGGCAGAGAGAAATGAACCTGCATCCGGATCAGAGAAGAAAGTAGTATATAGGCTGAAACTTGAAGGATGAGAAAGTGCCAACCATGAATAAAAAAATAAAAATAATAAAACTAGGGGGAAAAAATCCAGGCAGAATATGCAAAGTCCTTTGGTTGATAAAATAGTTCAATTTGCTAAAGAAAATGGACTTTGGAACACAGTAAATGAGTGTGAGAGTAGCACAAAGTGGTGATGGAGAAAGATTATGAAATCTCTTCTATTTTTCTCTTAAGTTGTGGGACAGACAATTTGGGTATGACAACTTGAACAGAGCAGGAGAACAATGAAATGATGGTTCACCAATCAACTATAACAAAGACATGTCCAGAGACTTAAATTCTAAAATTTGACTTGACTACCTTCAACAAAGTTCCAAACCTCTATGTAGACAGATAGACCACTGAGATTACTTTGAGACAGAATTTAAGCAATAATGCACAGTCCAGTTAAGAGCAACAGAGTTAGGTACCACTCTGAGACTTTGCTATTCTAACCGTCCTCTATGTGATTACTGACATGAGTGGCTGATACCTACAGTTGTAAATGTTCTTAATTCATTGCTTTTAAGCAGTCCTCTCCTCACCTCCATCAGGGGAAAAATGGCTGCCTATTTTGTCCAGGAGACATCTTTGACTAATTTGGATCATTGACCCAGTATTTCTCTTTTTTACTCTCTACAACCCCTTTGAAATGAAAGCCAGATACACTCTGATAACTCCCAAATCTATACTCTCACTCTAACCTATCTCCCGCATAGCAAAACTCTTTGGTAACCATCTTCTGAGTAGCTCTAAAATTAGAGCTAGCCCTTAAAATTAGAGATACCTAAAACAGAACTGATCACTTTTCAACAAGCCAGCTCCTCTCCATTAAAGACACCACCATCCACCAAACCACTCAAGCAAGCAAATTGGGATTCATCTTTCATTTCTGCCTCTTCCATGTTCAATTACCAATCCCTATAGCATCTATTACCTGAATTTCTCTTGAGTCTTTCCTCCTCCCACCCTATTAGGTCAAACCTTGATTGTTTCTTGCCTAGGTCTCCTGACATCCTCTGTGGCCCACCCAAATCTATCATCCACAGAGATATCTACAGGGGTCTTTATTAAAGGTGAATTTTGTCATGTCAGTTTTTTGCTTATTTTTTAAAAATTTTGTTTTTACTATAGAGTTTTGGGGCAGAAGTGAGGATTAACTAACTACATAAGTAGGCTGCATGCATGTGAAATTTGGACTTCTAACTGGCATTCACATCCCATGGTAGTGGAACAGGTACTCTTTGCATTGTTATGTGCCTCCCAGCCTTCTCCCTCCCTCCTTCTCCTAGCAGTGCCCAGCGACTGCCAATCCACCCTTGTGCTAATGTGACTAGTGTTCAGGGACCAATTATGAGTGAGAACATGCTATATTCAGTTGTTTTTCCTGTGGTAGTTCACTTAGTATGATAGTCTCCAAATCCTTCCAACTTGCTGTGAAGTCCATGATTTTTTTTCTTATTTATGTCTGTGTAATTATACCACATATTCTTTATCCAGTTCACTTTCAATGGGCAGCAGGATTAGTTCCATGTTTTTGCTATTGGAATTAGGGCAGCAATAAATACGTGTGCAAGTGTCTTTTGTTAAGTGATATATGTTTCCATGGTTATATTCCCAGGAGAGGAATTGCTGGATCGCATGGAAGATCAATTTTTAGTTCTTTCAGGAACAAACATACTGTTTTCTATAGAGGTTGAACTATCTTGTATTCCCATCAACAGTCTATAAGCAAGCTCTTTTCTATGTACCAGCACCAGAACCTGTTGTTTCTTGACTTACTAATGATAGCCATCCTTACCAGAGTTAGGTGGAATCTCATTGTCGTTTTGATTTGTATTTCACTGATGATTAGTGAGGCTGAGCATTTTTTCAGGTGTCTGTTGGCAGCTTGTATGTCATCTTTTGAGAAGTGTCTGTTGATGTCCTCAGTTCACTTCTTAATAGAGTTGTCTTTTTTTTTTTTTTTCACTTCTATTGAGTTCCTTGTAGACCCTGGATGTTAGGTCTTTATCAGATGAATATTTCCAAATATTGTTTTCCCATTCTGTGGGTGTCCCTTTACTCGTTTGATGGTTTATTTAGCCATGCAAAACTTTTTGGTTTGATGAGGTCCCACTAATCTATCTTAGCTTTTATGGCATTCACTTGTGGGGACTTGGTCAAGAATTAGTTTCCTACTCTGATGTGCATAAGGGTCTGTTCTACATATTCTTCTAGGGTTATTATAGATTGAGATTCTAAGTTTAGGTCTTTGATCCATTTTGAGTTGATTTTTGTATATGTTGATAAGTAGAGGTCTGGTTTCATTCTTCTAAATGTGTTTAGCCAGTTTTCCCAGCACTATTTGCTAAGTAGGATCTCCTTTCCCCAATGATGGTTATTGGTGGCTTTGCTGAAGATTTGTTGATTGAGAGACTGTGTTTTTCCTTCTAGAATCTCTGTCCTGTGTTATTGGTCTATGTACCTATTCCTGAACCAGTACCATGCCATCTTGGTTACCATAGCCTTGAAATAAAGTTTAAAGTCTGGAAGTGTGATACCACCCACTTTGTTCCTTTTGCTGAGGATTGTTTTGACTATTTATGCTCTCTTTATATATATATATGAATTTCTGTATTGTTGTTTCCATGTCTGTGTAAAATGATGTTGGTAATTTGATGGGTATTGCACTGAATCTGTAGATTGCCTTGGGCAGGATGAATATCTTGGCAATATTGATTCTTTCAATTCATTAGCAAGGGATATTTTTCCATTTGTTTGTGTCATCCTTCATTTCTTTGAGCAGCATTTTGTAGTTTTCATTGCAGAGGTATTTCCCTTATCAGGTTAGGTGGATGCCAAGGTATTTCTCTTTTTTGTGGCTATTGTGAATGAAACTGTGCTTTTTATTTGTTTCTCTGCCTATGTGTTGCTGGTGTCTTTAAATGCAACTGCCTTTTGCATGCTGATTTTGCAACCTGAGACTTTGCTAGTCTATTTCAGTGTGAGTAGGCTTTTGACAGACTTCCTGGGGTTTTCTAGATATAGAATCATACCATCTACAAAGAGGAATAGTTTAACTTCTTCTTTGCCTATTTGAATATCCCTGATTTCCTTCCTTTGCCTGATTGCTCTGGCTAGGACTTCCAGCATTATGTTGAATAGGAGGGGTAAGAGTGGGCATCCGAGCTGGGCTCGGTGGCTCAGCCTGTAATCCCGCACCTTTGGGAGGCTGAGGTGAGTGGATTGCCTGAGCCCGCGGGTTTGAGACCTGCCTGGGCATGTATTGACGCATGGTATTGTTTTGATCTTTTGAGTTTGAGACCTCATCTCTACAATAAATCCAAAAAAATCAGCTGGGCGTGGTAGCGCATGCCTTCAATTCCGGCTACTTGGAAGGCTGAGGCGGAAGGATCGCCGAAGCCCAGCAGGTCGAGGCTGCGGTGGCCAGGAGCGGCCACTGAACTCCAGTCTGGGCGACAGAGTGAGACTCCAACTCAAAAAAAAAAAAAAAAAGAGTAGGCATCCTTCTCTTGATCCCATTTTTACAGGGAATGCTTTCAGCTTCTGCCCATTGAGCAAAATGTTGGCTGTGGGTTTATCATAGATGGTTCTTACTGTTTTGAGGAATGTTCCCTCTATGCTTAGGTGCTTTTTTATTTCAAGAAGTGATTTTGGATTTTGTCAAATGCTTTTTCTGCATCTAATGAGATAATCATGTGGTTCTTGTTTTTACATCTGTTAACGTATTGAATTATGTTTTATGGTCTTACAAATGTTAAGCCAGCCCTGAATCCCAGGAATGAAGCCCAGGTAGTCATCATGAATGATCCTTGAGATCTGTTTTTGGATTTGATTTGTTAGAATATTGTTGAGAATTTTTGCATCTATGTTCTTCAAGAAGAATGACTTGTTCTTCTCTTTCTTTGCGGAATCTTTGCCAGGTTTGGATAGCAGTGTGGTGTTAGCTTCATAAAATGAGTTGGGGAGAATTCCATCATTCTCAATTGCTTCAAATACTTTCAGTAAGATTGGTATCACCTCCTCCTAGTATGACCTGCAGAATTCAGTTGAGAAACCATATGGTGCAAGATATTTTTTTTGGCAGAGAGATTTCTTATGACTGAGTCAATTTTCTGAAATGTTATTGGTCTGTTTAGATTTTCAATTTGTTCTTATTTCAACCCTGGGAGGTTGTGTGATGTCAGAAAGTCCTCCATTTCCATTAGATTTTCTAGTTTATTTGCACACACGTTTTCAAAGTAATCTCTGATAATCTTTTGAATTTCTTCAGAGTCAGTTATGACTTTGCCTTTTTATTTCTAATTGTGTTTACTCGGACTTTCTCTTTTTTTTAGTCAATCTGGCCAAGGTTCTGTCACTCTTATTATTTCAAGACTATGTTTTTGTCTATTTGATTCTTTCTTTGATATTTTTGTCTTCTATACGATGTCATTTGATTTTATCTTAGTGATCTGGAATTGTCTACTGCAATTAAAATTCAGATGATCTTGTCTTTCCAGCTCCCTTAGTTGTGATGTTAGGCTGTGTACTTGTGATCTATTTTCTTGATGCATGTATGTAATGGTATGAATTTTTCTTTTAACACTGCTTTCACAGCATCCCAGAGATTCTGATAAGATGTGCCTTTGTATTCATTTGTTTCCAGGCATCTTTTTATTTCTGTCTTGATTTCTGTGTTGACCCAGAAGTCATTCAGCAGCAAGTTGTTTAGTGTCCATGTTTTTGTGTGTTTTCAGGGGATTCTTGTTGGTGGTAATATTTAATCTATTGTTATTTGAGAAGACGCATGGTATTGTTTTGATCTTTTGAAATGTGTTAATCTTAATTTATAGTCTATAATGTGATCAATCTTGGAGATGTTTCATGTCCTGATATGTAGAACATTTCTCTGTAGTTGCTGGGTAAAATGTTCTGTAGATGTCTATTAAATCCATTTGATCATTGTTGAGTTAAGGTTCTGGATCTGCTTGTTGGCTTTTTGCCTTGATGATCTGCCTAGGGTTGTTAGTGGTGTATTTAGGTCTCCAACTATGATTATGTGAAAGTCAATGTCCTCTCTTAGTTTATTTAGTAATTTTATAAAACCTGGTGCTCCTATGTTAGGTACATATATGTTTAAGATGTATATTTCTTGCTCATGGATTGAGTATTTTATCATTATTTCATGTCCTTCTGTGTCCTTTTTTAACCTTTGATGGTTTGAAGTCTGCTTTGTCTAATATCAGCATAGCTACTCTTACTCTCTTCTGTTTTCCATTTGCCTGAAAGATCATTTTCCAACCTTTAGCTTTGAGCCTGTGAGTGTCCTCTGCAGTGAGATGAGTTTCTTGAAGGCAGTAGACTGTTGTATCATCCTTCTTTATCCAGTTTGCCACTCTATGCCTCTTCAGTGGCACATTCAGTCAATTCACATTCAAATCAATTATTGAAATGTGAGAATTTATCCCTATCATAGGGCTCTTAGGAGGTTGCTTTGCTTCCTGTTTACTCATGTATTCTTATGTGTGTATATTTTTTGTGGATGTTCTGTATACTCTGTTAACTCTGTGTTTGCCTATACTTTTGTGATGGGTATGACTGTTCTTTTTTTGTGTTTTTTCCTGTGTCCAATATCTTCTTAAATATATCCTGAAACATTGGTCTGGAAGCAGTATATTCTCTTAGGTAATGGATGTCTGGAAAGGATTTTAATTATCCATCAGAGATGAAGCTTAGCTTGACAAAGTAGGAAATCCTTGGCTGGAATGTTTTACCTTTAAGAACATTAAAATGAGACACCAGTCCCTTCTGACTTGCAGTTTTTCTACAGATAAGTCTGCAGCAATTCTGATGGGTCTTCTCCATTAGGTGGTCTGACCTTTCTCACTTGATGCCTTTAGGATTTTTTTCTTGCTTGCTTACTTTGTGGAGGTGTATTAGTATGTGTCTTGGGGATTTTCTTCTCCTATGATACTTTTCAGGGGTTCTCTGAATCTCTTGTATTTGAATGGTCACTCCTCTAGCAAGATGTGGGACGTTTTACTGGATGACTTCATGGAATGCTTGTTCTGTGGTGTTCTTGGTCTTCTTTTCTGCTCAGGTATAGATCAGTTGTAGATTTGGCTTCTTGACATAGTCCTTCATCTCTCAGAGGCTTTGCTTGTTCCTTTTGAGCCTTTATTATTTTTGACAGCTGGGTAGTTTCATATTTTGGAATTCAAGCTCTGAGGTTCTTTCCTCTGCCTGATTGATCCTGCTTCCCATGCTTGTTAATGTGTTTTTAATTTCCAAGATGTTGTTCTTCATTTCCAGAATTTCAGATGGGCCTTTTGAAATGGGCCAACTCTGCTTTTACTTCCTGTGTAAAGGAAGTTGGTGAGTTTCACTTCTAGTTTCGCATAGTTCTCTTTATCCATTTTAGCCATCTAATCTTTCAGTTCTGTGACTATCATCTGGAGCAAATCATTCTGAAGAGTTTCCATTGTTTGTGCACTGATAGCTGCTTTTTCAGGCACTGTCTCTTTGAGATTCTGAGGATTTTCTGTGGGTTTTTTTAAATCACTTTTCCTCATTTGTAGAAAGCAACTCTTTCCTCTCTTTCATCTTTGGTTTTGTTGCTCTGAAGTTAGTTAATATTCCTCAGTTCTAGGGCCTTTTCTGTTATTCAATATAGATCACCCAGTGAAAGAGAGGCACACATACTTCTGCTTTGTGTTTCACTCGGTAAAAGCCACCTATGCTGCAAAGTTTTTCACATGGTTAGTCCAATTGGTTGTTTTCACCCTAGGTGCAAATGCTCTGGATAGAACATGTTGAGGGATGTGACCCCCGGCTGCTAGTTTGCAGGTCAGATACCTTCTTACCATAAATGACTTTGGGTGTCTTTCATGTTGCTTTCTCCCCATTCTAGTGCACCCTAGCACTTGAAAGAGAGAAAAGCTCCTTGCCATGGAGAGATAGGGAGATCCTCACAGTGGGCATATAGGGCTTGCTGATGATCCTTCCTGATCTGGAGATGGGATTGGTCACCAGACACTGGTGGTGGGTGCCTGCAGAGTTTAATCTGCTTGCAAGCTTCTGCAGGCAAACTTTCCTGATCTGGGAGCTAGCTGCCAGACTCTGCTAGTGGAAAGCATGTGCTCACAGGCTCTAGCACAGGTTTGTTCCCCATTCTGCTTGGCCTTGGGTCTGCTGTAAATGGTCCTAACAGGGACTTTTCCTGCATGTGCCCAGTGGCTCATGCATGGCTGGGAATGGGGAACCAACCCAGGATGTGTTACGATCACTCACCCCCTCTCATTTACAAGGCAGGGCTTCAGTTCCTATGTGAGCCTGGTGCACCACAGGGATGGGGAGCCCAGAATCCAGCACCTGCCACTGTCACAGCACTCTGCTTACTGGTCCCTATGTGTTCAAAAAGAACACCACTAAGTGCAGAGTGTTTTACCTGCCCAGAACTGTTCAGGGTGCCTGCATCTTACGGTGGCTGTGCCCTACTCTGTCTCAGTCAGCAAGGGAGGTGCCAGTCTATTGCTTCACAGTGGCCATCTTGGATTCCTCATGCTGCTTAATATTATTCAGTGATGTCCTCTACCTGCTAGCTTTCAAACCAGTGGTTCTATACCATAGCTTAGGACATCAGATCCTCTGTGGTCTGAATCTGGCTTACCTCACTGGCTTTGCTTTCCTTTCTTTCTTACATGTGCTTTAATTTCACCCCAAGTAAGCCTTTTGAACTCATACCAGGCACACACCTTGCAGTTGATTTTTCCTCCTTTTTTTTTTTTTTTGGTGGTTTTTTTTTTTTTTGAGTTGGAGTCTCACTGTCACCCAGACTGGAGTGCAGTGGCCGCTCCTGACCACCGCAGCCTCGACCTGCTGGCCTCCGGTGATCCTTCAGCCTCAGCCTTCCAAGTAGCTGGAACTACAGGCACATGCTATCACGCCCGGCTAATTTTTTTGATTTATTGTAGAGATGAGGTCTCGCCTGCCCAGGTGGGTCTCGAACCTGCAGGCTCAGGCAATCCACTCATCTCAGCCTCCCAAAGGTGCGGGATTACAGGCTGAGCCACCGAGCCCGGCTTTTTTGGTAGTTCTTGACATAACTCCTTTTCATCTTTCAGAACTCAATTCAAGCCTTTACCTCCCTCTATATGGTTTAGCTGTGCTTCCTCCATGCCCCAAAACCACCCTGTGCCAACTTGTACCTAACACCATATTGTGGGCTACACTTTCTGGTTTACTTGTTGGTCTCACTAAGTTGACTACAAATACTTCAATAGAGAAAGTCTCTTTTTTTATTTGTTTCACCAATCCCTTGTACTATGCACTGTACAAACATATAAGCAGAATATCTAGCCAGTAGGATACTAACTTTAAGCCACAATATAAGCAATCCCAAACTATAAAATGTACAGGAGAATATGGTTTTATCTGAGCATATTCCATATACATATGTATTTGATAGAAAAATTTTTGTTCATGGCATTCAATCAAGTGAAACTATAGGTAAAGATATATTTAAAATGTGATTCTTGCTCTCTACTCTTGTAATAGTTTTGCAAAGGGTAAAATATATACCCACCCCTGCTGCAGAGAACAACCATCTTCTCCTGACACTGATTTGAAACCCTAAAAGTTCTGAAAGCAACATTATTCAGAATTCATTTGGCAGCAAAACCTGACCTGACCCAAATTGATTACAAACCTGACCTAAGGGCTATATAAAATCTTTATTTATCACACCATCAAAGCTACAACTCAACTCTTTTTTCAATAATCCTTCTACAGTTTCATTCTAAAATCTGGTTAGAAGCCAAAAAGGGAAAAAGAGATACTTTGTGATTTGTCCTCAGATGTCTGGTTTTATGCTTTCACAATTCTCTAAGGCTTTTTAATTTTCTGTTCTTTCATTCTTTGCCTACCCCTAGGAGGAGGGATGGAGTATAAAGTAACTCTAAGGCTTTTAAATGTTCTGTTCTTTCATTCTTTACCTACCCCTAGAAAGAGGAATGGAGTATAAAGTAACTTTATTTTTTCAGCTTTATTGAGGTATAATTGACATATAAATATAGCTAAGGTATACAACTGAGGTTTTGATATGTGTGTACAACATAACATGATCGTTATAATTAAGTTAACTTATTTGTCACTTCACATGGTTACCATTTTGTTTCTTGTGGAGTGGGGGAGGATAAGAATTCTTAAGATTGACCCTCTTAGCAAATTTTAAGTATACAATATCGTTAGCTATAGAAGCATGCTGTACATTAGACCTCCAGACATTTTTCATCCTATATCACTGAAACTTTGAATTCTTTGATCAACATTTCTCCATGTCCCCTCCCCCAGCCCCTGACAACCACCATCCAAATATTTGCTTCTATGAGACTATTTAGAGTTCTTTTTTAATTTTTATTTTAAAGATGAAGGGTTCAATTCAGGGTCAGGTATACAAATGGTTATTGTACTAGTAAAGTTTGGGCCTCACTTTGGTCCCCACAATACCTGACTTGAGATCAGGTACCCTTATTGATGAAGTGTGCCCCCATGCTCCCTCCCCTGGCAGTTTCCCACTACTGCCTATCCCTTTCTTACAGTATTATGTCAATTGTTCAGAGTCCACTTATGAGTGAGAACATGTGATACACAGTTCTTTGTTTCTGTGATAGATCACTGAGTATTACAGACTCTAAATCCATCCAAATTGCTGTGAAGTTCATAATTTTGTCCCTCTTTATGGCTGCATAATATTCCATTGTGCATACATACCACATTTTTTAAATCCAGTCTACTTATAATACACATATTAGTGAGATTATACAGTATTTGTCATTCTGTGTCTCGATTATTTCATCTAGCATAATGTCCTCCAGGTTCATCCATGGTGCTGCAAATGGCAGGATTTCCCTCTTTTTCAAGGTTAAATAATATTTCATAGTGTTATATACCATATTTTTAAATCCATTCATCTATTCATGGACATTCAAGTTGTTTCCATATCTTGACTATTGTGAATAATGCTGCAATGAACATGGGAGTGCAGAAATCTCTTCAACATACTGATGTCATTTCCTTTGAGCATATATCCGGAACTGAGATTTCTAAAATCACATGTGGTAGTTTTATTTTTAATTTTTTGAAAAACCTCTGTTCTGTTTTCCATAATGGTTGTACCAATTTGTATTCCCAACAACAGTGTGTAAGAATTCCTTTTGTTCACATCCTCACAACACTTATTATCTTTTATCTTTTCCATAATAACCATTTCAACAGATGTGAGGTGTCATCTCATTGTGGTTTTGATTTGTGTAGTCAGAATGATTTGTATTTGACTCCAAGATACTCTAAGAAAAGACCTTTCTTTAATCAGCTAAATTATATTTAATTCATTGCTAAAGTAAACAAAAACAGAAATGGAATTGCTTCTAATGTTTTTGTGTGTTTAGATCATGTCAGTCATCTTTTATACCAAAACAGTTTTTTTGACCACTCTACCCTTTTACTTTAAAATAGCATCTTCAAGTTTATCACTTTCTCTTAATTAATATTTTATTTAAAAATAACAACTTCTAGGACTAAGCTAATGTCCTCTGCAGAAATCCTAACTTTATACCAGGAAAAATTCCAAATAGCTTTAAAATTAAAATACAAAACAAGCAGAACCATAAAGCAGTAAAGGAAAAATAGGAAACTTATCATACAACTATAGAACATATAACTTACATAATTTAGAAATAATTTTAAATAATAAATTTAACCACAGAAAAGGCAAAATTTCTGTAAACTGTAAACCACCATAAGCAAAGTCAAAAGACAAAGTATAACTTAAGGCAAAATTATATATTCCTTTCATTGACACATAATAAATTACAACCAATTTTTAAAAAAACCATTAATTAACAGAAAAACTTTAAAAATGAATGAATAACTCCCAGAAAAAACTTTACAAATTGTTTTCAAATACAGGAAAGATATTTGATCACATTCAAAATAAGAGTACAAATTAAAACTACACTG
Organism: Cephalopachus bancanus; assembly: GCA_027257055.1. Lineage (NCBI taxonomy): Eukaryota > Metazoa > Chordata > Mammalia > Primates > Tarsiidae > Cephalopachus > Cephalopachus bancanus. The sequence goes on along the minus strand of JAPVLO010000251.1, from coordinate 1,665,095 downwards.
AGTTATTTTTAATTTATCAGATTGGCAACATTTGAGAACTTGGAGAGAGGCTTTGTTGGCAAAACAGTAAAGAAAACATGGATACTTCTATGTTGCTTGTGAATATGCAAACTGGAACAACCTATAAATAAGCAATTTAGCAATACCTATTAAAATTACAAATGTGTTAAATATCATTTGATATGGCAATTCCACTCTCAGGAATTTATCCTACAAATACATTAGCAGATTGCAAAACTGACATATGTACATAGTTACTGATTGAAACATTGCTTGTATGGAGAGGATTTGAAATTACCTAAATTTCCATCAACACTGAGTTGGCTGTTTATTGTTATATAACCATTCAGTGAATTAATGCACAACTATTTTTTTAAAAAGAATAGAAAAGCTGTTTGTATACTGATATCAAAAGATATTCAACACATTTTAAAATGAAATAAAAAGGATAAATAGACACAAATTGTATCTGATATATATTTGCTAGTGTTTCACATACCATTTTCTAAAATATCTCTTTAATAAAATCTAACATTGAGCATCAATTTCTTCTTTAACTGAACTTTTTTTAAAAGATTTAAAATAATAAAATAAAAGTGAGAAGAATAATATATTTTCCAAAGAGACTTCTCAAAGTCCCCTTCATGCTGAAGTCTTTTTAATTAGCTCTCCTATATTCCAGATCAAATTGTCTTTTTGTTTATAAGGAATATTGGCCTGCAACTCTCTTTTTTTGCAGGATCTTTACCTGGTTTGGATATCAATGTGATGTTAACTTCGTAAAATGATTTGGGGAGAATTGCATCTTCCTCAATTGCCTGAAATACTTTCAGTAGGATTGGTATAAGCTCCTCCTTGTACATTTTGTAAAATTCTGCTTGAAAGTCATTCAGTGCAGGGATTTTCTTTGTGGGTAGTTTTTGTATGACAGAGTCAATTTCCTGGGTTGTTTTTGGTCTATTTAGTGTCTCAATGTCTTCTTGTTTCAACCTGGAGAGGATGTGTGATGTTAGAAAGTTCTCCATTTCATTTAGGTTATCAAGTTTGTTTCCATATAGGTGTACATAGTAATCTCTGATAATTTTTTGTATTTCTTTGGGGTCAGTTGTGATTTGATCTTTTGTATTTCTGATTGTGTTTATTTGGGTTTTTTCTTTCTTTTTCTTGGTCATTCTGGCTAGGGGGCCATTAATTTTATTAACTCTTTCAAAGAGCCAGCTTTTAGTTTTGTTGATGTTTTCTATGATATTTTTATCTTCTGTGTCCTCTATTTGGGCTCCTATTTTGGTGATTTGGATTCTTCTGCTAAAATTGGGGTTTTGGTGGTCTTCTCTTTCCAGCTCCCTTAGGTGATTTGTTAGGCTCTCAACTTGTGATCTTTCCATTCTCTTGATGTGTGCTTGCAGAGATATAAATCCCCCTCTGACAACTGCTTTCATGGCATCCCAGAGGCTTTGTTAAGATGTTTCCTCATTTTCATTTGTTTCCAAGAATCTTTTAATTTCAGTTTTGATTTAAGTGTTGACCCAGTAGTTGTTCAACCTCATGAGTTTAGTGTCCATGTCTTTGTGGGCTTTGGGGAAATTTTATTGCTGTTGATATTTATTTTTATTTCACTGCTGTCTGAGAATGTGCATGGCAAGATTTCAACCTTATCGAATTTGTTTTTGCTTGATTTATGTCCAAGGATGTGATCGATCTTGGAGTACATTCCATGTGGTAATTAGTAGAATGTATATTCTGCAGTTGTTGGGTGGAATGATCTGTAGGTATCTATTAAGTCCATTTGGTCAAGTGTCAAGCTTAGGTTCTGAGTCTCCTTGTTGATTATTTTGCCATGACCAAGTAGGCTTCATCCCCAGGACGCAGGGCTTGTTCAACATTCGCTAGACCATAAATGTAAATAAATACATCAACAGATGTAAAAACAAGAACCACATGATTATATCATTAGATGCAGAAAAAGCTTTTGATAAAATCCAGCATCACTTCTTAATAAAAATCCTCAAACACCTAGGTATAGAAGGAACATACCTCAAAATACTAAGTGCCATCTACAGCAAACCCATAGCTAACATATTGCTAAATGGACAGAAACTAGAACCATTTCCCCCTGAAAACTTGAAAAGACAAGGCTATCCACTCTCACCCCTCTTTTTCAATATTGTGTTGGAAGTCCTAGCTCAGGCAATTAGACAAGAGAAGGAAATCAGGGATATACAAATAGGAAAAGAGGAAGACAATGATAGGTTGTAATGATAGGTTCCATTCACTCTCTATATCGAATGAAGAGCCTTTTTATACCTTCAGTTTTAAGGTAAGCATTTATTTGGTAATATTATTCTGGGCACCAACAAAAGACAGATGCTTTAAATTTGTGCATAGTCATCATTTGAAGGATGATTTCATTCATTTGCCAAACTAATTTAACCCATTGGATCAGAAGCATTTTTCACTGTTAGGAGGCTTTCCTGACTTTCTAATGTATCTCTCATATCCATTTGCTAATCTGTCTTCTCTGATTTGTTTTTCAACTATTGATGTTTCCAAGAATTTTTCTTCTCATTCTTTATAATGCCCAAGATGCTCTTACTTGCTTTGGTAGTACTCTCTCTATTATTTATGAGACTCATTCCTAAGTAGTCTCGAGAACATGTCCAAAGCTGAACTCTCCATCTCACTCCTAAATGTCTTTTCTTTCTCCTAAGTTGTATAATTTCCTTTACTTCTCACCCTCAGTATCCAACCAGCTTTTAAATCCTATTGTCTCTAACCCTTAAATATATCTCTCCACTGTAGTTCATCCCACCACCTCCACCGACTTCAAATCTGCTTTACTTCTCATACCAAAAGTTGGAATAGCATACTAACTTTTTTCCTTCCTCTTTCTAACCTCTCCTTGAATCCATATAGAATTTTATCTTTACAACAACAACAAAAAAGATCAATCATAACAATTTTTTTTTTGCCTCAATCCTTTAATAGCTATCTGTCAACTACCAAGCCCCAGGAACTAGCTCCTTTTCACCTTTTCATCTTATCCTTCACCACTTCCCTGAAAGTTCCATTCATTTCTGGATGTTCTTTGTTTACACTATACCTTCACCCAAAGCATTCCATTGGCCCTGAACAGCCTTCCCTGCCCTTCTCTCATGGTTTATCTCTACCTCAATCTCCCACCATTTAGTGGCCCTCTTATTGTCTTTCAAAATTCAACTTAAATGTGACCTTTCCTATTGAGCATTGACAGCTTTGAAGTGTGCCTACTTGTTTAATGTGAATCTTCTTCCACTGAACTACTGGAGAGATAAGGTCAAAAGAAGTAGAGTATTATTAAAAACTCAGAAAACAACAGATGTTGGCGAGGCTGTGGAGAAAAAGGAACATTTGTACACTGTTGGCGGGAGTGTAAACTAGTTCAACCTCTGTGGAAAGCAGTTTGAAGATTTCTCAAAGAACTAAAAATAAAGCTACCATTCAACTAAGCAATCCCACTTCTGGGAATATCCCAAAAGAACATAAATCATTCTACCAAAAAGACACCTACACTCATATATTTATTGCAACACTATTCACAATAGCAGAAACATGGAACCAACCCAGATGCCCCTTGAAAGTGGACTGAGTCAAGAAAATATGGTACATGTACACTATGGAATACTATGTAATCATAAAAGAGAACTAAATCATTGCAGCAATATGGATGTAGCTGGAGTCCATCATTCTAAGTGAATTATCACAGAAACAAAAAGTTGAATACTGCATGTTCTCACTCATAAGTAGGTGCTAAACACTGGACACAGGGATGGAAACATCAGACACTGGGCACTGCAAAATGAGGGAGGGAGGAAGGAAAGTGGGATAAAGGATACAAAACTGCCCATTGGGTACCATGCTCATCACTGTGGGGGTGCGGTGGGCTTGTTAGAAGCCCACAGTTCATTTTCATACAATATAACTATGCAACAAATGCTCCAATGTACCCCATGATTCTAAAATGTAAAAAAGAAGCAGAGGCAGCTTTTTTATCTCTTCATTCACACACTTAGTGCAACATCTGCTACATATGCATTTAATAAATTATGGTTGAATTAAATTTAATTGAATGATAATATCTAATATATATGTCTGTTTTTAAAGCTTCAGTGGCATAGTGAGTTAAAGAAGAAATATTCTGAAGATTAGCACTTGAGTATCTTATAAAGTAAACAGAAGAAGATTTTAAAGAAATATCATGACAAATGTTCAAGAAAGAGTCTGAAAATGATGTGTCTGGAAAGTGAGGATGAGAAGGAAGAATGGCAAGATTAATAGATGCCTCCCAGGAGTTCTAGAAGTAATAAGCTTTCTTATTTTGTCAAAACCCAAGTAGGATATCAGGACTATTGCCTTGTCTTTTCACTTTTTCTGGAGTCATTAAGAATTTATAGATACGAAGTCAGTTCTAGACTACATTAGCACCCTTTAACATATTAATCAGGCTTCCACCCTTGTCACCACTTGCTTGTAACCCCAGGCCAAGTCAAGTGCTCAACTTCTCTGGTACTGGGGAAACAAGTGCCTTTGGAAATTAATTTCCAAGCTATCCTTCTCTCCTATTGCACTTTAAAACTATACTGTGAATGTCTAGCTACTTACCTAGAACCTATCCTGAAAAGGATTGTTCTTGACCCATTGACTATTGTCACTAGGACCTTGAACTAACCTCTCTTTCTGAAACACAGAACCCAGGAAAGGATTACTGGTTGGATTCTCACATCATTCCTATTTTTCTTTTCTGGGGCCCTACTGTCTGTTTGAAAAGATTTCCCTAAGTGGCTGCTTACCTTTTCCCTTTTTCCACCATTTCTTCACTGTCTAATCAGTAAACATAGTCCAAGTGTGATTGTCGCTACAACCCTGGCACCTGCTTCAAGTCACACTGATTTCTGTTTATCAACTGTCTCAAAGAATTTACTTTTTCTTTCTTTTTAATCACCTCTCTCTATTTCTCTCTCTCTCTCTCTCACACACACACACACACACACCCTTCTTTTTTCTCTTTCTCCTTCCCTCTGGCCCCCCAACACACACACTTATATACACACAGAATTCATACACAGAAATCTCAATTATTTTTCTTTCCCAACAATTACAAATGTTCACAAAGTGCACATTTACATCTAAGATGGCGCCAGACTCTGAAAACAGATGCACTTTCAGACCCAAACATACTTTTGGGAGAAAAATTACTGCTATCAAGAGAAATGCCTAAGAGATAAACATGCTGGAAACTAATTGGAAAGAAAAAAGTTCAAGCCAAAATAAGAGAAAATACTTTATTTTCTTCTTGGCACACCCAGAATGCAAACTGGTCTCTGTTCCAAAATGCAACTTTTGTGCAGAAGTGATAGAAGTAAAAGATTTAGATTCACAGTGGGATGAGATATCTATAGCTTAATAAAAAAGCAGCAGAGCAATTGCAGAGAAATAACAGGGATGCCAAAGAGAGATAGATATACAAAGTAGTTTCAGAAACTGCTTGACTCTGTTCTTGTAAATGAGTCTAGTTATGTGCTTGGACAATATATGCTAGATAGAACTCAATATCTAAGTCACACTTTTTAAGATCTTTTATCTTATCCTAAGAATTGCCAACCTAGTATTTTACCATACCATCCCTAACCAACTTATCATGAGATTATATTTCAAATACATATATTTGTTAATTTTTATTCTATTTTTTTCAATTTCCAGAACTTAATTTTTAAAATTTATTTCTGAATCTAACTCCTGTTATAAATTTCATCTATATTATCATGACACACACACAAACACATGTGCACACTCACACATATGAGCAAACACAATTTCTCATCAAAAGAGCTCATTAAAACTAAAGGAAAGTAATTAATGTATTTGCTTTTTCTCAACTTGTAAGTCTCAACCTAACTGCTAATTCCTCAAAAGATTTTGCTACAATAGATCCTCTAGCTATTCTAGAGCATAGCAGCCTATTTATCTCTTCTATAATGATATTCAAAAGTATAATTTTAAAACTGTGTTTAATTGTTATTATCTACCTCTTCCCCAAAATGTAAGCTTTATGAAGGAAGGGATCATTTCTGTATTTCTGTGTATTCATCTCCACCATATAGTACCACAAATATTGTGGAGGTTTAATAATTAATTTATTAATTAGTATATAAACAAGTATGTATTTTTTTATTTTCTGTGAAAACACAAGCACATATGACATAAAGGGATTTGGGCAAATCTATTTACACAATGCTTACCACCAAAGATTCTTGATGTTAACAAACTAAGCCAAAGATTCTTGATGTTAATATACTAAGCCAATTATAATGAAATAGAAAGTCAAAATGTAATAAAGCATAGAATTGACAGGCAACAGAAATTAATAAAGACACTTTATCCTTGGTACTCTGAAATGGACAATAGATTAAAAAGTTTTCCATTACTATAAAACAACATTACCACAAATTTAGCAACTTAAGACAATACTATTTCTAGGAGTCAGGAATAACACCATAAGTTTCCAATCAAAGTGTCATCCAGGCTTGCAGTCTTATCTTAGGACCCAGCGGGGAAGGATCCATTTTTAAGCCCACATGGTTGCTGGCAGCATTCAATTCCTTGTGAGCTGTTGACCTAGGACCTCAGTTTCTGTATCACATACATCACATCCCCCTTGACATATTATATTTGTTAGAACAAGTCACTTATCCCACCCACACTCAAAGGCCAGGGGACCACAGGGCTGGGGGCACCAAGAAGCAAGGGTCAAGGAAGCACCCTGAAGTCTGCCTGCCACAGATGGAACAGTCATTAGGAGCTTGGTTCATTTAAGAATATTAATAAAATATTTTATGATAGTAAATTATATGTCCAACCTCACTGGCGTCTCCACACTTTCATGAATAAGATATTAAAATAACTCACACAAGTAATTTAAATGATGTTGTTCACATAGAAGGATTTTTAAAGGTGCTTTATAGCAAGAGAGTAAATCTAAGAAATGTGAAATTTCCAGAGTTTTATCAAGGACAGATGAAATAAATAAGTCAGATAATCCAAATTGCATAAAAAGTATCTAAAGATTCTGTATACAAGAAACTAAATAAAAGTCAAAGGTATATGATAAAGATTATACCACAGTCATTTCTTCTGTCCCCATCCTTGCCATGGTTCACTATGGGTGGATTATACTTCCTTGCTCCATTGACTTTGAGCTTATTTGTATAAGCTACTTTAACCAATAATGTGTGCATAAAGATGACAGTATGCCAGCTCTGAGCAAAAACTGTAAGAGGTATTATGTGTTTCAGTTCCCCTTTTGCATTCTTGCCATGCACCATAAGAATAACTCATCCCAAAGAAGATCTTAGAGTGAGAAGACAGATAAGCCTATCAAAGCCCAGCAGAGCCAGAGACAACCCTCAGACTTATAAGTAATGAATAAATATTTGTTATCATAAACCACTGAATTTTGGATTTTTTTATTATGCAACATGTCATCAATAAAAAGCTGACAAATATAGCATACAGTTTTCCAAGCAATTGATCAATAAAATTAGAAGTGACTTAACAGATTCCCTACAATTAAAATGTTTGTTTCAAGATGAAAGTGTTTCTCTCCATTTTTGTAACCCAAATTCTGATCTCTGACAACCTGGTTTCCTCTTCCCGGAATGTTCTCTATTGGGGTTTTAGGAGGTCATTAAAAAAAGTTCCCTCTACCTACCTGAGGTTAAGATGCAATGAGAGGTATTCAAAGAAGTCAACAGATAAGGAATAACAAATCACTTTTATTATCATTAATTTATTATCATTGTTAAAGAGTAAGACTCTTTACTTACTCTTTAACAGAAGAGTCAAAGACAGTCTACTAATATGAAGCCCAGAATTAAACTATTCACCCAAGCCCAGGGAGACATGGACAAACACAGTCTTTGTTTCTGAGGGCAAAAGCCTTTATTACAAATGTTAACATACAGAAAGTAAGCCAAAACTGAGTTACTTCTTCCAAATCCACCAATCTAATATGTCATGCCTCACATGGTGGGAAAAGAGTTCAAGAGTATTACTCTAAGAAAGTCTCTGGAAGAAATCATGAGAAAGGGGAAAGTCTTTCATGGTGTAGAAGAATGAAAGACTTGTATATACCTTGTATTAATCTTTCACACCTCACTATTTTCTCAACATCCTAATCACAATACTAATAAGAATTACTTGGTATTGTTTTCCACAGAGGTTGCACTAGTTTGCACTCCCACCAACAGTGTATAAGTGTTCCCTTTTCACCACATCCTCTCCAGCAACTGTTATTTTTTGAGTTATTGACAATTGCCATTCTGACTGGAGTTAGGTGGTATCTCAGTGTGGTTTTGATTTGCATCTCCTTGATGATTAGTGAGGTTGAACATTTCTTCATGCGTCTGTTGGCTGCTCAGATGTCTTCCTTGAGAAGTGTCTGTTCATATCTTTTGCCCACTTTATAATGAGGTTGTTTGTTTTTTGCTTTTTAGCACATTTGAGTTCCTTGTAGATCCAAGATATTAAGCCTTTCTCGGACCTGGAGTTGGCAAATACTTTTTCCCAGTCTATTGGCTGTCTCCCTGCTCTCTTAATGGTTTCTTTGGCTTTGCAGAAGCTTGTCAGTTTAATGAGGTCCCACCTGTCTATCTTATCTCTTATGGCCTGTAGGTTTCGGGTTTTGTTCAGGAATTGGTGGTGATTCCTAAAAGCTCTAATTATCAACCTCCCATATGATCCCACAATCCCCCTACTGGGAATATACCCTGAAGAACTCAAATCACTCTATGAAAAAGATACCTGCACACGTATGTTTATCGCAGCATTGTTCACAATAGCAAGAACCTGGAATCAACCATGCTGCCCATCAAAAGAGGACTAGATTTTTAAAATGTGGTACATATACATTATGGAATACTATGTAGCCATAAAAAAGAACAAAATCATGAATTTCGCAGCAACCTGGATGGAAATAATACTGAGTGACCTCTCACAGAAACAAAGATCTGAGTATCACATGTTCTCACTCATATAGTGGACCTTGAACATCTGTCGTAATACTATAAGAAAAGGATTGACAGTGGTGGGAAACTATGGTGGGGAGGGAGGGGAAGGGAGGTGGGATTAACGGTAGTAAATATCTGTCTGGGGACGGGGAGACACTCCTTATCAACAAGAGTGCCTGAACGAAACATATTTGCATGCCCAACCCTTAACTGTACTCCACAATACCAAAATAAAAAATATTGATAAAAAAATTACCCTGTATTTAAACCCCATTGAAAAAAGATGGGCAAAGGACATGAAAAAATATTTTTCAAAGGAAGATATACAAATAACCAACAAGCATATGAAAAACAATCTCAACATTACTTACCCTTAGAGAAGTACATATTAAAACCATAATAGGTGGGGCTCGGTGGCTCAGGCTGTAATCCCAGCACTTCGAGAGGCCGAGGCAAGTGGACTGCCTGAGCCCTCGAGTTCGAGACCCATCCAGGCAGATTGGCAAGACCTCGTCTCTACAATAAATAAAAAATTAGCCGGGTGTGGTAGCGTGTGCCTGTAGTTCTGCCTGCTTGGAAGGCTGAGGCAGAAGGATTGCTGAAGCCTAGTAGGTCAAGGCTGCGGTGGCCGGGAGCATGCCACTGCACCCCAATCTGGGCGACAGAGTGAGACTCCAACTCCAAAAAATAAAATAAAATAAAATAATAAAATAGCATCTTACACCAATCAGAATGACTGTTATTAAAAAGTAAAAAAAATAACAAATGTTGGTGAAGATGAGAAAAAGGAACACTTATACACTGTAAGAATGTAAATTAGTATAATCCTTATGGAAAGCAGTAGATGTCTCAAAGAACTAAAAGTAGAGCTACATTTGTTCCAGCAACTCCACTACTAAGTATCTACACCCCAAAAAAGAAATCATTGTATAAAAATGATAACTGCACTCATATGTTTATCACAGCACTATTTACAATAGTAAAAATATGGAACCAATCTAAGTGTCTATTAACTGATGATCAGATAAAGAAAACATGGCATGTATATACATATGTATATAAAAGGGGCGCCAAAAAAATGTATACACTTTTTAAGAGATGTCACCTATGTATTAGTTTTAGTTTGCTGTAATCAAATGTATCTGGACATTGATATGAATCACTTTGAGCACCTCCTGTAATTGCAGAAGTCGAACATGACCTGTATTCATCTTTTGTTATTGATATATATTAAGTATTACAATGTTAATACAGTTTTTTCCTTTCTTAAAATGTGTATACATTTATTGGCACCCTCTGTGTACACACACACACACACACACACACACACACACACACACACATGAGGGGACCCTAAAAATGCCAAAATTATTTTTTGGCGGGTGGGCCCTTAGTAATACAGTCTTCCCTGCTAGGTAAGTTTTCTAGGAACCCATCAGCATCAATGTACCAGTTAGCATTGTTGTGAGAGGCTACATTCAGTGAATTTTTTTTTTTTTTGAGATTCTTTTAACATGTTTGCCCATTTCATGATGGGTGACTTATGAGCGCACATACCCACACTATGTTTTGACAAAAAATGCCATAGCTCATGTGTCCCGCCCTCCTTATTCACCTGATCTCACCCGAAGGTTGTTGCTTCCCCCAAAGAAAAAATTCCTTAAAGGGAAACATTTGGCCGATGTGGAAAAGGTGAAGCAAAAAAACAGCAGAAGCACTAAAAGGTATCAAAACTGATGAGTTAAAAAACTGTTTTGAGCAGTGGAAAAACCACCTTGACAGGTGTATAGCATCAAACGGAGAGTACTTTGAAGGTGACTGAGGTTTAAACAAGTAAGAATACACAAAATTAATTCCCATTCTTTTGGGTCCCGCCCATACACACATCGAACACTACTCAGCCATAAAAAGGAATAAAAGAATGTCTTTTGCAGCAACATGGATAGAACTGGAGGCGATTATCTTAAATGAAATAACTCAGAAACAGAAAGTCAAATACCACGTTTTCACTTTCAAGAAGGAGTTAAATAATGTATATATATGGACATAGTGAATAATAGACATTGGAGACATGGAGAGTAGAAGGGTGGAAAGGAAGTAAAGGATGAGAAGTTACTCAATGGGCACAATGTATATTATTTGAGTGAAGGCTACACCAAAAACCCAGACTTCACTACTGTGTGATATAGCCATATAATAAAACTGAGCTTGTACCCCCTAAATCTATATTTTTTAAAAAAGATATAAAATAGTTTTTTTAAAAAATTCAAAAATAATCCTAGTTAACTTGTTTTTAAGCAATTTATGTCTATAACTCTTCTTGCTACTAAATATGACTCCCTAAAGAGCAGAAGATATACGGGAATCCAACAGACACATGAGAAAGTGCTCAGCCTCACTAATCGTCAGAGAAATGCAAATCAAAATCACACTGAGAAACCACCTAACCCCAGTAAGAATGGCCATGATTAATAAAACAAACAACAGCAGATACTGGCGAGGATGCAGAGAAAAAGGAATACTTCTACACTACTGGTGGCAATGCAAACTAGTGCAACCTCTTTGAAAGACATTGTGGTGATTTCTGAAAGAATTAGAAATTGACCTTCCTTGTGACCCAGCAATCCACCTACTGGGAATATACCCAGAGGAACTCAAACCATTCTACAAAAAAGATACCAAATGCATGTTTTTTGCAGCTCTATTCAAAATAGCAAAAACATGGAACTAACCATGCTGCCCATCAAAGCTGGACTGGATAAAAAATATGGTACATATACACAATGAAATACTATGCAGCCATAAAGAAGGACAAACATATGAACTTCACAGCAACTTGGATGGATTTAGAGTCTATCATGTTCAGTGATCTGTCACAGAAACAAACAGCAGAATACCATATGTTCTCACTCATAAGTGGACCTTGAACAATTATCATAATACAATAAGAAAGGGATTGGCAGTAGTGGAAAACTGCCAAGGGAGAAGGGGATGGAATTGGCAGTTGAGGGAAACTGCCAGGGGAGGGAGGGGCATACCTCATCAACAAGGGTAACTGCATAATGAACATTTGTATACCTAACCCTGAATTGGACCCCACAACTTTATCATAAAAATAAAATAAAGAAAAAAGAAGACATTCAAAAAATAAAATAAATAAAAATAGAACAGAGGACACAGTTTATTGATTTTTAAATTTCCATGGTACATAGTACCTACAGAAAACAGGTATTCAGAAAGTGTGTGTGAATATGTTCTTTGCCTATCAGTGATAAATACTAGAAACAAGTAGTTTAAGTCCTAAATGGAAGACAAATTGGTAGGGTTTCATTTTAAGCAAAACATAAGACATTCTCATGTTCTCTTGTTGATAGAAGGCCAAATGTCCTGTGCCTGGAGACCTAAGAATTTAGGTACATCCTTTCCCATGAGCACTGGATTTGTGCCCAGATGATTCTAATTTCTGGGAGGATCTGCTGAGATTTGTCTTTGACAGGTTAGTTCTGCAACACTATAAATATTGCTGATAAAAATCATATATCAGAGAAGACATATGTTCATATATCAGAAGATATAACAATTTTCGTATGTAGCTTAATAAAACAGGTATTAAACTCCTGGAAGATTTGAATGCAACATACTCAAAAATGCATTCTTAAATTACTCCTAGATTTTCTGACCATAGCTTGTCACTTTTACTTAAATATTAGCACAAGAATGCTTTCCAAGGATCAAACTTTAAGCAAAACTAGCTATACATCCATAGAAAAATGAAAAATTATGGACAACCCCTTCAGGTCCCCTCCCACTGTGGGAGTTTTTCTGTCCTCTCAATAAATTCTGCTTTCTAAAAAAAAAAAAAAAAAGAAGAAGAAGAAAAAGAAGAAGACAGAAAAAAAGAAAAATTATATGATTTCTCACAATAAAAAGTGTAAGAGAGTCCATTCCAAAAGAAAATGACTGCAGTAATGAAAATTCCTAAACTCACTGGAGAGTGCTTTTTTCTGAGAATTGGTTCCAACTTCACAGACGTGAGAAGTGCTGAGGTCACAGTGAATGAACTCTGCGTGATTCAAAGGATATATCCAAGCAAGAATTGTACTAGAATTGGGAAGCATTCAGCAAGTAAGTGACTCCAGGCAGGTAGGGCCCATTCCCCAATCAGGCTAAAAAGTAGCTTTCAGCAATCGACTTGACAATTCTGATTGAGATGAGATTGCAGTATGCAGGGGGTCAAGTAAACTTATAGTCTAGCTACCATGATCACAGAAAATACCAAAAAGCAGAAACAAAGAATAGAAAGTTTGTAGAAAATAAGAAAATGCAATAGCTTATGTCCTCCCAAGCATGATAAAAGGTAAAATGTGACTGAGAACAAAATATTAGCTGTCAGAACTACTCTCACTAAAGCCATGGCCATGGGAGTGAATGAGAGGGGCTTGGCTGAGGGAAGACATTTATGAGGTTGAATCAGCAGGACCTGGTGATTGGTTAGATATGAAATACAGGGTGGGCTGTAAGGAAAAGAGAAGTGAGGCTCTCTTTGGTGAACAGGGTTAATAAGCTTCACGAACTGAAACTTGTAGAATTGGAATGAGAGCAGAAATGTGTTTTCATGCTTTTATTATTTCTTAGGTTTTCAGAGATATCAGCTAGAGCTGGAATTTGGGTAAAAACAATGGAAGATAATAATAAATGGGATAATCAAGGCAGGTAAATAAAGGAAAAGAGGACCAAAGATGGAACTCTGAGTTTATTATTATTGAAAACAATAGCAAATAAGATTGTCCTATACAAAGGCAAAGTTTCAGAGGCACACTGCAGAAGCTATTGCTGTGTTTTGTTATGTAATTCCAAAGGAAAATTCTGTTTGCGCTTATTTGCAGTAGAATTAGAATCAGAGAATTTTAGAACTGGGAAGGATCTCGGAGACCACCTCCAGGATCTAAGACACCTCCTGCTCCTTCCAGCCCTGACATAGCCAGTCACTTTTTACACACAAGGAAGCTGAAGTCAAAAGAGAAATGGAATTTGCCCTTTGACTGAGTAATTTTATAAGCTCAGTTTCTCTGGAAACAGGGTAGTATGGTTACTGAAAACTCCTAATGTGAAGCCAGAAAGAGCTGGTGGGTCATTCTGACTCTGTCACTCATTAGCTGCGTGAACTTGAATAAATCATTTAGCTTCAGTTACCTCATATGTAAAATGGAAATAGCGTCAGTCCCATAGCTAGTAGCGTATTTAGTAAAATGTTATTGTAAAATTATTATTATAAAATGCTCAGTAAATTGGTCAGCACTTAGTAAATTTATTATTATTATTTCATATTATTTATATAAATTTATGATGACCCACCTTGCTAGCTCAGTTACTATCCCCTTCATAACTAGACAGAGCTTTCATTTGTCCCTAGAGGGTCACATAACCCTCTTTCTCATTCCCCATAGAGTCACTTCAAACTCTCACCACTCATTGTGTCAAACTCTCTATGTTCCGCCTACCTCACTCCTCACTTTTTCTTCTACCCTACAAAAATATACCAACGTGCATCCTATCAACCCACCTTTTTGGTTTGCTTTTGTTTCACCTTCTGAACATACCTGGCCTTGTCCCTTTCTTCTTTGCCCAAAAGACTGGGCAAACCTTTTCCACCCTACTCAGAATCATATTTCATTTTCAGCCTTCTCTCTCTTTGTTTCTCATCCCCCCTTATTCCTTTTTTTCTTCCTTTCTCCCAGCCCACAAACTTAAACCTCCTCTAGTCTAAGAAAAATTACAATAATTTTAATAGTTCCCTCCATTTCCATGAAAACATAGCTCTTCTCCTTCTTGTTTTGGTTTTGTCTGTTAGTTGGTTTAGTTTATTTGTTTATTTGATTTTTACTGTCAATTAAGTGCAATCTGCTGTTGCCCCTTGTCTTTCAGTAGGCTTTGTTTATCATCTACCTTCTCTTTACCACCGTAAAGGTGAAGGTTCTACCTAAGAACCAAAGCCCACATAATGGCCAAGGTCTCAATGAACTCCTTACCCTCCTGGATCTCACGACAGCAATAAACACTGCTGGTCAACTGCCCCTCCTTGATGCTCTCTGTCTTTTCATCTTCCCCAGCACCTGGCTGCCTTCTTGTCTTTCTGATCCTATTAACTTTTTCATGTTGTCATTGTGTTCATTGCTTATGTTTTGTTAACTCCATAGCTGTTGGTTAAACTCAGAGTTCCATCTTTGGTCCTCTTTTCCTTTGATTATCCCATTTATTATTTTCTTCCATTGTTTTTACCCGAATTCCAGCTCTAGCTGTTATCTCTGAAAATCCAAGAAATAATAAAAGCATAAAAACACATTTCTGCTCTCATTCCAGTTCTACAAGTTTCAGTTCATGGAGCTTATTAACCCTGTTCACCAAAGAGAGCCTCACTTTTCTTTTCCTTACAGCCCACCCTGTATTTCATATCTAACCAATCACTAGGTCCTGCTGATTCAACCTCATAAATGTCTCCCTTCAGCCAAGCCCCTCTCATTCACTCCCATGGCCATGGCTTTAGTGGGAAACTCATCATTTCAGACTTAAACGATTACAAATAGTCTCCAACACAGTTTTAACTGACTCTAGTCTTCCCGTTTCAGCACAACCTCTATACACTAATCAGAGGTAGAAAAAACAGGAGTATAAATCTCTGTCTGGCCCTGGGCTGCTACAAAAAATCCATTTTCCACAAACTGACCCAGAAATATTTTCAGAATCCAACCTCGCCTACCTCTTCATGCCCTCTACCCTGGTCTCTCCACACCTTGGTCTCTAATCACACTTACTATCTCTCCATGCCTAAGCACATTGCCCTTTCACAAATTCTGATCTAACACACGCCAGTCTCCTTGTTGAGAATATCGTTTCCCTCCATCTCTTCTTGTAACCACCTTCAGTGCCAAACTCAAATGTTACCATCTTTGTAAGGTATCCCCAGAAAGCCCCAGACAAAATGTGGTCATAGTACTTGGTTCATACCTTTATGAAATTCTTATCCTGTGATGTTTTTGTTGTTGTCAGAGTCTTACTCTGTTACCCAGGCTGGAATCCAGTAGCACAATGATGGACCACTGCAGCCTTGACCTCCTGGGCTCAAGAAATTCTTCTGTCTCAACCTCCCAGCTATGTTGCTTAAGCTTGTACAGTACTCCTGGGCTCAAGTAATCCTCTCGCCTCAGCCTCCCAAACTGCTGGGGTTACAGGCATGACCAGTGTGCCCAGTCTGTTAATAAAACATTTTAATGTGTCCTTCTTGACAGTGGCATTGACATTCCTTCGTGGCAGGGATAATGATTCTTCACCTTTTATTTGAGCACCTATTAGAGAGCTCTGGTATACTTGATGATCAGATAAATGTGGAATAAATGAATGACGACATAGTGGAACATGGCCAATACAGACTGATGCTTTGTTGCCCTTTCAA
Organism: Cephalopachus bancanus; assembly: GCA_027257055.1. Classification (NCBI taxonomy): domain Eukaryota; kingdom Metazoa; phylum Chordata; class Mammalia; order Primates; family Tarsiidae; genus Cephalopachus; species Cephalopachus bancanus. Next base: position 1,648,604 of record JAPVLO010000251.1, on the reverse strand, counting down.
TTGTTTTGTTGCATAATTACATTCGTTGTAACTACAATTAAATGACAAAGCAGTGAAACTGATCATTTTAATAACAAAACAGCAAATTTCCATTCAGAAGATTTTTGTGAGATGAACAGAAGTAGCAATGAAGGGAAAATGGGAGTGAAGATTATCCAGGCAGAGGTGGCCTCCGCCCACAGCTACAGAGTGGCACAGAAGACCATCTGAACATACTCTTCCAAAACTTCCAACTCTGGAGAGGGGTTTAGAAGAAGCTGCATCATGCCAAAGGTGGGCAGAGGGGAAGTGCCCAATAGTGACAGTCAATTTGCTGTTATCATAAACTCAAATGTTCAATTAATTTTCCCATTCCACCCAACCCAACAAAGATTTAAGTGCCAACTACATTTCAGGCAGTATGCTAGAGCTATAAAATAAAAATAGTTTATATTTGCATAACTTCGTTAATTTTCGAAGTGTCTTCATATAGAGAAGAATGCACAACTTGATATTATTTTATGCTAAAAGAAATCTAAGTATTCCATGAGATAACTAGAGACCAGATAGGAATGCAGACATTTCAGCAAATCATAGTATGGGCAGATGACTAATAACCAGAGACTCTTTCCTACCATCCCATTAGAACTTAAAGTCAATACTGAAGAGAAGGGGAGAGAGGGAAAGCCAAATGACTGATGAAGCTATAAATTATTTAAGACCCTGAATTAGGCAAGGTAGGTTATTTTCCACTGAAAACATGAAGGCTTAAGACAGCAATTAATTCTGTTATAGAAAAATTAAATTGCATTTTTGCACACCTGAGGTAGTGAAATGAAAAATGCTCCATCTGCTACATAAAGTATGCATTTGTATTCCAAAAATCTCTCACCTATCCTAGAAGGGAAAATCCTCCTTTGATCCTGTATTCATCTCTGGCTTCCACCTTCAGTTCTTTCCTTTTATTCTAGCTAATGCTCCTGACAATCTTTTCACTGCCTCTATTTCCTCATTTTCTATTCACATCTCAATTGCCAACCTTTGACTTTGGCCTCAAACACCTTTCTGAAATGTCTCTGACACAGGTCCCCTGTGACATCTATAGAATCAAATGTCTGCTTCATTGGCCACCAGATCCCTCCTTCCTCCTTGAATCTCTTAATCACTTTGGTTTCCCTAGTGTTGTTCTGAGTATTCCCTTTTACCTTTCTAACTCTTCCTTCTTGTGTGATCTTCCTCTTCCCTCACCAATAATAATAGGGTTCTCCAGGGCTGTCTTTAGCTTATGGGTTTTCTCTCTCTACATTATCTCCCTGTGCTATCTCAACCACTCTCAGAATTTTGGTGACCACATCAAGCAACTACTGAATAACACTGAGAAACTCCATGCCTTGCTACTCAGATGCCACTTAAACAGCACAGGGTTTCCTCAAGATCAGTGCAAGCATCATTGAACTTCTTGTCTTTCGCACTTCCCACGCCAAATCTCTCCTCCCTCTGAAGTACTCAGCCCTGTCAGTGGCTACTTTCCTGCCTAGCTTTTTGGTCTATAAACCTGACCCTCTTGCTACGCTTCTCTCTACTAGCCTTCTACCCCCATATTCACCAATCACCAGGTTCTGCCAATCTTACATTCTAATTATTTCTTAAAATCATCTCCCTGCTACCACTTCACTAGTCTCAACAGTTAAAGTAGCCTGCTAACTGACCCATATGCCCTCAGTCTTACCCCCCTCAGGTCTCCCCTCTCACTGCTTCCAACCATGGCATTCCTCTTTTTTTTAAGAATAGAAAGTGAACCAGCCCTTAGCTTTCCACTAACCTACCTTCTTAGTTCTAGCTTCCACCATTTTCTACCTCTTACTGTGCATTCCAATAAGATCAAATTGCATAGTTTCCCATGCATATCATGTGTTTCCATTTTTCTAGAGATTTAATCATGTTATTTCCTCTACCTGAAACATCATCCTTACTTTTATTCACCTGTCTTCTACACATCCTTCAACCCTTATGCATCCTTCAACATCCTTCAAGACTCAGCTTAAGAAAGTCTTTCTTGGGTACTTAAATTAGATTAAGTGCCTTTTACCATGTTTCCACACTGCACCATACCACCCATCATGACATAATAAAAATGTATTTTACGTGACTTCATTCCCCACTAGACACTAAGCTTCCCAAGTAAATGAAATTTCTTATTTTTATTTATATTCACAGAAATTTGCTTAAGTGCTGGCACAGAAGAAATGCCCAATAGTGATAGTCAACTTGCTATTATCATGTAACTCAAATATTCTATTAATTTTCCATTCCATTCAATTAATTTTCCATTCCATTCAATTATATGAAGTTCCAACTACATTTCAGGCATGTGCTAGAGCTATAAAATAAAAATAGTTCATATTTGCATAACTTTTTAAATTTTCAAAGTGCTGTCATATGCATTAAGTTATTTTGATTTCATTTTAATGCTAAATGAAAGCTAGATATTCCAGAAGGCAACCTCATAGGATAATCCCTCAAAGTCTGACATGATGAGCCAGGAAAGTTCAACTTACTTAAAGTTAAATTTTATTGAGATAAGAATGGAAAACAGTTGATTATTCATGATGTCTCTTTATTCATTCAATTCAGTATAGTAATGAAATATTACATGTCAGGCACAGTGCATATATCCCCTGCCTTCCTTTCCTGCCTGCAGGTGGGTACTAGTAGGGAAAAGAAATTATACAAGTTTATACATCAAAATGTAAGTGAAGGAAATAAGATGTATAATAGAAGTACAAAATGTTGTGGTAGTTTAGAGAAAGGAGAAATACATCCACGTGAAGGAATTCAAAGTAGTTTCATAAAGAAGGTGGCCTTTGAGCTAAGTTTGAAAGATGAAAAGAATTTGACAGATGAGTCCAAGCTATAGGCATTCCTGGCTGGAGGAATCAGCATGAGCCACGTTACAAAATCAGAAAGCCCAGAGTACAGGAGGAAAACAGTGATTCTCCTGGTTTTCTGGGAATATGAAGATAATGTGACACAAGGCTGTGAAGACAATTTTGAGACCTTTAAAGAGAGCTTTGAATATGGCAATGAAGAATTTGTACTGTGTTACATAGACGTGGGGACTATTAAAAGTTTCTGAGATTAGCATGAGATGGCCAGAACTGGAAGTTAGGGAGTAAAGTCTGATGGATAAAAATGTCTGTAAAGGATAATGCAGAGGTACAAAGAACTAGAGGAAAGGAAAACAGACCAGAGGCAATAACTGCAGCAGCCAAATGTGCAATTCGTATTTCATGGGAATAAATTCTGAGGTGCTGTAGCTGTCAAAAATAGAACAATTAACAAGTTAACTTTTAAAAACATAATAGTTATAATAAGATAGACATTCCTATGGCACTTCCCAGTTAATCACCAAGTACTTAATGGGTATCTACAAAGTGCCTAGTGCTATGTGAAATCCAAAGGAGGAGGAAATGGTTGCATGAAAATAAAATAGAAAGTGGTACACAGTGAAAAGTTATCAATATATTACATATTTAATTATGGGGATCAAAGTATATTAGATCTGTTTGTCTACCGATCAAGTAATAACTTGTTTTGTGGCACTTGGTAGTCTGAGAGTAAGACTAATATGTACACGGTTGTTAAGAAAATCATGTTAAAACTTGTAGCTCTACTGCATCATGAAGATGTTCACAAGTGAAGACTGAAGAGCTGAATTAATTAGATGCTCAAAATAAGAAATAGTCTTGGGAGATGATAGCTATGGCCTATTCTTGTTATGAAACATCATTCATTCATTCAATAAGTATTTATCAAGCATCTCTTATGTGTCAGGCACTATTCTAAGTAAGTTGTTGGGATATGTGAGTTAACACACCAAATATCTGTGCAGTCTTGAGGCTTGCATTATAGCAGAGAAAGAAAAAGATAGTGAATATAGTAAGTAACATAGTAGCTTAGCCAGTGACAGGCTCTAAGGAAAAGGAAAGAATAGCAATGTATAGGAGGTCTGGAGGGCCATCATTTTAAGTAGGATGGTTCAGGATAGGTGTCCCTTGGGAGGCACTATTTGAACAAGATGACATCAACAAATCATTGATAAAGGCTATATCCTCAAAAGACTGCTTTAAAAAAATTCCATCCATGACACCAAAGAGTTTGTCATCTGAGATTTGAGAAATGTCAGATTCCAAACTTCTGGACTTCTGGAGTAAAAGCACTTGAAAGGCATAGCTGGCATCACCTTGAAAATGTAGGTCTACTTCCTACTGTTGTGTAGGAAGTAGAATGCAAAATACAGCAGAAGACAGCAGAGGTTGAGCTGGGCACTGCTCATTTATTTTCTTTGACACCTCCTTTTCATTCTCAGTTCCCAAATTCTCTTTCTGGGTCTGCACTGTGTGATTGGGCTATTCTGTTGTGCATTCTCAGATTTTAGTTCAAAATAATCAAGTCTTCCAGACTTGATTTTGGTTGTTAATCAAAATTGTTAAACTGAACTCAATGTGGTCAGCAAGGATTTTTTTTTCTAACTCAGAGTTTATAGCAGGGCAAAGTGCAGTGCTTGGTGAGAGATTAGATGTTTATGTATTACGCAAGTCAGCAAAGAGGTAAATACAAGTCCGAGTGCAGAAAAGAACAGAGTACAAGCTTCATGAGACAGAGGAAAACACCTGGGATGCATCTATTACAGAATTAGCCAGTAATTAACTTGAAACACATCAGCCAATGTGCAGAGTCTAAACAGAGAAGAAGCCAAAAGTCTTTTTGGAAATGGATCTACATCAGTCAACAGAGAACTGGGGGAAAATGTTAATGGATCTGTGAAGAACATAATTTGGTAACCTAAGAGACTGTATCTCTAATTATAATTCACACTCAAGTTGACATTTATTGGCAATGTTTTTAAACAAGGAGAGATTTAGTAAAAATTAGAAAGAGAAGGGGGAAAAGGAGGATTTACTTGAAATTACTTCCCTTTTAAATTTTCATAGGAATGGAACATTTCAGGCTCTCTGAAGAGTCAAAGAAGAGCTAGTTGTTAAGCCACCCAGTCCGGTACTTCGACATGTCCTAAAACAACCATGATCATTTTTAAATGACATATAATCTTTTAACAGATCTATCCAAAATACTTCAGCTAGTACTCAAGGACTTGATGTAATTAAACTATTTCTGATGAAATGAATTGAAGGACTCAGAGGAGAGATGAAAGACCACATACAAAGACACTGTCACTATTTCATCCTCACATTGTATGGTCTGGTAACTTCACAATGCCAAGTGATAAAATAGGGGGCTATTTTTACACAAGGAGAAGATTCTTGAGGCAGAGTGGGCTGGAGAGAGGAGGAAGCAACCAGGATAGCATATGTACCCACAGTGTCCTTTTAAAAACATAATTCAGATCAGGGCACTCTTCAGTTAACATCTTCCATGGCCTCCCCTCAGCCCAAACAAATCCAAACTTCTTACACTGGTCTACCAGACCCTGAGTGACCTGTCCTTACTTTTCTCTCTCTCGCTTTACCGAGGCTTCTGCCAAGCTGACTTCCTACTGCTCTCAGACATGCCAAACTCCTTCCGATCCCATGGCTTTTGCACATCCTTCTCTCTGTCTGATTCACTCCCCACTGCCTCCTTTCTTCCTGTGTCTCACTCCTTCTTATCACTCAGGGTCTGCTCAAATGTTACCTACTCGAGGAGGTCTTGCATTTGCTATATATCTGAACACCAGGTTCTACACACACATATCCCCTATACGCACCCTCGAACTCTGCCTTTGTTTTATTTTTATAGCACTTATCTCTACTTGAAACTATATATTTTGCTTGCTTATTATCTGTCTCCTACAGAAAATGCATCTTTGCCAAATTGCATAATGCATAAATGTCTAATCTCTCACAAAACACTGCCCCTCTCCCTGCTGTAGACACTGGATTAGAAAGAAAAAAAAAGCCTTGCTGACTACATTGAGCTCAGTTAAAGAATTTTGATTAACAGCAAAAGTATGCATATGTTTCTACAACATATGCAGAAATTGCAGTGCCAGATGATCCTTGAAAAAATTAGGAAATAATGAGTGTTATCTAATTAAAGACGTCTATTTAAGGTAGAAAAAGAAAACACATTTTAGAAGATGTGGAAATGTCCAGGATGAAGTACATACAGGAAATAGAATTTAAAAGATCAAATAAGGAAAAGTTATTAATTAGTGCCTATAATATTTTCTTTCTTTTCATTCTAACTGGGATTAGCAATTTATATTTAAGAAGTGGAAGTTATTGATGCTCTAATAAAGTATTTGGTTGGGAGAGACTGGGTAAGTAAAAATAAGTATGAGTCCACTCATCAGACAACAATTAAAAGTCTAATTATATCCAATCTTGTGAAATATTAAGCATTATAACATCCATATTTGTCAAGTTGAGTAATATCTAGTACCCAGCTTTCTCATTTATCAGTGTGGGTAGAAAATGATGCAGCTTTTGGAGGATAACATGACAATGGACAACAAAATTAAAACTACTCATTCTCCTTGAGTTTAGCTAGTCCACTTTTAAGATTATGCCAGTTCCAACCTTAATATTGTTGTGACAGCAAACAAACATCTCTCATTTGGTCTGGTTAATAAGTTGTGATAATTCCTAATATAGACTGTCACGCAACAATTAGAAGACGGAAATTGAATGGCGCTATACCTTTAGAAATTTTTTAAAGAAAAAAAAGCAGACTGCGTAAAGTATGTAGAGTGGAACTTTACTTGTGAAATAAAGAATGCATGCATATGCAGACAGGTACAAACAAAAATTATCTGAAAAAAATCATGACAATGTTTTAATGGTATTTGATCCCTCTGCGGAGTTGGGCTGAGGTGTAAAGTGCTTTTCCCTTTCACTCTATATCTTTCTGTATCATTTAAAAATTGTTATCAAAAAATTATTCTTATAATAGAATGCAAGTCAATTAATAGAAAAAGAAAAGGAAGTAGCAGGCAAGTGTGTTGCGGTCTCATGTCTAGTCACCTGCTTCCCACACCTTTGCCTTTGCTCACATCATTCACTGACAGAAACTCACCTCCCCACCCTCACATTCCACAAGGCAGCAAACTTTAACCATTGTTTAACCTATGCATAGATGCAACCTCCTAACCTCAGGAAGTCAAGCACTGTGCTTCTCTGTGCAATTTTGCCCACCCCTCCACAGAGGCATTGTTTCCTTTCCACCATGAACCCCAGCTTGAAGTTGTGACTGTGTCATTTCTCTGCAACTCAGTACACAAAGCTCTTTCTTGATAGAGTTCTGCTTCAGTCTCCTAACTCCAGATACTCTCCCATAGATATTTTCAGAAACAACCTGTGTGGGAGGTGATACTGTCTGGTATTTATAGTTGAAATTGCCTATAATCCCTTTAAAGAAAGGACTCTGTCTGACTTTCTAAGTAATCCTCAAACTATCCATATCTGGCATATAGTAGGCTCACAATGAATACTGGTAAAAAGAAGAATGAAAGCTCATGTTGAAAAGAATTTGAAAAATTGTTTAAAGTATTCACATTTTAAAGAAGAAGAAGTCATCTTTTGAAACAAATGCGCAAGCATCTGACAGTGTTGCCTGTTTGGTAGGGAAGATCTTGCCTTCCTCATATGAGTTTAATACTGATTCTGGGAACCTGAGTTTTGGATGAAGAGGCTAAAAGGCAAGGCTTAAGAACATCTGTGCCTTTTTTTTTATTTTATTTTATTTTTTACTTTTAAAATTTTCTTATTTGAAAATTATGGGGTATATTTCAGGGTTAGGTATACAAATATTCACTGCGCAGGTACCCTTTTTGATGAGGTATGCCCCCCTTCCCCAGGCAGATTTCCACTACTGTCAATCCCACCTCCCCTCCTCCCATGCCCACCCCCACCATCACCACAGTTTCCCGCTGTAGTCAAGCCTTTTCTTATAGTATTACGGTGGTTGTTCAAGGTCCACTTATGAATGAGAACATGTGATATTCTTTGTTTCTGTGAAAGATCACTCAGTATTTTTCTTTTTTTTTTTTTTTTTTTGAGTTGGAGTCTCTCACTCTGTCACCCAGACTGGAGTGCAGTGGCCGCTCCCGGCCACCGCAGCCTCCACCTGCTGGGCTCCGGCGATCCTTCCGCCTCAGACTTCCAAGTAGCCGGAATTATAGGCAAGCGCTACCAAGCCCGGCTGATTTTTTGATTTATTGTAGAGATGAGGCCTCGCTGCCCAGGCAGGTCTCGAACCCATGGGCTCAGGCAATCCACTCACCTCAGCCTCCCAAAGGCACAGGATTACAGGCTGAGCCACCGAGCCCAGCTGATCACTCAGTATTATAGACTCTAAGTCCTAAGACTCCTAAGTCTAAAACCCCCAGAAACAAAACCTTCCAAGTTGCTGCGAAGTTCATAATTTTGTCCTTTTTGTGGCTGCTTAATATTCCATCATGTACATGTACCACATTTTTTTTTTTAATTCAGCCTTCTTTCAATGTGCAGCATGGTTGGTTCCATGCTTTTGCTATTGTAAATAATGCTGCAATAAACATGAATGTGCAGGTATATTTTTCACAGAGTGATTTGAGTTCCTCCGGGTATATTCCCAGTAGAGGGATTTCGAGATCATATGGAAAGTCGATGTTTAGATCTTTTAGGAATCATCAAACTGTTTTCCACAGAGGTTGTACTAGTTTATACTCCTACCAACAGTGTAGAAGTGTTCCCTTTTCCCCACATCATCTCCGGCATCTGTTCTTTTTTGAGTTACTGATGTTGGCCAGCCTAACTGAAGTATGGTTTTAATTTGCATTTCTTGATGACCAGTGAGTTTAAGCATTTTCCCATGTATCTGTTGGCTGCTTGTATGTCTTCTTTTGAGAAGTGTCTATTCATATCTTTTGCCCACTTTGTAATGGGGCTGTTTGTTTTTTCTTTTCAGCACATTTGAGTTCCTTGTAGATCCTCAATGTTAGGCTTTTGTCGGATATACAATTGATAAATATTTTTTCCCAGACTGTGGACTGTCTTCCCACTTTCTTGATGTTTTCTTTAACTTTGCAGAAGATTGTAGTTTGATGAGGTTCCCTTTGTCTACCTTATCTCATGGTATGGGCACTTAAGGTTTTGATCAGGAATTGGTTGCCATTTCCAATTTCTATAAGGGTGTCTCTTCTGTTTTCTGGCTCTTACAGTTTGAGGTTTTATATTTAGGTCTTTGATCATGTAGGTACCCTTGTTGATGAGGTATGCTATTCCCTCCCCTAGCAGTTTCCCTCAACTGCCAGTCCCAACCTCCACCCCCAACCCCACCCCCACCCCACACCCGACAGTTTCCCACTACTGCCAATGGTTCTTACTATTTTGAGGTATGTTCCATCTATGCCTAAATGTTGGCGGGTTCTATCAAAAGGGGTGCTGGATTTTATCAAAAATTTTTTCCACGTCTAATGATATAATCATGTGGTTTTTGTTTTTGAATCTGTTTTACTTACGTTTATGGTCTTACAGATGTTGAACCAGCCTTGCATCTGGGGGATGAAGCCTACTTGGTCATGGAGGATGATTTTTTTAGATATGTTATTGAATTCAGTTTGCTAGAAGCTTTTTGAGAATTCTAGCATCTATGTTCATCAAGGATATTGGTCTGTAGTTCTCTTTCTTTGTTGGATCTTTACCCGGTTTGGGTACCAATGTGATGTTAGCTTCATAAAATGATTTGGAAAAAGAGTTCCCTCTTTCTTGATTGCCTGGAATACTGTCAATAGGATTGATATCAACTTGATACCAATCCTACTGAAAGTATTCCAGGCAATCAAGAAAGTTATGTTTTGTAGAATTCTGTTGATAGCCATCTGGTCCAGAACTTTCTTTGTAGGTAGTTTTCTTATGACGTAGTCTATTTCCTAGATTGTTGTTGGACTATTTAGAGTCTTGATTTCTTCTTGTTTCAAGCTGGAGAGGTTGTATGATGTCAAAAAGTCCTCCATTTCATTTAGGTTTTCAAGTTTTTTTTCACACAAGTATATATGGTAATCTCTGATAATTTTTTATACTTCTTCAGGGTCAGTTGTGACTTTTGTATTTCTGATTGTGTTTATTTGGACTTTTTCTCTCATTTTCTTGGTCAGTCTATCTAGGGGTCCATTAATCTTGTTTATGCTTTCAAAGAACAAGCTTTTTGTTCTATGATTTTTTTTTTTCTATTATCTTTTTGTCTTCTGTGTCCCAAATTTGGGCTTTTATTTTGATGATCTGGATTCTTCTGCTGAAGTTACGGTTTTGGTAGTCTAGTTTTTCCAGCTTCCTTAAATTATTTGTTAGGCTATTAACTTGCGATCTTTCCATTTTCTTCATGTGTGTTCATAGAATATGAATTCCCCCCGCTTAGTACTGCTTTCATAGCATTCCAGAGATGTTGTTAGGATGTTTCTTCATTTTAATTTGTTTCCAGGAATCTGGAATTTAATCTCTGTTTTGATACCCATGTTGATCCAGGAGTTGCTCAGCATCATGTTGTTTAGTGTCCATATCTCTATGAATTTTGGGGGCAATTTGTTGGTGTTGATATTTATTTTGACTCCACTGTGGTCTGAAAAAGTGCATGGCAGTATTTCAATCTTATGAAATTTGTTTGTGTTTGATTTATGGTCAAGGATGTGGTTGATCTTAGAGTATGTTCCATGTGGTGATGAGTAGAATGTATAATCTGTGGTTACTGGGTAGAGTGTTCTGTAGGTATCATTTAAGATCATTTGTTCAAGCATCACATTGAGGTTCTGGATCCTTGTTGATTATTTTTCTTGATGATCTGTCTAGGGTTGTGAGTGGGATATTTAAGTCCCCAGCTATGATAGTGCTAGAGTCAATATCTTTTCTTAGTATACCTAGAAGCTGCTTTATGAAAGTTGGTGCTCCTATGTTGGGCACATATATGTTTAGGATGGATATTTCTTGTTTATGGATTGAACCTTTTATCATTATGTACTGAAATCTTTGTCTTTTTTAATTTTTGATAGCTTAAACGGTATTTTGTCTGATACTAAGATCACAGATCCTGCTTTCTTTTGTGTTCTGTTCTCCTTAAAATGTGTTTTCCGAAGGAGAAGCAAGATGGCAATGGCATAGGTGAACTGGTGAGATTCTCTGAATGGACCAAGACTACATACTGCTGAATAGACAGACTGTAAAGCAGAGGGAAAAGTGAACAAAGCCAGAAGAGCCTCATAAGGAAAAACAGGTCATTGCAGAAGAGAAATAAAAGCAACCCCACCTTCCCTCAAAAACAGAATTGAAGAAGGGGAGGGAAAGGGAGAGAGGGAGAAAAATCTACAGAAATGAAGAAAAACCAAAAGAAGAGTATGGGTCTCTCCCAGACACCTGGGAGAGCAGACACTGAGAAAACTGACTTTGGAATGCAAACAATGAAAAGCCCCCAGAATGAAGAGTCTCAAACTGCAAATGTAGATATCAAAACAATAATGGAGAGATTAAAAAGAATTGAGGAGACGCAAGAAGAAACTAGGAAGGAACTGATATCTGAGATAACAGTAATAAAGAATACTGTGAATGAAATAAATAACAAACTGATAAGCATGGAAAGCAGAATTACCCAAGCAGAAGAAAGAATCTCAGAGCTTGAGGACCAAAATATAGAAATAACCCAAACTCTTAAAAACACAGAAAATAAAGCCGGGCTCGGTGGCTCAGCCTGTAATCCCACGCCTTTGGGAGGCTGAGGTGAGCGGATTGCCTGAGCCCGCGGGTTCGAGACCCGCCTGGGCAGCGAGACCTCACCTCTACAATAAATCAAAAAATTAGCCGGGCGTGGTAGCGCATGCCTGTAATTCCGGCTACTCGGAAGGCTGAGCCGGAAGGATCGCCGGAGGCCCAGCAGGTCGAGGCTGTGGTGGCCGGGAGCGGCCACTGCACTCCAGTCTGGGCGACAGAGTGAGACTCCAACTCAAAAAAAAAAAAAAAAAAAAAAAACACAGAAAATAAGCTCAAAAAGACAGAACAAAACCTTCAAGAGATGAGTGACTACCTCAAGAGGCCTAACCTAAGAGTAACCGGACCCCCTGAGGCAGAAAGAGAAACAGAGACCACATTGGAACAAACTTTCCATGAGATCATTCAAGAAAACTTCCCTTATCTAATCAGTGATGCAAAAATTCAAACACAAGAGATTCAGAGAACCCCTGCAAGACAACACATGAGAAGACCAACTCCTAGACACATAATAATTCGCCTAAATAAAGTAGGCACAAAAGAAAAAATCCTAAAGTCAGCAAGAGAAAAAGGCCAGATCACCTACCATGGAAGACCAATCAGAACAGCAGCAGATTTATCTGCAGAAACCCTGCAGGCTAGGAGAGCTTGGAGCCCTATCTTCAAAGTCCTAAAAGATAAACAATTTCAACCAAGAGTAATCTACCCAGCCAAGCTAAGCTTCATCAGTGAGGGAGAATTAAAATCTTTCCCAGATATCCAATCCCTAAGAACTTATGCTGCCACCAAACCATCTCTACATGAAACATTTAAGAAAGTACTAAACAGAGAAGAAAAGGAAAAAAGAACAAATTTCTTCACAAGAGTACAGGGAAAAGAATAAAATATACACGAACCAACCCCAAAAATAAAGGAAGACAAAAAAAAAAAAAAAAGAAAAAAACCAAGTGGAAGAACAACAACTCAATAAGAACTCCATGATAGGGATGAACACTCACATTTCAATAATTAGTCTGAATGTGAATGGACTAAATGCACCACCCACTGAAAAGACATAGAATGATAAAATGGACAAAATATCACCAGGCAACAATATACTGCCTTCAAGAGACCCATCTCACTAGAAAGGACATACACAGACTCAAAGTAAGAGGATGGGAAACAGATTTTCAGGCGAATGGAACACAAAAGAAAGGAGGAGTCACGATCCTAATTTCAGACAAAATACCATTTAAGCTATCAAAAATTTAAAAAGATACAGAGGGACACTACATAATGATAAAAGGTTCACTCCATCAACAAGAAATATCTATCCTAAACATATATGCACCAAACATATGTGCACCAACATTCATAAAGCAACTTCTAGGAAAACTAAAGAAAGACATTGACTCTAACACCATCATAACTGGGGACTTTAATACCCCACTGACAACTCTAGACAGATCATCAGGACAAAAAAATCAGCAAGGAGATCCAGAACCTCAATTAGACTCTGGACCAAATGGACTTAATTGATACCTACAGAACACTCCATCCAAAGACCACAGAATACAAATTCTACACATCACTGCATGGAACATATACTAAGATCAACCACATAATTGGACACAAATCAAGCATAAGCAAATTTAAAAGGACTGAAATTCTACCATGCACCTTCTCAGACCACAGTGGAATAAAAATAAACATTAACACAAACAAGGTCCCCCCCAAAACCCACAAAGACATGGACACTAAACAGCATGATACTAAACAACTCCTGGGTCAATCATGAAATCAAAACAGAGATCAAAAGATACTTGGAAACAAATGAAAATGAAGAAACATCTTACCAAAATCTCTGGGATGCCTTAAAAGCTGTAATAAGAGGGGAATTTATATCCCTACAAACACACATGAGGAAAATGGAAGGAACAGAAATTAACAACCTAACAAGCCACCTAAAGAAACTGGAAAAGCAAGACCACAAAAACCCTAATTTCAGCAGAAGAATCCAGATCACCAAAATAAAAACCCAAATCCAGGACATAGAAGAAAAAAAGATAATACCAAAAAATCAATGAAACAAAAAGCTGGTTCTTTGAAAAAATAAACAAGATCGATGGTCCCCTAGCTAACTGACCAAGATAAAATGAGAAAAAAACCAAATAAGCACAATCAGAAACACAAAACATGAAGTCACATCTGACCCTGAAGAAATTCAAAAGATCATTAGAGACTACTACATACACTTGTATGGAAACAAACTTGAAAACCTTAAGGAAATGGAGGACTTTCTGACATCACACAACCTACCTAAGTTGGAACAACAAGAAATTGAGACCCTAAATAAACCAATAACAATCAAGGAAATCGACTATGTAATAAGAAAACTTCCTACAAAAAAAAAGCCCTGGACCAGATGGCTTTCCAGCATAATTCTACAAGACATTTAAGGAGGAGTTGATACCAATTCTACTAAAGGTATTCCAGGAGATTGAAAAAGATGGAATGTTCCCCAAATCATTTTACGAAGCCAACATCACATTGATACCCAAGCCAGGTAAAGATCCAACAAAGAAAGAGAACTACAGGCCAATATCTTTGATGAACATAGATGCTAAAATTCTCAACAAGATCCTAGCAAACCGGATTCAGCAACATATCTCAAAAATCATCCATCATGACCAAGTAGGTTTCATTTCTGGGATGCAAGGCTGGTTCAGCATTCGTAAAACTATAAATGTTATTAAATACATCAACAGATGTCAAAACAAAAAACACATGATTATATCATTAGATGCAGAAAAAGCTTTTGATAAAATCCAGCATCCCTTCTTGACAAAAACCCTTGAACATCTAGGCATATGGAGAACATGCCTCAAAATAGTAAAAGCCATCTACGAGAAACCCACAGCGAGCATACTCCTAAATGGACAAAACTTAGAACCATTTCCCCTGAAAACTGGAACAAGACAAGGATGCCCACTCTCACCCCTCCTGTTCAACATAGTATTGGAAGTCCTGGCTAGAGCAATCAGAGAAGAGGAGGCAATCAGGGGTATCCAAATAGGAAAAGAGGAAGTCAAGTTATCTCTCTTTACAGATGATATGATTATGTACCTTGAAAATCCAAGAGAATCTGTCAAAAACCTCCTTACACTGATAAAGGCCTTTGGCAAAATCTCAGGATACAAAATAAATGTACAAAAGACAATTGCATTTCTCTACACCAATAAAAACAAACAGAAACCCAAATAAAACACACAATTCTATTCACAATAGCCACAAAAAAAAAATGAAATACCTTGGCATCTTCCTAACCAGAGACGTGAAAGACCTTTACAAGGTAAACTACGAAACACTGCTCAAAGAAATCAAAGTTGACACAAACATGTGGAAAAATATCCCATGCTCATGGATCGGAAGAATCAACATTGTGAAGATGTCCATCTTACCTAAGGCAATCTACAAATTCAATGCAATACCCATCAAATTACCAGCAACATTCTTCTCAGACCTAGAAAAAACAACACAGTAATTCATATGGAAACACAAACATCCAAGAATAGCCAGAACAATCCTAAGCAAAAAAAAAAAAACAAAGCAGGTGGTATCACATTACCAGACTTCAAACTTTACTATAAAACTACAATCATCAAAACAGCTTGGTATTGGTACAGGAACAGGCATATAGACCAATGGAATAGAACTGAGATTCCAGAAGCAAAACCTCAATTTCTCAACCAACTCATCTTCGACAAAGCCTCCACCACCTACCACTGGGGAGAGGAGAACCTATTCAGTAAATGGTGCTGGGAAAACTGGTTGACCACATGCAGAAGATTGAAACAGGACACCTATCTATCCCCATGCAACAAAGGTTAATTCCAAATGGATCAGAGACCTAAATGTAAAACGTCAAACCGTAAGAACCTTAGAAAATGAAGGAAATACCCTCATGGAAATTGGAACTGGCAACCCATTCCTGAACAAAACCCAAAACCCACAGCTCATAAGAGAGAAGATAGACAAGTGGGACCTTCTTAAACTGACAAGCTTCTGCAAAGCCAAAGAAACCATCAAGGGAGCAGGGAGACAGCCTACAGACTGGGAAAAAATATTTGCCAACACCAGTTCTGACAAAGTCTTAACATCCTGGATCTACAAGGAACTCAAACGTGCTGAAAAGAAAAAAACAAACAACCCCATTATAAAATGGGCAAAAGATATGAACAGACACTTCACAAAGGAAGACATCCGAGCAGCCAACAAACACATGAAGAAATGTTCAACCTCACTAATCATCAGGGAGATGCAAATCAAAACCACACTGAGATATCACCTAACTCCAGTCAGAATGGCAATTATCAACAAGTCAAAAAATAACAGCTGCTGGAGAGGGGGTGGTGAAAAGCGAACACTTCTACACTGTTGGTGGGAGTGTAAACTAGTGCAACCTCTGTGGAAAGCACTGTGGCAATTCCTAAAAGCTCTAAATACCAACCTCCCATATGACCTTGCAATCCCTACTGGGAATATATCCTGAAGAACACAAATCACTCTAAAAAAAAGATACATGCACATGCATGTTTATCGCAGCGTTGTTCACAATAGCAAGAACCTGGAAACAGTCATGTTGCCCGTCAAAAGAGGACTGGATTAAAAAAATGTGGTACGTATACACAATGGAATACTATGCAGCCATAAAAAAGAACAAAATCATGAATTTCGCAGCAACCTGGATGGAACTAGAGTCTATAATACTGAGTGACCTCTCACAGAAACAAAGATCCAAGTATCACATGTTCTCACTCATATAATGGACCTTAAACATCCAATGTAATACTATACGAAAATGACTGACAGTACTGGGAATCTATGGTGGGGGGAGGGAGTTGGGATTAACAGTAGCAAATATCTGTCTGGGAACGGGGAAACACACCATATCAACAGGGTGCCTGAATGAAACGCAATTGTATACCTAACCCTTAACTGTACCCCACAACTTCATAATAAAAAATAAATAAATTATTATTTTAAAAAAAAAAATGTGTTTTCCATCCTCTTACTTTGAGTCTCTGAGTGTCCTTTCTGGTGAGATGGGTCTCTTGAAGACAACATACTGTTGCATCATGATATTTTATCCAATTTGCCATTCTATGTCTTTTCGATAATGCATTTAATCCATTCACATTTAGGCTATTTATTGAGATGTGAGAGTTTATCCCTGTCATGAGGTTCTTATAGAGTTGCTGTTGCAGTTTGTTTATTTGTTATCTTTCTTTTAATTTTTAAGTTGATTATGCATTTTCAATCTTTTTTCTTCATTCTTCCAAAGGAAGAATGTTGTTTTTTCTTTCTTTCCTTCTTCTGTTTTTAATACTTTCTTAATTGTTTCTTGTAGAGCTGATCTAGAGGCAGCATAAACTCTTAGGGAATGAATGTCTAGGATTTTAATTCTCCATCACTGATGAATCTTAGCTTATCTGGGTAGTTAATTATTGGTTGAAATTGTTTATCTTTGAGAACTTTGAAGATTGGACTCCAATCTTCCCTATCCTGAAGTGTTTCTGCAGATAAGTCTGCTGCTATTCTAATTGGTCTTCCCCAGTATGTAGTCTGATCTTTCTCTCTTTCTGCCTTAAGGATTTTTTCTTTTATACCTACTTTGTGTAAGCAAATTACTATATGTCCAGGAGTTGGTCTTCTCACTTGCTGTCTTGCAAGGGTTCTATTAATCTTGTGTTTGAATGGTTGCATCTCTGATGAGATGAGGGAAACTTACTTGGATACTTTCATGGAATATTTGTTCCAGGATAGTCTCTGTTTCTCTGTCTTCCTCAGGGATTCCATTAATCTTAGGTTTGGCCTCTTGATATAATCACTCATCTCTTGGAGGTTTTGTTCCATATTTTTAAGCTTCTTTTCTATGTTTTTAAGAGTTTGGTTTAGTTCTATATTTTGATCCTCAAGTTTGAGATTCTTCTGCTTGATTAATTCTTCTTTCCATGCTTATTAGTTTGTTATTTATTTTATTTACTGTATTATTTATTGCTGTTATTTTCATTATCAATTCCTTCATTCTTTCCTCTTGTCTTCCTCATTTCTATTTATTCTATTGATATCTTTATGGGTTTGTTGTTTAAGACCAGTAATTCTGGGGGCTCTTCATTATTTGAGTTCCAGAGTCTGCATTCTCAGTTGTTCTCCCAAGGGTCTGTATGGGACCATATTATTCCTTTGGCTTTTCTCATTTGTGTAGGTTTTTCTCCTCCTTTTTTCACATCTTCTTTAATACTGTTATTCAGTGATGGGGGGTAGCTTTTACTTCTGTTTGCTCAATCTCCTATTCTTCCTTATGTAGATCCTCTTGCTTTTTAAATTTTGAAGTTGGACTGGGGATGGAGTTTTTGCAGTTTTGAGATTTAATTAAGGGGGAAGCTGTGATTCAGAAGCTATCTGCAGATCCCAATATCTGCTGACAGGTCTGTGGGCCCCCTGGAACCCACTTCCCACTGTCTTACAGTCTATCCATGCAGTAGGGGTTCATGTTTGCCCCCAAAAGCAAAATGTGATAAGAAAAAGTAAAAGAATAGAAATAGGAAGAAGGAAGATGAACAGAAGGTGGAGAGAGAGAGAGAAGAAGAAGAGAGAAAACAGACAGACACTAACTAATAAATAAACAAAGAAACAAAAACAGAAAAAACAAGAACAAAAAACAAAAAACATACAGACAATTATACAAACATACAAGCAAACAACAACACTCTGTTGATGTACTCGCCCTCAAAAACATCCCTACACAAACAGAAAACCAAAAGAAAAACAAAAACAATTTAAGATAACAGAAACAAAGTACAAAAACATAAATAAAAATAGAAAGAGAGAAGGAAAAAAACAGAAACTAAAGCAAACAAACATAAAAAACTTGCTCTGTGGCCATGTCTGTAACTCCAGGTCCCTTTTGGCTACCATGTTAAGGAGCAGCTCTTGTCTACAGCCCATCCCCCCTGCTCTCAGTGCAGGCTGATAGGGTTGTTTACAGCATGGGTCAGATGCACTATGGACTACTGTGGGAGGAAGATGAATCAGATTCGGACTCATCCAACTCATCTTCTACTGTCACTGCTGTCAAGTCTCCCACTCAGATCTGAAATGTCTGCCTGTTCTAGCATGAAGGTAGGGGTGTCTGTCTCTCCAACCAGAGCTGGGTGGGGTAATTCAGATCTCTGCCTGGTCCTGGGACAAAGAAGATGGCACTAGTCAACTTCTTCTCACTGGTGGCTGGGCTGGTTTCCAGATTTCCATGCCCTGCCTTCTCCACGGTTCCTGGGGCTCATTCCAGTCTGCTGCCTCAGGTGATGGTGTGGACCAGGTGCCAGGTAGTGAGGAGCAGCTCTTCTTTGCAACCTCCTCTCAAGAGAGTCCTGAGAACAGCAAATGATCCTGCATTCCAGAGCCTCCAATCTCAGGGTGGTAATGGGTTGCAGTCATCTCCAGAGGAGAATCCCAGGTGCATGAACCTGATTCTCTCCTCAGACAGACTTTTACGCACCCGCCGGCACACACCCACTCATGCAGAGAGTCTTTATGGACACTTGCTTTTGCAGAGACTCTCACTCTCCAACCTGTTCTGTCACCATCTTGTCTCATCCATCTGTGTTCTTTTTAACTCAGGTGACCCCTCAGGACATTTGATCAAGTGAAGGTCTGAAGATGTAAGATAGAAGCTGCCTCAGGTTAGAAATCTGGGTTAGCAAAAATTCCCAGTCAATATGAATGAGGAATTGAAAGTTACAAAAGGACTCCAAGAGAATACAGGAGAAAATAACTTATTTTAAATGATCACCTAAGTTTCATAGTGGTTGTTCTTTTTGAATGTTTCTTTAATCTATCATCTGATAGTTCACCAAACTTTCTTATTATTTTTTCCTTCTACATATATTTTAATGTGTATCTTTCTCCTCACCCAGCACTTTACCATGCCTGAACAGTGTCCCTCTGATATGATCCCTACAGAACACTCCAGCCTCTGAAATTCTTCCATGCTTTCCTTCATGCCTCCATTCATTTGGCAAAGGTGATTTATCACAAACCATCTGCTTGGGGCTCCTGTGGAAGCTGAGCCTATAACAATAAGCAAGATAAATAATGTCTTAGTCTCAGGAGTGATATGTTTCAATGACCACAAACTACCTTCATTAGGTGCCAACTTTCTGAAATTTCCTCCCCACCTGGCTAAACTCCATTTGTTCCTCCATTATTCCTCTGTATACCTTCCAGAATTTCCACATACTGTATTAAGTATCTCACTCTACACTTTTTTTTTAATAAAGATGTGGGGTGTAATTTAGGGTTAGGTGTACAAACGTTGATCATGCAGGTACCCTTGTTGATGAAGAGTTCCCCTCCATCCCCTAGCAGTTTCCCTCAACTGCCTATCCCATTCCCCATTCCCTGACAGTTTCCCTCTACTGCCAATCCCTTTATTATAGTATTATAATTGTTCAAGGTCCACTTATGAGTGAGAACATATTGTGCTCTATTCTTTGTTTCTGTGATAGATCACTGAGTATGATGGACTCTAAATCCATCCAAGTTGCTGTGAAGTACATATGTTTGTCCTTCTTTCTGGCTGAATAATATTCTATTGTGTATATGTACCACATCTTTTTTTAATCCAGTCCAGCTTCCATGGGCAACATGGTTGGTTCCATGTTTTTGCTATTGTGACTAGAACTGCAATAAACATGCATGTGCAGGTATCTTTTTTGTAGAATGGTTTGAGTTCCTCTGGGTATATTTCCAATAGGGGAATTGCTGGGTCATAAGTAAGATCAATTTCTAGTTCTTTCAGAAATCACCACACTGTCTTCCAAAAAGGCTGCACTAGTTTGCATTCCCACCAGCAATGTAGAAGTGTTCCTTTTTCTCTGCATCCTGGCCAGCATCTGTTCTTGTTTGTTTTATTAATGATGGCCATTCTTCCTGGAGTTAGGTGGTATCTCAATGTGATTTTAATTTGCATTTCTCTAATGATGAGTGAGGCTGAGCACTTTCTCCTGTATCTGTTGGCTGCCCATATATCTTCTTTTGAGAAGTGTCTATTCATTTCTTTTGCCCACTTTTTAATGGAGCTATTTGTTTTTTTCCTTCTACATTTGAGTTCCTTATAGATGCTAGATTTTAGGCCTGTGTCAGATATACAGTTGACAAATATTTTTTTTCCCATTCTGTTGGCTGTCTCCCTGCTCTCTTGATGGTTTCTGTTGCTTTGCAGAAGCTTGAAAGTTTGATGAGGTCCCACTTGTCTATCTTATTTCTTAAGGTATGGGCATTTAGGGTTCTGAATAGAAATTGGTTGCCAATTTCAATTTCCATAAGGTTGTCTCCTGTGTTTTCTAAGATTCTTATAGTTTGAGGTTTTACATTTAGGTTTTTGATTCATTTAGAATTAATTTTTTTGTGTGGTGATATGTAGGTGTTCTGTTTCAATCTTCTGCATGTGATCAGCCAGTTTTCCCAGCACCATTTACTGAATAGGTTCTCTTCTCCCCGGTGGTGGTTGTTGGAGGCTTTGTCAAAGATGAGTCGGTTGAGAAATTGAGGCTTTGCTTCCGGAATCTCTATCCTGTTCCATTGGTCTATATGCCTGTACCAATACCAGGCTGTTTTGATTACTGTAGCCTTATAGTAAAGTTTGAAGTCTGGAAGTGGGATACCTCCTGCTTTGTTTCTTTTGCTAAGGATTGTTTTGGCTATTTGTGGTCATTTATGTTTCCATATGAATTTCTGTATTGTCATTTCCAGGTCTGAGAAGCATGATTTTGGTAACTTAATGGGTATTTCATTGAATCTGTAGATTGCCTTCGGTAGAATGAACACTTTAACAATGTTAATTCTTTCTATCCATGAGCATGGAATATTTTTCCATTTGTTTGTGTCTTCTTTCACCCTACACTTCTAAGATGCCTACTGTATCAGGGGGGGTCTTGACAAGAAACAAATGGCACATTCAGGGAGGGGATTTTGGGAGGCCTCAATAAAGGGACTCTACAAAATATAGCTAGGGTTAGGAACACCAACAAGACACAGTGAAACACATTGAGGCTGGCGACATAGGGAGTCATTACCTCCCCCAAGGTCTGAAGAAGCAGAAGAAAGAGCAATTTCCAAAACCTTGAGAAAGGCAGCAAAATTGTAAGATAGGACCAAGAAACAATGGTTGTAAGTAAAGAAATTAATCTATCCTGCAGTGCCCAGCAAGGAAAAGCCGAGAAATAAACACCCAGTCTTGTAGTCCTCCCTTTCTTCCATCCCTTTCTAGTGCCTTTCTTTGATCAAACCCAACTTGGAGCCAGCTGACAAGAGAGTCCTCTGATTTAACTTCTCATGGTCAAATCACCAGATTTGATTTAACTTCTCATGGTCAAATCACCAGAATAAGATGAGAAAGGGAAGCCTGTAGGACTGGAAAGGCAAACAGAAAACATCCAACACAGTTTCAGTCATTTCCCTTATATGGTACAATGTCTCTCTTAACTAATCTTTGACTTCCAAGGTAGAAGGGCCCATGCCTCTTTGATGTTGGAACTGAATGACTACTCAGTAAATTTACTGACTACATGAATAAAATAAAGCTAGATTTTTGTACTATCTTCATTTTTTTCCTTTTGTCTCTATTCTGAATAAAAAGAAGCCACTGAAGTGCTCTACTCTAACTTTCACAGGAGAAATTTCCATCTGTGCTTTGTTGAGATTTAATATATTGAGGGATTTTTAAAAAATATTAGATGTGAGCCGGGCTCAGTGGCTCAGCCTGTAATACTGCGCCTTTGGGAGGCTGAGGTGAGTGGATTGCCTGAGCCCGCGGGTTCGAGACCCGCCTGGGCAGTGAGACCTCATCTCTACAATAAATCAAAAAATCAGCTTGGTGTGGTAGCGCGCGCCTGTAATTCCAGCTACTCAGAAGGCTGAGGTAGCAGCCACTGCACTCCAGTCTGGGCGACCAAGTGAGACTCCAACTCAAAAAAAAAAAATAAATTAGATGTAACCCTTTCTGTGCCACAGAGTGACAGTGTGCTCATACTGCATATATTCATAAGAATTTTCAAGTCTTAGAAGCCCAAAGCTCACCTAGATGGGACTTTTGTTTTGCTCTCAGAGGAATTGTGGGGAGCCCAGTCCTTAATGTACCTACCCTGGTGTGCTCAGGGCCCCAGTATCAGCCACCTGGGGCCAGGTACAGCTTTGCTTCCCTCAGCAGATAAGAAAGGAGCTAGGTGCTGTAGACCTGTTTGCAAGGACTGAAGATAATTCTTGAAGCAGCACATGATGAAAACATATTACAATGGAATATTAAAATCTTTGATGCCTCATGAGAAAATCAAAGAATATGTTGATCTTAGCATATTTGATATTTAATGGGCCCCTTCTCCTTCTGACTAGAAGTGTGGATGAGAATCAAGATGAGATCTGAGCTCATCTAATTACTGAAGGCATACATTGTACCACAAGCTTGGGTGGTTGCATTTAAGCTTATTGTTTTTACCAAGTCAGACTTTTTTTTCTTCTCGCTCACTCCAGTGCTGCTTAATTTAACCAGAGATTAGAATACTAAGGCCTCTGGGAGTAAGCAAGGAACACTCCTCAACCATGATGTTTCAGCCAAGGGAAGTGAGGCAAAGGAAATGCATTTTCCTGAGGGTCTCCCATGGATCAAGAAGATTTAATCACATCCCTTCCTTGACAACTTCTAAAAGCAGCCTCTCAGAAGCTTCAGCGAGCTTAGCCCCAAAGTCCAATCAGAAGTTCAGGTAGGTTTAATGAAAAGTCAGTTTTTCTCCCTTCCCAGGCCAGAAATATAAGAGGTATACCAAACACTCCTGGATTAAGAGATTTATATGAGGCAGCTTACTTGTGGAGGGGGGTTTTTTAAACCTGAGGCTCTCTCAGCAATTACTCTGCTTCTGATGTCTGGAATGACCGACCTGTCTGACGTTAATAGTCACTCAGCCTGTGCTTCACCCACATAACACTCTCGCCAGTTGAGGGATCTATGGCTTCTTTATGTTCTGTTGCAAAACTCCCCATTGCTTAAGTTAAAACAATGTTGATTCATTTTAATTGACATCAGTCAAGTGCCTTCCCGTCAAAGCATTAAGATAAGCATTGAAGGGAAGGACAAAGAAGAAAAAGGCATAATCTCCTTCTTCAAGGTATTTATGAATGACTTGGATTGAACCAGAGAGGCACAAATACAGGGCAAGAGAAAAGTGCCTAAGAAAGAGATCAGCAAGGAGTCGTATTTCAGCACACAAAGATGAGGGTCCCATCCTGATGAGACATCTTACTATATGCCTGTACTAGAGATACAAGGACAAACAAGAATAAGCCTTGCCACTACCAGACATCTCTGTTAAGGGGTTTGATAATGAAGGGAAAGAATGACAGTGGATAATAGCTAAGTAAAGTCAGAGTCAAAAGTCAGGGTATATTTATTAAGATAATAGATAGTTTAACATGTGCCTTTTTATTTAAGAGAATCTAGTAGAAAGGAAGTTTTGAAAATGAAGTCAAGATCCTAAGTCAATAACTATATTTAGAAAGAGGGAGGGATGGCTTTAGAATTACACTTCTCAAACTTTAATGTGCATGCAAATCTGGGGTTCTTATTAAAATGCAGATTCTAATTCAGTAAATATGAGATGGCTTTTCTCATTTCTAGCAGGATCCAGGTGATATCAATGTTAAGAGTCCAAATATCACATGCTGAAGGGCAAGACCTTAGCTAATAAAAGATCTCCCTCAGTATCATAAAGATATAAATTCTCCCCACACTAACTTATAAATTCAGTGCAGTTTTAATCAAAATCTCAACAGGGTTTTTTTATATATAATTTTTTATATATATATATCATAAAATATGATCCTAACATTCACTTGAAAGAGTAAAATGCCAAAAATAGCCAAGATAATTTTGAAGAAAATAAATAATAATGATTCATTCACCCTTGATACCCTGTCAGAAATGATGACAAACTATAAAGCTACAGAAATTGAAAGTGTGGTTTGGGAACAGAGATAATCAAATAGATCAATGGAATGAAATAAAGTGTACTAGGATAAAAGGCCCTCAACATGGAAAATAATAAAATTATATACTGATTTTATATCATACACAAAAGTCAATGCAGGCATATTAAAGAACAAATTTTTAACAAAAATTTTTAACTTTTAGGGTAAAATTTGGTAGAATATTTTTATGACCTTGTGATAGGAGACATTTTTTTAACCTCACAACTTGAATAGGTGCATGTCCTACTATCTAGCAAGTCTACCTTGCAGCAAAGTTTGTAGTTGCAACAAGGTGGACATAAAGTATATTTCTCAGTAGGAAGATAGAAACAAACTAAGTATAATATATTTGTACAATAAAGTTTAAATGAATCAATTAGATATTTGTGTTTCAACATGTATTTTTATCTAAAAAAAAATTTTTTAAAGTCAGTTGCAAAATTATACCTACAGAATAAATTTATGTCCACTTTAAATGCAACAAACACTTTATATTGTTTATGTATTCCTCCGTATGTACTTAAAGTACCCAAACAAAACATTTATACCAAAGTCAAAATAGTGATTTTATTAGTATTACAAGGGGAATGTGTCAGTTGAGGCCCAGCCAGAAAAATAGAAGCCATAACAATTGCTTTAACAGAGATAATTCAATATAGGAAATTGGTTAAGGAGGTATTGAAAAATTAACTGAGAAAGCAAAAAGTTAACAATTTTCATATTATCCTGGAAACTGTAACTACAGGAAACTCCTACTACTACCCCTAGAGTTGGAGGAATAAAGAAAGAGATAGGCTATTAGAACATAGTGATTTGGTAATGGGATCCTGTTGGTCCAGGACCCAGATCTCTAAGGGGCTCCACTGTCTGACTGGTGCTGTTGTTTCAAGAGACTCTATAAGGTGGGACTCAGACCTCTGGAAAAGGTCTAACTCAGGTGATGCAGAGGTTGCATGACTGATGGGGAAACCACACATTAGAACCACCTGCCACTAGAACCAACTACAGCTGTCAGTTTGGAGCAGCTTAAGTTTGTAGCATTACTGGGTTGAGACCAACAGAAAAAGAAAAAGCAAACAAAGAAGCAAATCCCTTCTTCCCACCTCAAGCCTCCGCATCTCACTTTTCCATCCCCTATTGGCAAAAGACAGGACATATTCAGATAAAGAAGAGTGTGGTTGGCAAAGAGCAGAAAATAGAGGTGTGGTCTTGGAGCTGAGAGATAATACTTTAATAACTAGCACAAAAGGAAAACTATTGGGGAGAATGAGGTTTTAACTGTAACTTTCTAAAAGATTTAACAGATGCCGTATTTGCTAGAAATTGATACTTACAGTACTAATGTGATAAAAAACTTGATTATGAGTTGAGAAACCATCATATCACTATAATGATACACATAATTGCACTAGCCAAAAGTTGTCACCATATTTAATTCAGTCCAAAAAACAATATCCAAGAATGAGATTTTCCTCAAGAAAGAAAAGTGGATGCATCCATTAAATATGGCATCTGTTAAATCTGAATAATAGGTACATGGATGTCAATACTTTTATTTATATTTAAAATGTATTATAATTAAATCTTTAAAAAGAAATTAAAGTATATTGACACAAAATTGACAATTAGCTCAACAATTATGGCAGAGGAATAGTTGAAAAGAAGGGATGAGGAAGATGAAAATGCTGGCAGGAGAGTGACTAAAAAAAAATGTATCCTAAGGTTAGACCGGATGGTGAAATGAACAGAGGAAGGACATAAAGAACTGATAAGGAAAATGGAAAAGAGGAGCTGAGGTCATTGAAGTTTTCCTTGCAGCAAAGAACACATTTTGTGTAAATAACAGAGTAAAAACTCTAGAAAGTCATGAAATTCTGGTTGGAGTGTGAGTATTGACAATTGAAGATGCCCAAGATTGAACAGCTCAGCATTATTAATTTTCCAGCCTTGGGAGTGGGTTGAATCTAGCACACCATCAATTGGAGCATGCACCATTATTTTATGAGGCATTAAGGATGAAAAATGGAGATAATTAAACTATAACACACTGCATTCTTATCACTTACAACTTTTATTTTTTATTTTTAAAGACTCTTTTAGATTGATGCAGATGTAGATTTCTTTCATAGATCATTCTTGCACATTCACTTAAAAAGGAAAAAATACATAAAATAATAATTGTTCAAGGCATTCCCCAAACTTTTCACACTGAGTCCAGTTCTTCCAAATCACTTTTAGACTCCAAGTCATCGATGCCCATGTATTTTGCACATGATTGTCCTTTGTGTTATTAAAGCATTGGTGAAGCAGCATTTAAAAAAAAAGACACCATTTTTGTCTCTGAGGCTTTCTTCTAAACCTCTTGCCACTTATTTTGCCAATTTTGATACTAGCACTTTTTAAATCTCATCAGAAATTTTCCAGACCACAGTCAAGATTCATATTCCTTCCCTAAATTGTCATTAAATGCCTTGTACTTGGCAATATTCAAGGTCTGTAGGTATCCAGTCATGCCTCTCAGAACTAATAACCAAGTCCCTAAACTTTATGTAAACTTGTTCTTTAACTAGTCAAAAATATATCCTCTAAATACGTCAAGAATCAGCACTCTTGCGGGTTTATATACAACTCCAAGATATTTATTTCAGATGCCAGTCCTCTATCAATTCAACCATCACCCATTATCTACTTTCCTATCTTTCTTGAGGAAAATCTTATTCTTAGATATTGTTTTGTAGACTGAATTAAATATGGTATCAATTTTTGGCTAGTGCAATTATGTATATGATTATATTGATATGAAGGTTTCTCAACCCATAATCAAGTTTTTTATCTCTTTAGTACCATTAGCATCAACTTACAGGCATGCCAAAAAAA
The DNA here is from genome assembly GCA_027257055.1 of Cephalopachus bancanus. Lineage (NCBI taxonomy): Eukaryota > Metazoa > Chordata > Mammalia > Primates > Tarsiidae > Cephalopachus > Cephalopachus bancanus. Next base: position 1,620,951 of record JAPVLO010000251.1, on the reverse strand, counting down.
CTACTAGGATTTCATCAACAATTCTCTTGTGATTTAATTCATACATTTTCCCTCAATTGAATCACATGTTGCTGAAAATTAATCAATTTCTGTTCAAAGTTAGTGAGAAGTTTCTGACAAATTGATGTTCAATAGTTTAATTCTTTAAGCATAGTTCTCTTTAGTACACAGCTTCTTATGACTTTGAAATTTATTTTCATGTATTCTAGGAGTTTGACAATTTCTCCACCTTCAACTGCACATCTAGACAACGGGTCCGCAATCTTTGTGCACATATCTCAGCATCAAAGCAGCTTCATCTACTTGAAGAAAGCTTCTTGTCTTAGATATCATGACACTCTTAGCTCTTGTTCTTCAAAAGAATAAGGAATTATAATCATGCCTCCAACTGCAAATATTGATTTCACTAATATCAAATGCTGTTCTATTTCCATGTCTATTTGTGTTCATAATTTATTATTTCAATGACAAATATCAGTGTAATCATTAAGCTTAATGTTTAAAATAGCAATTAAACCAACAAGGTACTAACTTCATTGCAGTAACAATTATAAGTAGCTACGATCCAGTTTGTGCATGCAATGACAGGCAATGACAACTATATTACAATTTTTGTCAGTATGGCAATTGTAAAACATTATCAATTTTAAGATGCATCCCAATTTTAGAAATGTAAAAAATGTACATCTTACAGTCACCATAACTGAAGCATAGTAGTAGGAGTTGAGAAGGGAAGAAACTTTGGATCAGCGTGTAAGTATGTCATCTGTGAGGATATTGAAATAGTCTTTCATGATGGCGACTCTGAAAACAGAGAGAATGCTTATCCATGTATGTATTCCATATCTCCCATCTACACATATTCTTTCCTCTAAGCACACAGGTGATACAAATATTAATAACATTTATTGAGTGATTCTTATGTTGTCAGCACTGTTTGAAGTATCATACATGCAGTAATCCTCACGACATACATTTAATCTTCAAAATCAAGCAGCAAGGTCACCACCTCTATTCCTCATTTTACTAAGAAAATTAAGAAATAAATTAAGTAACTTGCCTAAGGTAAAAAGTATCAGAACCCAGATTTAAATCCTAGCAGTCTGGATCCAAAGCCTTTGTATTTGCCATTATGCTTCTCTATTCATACATTCCCATTTTTCCCAGCACAGTCAGAAGATAGGCTATCAGAAGTATTTCATGCCATTCCTGAGATTTTTTTTTTGGTACCCACCTTCTATCCCTTCGTTTGTCATGCCCGACCTCATGGTCGTACAAATGCAATGAATGGCACCAATAAAAGCCAGCATTTTAATAGTACTTTATAAAACACATACATCATGTGACTTAATCCTCATGACAGGTCTGTCCATTAGGCATGATTTCCCCAGTCTCATCAACAAAGATACAGATGTCACATTAAGGTGGCCAGGGCTGAAGGATTGCTTGAGGTCAGGAGTTTGAGATCAACCTGGGCAAAATAGCAAGACCTCATCTCTACAAAAATTAAAATTAAAAAAAAATTATCTTGGCATAGTGGCAAGTGCCTACAGTCTTAGCTACTCAGCAGGTTGAAGCGGGAGGACCACTAGAGCCCAAGAGTTCAAGGTTTCAGTGAGCTATGATCATGTCACTGCACTCCAGCCTGAGTGAGATGACAGAGACCTGACTCATCATTAATTAATTAATTAAGACTAAGCAGCCATAATAAAGAGATAAAATATACAGTGGATTAAATAAGACAGATATTTGCTACTCTTGTACTTTATTGTGTGAAGCTTAGAGGTCCAAGCTGGCAGAGCAGTTATACTTCAAAGTCATCTTGGGATCCAAGTTTCTCCACCATGTTTGTCTGTCATTCCCTAGGGATGTTGTCCTCATTGGTACGATAGAAGCTGGGTCACCTCTAGGGCCAGCATCCAGCCCAAGAGAAGGGAAAGGAGAAGAGAGAGAGTTCAGGCTAGGCAATTTTCTCACACATTACCTCTTCTTACATTCCATCAGTGAGAACTTGGTCATGAGACAATACCTAGCTGTGAAGGAGGCTGAAATGTAGTTTCTAGCTGGGTAACCACGTGCTTAGGAGGAAGGGACAGATTTTGCAGGACAACAGATGCTCAGAAAGACTAAGTGACTTTCTTAAGAGCATTTAGCTAATGATTTGGAATCCAGCCTTCCAACTCCAGAGCCAGGGTTGGTTTTCCTACATCAGAGTGTCTTCATAATGAAAAAGCTGAGAGCTTTTAAGGAACATTCCCACTGAAAAACTCAAAGTAAATGTAAAGGAACTAAGGCTAATCCTTTGAGATTAAGAAAAGTTGAAGCAGCATGGACAATGTGTCCCCTCTGAATAGGTAAAAACGATCCCTGAGGATTTGTTTCTCTCAAAGGTCCCAGAAGAGGTGACAAGTGACAGTCTCCTCCAAACTGTGCAAGGGTTAATTACACTATCTTTGACTTATCCAGATTATTTTTGCACAATTTGGAGTGCCAGCTTTTCTGCTGTTTCTGGTTTCTCTGCATGTCTGTAGCTCTTGTAAAAAAAAAATTGGCAAGAGATGGAACTGAAAAGTAACAGCTTAACTGAACAGCTGTTCGTCAGTTCCAGGCAGCACCTGTGAGTTGCACTGTGGCATTTTTGAAGGGGGTTTTTGGAGGAAAGTGAGACAGAGAAGACTCTAGAGCCCTTGAGCTAGCATTAAATGAAAAACAGGTTTCAGGCACACCAACACTAGGCAAATATTTAATGGTAGTTAACATGTGGAGATCAGTAAAGAGTTCGTATAAGTCACTGGGATAAATCCAATGAGGACACTTAGGAGAAAAAGTAAGACGAGTGTACCATCATTCATATAATCCAAAAAGGGAGGGGCAAAATGATATTGTGAATCATAACACCCCGTTTGTTCCCCACCACCCTTCCACACAGAGTAGAGAGCATTGGTGTGACGTAGTCTTCAGCATTTTGTCTATATCATGATTTAAGCTGTCAGACATATCCCCTTCTCATCTGCTCTCCTGAAAAATATTGCAATGAGATTTTTATTTGCATCTCATGCTTAAATTTCCCTTGGATCACATCAAACACTCTCTCTCACTCTTGGTCTCTTACACCCCTCAGACAATCCTGCTGCACCCCTCTTAAATCACTGTTTAGTCAAGCTTCATGGCTCTAGTTTCTTCTACTTTGACCCTAACCAGGTCCTGCCCTCCGAGATCATTGCAGCTGGTCTGCCCTGATCTCCCATGCTCTTGCTCTCTTGCTCTCTTGCCTTTGATTTCAGCTTCCAGGTGTCCAGAACTGATAGCAAATGGCCCCTGCCATCACAGCATAGCATTCCAAAAGAAAAAAAAAAGGTCACCTTTTCTGATGTGGCATTTCATCAAGTAACAGCCTATTTTTGCATGTCTATTGTATTTTACGGGATACACAGTTGGTGGCTTGCAGCACAGCACTTACCAGGTGTCAGGGACAGAGAGAGATCTCCTTGCCAGGGTCAACTCCACTTCGGGGTCTCTTCAAGGTCATGGATAAGATCCTAACAAGGGTACCTGCATAATCAACATTTGTATACCTGACTTTGAATTGTACCCCACATTTTTAAAATTAAAAAAGGAGCCTAGTTTCTAACACCACTCTATCCAGCCTACAGATGGAAAAACTGAGGCCCTGGGTGACAGAATGACTGAACTAAAAATCTCAGTGTGGGTAGCCTAAAGAAGCACTTCTCAAACTCAAATGTGCATACTAATTAGCTGGGATTTCAGATTTTGCATTTCTAACAAGCTCCCAGAGGAAATCCCAATAGTCATCTGGATGCTGAGAGATCCTATCAGTTATCTGGAAGCAGCTTTCAATCATGGAGTCTGCAAAGTGCCTTATTTCATAAAACAAACGACTGCTTGTGACTTCAAATTTTAAGTATAACTTTTCAAATTCCCTATAGGTAATTCACAAATGGTCTCACTGAAAATGACATATTTGTTAAGGTAAATTACTCTGAAAATGAGACATAATACTCTTGCCACTCCCACTTCATCTCAAGGGAGGATGAAAACAACAGTTTCATTTCAGCAAAAGCTAAACCAGAAAGATATTTTGTCATCATCAATTTAAGATAATTCCTCCTGACTTTGCATCATATATTAATCTTCTTTATCCAACATTAATTTTCTCACCAGCAGAAATACACTGTGCAATGCCCTTTGATTTCATTAAGATCAAAAGCTGTGTTCCAAGCAATAGAATAAGAGCTAATCAGTAGATAGTATTTTTTCTACCCAATTTCAACTTTTTCTGTTTCTTGACATTTCTTAAGTCGTGTCATCTATCATTGGAATATATTTTAGTAACTTTCTAGCAAGAGGAGCTTTTCTTTATCCTTCAGTATAGTGGTATGATATGTGATTAAATTCAGGGTATATCAAAAAGATATACTGCTTAGGCACTGGGTACATAAAGATTGTTAATAACAATTGACTCCATGAAGCAACAGCCAATATGTTGCCTAATTCAGTTACTCATTCATTCATTAAACATTTTTTAAATGACTATTATGTAATTCACACTGTGCAAGTCACCTGGGATCCAAAAGTAAGTTGGACCATTGTCTCTATTGTCAAGGTGCTCAAGGTCTACTGGAGAATAAGATTAGTAAGGACAATTGTCCTTCCGTGTGTGACATGTGTACTGTAGAGGAATGCTTGTGGTTCTGTGGCAGTTGGAGAAGCATCTAACTGTAGAAGTCGAGGAAATACTTCACAGAAAATACTTGAGTTTAAAACATAAGAAGCATAGAAGTTAGCCACATTGAGAGGGGGAGAAGAAGATATGGGCTTTTCTAATCAGACAAATAACACCTGCAAGGGACAGGAATTTATGGGGACAAAGCACATAAAGGAACTACAGGTAGGTTATAATGGCTGGAATAGAAAGTGGGAAGGTAAAAGTGAAAAGACATGTGCCTCAAGTAGCACAGGAAGTAGATGGAGGAATGGTCAACATCAGTCTTTTCCAATCCATCCCCTGGAGCTCCCACCACACCAAGCTTTGCAGGGAAGGTGCAAAAAAGCCATACACAGTGTACTTTCTGGAGGTTGGAGGAGGCAGAGGTAACTTTAGGTCAGATCAGTCAAGGAAGGCTCCATGAAGTACCAAAAGACTGCACTGTATCTAAAGAATGGTTCAGGTTTCCTGGGGCCATGATGGGTTAGGCTCATCCAGCTAACTCTACGGTTCTTCACAACTGAGAATGATTTCCTCTGAGAAACACTGTGCTCTCTTCTTTCCTCCCCACCCCACCACTGACTAGACACCTCTCCACTGTGCACTCTAGCAGTCTACCGTCACCTCTACCACAACACTAACCACACAATACTGTAGCCCCTTCACTCTCTTACCCCCATCCCAAGAGCTTGCTTCTTGGCAGAAGGGATGGCATATTCTTTCATTGTTATCATTTCTACATCCAAAGCATAGTGCCTGAACCACAGTAAAGTGTTCGAAAAGTGTCTGTTGAAATAGATGGATGAATGAATGAAAGGATTGATGAATGAATAAATTAATGAATTATAAGTTATTTGAGAACAAGGACAGTCCTGTTGGTTTTGTATATTCATTCTCACAGAAATGTTTTCCTTTTTCCTCTTTTTTTACATGCTAAATACATCAGACAAGAAGAGATGAGGTCCTAGATTAAGAAGGGGGTGGAATATTATATGATTAAATTTATATGAATGCCCAGAACAGGGAAATCCACAGAAATAGAAACTAAATTAGTGGTAGTTTAAGATTGGGAAGTGGGGATGAGTAACAGCTAAATAGTATGATGTTTCCTTTTTGAAATGATAAAAATATGCTAAAACTGACTATGTTGATGGTTACACACCTTTCACAAATATGAATGTAAAAACCAATAAACTATACTTTAAACGAATCAATTATATGAGAATTGTAGCTCAACAAAGCTGTTAAAAAAGAAAACAATTAAGAAGGTGCTGGAGGATCAAAGCGAAGTGCCCCAGGAATTAGGAAAGCAAAACATATTCTATCCTATTAAGTACAGAAACACCTATAAGTATATCCTATTAAGTAAAGAAAAATAAACATAAAATAAATTGAAACAAATTCTGACTCAACAAGTAAAATGTTCAACACTACCACGTCTGTTTCATAGAAGCACTTCATCACATCTTCAGAAAACAGAGAACTGTATTAGAACTAGAGTTCTGAAGTCCTGGACACAGGCATCTTCCTGTCAGAACAAGCTTACACGGCGCCATGAGCTCTTCTTTGTTCTGTCAATAGTAAAATGAGAGAGCATCACTTCCTGCCAAATACACAGATCAGTTGACTGTAGAATTATAAATGAAAATACAGTTAAATACATATTTGGACAACTAACTCACTTGAATTCAAATATTAGTTCTTGAATGCTTGTCACATATCCAGCACTATTCTAAGCACAGTAAAGTAATTTGTTTAAAAAAAAAAACCTATAGAACAGGTGTCTCTCCTTGAAAATATGTACTTTCTGCAGGAAGAACATATTTATATGTGAGGGGGACCCCCTCAAAAAAACAGAATTATCTCTTGGAGGGCAGGTCCTTGTAGTACAGGCTTCTCCCACTAATTAAGTATTCTAGGAACCCTTTGGCACCAATATACCAGTTAGCATTATTGTGAGAGACTGTGAAAGGCTTCAGAGAATTTTTGGGGGGAGCTTCTTTCATCACATTTGCCCATTTCATGATGGGTAATTTATAAGCACAACTGCCCACACCACGCTGAGTGTTCAGCAATTTTTGACCAAAAATGGCATGATCCCATGCTCCACCCTCCCTATTCACCCAATCTCACCCAGAACAACTCTTTATTGTTTCCATGATGAAAAAAGTCCTCAAAGGGAAATGTTTTGCTGATGTGAAAGAGGTGAAACAAAAAAAAAACCAGAAACACTAAAGGACATCAAAATTGACAAATTCAAAACTGTTTTGAGCAGTGGAAAAAGCATCTCTATAGGGGTATTACATCGAATGAAGAGTACTTTGAAGGTTACTGAAGTTTAAACATGTACAAATAAATACACATTTTTTTATAAATAAATTCTGGAGTTTTTTGGGTCCCCCTCATACATATATGAAACTAGACAAGCAGCAGCAGCACAGGAGACTAGTTAGATTATTATTATCAATACTAATCAAAATACTACTAAGTACTAGGTGACCGGCTATCCTAGGAGAAATTATTTCATCCCTTTCAGTGTCCTACAGAGAAATACTGAATAAAATGCAAGAGTACATTTGTACTAGTTTCCTGAGGCTGCTGCAACAAGTTATCACAAACTTGATGGCTTAAAACAACAGAAATTTATTCTTTTCTAGTTTGAAGGCCAGAAGTCTATAAGCAGTATCAATGATATGAAATCAAGGTGTTGGCTGGGCCACATGCTTTCTGGAGGCTCTAGAGGAGAATCCATTTCTTGACTCTTCAAGCTTCTAGTAGCAACCAATATTTCTTGACCAGTAGCCTCATCACTCCAATCTGCAAGACCAGCATCTCTCTGCTCCATCTTCACACTACCTTCTCTGTCTGTGTCAAATCTCCCTCTTATATGATTCCATTTAAGGCCCACCCAAATAATCCAGGAAAATCTCTGCATTGCAAGATCCTTACTTAACTGAATTACATCTGCAAAGTATCTGCTGTGTAATGTAACATCTACAGGTTCCAGAGATTAGGACTGGCTGGATATCTTTGGCTACTATCACCTTCATATCTACTCTTTTTAAATCTTTCTCACCATCTCCATTCCCAAATCCCAACTGATGTCTCCACCTCATATTTCATTCAGAAAATAGAAACAAAATCTCTCATTTTCCCACCATCAGACCTGTCTCCATCTTTGCATGCCTGAAACCTCTTCTTTCCTATTATAGTGGAAGGCTGTCCCTCCTTCTCTCAAAGCTTAGTCCTTTTACTTGAGTTCCTCTTTGCATTCCTCCTCTGTTTCTCAAGAACTCTTCTTCTGTTATCTCTCTCTCTCTCTCTCCCTCTTTCTCTCTTTCTCTCTCTCCCCCCCACCACCACTATCTTCTCTCTCTTCCCCCCCCTTTTCCTTCCCTCCATTTTCCTCTTTGTATGATTTCTCTTTCTCTCCTCTTTCCCTTTGGATCATGTCCAATAGCATTATAAAAGTTTCAAGTACTTTTTGTCTTTAGACAATCTTTCTCTTGACCCCACATCTCCATATCTCCTCCCACTCTACCTAATTTCTCTGCTTTTTTTAATGCAATTTCTTGAACGGATCTTTTAGATACAGCAACCTTCACTTTCTTACCTCTGATTCTCTTCTTAACCTACTCTAGTCTAGGTTCTCATCATCACCCCACGAAACATCTCATGTCAAGTTCACTGATGGCTCCCAGTTCTCCATCAGTCAGTAAAAATCATAATGGTGGGCCCATCTTGAACTACCCTCCTCCATTGACTTCTTTGACCTCACGAGATCCTGATTTCCACTATACTTTTCCTTCCACTCTTTCTCAAACTCCATTATCACCCATCCTCTAAATGTTTAGGAATCTTAAGGCTCAATCTCAGGCACACTTCTCCATTCTCTACCTTCTTTTCCTAGATAATCTCAACAATTCTTTTGGGAGTTAAACACAAATGTTAGGCTGTTGACTTTGAAACTCTGGCCTTTAGCCCACAGTTCTCTTCTGAAATCTATAGGCAAGTATCTAAATTCCTATTTGACATTTCCACTTGAATATCTCACAGGCAACTCAGATTAATATCCCCAAATCAGAATTTATCATCTCTCTCTGTTTCTGTTCTCTCCTCCAGTCTTACCCATCTAATTAGCTATTCACTCAGGAAAACCATGGGAGAATAAGAAGGAAAAAAGAATGACTAGAGATGTTTATGTCATGCTGATGGCACTATTCAAACGTGCAATGGGTAGTTCGTAAACTGTCCACACAACAATTCAGGATTTGCATACTTTCTATCCTGGCTCTACCATCCCCTTAGGATTCAGAGTTCTTTGAAGGCCAGAGGTATAGAGAAGAAAGAGAAGAGAATGCACACCCGTTCTTAGAACCCCAACCCAGAATGGAAGCATATCACTTCTACTCACATTCTATTGGTGAAAACTAGTTATGTGACCCTACTTAATACAAGGGGTTCTAGAAAGTGTTGTCTTTGGCTGGGAAGTTGCCAAAGATAGCACAGATTTGTACTGGAAGCTAGTTGCTCTGCTAAACTAAGGAACCCAAGATTGAGACTGATCTGAGGAGAATTAGACACAAAGAAAAATTACAATATTTTGTAAAGGAATTTTTCATGGGAAGAAAAAAATAAAGAGAGGGTTATAAGAGAGGAAAATAAGGTATTAAAGAACTACAATGTGTTTTGAGGGGATTTCTTATCTCAAACCTTCCCTAGTCATCTTACCTGAAGTCCCTGGCTCTCTGGACTCCTATAGGCAGTACCTCTCTAGGATATGAAGAAGGAAATTGTTTCATGAGACCACTATGGAAGATAAACTGAAAAGTTGATTTCTACAAACTCCTGTCAGCATTTGAAATGAATGTGTACACAAATATGCTCTGGTAGTTGCAAGAAAAAGATAAATAATGAAGTAGATCCAGAAAAAGATATTGCCAGCTAATTGTTCCCAGACACTCTCTTAAGTTCCTCTGGGTGTCTGTTACAAATGAAGTTTTTAGTAAATGCAGTTTTCAAGGTAGCCTGACATTTCACCTTGGGGTTTGGCAGCCTTGTATAATGAGCTGCCAGAGAATGGGATGGCAGCAATGAAGAACTGAGTGCTCTGAGCCTCCCCCCTCTTCTTTTACTTTGTGTCCTTATCATGCAGACAAGGGTCATGAACATGCAAAGAACTTCGTTCAGTTCAAGTGTAGTGACAGATCAGCTGACAAAGCATATCCCTGGTTTAGAAAAAACAGAAAATCACAAGGTGATGATACAGTGTGGATCATAGAAGAGTCACTAACAATGACCAGATTGGCAGTCACAAATTCTTCTGCCTCTGAGAAGTTTGGATTTCCAACAGAGTAAGGGAATTGGAACTCTGGTTACACCAGAATAGAGAACATGGAGGAATGGGGACAGGGGACAATCACAGGGGCTAGGTACTATCATGTCAGGTAGAGAGCAGTAGAGACCCCTACCCAGAACAGCAAGGATCTAAGTCTTCCGGACAAAGAGGTGGGGGATATTTCAGCTCTAATGAGATGCTCTGTGACTGTTAAGAATGAAAAATAAACAGCTACTGGCAATTTTCCATAAGTTGGGGTGGCTGTGGGACATGTTCTCACCCACTTAGTTGCCACAAAGACTTCCAAGTAGGTTACCATGGAGACAGCTTAGAAATCAAAGACATGACTTAAATTATTAAAAGCTCCTAATCCAAGAAGGAGAAACCCTGATAATTTGAATAGTTTTCCACTGAGACTGGCAATACTTTATCTTGAGGCAAAAGAAGAATGAATATCTTTTTCTACATAGCTGATGAGCTGTGATACCAGGTTTATCTCACTATATTCATTACTAGTTTAGAAGCAAAACTTTTTATTGTAAAGTAACTTCTCTAGCTTCATTCTGTCAAATTATCAATTTATATATTATGATTTATAACATATACTAGAGTATATATTACTGAGTTACATATAATAAGTGTGTTAACTATCCCTCCTCAAATAACCGATGTTCTATTTTGGTACATTGTCAGAAGATAGCATAAGAATAATTCATTGGCAGAAAAATGCATCATTTAACTAATATTCAGTAAAATTGCTGGCTTTAAATTAAATATGGTCATGACTACAGGATAGGAGCTTTTACAGGGTAGGCCACCCTATTCAGATCTATTCCCCAGGAATTCAGGGAGCATACACATTGGGCCTGGCTAGTCAGTATTACTAGAATGAATTTTTTAAAAAGTTCCACAGCCAAAATGCCTTTGTTTAGGCAAAGTAGGAAGCTTCCTATTTGGTGTGATTCAGCATCTACACAAGTCCATCGTGCCTAAAGGTAACACTTTCATTAATCTTATAAACTCTGTCCTTCCCAATTACTCAGCCTAAAACTATCACCTGAGAGTCATCCTTTTATTTTTAACAGCAAATGTAAAGCCAGTGTCATCCAGGGAAATGGATGTCCAAATCAAAGAGACTGCTTTGGTTGTTGACAGAGAAGACACAGGATCAACAAGCAGGTATTGTGAGACAAAGCAAACCTTCCAAAGACTTCACAAGCAGTAATGGGGGAACAACAGGTTCTCTTTTCAGAGAGAAAAGGCAGGAGAAGTAGCATGAAGTTTAAGGATCCATATCTCCCAGGCCTCTCTTAGAAAGAGAATAAATGTTTTCATGCAGTGAAAATTAACAGGATTCACTAAAACTAAAGGTAACCCGTTCCTCTAGCATCCACTTCCTCTTCCTCCTCTTCCTCTTCCTTGGCCCATCTGCTTCCCATTTCTACTTGCCAACTTCAACACATACTAACTATGGAAAGGAAAAAAAAATCAAAAGCAGTAGAAACTTCCAATATCTATTATCCCTTTCTTCCTTTTATAGAGAACTCTATTGTTTTGGAAGAAAATATGCCCAATTAAAAATATTCACCTCCCCAGACTCTATTGCAGCTCAGAATAGACGTGGAACTCAGTTCTGGCCAATGAGACAAGAATAGAACAAGGACACTCTTGTTTTGCTTATTTTAAAGGGATAAGAATTAGCTGGCACAAACCTTCCACTCTAGCTCTTTCTCCTCTTTCCTGCTGGAAAGCAGACACAAAAGCTGTAAGCAAAATGTTAGCAGAACTTTACTATTTTCTTACTATCAAGAGTAGAAAAACCATGCCCTAGTTGGTAGAGGGAGGCTAGAAGAAGCCCTGATCCTTAAAGTTTCCCTTGAGGAACCAGTCTGGACCGTCACCTTTAGACTCGTTATATGAGAACAATAAATCCTTATTTGGGTTAAGTCGTCCATTTTTTGTGTGGTTGTTGTTTTGGGGGAGGTTTTTGCCACTAAAGTTGATCTTGTGGATATATCATGGCTATTATTCAACATCAAAGAGCTAAATAATGAAATATGAGAGAATGATGAGAGAAAAAAGTTTGAAAATTATGAGGAGAAAGTATGGCTTTTGCATCCGTCAGGGTTCTATCCAAGAAACAGAACCAGTGGGATATACATATTAAGAGACTTACTACATGGAATTAACTTAATGATTGTAGAAACTGTCTAGGCAAATGCAAAATCTGAAGAACAAGTTGTCAAGAAGGGTAGGCTGAAAGCTCTCATGTAAAAACTGATTCTGCAATCCATAAGCAAGGTAGGCATGGCTACCATAATATACGGCAAAGCCAAGGCAGTGATCACTTAGGTCTGAGATCTTCAGTATTGGCTAGTTGATCAAACCTACTAAAGTCTTGCCTTAGTAGGGGAAAAGCTCTAGAGATAGTGAACAGAAGTCTAACTTGAATCTCCAAAACAGAGAGTCACAGAGCCTTAATCAATCTCCAGCTTGAGCCAGTTTCAAACTCAGATCTGAGGCAAGTCCAGACCCATACCTCCTAAAATAAAGGAAAGGAAACATTCTTTTGAGAAAGGACCCTGCTAAGCTTCCAAAAAAGTACTTATATACTGTTACTCTTCCTAGCCTTCCCAAAGTGTACCCGAAACAATTTACTAGTGTAACTGTGTGTTGAGGAAGGGGAAATAATCAAACTTTCTAGGGGTCAACTTGATATTGACTCTGAACTGACACTAATTTCTAGAGACTTGAGTATTACTGTCTTCCATCCGTCAGAGTAGGAGTTTGTGGAGGCCAAAGGATCAGTGGAGTTTTGTCTCAGTCTGTGTTACAGAAGACCCAGTAAGTCTTAATACAACTGTGGTTTTTACATTATTTGAAGAATGCACAATTGGAATGAATATGCTTACCAACTGGAAGAATCTACACATTAGAGTCATGGAATGAGGCTTATTAGTTGTAAGAAAGTCCTGGTGGAAGCCACTAGAACTGCCTCTACCCAGGAAAGTAGCAAGCCAAAAGCAAGACCACATTCCTGTGGAAATTACAAAGATTAACACCATGATCAAGGACTTTATAGACGCAGAAGTGCTGATTCCCAATTCCTAACACATTTCTATTCAACTTGCCTATTTGGCCCCTGAAGAAGACAGATCTTGGAGAATGACATGAACTATCAAAAGTGTAATCAAGTGGTGACCCCAATTGCCACCGTTCTTCCAAATGTGGTTTCACTGCTGGAACAAGTCAGCACATCTCCTGGTTCTTATTATGCAGGCATTGCTCTAGAAAATTATTTTTTCTCTTTGCCTATTAGTAAATGCCATCAGAAGCAGTTTGCTTCTTTGCTTCAAGCTAGAAAGACCAGTAAAACATCTTTACTATCCTACTTCAGAAGAATATCAATTCTCTATTCTATGTCACAATCAAGTTGATTGCCTTTCCCTCCACAGGATATCCATTAAATTGATGACATGATGTTGATTGGTCCTAGTGAGTAAGGAGGATCAACTATTCTAGATATGCTGGTAAGATACCAATATGTCAAAAATGAAAAATAAGTCTTACAAAAATTCCAGGGCCTTCCACTTCAGTTAAATTTCTAGGAGTCCACTTGTCTGGGAAATGTTGAGATATTCTTTCCAGGAAAAAGACAATTGCTGCGTCTAGTCCTCCCTAAAAATACAAAAGAGGCACAGCATCTAGTGGCCCTTTAGATTTTAAAGGCAAGCTATTCCTCAACCCATTCACCAAGTGACCCAAAAGAGCTGCCAGTTTCAAGTGGTACTTGGAATAAGGGAGTGCTTTGTAATAGGCCCAGGTTGTCGTGCAATGTGCTCTGCTTCTTGGACTGTATAAACCAGTAGACTGCTTGAAATGGCAGTAGCTGATAAAGATGCTGTTTGGGGCCTTTGGGAGGCCCCTGTAGGTGAATTGTAGTGAAGCAAAGTTATTCCATCCTCTGAGGATAATTACACTCATTTTAAAAAACAGCTTTTGGTTTGCTTCTGGGCCTTAGTAGAGACAGAACACTTGTCCATAGGATACCAAGTTACCATGCAACCTGAACGGCCCATTATGAACTGGAGGCTGTCTAACCTACCACACTTGGGTGTGTACAGCAGCATTCTATATCAAATAGAAATAATATAATGAGGTCAGTCTTAAGCAGGTCCTTAAAATACAAGTAAGTCTGACAAAGAAATGGTCCAGATGTTCATGACCCCTAGTCTTGCAACATCACCTCCACTCTCGATATCTATGGCCTCTTGGGGAGATCTCTTTCACCATTAGATTGAGGAACTAAAAACTTAAGCCTGGATTACAGATAGGTTTGCACAATATGCAGGTACCTCCTAAAGTTGGGAGCTGCAGCACTATATCCCCACTTGAGAAGAGCCCTGAAGGTGAAGGGAGATCTTTCCAATGAGAAGAACTTCAAGTAATACACCAGATTGTTTTCATTTTTTTCAGGAAAGAAAGATGCCCAGAGATACTTGTATAGACCAGTTCATGAGCTGTAGGTAATTGATTGGTGGAATGGTCAGGAACTTGGAAGAAACACAATTAGAAAATTGGTGACTAGGAAGTCTAGGAAAGAAGTGTGTGGAGATATATTTTCAAATGGGTACAGAGTATAACAATATTTGTGTCTCACATGAAAGCTCATTAAAGACTCACCTCAGAGAAGGATTATACTTATCAGATGGGTTGGATGTCCAGTCTGTGGACATTAGCCCATTGTCATCATCCAATGGATTTATGAACACAGTGTCCATGATGGCAGAGATAGATGTTATACATGGACTTAGCAACATGGACTTCCACTCACCAAAGTCAACTCAGCTGCAGTCGCTGCTGAGTGCCCATTCTACCAAGAGCCAACAACTATGTGAATGAGCTTAGAGTCAGATGTCCCCCACAGTCAAGCTTTGAGGAGACTATAACCCCAGCCAACAGCTTCACTGCAACCTCAGGAGAACCCCTGAGACAGAACCACGCAGCTGAGCCACTTCTTGGTTTCTAACCCACAGAAACTCTGATACAGTAAACGTTTGCTATTTGAAGATGCTAGTCTTGGACTAATTTGTTACACAACAATGGGTAACATATACCTAATGTGAATAAAACTAGGTCCAGTACCAGATAACCTTGATGTGATAAGGATAGGAATCTCCAAGAGAGAGCACTCACTTTCCTGGCTTTAGTTTTCCTTGCTTGAATTTTCTATCTTGGTACCTTTTTTTATTCTTATACTTACATGACAAGTAGAATTATGCCTTATATTTACAGTTGAGTGACTGATTTTCAAAAATTACACTTTCTTTTTATATCTGTTTCCCCAGAAAATTACATATAGACATTAACAATTGGGGGAAAAGGATAGTTTGCCTCTATATTCTGTCCTTTCATTCAAGCACTGTAATGATTATAGGAACTTACAGAAATAAAGGATAGAGGGAGGGATCTGAGTCATAGAAACAACTGTGCGATGTCTCTGATGAAGTAACAGCCATGAAAAAATAAAATTTATGGTGGCTATTACAGTTAAAATTGAGAATGAATAAAATTGTGACAAAATGGGTATGGATAGGAACATTTCTAATTCTATTTTTTGCTCGCCCTAATTGATTTGCCCTTCCTGTGGCACAGAGCTCAGCCACCTCAGTGTGACCAACAAATCAGACCTGAAATCAGACTCAGCTTCCACATCTCTTTTAATCGGGACCATTTTTTATTCATGTATGAGTTTCTAGTCACCTGATACTCAAATAGAAACCACGGTCCTTTTCAACAGATTTACTTCCAGGTGTAAATCTATGTCTTTTTAATTGCATTTTTGTTGCTGTTCACAGAAAAATTAATTCCATACCCTTGCAACATAATTTTTCCTCTTTGATTTTCTAGCAATGAAAATTGGCCCTTGGAGAAATCATCACTGTAGACAGGTTTCTTTTATCAGAAAGCGTTTCTCCTTTCTCTCCTCACTAGTAAGATATAGATCTTGTACCATATTGCCTCCAGAACCAGAGTCCTTATCTCAAGTCTTTAAGATTTAATCTATTTCATTTTCCATCTCCAGTCTGCAATTACTCACTACAAATCACTAGCATATAGCTCTTGGTCACTTTATTCATTTCTAGATGTCAAGCGATCACTCCAATTTTTACCTCAATATTATTCTACAGAAATTTACTTTGATTTTTAAATGATACACATTCTTCACTGTGGCCATTGTCACATCCCTGCAAAGAATGTGTTAAACTACCCATTGGCGTGATTTTCAGATCTAGTGGCATCAAGTTGCTAGTGAGCTAAAATTAATTTGCCAAGTAATGAGACAATCTTCTTTGCCCATTTCCCTAATTAGTATTTTCCATATTTAATGGAAATACTGACCTCACGTTTCTGCCTTCCTCTAAGCAAATGATTAAAGACAAAAAAATGACCTTGTGTCTTCAAGATTCTATTTTCCAAACTCTCCAAACTCCACTCAGTGTCATCTGACCTTGCTCTGTTCAGGATGGGTTAGTGGAAGCCCTGCAGCCACTATCACCAGCTCAGGCCACTGCAGCATTAATAGTAAGATAGGAAACTAAGCTAATAACATTGCCTAAAAGTTCAGTGCAGTGTCTGAGATAGGAATCACAGGAAGTTGTAGGCACTCAAGAAATGTAATTTCTTATCATTATATTTAGCACATTCAGATAACTACATGGTTTATTGGTTTCCCGAGGTTGCAGTAGCAAATTATCATGAACTTAGTATCTTGAAACAACAGATATTTATCCTTTCACAATTCTGGGAGCCAGAAGTCTCAAATTATGGTATCAACAGAGCTGTGCTTCCTTAGAAGGCTCTACAGGCAAATATTTCCTTGCCTTTTTCCAGCTTTTGCTGGCTCTAGGCATTCCTTGACTTGTGACTACATCTCACCAATATCTTTTTTTTTTTTTTTTGAGTTGGAGCCTCACTCTGTTGCCCAGACTGGAGTGCAGTAGCTGGCACCGCCGCCTCGACCTGCTGGGCTCCGGAGATCCTTCCGCCTCAGCCTTCCAAGTAGCCGGAATTATAGGTATGCGCTACAACACACAGCTGATTTTTTTATTTATTGTAGAGATGAGGTCTTGTTGCCCAGGCGGGTCTCGAACCTGCGGGCTCAGGCAATCCACTCACCTCAGCCTCCCAAAGGCGCAGGATTACAGGCTGAGCCACCGAGCCCAGCTTCTCTCCAATATCTTACTTCATGGTCACATTGCCTCTTCCTCTTCTCCTTTGTGTTTTCTATCTGTCTCAAATCTTTCTCTGCCTTTCTCTCATAAAGATATTTGTCATTAGATTTAGGGCCCACCTGAATAATCCAGAACTGATCACCTCATTTCAAAATCCTGGACTTAATCTCATCTGCAAAGACCCTTTTTCCAAATAAGGTAACATTCATAGTTGCCAGGAATTTGATGTGAATATCTTTTGGGAAGGCGTTTTTCAGCTGACCACACATAGGAACATGTGAAAGTGTAGACATATACACAAAAGAAACCCATCATCTCTGGTGCTGGTTCAAGATACTGAGTCAGCAAAGCATAATCTCAGCAATTTAGGGTCAGTTATGTCTGCTTTGTGCTCATGATAAGTGATTCTATAAAAATACAAAACTGCAAATGCTTGGACCAATGTTTAAAGTGCTAGAAAAAAAAAATACAGCTAATGCCAGAATTCAACTAATGCAACAGAGAGAAAAAAGAAGAGCAAAGAGTATACAGACATATGAGTCAGAAATAATTGTATTTGAATCCTGGCTATACTGAACTGCAGACCTATGACTATGGATAAGTTCATTTAAGTTGTTGTTATTTAACTAGTGAATACAGATAATAAATCTTGTGGTAAAAACAATAGTTTAGAAAGATGCACAGAGAGACACACTAACCTATAAGGCTCAGTCTCACAATGGTCCAAGAGAGTAAAAAGACTCAACAAAGGTTCAACAGCTACTCATTAGCCCCTTTTTGTGTGCTGTATTTTCTACTTCAATGAAGCTTCACAATAACGCTAAGATATAGCTGTGTTATCCACAATTTATAGGTAAACGAGGGATGCTCAGAGAAAGTAATTTGCCCAAAGCCTTGCAGCTATTAACTAATCCAACTTGAATTCACCCCATGGCTTTCTGACCACAAAGTCTGTTGAAATGAGAAAAATAAGTGCTAAGGTTGAAAGTAAAAATCAATATCTGAAACATTCGAATATTTATTCAACTGTTGCCTTGACATGTTGACGGTATCCAATACCCAGTGAGAGGTGCTGAGACGTGTGAAAGAATGAATAAGATCTTGTTCTCAAGAAGCATTATCCCACTCTGGATACTGTATATACACTAAGATTGGACATCTGTAGGCTTGGTCATAGGGAACAGGATCCAGCCCAGCTTCACATTAGGAAACTCTTAGCTCTTTCCTACCTCAAATATGAGTATCTAGGAGAAGATTGTCTTTAATGTCATACAAACATAAGGCAACAACTTTTCTACATTATTCCTATCCCACAGGGTCTTCCTACCTTGACCAAAACATGCCCCAATCTTCCTATTAATCCTACCTTTCCCCAGCCACCTAACACCATTCCAGAAAGAGAGTACTCAAGCAGTCCTCAATTCCAACCATTGAGCTATGCAACTTTACATATTTTGCCTAGTTCTTGTCAATCCTCTTGGGAGTTGTAACCAGCTACTGGTTCTTCCAACATGGAGACAAGACCCATATCTTAGACAAGATTAGGGTGCCTTGGCCCTTTTAGAGTTTAAGTTTGTTCGTTGAATATTGACACCACCCTGGACTAGATTGAGATGTTCCCATATTTGTTCAATCTTTGTTGTAAGGAGACAAGGTTACCTGTTGTTTATTTGTTCCTAAATCTTTCCCTACTGATCCAGCCCTTTCCCAGCATACTGACTAGTGGGATTGGTCAGAGGTGAATGACAAATGAATGAGACAAACAGGGAGGTGTATAACAAATGATCAAAATTAACAAGGAGATGCAAAACAAATGAATTAAATGACAGAGGGGTGGATAACAAATGAATTAAATGAACATAGCATATATAACAAATGAATGAAGTTAATTGGGATGAGACATTATTTGGAGGTCTCCTAAGGTAAAGAACTGTACACAGGCTCAGGCAGGAAACAAGGGCTGCAACTGAATATTGGAATAGCTGAATTTAGAGAGGTTCTGTTTTTTTAAAAAATGTTTGCTCCCACATTGGTGAGTCAACTTACATCATGTACTTCAAAGTCAGCTTAAATAAAGGTAAGGTCAGGATTCAAAAGAGCAAAGTATTCCTGTGATTTAAAAATAAACTATTTTTAAAGGAGAGATGGATATGTTAAACTGTTCAGCAGATGTTCTGCATGACCATATTGATTTCATGTGTAGGGTTTTTTTTTCTGACAATAGTAGAGAAAGTGACTCCAAGATTCTTAGAATCAATCACAGCAAATCTCAATAGCATGTTATTCCAGGAAATGCTCTTATGTAACAAAGGTTTGTTTCAAATGCTGTACTACTGTGCCTTCTGTGATTCTGTCAGTGGTAATTTTCCTAAGTTGCATAAGCTTTATTATTAACAGAGCCATATCCTAAGAGAAAGCAAAACAGGTGCAGGGTACATCTCTCCTGTCACATTTCACAGACTGTAGGTATAAATTACCCAGATCTTACATGTATTTACAAAACAGTATTTATAGCTAACTCCAAAGTATTCAAAAGCTAACGATTCAATTTATGGATTAAACAACCCTGTCCCATTAGTTTACCTTCTTTCTTTTCATTTCAGAGCTTGCCATAATCCCCAAGAATTAGATTGGCAAGAAGAAAAAATAAAAATATCAAACTAGTCTTTAAAGAACTTAGAGTCTCAGAGAAGAAGATTGGTAAGGATTGAGGCAATTGACTGAAATGACATTTTTGGATTATGTGTGTATTTCAGTCATCCATGCTTTTCCCAGACTGGTTCATGTCATGAAAATCTGTATTCACTGGTTAGTCATGCCTTTCAGATTCTCCTTATCATGACTGCTTGTACAGAGACTCTTCATCACTTATAAGGTGCAACCATGGTGAAGTGGCATGAGTTAGGTTTAAAAAAAGTCAGAATTATACTAATCTCACACCAAAGCCAAGAGGAACAGGAGATGTTCACACCCTGCATTTCTCATGACCTATAGACAAGTGAAAAACACAGCTAGGATGTATCAACGTGCCCAAAGGCTTTATAAAGGGGACGGTCCAGGTACAGTCTCTGGGAAATATCTCTCAAGGTAGATTGACATCATTCTACTCTTCTGGGAAGAACAGCACATTTGTTCAATACAGAGGTAACAGATGTCATCTTTCCTATTTCTTTCTTTGGCATATTCCAGGCAAATGGGTCTGAAGATAAACTTTAAAGTATGGTTTGACAACTGGCATTTCTTGGATTTTTACATTGGTCGTCAGGCAGTGCTTAACTCTTATTGCCTCATGTCCTCTGAGCTGCAAAGTGGTGATTTGGTTCTGACTCACTTAATACACAAAGGATAAAAAGGATGATCATACTAATTGCCTTTCACTTAATATTTACCATGAATTTGCCATTTAAAAGGCACTATGCCAAGTTTTTTGTGATTTATTATATGAAATGGTCTCAGTAAGGTACAACCAGAAGACAGCTCTTTTCACTCACTTTAACTAAGACTCAGTCTTAGGTATTAAAAAAAAAAAGTATTGTAGAAGCATATCAAAACATCAAGAGCTCATATATTTACAACTTCTTCCTCAGGCCTAATCTGCAGGTCACACACCCATGGTAGGTATAAGAGTGCACAAACTGGTCTTTCTCGTCTTTCCCTCCTTTCCTCCTTCATCTTTCCTCTCTCTCAGCCTCAGAGAGCCAAGGAGGAAGAGGAGCAAACTACAGAAATCCTCCCTGAGATCACCCTGCTGGGCATCAGCTCTTAGATGACAAAGCCATTCATACTTAGGAGGTTCCCCTGTTCGTTAAGCTCTATGACCCAGGCAAGCACTCTCTGGCCAACTTCTTTCAATCTCCCCAACCTCCTGTCCTCAACAGTCCAACCTCCAGCCTTTAAAGGCTCATTTAAAGAATCATTTAAGAAGAATCTGCTCAAAATAGCTAGAGCCCAGTTTTCTTTTTCTCAGTCCGCTTGGTTCTCAGATGCTCAAGCATCATTACAGATCAGTCGGACTAAACCCATATGCATGGAGCCTGGAAGGAGGAGAAAGTAAGAGGCAGAGACTGGACCAGAGTCTGTGGAAGCTCATCAGTGTGGGCTGCAGACCCACGTGTAAGATCAGACACTTGAAGTCTGTAGATAGGGTCAGGGGTAAGGCACATGGGCAGTACAGGCTAAACTTGGCTCTGAGTAGACACCTGTCCCTATTGCTTATAATTAGTGAGACACCCCCTCTGACCCTTAGACCCAGAAAGACACTGATGCACAGGGCAGTGTTTGGCTCTTTCCCTGCTTGCCCAAGAACCTGGAGAATTAAGAACTGGGCCTTAGTACACCTTAATAGCACACCCCAATTTTTTTTACAAGAGACATTTAAATGGTCCATTCTGGAAAGGGCCCTATCAAATTCTTCCCATAAGTCTTGTCTGTGGTCAGTCTCCATTTGTAAGAAGAGTAAATGAGTTGGTCCAGTCTCATTATACATAGACTCCCTTATTCAATCCCCCAGAAACCCAGTGAGTAGAGAATCATTAACTGTTTTTAGGTAAGTAATCTGAGACTCAGAAAGATTCATCAACTCCTCGGTGAGTATATATCTGCACCCAAAATCAAACACATTATATTTCAGTGAAGCATAAATATTTACATTAAGTGGGATAAACAAATTTCGCAAATACCGTCTTGTCAATCTGGTCATCAAATAAGTCACTTTAAAAAAAAAAAAAAAAACTTTCTTTAGTTTTCAGTGCTTTTGAAAACAAGAGATTATAACTCTGTAGTGGAGTGATCCCAAAGTCTTTATCCATTAAAGGAAGAAACAAAATTATTCTAAGTGGGTCACAGACATCCTGGAAAAAAAAGATATCAAGAGTCATTACTGAATACTTACTATGTGTGTACTGTTCTAAGTTTGTCTGGATTTTCACAATCTCATGAGGCAAGAAGATATTTTTATTATTCTACTTTTACAAGGGAAACAAGGCACAAAACAGTTAAGTAAACTCAGAGTCAGGATGTGAACTTAAGCAGAAACTGGGGTGCCTCAGTCACTGTACCTTTATCCTACTGTAAATGAGAAAGAAGGAAAATGGAAGCCCTAGATTTAGTGGCTACATGATGTAAGGCATTCCAGAGAAGGAGAATGGCACTAGTCACCCCAGAAAAATGTTTTTCCTGCTTCAACCTAAGAGGAGGGTGCAAAAAAGCACAGAGAGTGCATGAGGGACCAGCACCCATCAGCTGGAGGTCAGACTCAAACCTGTGACACCAGCAAACCTCCCAATGCCAGGTTCCAAGATGCCCAGCCCATGTGTGACTCCTGGTGTGAGCCAATCCAGATGTCCTCCCTGGTGAGAAACAAAGAGTCTTGTGACATAGGAAAATGCAGAGGAGAAAATGGAGATAATTAAAAATATATAGACGGTATTAGATATTTCATGTCAGTTATATTTTGCTTCTAAATGAAAAACCTGCATTCACTCACTCAAGCTGAAACGCATCCAGAACCACATCCATAGCAGGGAGATATTGCTAGAAAATACAGAAATGGACATTTGTTTGTGGTCTAGCTTGCTCCCTACTAAGCAAATAATTTTAAGAGAAGCCTAACACCACTGGGTAAATATGAAATTTCTGTTCCTGCTTATCTCACCTCAAGTTTCTTGTGACAGGAGTGTGTGTGTGTGTGTGTGTGTGTGTGTGTGTGTGTGTGTGTGTGTGTGTGTGTGTCCACAGAAAAGGTTTTTGTCCTTGCAATCAGAAATCACACTTAGCCTGGAAATTTATGAAGAAACACTTGCTCAGAATCCAGTCATCAACTATAGGTTTTCATCATTATGCACATAATAAGCACTATTTGTTGAACCATCCTAAGTCCTTTGCAGGCATTGTGATGGAAATATGGAAATGTCTCAGAATGCTGCTGGGTATTATTAACACTATTTCACAGAAAACATACTGAGCTCACCTTTAACTGTGGGCCAAGGACTGAGCCTACTGTTTTGCATGATTGTCACATTTCATACAATGACATCAAAACGCTGAAGCACAATTATTCCCATGTCTTGGGTTTGCCGACTGAGGCCCAAAGAGGGAAAGCGAACAGTAGTAATGTGCAAGGCATTGGAGGTAGGCAGCCTGGTTTGATCCCCCTGGATAAATGAGCATCTAAGATACTTGAATCCCTCTAAGCGTCATTCTCCTCCCCTCTAAAATGGACTATGACAATTCTTCATAGTGGAGTATCTCAAATTTCAATGTGCACACAAATCACCTGGGATCTAGTCAAAATGCAGGCTCTAATTTGGGATCTGGGGCAGGGCCTGAGACTCTGCATTCCTAACAAGCTTCCAGGTTATGCCCATGCTGCTGGTCTGTGGACCATAATTTGAGAGGCAAAGATCTTCTGAGTTCTTGTTTTAAGACTTAAAAAAAATAATGCACATAAAGTTCTCAGCATATAGTAAGCCTGGCATATAGTAAGCATTCAGTATCTATTTAGTCAACTTTAAATTTTAAGATGGCTCCAGGTTAGTGGTTGGATATTCTGTAAGGTCTTCATAATATCCTGAAAAGTTCTTGAAAAAGCATGGTAATAGGCGAAGTAGTGTGATATGAATCTGAATCCTGGTGTTGTCCTTTGGGCAAGTCTTGAAATTTCTTTAAGACCTTTTAGGATAATCAATGGAATTTTGAGAAACCAATGTAACAATATGTGAGAAAGTTCTCTAATGTAAGCACAGAAGTAGTGTGTTCAGTAGAGTAATGGTATTTCTGCATAGGTGGGAGCATTTCCCAGCCACCCTCTCCTCATCACCTGCCTCCCACGGTGTGTGAGAACCGCAGTGGCCATTTATGTCAAAAGGCACAAAGAGTAGTGACATTGGGAAGAGAACTGAGTTCAAAACATGTAAAATGCTATTCTACTCAGCTGGAACAGGTCATAGAAGAGGAAAAGGAGAGTTCTTAGGAGAGAAATTGTAGAGCAGAGATAAAAACTCAGGCCAGCTGACCCAAAGTCCATACTCTTAACTCCCACACTATGCTGCCTCCCACAAGCAATACAGAAATGATCAGTCATGCAAAATGGTAACAAATGCTGGAACCAAGGAGCAGATGGCCCCAGACCGCAGTTCTCACTCTCTGGGGGGTAAGACCTTGAAAGTCAAGTTCAGGTTGATGCCTGAAACACAAAAGAACTTGAAGCTGATTTCCATTTAGGTTCCAAGCCAGAGAGGGAAAGGGGGCTTTTCTAGATCCCACCCTTTCTAAGACAGGAGCCTGCAGGCTCCTGTTTGAAGTCAACACCTAGCTAGTAATGACATGTGACTTGGAGCCTTCTGGTTGCCCTGTGGTCTGTATGGCATCCTCAGTAATCAGCAGTGATGGTAAGGTGGCTGGATTTTTCAAGGTTGATGAGATGTTTCCCAATGCTATCATGTGAAGGTCTTTCCATTAAATATGGCAGTCAGGTTAGCAGAAAAGATAAGCCCTATTTACAAATAAACTGGTTGACACTTTTCTAAAACAAAAAGCTCCATCTGCAAACAAACAGGCATCTGTTATGAAATTTTATGGTATTTGGCAGGGCAACAAAATGGCTACCAGCTTATTGGAAACCAACATTAGAGTTGAAAATGTAAAACTGGGTACAGATCTCAGCCTATACTACTAATTAATCACAGCAAAACCTAATGGCCAGTAAAACCAGCCTGGTTGGTTATGTGTTAGGCTTTGGAAGCAGGGAGCCTTCATGCGTCAGACTTCAAGAATTCAAATCCTGACTCAATGGCTCTCTGGCTGTGAGATCGTTAATTAGCATTTCTGAGTCTTAGTTACTCGATATATAAAAATGAGGCTGATAAATCTACCTCATAGGCTTGCTGTTAGGATTAAGTGAGTTAATGCTTGTAAAGTGCTTAGAGTACTAAGTAGACACAGTAAGTATCTGAAAAACAAGCTATTGACAAAAAGATACCAAACTCTGTAAAATATTTTAAGATGGTTTATTCTAAGCCAGCTTGAGGACTTAGACCCAGGACACAGCCTTGAGAGCATGTCTGGGGTGATTGAAATGCAGGTGGGTTGTATATATTTTAGGAAGATAAATTACAAAAACCATAAATCAATACATATTAGATTTTCATTGGTTCACCCTAGTAAGGAGAAATATTTCCAAGTAGGGACTTGCAGGTTATTAGTGGATTTAAGGACTTCTTGACTGGCAATTTGTAGTTCCTATCTAAGGAATTTTGGAAATTGATAGAGGACAAAAGTCTGGGCGTCCTACTAAGGAATTTTGGAAAGCAGCAGAAGACAAGGTTCTCAGGGTCTTGGAGTCTCCAATAGATGACTTTACAGGGTCATTAAATATTGCCATTTCCTTTTTTATCTGCTGTGTGATATTATGCCAGAGTCATGTTCAAAAACAAACTTTAGTATATAGGACAATAGGGTAATAAAACCCAACTGGTAAGTCCTTATTAAGTGTGACCCCCCACCCCGCCCCGAGCCTTTTATTTAGAAATTTAAGAGGATCTTGAACAATTATACTGCTTTCAGAAAGCAACTGGCAGTAATGGGAAACTGTCAGGGGAGGTAGGATGGGATTGGCAGTTAAGGGAAACTGCTAAGGGAGGGGCATACCCATCAACAAGAGTACCTGCATGATCAATGTTTGCATACCTAACCCTTAAGTGTACCCCACATCTTTATAATAAAAATTTTAAAAAGAGAAATTTGGATAAGAGAAAAAGGTCACAGTTTAGTCCTCAAAGCTATTATTGTATAACCTTAATAAATCCATTGACCTCCTAAGTTACTTTTTCTCATTTGTGGCAGAATAAGCATATTCTAAGGGTAAAAAAGAAACAATGCATGTGGGAGCATTCTGAAAACTTAAAAGAGCTACATAAATTGTGAAGTAATATAACGTTTGCTATTACAAAGGAAGTTTTTATTGTATGCCACACTTCAGTTTGGTAAACTGAAGGACAAGAGCCTTAATGGGCATTGTCTCTGGAATGAAATTCTATGATTTCTCTAAACAGCTAACATCTCCTCTGGGACCCCAACCTGCCAAGAGCTTTCATTCTGACACATCCAGAGGTCAATGGGAGGAGGAATCACTTAATGCAAATTTGAAAAGGATATGAACTCACTGCTTGGAGTAAGAACAAATCTGTGACAAAACAAATCCCTCCCAAAGGTGTAACCCATATTTTTAACAAATTCTCTTTACCGTCTACATGATTCCAGGTCTTTGGCAAACCCTCAAATATTGGAATGAGAGCCTATTGAGCCCCAGCTTTAGGTCCACTCCAGTCCTTGAAGTCATTAATTTATAAAAAGTGTGATCCTGAGTTGGCTGAGAGTCCTCTGCACACAGTGTCCTTGACATAGAAAGCTGACCTGCTGTGAGGGCAAGCTTATTCTTCCCATAGCGGCTGTGGATGTATACCATTTATCACACTGAGGAGTACTCCAAGATGAGCCCACAATATGCATCTACAAAATACCCAGAAGCAGTCTAACTTAAAGAGAGGTGACAGGCATCGGCTCTACAAACAGACTTGACTGTGCATACCAACTCACCTAATAATTGAGAAAATTACCAACTGACAGTGTCTCAGTTCTTCTGTAAAATGAAGAAATATTAGTACCAATGTGTATTAGTTATCTATTGCTGTGTAACTTCTTAACCCCAAAACTTGGCAGCATAACCCTATAGTTTCTATGAGTCAGGGTCAGGAATCAGTGTCTTATCTGGAAGGTTCTGCCCCAAGTGGTTCCTGAGGATGCAGTCAAGCTATTAGCTGGGACTATAGTCATCTAAGAGAAGAAGATCCACTTCCAAGCTCCCTCATGTGGTTGTTAGCAAGTCTCTGTTCCTTGCATGCTGTTGGATGGAGTCCTCAGTTCCTCACCAAGAAGGAAGGTACAATCTTCTGTAGTCTATTCATGGATGTGACGTGCCATGATTTCTGTGCTATGCTGCTAGCCTCACAGACCCAACCTAATACAATATTGGAAGTGACCACACAGTGATGTGAATTTCAGGAAATGGGGCATCATTGGGGGCCACTTTGGAGACTGGCTACCATACTACCTGTTAGTGTTATTGGAAGGATTAGTAAATTAATATGTGTAAGAGTCTTAAACAGTATCCAGCACATTGTAAGCATTCAGTAAAATATTAGCTAGTAACATTTCTGTGTTAATGTTGTTGCTGTAGTTGCTGTTGTGCTGTGAGCATTAAGGGCTTAAATGGAACCCATGAAATAGAAACACAAGCCAAATTGCCCAGAAATTTATCCCCAGCCCTGACCTCATTACAACTTGCTCTAAGCAGTCTACATATATGATTTTCTCTGCAACTTGCCACTCAGTTTCTTTTTCGTTTTTAAAATGGATGTTTGCCAAACAAGAAATCCAGCATACAAACCTTAAAAAGAAGTCCTGCCTGTCCTGATCACTTAGGAAGTTTATAAGTACAAATATGATAATATAAAGAATAATACTTTAGAAATTGTCTCACACAACAAAAAGTCTGAATAAAGGCAGTACCAAGATTGGTTCAAGAGCTCCAACTCTGTCATCAAAGACTCAGGACTTCATCACTTCCCCTTGCTGTCTTTGGTGCATGAGTGACATGTCCTGTCATGCCTGCAAGAAGTTTATGGTGAATTTAATCACAACTCAGTGCAAAGGCAGGAAAAAAGGGGTAGGGACCACAGGGCAGTGAGAGAACTTTCCTACCTGTCTCTGTTGTACCTTCCTTTTTTAAAAATCTAAGGGGAAAGTTTTTCCCCAGTAGATTCTCATGCATCTCTTTAGTCATAAGTCAACCACTTTCCCACTCCATCTCCAAGAGAGACTGAGAAAGTATTTGACATTTTCTGAGATGGTTGCCTCAGCAGAGCCATGGAAGAACAGCAAAGGGCTGTCATCAGCTCAGGATGCCATAACAAAATACCATAGACTGTGTGTCCTAAACAACATTTCTCACAGTTCTGGAAACTGGAAAGTCCGAGATCCTCATACCATCTGATCCAGGTCTTGGTGAGGGCCTTCTTCCTGGCTTATCCCTGTGTACTCTGTGGAGCAAAAGCTCTTTCCCTTTCTTCCTTTTGTTGCAGGTGCACAATCTCATTGTGAGGGTCCTATCCTCAAGACCTTACCTAAATCTAATCACCTCCCAACAGCCCCACCTCCTAATACCATCACGTTGGGTGTTAGACTTCAATACATGAATGGGGGGCATAGACATATTCAGTCCTTAATATGGAGCTAACCAAGAGTCTGCCACACTCTTCATGTAGGTTCTCTCATTTGAAAAACTTTGCTGTCATACTACTTAGAATAGAAATATACATAAACCAGGAGTTAGTCAAGCAATTCATTTGCAGTTGATTAAGTCTTACCTGGCATCTTCCAAAAGTAAGGTATTGCACACACCTGAGTTTGGCAAATAAGTATTCTCCAAAGGTTCTAACCATCTTAACCATTCTTATGGCAATCTTTACTGAAATGCTTTACTTCCATGTCTTAGCTGGCAGTGTATCTGAACATAGTTTACTGAATGGCAGAGCTGCCACTATGGACATCGATTACTGCCCTGTGCATGAACATTCTAACACCCTGAGGCTTTGTTTACTCCAAAGCTGAGTGCTCCTTTCTTATTCAGTCTGCTGGGGGAGGTCTACGCTGTATCTCAAAATATCTGTAGCTCCTTGTGAAAGTACCTCCTCCTTTGAAGTCATCCTTTTTTTCTACTGTCACTTCTACCTTCCCAGAACTTCTCATGTTGGTACCTGCTACTGTTTGTACTTTAATAAACTTAGGGCAGCCCTAATGAATGTCAGGGGAAGCCCCGGGATTCCCCATAGGAACACAATGGTAAAGAGAGTTGCCAAATAGAAGTAGTTCAGAAGTGTCCAAACACTTTCTTTTTGTAGGCCAAGGACCCCAGATGACACTCAGCTTGTTCTTCACTGGACTGGAAATGTTCAGAGCAGCTTGGAGGCAGCTGGTTTATTACTTTAAAAAGCTCAGACAGAGTTAATTGGGTTATACCCTGACAGGAAAGCCAGACATTTTGATAGAGGGAAGAGGGATGGGTGGCCTAGATAGATGTATGGGGTCCTGCAGGGAGGGCAGCCTGTGGGGATCAACAGTGCTGTGAGGTCCCTGGGTGCTGGGTGCAGAAGATGATGCCCGAAGAGGGACTTAGAATTGTCTCCACTCTGCTGCATGGAACTGTGAACTAGCACAGAGACATCTTGCATTTAGGGGATTCGAGGCTCAGTTACACAACTGGCAATTGCTGCCAAAGTCTGAAATGACTTCAAATGTTCTCACTATCCAAGTGGGACAATAATATATTATGATGGTGCTTTAATAGCTTTCAAAATTGTTTCAAACTTTACAATTAACCACTTGAGTCATCCTTCCTACCTCTATGGCTTTCACCTAAGATAATTTAATTTGCAAAGGCTACTAAGCCGAATGTTTTAGGCAAAATCCAAGTAAGATTTCCTGGCCTACCTATGTGTGGGTTTAATTCTCTGAGCTTCATCAAGCAGAGTCCTTCTTTTCCAGTTGTTTAGTTGTAGTCTGTCTTGGAAGATATTCATACAAGGATAGCTTTAGTAAGTTCCTCGTTTTCTTGACTCCTATGATGGAAGTTCTGTCTCAAAACTGGAACCCTTCCATGCTTCACATGTCCTAACAGTTGTCAGTGATATAAGGAAACAAAAGTAGATTAGGATGTTGTGAGTTCTCACTAGTAGAGTGGTAGCAGTCATCTCTTAGACTGGTGTTTTTAACCTCCAGACTAGTGAAAGGGCCCTTGCTGTTGTGCAAGGTTTTAGATTTAACAAAGCAAGAAACTGGTCCAGTGACTCCATAAAATCAGAAAAGAACTGACACATTAAAAATAATGTCATTCAACTGCATGCTTGCACTTACAAGTGGGAGCTAAATATCAAATACATACAGGGTCAAAGAGGGGAAAAACAG
Source organism: Cephalopachus bancanus (assembly GCA_027257055.1). NCBI lineage: Eukaryota > Metazoa > Chordata > Mammalia > Primates > Tarsiidae > Cephalopachus > Cephalopachus bancanus. Next base: position 1,590,632 of record JAPVLO010000251.1, on the reverse strand, counting down.
ACGTTGAAGACTCCTAAAGGAGGGAGGTAGAGAGGAAGGAAAGGAATGAAAAACTAACCATTGGATACCATGTCCACCACCTGGGTGATGGGCTCAATAGAAGCCCAAACCTCACCATCATGCAATATAACCATGTAACAAACATGCACATGTACCTCTTGAAGCTACATCATAAAAAATAAAGAAAAATAAAAATAATGTCATTCATAATCACATACAGTCAATCTTGGTATCCATAGATTCCATATTTGCATATTTGCCTACTTACTTAAATGTGTTTGTAACCCCCAAAATCAGTACTTGTAGTGCCTAAATGGTCATTAGAGAACTTGCATAGAATAACAAAAAATTTGAATCACTCAACATGCACGGGTAAAACAAGGTGACACTCTGCCTTCTTGTTTCAGCTCTCATACTGTAAATAAGCATTCTTTTTGTGATCTATTTGATGCTATATTTTTAGCATTTCTGTGTTTTTTGTTGGTTTGCGACAGTAAGTCCCCTACACATAGATAAGTTCCATTCCAAGAGCACTTTCACAAGTCCAATTTGTTTGTTAAGTCCAATAAAGTTAGCATGGGTATCCAACTAACACAACTGGTTATATAGTACTGCACTGTAATAGGTTTATAATACCTTTCACACAAATAGTACATTAAAAAAACAAAAAATAAAGAAAACATTTTTAATCTTACAATACCTTGAAAAATACAGAGGTATAGTACAGTGCAACAGCAGGCATACAGGGATAGGCATCAAGTGAACAGGCAAGAAAAATTACTGACTGGAGGAGAAAAAGGAGATGGGAGATGGTAGAGCTGAAGGGTCATCAGCAATAGGAGATGAAGGGCAAGACAGATGTGATGGGACATACGAACGCACATTACATCTTTGAAAGTTCACAACTTGAAGGTTCATACATAGGGGACTTACTTTATTTTAAATGGTCCCCAAGCACAGTACTGAAGTGTTGCAGCATGTCCTTAGGTTACAAAAAGACAATGATGTGCCTTATAGAGAAAATACATATGTAAGATAGGCTTCATTCAGGCATGAATTATAGTGCTGTTGGCCATGAGTTCAATGTTAATTAATCAACAATATATATTAAATAACATTTCTTTAAATAAAACACACAAAAAACAAGATTATATATTGATCCATTAATGAAAATGTTGAGACCAGAGGCTTGCAGGAACCTAACCCTGTATTTCCCCCCAAGGAAATGTTTTTGTATTAAATTCAGTGGTTGCAGAGACTTCATAGATCAAAACTACTGCAAATCATGTGAATCAACTATATTATGAATATGTTGTAATTTGCATCAAATTTAGATAAGGAGCTAGGTACAATTATTACATGTTTTTTTCATTTTAAAAACTGCCTGCCTCATTCCTGGACCTTGCCTAATACCAGGAGCCTTTCTGGGCATAGACAGGCCCTTCAACTCACAAATATTTAAGACCTCTGAGCAGTTGTGGCAATTACGATTTGACTTTATTCCATCTCTAGACTCCCTCAAAATAAATTAAGCCCTTTTCTTTTCTGCTTATCTGGAAAAACTAAGAAAAGTATGACACAGAGAGTTCTATCTGGCATACACAAGGAAGTAAGATTGCAATGTATTAGGAACTGGAAGGAGATCAAGTTAAAGTTCTCAGTCTTTGTGTCCATTAAGAAAGCCTCAGCAAACCTTAAGAAAGACACAAATAACTGCTGCCATAGTCAAAGGAACTTCAGGGAATGATGAATCGCATTTCCCATTTTTATTATGGCACAGCTCCCAGTATTCTCCACAGTAGATGAAAAATTCAGCCAGTGACACAGAGAAACAGGAGAGGGACAGCCCTCTAATTCTCCTCTAAAATTAACCTAGAAATACCTTTAGAGGTCATTACTCTGAGAAAACAGATTTATGATTTTTTATTATCGACTTTAAAATGTGTAGCATCCTAGTTCAAGCCTTTATCATTGTACTCGATTACTACCACAGCCTGCCAAAGCTCTCTCTGTCTTGCCTCTTCATATGCTCTTCAATTTTTCACAACTCCAGACTGATTTTTATTACCTAGGCTCCCTCAAAGTTCTCAGGATAAGGTCCAAAATCCACAGCCTGAAATTCAAGACCATCTGAAATTTACTTTAAATCTACAACCTTATCTACCTCAACTTCCCAACACACAGCCTTTCCTTCAAACTTGTTGGTCCTATCCCTGTTTCCAAATGTAGTTTGTTTCTTCACAGCAAAGTAATTGAGTGGTTAAGGTTAGACTCTCAGGTAAGATCTGAGTTCAAATCCTGGTTCAGCTACTTACTGTGTAACTTTGGACAAGTAGCTTCAATTCTCTTATTTTTTAAAATTAGGCTAATAAAGAGATTTTTCCTGGTGATTAAATGTTATTTTACATAGAAAATAACTTGTAGTACCTGCCACATTAGAGCCACTAAATAAATGTTAGCTTAAAAAATATATGTGACCGGGCTCGGTGGCCCAGCCTGTAATCCCGCGCCTTTGGGAGGCTGAGGTGAGTGGATTGCCTGAGTCCGCGGGTTCGAGACCCGCCTGGGCAGTGAGACCTCATCCTACAATAAATCAAAAAATCAGTCAGGCATGGTAGCCCATACCTGTAATTCCGGCTACTCGGAAGGCTGAGGCAGAAGGATCGCCGGAGCCCAGCAGGTGGAGGCCGCGGTGGCCGAGAGCGGCCACTGCACTCCAATCTGGGCAACAGAGTGAGACTCCAACTCAAAATATATATAGAGAGAGAGAGAGAGTCCCACTTTTGTGTTTTCACTTCAGCTTTGATATTTTGTTCTTCCTACAGCATTCATTCTTCTCCTCCCAACTCCCAGATTCTATCTTTCTTTATAGCCTTGACCAATGGACTATGTCTCACACCTTAAAGACAAGGGCAAGGAAGAGTAAAAAGCATAAGTGATAGAAAGAGAACAACTTACTATGTTGTACTAGGAGAGGTGGAAATCAAAGACGGAAATAGAAATAGAATGGTCTAGAGCAAGGCTTGACAAAATTTTTCTGTATAAGGCCAGATAGTAAAGTTTTTCGTCTGTGTGGACCATTTTACTGCTAACTCAACACTCAACTCTGGTGTTGAATTGGGAAAGCAGCCATTAAAGAAATCAGAAAGAAACAACTCAATGACAAAGAAACAAACAGCTCAGTTCAAAAGTGAGCAAAGGACTTGAAGACATATTTCTTAAAGAAGATATACAAATGATTGACCCTCACAAAAACAAAGGTCTGAGTATCACATGTTTTCACTCATATAATGGACCTTGAACATCCAATCTAATACTATAAGAAAATGATTGACAGTAGTGGGAAACTATGGGGGGGAGGGAGATGGGATTAATGAGCAAATATCTGTCTGGGGAATGGGGAAGCAACTCTGATCAATAGGGTGCCTGAATGAAACGTATTTGTATACCTAACCCTTAACTGTACCCCACAACATCATAATAAAAAAATATTGATTATTGAAAAAAAATGATTAATAAGCACATTAAAAGACACTCAACATCATCAAACATTAGGGAAATGCAAATCAAAACCACAATAGAAGCCACTTCATATCCATTAGAATAGCTATTATCAATTTAAAAAAAAAAACCTAGAAAATAACAAGTGTTGGCAAGAACATGAAGAAATTAGAACTCTCGTGCATTGCTGTAGGAATATAAAATTATGCAGCAACTGTGGAAAGTGGCATGGTAATTCCTCAAAAGTTAAACATGTGATTACCATATAATCTGGCAATTCCACTTCTGGGTATATACTCCAAATGAAATGAAAGCAGGCACAAAAACAGGTATTTGTATCCCAATTTTCCTAACAGTACTATTTACAATAGCCAAAAAGTGAAAGTAACACAAATGTCCACCAATGAAATAACAGATTTACACAATGTGATATATACAAATGGCATATTATTCATATATTTAATTATATATAATTAAATATATGTTATATTATCTCTCATTTGTATTCCACAGGAAGTAGAATGGTAGTTGACAGGAACTGCAAGACAGGGGAATGAAGGGTTAGTAATTAATGGGCATAGAGCTTCAACTGGGGAAGAAGAAAGAAATGGATGGTGACTGAACAACAATGTGAATGTACACATTGAATTTGTTCTAATTTCTCCATGTCCTTGTCAACACTTGTTATTTTCTGTTTTTTTAAATTAATAATGTGTATCTGTATATGCCACAAAATCTCACAGACTTAAAAGTTTTCAAATGGTAAATTTTGTTATATATCTTTTGCCATAATAAGAAAGTTTTAAAATTAAAATTAAAAAAAAAAACAGGCAGAAACCAGGCTTATCCACACACTACAGTTTGTTGAGCCTTGTACTAAAGTTGGACTGGGTATATATTTGTGAAGAGGAAGCATATGGTAGAGAGAATAGGTCAGGTAATGCTGCAGTAACAGATGGTTCCAGAAATCTCAGTGGTTTATAACTACAAAAGTTAATTTTTCACTCATACTCTACACCCAGTACAGATTGGCAAGTTGACTTTGCTCCGTGTGGTCATTTCACCTTAAGATGTCACGATTTATCCTTGATGTTCTCCATGAGGCCTACTACTGCAAGGAAAGAGCAGAGTTGGAGCATTGCATACCACCCATGAAAAGCACTACCTCAGATGTGGCACATCTCTTCTGCTCACAATCCAGTGGCAATAATTAACTACCCAACCAAAAGGTAGCAGGAACTTCCTACATGCCTGAAAAGAGAGGAGAAACAGATTTGGGAGAAATGAGAAGTCTCTGTTAGAGAGTAAATATTTTTTACAAAATACTAGAAACCCAAGATAATAGATTTAGGAATTTATTCTAAGTTATTCAATGGTTAGAATAACATGTGTTCCATTTTAATAAGAAACGATAAAAATATTTTGAAAATTATTACATTAGTGTCTATGAGGAAATTCCAGGAGCAGATTTTAATACCTCAACCCCAATAAAAATAGAATAAAGGTTACCATTCACCTGAATAGGTAAAAGGAAGGTTAGCACCTCAGCAATTATACTACTGCTGCAACACTAAACACACCTAGTTAGTGAAAAGGAGAAAGAGTGACCTTAAAACTGGAAACACCTGTGGGAAATAGGATACCAGTTGGAACAATTAACTGGCAATACCTTGCAAATTAGTGCAAACCCATACTTCAAAAATATTCCCAGAACTTATTAAACAGGTATCATTAAAGACTAAATCTTGTTGGCCTGGATAGAAGACAATCTCTTTGAAGTATAAAGTCTTAATTTCCAAAATATTTTTTTAAATTTTTAATTAGATGAAAACACTCAGGTATATGAAATGTTCAGTTCCTTATACCCCATGGTGGTAAGGAACACAAACCTTCTTTTTCCTAACTTAGCCTCTCCCTTTTGAATTAGGAGCTTGTATTACTGCTATTATAAAGTAAATTAAAGTGCATCCCTAGCAGCCCTGGGCATACTTGTCTTAGACATCTCTCCTGCCTATACAAGCTCCATGACAATTGTCCTCTCTAAAGTTCAATGTCTTTTTTGGAGCAAAGCATTTTTAAGTGTAATGTTAACATATCCCTGAATATTACAATAGAGATTTAAGTTATTTGACACCTTCCATTTTGCTAATCATCCCTCAGATCCCCAAACCCTTTCTGTGAGGTCAGATTTGTGAGGTCTCTTGGAACAGAAGTTGCTGGGGACCATCAAAATATAGAGTGTTAGACCTGTCTTGAGGGGAAACTCTGGACTGACAATCAAAGACTGTTTTGTTTCTACTTTGTATTTTATTTAAAGAAAAATTGCCTTATCTTCCTGCTAATCTGGATATATAATCAGATCCTTTCTCACTGGCATTCCTAACATGGAAAAAAGGGAGGGTAGCTGGGAGGTGGGATGAGGCTGTGCAGAGCACACTCAGGAGGAGATGTAGAAATGTTGATGTGCAGAGTGGTGAGATGAGGGCCCCATGCTACATGCTTACTCTGTAGCTGCTTACTTAACCCCAGGTTTGCAATTCCAAATCTCTCACTCTGCCTTTCTCTCCATGCCTCTTTTTCCTCTTTCATAAGCACAGTCTCCTCCTTCTTTGTGTCTACTCTTATATTGTATTCAACTGGAAATAACTGTCCATATGACCTTCTCCTAAAAGTCCTATAATCAAAAGAAGGAGCTACATCACATAATATAGCATCAAGTTTCTTATGTAATAAAGAGTCAGGGAAGGTACAACTACTCGTCTCCTGACACCCACATATATAAGGAAGGCTAATATTCCTAGCTCAAGTAGTAAATCAAGCTCCACTTAAACTGGAGGATGGAACAGAAGAAAATGTACCCTTGCTTCACCTCTAACTGCATGGAACACAAGTGTTCCATGAAGGCCCTATGATTGGCCTGTTCTGTAGCAAACAAATCATAGGCTTCAAAATCCTGAAGCTGACTCTCCAAGAGAAATCACTTATCTGGGGCATGTGACCAGCCCAGTAGACATTAGTCACCTTGTCTGTCCCTAGATCAAAAGTCAGATAACATATTGTTCTGGAAATGTCATCTGGGCATTTTTAACATTTGGGTTCTTTGCTGAACTGCACTTTGAAGTGGCATGCTTAGAGGAATGAAAGGATAAAGAAGATTTTTTATTTCCTGCAGAGAGGGAAGAGTGCAATTATCTCAGCAGGCATACTTCTTCCTTCTATTTCTTCTCTTTCCTCTGTCATCCAATATGGGCAACAATAAAGGGAATCAATTTGCAAAGAGAAGCTAATGGCTGAGTTGACAGTAGCATTTTCAATGGAATGCTTACATAGGAAGTGCTGTTGCCTTGACTCACAAATGTCTGGTCCCAAAGAATGCCGGCTACATTATACAAATAAAAGCATCATCACATTTATAAATACTAGGAATTTTAAAACAAGAGGAAAACAATTATTAGGAGGGAGGAAATAATCAGCTATACCAGGGATCAGTTGGACAGTGCCTGAGAGTAGTGGATCCACAGGGTCAAAAAGGTTCTGTTGCTATGGCAACTTGCAGTGGTTCTTCCTCACAAGGTTCAGGTGGACACCATGGCTGGAGCAGGGATAATTCATCAGGCTTTGCCTCCTCTGCAAAGTATGGTGCTTGAGAAAGAAGGAAGCTAGTACAAGAAAAGCCCTGAGCTGATTCCTCATGAGGCAGAGCCATCTTGAAGAGGACAGGCATCTCCCTGTCCTCCTGTGGAGATGCCTGGGGAAGTTAGCCAAGATGATGCAGCAGAGCTCACAGACGCAAGAATGCCAAGTGACCATCAGTCGGTGAGGAAATAGGCTTCACTAAATACATTAAAGTCATTTCTGAGCTGCTGTTAAGGAATTTCTTGCTTATAAAAGGGGAAAACAGAATATAATTTTAACTCTGAAGTTGGATTTATATAGATGGGCAAAACCCAGGAAATTGACATTTCTATTCAAATTTATTTATGCTTCTTTTAAATTCCCTTTAATGATGGAATGTTTTCTATCTGATCAGGAACCTGTCATAATTTTCTTTCTTAGAAGACGTCATAGGAGACAGTTAATTCTTTTTTACTTCTAATATATTTTGTTTAATATGTTCCAAATAGATTGTTCTTAAAAGCTGATTGAATCCACATTAATTTTAACTTCAGAAGTCATCATTTATGAGACAATATTTAAGTGGCAGTCAACTTTTATAAATTACTTTGATGAATTATGATACTATCTACATTTAAAATAAAGGATCCATTTATTATTTAACTAGGAAAAATAAGTAAATAAGGACCTGTGCGATTGTCTTTTGGGTCTTTGGTTGAGTTCTCTCATTTCAAAGGGACACTATTATAGTGGGTATTATTTGGAGCTGGATGTTTAATGACAATGATGGTATTGGAGATTATGGCAAAACAGAATGGCTTTATTTGGGAAATACTTCCTTTTGTCTTAATGCTAGCTACTAGGTGTCAGATATTCTACTGGAAATTCAGTGCAGAATCCACAAGCTTGCTTTTAAATACCTATGACAGTGCTGTATCTCCCTTAAAAACCTATTATCAACTCATTTTTGACAAAGCCTCCACCACCAACCACTGGGGAGATAAGAACCTAGTCAGTAAATGGTGCTGGAAAAACTGGCTGACCACATGCAGAAGATTGAAACACGACCCCTATCTATCCCCATACACAAAAATTAACTCTAAATGGATCAGAGACCTAAATGTAAAACCTCAAACTATAAGAACCTTAGAAAATGCTTTTATGGAAATTGGAACTGGCAACCAATTCCTGATCAAAACCCAAAGTGCCCATACCATAAGAGATAAGATAGACAAGTGGGACCTCATCAAACTGACAATCTTCTGCAAAGCCAAAGAAACCATCAAGAGAGCGGGAGACAGACCACAGACTGGGAAAAAATATTTGCCAACTCCATGTCTGACAAAGGTTTAACATGTAGGATCTACAAGGATATCAAACATACTGAAAAGAGAAAAACAGCCCCATTACAAAGTGAGCAAAAGATATGAATAGACAGTTCTCAAAAGACATACGAGCAGCCAACAGACACATGAAAAAATATTCAGCCTCACTAGTCATCAAGGAGATGCAAATTAAGACTTCACTGAGATACCGCCTAACTCTAGTCAGAATGGCCATCATCAATAACTCAAAAAATAACAGACGCTGGAGAGGATATGGCAAAAAGGGAACACTTCCACATTGTTGGTGGAAGTACAAACTAGTACAGCCTCTGTGAAAAACAGTGTGGCGATTTCTAAAAGTTCTAAAAATGAACCTTTCATATAACCCTGCAATCCCCCTACTGGGAATATCCCCGGAAGAACTCAAATCACTCTATAAAAAAGATACCTACACATGTATGTTTATTGCAGCATTGTTCACAATAGCAAGAACATGGAACCAACCATGCTGCGCATCAAAAGAAGACAGGATTTTTAAAAAGTGGTACATTTACACAATGGAATATTGCACAGCCATAAAGGAGAACAAAATCATATCTTCACAGCAACCTGGATGGAATTAGAGTCTATAATACTGAGTGATCTTTCACAGAAACAAATAACTGAGTATCACATGTTCTCCCTCATAAGTGGACCCTGAACAACTACCACAATACTTTAAAAAAAGGATTGACAGTAGCAGGAAACTGCGGAGGGGAGGGAGGGTAGGGACGTGAGATTGACAGTAGTGGAAATTTGCCTGGGGAAGGGAAGCACACCTCATCAACAAGGGTAACTGCACATTGAATAATTGTATACCTAACCCTGAAATGTACTCCACAATTTTAAAATAAAAAAATGCTTAAAGCTAAATAAATAAATAAAAGCTATGATCCTGGTAGTTAGACTATTTAAAAATGATGATCATGACTACCCAAATGAGGACAGGGTATTTTTTTTAAACATTGATCATTTTAAAACATTAATCGACACAATGTGTCAATTATTTATTGTTGCATAACAAATTTCCCTCAAAATATATTAGCTTTAAAGAGTAAAATGTATTACTTTAGAAATTTAAAAGCAACTTAGCTGAGTGATTCTGGTTTAGGGTCTCCCATGAGTTACAGTCAAAACAAAGGTTGACTATTGTGAATGGGATTGTGTTTTTTTTATTTGGGTTTCTGTTTATTGTTGGTGTATAAGAATGTGACTGTCTTTTGCACATTTATTTTATACCCTGAGACTTTGCCAAAGTCCTTTATCAGTGCAAGGAGGTTTTTGACAGATTCTCTTGGGTTTTCAAGGTATAGGATCATGTCATCTGTGAAGAGGGATAACTTAACTTCCTCTTTTCCCATTTGGATACCCTTGATTTCCTTCTCTTGTCTAATGGTTCTAGCTAGGACTGCCAACACAGTGTTGAACAGGAGAGGTGAAAGTGGGAAGCCTTGTCTTGTTCTGGTTTTCAGGGAAAATGCTTCCAATTTCTGTCTCTTTAGCAGTATGTTGGCTTTGGGTTTATCATCAATGGCTCTTACTATTTTGAGATATGGTTCATCTATGCCTAGGTGTTCAAAGGTTTTTATCAAGAAGGGACGCTGGATTTTATCAAAAGTTTTTTCTGCATTTAATGATATAATCATATGATTCTTATTTTTACATCTGTTGATCTATTTAATTATGATTATGGTCTTGCAGATATTGAACCAGCTCTGCATCCTGGGGACAGAGATTACTTGGTCATGGTGGATGATTTTTGAGATGTGTTATTGGATCCAGTTTGTTCGAATTTTCTTGAGAATTTTGGCATCTATTTGTTCATCAAAGATATTGGTCTGTATTTTGCTTTCTTTGTTGGATCTTTACCTGGCTTAAGTATCAATGTGATGTTAGCTTCATAAAATGCTTTGGGGAAAGTTTCATCTTTCTCAATTGCCTGGAACACTTTCAATAGGATTGGTATCAGCTCCTCTTTGTATACCTTGGCATCTTCCTAACCAAAGAAGTGAAAGGCCTTTACAAAGAAAACTATAAAACACTGTTCAGAGAAATCCAAAAAGATACAAACAAATGGAAAAGTATTCCATGCTCATGGATTGGAAGAATTAACATTGTTAAATTGTCCATCCTACCAAAGGAAATCTACAGATTTAACAAAATAGCTATTAAATTACCAACATCATTCTTCTCGGACCTGGAAATGATAGTACAGAAATTAATATGGAAACATAAAAGATCGGGAATAGCCACAACAATAATTAGCAAAAGAAACACACTTCCAGATTTCAAACTCTACTATAAAGCTAGAATAATCAAAACAGCCTGGTATTGGTACAAGTACAGACATATAGACCAATGGAACAGGATAGAGATTCTGGAAGAAAAACCTCAATTCTTCAACCAACTTATCTTCAACAAAGCCTCCACCAACAACCAATGGGGAGAGGAGAACCTATTCAATAAATGGTGCTGGGAAAACTGGTTGACTACATGCAGAAGACTGAAACAAGATCCCTACCTATCATCATACACAAAAATCAACTCTAAATGGATCAAAGACCTAAATGTAAAACTTCAAACTATAAGAATCCTAGAAGAGTAAGAGTAAGAAACACTCTTACAGAAATTGGAATAGGCAACCAAGTCCTGATCAACTCTCCAAAAGTGAATGCCATAAAAGATAAGATAGACAAGTGGGACGTCATCAAACTCAAAAACTTCTGCAAAGCAAAAGAAACCATCAAGAGAGTGGGGAGACAGCCCATGGAATGGGAGAAAATATTTGACTGTATATCTGACAAATGCCTAACATCCAGGATTTGTAAGGAACTCAAACATGCCAAAAGAAAAAAAAAACCCTATTTAAAAAATGGGCAAAAGATATGAATAGACATTTCTCAGAAGAAGACATACAAGCAGCCAAGAGATACATGAAAAAATGCCCAGCCACACTAATCATCAGAGAAATGCAAGTTAAAATAATACTGAGATACCACTTAACTCCAGTCAGAATGACCATCAATAATAATCCAAAAAACAACAGATACTGGAGAAGATGTGGAGAAAAGGGAATACTTTTACATTGTTGATGGGAATGTAAACTAGTACAACCTCTGTGGAAAACAGTGTGGTGATTTCTAAAAAAATCTGAAAATAGACCTTCCATACAACCCAGCTATCCCCCTTCTGGGAATATACCCAGAGGAACTCAGATCACTCTATAATAAAGATACCTGCACACGCATGTTTATTGTGGCATTATTCACAATAGCAAAAACATGGAACCAACCATGCTGCCCATCAAAAGTGGGCTGAATAAAGAAAATGTGGTACATTTATACAGTGGAATATTATGCATCCATAAAGAAAAACAAAACTGGGCAGGCCCTTCAGGTCCCCTCCCACTGTGGGAGCTTTTCTGTCCTCTCAATAAATCCTGCAAAAATAAAAATAAAAACAAAATTTTGAACTTTGCAGCAACCTGGATGGAATTAGAGTCTATAGTACTTAGTGATTTATCACAGAAACAAAGATCTGAGTACCACATATACTCACTCATAAGTGGACCTTGAACATTTATCATAATACCATAAGAAAGGGATTAGCAGTAGTGGGACACTACCAGGGGAAGGAGGGCACATAACATCAATAAGGGTACCCACACTTTACCTGTATGATGACCCCATCCGTACCTAACCCCCATTTGTACCCCTCATTTTTAAAATAAAATAATTTTAAAAAACAAAAGCTGGAGCCTCACTGGGGCTGGAAGATCTGCACTAGGTGGCCCACTCACATGCCTGGCAAGTCGGTGATGGCTGTGGGTAGGAAGCCTTAGCTTCCATCCACACAAGCCTCTCCTCAGCTAGCTTGAATGTTCTCATGACACTGTGATGAGCTCTCCCCTACAGAGAGCAATACAAAAGCAAGGCAGAAATGGCAATGCCTCTTATGACCCAACCTCAGAAGTGAACACAATCACTTTGGCTACATTCTATTTGTTATAAGCAAATAACTAAGTCCACCCACATAAAAGGAGAGAGAAGCTAAGTGGGGTGGGGGGATGAGGCACCACCTTTCGAAGGAAGCAACGTCAAGGAATTCACGGACATACTTTAAAACCACCACATAATGTTATAGAGTCCTGCCATAAATGTCCCCAAATGGAAACTCCTGTGTTCAGTAAAATGTTCTCACTTTAAACACACACACACACACACACACACACACACACACACACACACACACACTGAGTATTTTACAAGCATGACTTGAAAGTGATGAAATACCTTGATCATAGCCATCTTATATGTATGGCATGCTTATTGCATTGAAACTACAGAACTTGAATAAAAAATCCCTTACAGATGAAAGCATTTGTGCAGTGATAACTCAGTGTGCTAGATATCAGACTACTGCCTCTCAACTCCAAACCAACCCTTCTGTACTCTGCTGTGGGATGCTAAGGCTGGGACTCTGCAACCACATTTCTCCCTTGACAGCTCTTCCTTGTCAGGTTCTGCTAATAGGGAAATGAAAGGAGGCTACAAGAGGCTACCCCTTCCTGCTTACTTCCTTTGTCAACCCTGCTTTCCTTCTCTATGCTAGTAGCTGCAGCTTCTTCCCAGAGCAGCAACTGAACCCAATGTCTTTTCCCAGTACTTGTGCATCCAGCACCATCACACCTCCTCAGCCATTATATTTTGCTATAATCATCATCACCACCATTGTCATTAAGCATCCAGCTCCCTCGGAGACACCATCACCAATATCCCTGTCTTAGAAGTCAGGACACCTCCCCTGAGCTCAAAGACACCAGTACCAGCTGGACAATGGATCCTCAGAATTCTGAGTTTCAGCTTCTTGAGATGTCTCTTCCATGTTTCCAAATGTTCATAATTCCCACCTCTTCTCTTTGTTCTCCCAGCCCTACTAGTGGTAGCTGCTTCCTTCAGTTGCTACCTTCATGATAACTTAGTTTCTTTTGACTTTCCCTTCTTGTTAACCATTCTTTACATTACATTACCTCTGCTAAATTAAAACAAAGGATGTGGTTTCTGTCTCCTGACTGCTGCACTGATTACATAATTGCCCAAAAGTGCAAAGATATGTATAATGGAGGCTGCTCCTTGGAACACGGAAATTAGGTAAGTCACAGGAAATATTAGGATGCTCTCACCAACAATCAGGGTCATTTAAGGTTGTACAGCAAAATTACCAGTCATGAAATGGGGAAGTATTATAAGCTTAATGCTTTAAATGTGAAAATATAAATCTATTACTGACAAGATTTTGTGGCTCTTTAGAGATCAAATCGGATGCACAGGGAAATACTGAGTACATCCAGAACGTCCGAGATGGATACAGGAAGAGGAGGAGTCCCACTTAAGAAGAAGGTGTAAGCCTGGCTCGGTGGCTCAGCCTGTAATCCCGCGCCTTTGGGAGGCTGAGGTGAGTGGATTGCCTGAGCCCGGGTTCAAGACCCGTCTGGGCAACTTGGTGAGACCGCAACTCTACAATAAATCAAAAAATCAGCCAGGCGTGGTAGCGCATCCCCTTAGTTCCAGCTACTGGGGAGGCTGAGGCAGAAGGATCGCCGGAGCCCAGCAGGTCAAGGCTGCGGTGGCCGGGAGCGGCCACAGCACTCCAGTCCGGGCAACAGAGTGAGACTCCAACTAAAAAAAAAAAAGAAGAAGAAGAAGAAGGTGTAAGGGTAAAGATTGGAGAACAGGCTATTCGAGTCCTCACAGGCCTTAAGCCAGATAAAAGCTCTGCTTAGATGCCACTCTGACATGAGATTCTATCCTGCGATCGGAAGGGAAACACTTGTGCTCATTCACCCCAGGTATGAGAGATATATGAAAGCAACCCTGCATCACCCTGTTAAATATGGCAGAAATATTAACTACATGTTCAATCAACAGCAAATATTTTCAGCAAGCTATAGCAATGCAGTTCCAAAGTGTCAAGTATGGATTAAAGGCAAAAATTAATTCAGAAGTCTGTTTTAGAAGGAAACTGTTATCTGAATTTTTTCAAAAGCCATCTGATTAGAGAAAAGCAGACAGAAGGGGGGTACAGAGGATAACATATAAAACAAACTGGTAAAAGGTTAAGCTAAGGATGACCCAAATCATCTGGTTGTGACTTCTTTAAAAATATTAATAAAGGACTTTCTGGTTCTCTCTCTTCTGTCTCACCATAGATCTGCCTAAGCATGACCACATCCATCTATCTGCTTCATGGGGGTAGTAGGGAAGGTTAATCTGTCTTTTGTGTTTTCACCCAACTACTTCATTCTTCTTATTGTTTTTATTTCTTATATATGACTGTGATTTACATGAACATTTTAAAAGACTCCATTATCACAGCTAAAATTTAGACTACCCAAGGGGATCTCCCCTCTTTTCCCAATATACAAAGAAAAGAACATGAAACATGAGCATAGTGTCATTGGCATGAATCTAGAAGTCAAATAAGAAGGAGTTTAATATGAGTTGGAAATAACAGGATATCAAATAAACCATAATAGCCAGTATTAAGAAGTTATAAATATATACACAGTAACTGCTAGAGAATCCCTGCTATCATTTAAATTTTATTATGCAAGTACTTATTTCAAAATTGCTGGACTGAAACTAAATTAGCTCTTCAATATGGTTAAGTGGTTGTTTTACTTTGGAGTGAAATTTTGTTTCAAGGCTAAGTATAAAATCTGTTTCAATAAATGTGCTGTAATTGCCTTAGTCTTCTAACCAAGAAGGATTTTAAAGAATTGGCGCTATAAGTTGATAATTTACCTCCACCATGACTTTAAGAAAATGTTATCAGTGGTTATGAGTTTAGAAAAAAAGTATAAAATATTATAAATTTAAGATGTTCTCAGAAGACCCAGTTCTTTATCTGAGTTAAAATCCAGGATCAGAGCCATCAGCCCACATGTAAGGGGCATAAAATCAGGGCAGAGGCAGCAAGAACTCTGCCCTGTGCACATTCTCAGAGGAAGGAAACACATACAGAAATTAAGAGGATGGTCTTTCAAGGCAGACAAACTGAGCTGCGAGCCTGAACTAAGACTAGTTTACCATTCTAACCTCAGTTTGTTCATCTGCAAGATGGGACCACCAGCAAAACTACTCTTCTTAAGGTTTCCAAGGATGTCCCCATTATCAAACGGAATTAATACTTCTCAGTCATAGACCTCTTCATTTCACATTGAGATAGCCTCCTTTCTGAAACAATTTTCCCTAAGCTTTGAATAAAGGAAGCCTTCTTTCTCTGTGTTCCTGCTTTGGTTCACAGAGGAATGAGCCAGTCCTTCCTAAGATCATTTGGGCCATGTTTAGTATGAGGTGAGGGCACTATTGTACAAGGTCTTCTCCTCGCTCTGCCTTGGCAGTTCCCAGCCTCTCAACGCCTGTGCCCATGTCCTAAGCTCTCTCCTCTCTTCCACGGGGCCTCCACTCCAAAAGGATGCCCACACTTGCTCTTCCTTCTTCCTTCCCTCTCTCTCCACTCACCCTGGTACTTTCTCTCTCACCACACCCCCACTACCTTTGATCGATTGGATGAGGTAGGGCAGCGCTTTTGGCTTATGCCAGAAATAAGAAGGATGTTCTTGATTGTCCCTACACTTATATCCTTCCACAGTCATTAAACACCAACTTTTCTCATTCTTTTTTCAAACGAAATCTTGGTTCCAACCACTTCCCTCAACCCCCACAGTTGTCACCTTTGTCCACCATCATCTTTCACCCAGACCATGCAAATTGCACCTGAGAGAGATAATTCTGCATGTCAACTTGGCTAGGCTGTGATGTCAAGTTGTCTGGTCAAACATCAGTCTAGATGTTTCTGTGAAGGTGTGCTTTAGATGTGATCGGCATTTAAATTTCAGGAGATTTTCAGTAAAGCAGATTACTTTCCATAATATGGCTAGCCTCAACCAATTATTTGAAGACCTGAAGAGAAAAGACTTAGGCTCCTTGAAGAGGAAATAATTCTGCCTCCAGATTGCCGTCAGACTCAAGACTGCAACAGCAACTCTTGTGTGAATTTCTAACCTGCTTGCCCAATAGATTTGCCAGTCCCCCCCCCTCTCTTTCTCTCCCCACCCCCCATCTCCCTCTACCCCTACTCCACTGGTCCTGTTCTGTGGAGAACTGTCACACAACCCCAGAGTAGTTTCCTTACCACAATTCTCCTGTCCAGTCTCTACAGGCAGTCAGAATGTTCTTTTTAAAGCATATATCATCATTTTCCAATTTAAAACATATCCATCACTTCCCACTGCACTTAGAATAAACACCAAAACATTTAAAATGTTCTTCAAATCTCAAAATACCCTGATCTCTGTCCCCCCTCTGGAGCCTGTATTCAATTCTCTGGTTACTTGGTCTATGACAGATTGGCATCCTCTCTCTTCTTCTCCGGCTCCTCCTCCAAGCTCCCTCTCACCTTACAGGCTTTCCCTCTGCCTGAGGCCCACTTCCTAACCCTCTCCATGTGACTTCCTCCTAATCATCCTCAAATGTCATTTCCTCCATTAGGCTCTCTCCCTTACCCCCAGTGGTAACACAAGCCAAGGGCTTTGTGTGGTGACTCTGTTCCAATCACTTTTCTTATGTTAATTCATTTAATCCTCACAACAACTCTATAAAGCAAGTAGTATGATCCCCATTTTGCAGAAGAAGAAAGGGAGCATAGAAAGCATAATTAATGTGCCTAAGATCACACATCTAAGAAGAGGCAGAGGTAAGATTTGAATCCAAGCATTCTGGTTCCGTTGTCTGTGAATTTAACCGTTGAGTTAATGTGCCCCTAGGAGGCAAAATTGAATGACCCAGTGACTTCAGTGACTCTCTAATCACATTTTTATTATCCCTCACAGTATTTATTACAATTCACATTACATATACATACATATATATGTATATATTTGCACATATGTTTATATGTATAACATGCACATGTGCACACACACAAGTTCATGTGTCTGGTTACATTCTAGCTCCCACAGTTCTATCTAGTTGCATAAAGACAAGAACGCTATCTTGTTTTACTCACCTGTATACCTTGTTCAGTATGTGGTACATAATAGTACTCAATAAATATTCATAATTGTATTCATTTGTCCTTCTTTTCCCTAACTCCTCATTTGTAGGTTATATAATTTCAAAATTCATCCTCATTGCCGCCATATCAGGTAGGAATTGAAATGTCAGTTGGGAAGAAAAATTGGACTAATATCCTCAATGTCGGACCTTGGTCATGTTTTTTGTACCAACTGTGTTTACTACATGCACCAGCCTCCATAGCAGCATAGGTAGACTGCTATCTATAGGATAGGATTTGAGAATTCTCTAACCCCCAAAATTTTATCCATCATCTATTTGAAATATAATCCTTAGAGATGTTCTTTCTTTTCAGTCCCTCATTAGAATTCAAATAACCCCTGGAAACTAACAGCCTGTGGTTATCTCTAGTCAACCCTCAGCCAGGATTACAAGACAGATAACCCTGTGAGAACACACCACCTAGCAGGTGTTTCTGTACCAGATGTGCTGGTACCTGGAGCTGGGTCATCAGGACTAGAGTAGGAGGAAGGTTTAAGTAAAGCCAAGAAGACCCAGAGCTAATTTTGCTTTTGCCACAATATTCCGGTGCTCCCAACTAGGCCCTGAAAGAGCTGTTTTGAAAGATATCACAAATGCCTCCTATGACTTACAAAAATTTTTAATTTCTTTGGTTCAGCTAATGCTGTGTCCACGCAACAAGAAAGCCACCAATTTAAAAAGTAAAAAATTTAGTTAATCAAGGAGTTATTTTGCCTTCAAGACACCAAACTGGTTTAGCTGATTCGTCACTGTTTTAATGAAAAGTGCTGGGGTCATGTAGCTGCAATCCAATTAAACATTGTTTCTTTCCACCTTCCCCCTACTGGAGACAGCGGAAGACTCAGTAGTAGGTTTACATTGGGAAAAATGTTGATAACCATCATCTAAAAGATTTCGATTTTTCTTCCAACTTCTCAAATTTATACCATTCCCTTTTAATGGTGCTAGGGCAGAACTTTAAGACAAACCATTATAAACTAATGTTGCTTTCAAACTGACTAGTTCAGAAAGGAGTTACTGAACTTACATTGACTAGATTGATCACCTCTCAGAAAAGGAAAAGGGATCCAAATTGTTTTCAGAATAGTGCCAAAGAGTGCTGACTACAACTCACTAATACTGGAATTTCAAATAGTTAAAATTTTTTGAGATTTTATTTAGATGAAAAGTTATATACAATTGGGTTGTACTTACTAATGCATAAAATAGCCATCTTCAAAGATATTTTAGGAATGTTCTAAAAGATAGCTCTGTGTGACAGCAATTATTTTTAAAATATGGGGACAATCTTTTAGAAATTGAAATTTGTATTAAGTTTCACATAGTTTAGAAAAAATAAAAAGTTTATATAGGTAGTCAGACCTGACTTCTTGGTCCAATTTGACCACTTTTTGCTGGGTAATTTTGAAATAATCATTGCATTTCTCTAACAGTCAAAGGGAAAATTTATAGCAGTAGAGAATAATTAATAGGCATAATTATTTAACTGCCACTGTGAATCAGATCAAGTCAAATGTTACTGATCCTAGTATCATGTACAACATTTCCAGGATAAAATACAAAACAGTAACATTACACCGAGGTCATCAGTAAAAGGTCTAAGAGAACTTCAGAGAAGAATCACAAGCAGTTGACTCTCATAACTCTGCTGCTCACATCACCTTTCTGATTGGACTCATTGACAAAATCAGCCCCCTTCAACTATTCAGCATCATGCTCATTGCTGTACATACTAAAAAAAAAATTAACTTTTAAAATAAAATTTAAGAGATGTATTGTACAACATGATGACTATAGTCAATAACAATATAGTATATTCTTTAAAATGATAAGAACTCAGATTTTAAGTGTTCTCATCATGAAAACAATAACTCAGAGAGGTGATGCATATATTAATTAGCTTTATTTAGTCATTCAACAATGTTAGCATATTTCAAAACACCATGATGTATATGTGATAACTGTATACAATTTTATTAGTCAATTTAAAAAGCTCATAGGGATTTCTGGAAAGATGGCAGCATAGCTGATTGGACTGTAAGAGTCCCTGTGTATACGAGTGATTGTATGGATGATTCTGCATGTGTTTCTAAGTGTAAGTGGGAGTGTGAGAGGCTGAGTGGGTGGGGACTTGAGAACTAGTGGTCAGAGCCCTTCTAATGAAGCTGCTGGTACCACAGTTGCTCTGCTTGGACCCTAACACTTCCCAGAGCACAGAAGCTGAGTGCCATTTTCTAAAATCAGCAGAGCTGTTCCCAGGAAGGACTGCGGGAGTAATTGCTGACCCCCACCACCACATTGCTAGACCAAAGACTGGCAGCAAGGGACATGGAGGGAGCAAAGCAAGGGAGACTGAGGTAGAGTCCTGAGGAAGCAGCTGGGAGAGCCCACCCTGAGCCTGCACTGGCTCCAGAGCCTTGCCACCAGTTCCAAGATCCAGAGACTGTGGTAACTACTGCGAATAGAGCTATTGGCCCCATTCAAGGCAGGAACAGCAGCCAGCAGAGAAACTGAGCAGACTCTCTAATGCCGACAGAGAAGTGCTCCAGTGAAGCTTCTGTGGAACAGCAGGACTGCATCTTGAGACCAGGTGTTGATCTCTGTGTTGCATTTAGGCTGCCCTATGCAACCTCAGAGAACGTTGCCCTAGTACACAAGCCTTGGTGAGTAATGGCAGGCACAGAACCCCAGATGATCCACCCTCCACCCTGAACCAGCTGCTGAGTGGTAGACACAGACAACAGAACTGACCAAGAAGGAAGCTGGCGAGTGCCTAGCTGACTCCCACCCACCCCTAGCAACAAGCAAAAGATATAGGGAGGACAGGGCAAATACTGGAAGCTCCATTCTCCCACCATGGATTAGATGCCCTGGGAGCTGTGACCATGCTGGGAGAGGAAGGAAGGGGTGAGAGCCTGAGAGACATTGTGTCAAGCTATTTCAGTCTCCTTGTCTCACAGGCATGCATTGGCTACCAATTGCAGGCAGCAGGGGGTGAAATGTCTAACATCTTAAGTTCCAACAGTGAAGGGTGAAATTTCAGTAACACACCTGTAGTCACAGAACTCATCACAAGAGGGAGCCTCCACCCCCACTCAAAGAGACATACTAAAGCTGAGAACTCTTTATCAACAGGTTTTTATTTGTTTGTTTGGGGGGGTATTGGTTTATCTGTTTTATTATCTCATTTGGATGATTTGGAATCAACCAAATCACTTAAAAATATACCAAAAAAAACTTAAGAAAAAAGAAGAAACTCTCCAAGAGATGTGTGATTTTATCAAGAAACCAAACCTATGACTGATTACAATACCTGAAATAGAAAGAAAAATGGAAAACACACTGGAACAAACGTTCCATAAGGTCATTCAAGAAAACTTCCCTCGTCTGGTCAGAGATGACTATACATGCATGAGAGATTCAGAGAACCCCTGCAAGACATCTTACGAGAAGACCAACCCCTAGACAAATAGTAATTTGCCTACACAAAGCAGGTATAAAAGAAAAAGCCCTAATGGCAGAAATGGAAAAAGGTCAGACTACCAACCAGGAGAGAGCAATGAGAATTGCTGCAGACTTATCTGCAGAAACACTACAGGCCAGAAGGAATTGAAACTCAATCTTTAATTTTCTCAGAGATAAACAATTTCACAAAGAATTTCCTACCCAACCAAGCTAAGCTTCATCAGTGATGAAGAATTAAAATTCTTCCCAGACATCCAATACCTAAGAGAATATGCTGCTTCCAGAGCAGTTCTATAGGAGTTGCTTAAAAAGATGCTGTGCACAGAAGAAAAAAGAAACAAAAGAAAGACCATATATTTTACAAGATCATAAACAAACACAGAAGCAACAGAACATATAACATACCCACAAAAAATGAAAACACACACATAAATGAACACAAAAGCTATACAAAAACACAACAGCCTTATAAGAGCATTATGTCAGGGACAAACTCTCACATTTCAATAATCAGCCTGAATGTGAATGGACTAAATGCATCGCTGAAAAGACATAGAATGGCAAACCGGATAAAAACACATGACACAGTAACAATACAGAATTTCTAATGGAAACATAAACAAACACGAATAGGCAAAACAAACCTTAGCAAAAGAAACAAAGTGGGAGGCATCACACTTCCAAACTTTAAACTTTATCATAAATCTACAATAATCAAAACAACCTGGTATTGGTACAATAACAGGCATATGGACCAATGGAACAGGTCTAGAGACTAGAAGCAAAACCTCAAATTCTCAAAGCCTCCAACAACCACCACTGGGGAGAGGAGAACCTATTCAGAAAATGGTGCAGTGGAAACTGGCTGACCACTTGCAGAAGAATGAAACAGGACCCCTACCTATCATCATACACAAAAATCAATTCCAAATGGATCAAAGACCTAAACATAAAACCTCAAACTATATGGATCTCAGAAAATACAGGAGACACCCTCACAGAAATCAGAATAGACAACTGAGTCCTGATCAAAAGTCCATGCCATAAGATATGATAGATGAGTGGGATCTCATCAAACTGCAAATCTTCTGCAAAGCAAAAGAAACCACCAAGAGAGTAGTGAGACAGCCCACAGAATGCAAAAAATATTTGCCAACTGCATATCTGACAAAGGCCTAACATCTAGGATCTACAAGGAACTCAAATGTGCTAAAAGGAGAAAAACAAATAGCTTCACTATAAAGTGGCCAAAAGACATGAATAGACACTCTCAAAAGAAGACATACAAGCAGCCAATAGACACGTGAAAAAAAAGCTCAGCCTCACTAATCATAAGAGATATACAAGTCAAAACCACACTGATATAGCACCTAGCTCCAGTAAGAATGGTCATCATTAATAAAACAAAAAACAACAGATACTGGCGAAGATGCAGAGAAAAGGGAACGCTTCTACATTATTGATAGGAATGCAAGCTAGTTCAACCTCTATGGAAAACAGTGTGGCAATTACTAAAATAATGAAATATTGACCTAACATATGACCCAGCAATCCCCCTTCTGGGAATATACCTGGAGGAACTTAAATCACTCCACAAAAAGATACCCACACACACATGTTTATTGCAACACTATTCACAATAGCAAAAACATGGAACCAACCATGCTGCCCATCAAAACTGAACTGGATAAAAAAACATAGTACATATACATGATGGAATATTACACAGCCATAAAAAAAGGACAAAATTATCAACTTCACAGCAACTTGGGTGGATCTAGAGAATATCCTACTCAGTGATCTATTACAGAAACAAAGAACTGAGTACCACAGTTCTTGATTATAAGCAGAACCGGAACATTTACCATAATGCTGTAAGAAAGGGATTGGCAGTAGGTGGAAACTTCCAGAGAAGGGGAGAGGTCACATAACATCAATGAATATGAGTTTGTTGAGAAATTGAGGTTCTTCCAGAATCTCTACCTACTTCATTGGTCTATATGCCTGTTCTTGGACCAATACCAGGTTGTTTTGATTACTGTAGGCTTACAGTAAAGTTTAAAGTCTGGAAGTGTGTTACCTCCCACTTTGTTTCTTTTGCTAAGGATTATTTTGCTATTTATGGATGTTTGTGTTTCCATATGAATTTCTAGATCGCTGCTTCTATGTCCGAAAAGAATGATGTTAGTACCCGAACTCAAACCAGGCAAAGTGAATACCAAATGGAGGCCTGAACTTTACCTGTACAATGATCATCTGTATACCTAATCCTAAATTGTACCCCACATCTTTAAAATAAATCATAATAACATAATAATAATAAAGGCACCATTGAATTCTTTAAAAAAAAAAAAAAGAGGTTTAAGTTTTTTCCCTCCGGTCCTCAGTTGCCTAACCATTGTCCCCAATCTCATCAAACTGTTGGGATTGTTCTGATTGTTTTTATTAGTAAATATTTATCAAATGTTTACTGTACACCTGGCACAATGCTAAGTATTTTGCACGTAGTATTTCAAAGGAAAAGGGTCATATATGCACTATATATAATGTAAAATATTATGTCATTGTGGCTATAAATGAAATTTCTTGAGAGTAAAAGAGACTAAAGAGATAAACACGATTATGTTTTTCTTTTTTTCTAAACTTTTTTAAACCATAATCTATCAGTCTTTCTACTACTCTAGACTGAAGTTTAAGGGGGAAAATGTTCAAATATGCTAAACACATAATAATTCTGGGAACTTTATATGAAATCTCCATGTGGCAAAAATTCCCAATACAGTGGTAGGAGGTGAGATTCCACATTAAAATATATCAAGTGACAGAACAGCTTTGAATATTGGAAGCATTTATGTTACATACTGGCACTAAGATTTGGCTGACTGACTGATCCTTCAAGTTCTCATCATAGAGTTCCAAAAGGTTTCTATGTAGCTTCTTTCACTGGGAAAGTTTTAAGACCTCAAAACAGGGTTCGTTGTCTCATCATTTTCCCTGACAATCTTTTCACATGCTGTTTCCAAATACATGAACAAATCATTTCACAAATGGCAAATGGCAAAGTTGTACTTATTGGAAAGATAAAAATAAAACAAACCCGCCAACTCAAAACATCAAATTTCACCAGGGTTGTGATAAAGAATTTGCTATTGATTGGACTTGATTCACATATGTGTCAGCAGCCCAAAAGCTCTGTTCCATGAAGCATTTAAATGGTTGCAACTGAAATTATTTGAAAGGAGTCAGAAAATGAATCATTCCAAATAAGCAAAGATCTATTTCCTTAATAGCATCCTAAATTATGTTCTTGTACCTCGATTTTCATATTGAAGCACCTCTCTCTTTTTCTCTTTTGTCTGAGTCTTTTTCTACTGGGTACTGCTACATTTTGCCACATTGTAAGTCTCTATAATTCTGTACATCATTGTGGTAGATTTTATTTTTGTTCCCAAATATTTATTCTTCCTTCCAGTGGGTTGTTTTTTCTTCCTGCTTCATTGATGTCATGCCTGGCCATGTGGCTTGCTTTGGTCCAGAATATGTGACAAAAATCATGGCACCATTTCCAAGTTTAAGCTTTAAAAGTGACCACATGTGACCACCATGACTCTTCCCTCTGCCAAGAGTACAATCATGTCCTGGGTAGGCAGTTCTTTGGCCTGGTCCTGAAAAGAAGAGAGAAGAAGAAGAAGAAGCACAAGGAACATGAGTGAGACACAAGCCTACATTGTTCTAAGACTCTGAGATTTGGGAATTAACCCAGAATTCCTTAACCTGCTATTGACTAAGGCAATCAATGCCCTTTAGACTTTTAACTCTATACCTTCAAAAATAATATGAGGAACTATGAATCTCCTCTAAATTGTTTAAGTCGACAGTTAAAACTTTCCATCTTATGCCTAAAAATTATTCAAAAATTGTCACTTGCAGCACATTGTAAAAACTGACCATTTAGCTAAACTATCCCATCACTCTTTTAAATGTGCCACATTGGGTAAAATATCCATTATAAGACAGACCACCATGTATCTTAAAACAACATAAACAAGTTTCCTTTGATAATTGGAAAATTTACATCTTTCTTTTTTGCTCTCGAACTTACATTTTCGGTTTACTTTTCCCACAAAGTTGAATTCTGATATTATTAGTCACCCATTCTTCTCCAAAAGTATGTAATTGTACATATAAAATTGTGTATATATAAAATTAGACTTTTAACTTTTTCATTTACTTTGACCATGAGGCTCCAAGAACAAAATTTTTCTTCTGGATTGAATTGCCATCACAATTATTACTAGCAACAATTGATCAAACAGAATATAACTATATCATAATTTTGATAAATGATCATTAAATATATAAAGCAATATGTTATAGAAAATGATATGAATGGGCCTTTTTAAATTAGTTTATGTCACTAAATGTATATTATTTATTGTCAGAAGAAGATAAAGTCCAAAATTAGATTCATTACTTTTTTTTTCATTTTTATTAATGTAAGCAATAAAAAAACGGTTCACAAATGTAAGTAAATTAGGATGGAAGTACTTTTGCTTCTGAGTTAAATGTTTAAAATTACACTGCAAACATATTATCATATTAGTGTTATATTAGCTGACAACTCAATTAGATTATCCTTTAATTTTGTCAAAACCTAAGAATTTTAAATAACCTATTTGTAAAATTATCCATTATTTGGTCAATAGATGCAGTCACTTAATATTTGAGAATTATTTCTTTAAAAGACTGTACCAGGGCTTATCAGCAGTATGCAATTATACCTGTTGCTCTTTCATGTGAGACATTTAGTGTAATTCAATTAAAAAAAGAATTTGGAAAATCAGGCTGGCCATGGTGGCTCATGCCTGTGGTCCCAGCACTTTGGGATACTGAAGCAGGGAGAATCATTTGAGCTTAGGGTTTGGGGCTACAGTGAACTAGGATCATGCTATTGCACTCCAGGCTAAGCAAAACCTCATTACAAAAAAAAGAGTTTGGAAAATCAAAATATTATTAATTATAGTACATCTTTGGCAATACAATACTTTGGTAAGTTATTTTTATCTGGTCATAAATATATTCATCTCAACCTCATAACTACAGATTCAGCTCATTCGATTTGTGGAGGTATACATCACACAACTTAATTGCCAAAGCCAGTTCTCATTATCAAATCAATCAGCCAAATAAGATTTGCTTCCTATTTAAAAAAAAAAGTCTGTTCTAATTTTTCAACTTAAATAAAAGTATTGACATATGTCCTTGTGACGGGCATCTCACTTCTGAATTCTAACATAGATACAAAGTTCTGGAACAGGTCTTTTCCATGAGGTTGCCACCTGGACAAAACAAGGCTTTGCTACCTTCAATATTTCCAAGCACAATCTTTCAGAGTAGTCATATTTTACTGCTATATCTCCCTTTTCCCTCTGTCACGAGCACAGTCACATCCCAGGTAGGAGCTACTCTGTGCCTGGATCCTGGATTGGAGAGAACATGGAATATATTCTCTTTATTTTCCCTCAAGTGTCTCTCCCAGGAAGTACTGCATTCATTGACAATGAGTAGGGGATATAAGAAAATTTCCATCATTCCTGCTGCGCTACTTTACAACATACTTGAGTTGGGAGCATTGCCACAGAAACTGACATACCCTATTTCTAATGCCATGCTTTTCCTCCACAGAAATACGTAAAAGAGAAAGTCACAACGTCCTTTGATTGGCAAAGGCATCATCAGTACCAGTATTTTCATTGGATTGGGGTTTTTTACACCTATGAGCTATTCACAGTGGTGAGATTTAGATGTGTGAATGTCTTCCTTTCTTTCGGAAAGTGGAAACAAAGGCAGAAAGGAAGGGCGCACATAGCTTCCTCAATAGCAGGCTTTTTTCCAGACCAATAAATGACAGAAAAGAGTATGTATGAATGGAAAGCATATGAAAACTGATGCTGTAAAATGTTTCATACTCATGTACCTCTTGAAAAGGTTTTCTATTCTTCAGCAGGACCCGGATTTGCTGTAGATTTCAAAGCAACTGGGCAGATTATATGTAATTTACAGTGCTTTAAAAATAAGATATTTTATTATCTACTATTTGTATGAATTTTCTATTACAACATAACAAACAGCAGCATAAAACAATATGCTTTTATTACTACGCACATGACATGGATCTGAGTATATACACCGTCCAAGTACGGCTTCACTGGGTCTTCTTCTCAGGGTCTCATGAAGCTGCAATCAAAATGTTAGCTGGTGCTGCAGTCTCCTGTGAGGACTGGACTCCTCTTTCAAGCTGATTATTGATGGAATTCAAATCTTGGGATCGTAGAACTGAAGTCCTCCCTTCTAGAGGTTGCCCACCGTTCCTTCCCATGTGACCCTCTCCACAACATGGCAGTTTGTTTCTTTAAGGCCAACAGGAGAATATCTATGCTATTTATTTTCTCTCTGATCTCTAGACCATTTCATAAATTTATTTATCAATTTATTAGATCAGACCCACAAAATTAATCTCCCTTTTGGTTAACCTAAAGTCAACTAATTAGGGGATTTAATTACATCTGTAAAATCCCTTTGCCTTTGCTACATGATGTAACATAATCCCAGAAAGTAATACCCCTTCATTTTTGCCATGGTCTACTGGTTAGAAGCAAGTTACAGCATCCACCGTTGTCAAGGGGAGAGAGTTTTGCTAGGGCATAGATAATTGGGAATCATCTCAGAATTCTGCCTACCATATTATTTAAACTTAAAATAACATTAAAATTATGAATATAATAAACATAGAGTGTTTTCTTCAAGTTTATAATTTAAAATTTAAAGAACAGCCTCTAGAGCTCTTACTATTTAGTGATCCTTAGGATTACCAAGGAAATTAATTTAAAACAAAGATTGTTCTGGCCTCACCCCTAGAGATTCTAATTTAGTTGGTATAAAGTTGACCAGGAATCTACATTTTAAATGAGTTCTCCCTGATGATTCTGATTCAAGTTCTGAACACACATTGAAAACCCCCAATATAGTGCTTCCATAATTAAAGAACAATGGCTTAAATTTCCCTAAAGCTTTGCAGTTTGGGCCAAAGAATTCCTTTAAATGGGCTATTTAGGCCCTTTGTTTTATAAGAGGTATATTTCACAGGCTCCACCTCTCTGCTTAGCACCTAACATATTGAAAAGCCTTACATAGCCTCAGGAAATACACTTCTGTCTAGATAGAGTCTTTCTTGTAAGAGTAAGCTGACAACCTTCTCTCTGCTATAAACCAAATATAAAAATGTTTAAAATAGCATGCAGTGGATAGAAACCTGGTTTTTTCTTAACTGGAATTCCTATGATTCTTGAGAAAAGAGTGGGAAAGGACCAAAGTCCTGATTCTAGAGCAGGCCAAAAACCTCTTCCAAGAAGCAGTCACCTCATTGGCATGTTCCCTTCTAAGACTCTAACTGGTTTTTGGTTTTTGGTTTGGTTGTTTTAAAGATGTGGGGTACAATTCAGGGTTAGATAGACAAATGTTCATTATGCAGGTACTTTTGTTGATGAAGTATGTCCCCCCTTCCCCAGGCAGATTCCTACTACTGCCAATCCTGCTTCACTATCCCCCTCCCGGTAGTTTCCCGCTACTGTCAATCCTTTTCTTACCAGCCTGGACAACATAGTGAGACCTTGTCTCTATAAAAAAAATTTTTTTAAATCCTTTTCTTATAGTATTGAGGTAGTTGTTCAAGTTCCACTTATGAGTGAGAACGCGTGATACTCAGTTCTTTGTTTCTGTGAAAGATCACTCAATATTATAGACTCTAATTCCATCCAGGTTGCTGTGAAATTCATGATTTTGTTCTTCTTTATGGCTGCGCAATATTCCATTGTGTAAATGTACCACTTTTTTTAACCCAGTCCTCTTTTGATGCGCAGCATAGTTGGTTCCATGTTCTTGCTATTGTGAACAATGTTGCAATAAACATAGTGTGCAGGTATCTTTTGTATAGAGTGATTTGAGTTCTTCCAGGTATATTCCCAGTAGGGGGATTGCGGGGTCATATGGAAGGTCAATTTTTAGATCTTTTAGGAATCGTCACACTGTTTTCCACAGAGGCTGTACTAGTTTACACTCCCACCAACAGTGTAGAAGTGTTCCCTTTTCACCACATCCTCTCCAGCATCTATTGTTTTTTGAGTTATTAATGATAACCATCCTGACTAGAGTAGGTGGTATATCAGTGTAGCTTTAATTTGCATTTCTTTGATGACTAGTGAAGCTGAGCATTTTTTCATGTATCTGTTGGCTGCTTGTATGTCTTCTTTTGAGAAGTATCTTTTGAGAATGGGGCTGTTTGTTTTTTTCTTTTCAGCATGTTTGAGTTTCTTATAGATCCCAGATGTTTGTCAGACATACAATTGGCAAATATTTTCTCCCAGTCTGTGTGCTGTCTCCCCACTCTCTTGATGGTTTCTTTGGCTGTGCAGAAGCTTGTCAGTTTGATGAGGTCCCACTTGTCTATCTTACCTCTTATGGCATGGGCACTTGGTAGGTTTTGATCAGGAATTGGCTGCCAGTTCCAATTTCCATAAGGGTGTCTCTTGTATTTTCTAAGGTTCTTATAGTTTGAGGTTTTACATTTAGGTCTTTGATCCATTTAGAGTTGATTTTTGTGTATGGTGATAGGTAGGGATCTTGTTTTAATCTTCTGCAAGTGGTCAGTCAGTCTTCCTAGCACCATTTACTGAATAGGTTCTCATCTCCCCAGTCATTGGTGGTAAAAGTCTTACTGGCTTTTGGAGATGGGAACTCCTTGGACACTATTTGATCAGAAATAGGATAAGAGGGCAGTGACAGCCCCAATGACACAACTATTTGTTTTCTACATAGAGTTTGCCTAACCTAAGAAACTATGGCAAAAGTACAAGAAGGTGTGCATCTTAGATTGGGTTCGGTTATAAGACCTTCAAGTGCCAGAATTTTTCAGAGGAGAAATACCAAGAAAAGTTCTAGAAGTTATTGAAGTACATCAGGACATCAGCAGGTATTGTCAGCATTAGTCACAGATGACCAAAGAGTAATAAGGTATTATGAAGACAATAAAGGGGAAAAATCCACAGCACTTGATTCACTTAACTAGTAATTATTGAGTGCTTGTAATATATTGCATAGTGCTTTAGGCATTAATGCAGCCCCCTGCACATTTTGTACCAGAGAAAAGAGGTCAGCTTTTTCACTGCTGGTTTTGTCCCTTCTTAAACAGCTTATAAATCATAGGATACTCTTCTCAGTACAGAGTCACTTTTGATCAATAAAAATAAGGGCACTTTTTAACAATTTTTTCTCACTCCCTCTTAATCCAAGTATTTCGAGACATGCAATTCTCTCCTGCAGCTTGACCTGGACTTCTAACAAAGATTCTCAAAGACTGAGGGGGAAAAAAGGAACATGAGTGTGGCTCTTAAGGAGCACAAAATAATGCATATAGCTCAGTTACAATGTAGACAAACCAGAAAAAAAGAGGTAAAGCAAAGAAACTAAGATTTGCAACCTCATTAGAATTTTAAGACAGAAAAATGCACTGTTCTACTTTCTCCACATGTTAAACTGGCAGCTTATAGTGGCTGACCCAAGTAAAATATCTATGTAAGTGGAATGCATCTGTACCAGTCCAACATCCAGGGTCATATCTACATTATTTCTCTTCCATACCCCTCCTATATGTCAGCAATATCCTTCTTGGACTTCACACACTTCCTATCAAAACAGGTCACAGGAAAGAATCTGAAAGTCATTTATATGGAAAAGAGATAAATTAATTATTTAATTTTTATTTTTTAATTGTTAATTGATAAATTATGTTTTTTATATTTGTGGAGTACATTGTGATGCTATGATTTATGAATAAAATGTGAACTAACTAAATCAAGTTAACCGACATATCCATTACCTCATATATGTATCATCTTTTTTGGTGAGATCATTTTAAATTTATTATCAGTGATTTGAAAAGATATAATACATTATTAACTATATTCACAATGCGGTGCAATATATCTAAAAGAAAAAAATTATTGCTCCTGTATTTAGAGAATTTTTTCCCTTTAACTACCATATTCTCATTTCTCCTACTTCTCAATCTCTAGTAACTACCTTCTGTGGTTTAAATAGCTTCTCCAGTGACAGAGGTGACATAACAACTGATACCACAGAAATAAAAAAGATCAACTGAGACTACTAATATGAGCACTTGTATGTCAGCAAACTTGAAAACCTAGAGAAAATGGATAAATGTCTGGAAATATGCAACCTCCTAAGACTGAACCAGGAAGAAATAGACATCCTGAATAGAACAGTAATGAGCAATAAAATTGAATCCATAATTTGCAAAAATCCCAACAAAAAAATAGCTTAGGACCAAAAGGATTCACAGCTGAATTTTATCAGACATACAAAGAAGAGTTTCCTACTGAAACTAATCCAGAAAATCAAGGAAGAGGGACTTCTCCCTAACTCATTCAATGAAGCCAGTATCACACTGATACAAAAATCAGGCAAAGACACACCAAAAAAAGAAAACAACAGGCCTACTTCCCTGATGGATATAGATGCTAAGATCCTTAACAAAATACTAGAACACTTCATTCAACAGCATATCAAAAGAATTATTCATCACAACAAAATGAGTTTATTCCAGGGATCTAAGGATGGTTCAAGAGCCACAAATCAATAAATGTGATCCACCAGAAGCAAAAATAACCAGAAGCAAAAATAAAAACCATATCATCATCTCAATAGATGCAGAAAAGACATCTGACAAAATCCAACATCCTTTTATAATAAAAACCCTCAACAAACTGGGCATTGAAGGAACATATCTCAAAATAATAAGATCCATATGTGACAAACCCACAGCCAATATAATACTTCAAGGGAAAAGTTAAAATATTTCCCCTTGAAGCAGGAACAAGACAGGGATGTTCACTCCCACCACTCTTGTTCAACATCATACAAAGTCCTAACAAGAGCAATCTGGCAAGAGAAAGAAATAAAAGTCATCCAAATCAGAAAGGAGGAAGTCAAACCATCCTTGTTCATGGATGACATGATTGTATATCTAGAAAACCCAAAAGAGTTTTCCAAGAAGTTTCTAGACCTGATAAATGATATCAGTAAAGTCTCAGGATCTAAAATCAAGGTACAAAAATCTGTAGCATTCCTATACACCAATAGTGCTCAAGCTGAGAACCAAATCAAGAGTTCAAGCCCATTCACACTAGACACACACACACACACACACACACACACACACACACACACAACCTCAGAATACACCTAAGGAGGTGAAAGATCTCTATAAGGAGAATTACAAACACTGATGAAAGAAATCATAGATGACACAAACAAATGAAAGAATATCCCATGTTCGTGGATCTGAAGAACCAATAATGTTAAAATGACCATGCTGCCCCGAGCAATCTACATATTAAATGCAATCACAAGAAAAGTGCAAACTTCATTCTTCACAGAACTAGAAAAAGAAATCTTAAAATTTATATAGTCCCCAAAAAGAAGCCCAAATAGCCAAAGCAATTCTAATCAAAAAGAACAATTGCAGAGGCATCACACTTCCTGGCGGCTTCAAATTATATTATAAGGCTATCATAATTAAAACAGCATGGTACTTGTACAAGAATAAACACATAGACCAATATGGACTAATAGAATAGAATAGAGAACACAGAGATAAACCACATTCCAAAAACTAACTGATCTTTGACAAAGCTGACAAAAATAACCATTGGGGAAAGGATACTCTATTCAATAAATGATGCAGAGAAAATTGACTAGTCATATTCAGAAGAATGAACCCCTATCTCTCACCATATACAAAAATCAGCTCAAGATGGATTGAAGACTTAAACATAAGACCTAAGACTATAAAAATCCTGGAAGAAAACCTAGGAAACACTCTTCTAGACATTGGGCTAGGCAAATAATTCATGACAGGCCAGGCATGGTGGCTCAAGCTGTGGTCCCAGCACTTTGGGAAGCCAAGGCAAGAGGATTGCCTGAGTCCAGGAGTTTAAGACCAGCCTGGGCAACTTGGTAAGACCTCATCTCTATAATAAATCAAAAAACTAGCTGGGCATGGTGGCACGTACCTGTAGTTCCAGGTACTTGGAAGGCTGAGGTGGAAGGATCTCCTGAGCTCCCAGGCTAAGGCTGTGGTGGCTGTGAGTGTGCCACTGCACTCCAGCCTGGGTGACAGAGTAAGACTCCAACAAAAAAAAAAGAAGAAAAAGAATTCATGACAAAGACCCCAAAAGCAAACAAATGGGACTTAAACTAAAAAGCTTACAGTAAAAGAAATAATCAACAAAACGAACAGAAAACTTACTGAATCTCAGAATATATTTGTAAATTATGTCTCAAAGGGTTAATATCCAGAATCTACAAGGAACTCAAACAATTCAACACAAAAACATCAAATAACCCCATCAAAAAGTGGGCAAAGAACATGAATGGACACTTCTCAAAAGAAGACACACAAGCAGCCAACAAACATGAAAAATGTTCAACATCACTAATCATCAGAGACAGGCATGTTAAAACCAAAACCCCACACCCATCAGAATGACTATTGTTAACCAAAGAGCAACAGATATTGGCACAGTTGCAGAGAAGAGGGAACACTCATTCACTGTTGGTTGGATTGTAAACTAGTTCAACTGCTATGGAAAACAGTATAAAGATTTCTCAAAGAACTAAAAATTTAATTGCCATTTGACCCAGCAATCCCAATACTATTTGGGTGTATTTTATTGCTTTTTCTTGTCTAATTTCTCTGGTAAGGATCATGTTGAATAAAAGTGGCAAAAGTGTTACAGATCTTAGAGAAAAGGGTTTCAATTTCCTACTAAGTATGTTAGCTGTGAACTTATGACATATGACTTTTATTGTGTTAAAATACACTCTTTTATACCTAATTTATTGAATTTTTATATTATGAGAGAATGTTGTATTTTGTCAAATGTTTGTCTGCATCTAATGACATGATCATGTGGTTTTGCCATTCATTCTGCTAATATGAATTCCAGGGATAAACCCTACTTGATTATGGTGAATGACTCTCAATATGTTTTTGAATTTTGTTTGCTAGGATTTTGTTCAGGATTTTTGCATCAGAAAATAATCATCAGGAATATTGGTCTGTAGTTTTATTTTCTTGTGATGTCCTTGTCTGACTTTGGTATCAAAGCCATGTTAATTCTAGTCTCATAAAAAGAGTTTGGAAGTATTTCCTTTTCAGCAGTGAAGTTATCAGGTCTTGGGATTTTCCTTGATGGAATACTTTTTTGTTAATAATTCAATTTCCTTAATTATTGTTGATCCGTTCAGATTTTCTATTTTTTAATCCAGTCTTGGTAGGTTGTACATGCCTTGGAATTTATCCATTTCTTCTAAATTATCCAACTCATTGACATATAATTGTCCATAATATTCTCTTACAACACTTTATATATCAGTGGGATCAGTTGTAATGTCTTCTCTTTCATTTCTGATTTTATTCACTTGAGTCTTCTCTCCTTTTTTAAGTTAATCTAGCTAAAAGTTTGGCTACTTTATCTTTAAAAAAAAACCTCTTAGTTTCATTGATCTCTGATGATTTTCTAGTTTCTATTTCACTTGTTTCTGCTCTGATCTTTATTATTTATTTTCTTCTGATGACATTGGGCTTCATTTGTTCTTTTGCTATTTCCTTGAGACACAAAATTAAGTAATTTATTTGATATTTTTCTTATTTTTGACATGCTTGTTGTCATAAATTTTCATCTTAGAACTGCTTTTCCTGCAACCTCTAAATTTTGTTAAGACATGTTTCCATTTTCATTTGTCTTAAAATATTTTTAAATTTCTTTTTTAATTTCTTCATTGACTCATTGGTTGTTTGGGAAAACACCCTTTAATTTTCATGTAACTGTGAATTTTCTGAAATTCTCCTGTTATTGATTTCTAGTTTTATAGTATTGTGGTCAGAAAAGGTATTTGATATGATTTCAATCTTCTTTTTTTTTGAGTTGGAGTCCCACTCTGTCACCCAGACTGGAGTGCAGTGCCCGCACCCGACCACCGCAGCCTCGACCTGATGGGCTCCAGCAATCCTTCCACCTCAGCCTTCCAAGTAACTGGAACTACAGGCGTGTGCTACCACGCCCGGCTAATTTTTTTTTTGACTTATTGTAGAGATGAGGTCTCGCCAAGTTGCCCAGGCGGGTCTTGAACCCGCGGGCTCAGGCAATCCACTCACCTCAGCCTCCCAAGGAGGGGGACTACAGGTTGAGTCACCAAGCCCGGCTGATTTCAATCTTCTTACATTTGCTGAAATTTGTCCTGTGGCCTAACATATCATCTATTCTGGAAAATGTTCCATATGTGCTTGAAAAATTGAATATTCTGTACATTTTTGTCAGGTCCATTTGTTATAAAATGGTTGTTCAATTCCAATGTCTTCTTATTAATTTTCTGTCTGAATGATCTGTCCATAATTGAAAGTGAGATATGGAAGTCCCCTGATGTTATTGTATTGCAATCTATCTCTCCCTTCAAATCCTTTAATAATTGCTTTATATATTTAAGTGCTGCAAAATTGGGTGCATATTTATTTACAACTATTATGTCTTCTTGATGAACGGACATCTTCAACTCTATATGAAGTCCTTCTTTGTCCCTTTTTTCAGTTTTTTGCTTTAAATCAATTCTATCTGATGTAAGCATAGCTACCTCTGCTCTGTTTTGTATTTGGTTTTCATTTGTATGGAATATCTTTTTCCATTCCTTCATTTTCAGCCTGTGTGTGTCCTTAAAAGTGAGGTGAATCTCTTGTAGACAGCATAGTTAGATCTTGCTTGTTTGTGGGGTTTTTTTTGTTTGTTTTTGTTTTTGTTTTTTGTCCTTTCAGTCACTGTATGTCTTTTTATTGAAGAATTTAATTTATTTACAATCTAGGTAATTATTGATAGATAAGGCTTTACTACTGCCATTGTGTTCACTGTTTTCTAATTGATTTGTAGATTTTTTTTTTCTTTTTCTTACTGGTTTCCTTCATGATTTTATAGTTTACTGTGGTGGTATGCTTTTAATCCTTTCTATTTTTGTTTTGGTGCATCTATATATTTTTGCTGTGTGGTTACCCTGAGGCTTACACAGAACATCTTAACTTATATAACAGTCTATTTCAAGCTCATAAAAACTAAACTTTGATTGCATATAACAACTCTATACTTTTATTTCCTCTGCCACATTTTGTGTTTTTGACTTCAGAATTTACATCGTTTTGTAATATGTATCCCTTGACAATTAATAGTTCTGTCTTGTAACCCTCATACTAAGGACAAGATTGCTTTACACACCATTACTGGGCTAGAGTATTCTGAATATGGCTCTTGTTTCATATATCATTAAGTTTTTTGCTTTTGTATCTTGTATGTTATTGATAAGAGGTCTCTTTTTCCAGCTTAAAGAACTCCTGTTAGCAATTCCTGTAAGACAGGACTAGCAGTGATGAACTTCCTTAGCTTTTGTTTGGGAAGATTTTTACTTATCTCATTTTGAAGAGACTGGTCCTGGAGGCTGGTAGTCTAGAGATTCAAGTCAGAGAGCATTTTCCTCTACTTCTGATACTGACCAATTCAGCTTTGCAAGTGGGCTATGCTGTTAGCTGGTGTTTCTGGTTGGGTTCCACCACCAACAGATATGTAGAGCTACCACCAAGATCTGTGTGCTCACTTTTGTGGGCTCTGTTTCCTTTTTTGTTTCTACCTGGCCCTAGGTGGTCTGACTGCCATACTATTTCCCACTGTGTTAACTTTGAGAAGAGATGGGAGTGGACTTTCACTAAGTTTCTCAGAATGTTAGGGAAGCTTGATGGTCACCTCCTCTTCTCTTTCCTTCTATAGAAACCATGGTCCCTAAGGATTCCTCTCTAGCACTGTGCCAACTTGGAGAAGGGGAAGGTGTAAATAGTCCTGAGTTAATTCAGTGTGACCTTTTGTAGTTCCAGGGAAAGGTGAAAGCTGCCCAGTCTTTAATAATGTAAATTGGGAAAGAGAGACAAGGGATGGTTTTCCAAAGAGTAGACCCCAGAGTCAGTTTATTAACAGTCTTTACGGGCTTCTGGTGCTTGACTTTGGACGGGCCACAAGAACTGAGTGTCAAGAGCTGTGTCTCTAAGAACTCAAGTGTTCAATACCCTTAGCTAAGCATGACTCAGAGACAGTGGATAATCCACCACTGCAGACTGTCCTTCAAAGATTTTTCAGTGGCTTGCACAGACCTGAGCCAGCAGCAAACTGGTAACATCTGTCAAAATGACCAATTGTCCACAGTGACACCATGTGGCTGCCAGAAGTAATGACATGTGACATCTCCACGTTTCCCTAATTTCAACCTGCAGGACACAATGTCCAACCTGATTTCTTGATGATGGAAAACCAGCAAATAATTTAAATCAGGGGATGACACATCACTAGGTTATCCGTGTAGATCAGAGGATGTTCTTAAGGTTGGAGGAGGATAAGGCAACACTGGGAACAGCCTGATTGTAAGAACTTTACTAAAGGACAGACAAGATTTTGACAGGTATAAGGGTACTAATAATATTAGATAGCAATACACACAAAATGTGCTGAGCTGAATTCATTTGTAAACAAAATATATTTGTAAATCACTATCAAAAACACGCCCTGAAAGAAAACAATTTCTCAATCCTAGTATGAAATCTCTGGTTACCTTGGGAATACGATTATCAGCATAATATTTTTAATTAAACACTTTTCTGTTGAAAGGGTTCTTTTATACCACGTTTTTCCTCGCAAAGCCAGCCTGTAAAAATTATCTGCATCAAAATGAGCTCAGGTTCCACTAAAAATTAGGGGATTAAAGCCTGTTGTGATGAAATCATGTTTTCAAGATAATTTTTAGGGAAAAGCTAATAAAAGAACTTCTTAACAGAAAAGTGCAGAATGCCTGCTGGGATAAAAATGAAATGAAGCTTGAAACAACTTTTAGTAAAAATCTGGTAGAAAACACTATTTTTAACAGAAAATATGGAATATAAGCATGTTCTAATGCATGTCATATTTTCAAGCTAGTTTGGAGAAAAAAATCTAGGGAAAAATGATATTTGAAATAGAAACATTTGGAATTTCATTCTGTTGTGTTTTCTAAGCTAATTTTGATGGAAATTTTAGTATAAAACACATTTTTATTTTTTTAAAGTGACTTAAGCAATACAATTGAAACAATGGGCGCCGAAAAACCTTCATAAAGGGCTCTGAAGGTTGAAATGAAGTTGTTACAAATATATTGAAGTGGCCAGGCCTTTGTACTACCTGCCCCTCAGTTTCCCCGAGTAACCAGGTATGGAGTGTATGCTGTCCCTGTACAAGCAGGTCCCTTTAGTTCAGAACAATCCCCAGATGTGACTGAGTTGTAAACTGTCAGCAGCCCAGGAAGTGATGCGTGGGTCTTGTTTGGAAGATCTGAGTCATCTTCAGCCACACTGTAGGCAAAGAGAATCTGCCAGAAATTTAGGGAATTTAGGAGGAGATATGAGACCACACAGTGAGAGCTCCAGGTACATCAGAGCTTAACTTACCAACTCAAGAACAGATGTCTGAATGAAGATTCAAGTTCTCAAACAGGCAACCCGGAACATGTTATAAAATATTTAAACAAGAAAAAGAGAGGGAAGCTAAACAAGTTAACTTTATCCATTTTTCATGTAGAAACTCTGACAAATTCTAAACTCATGTGCTATTAAAATGCAAGTGATGATGTAGAATAGCAAAAGCAAGTGCAATCACAACTTTAGAAGAGAAAGCCAGGATTGCCTTGATGCAGCTGTGCCATAACATGTACAAGAGGTGGAAGGGAATTTTTTCTATTTCCTCAGCCTGCCACCCAAAGCTGAGACCAAGAAAATGTCACATAACACACAATGAGCTGCCCCCAAAATTCATTGCTCATCCTCCCTTAAACCATAAATGCAAACCTGAGAATCAAAAAAACCACTGAAGGGAAAGTCAATGGAAACACAGTATTCATAATGAGTTTTCCCACTCCTTTCTTTGGGCTTCCCAACTTAAGTCAAGTGAAGAGCTGGCAAAGAAAATCATTCTACTTGCCCACTAGAAGGGATGCTAGCATTTCATTCCTTCATTGGAGGTGGTTTTGTTGTTCTCTCCTCCTGGTATTTATTGGAGAAAAATGTAAGAATGTAGGAATGCAGTTGCAGAGATTAAATACAAAATGCATTGAACTTATACTTTAAAAATTTCATTGTGTATCTGAAATTCACATTTAACTAGATGTCAATCACTTCATGACCTTTTAGCTAAGATCAAGTACACATTTAACTGGATGTCCTGTGTTTTATGTTACTAAATCTGGTAATCCTAACTGGGAGGAACAGCAAGGCAGAGAGAACTGGTGGTAGAAGGACAGTGGAAAATGGACACAACCGAAGGTAACTTGGCTTGAGCTGTCTTTCGGTGCCCATGCAAAATTTCCCTGACAGAAAGAAGAGCCCAACACTAAGAACTGTAGAGTACACTGTCTGGGGTATAAACTGTGTAGGGGATATCCGAAAAGATCAGGAAACTGTGGGGAACCTCCAAAGGGTTCTAAAAAAACCCACCCACACATATGTCCCAAAAGAGAGCCATTATGTGAGCACTAGCCCAACAGACATTTAGTCAAAGCCAGAGAGGCAGTAACAGCGGAGAGATGACCAAGGTACCAATCAAGTAAGACTCACTTGTGTATTTCCATGTCCCTTATAGACCCAACCCACCAGAGGAGACAGGAACTCAAAATAACAGAAGTATAGGAAGACATGAAAGAGCAGCCTCTGCAAGTCTCCTAAGCACAGTCAGAAAGGGAAAAGGAGGAGGAGAGGAAGTGAACATTAAGTTGGATGTCAGCTTGGAATTTTAAACTGGATCATTACATTAGTTATTGATTGCTGTATAGTGGCTTAAACAATACACATTGCTGTCATGATGACTCACACCTGTAATCCCAGCACTTTGGGAGGCTGAGGCAGGATTGTTTGAGCTTAGGAGTTCAAGACTAGCCTGGACAACTGACTGGTTAGCAACTCTCTCTCTCTCTCTCTCTCTCTCTCTCTCTCTCTCTCTCTCTCTCTCTCTCTCTCTCTCTCTCTCTCTCTCTCTCTCCCTCTCCCTCTCCCTCTCCCTCTCTCCCTCTCCCTCTCTCCCTCTCTCTCTCTCCCTCTCACTCTCTCCCTCTCCATACACCACACACACACACACACACACACACACACAATACTATATATTTAATCTTTCACAGTTTCTATGGATCAAAAATCTGGGTACAGCTATAAAAAAGATGTTGTCTGGGGCTGCAGTCATCTCAAGGATTCACTGGGAAGAATCCCCTCCTAAGCTTACTCACCTAGTAGTCATCAGGGTTCAATTCCTTCTGAGCTCTTCAATTGAGGGCCTGATTTTATCCCCGCCTGTTGGCCAGAGGTCAATCTTAGTTCCTTGCCTTATGGGCTTCTCCAACGTGAAAGCCATTCTAGAAGCTGCTTACCACAGACTGCATTTACTTAACAACTGACAGTGTTGTTAAGAGGGCTATGGAGCTGCCAAAAATGTCACTGATGGATGGAGAAAGAAAATTGAACAAAGCATAAGTGAAATAAATATTGGAGAAAAATTAAACTTTTATATTTGTACCCATCAAGTTCAATCAGTTCTACAAATTGGATAAAAGCAGGAAGATGACAGAAGTCACAATAGTCATTTATGCATAAGCAAGTGTATATTTCTAGACTGGACCTGAATTTGATCCTAGGTACGTAATTTTAGTAAGACTAACTTTCTCTGCTCAGTGGCCTGTACTTTCATAAAGTAAAACACCATGTTTATTGACACCTAGGCAGAGCTCTGCAGAAAGTGAAATGTAACTTGTGTGTACTCTCATAAAGCATCACAGGGTCAAGGTCCCAGGAGAAAATTCTACACAGTCATGAACAAGTAGAGCTTCTCCATTCGCCAGCAAGAGCCTTTCCCCTGAAGCAACACTGTAGCACTCTCTCTTTTCCTCATAGTTTAGATAAAAGGAAGAAATACAAAAGATATTTATGAAAAAAGATTTATTTCCCCTCCCAAATAGGAGCTTTGCAGCGGGGGGGGGGGTTGCTAACGTTACTACCTTCTTCCTCCTCCTGCCTCATTATTTTCATTACCACCACAACTACCATCACCGCTACCATTTATTGAGGTTTGACCATAATAATAAATCTATATTATTTATCTATTGCTTGTACAAATTATATTTTAAGACTTAGCAGTTTAAAACAACAAATGTTTCTTATCTCACACAGTTTTGAAAGTCAGAAATCCTGAATTAGTTTATCAGGTTCTTCCAGGTCAGGGCCTATCATGAAGTTGCAGTGTATTTGTTCATGAGGGAAGAAGGGAGAAGGCAGGCTACAGTGATGTGAAAGTGTAACTGAGGTTGGAGGATCCACTTTCAAGCTCATTCACATGACTGCTGGCTGGAAGCTTCAGTTCCAATCGTGTGGGTCTCTCCACAGAGCAACATGGAAGCTGGCTTCCCCAAAGCAATGCTAGGAAGAGTGACCAAGGGAGAAGTCACAGTGCCTTTCTACAATCTATTCTACAAAGTCATTCATCATCACTTTGGTTTCCATCTATTTCTTAAAAGCAAATCACTAATAACTTCAGCTCATACTCAAAGAGAGAGGAATTAGGCTTCAACTCTTGAAGGAAGGAGTATCAAATAATTTCAGGATATAATATATCCTGAAATTATTTGATACTCCTTCCTTCAAGAGTTGAAGCCTAATTGTTTACTATAGTAAACATGACACATTTTCTTTCCTAATGCTAAAGAAGAAATATATTAAGAAATATATATTAATATATTATTCATGCAACAAACTTCTACTGCATTCTCCCCCTCCCCAAGGATGTGCTCTAAGTGTCTGCTTTGTCCAGGCATTTTATCCCTTGATGGTTTTTGTAACTAGATCATTCTTTTTCTTATAGTATCTATTATGATCTTTTCCTATAGTCTTATAATAATATCTTCTTGCCTTTGGCCACCAAAATATTCCCACACTTGTGTTTCTTTCTACCCAACTTAACTCATTACAAACTAGTACTTTAAGTCTATACTTACATATAATAGTTATAACTTAAGCATTGTCTGCAACAGAGATATAATACGATACCAGTTGGGAACATTTTCAACACAAGTCTGCCACATCCACAAGAGGAGATAGCCACTTCAGCATGTGATTTGGAAAGAACGAAAGAGAAACTGCTCTCACCAAAATAGCTACCTCCATCTACTCTCAGGAATTCCCATTTAAGGGAAGGTCACCAAAGTTATTATTTAAAGTGTAAGTATTGCCAAAAGAAATAAGCAATTAACTCCTTAGCTGACATTGTTCTATCAGGTTATCTATAAAACCACCTAACTAGATTCAAAAGAAATTAGACAACATAGAGAAGAGTCACTGAAAAAGAGAAATTCAGGAAAGACAGAGATTAGTTTCCCACAGGATTCTGTGAGGTAGTTCAGAGATAGAAAAAGAGAACAAGATATAAGGGGCAGAATGAGAGGAATTTGTGGAGGATTCCTAGTTTCAGTTCTCTCAAAGCCAAACCTGAGACAAGAATATGACAACAAGTAATATATTTGAGAGGCTCCCCCAAGGTGCAGAAAGAGGGGGAAAGAAAAGTGATGAAGCAAGATAAATAAAGAGAAGACTTAATTCACTTCCCAGAATTTTTTCTGCCTAATGGAATAGAGGTTGAAAAATTATCCATAGGCTCCCTTTGCCCATTGAATGAAGGCTTCCCTGGGGAAACAACTCGTCTACTGGTCAGAAAGTGGAAACACTGCCCTCTTTAAATGGAGTGCTGTCTACTCTAGGGGCATCTGGCCTCACATGGAGCTGCCAGGATTGAAATCAGAAGCGAGCAAGGGAATGTGATATGTAGTACTCAAGGGCAGGTGCAGAAGGAGAATGGATGATTTCTAAAAATAAGCATCATTTACATCACATTTTTACTTAGAGTTAGTGTTAAAGTTAAGTCTATTTGTACCCCATACAAATGGTCATTAATTATTTAGCCACCAAGAAGTCTTTCTTCTAAGATGGCTTCCCATATCATGATCCCCACAAATTATGCTACAATGGAACAGCAAGGCACAATCAACAAAAACTATGTAGTTAAATTGGACTTCATCAAAATTATTTTTTCCCCAAAAGACATAAGAAAGTAGAAATACAACACATGGAATGGGGGAGTATATTTGCAAATAATAAATCTGATAAGGGACCTGTATCTAGAATATATAAAGAACTCAGACAACTAAATAATTTTAAAAACCATTTAATAATTGGGGAAAAGTTCTGAATACACAGTTTTCCAAAGAAGCTGCAAAAATGGCCATTATACAAGTGTATTAAAAGGTGCTCAACATCATTAACCATCAAGAAAAAGCAAAATCAAAACCACAATGAGATACTGTTTCATATCCACTATTATGGCTATAATCAAAAAAGGCAAACAATTACAAGTATTGATGAACAGGTGGAGAAATCAAAACTCATATACTGCTTGTAGGAGTGTAAACTGGTACACTCACTTTGGAAATCAGGCTGGCATTTCCTCAGAAAGTTAAATACAGAGTTGCCATATGAGCCAGAAATTCTCCTGGGTATATACACAATAGAAGTAAAAATGCATAATCACAAAAACCTGTAAATGAATGTTTATAGCAGCATTATTTGTAATAACCAACAAGTGTAAATACATGTCTGTCAACGTAATGAATAAGACAAAGGTGCCACTCTTGCCATTTCAACACAAAGTCCTAACCAGAGAAATTAGGCAAGAAAAAAGAAATATAAGACATCTAAATCTAAAAGGAAGAAGTAAAATTTTCTATGTCTGCAGATGACATGGTCTTATATATAGAAAACCCTAAAGACCCCAAACAAAAAAACTGTTGGAACTAATAAATAAATTCAATAAAGTTGCAGGATACAAATTCAACATACAAAACTCAATAGTGTTTTTGTACACTAATGACAACTATTCTAAAAACAACTGAATAAAACAATCTCATTTACAATAGCATCAAGGAAAAAAAATCTTAGGAATAAATTAAACCAAGAAGATGAAAGATCTGCATGTTGAAAATTATAAAATATAGATTAAAATTTTTAAGAAGACACAAATAAATGGAAAGATATTGTATGTTCATGAATTGAAGAAATTAATATTGTTAAGTTGTCAGTACTACCCAAAGTGATCTACAGATTCAATGCAATCTTTATCAAAATGCCAATACCTTTTTTCACAGAAACAAACACAAAAATCCTAAAATGTGTATGGAACTACAAAAGATCCTGAAAAGCCAAAGCTATCCTGAGCAAAAAGAACAAGGTTGAGAAGAGTCCAGGAAGATGGCAGCATAACCAGTCAGTCTGTGTGAATCTCTGTGTGTG
Source organism: Cephalopachus bancanus (assembly GCA_027257055.1). NCBI lineage: Eukaryota > Metazoa > Chordata > Mammalia > Primates > Tarsiidae > Cephalopachus > Cephalopachus bancanus. Next base: position 1,545,999 of record JAPVLO010000251.1, on the reverse strand, counting down.
AGAGTGATTTTATGGACAATTCCACACGTGTTTCTGAGTGTAAGTGGGAATGTGAGAGACTGAGTGTGGTCTCCCAAGCAAGGACCCCCTGGTGAAGTTGCTGGTGCCACAGCTGCTCTGCTTGAAGTTGCTGGTGCCACAGCTGCTCTGCTTGGACTCTAGTGCTTCCCAGAGCACAGAAGGTGAGTGCCATTTTCTAAAGTCAGCAGAACTTTTACCAGGAAGAATTACTGCAGTGATTGCCGACCCCAAGACCAAAGTACTGGGCTGAATGCTGGCAGCAAGGGCTGCAGAGAGAGTACAGCAAGGAAGCCTGAGACAGAGTCCCAACGAAACAGCAGGGAGAAGTCACTCTGAGCCTGGACTGGGCTCCAGAGCTTTGCCATCAGGTCCCAAGATCCACAGACTGTGGTAACTGCTGGAGAGGGAGCTATTGACCCCATTGATGACAGAAATAGCAGCCGGCAGAGACACTGACTGACCAGACTCTCTAATGCCTGAGCAGAGAAGTGCTTCAAGGCAGCCTTTGCAGAACAGCAGAACTGCATTGGAGCTACTCTTTGTAACCTCAGAGAACACAAGTGAAAGAGATCAGGAAGGCAGAGTAGAGACAGGAGGCCCCATTTCCCTGCTGTGAACTGGATGATCTGGGAGCTGTGACAAAGCTGGGAGAGGAAAGAATGGGGTGAGATCCCGAGAGATGCCATGTCAAATTATTTCAGCCCCCTTCTCTCACATGGGCGTGTGACAGCTACAAATTGAAGGCAGCAGTGTGTGAAGATTTTTTTTTTAATAAAGATGTGGGGCACAATTCAGGGTTAGATATATAAACACTGATCATGCAACTACCCCTGTTAATGAGGTATGCCCCTCCCTCCCCTAGCAGTTTTCCTCAACTGCCACTCCCACCCCCCATCCCGCCACAAACAGTTTCTCATTACTGCTAATCGCTTTCTTATAGCATTATAATTGTTCAAGGTCCTCTTATGAGTGAGAACATATAGAACTCTGTTCTTTTTTTCTGTGATAAATCACTGAATATGATCGACTTCATATCCATCCAGGTTGCTGCAAAGTCCATATATTTGTCCTTTATGGCTGCATAATATTCCATTGTGTATATGTACCCCATTTTTTTAATCCAGTCTAACTTCAGTGGGAAACATGGTTGGTTCCATGTTTTTGCTATTGTAAATAGAGCTGCAACAAACATACGTGTGCAGGTAACTTCTTTGTAGAATAATTTGAGTTCTACCTGTAGTACCAGCCCTGTAATCACAGAACCCATCATAAGAGGGAGCTGCCCTGTCAAAGAGACATACTAAAGCTGAGAACTCTTTATTAGTGTTGTTGTGGTGGTGGTGATTGTTGTCATTGTTGTTTTGGGAGGGGGATATTGGTTTGATTATCTCATTTGACGCTTTGTTTGTTGGTTGGTTTTCTCTTTTCTTTCCTTCTATTTTTCTTTGTTCCTTTTTTTATGTTTTCTTCTTTCTTTTTCTTTTTCTATTTTTCTTTCCTCTTTTTCACACTTTCTCCTCATTTCTTTTTTTTTTCTCTCTCTCTCTTTTCCCTTTTGTACCCTGTCTTCGACTCAGGGACTATGCAAGCATACCCACTGTAAGGTCATATTGTACAGAAAGGAAGAGCAAGTCCCAGTTGGCCTATTCACCAGGTAGCAAGCATTATTACCTGCCAATAGTTTCAGAATATTTGAAATTCCCCCCACCCTCTAGTAACTGCTCAAAATTGTAAAGAGACAGCACTCTACTCCACCCTCAGCCCTACTTCATAATTGAACAAACCTGAAGCTTAGCTCAAGGAAGGACAAAAGGTAGAGCAAATATCAGAAGTGACTGATTCTCCACTTTCCACTGAGCAATGGAATTAAAGAGAAAGATAATAGAACTGTTACAAATGAAGAAAAACTGCTGGTAACCATCAGAGTCCCAGCAAAGAGTCAGTGCTAGAAAGAACAGCTACTGTGTCACAAACAATGGCTATCTCCCAGAATGACAGTACCCAGAAGGTACTTAGAGAGTTAAGAAAATTGTTAGATAAGATGAATAAAAATCAAGAAATACAAGGGCTAAAACTAAATGAAATTGCAATGGAGCTAGACAGGTTCAATAAAGCATACATAGAAATAACAGAAATAAAGAACTCCATCCAAGAAATAAATAAACTAACAAGCATGGGAAGCAGAAGAAAGACTCTCAGAGCTGGAAGACCAAAATATGGAATTTACACAATCTATTAAAAATAGGGGGGGAAATGAAGAAGAAAGAGGAAACTCCCCCAGAGATGTGTGATTTTATCAAGAAACCAAACCTATGTCTGATTGAAATACTTGAAATAGAAAGAGAAACAGAAGATACCTTGGAACAAACATTCCTTAAGGTCATTCAAGAAAACCCTCATCTGGCCAGACAGATGACTATACAAACACAAGAAATCCAGAGAACCCCAGCAAGACACCTTATGATAAGACCAACCCCTAGACACATAGAAATTTGCCTACACAACGTAGGTATAAAAGAAAAAACCCTAAAGGTGGCAAGGGAAAAAGGTCAGACTACCTACCGGGGAGACCAATCAGAATTGTTGCAGACTTACCTGTAGAAACACTATAGCCAGAAAAGAATTGGACTCCAATCTTTAACGTTCTCAAAGATAAACAATTTCAACCAAGAACTTCCTATCCAGTCAAACTAAGCTCCATTAGCAATGAAGAATTAAAATTCTTCTCAGACAGCCAATCCCTAAGAGATTGCACTTCACGACCAGCTCTACAGGAGACACTTAAAAAGGTGCTGTGCACAGAAGGAAAAAGAAACAAAAGAAAGACCATATACTTCATAAGATCACAAACAAACACAGAAGCAGCAGAACGCATAGCATACCCACAAAAATGAAAACACACACATAAATGAACACAAAAGCTGAACAAAAACATAACAGCCTTATAAGAGAACTATGTCAGGGACAAACTCTCACATTTCAATAATCAGCCTGAACAATGGACTAAATGCACCACTGAAAAGACGTGGAATGACAAACTGGATAAAAACACATGACCCAGTAATTTGCTGCCTTCAGGAAACTCATGTCACCACAAAAGATGCCCACAGACTCAAAGTTAGAGGATGAAAAACAAACGTTCAGGTAAACAGATCACAAAAGAAGGCAGGAGTCATGTTCTTGATATAAGACAGAACAACCTTTAAGCTAACAAAGTTTAAAAAGATATAAAAGTGCACTACATAATGATAAAAGTTTCAATCCATCTACAAAAAATATCCATCCTAAATATATATGCACACAACACAGGAGCACCAGCTTTTATAAAGCAGCTACTAAATAAACTAAAAAAATATATTGACTCTAACACTATCATAGCTGGGAACTTAAATACCCCACTAGCAACCCCAGATAGATCATTGAGGCGAAAATCAACAGAGATCAGAAATGCAAAATATCAAGTCACAACTGACTCTGAAGAAATACAAAAGACTATCAGAAATTACTATTCACACCTGTATGGAAACAATCTCAATAACCTAAATGAAATATAGGATTTTATGACATCACACAACCTCCCAAGGTTGAAACAAGAAGAATCTGAGATCCTAAATAGACCCAAAAGCAACCCAGAAAATTGACTCTGTCATAAGAAAACTTCCTACAAAAAAAAAGACCAGATAGATTTCTAGCAAAATTCTACAAAACATACAAGGAGGAGCTGATACCAATCCTACTGAGAGTATTCCAGGCAATCAAGAAAGACAGAACTCTCTCAAATCATTTTATGAAGCTAACATCACACCCAACAAGCAAAGAGAACTGCAGACCTATATCCCTAATAAACCTAAATGCAAAAATTCTCAACAAGATTCTAGCAAATTGAATCTAACAACACATCTCAAAAATCATACATCATGACCAATTAGGATTCTTTCCCAGGATGCAAGACTGGTTCAATATCCACAAGACCATAAATAAATACATCAACATATAACATATAATTAAATAAAAACAGATGAAAAAAACAAGAACCACATGATTATATCATTAGATGCAGAAAAAGCTTTGTATAAAATCCAGCATCTCTTCTTGATAAAAACCCCCGAACACCTAGCCAAATAGGGAACATACCTCAAAATAGTAACAGCCATCTATGATAAACCCACAGCCAACATATTGCTAAATGGGGAGAACTTAGAAATGTTTTCTTTGAAAACCAGAACAAGACTAGGCTGCCCACTCTCATCCCTCCTGTTCAACATAGTATTGGGGATGTTCACTAGGGTAATGAGACAAGAGAAGGAAATCAGGGGTATCCAAATAGAAAAAGAAGAAATCAAGTTATCCCTCTTTGCTGACAATATGATCCTATACCTTGAAAATCCAGGAGAATTTGTCAAAAATCTCCTTATATTGATAAAGGACTTTGGCAAAATCTCAGGGTACAAAATAAACACGCAAAAGACAGTTGCATTCCTATACACCAACAACAAACAGGCAGAGAAACAAATAAAAAGCACAATCCCATTCACAGTAGCCACACACAAAAACGAAATACCTTGCATCTTCCGAACCGGAAACGTGAAAGATCTTTACAATGAAAACTGCAAAACACTGCTCAAAGATGTCACAAACAAATGGAAAAATATTCCATGCTCATGGATTAGAAGAATCAACATTGTTAAGATGTCCATCCTACAAAAGGCAGTCTACAGATTCAACTCTATACCTATTAAATTGCCAATATCATTCTTCTCAGACATGGAAACAATACCGAAATTCACTTGGAAAAATAAATGACTACAAATAGCCAAAACAATCCTCAGCAAAAGACACATAAGCGGGAGGTATCACACTTCCAGACTTTAAACTTTATTATACGGCTACAATAATCAAAACAACCTAGTATTGGTACAAGAACAGGCACTTAGACCAATAGAACAGGATAGAGATTCTGGAAGCAAAGCCTCAATTTCTCAACCAACTCATCTTTGACAAAGCCTCCAACAACAACCACTGGAGAGGGGAGAGCCTATTCAGTAAATGGTGCTGGAAAAACTGACTGAACACATGCAGAAGAATGAAACAGGACCCCTACCTATCACCATGTACAAACATCAACTCCAAATGGATCAAAGACCTAAACGTGAAACCCCAAACTTTAAGAATCTTAGAAATTACAGGAGACATTGTTATGGAAATCAGAATAGGCAATCAGTTCCTGATCAAAACCCAAAAACCCATGCCATAAGAGATAAGATAGACACATGGGACCTCATCAAACTGAAAAGCTTCTGAAAAGCAAAAGAAACCATCAAGAAAGCAGGGAGACAGTCCACAGAACAGGAAAAAATATTTGCCAAAGCATATCTGATAAAGGGCTAACATCCAGCATCTACATGGAACGCAAATGTGCCAAAAGGGAAAAAAAAACCCAAACAGCTCCATTAAAAAGTGGGCAAAAGACACTTCTCAAAAGAAAACATGCAAGCAGCCAACAGACACATTGAAAAAAAAAATGCTCAACCTCACTAATCATCAGAGAAACACAAATCAAAACCACCACATTGAGATACCACCTAACCCTAGTAATTATGGCTATCATTAATAAAACAACAGATGCTGTTGAGGATTTCCAGAAAAGGGAACGCTTCTGCACTGTTGATGGGAATGCAAACTAGTTCAATCTCTATGGAAAACAGTGTGGTGATTTCTAAAAGAACTGGAAATTGAGCTTACATACAACCCAGTTATCCCCTTTCTGGGAATATACCTGGAGGAACTTAAATCGCTATACGAAAAGATACCTGCACACACATGTTTATTGCAGCACTGTTTACAATAGCAAAAACATGGAACCAACTGTGCTGCCCACTGAAACTAGACTAGATAAAACAAATGTGGTGCATGTACACGATGGAATATTATGCACCATAAAGAAGAACACTTTACAGTGTGCACTTTACAGCAACTTGCATGGATTTAGAGTTTATAATACTCAGTGATTTATCACAGAAACAAAGAACTGAGTACCATATGTTCTCACTCATAAGTAGACCCTGAACATTTACCATAATACTATAATACTCTAAGAAAGGGATTGGCAGTAGCTGGAAACTTCCAGTGGGGGTGGAGGTACATAACATTAATAAGGGTACCTGATCTCAGATCAAGCAAAGTGGGGACCAAAGGTAGGTCCAAACCTTACCTGTATGGCGACCATTTGTATACCTAATCCTGAATTGCACCCCACATCTTAAAATAAAGAAAATTTTTAAAAGAACAAAGCTGAAAGCATCACAGTACCTGATTTCAAAATACACTCCAAAGCTGTAGTAATCAAAACACCATGGAACTGGTACAAAAGCAGACACATAAGCAAATAGAACTGAATACATGTCTTTATGATCAATTGATCTTTGACAAAGGTGCCAAGAACACACAATAAAGGACAGTCTCCTAAAAAGGAAAGTGTTAGAAAACTCAATATCTATATGCAGAAGAAAAAAATTGGACCCTTACCTGACACCATATTAAAAAATCAACTCAAAATGATAAAAGACTTCAATTTAAAACCTTAAACTGTAAAACTACTAGAAAATAACACAGGGGAAGAACTCCATGACAGTGATCTGGGCAAGGATTTCTTGGATATGCCCCAAAGTACAGGCAACAAAAGCAAACATAGACATATGGAATTACATCGAACTAAAAAGCTTCTGTAAAGAAAAAGAAACAATCAACAGAGCAACCTCCAGATTGGGAGAAAATATTTGCAAACCATATATTTGACGAAGGGGTAATATTCAAAATATTTAAGGAACACAAACTACTCAATCATAAAAATACAACTCATTTTTTTAAAAGGCCAAAGGACCTGAATAGTCATTTCTCAAAAGAAGACTTGCAAAAGGCTAACAATTATATTAAAAGTGATAAATATTACTAATCATAAGAGAAACTCAAATTAAAATCACAATGAAACATCACTTCATACCTGTTAGAGTGGTTATTATCAAAAAGACAAAAAATAACAGGTGTCAGTGAGAGTGGGGAGAAACAGAACTCTTACATACTGTTGATAGAAGTGTCTATCAGTACAGCCATTATGGAAAATTATATGAATGCTCAAAAAAATTAAAAATAGAACTACCATATGACCCAGCGATTCCACTTCTGGGTATATACCCAAAAGAAGTGCAATCAGTATGTTAGAGAGATATCTATACTCTGGTGTTCATTGCAACATTAGTCACAATAGTCAAGACTTGGAATTAACCTGTGTCCATCAACAAACGAACATACAAAGAAACTGTGTGGAATATATATGTATGTGTGTGTATACATATACACATATATATATATACATATATAATGGAATATTATTCAGTCTTTAAAAAGTCATTATGACAACATGGATAATCCTGGAGGACATTATGCTAAGTGAAATAAGCGAGATACAGAAAGATAACTACTACATGTGGCACTAAAAAAGTTGAACTCATAGAAGCAGAAAGTAGAATGGTGGTTGCCAGGGTCAGGGTTAAGGTTCAGGGGGGGAATGGGAAAATATCAAAGGGTACAAAATTTCACTTAAGATAGTTCCAAAGGCCTATTATTCAGTATGTGACTATAATTAATAATAATGCATTATATACTTAAAAACTGTTCAAAGTATATCTTAAATACTTTTCACCACAAAAAATTATAAGTATGTGAAGTAATAGATATGGTAATTGGCTTGATTCAATCATTTCATAATATATATCAAAACACCACATTGTTCACTGCAAATATTGTATATACAATTTTTATTTGTCAATTACACCTTAATAAAATCTGGGAAATAAATAAACAAAATAAAATGTCTAACATCTGAATAAATCAACAAAAGATACTATCTGGACAGACTAGAATATTATTCAGCAGTAGAAAGGAATGAAGTATTGACACATATTACAACATAGATGAACCTTGGAAATATTATGCTAAGTGAAAGAAGTCTGTCACAAATGACCACATGTTGTATGAATCCATTTCTATGAAATGTCCAAAGTAGGCAAATCTATAGAGACAGAAAGTAGATCAATGATTGCCTAGGACTTGGGGGTTTGGGGGGAGAGGGAGGGGTTAGATAATAAGGAGTCACTGCTAATGAGTACAGGATGATGAAAATGTTCCCAAAGTAGATAGTAGTGATGGCTGTACAATTGTGAAAAACCATTGAAATGTATACTTTAGATGAGTGAATTGTATGATAGGTGAATTATATCTCAGCAGTGCTGCTAAAATATTTAAATAAGATAATGTGATGCTTTAATAAGATCAAAAAGTCAATAAATATTGGTATGTACTGAGCACCTGCTGTATGCAAACCTCCATAAATAAAATTCTGAAAAAATTCATAGTGCATAACAATAAAATAATCCATTCTATGACATTACCTGAGTAGTCTGATGCATGATGTAGATGCTTGACGAACAAGAAAAAGTTAATAACATTTTATCTTCAGCACAGGCATTTCTTCGATTTTTAAATGAAGAGCAATCAAGTTGCATAAAATTGAAATCTTAATTGTTCAGCCCTTGGCTATATTTTGTAAAGAAGATTCATAAACACAAGCTTGTGGTCAGAATCTACAAAAATTCTCAGAAAATATCAAATGCAAATGATTTTGCCAGAGGATGTTTCCATACAAAATTAAATACTGCCTTTTTAAGATTAACAAATGATTTATTTATAATTTCAGACTCTTTGTTGGGGAAAAGTGAAAAAAATTTCAGTCTAAGACTATCTAAAATTTTAGCTTTTGTCAACTATCTCAGGGGGAAAAGATCATTAGTTGAGAAACTTCACTTAGCAAGATAAAAAATCTGTGGTGATTCATTCTTGTTCTAATAATGAGTAAAACATTCCAGGTAGCTCTATTCATTGAGCCTCTGGACAATATCCAGCTCCCAAAGAAACTAAAAATTCTGTTCAGTGACAACACATTATTTAACTCACCAGGGAAATTAAGATAACACAATGTGACTTAAATCTGTGCAAGGAAATTTGTCAGGTGAAGGCTTTCCTTCCTTAAGAAATACCTGCTGGCAATTGAGATAGGAAAAAAATGCCTGTCAAATTGTGAGCATGTTTAGAGAATGACCCTGACTGATTCTGTAGTCATATGGGGACAGGGTGTGATTTCCAAAGGCTTCAAGCAAGATCTATAGCCTGATAGAGAAGGTGGCAGGTTTTAATTAATACATGTATACATATATATATATATACAAATTTACTTTTATACATTATATATTTTATATAACATATGCAATTTTTATATTTCTAAATGCTTTAATATTTTTATTTATTTATACATTTTAATGATTATTTATAATTTTTATATATTTATAATTTATATACACATATTATGTATGTGTATTTGTGTGTGTATGTATGTGTGTGTGTATCTCCAACCTACCCTAGGTAAATCTTGAGTGAAGAAGACTCCATCACATGAAAGCTGGCTATGCTTTCAGCCCTTACTTTTAGCACTTACTCTTCCCCTGAAAGTTTCTCAAACACCCTCACAATAGCTCTTCATTTCACACATCCTCCACGGTAGACAGGAAGGAAAAGACACAGCATCCTCTTTATCACCATGTGCTCCTTGGTTATCCAAGATGTAAAATAAATGGAAGAAAAAAATTAAACCAATCACCAGATTATCTCTTTATAATCTCATATTTGCAATTTTACCTAAGCTAAAAAGAGAATCTTGAAAGTCTTCACAAGCATTTATTAAAACACTTTATTTCCAAGTGACACCTGCCCTTACACCCGGATCAACTAACTGCTCTAAAGATCTCTACTACTCAGTCATGTAACATCTTCAATTAGCTCCCCTCTGAGACTCACAATACAAACGGAGGCACTTACATTCATACAATACAGAGACAAGATTTGACTGGCCTCTAAAGTAGGCAATAATTGGTTTCTGCCTCCCATGGGGGTACTCAGTGGAATCTGCAGTCCTTAGTGCCCTTTATTAGCAAGTGTGAACCATGCTTCACTTTGAGGGTCTTCAAAAATGAGCGAGTTTTACTATGTGCACGCACCTTTCCTGAACTGTCTGCAATTTAGTCAATGCTACCCACGATGACTCCCTGCTACATGACCAGGGCTTTCCTTGCCATTTATGGTAAGTGATCACAGCAGTAAAGAGTATTAAATTTAAAATTATTGGGGATTCTTCTCCCTGCAACTCTAAAATTACTTAGCCTAAGCATTTCTTAGGATTAGCTCAGAGCAGAACCCACAGTTCTTTAATTCTACAAAGAGAGGTTCTGCTCTGAACAAACTTGAGAAGAAAGGAAAAAAGAAAAGAAATAAACAATTATTAATGCCAAGATCCTTTAAAAATAGTCATAGAAAAAACATCAGTGGGGGTGTATGCCAAAATGATAAAAAGCGATTACATCTCTATGCAGCAAGACACCAGAGAATTTTTCCTTTTCTTTATTACTTAGCAGTATTTTCTAAATTTTCTATGAAGAAGTGTATTTTAGGTAAAAATCTTTCAGTGGAGGAGAGGGGAGAATTCCAAATAATAAAAGGAACTCTCACTTGCCATCCCCAAAAATAATAACACTAGCTTTTTATTTTTATTTTTATTTTTATTTTTTTACCAGCTTTTCTCCTAAACGATGTGGATGGAAAATGGACAATGTTAGCCAAAACAAATTTATTTGTTGTTTTTAATGCTGGTTTTTCTTTCCTGAATGTTTCTTTAGAAACCTAATGCCTTCCTGCTCTTCTCTTTTATTCCTGTAGGGGGAGGCCATCCAGGGTAGCCCCTCCCTCGGTCCTGGGTCCTTCTCTGGACCCACTAGGGTCCCCCATACAAAAAGTGTCTGGGACTCAATACTCCAAATAAAAAGTTCTCCTCAATCCCCTGGAAGAGGTTTCCACTCCTCAAGTGAGTGATGATTTCATCTCAAATGCCAGAGAAACACTAAAGAGGATACACACACACACACACACACACACACACACACACACACACACACACACAATTTCAGCCTCATAAAGTTCACAGAAACGATGGCCACCTCAAGTCATTTTGTCCCACTAACGTGAGAGAATGGAATACCCAGAGATCTTCTGATAAGAGCTTGTTCTTGTTTTCCCAAAGAAAGAGAACTTGGTGCCTGCTTTAGCAAAACTTTTTAAAAGCCAGTGTTAGTATACAGGAAAAAGACCAGGAGGAGAAAAGAAAGGGAATAAACACAATTTTAAAACATTTCTTTTAAGACTGCAAAATGCTATTTTATCTGAAGACAAGAACTTTCCTGTGTTAGCAGCACACTCCTGGGTTCCAACATAACTAATATTTCAAATGGAGTCCCCTACAGTTTAAGTAGGACACAGACTAATTAAAACTCTGAAAAAAAAAATCAAACTATACCAGGATTAAACAATAACTACAAAGAGAAACTTGGGAGGTATTAATCTCTCTAATAGGGAAAGCCAATAAGTCCTTGGCAAGGCAACAATTTTGGTGAAGAAGGAAAATTATTTTTAAAACCTAAGGAAATTATAGGATTCTAACTGAAACTGGATTCTAACTTTTCCCTTAATTCTAGAGAAAACCTGGTGGAGGCTGCTAGCTACAAAGGTTTTTTAAATAAACAGAGGCAATGTAGCCTACATCCTTATTCTGGAAGGTATTAGTTTCCCTTAAAGCAGGGTTCTCCTCCAGAGAAAAAGGTTTTGAACAATTACAGGTTCAAAGTCTCTAATCCCAGCCCCTTGTCACCAGATGTGTTTTAGAATTCTGAAGTTTTGATTTCAGAAAAGAATTCTGGTGTACAATCAACATTATATAACTTCCCCAGCGGAATCTGGGGTAACACCTTGTTAATCTTTCTTAAGCAAAACATGAAAATCCACACTAAGTGGGGTAAACAAAGGAGGTGTGTGTGTGTGTGTGTGTGTGTGTGTGTGTGTGTGTGTGTGTGTGTGTGTGTGAGAGAGAGAGAGAGAGATATTCACACACACGCACTCACATCAGTTCAAGTTTTCTGACAAGTTTTGGAAAAAATTCAATTTTATGAGGTTTTTGGATTTCAGAAATGTGACTAAGGAATTGTGGGCCTGAACTTTTTTTAATGTCTGCTTTTTCCAGCACAGAATGAGTACCATGCCTTTTTTCCCCAATACCTAACTTATGACTGGTCCTCAGTAAGTATGTTGAATCTAATTGATTAATTCTCAGCTGTGAGCCTCTCTCGCATTTGGCACTGACCCCAAAGCACCAGACACACAGAGAGGGCAAACTTGAAATGTACTCTGAGCCTCTTTGAAATGGAGTTTTTAAAAAAGTAATTTTATTTTTAGTTATTTAAAAAATCTGCATACTGTTTTCCATAGAAGTTGTACTGATTTGCATTCCCAGCAACAGTGTATAAGCATTCCCTTTTCTCTATACTCTCACCAACACCTTTTTTTTTTGTTTTGTTTTGTTTTTTTACTTTTTAATAATGGTCATTCTGATGGGTATAAGATGATCTCTCATTGTGGTTTTAGTTTGCATTTATCTGATGATTAGAGATATTGAGGATTTTTTCAGATACTTTTTGGCTATTTGTATGTCTTCTTTCGAAAAATGTCTGTTCATGTCCTTTGCCCACTTTTTAATGAAGTTATTTTGTTGTTGTTGTTGTTGTTGTTGTTGTGTTGTTTGAGTTCCTTATAGAGACTAGATAGTACCTTGTCAAATGCATAGTTTACAAATATCTTCTCTCATTATGCAAGCTGTTCACTCTACTGATTATTACTTTTGCTGTGCAGAAGCTTTTCAATTTAATTCAGACCCATTTGTCTATTTTTGTTTTGGTGCATTTGCTTTGAGGACTTAGTTATAAATTATTTGTCTAAGCCATTGTCCAAAAGAGTGTTTCCTAGGTTTTCTTCTAGCATTTGTATAGTTTCAAGTGTTACACTGAAATCTTTAATCCGTTTTGAGTTGCTGTTTGTAAAGGTTGAGAAATAAGGATCCAGTTATATTATTCTGCACCTGGCTAACCAATCTGCCCAGCACCATTTATTTAATCGAGTGTTCCTTCCCCATTGTACATTTTTGTCAACATTATCAAACATCAGTTGGCTGTAGGTACGTGGCTTTGTTTCTGAGCTCTTTATTCTATTCCATTGGTCTATGTGTCTGTTTTTGTATCAGTACCATGCTGTTTTGGTTACTACAGACTTATAGTGTAATTTGAAGTCAGGTAATATGATGCCTCCAGCTTTGTTCTTTTTGCTTAGGATTATTTAAGCTATCTCGGCCCTTTTTTAGTTCCACATGAATTTTAGGATTATTTTTTCTAATTCTGTGAAAAATGACATTGGCATTTTAGTAGGAATGGCACAAAATCTGTAGATTGCTTTGGACAGTATGATCATTTTAAGATTATCAATTTTTTCAATTCATGAGCATTTGCTCCAGCATCCCAATACTGGATATCTACCCAAAGGAAAATGAATTACTATATAAAAAGATACCTGCACTCATATGCTTACTGCAGCACTATTCATAACAGCAACGATATGGAATCAACCTAAGTGACCATCAAAAGATGATTGGATAAAGAAAATGTGAGATATACACACACTCACACAATGGAATACTACTTGGTCACAATAAAAGAATTAAATCATGTCTTTTCCAGTAATTTGGATGGAACTGGAGGCCATTATCTTAGCTGAAATAACTCAGAAAGTCAAATGTTATCATTTATAAGTGAAAGCTAAATAACGTGTACATGTACACATGAGCATGGAAAGTGGAGGAAGGTGAAGGATGAGCAATTATTTAATGGGTAACAATATACATTATTTTAGCTATATTTACATTAATATATCCATGTAATAGAACTACACTTACACCTCTTAAATTTATATGAAAAAAATTAATTAATTTTAAAAAAACAAAGTAAATTTTATGACTAATTTTAGCTCATTTTTTTTTCCAAATTCTAAGCACTTCCATTGTTTAAGCCACTCAAAGATTATGAAGACCAGGTATTTGATTTTTGTAATATTATCTTGTTTGGGGATTTGGTAGCAATGTTCTAGAAAACATTGCTAAAATGACAAGGATGTCCCATCTGGTCCCCATAATTATTCAATCTTGGCTCTTTGAATACGTTGGCCTGGAGACAAAAGTAATACTAACGGCATAGTAGGAATAGCAGTTCTCGTCACACACTAACAGCAAATGTAATTCAGTCCCCATTTCTCCTCTTGGCCAGGCTTCCATGCAGGGCCCCATGGAAGTAGCCACGTGCACGTGGGTACGTGCACATTTCCCACCCACCACTGCCAACCAGATGTCTTCCTTACAGACCTACTTCCTTTTTGTCTCCATGCCAGTCATTGCCGCTTTGGAGATAGATGTGTCGAGCTGTTTTCTAGGTCCCAGGTCCCTTAGCATATGAGGCAGGGTCATCCTTCTTTCTCAATCATATACACGGTGTAATTAGTCTTATCTTTCACTCCATGAGAAAAGGGGTATAACTTTGAACTGTAAAGCAAGGAGGAAAACATGAGTTTACAGTTAAATGCCAAAAGCAACTAGGACACCAGAAAAGATGACCACAAATAGAGCTTCAGCATTCAAACACCCAAGCCAACCACGTATTTCTATTTACTATCATCAAGGACAATTCTTTTGACACACAGAGCTGCTTGATCTAGAAAATCCATTATAAAGACACTTAAATCTAGGGAACAAATACATTCACTCTCTAATGACAATAGCAAAAAAAAAACTTTAAAGTTACCTCAAGGTTACTTTACTTGGTAGGATGTCTCCAGTGTATTTTTTTGTTTTACTTTTTTAAAAAGGTATGTGTTGTATAGGAGATACATGAACAGAGTTTTTAAATGAAAGCAATTAAATAGATTATATAGGAGAAATCATGTCTTGACTCCTGCTTTTGTCCTAAAGCCTTTAGTTCCTTTTTCCAGAGGCAATTACTATAACAAGATTGTGGATTCTTCTAGAAATATTCTCTACATATAAAAGTGTATATCACTTTTTCAATATAATTTCTATCATACTATACACACTACTATACATCTTGCTCCCTTTGGTGCATTTAAATTATTAATCAGGAAATATTCTAACCTCACGGTCAGTCATAACTCCAGGCTTTTCCATTCCTTCTAGACAGTTAGTCCCACCTCTGGTTAACAGGAAGGAAACAGGGAAAACTGGAGTTTTCCCTGGCACATAACTCCTAAAATCCTTGGATTTTTCTGAGTGATAAGGGTGGTAGGAACATCTTTTGGTCTACTGGGACAATTCAGCAGACTGAGCTTCTAGATAGCTTCAGGATTGGATTGATCTTCAGGCTGGCATCTAGAATGTCACCACCTTCTACAACAGGTCAAGCAGCAAGGAAACAAAGATACTGAAGGTTCTGTCCAGAGGATCCAACAAAAAAAAACACCTGAAGAGACAAAAGGCAGCAGAGAGTTTGCAAATGGGGGAACGAGAAATAGACCATGGTTCCAGGCTCAGAGGAGGGAGCATCCTGGCAGTTTAGGTGCATACAAAGACAGCTGGCATTGCAGGAGCCTTTCAACAGGGTGTGAGGCTCAGGAGTCAGAGCAGGTCTAGGAACAGGACTATCAAGAAGACAGGTCCAGTGTCAAGGACATGGACTTAGGCACGGGAAGGATATAGAAACCAATGCCCAAGCAAGCACACACAGGAATTGGTACTCCACACAGGATAGAGGCCTAGATATTAGGGCTGCAATATGAAGTTAGAAGGAAACTTGATACTGAGTCCTTCAGCATGTGTCTAGATCTAAAATCTGTCCCAGTGGCTGAGAGTGCAGCTGGGAGTCTGTCAAGTGGCTTCTTGTGAGGTGAAAGGAGAGCTGCAGAGGCAAGAGCCAGGCCAGGCCAAGCCCCACAATCTAGGCTGCACTTTCCACCTCATACTATTGTTACTATCTCCTAACTAGTTCTTTAGCCACAAAATGAGCTTCAACCACAATAAGATCCCATTCAACTCTAATTATCTGGTCTTCCCTCCTGAAATAATTTGTCCTTCCAGTTTTTCCAGCTGACAGCTAGATTAATATTCTTGTACGCTTTGAGCATGTCACCTTCCCGCCCCTTTGCACATGCATTCAGAACTCTTGAGGGGCTTCCAATACCTGCATCTGAAGCCCTCAACTCAGTATTCAGGGTATTCAGGCCCAGGGCTTCTTAACTAACCTTCATAGATGATGCTATGGTTTGAATTATATCTCCCAAAAAGCTTAGCAAAATCCTAACCCCTGGAAACAATAAATATGACCCCTTATTTGGAAATATGGTCTTTGTGGATGTAATTAAGATGTGAGCTAAGATGAGGTCTTAGTGGAGTCGGGTATGCCCATAATCCAATATGACTGGTATTTTTATAAGGAGAAAAGATACCAAGATGCACATGCACAGAGGAAAGGCAATGTGAAGAGACACAGGGAGAATACCACTTGATGACAGAGGCAGAAACTGGAGTTGAAGTGTCTTCAGGTCAAGAAGCACCAAGGATTGCCAGAAATACCAGAAGCTAGGAAAGAGGTATGTAACAGTTCTTCCCCAGGGTTTTCAGAGAGAGTTTGGTGCTACCAACAGCTTGATTTTAGACTTACAGCCTCCAGAACTGTGCAAGAACACATTTCAGTTGTGTTCTTACCCAGTTTGTGGTAGTTTGTTATAGCAGCCCTAAGAAACCAGCACAAATGTTATTAAGCTTTCCTTCTTCCCTCATCATGTTTCTATCCTCACACACAGCCCCTGCCTTCCTTCCTCATCTTTTCACCCATCCAACTCCTACAAACTTTGTAGGCCAAGCTGAAGTGATTCTTCCTCCAGAATTCTCCATGAACCATCAAGGCTGCTTTGATCTCTTCTCTCCTTGAACTTGTCATTTGGGCTTTGCACAATTGACCTTTTGACTACTTAATATGTGTAGGTGTTTTCAACTGGACTAAAGGTTCCTGAGTATTGAATTTGTGTTTTATTTTTATCTTAATCCTGTATAGACACAGTGTTTATTTGTGATATCATGGAAAGACATTCAGTCTTTGTTCGAAGTTCCTGGCACATAACTCCTAAAATCCTTGGATTTTTCTGAGTGATAAGGGTGGTAGGAACATCTTTTGGTCTACTGGGACAATTCAGCAGACTGAGCTTCTAGATAGCTTCAGGATTGGATTGATCTTCAGAGAAACAAACCTCTGATTAGAAACTTGAAATTTTTAGCCCCCTCAATATTCAACAGGCAACTTGTGATTCAATAATATTAAAGAATTACTAATTTCAAGAAGTGATAAGAAAAATACTTTGTGACACTTCATTCAGCATTTCAAAATATGTTCAGTGAAAAGAACTCCATTTAAAAAGTATGTTATTCTTTACTGCATTTCAAAAAGAAAATGGATCTCTTTTTAAAATGCAAAATTCAAGTTAGGATAATTACTAGAAAGTTTACTATAAAAAATAGTGACTTGAATGCCAATGTGTAAGGTGACTCATGAAACCGAATGTAAATTACCAGAAATGCATTTCTTTGAAGCTAAAGCAGTATTTTATTTTTGGATAATATGCATTAAAAAAGTTAAAATAATAATTAACAGAACTCTAACAGGCAATTGATTTAGAAAGTCTGAGAGTATTCAGCCAACTTAGAGATGTTATTGGAATAGAAGAACTGAGTGAACATTTATTACTAGACCAGTACTAATGACCATCTGATATACTTGGATGCTAATTTCCTTCTCACTGAATTATTTTAGGAGCAGTTCAGATCCTAATACCCAATATCTTAGAGTCAGTAAAAACTTGAAAGTTGTATCATCCCATCTCTTGCCCAGCGTGTGCCCCAGTAAGATAATAAATGCGAGTTTGTATAAGCTACTAAGTTTGTGGTAATTTGTTATGTAGCATCAAAAACTAATACAGGTCTCCTTACCCTTTTACTTTATAGCCTATCCTACTTAAGGCCTCATTTTACTTTCTCCCTGAGGAAACTGCCAACACTCTGTACTTAAAAGGTACCCATTCCATTGCTGTGTTAGGAAAAAAGGACCCTTTGACCTGTTCCAACTAGTGCAGATCAAAGGAGAAAACCTAAAGAAAGACCTTTCAACATTATCTCCTAGCTCTAAGCAGGAAGGTTTTATATTAGAAAAAAGATAAATGATAAGTGGTGATACTTTACCAAAATTGGTTTCACTAACCAAGTCAGCCATCTCACTGCAATAAGCCATTAAATCCTAGAAACCACCTCTCAGATAGCGCACTTTGGCATTTATTTCCACATGAGGTAACCTCCAAGCATCACTAGTAAGATCCTAAGTCCCTGAAAACACCAATGGCTTGGCCCTTGCTCTCATCATGAACGCCTTCCATTCACACAAAGACTTTGGGAGTGGAAGAACTAGGTTTGGAGTCCTGAGGTTAACCTTAAAAGATTTGAGGATAACTGCTCTTGGGCCATTCTAGAAGTATTCAGATTTTTAACCAACACAGTAGTCAGCATCATTTCACCCTAAAATGAGGCCTTAAGTAGGATAGGTTATAAAGTAAAATGATAAGAAGCTCTGTATTAGTTTTTGATGCTATGTAACAAATTACCACAAATTTAGCAGCTTATACCAACATACATTTATTATCTCACTATTTCTGCAGGTTAAGATTCTGGGCACAGCATAGCTGGGTGTCCTGCAAGGCTGCTACCAAGGTGTCAGTCAAGCTCAGTTCTCTTCTAGAAGAATAACTAGCAACAGCTCTTCTTCCAAGCTCACCAGAACTATTAGCAGAATTTATTCTTTGCAGCTGTAACGCTACTCAGCTCGTAACACTGCCGTTCTTCGCTCCTAAAGGCCCCTCACAGTTCCTTGCTACATGATCCTCTCCATCGCCCTTTTACAATATTGATAATTGTTTTTTCAAAGCCAGCAAAGAGAACAGCAAATCTGCTAGCAAGGAGCCTTACATAACCTGACATGATTACTAAGTGACACCCCATCACCTTTACCATATTCTGTTGGTTAGAAACAAGTCACAGACCCGGCCCACACTCAAGGAGAGGGGTTTTCACAAGGGTACGGACACCAAAAGGTGGGATCAATGGAGATCACCTTAGAGTCTGCCCACCACAACCTCAAGAATCTGTATTTTTTAAAGCACCTCAGTGATAATGATGTTAAACCAGGCTTCAGAACGTTATTATAAGATACAGTAGAGGAGGTAAAACAAGGGAGATATTATTTTAATGTGATTTTTCACCTTGACTATACCTTGAAATCACCTGGGAAGTTTTCAGAAATCTCATGGCAGGAGGCACCCCAGATGAATCAGAATATCTGGGGACAAATAGGTTTTTTGAAATGCTTCAAGTGGTTCCACAGTGTAATCAAGGATAAAAACTACTGTCTTACTAGAACAGTGAGGAACTGAAGTCAATCTTAATGAACAAAAGGCAATCTTTGGGGCAAGTTTTTAAAACCAAGTAGATCTTTTCCAGGCAAGATAGAGGATAAGACAGGGACATTTGTAGTAAGTTAAGAAGCTATATTCAGAGAAAGGAATGGATTTGAGAAATACTTAGTAGGTAACACTGGTGAGACTTTGTGCCAAATATGAGACTGACCAAAAAGAAGAAATCTTCAATGACTTCCAGATCTCGGGTTTATATTCCTGAGAGAGTGTAGGAGCCACTAACTGAAAAAAGAGAATCAAGAAGAGGAGCCAGTTGGAGGAGAGGAAAGTGGAGACACTGCTGAGCTCAGTTCTAGATATGTCAAGTTGCACACATTTATGAAGGTATTTTAATTTGATTTGCACTAATGTTCCACTGGCTTGCTAGATCCATTTTATGTAAATTGGGCATTGCCAACATTTTCCCAATTCGTTCATTCTTCTATCCTCTTCTATTTTTCTATAGCACTCAGCTGCCCAGCACAGAGCCATGTAAATTCCATATCAACCTCTGATTTCCTCCCTACAAGGTCATTAATTTTTTACTAGTGATACAACCTCTTGGATGACCCTTTTCATCACTAAATGTTAAGTGACTACTTTGCAAAGCTAATCTTAATATGTGTTGATTAAGCAATTATTAGGTGTAAGGTTTTGCAGAGCCATAAAAAAAGAATCTTTTTTAAAAGACCTTTCAATGCGTTTGACTTGAGTTCCTCGGTGCCACTGTCTGAAATCTCCCATTGAAATGAAGAAAAACTTAACTCCCTGAAGCCCTCAGAATGAGCCCCCAATCTTAAGCAAACCACCAACTTAAAACTATTTCCCTCCAGGATGAAAAAATGTTTACCCTGGGGCTGAAAACAAGGCAACTGAAGGTGCAATTTCCAAAGTAAGAAATCTAGAGCTATTTTAGACTTCCGTAATCTTGGTAACAGTCAAATGTTGATGAATGAATAGTTCTAAAATTTATAGAACCTAGCATTGTAAGCTATGTTATACATTGGTTAATTATCCAACTGGTTGACACCAACATTCATTGGTTTATCTAAACATTAATCAGAAGTGTGCTTAGTGTAAAACCTGGGAAGAATTAATACTTTTACACATAGAAATTTGGCCTAAAACCTTTGCAGAATCTTGAAGTGTTATCAATTGCTGATCTTTAATTATTTCATGAAAACATTGTAATTATTACCTCCTCTCATAAATCGTAGCCATAATATATGTTCAAAAAATATATAAACCAGTATTTCTAGTCACTTTCTAAGGCATTTTATCCTAAAATATAATAATTTTTCAAATCTACTCCCAGAAGAAGAAACTTTTTTGGAAAATTAAAAACATACTATGTAGACTACAAAAGGTATTTAAAATAGCACCTGAAGGCTTTTTAAATTAATAAGAAAATTGCTGTATGTATTGTTTTCCCTCTACTTATGAAATTTTTTAAAACCCAACTTTAGTTTTAGAAGTGATCAAGGGGACAGGCTGGGTGACACAACCTGTAATCCCGCACTTTGGGAGGCTGAAGTGAGTGGATTGCCTGAGCCTGCGGGTTCGAGACCTGCCCTGGCAACTTGTGAGACCTCATCTCTACAATAAATCAAAAATTAGCTGGGTGTGGTAGCGCACACCTGTAGTTCCAGCTACTTGGAAAGTTGAGGCCGAAGACTCACCGGATCCCAGCAGGTCGAGGCTCTGGTGGACAGGAGCGTGCCACTGCACTCCAACCTGGGTAGCAGAGGGAGACTCCAACTCAAAAAAATAAAAAGAAGTGATCAAGGAAGATCTTTAATGTGAAAGGAAATTCCCCAAAATGAATTACTGACCAAAAGCTCTTAGAAAGAGTAATAAATTGTGATTAAATGGTACATTCACATCTTCATTATTAAGAAAGTTATTCAGTAGCCAGAAGATACATTTTACTACAAAAGAAAATGGTGAGGTGTTTATAGACAAGATTAGTTTGGGAAATGAAATAAATCTTCCCATTAAACATAGATGAATATTGTACCCTAAAGATCCCATAAATTAGGTGAATATGAATTAATGAGAAGCCAAAGTAGAAAGTCAATCCTATGGAATTTTTCACCTATAAAACATTTTATATTTTCAAAGCACCTTCACACCATTATCACCTTCACACCATTATCCTTTTTTATGGGTGGACTTGTTTTTGTTTTTGTGTTTATTTCAATAGCTTTAAAGGTACAAATAGTGTTTAGTTATATGGATGAATGGTAGTGAAGTCTAAGCTTTAGTGTACCCATCACCTGAATAGTGGACATTGTACCCGATAATTAATTTTTCATTCCTCAGTCTCCCTTTACCCTCCTGCTTCTGTGTCTCCTATGTCTATCAGACCACCCTATATTCCTTTGTGGACTCAAAGCTTAGCTCCTACTTATAAGTGAGAACATGCAGTATTTGAATTTCTGTTCCTGAGTTACTTCACTTAGGCTAATGGCCTCCAATTCCATCCAAATTGCTGCAAAAGACACTATCGTTCTTTATTGTGGCTGAATAGTATTCCATGGTTATATACTGCACACATATGTATTCCACATATTCCATAAATATACCACATTTACTTTATCCACTCACAGTTGATGGGCACTTCAGGTTGATTCCACATCTTTGCACTGTATTGTAAACTGTACTGTGATAAACATACGAGTGCAGTTGTTTTTTTTTTGTTTAATGACTTATTTTCCTTTAAGTAGATAACCAGTAGTGGGATTATGGGATCAAATGATAGCTATATTTTAGTTCTTTAAGAAAATATTCAAGCCGGGCTCGGTGGCTCAGCCTGTAATCCTGCACCTTTGGGAGGCTGAGGTGAGTGGATTGCCTGAGCCGGCGGGTTCGAAACCCGCCTGGGCAGCGAGACCTCATCTCTACAATAAATCAAAAAATCAGCCGGGTGTGGTAGCGCATGCCTGTAATTCTGGCTACTTGGAAGGCTGAGGCGGAAGGATCGCCGGAGCCCAGCAGGTCAAGGCTGCGGTGGCCGGGAGCAGCCACTGCACTCCAGTCTGGGCAACCAAGTGAGACTCCAACTCAAAAAAAAAAAAAAAAAAGAAAATATTCATACTGTTTTCATAGAAGTTGTGCTAATTTACATTCCCATCAACAGTGTATAAGCGTTCCCTTTTCACTGCATCCATGCTAGCATCTATTTTTTTTTGACTTTTTAATAATGACCATTCTGACTAGTGTAAGGTGGTATTGCATTTCCCTGATAATTAGTGATGTCGAGTATTTTTCATGTTTATTTTGCTATTTGTATATTTTCCTTTGTTTGTACATGTCATCTGCCCACTTTTTAATAGAATTATGTGTTTTTCTCTTGCTGATTTGTTTGGTTCCTTGTAGATTCTGAATATCAGTATTTTATCAAATGTACAGTTTGTGAATATTTTCCCCATTCTATAGATTGTCCATTTACTCTATTGATTATTTCTTTTGCATGCAAACACTTTTTAGTTTAATTAAGCCTTGTTTGTTTATTTTTTATTTTCACTTCACTTGCTTTTGAGTTCTTAGCAATGATTTCTTTGCCTACACCAATGTCCAGAAGAGTTTTCCCTAGGTTTTCTTATAGATTTTTTATGGCTTCAGGTCTTACACTTAAGTCTTTAATCCATCCTGAGTTAATTTTTGTATATGGTGAGAGACATGGGGTTTAGTTTCATTCTTCTGCCTATGACTATCTAATTTTTTCAGCACCATTAAAGACTTAAGTCTTTAATCCATCCTGAGTTAATTTTTGTATATGGTGAGAGACATGGGGTTTAGTTTCATTCTTCTGCCTATGACTATCTAATTTTTTCAGCACCATTTATTGAATAGAGTGTCCTGTCCAAGTGTGTGATTTTGTTTTCTTTGTTAAAGATCAGTTAGTTTTAGGTATGTGGCTTTATTTTTGAGTTCTCTATTCTGTCCCATTGGTCTGCATGTCTACTTTTGTATCAGTACCATGCAGTTTTGGTTACTATAGCTGTATATAATTTATAACCTATAGTATAATTTGAAGTCAGGTAATATGATGCCTCCAATTTTGTCCTTTCTGCTTATAATGCTTTGACTATTCTGGCTCTTTTTCATTTCAATATCAATTTTAGAATTGTTTTTTCAAATTCTGTGAAAAATGATGCCGTATTTTTAGAAGAATTTCACTGAATCTGTAGATTTCTTTGGGAATTATGGTCATTTTAACAATATTAATTCTTCCAATCCATGAGCATCGATGTTTTTCCATCTGTTTGTGTCATCTATTATTTTTTTCTCAGCATGGGTCAGAAGTCCCAGGGACTACTGTGGGAGGAGGATGGATCAGATCTGGACTCACCCTACTCACTGCTGCTACGGATATCAAGTCTCCCACTCAGATCTGACGTGTCTGTGCCTGTTCCAGTGTGGGGGTGGGGTGTCTGTCTCTCTGAGTCTGATGAGAAGATAGCCTCTGGGTCCCAAGATGGAGGCTGGGAGGAGCTGGGTGGTGCAATGTAAGTCTCCGCCCCAGTCTGGTACTGAGAAGATGGTGCCTGTCCGTGTCCTGGCACCAGCGTTGGAGCTTTATTCCAGATTTCCACTACCTGTCTTCTCAAGCCAGGTCTGCTGCTCAGGCAATGGCATGGGCCAGGTGCCAGTGCTGAGGGACAGCTGTTCTCTGCTGCCTCCTCTCAAGAGAGCCCCGAGAATGGCAGATGATCCTGTGTGCCCGGGTCTCCAATCTCAGGGTGGTGAAGGTTGCAGTCACCTCCTGAGGAGAGCCCGGGTACATGAACACGAGTCTTCCCTCAGAGGACTTTCACTCATCCACCGGCATACACCCACTCATGCAGAGAGTCTACATGGACAATTGCTTTTGCAGAGACTTTCACAGTCCAACCTGTTCTGTCGTCTTTTAGCCTGGAAGTCCTACCATTTTTTTTCATGTTTTGTAGTCTCTTTGTAGAGATCTTTTACCTCCTTGGGTAAATATATTCCTAAGGTTTTTGTTTTTGCAGTTATTGAAAATGGGATTGAATTCTTGAATTAATATTGTTAATTCTTCTCATCAGACTCAGAGAGACAGACACCCCACCCCCACACTGGAACAGGCACAGACACGTCAGATCTGAGTGGGAGACTTGATATCCGTAGCAGCAGTGAGTAGGGTGAGTCCAGATCTGATCCATCCTCCTCCCACAGTAGTCCCTGGGGCTTCTGACCCATGCTGAGAAAAAAATAATAGATGACACAAACAGATGGAAAAACATCGATGCTCATGGATTGGAAGAATTAAATTCTTGATCCATTTCAGCTTGATCATTATTGGTGTATGTTTATTTTGTAACCTGAGACTTTACTGAATTTGTTTATCAAATCTAAGAATCTTTTGGAGGAGTCTTTAGGGTTTTCTAGGTATAAGATCATATCATTGGCAAACAGATAGTTTGGCTTTCTCTTTCCCAATTTGGATACCTTTTTATTTCTCTTGCCTTTCTCTTGCCTGATTGCTCTGGCTAGGAATTCCAGTACTATGTTTTATAACTGTAGTCAAAGTCGGCATCCTTGTCTTGTTTCAGTTCTGAAAAAAATGCTTTCTACTATTCCACATTCAGTGTGATGTTGGCTATGGGTTTGCCATATATAGCTTTTATTATTTTGAGTTATGTTCTATTTTGTTGAGCGTTTTTGTTATGAGGGATGCTGGATTTTTATCAAATGCTTTTTATGCATCTGTTGAAATGATTATATGGCTTTTGCTTTCAATTCTTTCTATGTGGTAAATCATACTTAATGACTTGAGTGCATTGAATAATCCTTATATCACTGAGTTGAAATCCACTTGATCGTGGTAAAGTATATTTTTGATGTGCTGTTGGATTCAGTTTGCTAGTACTCTGATGAGGTTTTTTGCATCTATGTTCATCAGAGATATTGGCTCATAATTTTCTTTTTTGTTGTTAACATTTTATCTTAATAACCTCTCTATGATAGATAGATGATAAATGATTGGGGAAAAAATGAGTAAAAGTGAGGTTTGCTAATAGGCCAATATGCTTTGCAATCTCCCTCCTGTGGTGTGGATCAAGCACACAGAGATATTTCCTATACAATATGGATGATCACCCACTTCAAAGTAACTCTTCCTAAGGCCTGAGGTCATTGAGGAGCTACTACCCATAGAAACCTGTTTCACAGATGCTTTCCTGCTTACCAAACAGTCAAATGGAACACATTCAGGAGACTCTGAATTACTCCTCAATCTGAAATACATAACAACTTTTATGAAAGGAAAAAATAGCGTCTATTCTCTAGTATTTCATTTTCAGGAGCATTATTTTTAACTTTCCTCTACATATGACAAGCTACTGCTTCACAACCATTTCTCACTCCTTATGTTTTATCTTTCTTTCTTCAACTTAAGGGAAACTCTCCCAGAGCTCAAGAGAGCCCTAAGCCATTTCTACTTTTTTAAGTTTCCAGGATAATGAAATACAAAGAGAGCCAAAATATAATAGTATGATCAAATATTAATTCTTTTAGGCAAATATGCATATAAAAATGCTCAGCAACATATGTCATTAGGAAATTTCAAATAAAACAATGATATATCACTGAACACCTATAAAATAGCCAAAATCCAAAATCCTGACAATATCAACTGTTGGTGAGGATGGGTTGCAACAGAAACTCTCAATCACTCATTCTAATTCTGGTAAGAATCCAAAGTGGTACTGCCATTTTGGAACAAAGTTTGGCAGTTTCTTACAAAATGAATACACTCTTGCCATATAATCCAACAATCACACTCCTTGGTATTTACCCAAATGAGTTGGAAGCTTATGTCCACACAAAAATCCACACATTGATGTTTATACAAGTTACACTGATAATGGCCAAAACTTGGAAGCAAACAAGATGTCTTTTAGTCAGTGAATGGATAAATAAACTGTGATATATCTGTACAAAGAAATACTATTTAATGCTAAGAAGAAATTATCTATTAAGCTATAAAAAGACATTGAAAAAACTTAAATGCATATTACAAAGTGAAAGAAGCCAGTCTGAACAGCTATATGTTATATGGTTCCAACTATATGATCTTCTAGAAAAGGGAAAACTAGGGAGATAATAAAATAATCAGTGGTTACCAAGGGCTTGGGGGAGGAAAAGAGAGAGAGGCAGAGCATGGAAGGTTTTCAGGGCAATGAAACTACTCTGTATGATCTATAATAATTTATATATATTATTGTACATTTGTCAAAACCCATGCAATGTACAATGCTAAGAGTAAATCCTAATGTATACTATGGACTTTGAGTGATAATTACATGTCAATATAGATTCATTGACTGTAACAAATGTATCAGTCTACTGGACAAATAGTGATAATGGGCAAAGCTATGCAAGTGGGGGAGCAGGAAATATAAGAACTCTACGTTCCGCTAAATTTTTCTGTGCACCTAAAACTGCCCTAAAAAATAAAATCAATTTTAAAAATTAAAAAATTAATACTTGCAACACACACATAAACATATGTCTAACTGTATTGAAAGATAACATTAAAACACTTGATTTGAGACCCATAATAGTCAGTATTGGTAGCTGCAAACAATACTCTAGCTGGTTTAAACAGGAAAAACTTTGTTGAAAGATATTTTTACAACCAATTCCTGATGTTCCCAAGTCCCCATGCCATAAGAGATAAGATAGACAACTCGGACCTCATCAAACTGACAAGCTTCTGCAAAGCCAAAGAAACTATCAAGAGAGCAGGGAGACAGCCCACAGACTGGGAAAAAATATTTGCCACTGTATGTCTGACAAAGACCTAACATCTAGGAACTACAAGGAACTCAAACATGCCAAAAAGAAAAAAACAAACAGCCCCATTATAAAGTGGGCAAAAGATATGAATCGACACTTCTCAAAAGATATATGAGCCAGCCAACAGATACATGAAAAAATGTTCAGTCTTACTAGTCATCCAAGAAATGCAAATTAAAACCACACTAAGATACCACCTAACTCCAGTCAGGATGGCTATCATCAATAACTAAAAAAACAACAGATGCTGGAGAGGATGTGGGGGAAAGGGAACATTTCTACACTGTTGGTGGGAGTGTACACTAGTACAGCCTCTGTGGAAAACAGCGGCAATTCCTAAAAGATCTAAAAATCGACCTCCCATATGACCCTGCAATCCCCCTACTGGGAATATACCCAGAGGAGCTCAAATTACTGTATGAAAAAGATACTTACGCATGTATGATTATTGTAGCATTGTTCATAAAAGAAAAAAAAAATGAACCAACCATGCTGCCCATCGAAAAAGGACTGGATAAAAAAAAAAAAAAAGTACATATACATGATGGAATATTATGCAGCCATAAAGAAGGTCAAAATTATGAACTTCACAGCAACTTGGATGGACTTAGAGTCTATAATACTGAGTGATCTATCACAGAAGCAAAGAACGGAGTATCACATGAGCTCACTCAAGCAGACCTTGATCAATTATCATAATACTATAAGAAAAGTTTTGGCAGTAGTGAGAAACTACTGGGGGGGGGGCAGATTGGCTGTAGTAGGAATCTGCCAGGAGGGCGGGCACACCACATCAACAAGGATACCTGCATAATGAACATTTGTATATCTAACCATGAATTGTACCCCACATCTTTAAAATAAAAATTTTCTTTTTAAAAAGATATTTTTAGCTTGCATAATTTCTAGGGAAATCAGAGATCTCAATTTAAATGGTCCACATCTTGAAACCACCCAAGAGCAATATTCAATCTCGGGAGAGACTGGCCACAATTGCCACTTGGCCATGAATGCACAAAGGACTAGATGCCAAAAACTCTGCCACAGATGCCTGAAAAGAACCAAATGCCTCCATCATCATTTACTGGATGACCAGCCTTCTCACAGCTGCTCATTATGGTGCTTACTTTTCTAAGTCTTGCATCAATATTTCTTACTAGAAGTACCTGAGTCACATTCTTGCAAAGGGCCTAGAAAAACAATTTTGATTCTAACATAAGATGGTTGGACTATCAATGTGGAAAACTATCAAAATGCTAGAAATTTAGAGAGTAACTTCGGTGTCAACTTATAGCAATTGGACTTAGTCTGGAGCAGGTAGAACCCAAAAACTGTCTAAAAGTCCCAACAGAGAGCTAAATGTGGAAATTTGTAACTCATTGGAGAGGTCAAGCACAAACATATACAGATAAGCAATTATAGTATAAGGTGATCATTAAAACCAAGAGAGCAGATGAGAAAGATCAAGGACAGAATGTATAGTAAGAAAAGCAGAGGCCAAGAATAAAACCTTTGAAATCACCAATATTTAAAAGTAAGACAGAAAACTACCTTTAAAAAAAAGGCTTGGACCAGATGGCTTTCCAGAGGAATTCTACAAAACATACAAGGAGAAGCTGATACCAATCCTATCGAAAGTATTCCAGGTAACTGAGAAAGACAGAACTCTCCCCAAATCATTTTATGAATGATAAACACACTGATACCCAAACCGGGTAAAGATCCAACAAAAAAAGAGAACTACAGGACAATATTCCTAATGAACATAGATGCAAAAATTCTCAACAAGATTCTAGCAAACCAGATCCAACAACACGTCTCAAAAATCATCCACCATGACCAAGTAGGCTTCATTCCTGGGGTGCAGGACTGGTTCAATATTTGCAAGACCATAAATGTAATTAAATACATCAGCAGATGAAAAAACAAGAACCACATGATTATATCATTAGATGCAGAAAAAGCTTTTGATAAAATCCACTATCCTTCTTGATAAAAAAACTCTCAAACACCTAGGTATAGAGGGAACAGAACCTCTATGATAAACCCACAGCCAGCATATTGCTAAATGGACAGAAACTGGAAGCATTTCCCCTAAAAACCAGAATAAGACAAGGCTGCCCACTCTCACCCCTCTTGTTCAACATTGTGTTGGAAGTCCTAACTAGAGAAATTAGATAAGAGAAGGAAATTAGGGGTATCCAAATAGGAAAAGAAGAAGTTGTTATCCCTCTTTGCTGACAACGTGATCCTATCCTATACCTCGAAAATCCAAGAGAATCTGTCAAAAACCTCCTTGCACTGATAAAAGATTTTGGCAAAGTCTCAGAATACAAAATAAATGTGCAAAAGACAGTCACATTCTTCTACAACAACACAAATAGGCAGAGAAACAAATAAGAAGCACAATTCCATTCACAATAGCCACCAAAAAAAAGAAACACCTCAACTGTTTCCTAATCAGAGAGGTAAAAGACTTTTACAATGAAAACTACAAAACACTGCTTGAAGAAATCCAAGAAGACATAAACAAATGGAAAAATATTACATGCTCATGGATAGGAAGAATCAACATTGTTAAGATGTTCATCCTACCAAAGGCAATCTACAGATTCAACACAATACCCATTAAATTACTGACATCATTCTTCTCATCCCTGGAAATGACAATACAGAAAATCATATGGAAACATAAATGACCATGAATAGCCAAAACAATCTTTAGCAAAAGAAACAAAGCAAAAGATATCACACTCCCAGGCTTTAAACTTTACTATAGGTTACAATAATCAAAACAGTCTGGTATTGGACCAAGAACAGGTATATGGACCAATGGAACAAGAGAGAGATTCTGGAAGCAAAAACCTCAATTTCTCAACCAACTCATATTCAACAAAGCCTCTACCAACAACCACTGGAGAGGGGGAGAACCTATTCAGTAAATGGTGCTGGGCAAACTGGCTGACCACATGCAGAAGATTGAAACAGGACCCCTTCCTATTGCCATACAATAAAATAAACTCCAAATGGATCAAAGATCTAAACATAAAAGCTCAAACTATAAGAATCTTAGAAAACGCAGGAGACGTCCTTATAGAAATCAGAGTAGGCAATCAATTCCTGATCAAAACCCCAGATGTCCATGCCATAAGAGACAAGATAGACAAGTAAAGACCTCATTAAATAGAAAAGCTTCTGCAAAGCAAAAGAAACCATCAAAAAAGTGGGGAGACAAACTGGGCTCGGTGGCTCAGCCTGTAATCCCGCACCTTTGGGAGGCTGAGATGAGTGGATTACCTGAGCCCGCGGGTTCGAGACCCACCTGGGCAGCAAGACCTCATCTCTACAGTAAATCAAAAAATCACCCGGACGTGGTAGCACATGCCTGTAATTCTGGCTACTTGGAAGGCTGAGGCGGAAGGATCACGGGAGCTCAGCAGGTCGAGGCTGCGGTGGCCGGGAGTGGCCACTGCACTCCAGTCTGGGTGACAGAGTGAGACTCCAACTCAAAAAAATAAAAATAAATAAATAAATAAATTTAAAAGTGGGGAGACAGCCTACAGAAAGGGAAAAAATATTTCTAAACTGTATATCTGACAAAGGCCTAACATCCCGAATCTACAAGGAACTCAAATGTGCCGAAAGGAAAAAAAAAAATCCTATTAAAAAGTGGGCAAAAGACATGAATCAACACTTCTCAAAAGAAGATATACGGGCAGCCAATAGACACATGAAAAAGTGCTCCACCTCACTAATCATCAGAAAAATGCAAATCAAAACCACAGTGAGATACCATCTAACCCCAGTTAGAATGGGTATTATTAATTAAACAAGCAACAACAGATGCTGGCAAGGATGCAGAAAAAAGGGTATACTTCTACACTGTTGGTAGGAATGCAAACATGTTCAACCTCTATGGAAAATAGTGTGGCAATTGCTAAAAGAACTAGAAATTGACCTTCCATATGACCCAGCAATCCCACTACTGGAAATATACCTGGAGGAACTCAAATCATTCTACAGAAAAGATGCACATGCATGTTTATTGCAGCACTGTTCACAATAACAAAAACATGGAACCAACTGTGCTGCCCATCAAAACTGGACTATATTTTTAAAATGTAGTACATATACAGAATGGAATATTATACAGCCATAAAGAAGGACAAACATATGAACTTCACAGCAACTTGGACGGATTTAGAGTCTATAATATTCAGTGATCTATCGCAGACAAAGAACAGCATACCACATGTTCTCACTCATAAATGGACCCTGAACATTTACCATAATACTATATGAAAGGGATTGGCAGTAGGAGGATACTGCCGGGGCCGGGGGGGGGGGCACATAACATCAGTAAGTGTACCTGATCTCAAATCAGGCAAAGTGAGGACCAAAGGGGGGCCCAAGCTTTACCTGTATGATGGCCACTTGTATATCTAATCCTGAATTGCATCCCACACCTCTAAAATTAATTAATTAATTTTTTAGAAATGAAGAAGAAATGGGCAAATGAGTAGATCAAAAAAATGGATAAAACTTCTTCAAGAAGGTTCTATATGCTTAAGAATTCAGCCATCCCAACTGGCCCCAACATTCCACTCTCCTGGGACTGATTTCATGAACATGTTCTAGTGGTAGAAATGAACTGTAAGGCTTGCATTTCCCCAGCCACTCTCAGCCCAGAGAACCGGCAACTGAGATTGGGGGGACAAGAAGGAGTGACTCCGGCTCTGTTCATTCATGCTGACAGGGTGGACCCTCTGCCAGCCTCCTGGACTAGCACAGAGCAAAGATTTTGGCTGCTTCCAATCCTAGCCAGGATTCTCTGGGCCTGTCATCTGATTCTCTGTTGTTAAAGCATAGCTCCAGGCCACTTCCAGGAAACGTTCCTTAATTACCTATGTGGACATAATCTTTCTAACTTTTATGCTCCATGTATTGGTTGAAACGTATATTGCAGTCATGTAGTAAAATAAGTCTGCCCTTTAAAACAAAACAAAACAAAAAAGTTGGTAGAGAGACTTTGCTCAGAGAGCCCGTTAACTGAAATCAGCTGGGGCTGAGTGTGCACTCACCCAAAGTGAAGGGTGTGTTTGGTTAGTTCTAGAAAATGGAGATTGGCTGCTCTGAAACCTCAGGGAAGAAAGGACACAAGACATTCAAAACCTGGTGGTGCTTAGCGAAGTAGCAAGCAGAAAAAACAACCTGATAGAAGTCACTATCAAAAGGACTTTGTTTAAACAAAAAATGTTTCAACTAGGTTGTGAAAGAGACAGAGGGTCCCTGTGGCCCAGAGACAAATAAGAAAGACTAGTGATGCTGCCTTATGGCATCTCTTTGCTCTTCTTGCATCTTTGGTATTGTGCTATGGATAATAAATCATTGAATCAATGTCTTCTAGAAAACACTGAAAAAAAAGTAAGACAGTAAAAGGAAGTTATGAAAGAGGGGGGAAAAATGGGACAAAGCCGGGCTCGGTGGCTCAGCCTGTAATCCCGCGCCTTTGGGAGGCTGAGGTGAGTGGATTGCCGGAGCCCACGGGTTCGAGACCCGGTGGTCTCGAACCCCGTGGTCTCTGGGCAGGCGAGACCTCATCTCTACAATAAATCAAAAAATCAGCCGGGCGTGGTAACGCGCACCTGTAATTCCGGCTACTCGGAAGGCTGAGGCGGAAGGATCGCCGGAGTCCAGCAGGCGAGGCTGCGGTGGCCGGGAGCGGCCACTGCACTCCAGTCTGGGCGACCGAGTGAGACTCCAACTCAAAAAAAAAAAAAAAATTGGACAGGCATCATCAACTTTCAAGATGAAAGAAGTTTAAGGTTGGAAAATCAGCAAAGCATTCCTGGACTATAAAGACTGAAAAATCCCCATTTGGATTTGGAGAGCTAGAGACAGCTGGTGAGCATCATGAATGGAATTCTAATGCTACTACAAATAGTCAAATAGTCTGTTATGTTGGTTCTTCTCTTAACTTGTTATCTTCCAAAGGGCAGGAATGATGTCTCATTTATCTCCGAATTTCAGGATAGTACTTAGAACAGGAAATTCAGTTAAGATTTGTTGATCCTAACTGATCTGAGATCTGAAATTTCCCTTTAAAAGTCCATGCAAGAGTCTAAGGGTGAAATTCCTAAGCATTTGGGTCTTTGGGCTTCTTGACACCCTGACTTTCCAACTTCTCTAATCCAGAATTACTCATTGTTAGCTTCCTGGGATCACAAGTTTCAATGATAGCCCCCTTCCTCACTGTTTAGATCTATTACCTTTCAAATAAAATAGTTTCCTACTCTTTAACAAGGCAATAATAATAACAGCACAAATAACAAACATTTGTAGAATACTTTACACTTTGCAAAGTGTTTTAGTGCTCATAAGTCCCATTTAATACTAATAACAACCCTGTGAAATGAGTATTTTTATTTTTCCTTTCTTATAGAGAAATTGCATGACTGGTCTATAAGTCACTCACACTTAGAAAGAGATTACCTTTGGATCTGCCAAGGTTCTCTGACTTTAAATCCCCGGCTTGCTTATCTCTGCCACACTTGCTGGGGTTACCCACAGATATTTTGGTTCTTTTATTTTATGCCTCCAGGCTCACATGTGCTTAGCATTTTGCTAGATCTCATTTATCATGCTAGCATCTGTTGCTAGAGCTACCAAAGGTAGATATTGGTCATTTCAATGGATTCAAGACAAATCTACTGAGTGAGGTGATTTCTTAAGCTTTGCGGGGGAAATTTTTCAAAGGCCCACACCTTGGTACACTGAGGAGGAAGGAGATTTTTTTAGGTTCTGATGATGCTGCAGCTGACGAAGGAACCCAAATTCTGGGTTAGCAATAGGGATAGCAAAAGTAACAGCTGCTACCCCTGTTTTCCTCAACTTTTACAAATTCTCTCTCTCTCTCAATTTGAGTGGAGAACTCAATTTCCAGGACATATGGGTCAATAAAAGATGGCCCAGAACAAACAAGCAGGAGTAACTGAGCAATTTCATTCAAAGCAAATCAAGCAATCAAGCAAATCTGTGACCTGAGCTTTTTTTTTTTTTTTTTTGGTCTCTCCTTAAAGATTTTTAAAATCCTCAATATCTCAAATGGATAGAAAACTGGGATTATATTATTTGATTTTAAAATATTTAATTCAGTTCCTTTCCAAAATTCAACTCTCAGGATAGCTCAGTCCTTAGCTCCTACCTAATGTAAGTGAATTCGAAAACAAGACATGCTGGGATGAGAGATCGAAAACTCAGGGACCAGAAAATTGGGATATAAGGAAAAACTTAGCAAAAACTTAAAGCCATGGACCCAGTAGCAATGGATGGCCAGGAAGAACTCAATCAGACGGTCTAAAGTGTCCAACTCACATATGACCTTGGGAATCGAATCTGACAGCTATGGCAAATTGTGGCATGAGCTCATGGTTTAGAAGATAATGCAGAATTTAATAGACCTGCATCACCATACTGGAAGAGAGTAGAGAAACAACATGGCATAGTAGAGCCAGAGAAAGGTAGTTTGAAATACAGCTCTGTTTCCTCTTAGCTGTGTAACTGGGGCTCCTCTTCAACCTGCTTATCTTCTATAATGAGGGATGCTCGCACCTACCTTTTGGCTGATGGCCAATTCTAGAAATTGGCTGATGGCCTAGAATTGTAGCAATCATTTGTGGAAACATAAATCATAAATCATACTTACACATTTTTTTCCATTTTACTTCCTACATTTAGTCTCAAATAAGGGAGATGGGCAGCTGGAGAGCAAGGGGTGCAATCTGTCAAGTGGCTTAGAATGAAGCTGACAGACAGTTGTTATTTTGGTAAAAGTTGATATCTTAGGGTTCTCCAGAGAAATAAAACCCATAGGAATAGATGGCATAGATAGAAACAGATTAGATATAGATATGAGATTTATTATGGGAATTAGCTCATGTAATTATGGAGGCCGAGAAGTTTCTTTTTCACACATAACTTTATTTTATTATAGAGATGTGAAGTACAAGTCAGGATTAGGTACATAAGTAGTCTAGGTGCAGGTGAAGTTTGGGCCTCCAATTGGGCCTCACTTCCCCTGGTTTAGGACCAGGTACCCTTTTGGAGGCCAAGAAGTTTCAGAATCTGCAATTTGCAAACTGGAGAATCAAGAAAATCAGTGGTGTGATTCAGTCTGAGTCCAAACACACACACACACACACACACACACACACACACACACACACACACACTCTCACTCACACACACCATATCTGTATAAAAACAAAAATATTAATTCCATATGAAGTACAGAAAAGGACATAAATTTTTATTTATTAACCAAAATATAACACTATAGAAAGAGTGCAGACATTTCTTAGGTAGGCTTCTGGCCAAGAAGAATGTGTAAATTATATTTCAAATGCAATATCTTTCCAACTTGCAAATTTGATGTCACAATCTAAACTCTCAACTAATTAAGTGGCTATCAAAGATCAGCACATACCTTGCCTAATAAATATTATTTTAAAGCCCTAGGAATACTTCTTTGCAGAGGTACATAAGTTGTCACTTAAAGTTAGAGACAGAAAGATAAAAAGCCACCTTAGCAATATGCTAAGACATTCATTTCCAGGTATACAATTTTAAATCTCAGCAACTTTTTTAAAACAAACCTTCTTTACTAAGGAAGGATTGAACTTTTTAAAAAAAAAGTTTAATTTAATTTTATTTTAAAGATGTGGGGTACAACCGGGCTCGGTGGCTCAGCCTGTAATCCCGCGCCTTGGGAGGCTGAGGTGAGTGGATTGCCTGAGCCCACAGGTTCGAGACCCGCCTGGGTAACATGGTGAGACCTCATCTCTACAATAAATCAAAAAATTGGCCAGGCGTGGCAGCGCGCACCTGTAGTTCCAGCTACTTGGAAGGCTGAGGCGGAAGGATCGCCAGAGCCCAGCAGGTCGAGGCTGCGGTGGCCGGGAGCAGCCACTGCACTCCAGTCTGGGGGACAGAGTGAGACTCCAACTCAAAAAAAAAAAGATGTGGGGTACAATTCAGGATTAGATATATAAATGTTCATTGTGCAGGTACCCCTGTTGATGAGGTGTACCCCACCCTCCCCTGGCAGCCTTCCTCAACTGCCAATCCCATCCCCCTGTTTCCTAGCAGTTTCCCACTACTACCAATCTCTTTCTTATAGTATTATGATAATTGTTCAAGGTCCGCTTTTGAGTGAAAACATATGGTACTCTGTTCTTTGTTTCTGTGATAGATCACTGAGTATGATAGACTCTAAATCCATGGATTAAACTTTCAAGTCTTTACTTTGGGTTGTCCTTCTTCCGGCCCAAATGTACTGTACCAATTTGTTTAAGTGTTACTGGCAAAACTTTTCAGAAATGAAGAGCAACAGTTTATCATAACAGGAAATAAACAATACAAAATTAAAATTATTTCATAAATTATTTCAGATGGACTTGGTACAGTGTCTCACACCCGTAATTCTAGCATTTTGGGGGCTGAGACAGAGAATCACTTGAGCCCAGGAGTTCAAGACCAGCCTGAGCAACATAGTAGGACCTCATCTATACAAAAAATACAAAAATTAGTTGGGAGTGGCAGTGTGCACCTGTAGTCTCAGCTACTCAGATGACTGAGATAAGAGGATTAGGCAAAAGGATGACTTGAGTCCAGATGATTGAGGCTGTGGTGAGCCAGGATCACACCTCTGCACTCCAGCCTGGATGACAGAGTGAGACCTTGTCTCAAAAAAAAAAAAAGTTTAAGGTGGTAAAACAAATGAAGACTTGTTAAAGAGTTTGTCATGCTAGAGACAAATGTGAGGGAGATGATAATATTACTGAATTTTTAATACTATATCCATTTTTTTCTTTACTTCAATAGCTTTAAAGGGTACAAATAGTTTTTGGTCTAGCCTTTACGCGTACACGCCACCCCTACCAATGCACATTGCACCCAATAAGTGATTTTTTGTCCTTCCA
Organism: Cephalopachus bancanus; assembly: GCA_027257055.1. NCBI lineage: Eukaryota > Metazoa > Chordata > Mammalia > Primates > Tarsiidae > Cephalopachus > Cephalopachus bancanus. The sequence continues at coordinate 1,508,641 of JAPVLO010000251.1, read as the reverse complement.
CTTCTTTCCCTCTCCCTATCCTGAGTCTTTAGTGTCCATTATACCATTATCTATGTATTTGCAGATCCTTAGTTTAGTTCCCAGTTTAAGTGAGAACATGCAGTGTTTGGTTTTCTGTTCCTGTGTTAGTTCACTTAGGATGATGTACTCCAATTCTGTTCAAGTTGCCGAAATAATGAAAGACATCATTTCATTCTTTTTGATAGATGAGTAGTATTCTATAGTGTATATGCACCACGTTTTCATTACTGTTTATTAGTTGATGGGCATTTAGGTTGATTCCACATCTTTGCAATTGTGAATTGTGATGAACATGTGGGTGCGGATGATTTTTTCTGTATAAAGATCACTCACTGTTCCTTTGAGTAGATACCTAGTAGTGGGATAGCTGGATCAAATAGTAGATCCACTTTTAGTTCTTTGAGAATTCCCCATACCGCTTTCTATAGAGGTTGTACTAGTTTTCATTCCGACCAACAATGTGTAAGCATTCCCTTTTTCTCCACACCCACACCAGCATCTATTGTATTTTGATTTTAATAACGGCCAAGATACAACAAGGTGGTATCTTGTTGTGATTTTGATTTGCATTTCCTTGATGATTAATGATGTTGAGCATTTTTTCATGTTTGTTAGTCACTTGTACTGTTTCTTTTGAGAGATGTATGTTCATGTCATTTTCCCACTTTTTAATGGGGTTATTTGCTTTTTTCTTGCTGATTTATTAGAGTTCTTTGTACATTCTGGATATGAGACCTTTGACAGATGTATAGTTTACGAATGCTTTCTCCCATTCTGTAGGTTGCCTGTTTGCTCTGTTGATTATTTCTTTTGTTGTGAAGAAACTATATCGCTTAATTAAGTCCCACTTACATATTTTTATCTTTGTTACATTTGCTTTTGGGGTTTCAGCCATAAATTCTTTGCCTAGGCCAATGTCCATAAGTGTTTTTCCTAGTTTTTTCTAGGATTTTTATGCTTTCAGGTCTGACATTTAAGTCTTTAATCCAGCTTGAGTTAATTGTTGTATAGGGGACGAGATAGAGATCAAGTTTCATTTTTCTGCATGTAGCTATCCAATTTTCCCAGCACCATTAGGGTGCCCTTCTCCAGAGGATATTTTTGTCTGCTTTGTCAAAGATCAGTTAGTTGTAGGTATTTGGGTTTTTGTTGTTGTTTTTTTTCTTAATTCTCTGTTCTGTTCCATTGGTCCATGCATCTGCTCTTGTGCCAGTACTATGCTGTTTTAGTTATTACAGTCTTGTAGTATAATTTGAAATCAGGTAATGTGATACATCCTGCTTTGTTCTTATTTCTTAGAATTGCTTTGGCTATTATGGCTCTTTTTTGGTTCCACATGAATTTTAGGATTGTTTTTTCTAATTATGTGAAAAGTGATATTGGTAGTTTGATAGGGATTATGCTGAATCTTAGATTCAGTGAAGTGTTAAAGTCTCTCACTATTATTGTATTGCTATCTGTCTCTTTTTTGAGATCTAATAGAATTTGTTTTATAAAGCTGGAGGTTCTGGTGTTAGACACATTTATTTAATATTGTTATGTGTCTTTTCATTGAACTGATTTCTTTATCATTATGTAATAACCACCTTGTCCCTTTTTTTTTCTACTAATTACTTTTTTTAACTAAGTTTTTGTTAATTTAAAGTCTGTTTTATCTGATATGAGTTGGCTACACCTGCTCGTTTTTGGTTTCCATTTTCATGGAATATTTCTCCCCAGTCCTTTACCTTGAGTCTGTAGGAGTCTTTGTGTATTAAGTGGATCTCTTGAAGGCAGCAAATATTTGAACTGTGTTTTTTAATCTATTCTGCCAATCTATATCTTTTTAGTGGGGCATTGAGACCATTTATATTCATAGTTAATAATGATATGTAAGGAACTATCCCATTCATCATACTGGTTGTTATTTGGTTACTTTATTTCTTTGTTTGTTTGTTTTCTGTATTTTGTTGTTTCTCCATAAGGCCTGTAATATTTATGATTTACAGCACTTTTTCTACTGGTGTATTTTGACCTCTTGTTTCAGTATTTAGAACTCTTTTGAGTATTTCTTGTAGAGCCAGTCTAGTGGTGGTAAATCCCTCAGCATTTGCGTGTCTGAGAAAGATGTCATTTCTCCTTCATTTATGAAACTTAGTTGTGTAGGATACAAAGTCCTTGACTGATAATTATTCTGTTTGAGGAAATTGAAAATAGGACCCCAACCCCTTCTGGCTTTTAGAGTTTCCTCTGAGAAATCTGCTGTTAATCTGACAGGCTTACCTTTATAAGTTATTTGATGCTTTTGTCTCACTGCTCTTAAAATTCTTTCTTTCACCTTAACTGCAGATGATTATATGCCTTGGGGATGGCATTTTTGTTGTGAATCTTCTAGGGGTTTTTTGGATGTTTAAATCTCTGGCAAAGCCACAGAAGTTTTCTTCCATTATTCCTTCAAATAATGCTTTCTCTTCTTCCTCAGGAACACTTAGGATTCTGAGGTTTGGATGCTTTATATAATCCCACATATCTTGGAGATTTTGTTCTGTTTTCTTGATTCCTTTTTCTTTACTGTTGTCTGATTGGGTTAATTCAAAAGCTTTGTCTTCAAGTTCTGAGAGTCTTTCTACTGCTTGTTCTAATCTACTGTTAAAACTTCCCACTGCTTTTTGTACTTTCCTAAATGACACTTCCATTTCCAGAATTTCAGCCTGTTTTTTTGTCTGTTTGTTTTTTATGGTGTCTATTTCTTTGGAGAACTTTCCATTCATGACCTGAATAGTTTTTATTATTATTATTTCTTTATGTTGGTTTTCAATTTTCTCCTGGAGTTTATCGAGCAATTTTATAATCAACCTTTTGAATTCTACATCTGGAATTTCAAAGATTTCATTTTGGTTAGGGTCCATTGCTGAAGAGTTAATGTGATCTTTTGTGAGTGTTGGAGAACTCTGTTTTTTCATATTGTCAGAATTATTTTTCTGGTTCCTTCTCATTTGGGTATATTACTTCTTCTTAATTGAGGTTGGCAGGGGGCTGATGTTGGCACTGTAGGGTTCCCTTGGTTATATATAGCCCCTGTGTGATGAGTTTCTCAATTGCCAACTGTGGCAGTCCTGTGCTGGGTGCCTGCACTAACTCATAGCAATCCTGAGTAGCCCAAGTGACTTGGAAAGTGGTGTGAACTGGGGTCTGGTATCAAGCCTTTCCCCAAGCTAAGGTATTATATCCAATGTGGTGTGCCATGCTGTTGACCTTCTGCCAGGAGTTTGTGCCTGTGGGAGAAAGCCAACTGCAAATGGTGGCTATGAGTTTTCTCTTTTGCAAATGTTTCTCCAAGGAAATGCCCAGGCAATCTAGGGAGCAGTCAGGGCTCTGGGTATTACACAAGTTCTGTGCTTGGAACCTTTGAGGGGAGTGCAGAGGAAAAGGTACTCAAACACCCCACAAGCATACACTCCTGGCTACCCCAGTGGGAGTTAGGCAGGAGTCCCAGGCCACTGGGATAAGGTTGCTGTGCAGAGCAGGCACAGAAAAGTTTACACAGGAGTGAGAGGTTCCTATGGCATTGAGTCCCACCTGGCTGTTCACCTTAGCCTCAGGCAGTTTGCCTTCCCAATGTCAAAGTGCAGCCAACCTCAGAGCCTCAGTTGTTCTCACAGCAGCATTCCTCAGCCAGCAATGTCAGTCCCTAAGGAATTTGTCCTTGGGGCTTGTCCCCTCCAGGTTAGCTAGAAAGCAGCCACACTGCCTACAAGAGTTAAGTTCCTGGGATATGGCAGCTGGAGTTTCTCAGGGCTTTTCTTTTTCCTGTATCATTCCACATGGGCTTCAGCAGAGCACAGCTGTCAGTAAGGCAGTTTCCAGGGAGGGACTGGACTCCACAAGGATCAGGTGGTCCTCCAGGTTGGTGACAGGAGCACAGAACTCCTGAATTCCTCTCACTCGCTTTCCCCACTGTGTCCAGAAGCTGCCAGTGATCTGTGGTAGTACAGGTAAAGTCTGACTAGTTCCAGCTCCAAGTCAATAGATTTTTCTCTTTGTACTACGTAGTTATTATCACTTCTTGGAAGAGTTGAGTGGCATGCTGCATGTCCCATTTCTCTCTGGGTGCTGAAGAAACTCTATCTTGGTTTAATCCATAGGAGAAACACACTCCACGTATCTCACATCAGCCATCTTAATCCTCCTCAATGCTACATCAATTTCTAACTAATAATTTTATTTTAAATTACAATATAGAATTAATTAAAAGTTTAAGAAATATTGTTCATTTTTAATTTAAATAATAGAGTTCAAAAAGTCCTAATATGGTTGGGGAGGTATTTATTTACTTTCATTGATATAAATATTTTTACATGTTAATGAGGTATATGTGATATTTTCTTCCATGCATAGACTGTAATAATAAAGTAAGGGTATTTGGACTATACCTTCAATATTTATGATTTCTATGTGTTGGTTTTAAGAATAAGCTTAAGGCCGGGCCCAGTGGTTCAGCCTGTAATCCCAGCACTTTGGGAGTCCACGGGTTAGAGACCAGCCCTGGCAACTTGGCAAGACCTTGTCTCTACAAAAAAAAAAAACTTTATTTTTATTTTCTTGTTGTTGCCTTAATCAGAAGGCACAATTTCTACTGATGGAATGAATCTCTGATTTTATATTAGTTATCTGCAGAAAAATAAAGCTTGTGCAACATAAATTTTTCTTACAAACTTGAATACATCAATTATATTAAGCAGTATAAATATGAATTTTTGTCCATATTAAAGTAGATTAGTCAATTTAAGAAATAGCTCACTAATTCTGCATGCTGGGCTTTTTTGAGAAGCCACTTGATATAAAATAAGATTTTCAAAAAATCAAAAGAGAGTTAACCAGAGTTTAAGTAGAAAATTATGTCTTTCTGGGGGGAAAAATAAATTCTATTTCATTTTAATTAACTAATACCCAAATAAAAATTATAAATGCAGAAATTGAAAAAAATAGGTCCAAGTTGTTAAATTTTCAAGAAGATGGTAAAAACAGTAGATTTGCAAATGTATTGCCTTGCAACTAATTAAAGTAATGTAAAAAGCATTTTCCTTCTCTAAATATATTTCAGATTTGACTTATTTTCCATGCCATTATTCTGACATAAATTGTATATTGCATGCCCCATTATCTACAAATGGGAATTTTCAAAAGACTCATCATCACCCTATACTTTCCTCTATCAGATTTGAGAATTCTAAGAATTTCAAAATTCTTACATGACAATAAAATCTTGTCTTTCATATCTGTGAGTGAAGCCAGCATCACCTGTACGAAAATGTGTGTGTGCTCACATACCATAAGAAGCTCAACTTACATAATTCAAGAGGATGATTTGGTTTAAAGAAAATCTTATGTTTCCTGTGGTGCAAGAAGTCTGAATTCCAGCTTCGGTCAGTCCACAAAAGCCCCACCAAGTCCCTCTATAATAATTGTTATTCTGAGTAGCAGCCCCCTCTTTTATTATTCTCGATCATAATACCTAGTTTACTTTCTGCATAGCACTTATCAAGAGTTGAAAATAGGGCAACGGGGCAACCTGGTCTGTGAAAACCTCTGCAAAGGAGAACTACAGTGGGTCTCTGACTCTCACCCCGGGGGCTACGGACCCCAACAACACAGCCTGCTCTTCATACGGAGCTCGGCCGTTGCCACCGCTAGGGCATTGCAGCGGTCTGGACAGCCACTGCAGCGCAGACACTGCCGCCGCAGCCACCACAGCCACCGCCACTGCCGCCAGTAGCACATCACACCACCCAGGCCAGAGGCGATCCACAACTTCAGTCCTTGAAGCCTCTTCAGGGAAGATCTGCTGGGATTGCTGCCACCTCTCCTGCAACTGAGACGTCCTGCCCGCCGTAAGTCTCCTGCTGTCTGCCCTGAGGCAGGCAGCCATCTTGCCATCTTCAACTTCTGCCGTCCCTGTCTGGCCCCACCCCCTCTGGGGCGAGCAGCTGAGATAGCACCACCTGCTGGCGATTCAAGGTAACAACACCGAAATGGGAGAAACAAGCTTGATAAAGACATAGGCCAGAGTGCTGAACAGAGGGTGATCTGAACTGTCCTTTACAGCAGACCAGGGGCAACTGACCCTAACTGTAAACTAATTTACCAGCTTGAAAAGAAAACTAGAAATCAGACCTGAAAGGACATTGGACTTAACGAAATGTCTCAGAGTGTGCTTCATTGATTCTGTTAGTTTAATGACTTAATTCTATTCCTACTGTATTGTTCCTTTTTTTCTTTTTTTCTCTTCCTTTTCTTCTGTTTTCTTCTCTCTATAAACCATATCTTTGTATAGAGGAACAGCACACTAATAAGGTGGTTGGATAGCTGGTATGTTAGCATCGCTATATGTTTTGTTTTTGTTTGTATGAGAGTTGGTTTGTCTGTAACTGTGGTCTATTGTTTTTATCTGTTTCAGTATAGGCCTCTCTCTCTATTTGTTGGCACACTCGTTTGTTTCCCCCCTTACTCGGCTATCTCTCCACCCCCCTCTTCAACCTACTGTCTGCTCCATTCTCTCCCCTCTGTTAACCACATTTTATTTCAGGGAGTAAACCTACATCCCCACTGCACGGAAAGATTCCAAGGCAGTGGGAAGTGGGTTCCAAATTATTCACACACCTGTCAGCGAATACCAGGACCTGCAGATAGATTTTGAATCACAGCCCCCCCATAAGTAAATCTCAAAACTGCAAAAAGGACCACCCCCAACCTACAGTGCAACTCCAGAATTGAACAAAGTAAGAGGGCATACATAAAGAATAGGAGATTGAACAAACAGAAGTAAAACCAATCCCTTTACCCCTGAATAATAGAATTAAAGAAGACGGTGACATGGAGGGAAGGAAAAAGTAGGGAGGGGGAAAAACCACACAAATGAAGAAAAACCAAAAGAAGAATATAGGTCTCACACAGACCCCTGGGAAATCAGACACTGAGAAAACAGATTCTGGAACACAAACAATGAAGAGCCCCCAGAATGACTGGTTACATGCAACAAACCCAGACATCAAAACATTAATGGAGAGATTTAAAAAATTGAGGAGAGACAAGAGGAAAATAGGAAGGAGCTGATGTCAGAAAGGACAGCAGTAAAGAATACTGTGATGGAAATGAATAGCAGACTAATAAGCATGGAAAGCAGAATCAGCCAACCAGAAGAAAGAATCTCAGAGCTCAAAGACCAAAACACAGAACTAACCCAAACTGTCAAAAGCATAGAAAAGAAGCTCAAAAAGACAGAACAAAACCTGCAAGAGATGAATGATCACTTCAAGAGACCAAACCTAAGAGTAATTGGGCTTCCTGAGGCAGAGGGAGAAATAGAAGCCACACTGGAGCAAACATTTCATGAAATAATTCAAGAAAACTTCCCTCTTCTCATCAAGGATGAAAAAATTCAAATACAAGAGATTCAGAGAACCCTTGCAAGACAACAAATGAGAAGACCAACTCCCAGACACATAATAATTCGCCTAAACAAAGTAGCTATAAAAGAAAAAATCCTAAAGGCAGCAAGAGGAAAAGGCCAGACTACCTACCAGGGAAAACCAATTCGAATAGCAGCAGATTTATCCACAGAAACCCTTCAGGCTAGGAGAGCCTGGAGCCCTATCTTCAAAGTTCTAAAAGAGAAACAATTTCAACCAAGAATAACTTACCCAGCCAAACTAAGCTTCATTAGTGAGGGAGAATTGAAATCTTTTCCAGATATCCAATCCCTAAGAACCTACGCTGCCACCAGACCACCTCTACAAGAAACACTTAAGAAAGTACTGAACACAGAAGAAAAAGAGAAAAGAACAACAACATTCTTCATAAGAGTAGAGGCAAAAGATTAAAAACACACATGAACCAACTCCAAAACCCAAAGAAAGACAACAAATAAATAGGAACAACTCTGTAAGAACCTTATGACAGGGATCAACTCTTGCATTTCAATAATTAGCCTAAATGTGATTGGACTAAATGCACCACTGAAAAGACATAGAATGGCAAAATGGATAAAATATCATCAGGCAACAATCTATTGCCTTCAAGAGACTCACCTCACTAGAAAGGACACCCACAGACTCAAAGTAAGAGGATGGGAAACAAACTTTCAGGCAAACGGAATACAAAAGAAAAGAGGAGTAGTGATCTTAATTTCAGACAAAATACCCTTTAAGCTATTAAAAATCAAAAAAGATACAGAAGGCCACTACATAATGATAAAAGGCTCAATCCATCAACAAGAAATATCTATCCTAAATATATATGCACCCAACATAGGTGCGCCAACTTTCATAAAGCAACTTCTAGGAAAGCTAAGGAAAAATATTGACTCTAACACCATCATAACTGGGGACTTTAATACCCCACTCACAACCCTAGACAGATCATCAGGACAAAAAATCAGCAAGGAGATCCGGAACCTCAATGTGACTTTGGACCAAATGAACTTAATTGATACCTACAGAACACTCCATCCAAAGACCACAGAATACACATTCTACTCCCACCACATGGAACATATTCTAAGATCGACCACGTAATTGGCCATAAATCAAGCATAAGCAAATTTAAAAGGACAGAAATTCTACCATGTACCTTCTTAGACTACAGTGGAATAAAAATAAACATTGACACCAACAGAGTCCCCCCAAAACCCACAAAGACATGGACACTAAACAGCATGATGCTAAACAACTCCTGGGTCAATGATGAAATCAAAACAGAGATCAAAAGATACCTGGAAACAAATGAAAATGAAGAAACATCTTACCAAAATCTCTCGGATGCCCTGAAAGCTGTAGTAAGAGGGGAATTTATATCCCTACAAACACACATGAAGAAGATGGAAGGAACAGAAATCCACAACCTAACAAGCCACCTAAAGAAGCTGGAAAAGCAAGACCACAGAAACCCTAATTTCAGCAGAAGAATCCAGATCACCAAAATAAAAGCCCAAATCCAGGACATAGAAGAAAAAAAGATAATACGAAAAATCAATGAAACAAAAAGCTGTTTCTTCGAAAGGATAAACAAGATCGATGGTCCCCTAGCTAGACTGACCAAGAAAAAATGAGAAAAAAACCAAATAAGCACAATCAGAAACACAAAAGATGAAGTCACATCTGACCCTGAAGAAATACAAAAGATCATTAGAGACTACTACGTACACTTGTATGGAAACAAACTTGAAAACCTTAAGGAAATGGAGGACTTTCTCACATCACACAACCTACCTAGGTTGGAACAAGAAGAAATTGAGACCCTAAATAGACCAATAACAATCAAGGAAATTGACTACGTAATAAGAAAACTGCCTACAAAAAAAAACCCCTGGTCCAGATGGTTTCCCAGCAGAATTTTATAAGACATTTAAGGAGGAGATGATACCAATCCTACTGAAGGTATTCCAGGCGATTGAAAAAGATGGAACACTCCCCAAATCATTTTACGAAGCCAACATCACATTGATGATACCCAAACCAGGTAAAGATCCAACAAAGAAAGAGAACTACAGGCCAATATCTTTGATGAACATAGATGCTAAAATTCTCAACAAGATCCTAGCAAACCGGATTTAGCAATACATCTCAAAAATCATCCACCATGACCAAGTAGGCTTCATTCCTGGGATGCAAGGCTGGTTCAACATTCGTAAAACCATAAATGTAATTAAATTCATCAACAGAGGACAAAATAAAAATCACATGATCATATCATTAGATGCAGAAAAAGCTTTTGATAAAATCCAGCACCCCTTCTTGATAAAAACCCTTGAACATCTAGGCATACTGGGAACATACCTCAAAATAGTAAAAGCCATCTACGAAAAACCCAGAGCCAGCATACTCCTAAATGGACAAAAATTGGAACCAATTCCCCTGAAAACTGGAACTAGACAAGGATGCCCACTCTCACCCCTCCTGTTCAACATAGTATTGGAAGTCCTAGTTACAGCAATCAGAGAAGAGGAGGCATTCAGGGATATCCAAATAGGAAAAGAGGAATTCAAGTTATCTCTCTTTGCAGGTGATATGATTGTGTACCTTGAAAACCCAAGAGAATCTGTCAAAAAGCCTCCTTACATTGATAAAGGCCTTTGGCAAAGTCTCAGGATACAAAATAAATGTACAAAAGACAATTGCATTTCTCTACACCAATAATAAACAAGCAGAAGCCCAAATAAAAAACACAATTCTATTCACAATAGCCACAAAAAAAATGAAATACCTTGGCATCTTCCTAACCAGAGACGTGAAAGACCTTTACAATGAAAATTACAAAACACTGCTCAAATAAATCAAAGATGACACAAACAAGTGGAAAAATATCCCATGCTCATGGATCGGAAGAATCAACATTGTGAAGATGTCCATCTTACCTAAGGCAATCTACAGATTCAATGCAATACCCATCAAATTACCAGCAACATTCTTCTCAGACCTGGAAAAAACAACACAGGAATTCATATGGAAACACAAATGTCCAAGAATAGCCAGAACAATCCTCAGCAAAAAAAACAAAGCAGGTGGTATCACATTACCAGACTTCAAACTTTACTATAAAGCTACAATCATCAAAACAGCTTGGTATTGGTACAGGAACAGGTATATAGATCAGTGGAATAGAATTGAGATTCCAGAAACAAAACCTCAATTTCTCAACCCACTCATCTTCGACAAAGCCCCCACCTCCTACCACTGGGGAGAGGAGAACCTATTCAGTAAATGGTGCTGGGAAAACTGGCTGACCACATGCAGAAGATTGAAACAGGACCCTTATCTATCCCCATGCACAAAGTTTAACTCCAAATGGATCAGAGACCTAAATGTAAAACCTCAAACCATAAGAACCTTAGAAAATGAAGAAAATACCCTCATGGAAATCGGAACTGGCATCCAATTCTTGAACAAAACCCGAAACCCACAGGTCATAAGAGAGAAGATAGACAAGTGGGACCTTATTAAACTGACAAGCTTCTACAAAGCCAAAGAAACCATCAAGAGAGCAGGGAGACAGCCTACAGACTGGGAAAAAGTATTTGCCAACTCCAGGTCTGACAAAGGCTTAACATCCTGGATCTACAAGGAACTCAAATGTGCTGAAAAGAAAAAAACAAACAACCCCATTATAAAATGGGCAAAAGATATGAACAGACACTTCACAAAAGAAGACATTCGAGCAGCCAACAAACACATGAAGAAATGCTCAACCTCACTAATCATCAGGGAGATGCAAATCAAAACCACACTGAGATATCACCTAACTCCAGTCAGAATGGCAATTATCAACAACTCAAAAAATAACAGCTGCCGGAGAGGGTGTGGTGAAAAGGGAACACTTCTACACTGTTGGTGGGAGTGTAAACTAGTGCAACCTCTGTGGAAAGCAGTGTGGCGATTCCTAAAAGCTTTAAAAATAGACCTTCCATATGACCCCTCGTTCCCCCTACTGGGAATATACCCTGAAGACCTCAAATCACTCTATAAAAAAGATACCTGCACATGCATGTTTATCACAGCGTTGTTCACAATAGCAAGTACCTGGAAACAACCATGCTGCCCATCAAAAGAGGACTGGATTTTAAAAATGTGGTACATATACATGATGGAATACTACGCAGCCATAAAAAAGAACAAAATCATGAATTTCACAGCAACCTGGATGGAACTAAAGTCTATAATACTGAGTGACCTCTCACAGAAACAAAGATCCGAGTATCACATGTTCTCACTCATATAATGAACCTTGAACATCCAATGTAATACTATAAGAAAATGACTTACGGTACTGGGAAACTATGGGGGGGAGGGGGATGGGATTAACAGTCACAAATATCTGTCTGGGGATGGGGAAACACCTCTTATCAACAGGGTGCCTGAATGAAACGTAATTGTACACCTAACCCTTAACTGTACCCCACAAAATCATAATTAAAAATACTGATTACAAAAAAGAGTTGAGCCAGGCTCGGTGGCTCAGCCTGTAATCCCGCACCTTTGGGAGGTTAAGGTGAGTGGATTGCCTGAGCCCACGGGTTCGAGACCCGCCTGGGCAGTGAGACCTCATCTCTATAATAAATAAAAAAATCAGCCAGGCGTGGCAGCGCATGCCTGTAATTCTGGCTACTGGGAAGGCTGAGGCAGAAGGATCGCCGGAGCCCAGCAGGTCGATGCTGCGGTGGCCGGGAGCGGCCACTGCACTCCAGTCTGGGCAACAGAGTGAGACTCCAACTCAAAAAAAAAAAGAGTTGAAAATATTTGGTTTCTTAATTTATTTCCTTGCTTGTCTGTGTACCCTGATTAGAGTGTAAGATGACCTCGTGTATACACATTGTCTGCTTTGTTCATTATCAGACCCCCAGCCAGCCCATCAAACCATGCCTAGTAGTAAATTCCGAAGAAATTTGTTGAATGAACAAATGAATAACAATTTTTTCCCTGAAAACCTGACTAGGATTTTATTCAACTCTTCAGGGAGAAGGAGGTGATGTTCATTTAAATCATTAGAATATTTTTTCAGAATTCTAGTTATAACAATTGAGAGAGAAAAAAGAACTGCCTGGCTTTCACAATGAGACCCTGTGATTCTCCCATTAGACATAATCAGCTCACAATATACCAGCCCCTGACAAGTCTACTCTGAGACCAAACAAGGCCACTTCATAGTTTCATCTAAGAACAGACAAAAGCAAAGTCATTCTACCACTCACAAAATATCAAACACCAATCTCTTGGCCAAAATGAGGACTTTACCAATTACAGCTTTAATCTCACTCTAGTCTCTCCTCCCTATAGTTAAGGGTCATTGAGATCCAAAAATCATAGAATTGCCCAGCTTTCTAACAGCATGCTATCTAGAGCAAATCCCTGCTTCCTTAGACCTTCCCTTAAAATCCCCCAATCAAAACCCAAATCCTATAAGAGCCTTTCTAACATCCAATGCTGAGACACCCTTGATTCCCGTGCTGTGTGTTCGCCCACGCTACAGCAAGTAATTAACCAAACTTGTTCAACTACAGGAGTGTTTCTGGGAGACTTTGGACAGCATTAAAGAGGTTTTGCACACACACAAAAAAAGCTTGAGATGACTAAGAGGTTCAAATATACCAACTACTGTTACATATTCCATTGATAATAGTAATAATAGCTAGCAATATTTGAGCCACTACACCATACCAGACAACCATACCAGACACTATGCCTGATCTCCTTTTATCCTCATAACACTATGAGGTAGATTCTATTTTCTTCCTCCACCTAATAGATGGGAAAACTGACCTAAATGAAGTAGCTTCCTCAAGTTCATACAGCTAATAAGAGGTGGAACCAGCTTTGAGCCCAAATATTATACTGACCTCTCTCCTGGTGGCTTATTCTCAGAGGGGATTAAATTTTAAAGCACTGCATTCCTAAACTTTCTTGACAAAGATACTGTGTTCAATGTGAAAGAGGCAACATTCAAAAACAAAAAAGATAAGAATTTCAGCATCTGTTCAGAATATCCTGGGGGGCTTCAAACCTCTGCCAAAGCACTTCCTCAACTTCTGCTCTTCAAAGAAGCTTAGTCACTGGCACCAAATTTGCATCACAAAACCAGTCTTCAATTGGTATATTTTTTAAAAGCTAAAAGTGACTGTCTTTCTGACTACACAAGTATTTCTCTGCCAGATAGAATATGGGTTTTGTTCCTGCCAAAGGAAAGATCATCCTTTCAATAAAAGCAACAGATATTTTTTCCAACTGTGCCGTGAATGTTCCACAGCCATCACTGAATGGACTGAACCAACAAAACATCCCTTTCTTTTCTGAACTGATAATAATCAAGAACACTTACATTTAAAGCTTCAGGGTAGAAAACGGCAAGATCTGTGCCCCGCAAGGAATCAAAAGAAGTGTCAACAATGTAATATCTTCTCAAAACGTGATTCTGTTTCTTTTCTCATTTCAGAGGAAAATCTATGGAACCGACTGATGTTGAATTATTATTCTCAAATGCCAACACAGATGAATCACTGACTAGACTATGAGGAAATTTCTGAGGCACTTGGCCTGCATATAGCAATAAGAACAAGACCAGATAGCCAGCCCAGGGGCTCTTTCCAGTGTCATTATTTGGCTTCATTCTGCTGGGACAAAGTGTGTATTTTCTATGATGCAAAGAAAGGAAACCAGAACCACACAGTGAGGATACAGTTTCCTATGTAGGCCTGACATGAGGGATCTAAATAAGATGGATTCGCTCAACAAGGAAGTTGGGAAAATTCCTGAAATATAAAGACATTTCCAGGAGGAGGAAGAGGACACCTGGGTACACTTCCATTTCCCATAGTAAGAGCCTTTCTTTCCAAGTTGTTTGCTCCTCTGTAGTAATTCGGTAGCTGAAGCCCAGCATATAGACTGGGGTTGAATAATTATTTCACAGAATCCACTAATCCATATACGTTTTTACTTAGATGAAGTAGATAAAAACGTAATTATATAAGGGTCTACAACATCATTTTACCCCATAAAGAGGTTTTTTTCTTGGAAAAGGCTGGAAACTACTGGTTTATACCATAAGTCCTCATTATTAACAATTTCATGCAAAACAAAACTCAAAAGTTTACTAAAGTCAATGCTTGTTAAGAGTAATTTAATTTCTCCAAAGCTGCAGCTCTCTAAGGAATGTCCAGGTGACTGAGATATAGGAAAATGTAATAAAATAGTAACAATTAAATTTATTTTAGGCAAGGAACATTGGATAACTTAAGTAAAAAGTAATCTACCCAGTGCTTCTTTATTGTGATTCATACTTCAGTCATGCCCAAAAGTTGTTCATATATTTACAGTCATATTTGCTTGTCCTGGCTTGAATATACGTATTAGTTCACATTTATTAATTATCTCTATAATGGATCGCTTATATACCAGTCTTAAAACAGTAGAAGATGAGGACTCTGAAGTCATATGTGCTCCATTTCTCATTATAATATAAATTAAGATAACAAAATACAGCAAATCACTCTTTTAGATTTATTCCTAATAATGTTTCTAAGATTCTGCAATTTAGCTCCAAGTATATCATGCATTGGTTACTCTCTTATCTCTTATTTTGTCTTCTTAGATTTTTCTTCTTAAATTCTTACCCATATTTCCCAGAAACTTCTGAGACTTCATGGAATTTCCATTAACAAATCTCAGGAGGAAATGTACTAAGTGATTGCTCTGGAGCATGAGATTAGAGTTGTTTTCTTTTTACAATGAGTATATGTTCTTACAATAAGGAAAATATAATAAAAATAATAATTCAACCCCCTTCCATGATAACTTGCAAACAATACAGCTTTTACTCACTTTCCCCACACATCAAACATTCTGACCTCATAGCTTTCACTCAATGCTTATTTAAAAGCATTTGTAATAATATTTGATAAAAATAGAAATACCCTAAGTCTGTTTCATGTTCACACAGCACGGGTAACTGATCCTTCCACCTATCTTCTTTGTTGCTATCTGCAGTCAACAAGGGTGTGGTTAGTCTCTTACTTTTTCTGCTTAAATCTTTCTACCACCAGAGAGTAGGACTCTGAGCATTCAGAGACAGAAGAATGACCCTGCATCTGCACCCTTAAGTCCTGCTTCTTGACCTGCTAAATGAATCTTGATCAATCCTATTTTTCAAAACCTCTGAATTGCACTGCAAAGATGGAAGGCTGTAAGGAGAACTTTATTTAAATGCATCCAGTTATTATTTGCAAAATATTATCCCTGTTGTACAATTTTCCTTTATTTTTGTGATCAATATTTTGAGTATTTTTATATTATTAACTAGGTTTCCAGGAATAGAATCCTAATTTATGATAGTGCTTTAGAGAAAATAAGGATTCAATTCAACCATCATGCAGGGCGGAATTAGGTACCAAGTTGGAGGCATAAAACTCAGATTCCTTGTCCTATTTCTCCCTTTTTTTTACCTTCTGTTTTAAACATTTCCCTTCTTAAAGCAATGGCCTGTCATAATTATTTGGCCAGCTTCCTCTGTCCTTTCTGTTAAAAGAAACAGGAACAGTGATGTTCTGGTTTTCTATAAAGGAGAATGCCAAAGGGCTAATGCAGAGACAAAAAAATCTAATGATGTTGCCTGAACTCTAAGGAAGAAATGTGCATAATATAGACTATGGCCAGGCAAGCCTCCCCTTCTAATATGGATAAGAAATTAGGTGCTCAAAAATTAAGCTCCAAAATCATGGTAACTTGACCACATATAAAGCTGACAGTAATGAAAAAGTAACAGCACAGATCCAAGATCTGAATATCATTGGGCAACTTCTAAAATTGCTGTTTATTCTTATCTCTGTATGATGCCAAGTAGAAGAATTCTGCCTCCACTGGCCATCTGCACAGACTAAGAAGGTGTATACAATCAAGTGACAACCCATCGTCCCTAATAACTCGTATCAACTTCATTTCTTAGGTACTCTACATCTTCCCTAAAAAAAAACAGCTAGCCACCCTCCTAGGCCACTAGTCCTAAACTTGGGCTTTCCCTGCACATGACAGTTCTTTGTTGCATACATTTAATTACAGTTATTTTTAATGTGCTTCACTGTGGTTCACACTCCCAGTATCATCAGAGTTTCGTGACGTAAGAATATGACATTGATAATCTTATTCAACCTCTATTCTTAAGAGCAATGGAATAATTGAGGCTAATGTTGACTTTTATAGGTCTCACCTTCCCTCCCACAACCTCAGCCTCAACTGAGCCCCCCTTTGTGAATAGTATCAGTCCACACTCACTTCTCTCCACTTGGCTTTTTGTGGTGCTTGGAAATCTGCCACAAGTATTACTGTGTTTTGTAAGAAAGAGCCTTTTCTCAAATCATCAGTCAATGCAGATGATTTTCAAGAAAAACAGCAAAATTGAAAATGTCATTTTTTAATGATTTTATTTTATTTATTTTAAAGATATGGGATACAATTCAGGATTCGGTATACATACAAGTGGTCATCGTACAGGTAAAGTTTGGGCCTCCCTTTGGTCCCCACTTCACCTGGTTTAAGATCAAGTTTCCTTATTGATGTTATGTGCCCTATGTGCCCCACCCACCCCCACCCCCGGCGCCTGGAAGTTTCTAGCCAATCCTTTTCTTATAGTATTATGGTAAATGTTCCGGGTCTGCTTATGAGTGAGAACACATGGTACTCAGGTCTTTGTTTTTGTGATAGATCACTGAGTATTATAAACCCTAAATCCATCCTTGCTGCTTCACTTGCTGCGAAGTCCATAATTTTGTTCTTCTTTACAGTTGCATAATATTCCATCATGTATATGTACCACCTTTTTTTAATCCAGTCCGGTTTCCACGGGCAGCATGGTTGGTTCCATTCTTTTGCTATTGCAAATAGTGTTGCAATAAACATGTATATGCAAGTATCTTTTTTTGTAGAGTGGTTTAAGTTCTTCCAGGTATATTCCCAGAAGGGGGATTGCTATATCATATGGAAAGTCAATTTCTAGTTCTTTTAGTAATTGTCACACTGTTTTCCATAGAGGCTGAACTAGTTTGCATTCTTACCAACAGTGTAGAAGCATTCCCTTTTCTCTGCATTCTCGCCAGCATCTGTTGCTTTTTGTTTTATTAATAATGACCATTCTTATTGGAGTTTGATGGTATCTTAATGTGGTTTTGATTTGCATTTATCTGATGATTAGTTAGGTTGAGCATTTTTCATGTGTCTGTTGGCTGCTTGTATGTCTTCTTTTGAGAAGTGTTTATTCATGTCTTTCCCCAATTTTTAATGGGGCTGTTTATTTGTTTGTTTGTTTGTTTCCTTTCAGTACATTTGAGTTCCTTGTAGATCCTGAATGTTAGGCCTTTGTCAGATACACAGTTGGCAAATATTTTTTCCCAACAGTGGGCTGTCTCCTCACTCTCTTAATGGTTTTTTCTGTTTTGCAGAAGCTGTTCAGTTTGATGAGGCCCACTTGTCAATTTTATTTCCTATGCCATGACTTTTGGGGGGGTTTGATCACGAATTGGTTGCCTATTCCAATTTCCATAAGGGTGTTTTTTTTTTTTTCTTTGGTGAACAGTGACATTAATGGTAGGATGGAAGGAAACAAGGAGATTTTTTCTTCAGTCATACTTGGGTTCAGAACTCAGCTGTACCATAGCTGTGTGACCTTGCAGAATTTACTTAACCTCTCTGAACTTCAATGTATTCATTGGTCTCCTGAAACTTTTTAAAAGGTTAAATAGAAACATAAATGGAAAGTGCTGAGCTTAGGACCTGGCCCAGTAAATGACAGCTTTAAATTGTGATAGTTAACAGCACTAACAGGAAGTAGATAAGGAAGATTCTATTTTAGGGGAATTATTGGCCAAGGACAAGGGGCACTCTCTTTTCCTTGCCATCTTCATTTAATGAGCAAATTATTTTTATAAGATCATGAAGGAAAACTTCAGAACACCAGGAAGTGAACATCCAACCAGAAGAGTTTTACACAAAACCTTTTCATTTTTTTTTAACCCTGAATTATACCCCACATCTTTAAAATAAAAAAATATAAAGGAAAAAAATTGAGAGTAAAGGAAGGACTTCAAATACAGAAAATAAACTGAAGTATAAGCTCATTTGTATTATGGAAACCTATAACTGATTATGTATATAGGTGTGCAGACACTCTCGACGTACTTACTAGATGTGAGTTTTCAACAGCAAGCCTTTTCGTAACACTTTCTCTTTTCTTTAACTTTTTTCACAGGTTGTTTTCCATTCTGGATGTAATAAATGTGTATATAATAATAATAAAAGAGCATATTGATGTTAAAAAAATATGTAGAGACACGGTCTCACCTGTTGCCCTGACCAAACCTTTTCATTTTCAACTCAGCACTTGGCTGATGAGTTTTCCTTCTTGAAAGGTTTCAAACGTTCTTAGTGAAGACTCCCCTGTCTTTCATGAGTCAAGCAAAAAGTGTCCACCTTCTACTATCCACCTCCATGGGCCATCCCTGATCACTCTTCCTCAGAGTGAGGTGACCTCCTCCCTCTTTTATGCCTCAATAATTGACAGTGACATCATCTAATTATTGTTTTTCATTTCATTTAATCAAAAAAACAGTGGACTTTTTGTATTCTCCCATAGTGATACTGGAAGATTACAAGTAGGCAAAAATTGCCATCACAAGTTATGGCCAGATATAGAGATTTTTGACGTATGGCTTATGTATTCATTCTCTTTCTAAGTGTATAACTTTTATAAATTATCTCTTGGAATCCTGTGCTTTCTTAGTGACAGTTTGACAATGTTATCCTTTCCCAAATGAAGGTCTTATTATTATAAAGTCTCAGTCAGGACCCAATAAGGGGATAGCAACTACATAATAATTTGATCAAGAAAGTTAAATATAAAGAACTGTTAACTATAACAGGGGATTGGTATAAAAAAGGGACTGGCTAGGAAAAAGCAAAAAGAACTCGAGAGAAGTTAGGAATCACAGACAGGAGGCACAGCCACTATTATAGGGCTGAGGTAGAACACCCAAGAAAGAGGTCACCTTCCCCTAGGAATAAGATCCAGACCTCGTGGGAAAGGTCCCAGTGGATGACAGAGAAGTTGCTACGGTGCCACACAAGTGGATGGTAGAAACTGTCTCTCTGGGGTCTGGGAGAAAACTGTCCTCAAAGAGGTTCCTCACCTGGGACCTCACTTCAAAGCCTCACGATGGGTATAAAGAAACCAAGCATGGGAAGGTGTCTCAATAGCAGCACTTGGCTGTGAAGCCAGCCAGAAGGGGTGAAAGGAATATGCTAGCTGTGCATGTAGAAAAAGCTGTTCACTATAGAGAAATCACAGGCTGCAGGCACCTGCTGAAAGAATATCAGAGCTGAGAAATGCAAGAAATTCCTTGAAGTAGAACCCAAAGCAGGAGAAGATTAGTGAAACATCTTTATGTCCAAGAAAGGGCTGGAGGACATTAGCATGGGGGTGGGAACACCTCCTCACATGCAACCTGGGAAGAAAGCATACCTCTAGGATTGCAGTGTCCGATAAGGTGACTAGCCACATGTATGCATCTCCATTTAAATTTTAAATAATTAAAATAAAATTTAAAAATCAGTTCCTCAGCCGGGCACAGTGACTCACACTTATAATCCCAGCACTTTGGGAGGCCAAGGTGAGA
Source organism: Cephalopachus bancanus (assembly GCA_027257055.1). Lineage (NCBI taxonomy): Eukaryota > Metazoa > Chordata > Mammalia > Primates > Tarsiidae > Cephalopachus > Cephalopachus bancanus. The sequence continues at coordinate 1,488,438 of JAPVLO010000251.1, read as the reverse complement.
GGATTGTCTGAGCCCACAAGTTCGAGACCAGTCTAGGCAATTTGGCGAGACTTCATCTCTACAATAAATCAAAAAATTAGCCGGGCATGGTGATGCATACCTGTAGTTCCAGCTACTTGGAAGACTGAGGTGGAAGGAACACCTGAGCCCAGCAAGTCAAGGCTGAGGTGGCCATGAGTATGCCACTGCGCTCTAGCCTGGGTGACAGAGACTCAGACTCAAAAACAAAACAAAAATCAGTTCCTCAGTTATACTAGCCATATTCCAAGTGCTCAATTGCCACATAAGACCAGTGGCTACCATATGGGACAGTCCAGCTAAAGGAGCTGCCCTGCCTTCAATCTGGCCTGAGAGCAATATTGCAGTATAGGCCACGTTTGACCCTGAGGCAGTATTGCTGGCTTCTCATAATTTTTGTGACACATATTCAGAATGTCCTAAGTGTCCTGGTAAGAGGTCTCAGGTGTGCTAAAAGAGCCAGATTTGTTTTCTTTGGAATTCTCAAGTAATGTGTTAAATGTTAACCCAATGACACCTACATTTCCCTAACTAGCATCCCACAGCTTATTTATAAGTGTGTCAAAGAACCAGTGTTCCATGCCCAATTAAGATTTGAAAATACTGGGTTAAGCCAAATTAAAGAGTTCTTTCTACATAGCAGACAATGTCCATGCCCTGTGTTCCTTCTAAATTCTTCCAAATGACTTCCATGGCTATGATCTGCGTTGCTTTGCCTGAGAGATTTCTCCAAAGCCTAGGGGTCAAGTGACAGGCTGGAAGTGCTAGAAACTGGGAACAGCCCTCAGCAACAACTGGCAGAAGTTGGTGTATAAATACCACAGCTTCTTCATCCCTTAGGTAGGATAATTCTGAGAAATGCATTTTACATAATCTCGCAGAGTTTCCCCCTTGAAGTTAAGCTCTAGTCACCCATAGCAATCACTGACTTCATAATACACATTTTACTAACTTTCTTCCCATCTTTGTATCACTTCCCCACTTTCCTTCTGTAGTTTCGTATAGCTCCCAAATAAACGACTCGCCCTGTGATATAGTTTGGATGTTTGTCCCCTCCAAACCTCATGTTGAAATATGATCCCCAGTGTTGGAGGTGAGGTCTGTAAGAGGTGATTGGGTCATGGAGGTGGATCCTTCATGAGTGACTTGGTGCCATCAAGGTGGTAATGAAAGAGTTCTCTCTCTATTAGGTTATGCCAGAGCTGGTTATTTTTGGAAGCCTGGCACCTCTCTTGCTTCTCTTGCTTCCTTTCTTGCCGTGTCACATGCCAACTCCCCTTCCTTTTCCACCATGACTGTAAGCTTCCTGAGGCCTTACCAGAAGCAGATGCCAGAGCTATACAGAACCATGAACCAAATAAACTTCTTTCCTTTATCAACTACCCTGCCTCAGATATTCTTTTATAGCAATGCAAAATGTACTAAATGCGCCCTAGAATCCTGATTTCACAATCTATAATTAGGAAAACCCAAACTAAGACATTCTATGTGACTCCTTAGCTTGTTAACACACTAATGAGCATTATTACTCTTCAAGAGAAGAAGAGCCCATGCAACCGCTCCCAAATTTGTTGTCATTGGATCCACCTTTTCTTGGTGTTCCTGTCACATCCCCCTAAATAGTGTTCCATTAAATCCAGCTTGTGAAATGCTGGCTTGAATCATACAGAATGGACTCCAAGCCCATAACCCTTGAGAGGAATCTGAGAGTCACTCTAAACTAGACATCAGCTTAAAGACATCAGTCCAGTGGGCTGCAGAAGCTTTTGGCCATATCTTTATAATACTAGGAGTTCTCTGCAATCAGAATGGAAACAAAATAAGACTAATTTTCCTGCCTTATTCAAAGCCATAATACATTCCTGATGGAAGCTCTGTGGGAAGTTCTGCTTAAGAATATCATCATGCTGCTAAAGAAAGTCCAGAGAAGGTTACACACAGGGACAAAGGGAGTAGGAGGCAGCCACTTGAGGATAGAGTTAAAAGTTAGGGCTTACAGCATAGGGGTGAAAAGTCAAAAGAGTGATACGCTAGAAATATATAAACAATAAGCAGTAAAAATGGTATAAATGTCTCTGTTCTTCACATTTCAGAATATTAGGCTTAAAGGACAGCTCTTCAGGTCTGAAAGAAACATTCCTAAGCATTTCAACCACCCTCCCACAAAAGTGCCTTTTTGATGCCACGTCTCCTTCCAGCTACCTCCCAATTTCTCCACTCCCTTCTGAGTACAACTTCTGGCAAGAGTCATCCAGACTGTCTCTAATCCCCTTCTCCAGTCCTCCCCTGGGCCCACTGCAATCAGACCTGCCCCCTACAGTTGCCAGACTCAATGTTCACATTTCAGTTCCCACCTTACATGACCCGCCAGCAGTGTTTGTCAGCAACCACTCATCCTTTCTTATAAACCTGCCCCAGGACACCGTGCTCTCGGCTCTTCCTCCCTCACCAGTCCCTTGTCAGTCCCAGCTGCTCCCCACCTGGCCTTTCCTCTTCCACATCATCTCACTCATTTAGTGACCTCATCCATGGCTTCCGATACTACTTTTTAAGTGTCAGCTCTCCAAATTAGCTCTCCAGTACAGACGTCTCCCTCAAAAACAATTTTAAAATACCTCTCTCATCCTATCTACAATGGTTCTGTTTCTTCTTTGGGTTAAGGGTGGACATTGATGTCAGCCCTACATCGATCCACTTGCAAACTGTCCTGTTGCTTTTGGAATGTCTTTCATCCTCTGCAAGTTTGTCTACCATATCTCCATGTCATATGACATTTTCACTTGTCACAAGGCCCCTGGACCTTCTTAGGCTGTCTCAGTTTGGAGTCCTCATTTATACCTTGGTTCATCAACATCTCCCCTACATGCTCAGTATATGGTTTTATGAATGATATTTTAATCACTTCAGAAAGATATAATACAGGGCATACTATTTCTAAAATAGTCAGACATGCATTTTACATGATCTCTCAGAGCTTCCCCCTGGAGTTAAGCTCCAGTCACCCACAGCAACCACTAACTTGGTAATACACACTTTGTTGGCTTTCAGAAAATACACATTTTTAAGAGCACCTTATCATGTAATATAATATAATATATTATATAAAATATATAATATATAATAATATAATATAATATTATAATATATAATATAATATGTAATATAATATAATTTTTTGTTTTTAAGAAGTATTGTCCTGGCAGTAGTATGAATGGACAGAGAGAATGGCTAGGGGCCTGGAGTGAAAGTGAAGAAATAATAAAGGCCTGAAGTAAGACAGTGACTTGAGATTGGATAGGTGCCAATTTTTTTAAGAAATCTGAGTTTATAAGACCAAAAGGATAAGGGTGAGATTTTTTTTTTTAAAAAAAACATACAAACATTTCCAGTTTGTGAACATGGGGAACTGACATCAAGAAATAAAATTGGAAATACAGAAAGAGAAAGAACAGGCAAGGGGATAATTAACAGACCTTTGTGATCTTAGGTTCTTTTTTGATTCACAAGCTAATAATCCTCTTTATAATTCACAGGTAAAAGGAAGCCAAGAAACAATCGTGATAATAATCAAATGTGCCAGAATGATCAAGAATAGATAAGCTATGCTCCTGCCTTCCCTCTGCTTGCTGGAGATGCTAACAAATTGCCTATCCAGAAAAAAGTTCTGAACTCACCAAGGCAACACTGTGATATGAAGACAAGGCCATGAGAGCCAGGTCATACCATGTGCACAGGTGTCTGGCCAATCCAACAGGTATGGCACATTTAGAGGAGTAGATGTACTAAGGAAAGCTGGCAAGTTACACTGGCAGCACCACTCAGTAGATATGAAAAAGTGCTACTTGGTAAATACATGGGAAATGGCAGAAGAAAATGATAAGGTTGACCTTTCAGCCGAAGGTCCTACCTGGGAATCATCTCCAGAGACTGTAACTGAGTTACCAATGGTCAATGCGGCTATGCACTGTAAACATGAATGTTTTCATTAAGCTGTCTCATTGTGCTTTCTACTTAAGGAATATGTATGCTGTTGAAATGTTGCTTAACTCAAAGATGGAAGGAAGGCATTTTAGGTTTTAGTTTTTCTGCTAACATTTTTCACCTCCCACCATGGGCCATCCATAGTGAACCCAAACCAAATGAGGTATAACACTGCCCACAAGACACTTGAAGAACAGAATAGAAGAAACCATAGACTTGAAGAATAGAAACCATAACCACAAACAACTTATACAGTACTTATTCCTTGCCACACACTGCCCTGTGTTGATTAGGCCTATATGAGTGCCTTACATACACTTAACTCATTTAACCCTCACAACAACACAAGAGGCAAGGGTACTATTGTTATCATTCCTGTTTTAAAGAAGAGGGAAGTGAGACACTAAAAGGGTCAGTAACATGTCTCAGGCCACGCACAGAATAAAGGCAAAGGTGGGATTTCAAACCAGGCAATCTAGCTTTAGGCACTAGGCTAGACTACTCTACAGTCTAGAGAAATAAACCATAAACAATGAAATGGAGTTTTTCTGGTATCAGGTATTAGATGTGAACGCATGCTATTGCAGGGGTTAACTTGCAGTGGGGAAGGTCAGGAAAGACTTACAAGCCCTTGAGCAGAATCTCGCCTGCTGGATGAATAGGGATTTCCCAGTCAGGGTGAGGGTGGAAGTTCCAGACAGAGGGAAACTTCTGAGCAGAGAGGCACAAGACAAGAAGCTGGAGGAAGTTAGTTCGGGTGACTGGAATAAGGGACTGGGGTGGGGGAAATCACATAACGAAGGGAAAAGTTGAAAGATGGCATGTGCCTACAGCCTTGCCAGTTATACAAAAAACAAAAAATCCTGTGTCTGGGTCATACTCTTTCACTCGATTCACTTAGATCAGCATCTGAAATCATCAGAATATGAGAGAGGCACAGCTCCCATGTGACCAAGTACAAGGATACTGTCTCCTAGTGTAGCGGGAACACAGGGAGGCCATGACACCGAGGCTATTTTTGAAAGTAGCAGATTTATTTGTACTGGCGTGACTCAGTGAGCTAATGCTCTAAGGCTGAGCGCCCCCCCCCCCGCCGGGGGAAGGAGGAGAGGGGTCTTATACCTTGGTTTTGGTAAGGGAGGGGGTCGGGTTGAGTGATTACACATTTTCTTTGGAATTCACAAGGTTGTACTCAGCAAAATCAGATTTTTCAAAGAACAAATAGTCTTCAGGAAATGCATAGCAAGCAGGGTTGTAAACTGATAACTTCAAAAAGAGAGGATTTGGGTAAGTCTGTGAATTGGTCATTCTTTTGCATTTCCAGGAAAGCCATTGTCTTTGGCTATTTGGTTTTCTCAAGCAAAACAAGCTGGGTGGGTTTTCAGAGCTTGCCAATTGATTTTCAAAAGAAATACTTTTAACTGCTATCAGCCCCCTCTCTGCCACACTAGGGGCTCAGAATTGATTTTGTTCAAGAATTCTTAGTTTGTTCCTACACTGCACTGAACACATGTAAAGTTTAGCCACCACTAAGTCATTTAAAGAGAATCCAATGGCTTTTCTTCCCAAGAGGGGGCTCTGTTCCCAGCTCCAACACAGAGTGACTCTTTGTGCCATAAGATGTCTAAAACTCCATCTTCTTTAGACAATAGAGTCACAGAGCAGAGGAAAGTCAGGTTTAGAAAGCCACGCTGTATTATCAAACAAACAAGAAACTACTCCAGGGAAATAGACAATATGTAGAACAAGCAACCAGCATTCCTTTTATAGTGTTGGGGCAATGGATGAGGAATGGCAAAGCCACCATAGCAATGCCCATGATAGATAAGGTGTTTAAGGATTCCAGAGCAAGTGCTATTGCAAAGGCAGGAGGCTTGTGGGCCTGACTCTGGCAAATCACAACCTCCGTGGATTGGTGTAAGAAAAGAAGTATGAGGTATATGTAGGAGAAACTAGAGAACTTGGGCAAAACTCCAGTCCAGAGAAAAATAATCCCTGATCATCCCACTGAGGGTTTTCACTGGTATAGTCAGAGGGAAAGAAATAGGACATTTATATCTGTATCCACCCTCTAGTGGCTACTGTTGCTCTTTCCTCCCTTCAGCCTACTCTGGTCAGAATCCAAATACAGGAATGGTCTCTCACAAGGGGCACCACAAGCTCCAATCCCAACTGAGCATCTTTCAGACCTAAGGGGTGAGGCTGGGTCCTCTATTCCCACCACTGCTCTATATCTGGAAGGCCAGATGCACACTCACAGCAGTCCCCTCCAGCTCTCCAGGCTCATGGATTGGAGACAGTGAGGGAGTCCAGTACAATCTTGCCAGTCCTGCTGTTTTACACACACAATGTCCTGCAGCCTCTATCTTTAGATTTTTGAAAATGAAAATGACTGCACACAAGCCCCAGCTCATTCCCCTCTGCCAGGGGTGGCCACTTCTTGTCCTTCGATCCTCCAAAATGACTCACTCTCAGATACTGAAGTTGTAGTGGGAAGTCAAAGAGATCGTGACACCGAGACTATTATAGGAAGTGGCAACTTTTATTATGCTGGCCGGCTCAGTGGGTTCGAGGGGCTATTGCTTCCAGGTCAAGCCCCACAGAATGGGAGAAGTGGGGTCTTATACCCTTGTTTAGGTAAGGGAGGGTACTGTGTTGAGTGATTACATATTTCCTTTGGAATCTTACAAGGTTGTACTCAGCAAAATTAGATTTTTCAAAGAACAAATGGTCTCCAGGAACTGCAGGGTTATAAACTGTCAACTTCAGAAAAGGGGTTTTGGATAAGTCTGTGAATTTGTTACTCTTTTGCATTTCCATGAGAGCCATCAGTCTCTAGCCATTTGGCCTTTTTCAAACAAAACCAGCCTGGCACCTGGCAGGTCTTTAAAGCTTGCCACTTGACTTTCAAAAGGAAATACCTTTAACTGCTACCAGCCCCCCTTTCTGCCACAGGGTTAGTGGGAGACAATTTGTCATCCCAGGTGATTGCCTAGGATGCAACACCTCCCACACTCAAATATTCACCTAAGTGGTGATGACAAGGAAGATGAGATAGGAAACATCCAGTTTTCTCAGTTACCTCCAGCTTCCGTTTCACACAAGCTGAGCAGCACCTCAAGGCCTCAGGCCACTAATCACCATCAAGTCACAGCTGTGCCAATGAATATGCATCCTCATAATTTAAACCTCATATAACTAATTTTAAAAACTCACCTAACTCAAAAATTTTAAGTACATAGGCTCTATAATACGTTTTACTTTTATCTCAGAGCTATATCTTCTCCTCATAATTATATGTAAGTGGTTATCTTTAATTTTTGTAATGAAAATGATGCCTTTCCTAGAAAGAAAAAAAGTTGAATTTTGAGGCAAAATAGGTATTACTAGAAAATACAATTGAGAAAGCTATTACTAGAAAATACAATTGAGAAAGCATATTACAGACTCTGTTACATATTTCTCTCCTGTAAGCAGACTCCTCTAAAACAACCTGAGAGCACATGTTGGGGCTAGGAGTCTGGTTCCTTTCTTTATGGAGTGACTATAGTAGTCCCAGAAAATAAGGCCAGGCATAGTAGCTCATGTTTGTAATCCCAGCACTTTGGGTGGCCAATGCTGAAGGATTGCATGAGACCAGGAGTTTGAGACCACCCTGGGCAACATAGCAAAACCTTGTCTCTACAATAAAATCAAAAATTAGCCAGGTATGGTGGCATGTACCAGTAATCCCAGGAGGGAGGATTGCTTGAGTCCAGGAGTTCGAGGCTGTGGTAAACTGTGATCTTGACACTGTATTCCAGTCTGGGTGACAGAGTGACACCTCAGAAAAGAAAAGAAAAATGAGAACAACTACCATGCTAGAAGACTCCAGTTTAAAACCAAGCAAAAAGGGTTGCTAATACAATCAGAATCCAAATGACTCTTCAAGAGGCTGTCATGGCAAGCAGAGAACAGAGTGAACAGAGCATGTCTGAAATACACTCATGCCCAGCAACAGCATTGAGGATTGGAGGAAAGTTTAAAACCAAGCAAATATCAGTGACCCAAACTGCCAAAATGGCCTAGTGGGCAAAGAGCTCAACCCACAGCCCAGGTCTCACCTGCAGACACCTTAGGGAAACCCTCTCTACTCTCCGCACTTCCTTCTGTGGACATTGGAACTTTGTATGGAACACGACCAAGGTTTGTAAGACACATGTATGGGAGTTTTAAAGTGAAGCAAGGGGAAACATTACAAAAAGAAAGAGTCATTTGGAGCATCCCAAAGACTCTACAGAACACCAAGAAGTGTCCAAAGAAATGTCCACAGACTAAAAGTTAAGGAAATCCTGTTCACCATACTCATTATATTCTCCTTGGAAATTCACAGAAATTCATATTAGCCTGTGGTAGTTATGGCATGTATGACTGTATTTGAAGAATGCCCATGTACACACTTACCAAAATGCCATCAAGGAGACCCCCTGTTCAGTGGATCACACAGAACTCAGTGCTTAGAAGAGCCCACATTCATAACAGGCTCTGTGGTAATCGTCTTGAAATTCTTAATAGTTTTTTTTTTAACAAGGGTTCAATATTTTTATTTTGAATTGAGCCCCACAAATTCTGTAGCCCTTTCTGACAGAGTTGTGTTGACAACTCCTCTAAACAAATAACAGACACACTTTTAAAAGGGCTGGCTTTTTTTAAAAAGCTGAAATTAGGAAAAATTCTCAGGTGAGATATATTACCTCTCTTGTGGCTATCTGCCCACAAAATTTTCTTCCATGTTGTCTGAATTCTTTCACTTCATTTTGTCAAATGACCTGAAATGTTTTTCTGCTGGGAAAAAAGTGATTGAAGAGGAAGGAGGAAGAAGAAAAGAAAATTCTCTGTTCTAAAAAATAGCAATTGAACGTGGCGCTGACTCCTGGGATTTGTGCATGCTCTTCTTAACCCGGCTCAGGCCTACACACAAGCAACCATGTTTAAGGGGCCTGCATTTGTTATTGATCTTGGCACCCCTACTCCTTTGTGGGTGTTTTCCAGCACAGAAAAGTGGAGATAATTGCCAATGATCAGGGAAACCGAACCACTCCGATTTATGTCGCCTTTACTGATACCGAACGATTGATCAGTGATGCCGCAAAGAATCAAGTTGCAATGAACTCTAGCAACACGGTTTTTGATGCCAAACATCTGATTGGATGCAGATTCGATGATGCTGTTGTCCAGTCTGATATGAGGCATTGGCTGTTCATGGTGGTGAATGATGCAGGCAGGTCGAGATACAAGTAGAATACGAGAGACAAAAAGCTTCTATCCAGAGGAGGTGTCATCTGTTTCTGACAAAGATGAAGGAAATTGCAGAGGTCTATCTCGGGAAGACTGCTACCAATGCTGTGGTCACAGTGCCGGCTTACTTTAATGACTCTCAGTGGCAGGCTACCAAAGATGCTGGAACTATTGCTGGCCTCAATGTAGTAGAATTATCAATGAGCCAACTGCAGCAGCAATTGCTTATGGCTTAGACAAAAAGGTTGGAGCTGAAAGAAATGTGCTGATCTTTGACCTAGGAGGTGTCACCTTTGATGTGTCAATCCTCACTATTGAGGATGGAATCTTTGAAGTCAAGTCTACAGCTGGAGACACTCACTTGGTGAAGAAGACTTTGACAACCAAATGGTCAGCCATTTCATTGCTGAGTTTAGACATAAGCATAAGAAGGACATCAGTGAGAACAAGAATGCTGTCCGGCATCCCCGTACTGCTTGCAATCGTGCTGAGTGTACTCTCTCTTCCAGTACCCAGGCCATTATTGAGATCGATTCTCTCTACGAGGGAATCAACTTTTATACTTCCATTACCCATGCCCGATTTGAAGAATTGAATGCTGACCTGTTCTGTGGCACCCTGGACCCAGTTGCGAAAGCCCTCCGAGATGCCAAACTAGACAAGCCACAGATCCATGATACTGTCCTGGTTGGTGGTTCTACTCGTATCCCCAAGATTCAGAAGCTTCAACAAGATTTCTTCAATGGAAAAGAACTGAATAAGAACATCAAACCTGATGAGGCCGTTAATTATGGTGCAGCTGTCCAGGCAGCCATCTTATCTGGAGACAAATCTGAAAATGTACAAGATTTGCTGCTGTTGAATGTCACTCCTCTTTCCCTTGATGTTGAAACTGCTGATGGAGTCATGATTGTCCTCATTAAGCACAATACTACCATTCCTACCAAGTAGACACAGACCTTCACTACCTATTCTGACAACCAGCCTGGTGAGCTCATTCAGGTTTATGAAGGAGAGTATGCCATGACCAAGGATAACAATCTTCTTGGCAAGTTTGAACTCACAGGCATACCTCCTGCACCCCATGATGTTCCTCAAATTGAAGTCACTTTTGATATTGATGCCAACGGCATTCTCAACATCTCTGCTGTGGATAAGAGTACAGGAAAAGAGAATAAAGTCACTATCACTAATGACAAGGGTCGTTTGAGCAAGGAAGACATTGAGTGTATGGTCCAGGGGGCTGAAAAGTGCAAAGCTGAAGATGAGAAGCAGAGAGACAAAGTGTCATCCAAGAATTCACTTAAATCCTGTGCATTCAAAATGAAGGCAACTGTTGAAGAGGAGAAACTTCAAGGCAAGATCAATGATGAGGACAAACAGAAGATTCTTGACAAGTGTAATGAAATTATCAGCTGACTTGATAAGAATCAGACTGCAGAGAAGAATTTGAACACCAGCAGAAAGAGCTGAGAAAGGTTGCAACTCCATCATTACCAAGCTATATCAGAGTGCAGGTGGCATGCCAGGAAGAATGCCTGGGGGATTCCCTGGTGGCGGAGCTCCTCCCTCTGGTGGTGCTTCCTCAGGGCCCACCGTCGAAGAGGTTGATTAAGGCAGCCCAAGTATAGATGTAGCATTGTTCCACACTGTAACATTGAAGGACCCAAATTAGTAGCAAATTCTGTGGCAGTTTTTAAAGTTGAGCTGCTATAGTAAATTACTGGGCATTCTCAATACTTGAATATGGAATATGTGCACAGGGGAAGAAATTAACATTGCACTTTATAAGCACTGTATTGTAAGTGGAAAATGCAATGTCTTAAATAAAATTACTTAAAAATTGGCACCAAAAATACATAAATAAATAAATAAAATAAAAATTAAAAATAGCAGCATACACACACCAGGATATCGGTCATTCAGACAATAGTGTGAATTAATTTAATCTGTACCCTTCCCCTCTGACTCCTAGCTGAGATCAGCTGCAATGTTTCCATTGGGCAGGCAGAGGAAGGCAAGAGGGGTGGTCTGAAGCAGAGGCTCCTGTGATAGAGATGCCACAGTGGTGGCCTCTGGGAAGCACTTAGGACACTGAGGTTGGAGGTGGGGGAGTGAAAGGAGAGAGCCCCAGTAGGCAGACAAGGGGTACAGAGGAGTAAGAGTGTGCTAATGATATGCTTGGCCGTTCCAGAAGTCCGCCTGGGATAGGTGAGTGCCAAAGACTAGCTGAGACCCCTTTCTCATTTTGCATGCTCTGGGAGTCCCATTCCATAATTAAATACAGAATTAATTAACAGCAGCAATTTAGCTACATTATGTTTCAAAGACATTTACAAATAGACCAAGCACCATGCGTACACGATAGGTTTTCCAAGGGGAAAAAAGTCCTTATAATACCAAACTTCTGATTTACAAATTAATTTTCGGGACATCCCCTATTCAAAGGTTAGCTATAACCTGAATCCTGTTTCATAGATGCACATATCCTAAGTAAATAACAGATGTACACTCCCACAAGTGAGGGGTTTTTTTTTAATGATGTGTGTTGATCCTTTCCCCAGATACCCTCAATTAGTAAAATAAAGGAAGCAATAACTTTCAACATTACTTGCCAAGAATATTGGTGATTGAAATTGATTAGATATTTTCACTTAGAATGTAATGAGCACTTCCAGAAACTCTAAGTTCCCAAGTTCCCAGTTCATCGTCATGTGAAATGAAAGATGGATGAATTTCCACATTTCCATGGAAACCAGTAGCAGTGACTCATCCCTATGATGAAAGGGGGGGTACACAAATTTATGGTGAGATGCAGTTCCCAGACTAACATGTTCTCGTTCTGCTAGCCCAAGTGTCCACAATTACCAGCACACAGGCCTGTGTGGACCACAAAACCTTTTTCCCCACACACTAGCCTGCAGCAGGTAAAATACACAAAGCATCTACTATGGGCTACTAATATTGATTACAGTCTTCGAAATCAGTACTACAGGCCCCATTTTACAGATGGGGAAATGAAGGCTCAGTAAAGTAAAGGGTTTACTCAAAGTCACCCAGCCATCTAATGGTCGTATTAGGGTTAAAACACACAAGCTTTCCACTGATGACCATGCTGCTTAGGAGAGCAAATAAGCAGGTGGGTGAAAGGAGTTGGGAGAAGGTGGGAAGGGAACAAATATTGAAGGCTCTCTGCCCACTTTATAACTTAACTCACGGTCAGGCTAGGTGCCAGCCACAGATAGAGGAAGCTCCAACTTCACCCAAATTGCAACCTGTAAATCATTCTTGCAGGATAGGCTCTGTTCCATCCTCGCCAGCAAGCCTACAATCTGTCATTGTCCCTCCACCCAGTTCACCACAGAGACTTTTCATAAGAGACACACACTAGAAGGGGCTAGCTGAAGATGTGACAGAGGCCACAGCTGTTACTAGCATCATGAAGGTTACACAGTGTGAGACTATGAGCAAAGAGAATGAGACGGTCTTGTTTCTTCGGTGCTTTCTCATTACTTTATCATTTTGCACGTGCCCCAATAGCTCTAAGGATGCCCCAAAATATTCCCTTGGATTATGTCTCATGAACATTTGAATGTTATCTATTTTATGGCCCTTTTCATTCTAATAAATCTCAATGTATGGTGTTCCTTATTAACTGAGCTTTGCCACAAAAAGATGTAGAATGTGAAATCAACATAAAGTCATAAGCATGTAAATCACTGGTATATATAAATGTTCTCAATTTGGCCTAACTCCTTTTTTATTGTATTTATTTATTTTGAGTCAGAGTCTCATTCTGTTGCCAGTGCAGTGGTATGCTCACGCTACAGCGGCTTTGATCAGCTGAGTCAGGCAATCCTTCTGCCTCAGTCTTCCAAATAGTTGGAACTACAGGTGCATGCACCACACTCAGCTAATTGTTGGATTTATTGTAGAGACGAGGTCTTGCCAAGTTGCACAGGCTGGTCTCAACCCCTAGGCTCAGGCAATCCTCTTGCCTCTGCCTCCTAAAGTTCTGGGATTACAGGCATGAACTACCACATCGGCCTTCCAACTCCTTTTTTATTTTATTTTTTTATTTTTTTTTTTTGAGTTGGAGTCTCCCTCGGTCGCCCAGACTGGAGTGCAGTGGCCGCTCCCGGCCACCGCAGCCTCGCCTGCTGGGCTCCGGGGATCCTTCCGCCTCAGCCTTCCGAGTAGCTGCTAACTCCTTTTTTTAAAAAGTCTTCTGGGTTGCTACCTAGTCTATTTGATTACTATGGTTCTCAAGTCTGGCTACACATTCAAATCACCTGGGGATTCTTTACTTGACACGGTGCCAAAGCTCTAGCCCAGACCAAGTTTATTGGTCTCCAGGAGGACAGAGCTTGAGTGTTGTTTAAAAATCGCTAGATAATTCAAATAAGCGTCTAAGCCAAGAAACTTCGGGGCAGTGAACTCAAACTCTGCAGCATGTTGGCATCACCTGGGAATATTTTTACAGTTCTGGTGCCTGGGTCCCACCCCCTGAGATTTCCATGTAATTGATCTGGCATGAGCCTGGGAAAAGCTCCCCAGGTGACTGTAATATGCAGCCAAGTTTGAAAACCACTGCACAGTACAAAGAGGAACAATTATTCAATAGAAAAAGATGGCAAATTAAAGAGCCAAAAAAGTAAGAAAAAACTATTCACACTCCTTGAACAGTTGGAGCATGACCCTTCTGCCTCTGTTCTGGTCTCCTTCCAAATATAAGTATTAGTGAAGTAAAGGTAGCTCATCACACATGCTCAGGCGGTCTCCTTTCTGTTCCTTCCTGCTTTTAAGCATATAAGCAGAAGCTAAACTTTGGGTACACGTGGACACAGGGATGAGAACTGACACTGGGACTCCTAATGGGGGGGATGGAGGGAAGGGAGCAAAGGTTGAAAGCTGCCCATTGGGTACCATGTTTACATTTGGATGATGAGGTCAATAGAAGCCCAAACCTTATCATCACGTAATGTACCCATGTGTCAAGCCTGCACATATACCTCCTGAATTTAAATTTTTTTTTAGAAAACACAGACTTAGAAAAAGAGAACCCCAGGTTAGAGTACCATCTCTGCCACTTACGGTAGCCCCAGGCAATGTGCTTAACTCTCTAAGTCTGAGTCCTATCCTATGTAAAGTGCAAAAGGCTGAAACACAACATGTGCTCAATAAATATTGACTATTTTAATTACTGGCAGTCTTTCTTGGTCTCTTATTGGTAATAATCAATAATAATTATTAATATTTAAGTAGGCTTATGTTCCAGGCACTGTTCTAAATGCTTTACATATACATACATATATATAAAGATTATATACATAATCTTTATATAGAGAGCCTTATACAGGAATGAAATAATGAGCCCATTTTACAGATGAGCAAACGGAGGGACTGAGAGGTTGAGAGGTTGAGTAACTTGCCCGAGTTTCCATAGTAAGTGAGCCGTAGAGCCCTGCGGCCTTCCAGAGTCCATGTTCCTAAGTACTCGTGGAAGGAACCCTCACATTCCCTCTCCCTGCCAACATCTCTGAACTCTCCCCTACAAACCTAAACTCCAAGCCAGTAACCAAGATGTAACAGTCTAATGCCATCAGCATCGATCATCACAAGTGTCCATCTACCAGCCCCTACCCTTCCAACAGTCATGGAGGACTCAGTACTTCCTTCTCTTTGTTCATTGGACTGGCCATCTCTTGGTAGGCTTAACATCTGCTTAAACAATTTTACCTATGTCTCTTCTGTTTGTTGAAAGCCTTCAGCAAAATAACTTGTCTAAAACCCCAGGCAGAGTGCCCGGCACACAGTGCTTTCAATCAATGTTTATTTCCTTGTCATCCTTAATGAGTTTGACTTTTCAAACCTTTGGGGATTCTTTCCTCCCAAGCCATGTGCCTACAATTCCATTAGCCCAGGGAACAGCTGTGCCTTCTGTTCTGACCCCACAGATTGGCCTGCAGAGCTGGTCTACAGACTCATTGCTGGTAAGTGGCAGCAGGTGTCAAGGAACAGAGGCAGCACATCCAGAAGTGACCACTGCCCCTCAGAGAGACATCATAGTCCCAACAGGCTAGCATCTGAATGCATTTCCTTACCACTCCATCAGCCCACTGGCCCCACATCCAACCTAAGTTAATTCCTTCCACTATGTATACCCACAGACTGAAGAAAGCTGTGCTTCCCCTGAGCTTGCACCCAGCCCCTCACACACTCCAAACCCTTCTTCCAGGCTTCCTCGAACCTCCCAGTTATTTCCATTTAAGCATTTCTCCAAAGTCCTCCTACCCTGACATTCATCTATGTCAATAATTACCAGTAATGTTTGTATTTTATTACTTTCTGATTGCCCAAACTTTTTATTTAGCTTCCTAGAAGCCAAGCTTTAGGGTACTGTTCAGTAATATTGCCACTTCTTAATCATCCATGAACTTCTCTTATTAGTGGCTCTGCTTTCTGTCTAGTACTGCCTGGGTATCATTTTTGATAGTTTTGTGTCCCCTTATTTTTAAGTCACAGAGTCTACAAAACAATCAGTCTAAGTATGACTAAGAACTATTTCCGCCTTCTAGAAATTTCCTATCAGGAGGAAAGAGCATGCAGGAATCCTTTCTGATTTAGGCTGGGGAGGGGTTTCTGAAAATACTGCAGAATGCTGTTTCCCCCATGGTTTCCAGGACAGCTTTAAGAAATACTTTTCTTCTGCATAGCCAAAGAGAGCCCAGCTGTGTCTGCAGGATTATTATGCTACAAAAGGCATGCATGCACGGGGTCCAGCTGGGATTCTGAACTCCGTCAACTTTGAACTGCACTTGAAAATTCAGACCTCAGTTTCTCCTTCTGTAAAATGGAGACAATAATAGGATTGTTACAGGAATTAAAGGAGATAATGCATTTTAAGGACTTGGCACATAGTAAATACTCAGGAAAACATTGCTGTGGCTTTATCATCTCCATTATCTTTATTAGTGACAGAATTCTATTCTCCAAGATGCATTAAGAGCTGAGGGCTGGAAACCACATCTATAAACAGAGAGACAAGACTAAATGGGCATTGACATTCTCTGACCCCGTACACTGACCCCAGGCATTTCCAGCCCTTTTCTGTCACTTTCTCTTGCCACCTTTCTCTCTCTCCATCATCCGCTTCCTCTCCTTTGTCTCCT
The DNA here is from genome assembly GCA_027257055.1 of Cephalopachus bancanus. Classification (NCBI taxonomy): domain Eukaryota; kingdom Metazoa; phylum Chordata; class Mammalia; order Primates; family Tarsiidae; genus Cephalopachus; species Cephalopachus bancanus. The sequence continues at coordinate 1,471,990 of JAPVLO010000251.1, read as the reverse complement.
GATGGTGTTGTTGTGCTTTTAGATGAGCTGCAGGCTGCTCAGTGGAAAAGCACTCAGAGCTCCTCTTTCCTTCTAAACTATAAATTATTCTAAAGATTAAAAATGCCAGGAGGCAGTAGTAATAAGCAGTTGGAGGCAGAGTGGGGGGAGAAGAAGGTAGTTGGGAGTAAGTTTTTATTTGTTAATGTCTATAATTTTTAAGCATTGTGATTATGGGTAATATTCACTGTGTATTTTTCCAGTATTCAAATATCTTACCCTAACTCATCCCTTTTGGAGATTAAATAAATAAATAATGAAGATTTATCATTCCAATTAAATGAATTTTTCTATGATTCAGAAATCCCACAGCAGTAATGTTTGTTTTATTTGGGTTCTGTAGCATGAATATCTCAAGCTCCACCTTCAAACCTTGCAAGATGGTAGAGGAAATTCACTGCCATCCTTGAGAACAACCAAGAGGGTTAGGTGAAAAGAAGCGAGTGCCCAGCCAGGGCTGGGCCAACAGGACTCCTGCCTTCCTTCTCCAACACCCTGTATTCTAGAAGTCTCCCTACATCCATTTTTCTTGAACTATTTTATAGTTCGGGTATAGACTGAAAGATATTTACTTTCCCCATATTTGATAAGTGGGCTCATCCATTGATGCTGGATGCCAGACACACAATGTAGACCAAAGTGCTGTCCATTGTTAAGAGACACTGATGCTTTTGGAAAGACTGCAGCACTAAGGAGTAGGGACTCCCTCTGCAAACAATGTTCTGTATGTGCATAAGTCTGGGTTCGGACCTAAGGCAGGTCCCTATTCAAAATGCAAGGCCTACGTTTATCTCAATCCAAAATTGCCAAACTTCCTGCCACACACTGCCACAGATGCCACAGATGCATTTCTCTGCATTCAGTTTTATTCCTATCAGCCAAGAATAAGTGCTTAGCATTGTCATTGTATTTGAATCCAAAAAAGTCCAGAACAAGTATAAATAGGTTAACCTTTTGGAGGGCAATTTGAAAATACCTACCAAAATTTGTTTTCCTCCTAGTCTGAATGCAGTGTGGGCAGGTGCACTCATAAATCACCCATCATGAATGGGCAAGCGCATTTGAAAGAATCTTCAAAAAAAATTCACTGAAGCCAAACACAGCCTCTCACAGCAATTTCAGCTGGTACACCGATGGTGATGGGTTCCTAGAACACCTACCTAGTGGGGGAAGCCTGTACTGCAGTGGCCCACTCTTCAAAAGATAAGTCCAGGTTTTTGGAGGTCCCCCTCGTATAAGGTTTAAAATGTGCCAGGCACTGTTTTAAGTTCTTTATAGGTATGAGCTCATGTAATTCTCACGAACGTGTCTGAGGTAGGTACTATTACTAGCCCCACATTTCAGACAAGGAATGAGAGTCACAGAGCCTGAGGTCAAACTGAGAACCTGTGCCCATGACAGCTCAGTCAGTTCGACCCAGGGAGTTGGGCCCAGTATCTCCTAACCAGTACGGCAAGCTCCTTCTGACTACTACTGCTTTAATTTTTTTTTAACAAGTAGATATTGCTTTTATTTTAAAATTTAAGAATTAATAGGAAAAAAAGCACCTAAACCCATGGAGCCTACCACTTATAAGGCATGAAAACATCTTGTTACCTCAGGATTCGAGTCTGAGGACATAATTCAGAAATGTGAGCAGGTCACTTATCTTTTACACGGTGGAAAAGCAGAACTTGTTTCAACTCTTGGTGCTTCCTGAAATCTAGCTCAAGAGGGAAAACTGGTCTTAGAGTCCCTGTTTTCAGACAGGCTTCTATGAGATCCTCATAGAGGAGCCAGAAGTAGAAGCCTTGGGCAAGAGAGGTTTCTCATAAGACCTCCCTTCAACAAGGAGGCCAGGAAGTAGATTGGGAGGAGAAGTGAAAAGATGTGTTGGCTGTGGACACCCAAGAGTCATGAGGATCTTAGGAATCTCATAGTAATGACTTTCCCCTCAAAGGTGGACAATTTTTAAATGCCTCACAGTTTACCTCCTATTGGTGATTTTGGCTTTTTGACGAGCTCAAGGCTTATCATTGCTATTCCACTGAACTGATGATGCCACCATGAAGGTTTATTAGAAGTACCAAGAAGTGTATAAGAGGGTATGGAGAACAAAGAAGAAAATGTAACTCACTGGAAAACACAAAGAGGAAGCTTCAGGTTCTGACTGAGGAAGGAAAACAGCAAGCCCAAACCACACACAGAGGAGCCAACAAGTGTGGAGGAGTGGGGAAGAGAATCCCAAGTATACTCAGGTCTGCTCGGGAGGGTGCCCATCACAGTCACAAATTTTGGTTGCAAATAACAAGAACCAAGTCAAAGTAGCTCAAGGAAAAGGCAGTGGGTGTGGTGTTCCAAGGACAGATGGGTGTCTCACAGAAGCCAGCAGCAGCTCACAGCCAGGTAAGAGCAGACTGGAAACCCAGAGGCGCCCTGGGAGCAGAATTCTCAGACCTGCCAAAATTCCATTCAGTGAATCTCCTTCACTCCACCTACATGGCAGAAGGAAGCAGTGTCTTTATTTGGTCAACTTCCCCAGGCTTTAGTGGTTGGCTTCCAAAAATCAAGAGACAGTTCCAATATCTATAGCAAGTTGGCGGTGTCCTTGGCTCCCTGGATTATTTTGCAATCTGCTGCTCACACCTCTTAGCCTTCTTGACAGGAGGAAAGGGAGAGACGACATTTCCTTTTCTCTATGTGATGCCAATTTCTTTTCTCCTCTCATTTCTATCTTCCTTCTTTCTTCGTCTTTGACATTTCTTTGGCTAGCCAAAAAATTACTTACAGCCTCCCTTATGGTATCTCTTGCCCCCTCTCCCAGCCATGAACCACCCCCATGGTACATTTCTGGAATTGTTAATTGATGGCTCAGAATGGAATCATTCTCTTGTCTGCATCTAAGCTCAACCTCACACATAGTAGCAGTTCCCAGGGTTCGTGGCACTGCAGAGAGCAGGATACAGAAACCTTAGACTGCATATCTCACCTCAAGAGTTCTAGTTTCCAAGTGAGGACCTGTCTTACTTTGGTTTCTACTAAAAGCAGAGCCTAAGAGGAGGACTTATTGCAGGTGCTTTATAGAGGAAGTAATCCTAGGCAGCAGGAACAGGAAATATGAGACAGAAAAAGAAAAAATCAAGGCCAGGCATGGTGGTTCACACCTGTAATCCCAGCCTTTTGAGAGACTGAGACAGGAGGATCACTTAAGCCCGGGAGTTCAAGACCAGCCTAACTCCAGCCTGGGCAACAGGGTAAGACTCTGATAAAAAAAGAAAAAAGAAAAAGAAAAAAACCTCAATTTAAGAGCATGTTATTGAGATAGTCTCCGTAAGGAATGGGGGCTCCATTCTGCTGGGGACTTATGGAAAGTGTTCAGATTCTTCCCAGAACTACCAGCCAGAAATAGTATCCACAGACTCTAATCCTCTTCTATTGAAAGTTTGTCTCCAGGGTCTATATGACTTTCTACTTTCTGGCTGCTCCTGTGCACAGGCCAAGAGAGTTCCCATGATTTTGAAAAAGATTTCTGAGGTAGAGAGACAGAGACAGAGAGAGAGAGAGAGAGAGAAACCAAGCTTGGAGCAAGATGCTGTCAGCAGAAGGGAACTGCCCACCATGCTGCAGGCAACTTCAGGGGTGGGCTAAGGGGAGGTGACACAACACTTCACCTGGAATGTGTTTTTTTTTTATTTTTTTTGAGTTGGAGTCTCACTCTGTCACCCAGACTGGAGTGCAATGGCTGCTCCCGGCCCGACCTGCTGGGCTCCGGCGATCCTTCCGCCTCGGCCTTCCAAGTAGCTGTAATTACAGGCATGCGCTACCACGCCCGGCTGATTTTTTTATTTACTGTAGAGATGAGGTCTCGCTGCCCAGGTGGGTCTCGAACCCACGGGCTCAGGCAATCCACTCACCTCAGCCTCCCAAAGGCGCGGGATTACACCACCAAGCCCGGCTTAGAATGTGTTTTTAATTGCTCAAAGTAATATATGCATATGGTAAAAAAAAAAAAAAAACTGAATGTAGTAACAGCAGCACTCTCCTACCCTACTCCTCTCCAAATCACTGCTCAGAGCCAACCACATGTAACTGTTACCACTTTTCTTTTACTTCCAATTTCCTGTTTCTAGGTTTTCCTCAGAAAGAATATACTGTAAAGTCATCCATCCTCTCCATATCAAAGATTTCTCATAAGGTTTTGTTTTTTTTATTTATCTTAATCCACATTTTCACCCAAGGAATCATAAATAAGAAAATGTGAAAAGAATCTGATCCACATGATTAGCACATAGGCATTCAGACCTCATCAGTGTTGCTTTTAGTACTGGGCTCTTCAATACAGGTATGCCTGGGAGATATCGTGATTCCATTCTAGACCACCACAATAAAGTAGGTATCAAATTAAAACAAGTCACACAAATTTTTTTGGCTTCCCAGTGCCTATAAAAGTTATGCTTATACTATACTGTAGTTTATTAAGTGTGCAATAGCATTACATCTTTTAAAATGCATATACTTTAATTTAAAAGTACTTTTTTGCTAAAAAAAAAAAAAATCATCTGAGCCTTCAGTGAGTTATAATCATTTTGTTGGTGAAGGATCTTGTCTCAGTGTTGCAGGCCTTGCTTTGGATTAGGCTTTGGCTTAAGGAAATGTGGTAGCTGTTTGATCTATCCAGACTACACACAAACGTCCTCCATATCAGAAGTCAGACTGTTTTGCTTTCCTATTATTTGCGTGTTCACTAGAATAAACTTAATTTCCTTCAAGAACTCTTCCTTTACATTCACAACTTGGCTGTCTGGTGCAAGAGGCCTAGCTTGCAGCATGTCTTGGCTTCTGACATGCCTTCCTCACTAAACTTAATCGTTTCTAGCTTGTGATTTAAAATGAGAGTGTATGACCCTTTCTTTGGCTTGAACTCTTGGAGGCCATTGTAGAGATATCAATTGGCCTAGTTTCAATAATGTTGTGTCTCAGGGACTAGGGAGGCTCAAGAAGAGGGAGAGAGATGAGGAAACGGCTGGTTGGTGGAGCAGTTGGAACACGCACATTTATTATAGATTAAGATCACCATCATACAGGCATGGTTCGTAGTGCCCCAAAGCAATTACAATAGTAATAGTAACATCAAAGATCACAGGTCACAGGTCAATATAACAAAAAAATAATAGGAAGAAAGTTTGAAATATTATGAGAGTTACTAAATTGTGACACAGAAGCACAAAGTGGCACATGCTGTTGGAAAAATGGTGCCAATAGTCTTGCTGAATGCAGTTACCACAAACCTTCAACTTGTAAAAAGCACAGTCTGTGCAAAGCTCAATGAAGCAAAGGACAATAAAACAGGGTATCCCTGGATAAGCAGTCAAGACCTCAGTCTATGGGAAATACTTAGATTCATACGATTTTATTTCCATGTTTGTGATGACTGCAGGAAACAGAGGTAGCTGTGATAATGCAGAGGCAAAATCCTAAAGCAGGAAATAAATGGAATTGTAAATCTGGAAACTGGTGCTCTGGACAGGGTTAATTGCTTTGGGTAGACACTAATTCTAACAAGAACTAAATTTCTGAAAGTACTGCACAGAACACAAGGAGATACCATGGAATGGGGTGGGCTTCCAGAAAAGACTCAGAACTTCTCTTTGCCAGGGTGGAACAGAGAGTGTCATTTTAATTGAGTGATGGAATCACGTGTCTAAGGCAGCTATGCATCTTAAATTTGCTGGGACAAACACAAGTACAGATAGCCTAGCCAAGTGGCTCCTCAGGACCCTCGTTAGAACACATGCATGGTGGCATGAGACATTGACTGATAAAAAAGCTGTGAACCTAGTCCTAGAGGAAGAATGGAGAAGCCCAGCATCTGTGGTGCTAGTTGTCCTGTGGCACGTCTCAGCATTGGCACATGTAGCCGCATGGCTTTGAGCAAGTTACTCAACCTCTCTGTGCCTTGGATTGTTCATCAGTAAACAAGGGGTAATAATGAAATCTACTTCAAAAGATCATTGTAAGGATTAAATGAGATAGCATATTGTTGCTCCATCCATCTGTGTTGAAAGAATGTATTTCTAAAATGTGTAATCTGTTGTGGACTGATAATCTTAAAAGTGCCATAAAATTACCAATTATATAGCTGTGACAAATACAAGTTTCTAAACATGTACTCTCAGTTTCTATACTTGTCTCATCTTCAAACTGATAACAAACTGTTGTCAATCGGCGCCAGTCCATGGACCACACTTTGAATAGCACTGCAATCACATAATTAAAGAGCTAAGCATAGTTTCTGGCATACAGTAAGAGCTCAATAAATGTTGGCTTTTGTAATTATTATTGCCTGGCATATGTACACTTTACAGCAAAGTCTTTCGTTGATGCGAAATATGTTGTCAAGACCTGACTCAGGGTGAGCTGAAGACAGCTGAGCTGTTGGAGTAACAACTTAAAAACAATGAGCCAAAAATGAAAGCAAGAGTGAAGCTTTCACTTACTGTGATATGAAAAGCAAGAGACTAAAACCAGAGAAAGCTGATGTCTCTCCCATGTTCCTTTTCCCCGTGGGACAGTGCACTAGTTGAGGACTGGTGGGTTTGCATGAAGGAGGGAAGGGTCTCACTGCCTAAGGAGCCCAGAATAAAAGACTTCTGCAGTTTTAGGTACCTAGGGGCCAGGAAAAAAGAGGGCTAGACATGGAAAAGTACCGGATACTAAGTCAGAGTAGGGAAAAAATATTAGGCTGATGCATAAGTTCATAGCGTTAGTTTTGGCATGACAACACTGCAGTGTTGGGAATTTGTTTATTGTTTGTCATTTGGAGTGAAAATGTTGTGCTTGCAGTTTGCAGATTTGAAAAGGAAAATAGTACTATTTGCGGGCTAAAGAAGATGTAGTGTCAGGTGGAAAAAACCGAACACTTCCAACATATTCTTTTGTTGAGTTTAGCAGAGGAGTAAAGGCAGTGAAGGCAGCTTGAAACATTTGTGTGGTGTACAGGGAGAATGCCATGGGGAAAGCACCTCAAGAAAACGGTTTTGTCATTTCAAAGAGGGTTATTTTGACCACAGTAATTCTCTGTGTTCAGGATGACCATTTAAAACAGCGAGAAACCCTACAAACTTGTGCATCAGTCCAACATCTTCAGGTTTCTTGATAAGGAGACCGGAAGTATCTGGCTAGGAAGCATGCACAAGAGCATGACCCGGGCTGGCCAAGAGATGTGAGGGCTGGCCAAGAGATGTGAGTCCTTGACTGCAGCTGTCCTCAGAAACCATAACACCCTGGCTGGGCGACAAGTCCGTGTGAATTTGGCAGCTTTCCCCATGGAAGACTGCCACAGAGAACCTTTGTCATTACCTATGGTCAAGCCTGAAAATTCACACTTAAGTTTTTAGAACCAGGAGCTGATTTCCTCAGATGTGACCAAAGCAACTTCCTAAGAAAGGCCAAATTTGAATGGCACTCTTCAATGTGGTCTTTTTAAGAGAAATTTCCTGACTAAAAGAATAATCCTATTGGAGGAAGTGTCTATTGTAACTCAGATGTTTGTAGATCAACAAATAGCACCATTGAGATCCAACTCAAAAACAAATGCAAATGCTGTGAATAATTTGAACAAAATAAAAGCTCTTTTTTAAAAACAACTATAATAAGAGGTGACATAGCAAAACTCAATTTTTATAAGGAATATTGCTTAAAAATCATTCCATGAACCAGACTTGTTAGGATAACTTTCCATTTAATATTTCAAATAATTTGAATAGGAAAATATCTACAAAGTTGCTCTGCTCAGTAAATTTATTAGCTGATTGTATCATTGCTTGCCTCTTTTAGCCTCCTCTTATGGTTGAAGCATGCTTTTTAAGGAGGGCCACGCCAAAAAAAGACGGACCATGCCAGGTTGGACAGGACCCAAAAGTACATGATGGGAACAGTAAGGGATAAAAGTTGGGAATCTTTAGCAGGAAAAAGAGACTCGCAAGGCTTGGGAGATAACTATCTTCAATTTTCTAGGTTAGACATAATCAGAGCTAAATTAGCTGGGACAAATGAAGAAAAATAACAAGGAAGAATACTTGACCTACACACACACGTGCATGTGTGCATGTGTGTGCACGTGCACATACACACATGCACAAATATTTTAATATAGAGACATTTAAGAATTTTTGACAATAGGCCATGTTTTTGTTTGAGCTGCTATAACAAAGATATCATAGACAGGGGTAGCTTAAGCAATAAACATTTCTTTCTCATAGTTCTGGAGGCTGGGAAGTCCAAAATGAAGTCCAGATTTTATGTCTGATGAGGGCTCAATTCCTGGCTTGGTGACAGTCACCTTCTCTCTCTATTCTCACATAGCCAAGACAGAAATCATCTCTCTCATGTCTTTTCTTATAAGAGCACTAATCCCATTTATGAAGGTCTTCACCCTCATGACCTCATAACCTCCCAAAGACCATATCTCCGAATACTATCACATTGGAAATGAAGGCCTCAAATTTTGGGGAGATACAAGCAGACAGTCCATAACAGGCCATCTGATCATAAAATCAAATATCTGTAGCTCCATAAATTTTTTAGTAACAAAAATGATGATGAATGACTAAAGCATGCATATGAAACAACACACACACAAAGTTATACAACCTTATGCATTGGAAGTACATAATATTGATCAAGTCAATGAAACTAGTGGCAATAACATAAATAAGTTGATCTCAAAAAATTAAAGATTTATTCAATAAGCCTATATTTAAATTCTGACTCCAGATTTATCTCATAGACTGTAGCTCTTAACTTGTTTCTCAACTTGTATGTAACTTGCATTCCAACACCTTTCTGAAAAAGAAAATATTTTAATAAAGTTACATAGACATAAGAGTTGCCCAAACTTTAGTCATATAGATTTCACAAGAGTTCTGACTTTTTAAAAAATTTTTTAAAGATGCAGGGTACAATTCAGGGTTAGGTATACAAATGGACGTTGTACAGGTAAAGGTTGGACCTCACTTTGAATATATTGACGTTTAACATTATGCGGATTCTATATCACCTTGAATGTCTTAATTAGCCTTCAGTTCAATTAGGGCCCCTCAAAATTAAGCCAAACTACTAGGGCATAGTCTTAAGAGTTCATCACATTCTGAGGTTTACACTTGAAAGGCTGATACAGAAACTTAGTGCATAATTCATATTCCACAGTTACCTGTGAAGTTCTTCTGAAATTGTGTATTTATTTCTTTTTTTAAAAAAGCCCTGGAATTCCACAAAACATGAGATTCTACTGAATTCAGGGCAGTGTAGTGCAGTTCAGACAGTTTAGGAAGAGAAAATTGGACTCAGGCGGGCTCAGACATTGAATATAATTTACTGGCCCACATAATTTAAAGTTCAAGGCTAGCACAGGTCTCAGGCAGGGTTTATTCAGACTTCAGCTCAGTATCTCTATACTTACCTTGACTTTATGTCTGTGTGAACCAATTTTTCAGGATACCTTCCTTTTGTGACACAATTGTGTCAGCAAGTTCAGACTATGTGTCCATATTCTTTGTAATCTGAAAAGAAAAGTATTTCCTGTGTCTCACATTTGCCAGAAAATTTCCAAGCATCCCATTAATTAGGCAACCTCTGAATCAATTCCTTGAACTAAGGGAATGTTATACACTGAATGGCTTAGAACTGGACTACCTGAAGCAATAAACATGCAGACAGGGGAGGCAGGACAAGACCTGGATTTGTAGCATTTGCCAGTTTCCATAATGTAAATACTTCCACCATAGCCAATAAGTGTGTGAGAGAAAAAAAACTGAAATACTATGAAGAATGCCAGAAATAAACATTGTCAAGAGACAGAGAAGGAAGAAATAACAGAACACGTTGTAAGGCATTGAGGGAAAAATAGTACCTTTTCTGATTTAAGTCTAATTAATAAAATGGTTACATCCATAAAGGCTGGAATAATAGACACCAAAATATGAACAGTTGTTATTTTCTGGTGGTAGAATTATGAGTAATCTTCTTTGTATGTTTTAAATATACATGTTATCAATGAACAACATGCTACCTTTTCAATAAGAAAAATGATATTTCCATAATACTATTTGCCAAAATAAAACCAAAGCACATCTAGAACAGATGCCAGAATTCAGCACTCCTACTGCAGCATTCACTAGTTAATTATATGTAATCAATCAACAAGCATAACATTCTTCTCATGGAAAGGAATAGAATAAAATTGCTAGTAAAGGAAATACGGCTGCTTTTGCACATGATAATACACTTCTTCTACAATAGTCACTCAAATATTTATTGATCACCCTTTATCATAGTTTTCATGAATTGCTCCCAAAACAATTTTGTTGACATTTGTCTTTTAATAATATTCAATATTTTAATTGAAATGAAAATTATCAAAATAAATGCATGCTTTACAGATTAATCATCTTATTCAACTATTTCTGTGATGCTTATGTAGAGCTGCAAGTCATGAAAAAATGGAAAAAATGATGAAGTTGATAGACCAGCAAAACTATTAATTTTGTGAGGAACTTAAATAATCAAAAACTAAGTGGCTTTCCTTGCTTTAAAGAAATTATAATGCCTGAATGGCAGATGAAATGAAATAAGACAGAAATTCATCTTTCTTCCTTTACCCCTAATAAACCCTTTTGTTAATTTCGGAATGAAAAGTATGAAGAATTAATGAGATTTTTGCCTGAAGCATATCCCTCTAAACCCATATCTATTTAAATTAGAAATTCACCAAAATAGTGTGTGCATTTTCAATAATTCTTGAAAAATAATTGTGTAGTCTCCAAATGACAATCTCAAAAGATAAAGAAATGACATAAATATATTTAAGAAACAACTATCTGAATCTATAAACTTTTCCTCTTGAGTCTTTTTTTTTAACTGAAGGCTTCAAATGAAATGTTTTAGAAGTCTATTCAAGTGTATGCACTTATTTCTATGCCTAGCATAAAATCATATAATTTTATCACGTCAAAAAAGCAACTATTATAAAATCACTACACTGAAATTTATATGCCACTGCACATATGTTTGAAGGATTTACAGAGGAAGCCTTTACAGAGTGTAGAAGATGATTCTCCCCACCCCCAGGGGTCTGTCTTCCATACTAGATTAGGAACTCCTTGAAGCAAGGGATTTTCTTTGCATCATTGGCACCTACGCATATTGATGGACATACAATAGGCTTCAGTGAATATTTATTAAATAAATGAGTCAGTAATTGAAGGACGCTCTGCTTTGCCCTATGTCTTAAATATATTAATCCAGGAACAACTTTAAACTTAAATAAGCAAAGATCTGAAACTGGATGAAGGACATAGTCGCATGGCAGCTTCTCAAGTCATACGAAGTTCATCTATTCTCAAAACCTCAAATGCTCTCTGAACCTTTTGACCACTTTCTAGGTCAAAGAATGTATGGCATCTCCATCTTATTCACTGAAATCTACTAACTAATGCAGGCTTCAAGGAGTTCTCCCAGCAAGCTATTCAGATAAGCACTAGGTGTCTTATTGGAACACTGAATCCTAAATTATGAGTGCCCCTCTGTCAAAAAATCCTGCCCTATCCAGCCTATATTCTTTCTTTCTCAAGACTGACATTCTCAGAATCTACCACCTTCCCTTATGTGTTCCCCCAGTTCTTCCAGGTACTTATTAGCCAGATTCTGCAAACCCTTTGTAGGGAATTTCATCCTGAAGCAGGGTACTCTGTCCCCATTCTGGCTGAGCTGAGATCTGAATCCAGTTATCAGTCTGAAGGTAATGAGGGGTGGTGAGATTGAACTTGAGGAGAACCCCCAAGTCGATTGCCTTACCCTCACGAAGGCTTTGCCAGGTAACCAGGCAATGGGGGCAGGGAGGGATGTTTTCCTTTGGGATAGGCAAAGGAGCCACTTCTGCCAATAAGGAAGACCCAGAGGAATTGGGGGCTTAAGGTAAACATCCCGTGTCTCAAAGTCTCCATCTTTTCCTCTCAGAGCACTAACTTTGAAAGAGGGGCTTGCTGAAATGATGCACATAATATATCTTGTGCTTCTGCCACTCTTATGATTAAATCCAGAGCTGGGTTCTCAGCACAGTCTTCATGGTAGCTGTGAAAATAAGTGCTTTACAGAAGCCTTAGGGACACTCAGGCTTACAAAGCATGGCTTAAATGTGTCTACGGCTCTCTTTTTATAAAAAAGATACCCCATGCCAAGCCCCTTATAAATGTTCTTCCTCCATGATATTCAAGTGCATCAGTAACACGTCTACCAAGGTCTGGTCTTCTAACTGTACTTCGCAATAAACCACAAGTGAAAATTTCAATAATTGAGATAAGTATTAGGTAGAAGAATGCCTCAGTAAAAATGTCTACATTCCAGAACTTGTGACTATGTTATTTTACATATTGACAAAGGGTACTTTGCAGATGTGATCGAGATTAAGTATTCTGAGATGGGGAGATTATCCTGGATTATCAAATGGGTTCAATTTAACCACACAAATCCTTAAAGACAGAGATGCTTTCCTAGCTGGGTAAGAGAAAGATACATGACCAGGGAAGAAGTGTTACTGTGTTCACTTTTAAGATAGAGGAAGGGACCACAAGTCAAGGAAAGTTGGTGACCTGTAGAAGCTGGAAAAGACAAGGAAACATATTCTTCTCAGGAGCCTCTGAAAAGAAACAGCCCTACTGACACCTTGAAGAGGTGAAGACCTCTCAAACTTCTACCCTACCAAACTCTAAGATAATAAATTAATAGAATTGTATTGTTTTAAGCCACTAAGGTTAGAGTAATTTGTCACAGCAGCAATAGAAAACTAGTTCACGATACTGCTGCCTACCTGGGTTGTTAACATTGTACTTGCCACCAGCAATAAAATTTCTAAATTCAACTCCAAAATCCATTCCTGCTTTCTAGGCCACTCCCACTATCAATAGCTTACCCGGGTGCCCTAGAAAACAAAACTGTGGCAAAACTTAAATACTAAGGCTTTGTGAGGCATTACTATCCCAGGACAGCAAGACTAAATGGGAAAGAAGATCAAGTCAGCCAACAAAAAGAGCGTTTCACAAGAAAACACAGTTTACAAGAAAACACAGTCAGTTGCTTGGTCATGTGGCTCATCTTCTAGACCGATCACGTGAAACCACTACACCTTAGAAACATCCGTTAGGGAAAGAAAGGAAGATGAATGTATCCTCTGGAGCACATCTTCTGTGTTCCAAGGTATTCACCCACCAGGAAAGGCACGAGGGAAACCAGGTCCCAAAGTCTGTAGTGCTGTGCTTCATGTGAGTCAAAAGTGAGGTGAAGGGCTAAGACTCCCTCTGTCCAATCAGGTCATGGCTAAGTGCAGGGTTGATGAGCTCCTACCAAGACAAGCACAGCAAAGACCACAGAGAGCCCAACCTTCACCAAGTGGGGCAAGAAGGACTGAGACCCAGAGGTGGAAGGAGATGAAGGGCTTTCCATTGAGCAGGCAGCTAAGGATCTAGGGGACAGGGGGAGCAAGTGAACCTGGGGAGGCACAAAAACTAAGTCTGATATGACAACTTAGAAATGTTCATAATGTGAGACCTCAAAAATTGGAAATAAGACAAACCGAAAGCAGAGGCAACATCTTAGCAGCCATCACACTACCTTAGGTCCATCTTTGGGGAGATATGTTCTTTGATAGTCTTCTTCAGTGTTCCCTACCTGTATGGTTTCCTATACATTCACCCCTGTTCTCAATTTTTGAATGCTAAATTATTTTCATATCACAGTTACAGTTGTTTTTACAATTAACCTACTATTTAGAGCTTTAAAAATCAAAATACAATTCTGTTCACTACACACCATCCTAGGATTTTTTTTCTCATTTCAGTTTGAATTTTAGAAAAAAGGAGCCCAGGATAGACCAAAAGAATTACTTTACTTGGTTTTGAGACTTACAAACACTGGGACAAGTCTGAGGAAAGTTATGGATCATCCTTCCTGTAAATATCCAAACTGCTCATAGGAATACTGCTCATAGACTACCCCCTACCTAATATAGTATGAGAGTCACTGCAAGTTCTGCAAATTAAAAAAAAAAAAATCAGTGGATTAGTTGACCATATGTCCTTACAAATTTAATATGCTGGGAACTTAGCTTATAGTCTCCGTGCTTGAAGTTTAAACCCATAAAGCTGCACAGCAGCAGTTTTCTTCATGACCAACTGTTCCTTAACTCTCTGGGCAGTGTCCAGGTAATGGAGCCTGCAGGCCACGGAGGATTGGCCCTTGAAGTTAATTTAATGGCCATAGGAAAATTCAATAAAATAATGGGTGATAACAAAAGTGTATTTTATAAGAGCTACAGTTGTAGATGTTGTTAAATATACTCAAGTATTCAAAGTAGCTTCAGCACTTGGCATTTTGAATAAAATATAGTTAGTAGATTGAAATGGTAATAGCCTGTCAGGATTCTTAAAATAAATGGGGCCTGGTAGGATAAATTACTTTATATGGAAATTGCTTCAGAGTCTACTCTGATACATACTGTTTTTTAGCATGTTGAGCAAGATTCAATAAAGTTAACTTTAATAGGGTCTGATATCTTGTGTTTTCCTAGTGTTTCTCAAGGTTTAGTATGCTTAAGAATCACTTGGACTGCTTATTAAATATACCTATCTTATTTTCCATTCCAGAGATTTTGAATCAATAGGCTTGAGGTGGGACCTCGAAATCTATATTTTAAGAGGCACTTCCTCCCTTCAGGTGACTCTCTCACAGGTAGCTCACAGGGCACTCTTTTTAAATAACCAGGGAGGAAGTCTGTGGCTTGACTTGCTACCCTGAAACCTCAGTGATCCCACCAGCAAAGAATACCATTGGGAAGTTGGTAGGTGGTAATCACTGTGTACAAGACAGCTCTTACAACACCCTTCAGATCTTCTCATGCCTCGCTTATTACTTTGACCTAGTGGCCAGTGACCTGTTCTCTTTCCATGAACTGTGACCAACTTAATAGGGTCACAGTCCATTAGGATTTTATCTCATGTTTATGCTTCCCATTCTCATCTCCTGACTTCACTGTTGACACAGAAGCAAAAGGCGTCAGGGGACCCACTGCCACCCACATACATGAAACCTGGCAGCACTTGGGGAATTAATGTTCCATGAAGAAAAACTTTTTCTTTAATTAAATCAATATTTTTTATTTTAAAATTGTGGAGTACAGTTAAGGGTTAGGTATACAAATATGCATTGTTCAGGCACCCTTGTTGATAAGGGGAAGAAAAACTTTGATCCAGAGAAATGAAGATAGTGGAAGTATTCTTGACAATCTTCCATCAATGAAAAATCAGAAGAAGCAGTCATTGATCCGGCCTCTTGAAAGATGGTTCCATTAAGATTAAGCAGTGATCGCACTTGATACCTCAGATAACTGCCTGTCTGTCTCTCTCTCAGTCTTTCTTTCTGTCACCCTCTCTCTTTTTCCCCATCTAACTCCTCTTGTAGCTCAGATGTGCACTGGGATATTGCACTGCTTGATAACATAAGAACATCTGAGTCTTTGCCTCAGACTCTGCTTTCTGGACAAGCTAAGAAACACTATATAATTTAGTGTATTTAATTGAAGTATAGCAAAGAATTATGAATTCATGAGTTCCTCTGATTTGACCCTTTCCTGCTTCATTGCACATGGCTGAGACTTCTGAACTTTGGATAGAACATCTCCATGAAGGAGACAACAAAAAGCCACATCCACCTACACCAGCATTTAGCCTTGATCTTATGTGTATCCTTTACACTGCTTACTAAAATAAAGAACGTTAGCCAAGTCTAATCTAAGTTGTCATCCTCACCAATCTTCAAATCTGAATAGACCAAGCTTTATGGTCTAACATGGTTCAATTCTTTTACATCAAATTCAACTAGACTAAAAGATTAATCTGCTCAGTCTGAATGAGATTTGGACTAGAGATCCAGAACTATTATCCCAACAAAGTTTAGCTCCATTTCTCAGCTGTATCCATTTTTTGACCCAGACTAAGATATCTTTCCCACCACATTCTGTTAGTTAGAAGTGAGTCACCAAGTACAGCTAGTGTTCACACTTACATGGAGGGTAATCAGACTTTATCTTTTGCATGGAGGAATATCAAAGAACAAAAAGCCACGATCTGGCTTCGTCCACAGATTTGTGTATCACAATCCCTAAACGACTACTTCTTCAGTGTAGAATTTTGGCCATCCATTTCTAGTGCAAAGCTGTGTATGCAGTAGACCCCTAGCACTGGCTAAATAAATAAACTTAAAAGAAAAAGATATTATCTCTGTGGTTCCCTGTACTTGTTTTTTCCATTGTTATTAGAACCAAGTATTTACTCACATTAAGTGTCTTGACTGACATGCCAGGTGGGAAATTGAGGCAGTTAGCTGAATAAATCAGTCAGAAAGCCCTTTCACTTCAGTTACTTACAAAGATGATACAAGAATTTTGCCTATAGTGAGACTGTTTTCCCACCAGAGGCAGCAGACTTACTCCTAAAGATTTTTCCTTTCTCAAGTCAACTTCAAATTTCTCCCAGATGGTTCTCATAGCAGTGATTTGTCACCATTCCTTTTAGGTGTAAGACACTGCTGCAGTTTGAACTAGTCCCAGATGAGCAATAACTTAGCAAGCACTAACACCTTCATTAGCTTCTTTTAGGCTGCCGCTCCCATAATTTTCATGGAGTGAGAACTATATTGTCTCATCCAAAGACCTGGCAACCCATTTAGAATCTGCAATGAAATGTCATCAAACATAGGAAGCCAAATATATATGCTTTAATTCTGTAATACTTGAGGTCAAAAACAAAGTTTTTAAAAAATTCTTTCATAGTTTTTTGAAGTACATTTATGACTTCATTGTTCGAGTTTAAATATTTTTAAAGTGTGATGCAAAATGCAGAAGCAGAAAAGATATTGTTGTTATAGTTAAATAAATGAAAGTATAGTATTTCTGTGAGGCAGAATCCTTCATAATTAAAATCAGAAGACAGATAACAAATAAGAAAAAAATCGGCAACTTATATCACAAACTATATATTTATTTCCATAATATATGAAGAGCTTATATAATTTAATAAAAGAGGAATAAGCCCATAGAAAAATTGAAAAGAATCTGAACTGATTGCTTAAGGTAAAGGAAATGGTAGTGGTTCAAACAGATGCTTAACCTTATATCTAACAAGAGAATGCAAGTTGAAACAACACTAGGGCATCATTTTTACCTATTAAACTGAAAAATATAAAAAAATTTGATAACACACTGTGTTAGGGAGGGTGTGGGAAATAGGAGCTCTTATATAGTTTGATGGTGGAGTAAAAACTCCATGGAGACCAATGTGCCCACACTGATCTCTGTTATAAATGTACGTGCCTTTTGGCCTGCATGAACCACTTCTAGGACCTAGTTATCCTAGAGTTATACTCATGCAAGTATAAAATGACAGATATATGAAAGCCTTCACCGCAGTATGGTATAGAATATTGAAACCATTTAAATGTCCACCAAGAGGAGATGGGTTAAATAAAGTAGTACAAAATGTACAATGGAACACCACACAGCTATAAAGAAATAAAGTAGATCTTTATATATAGATTTGGAATAAGCTTCAAAGTATATCATTAAGGAAAAACTTTAAATAAGGTACAGAATACTGGTATTGGTACAAGAACAGGCATACAGACCAATGGAACAGGACAGAAATTCCAGAAGCAAAACCTCAATTTCTCAACCAACTCATCTTCAACAAAGCCACCAGTAACAACCACTGGGGAGAGGGGAAGCTATTCAGTAAATGGTGCTGGGAAAACAGGCTGATCACATGCAGAAGATTGAAACAGGACCCCTACCTATCACCATACACAAAAATAAACTATTAATGGATTAAAGACCTAAATATAAAACCTCAAATTATAAGAACCTTAGAAAATGCAGGAGACACCCTTATAGAAATTGGAACTGGCAACCAATTCCTTATCAAAACCTCAAGTGCCTATGCCAGAAGAGATAAGATAGGCAAGTGGGACCTTATCAAACTGAAAAGCTTCTGCAAAGCAAAAGAAACCATCAAGAGAGCGGGAACAGCCCACAGAATGGGAAAAAAATATTTGCCAACAGTACATCTGTCAAAGGCCTAACATCTAGAATCTACAAGTAACTCAAATGTCCCATAAGGAAAAAAACAGCCCCATTAAAATGCAGACAAAAGACATAAATAGACATTTATCAAAAGAAGATATAGGGTCAGCCAACAGACACATGAAAAAGTGCTCAGCCTCAGTAATCATCAGAGAAATGCAAATCTAAGCCACACTGAGATACCACCTAACCCCAGTAGGAATGACCATCATTAATAAAACAAGCGTCGGGCTTGGTGGCTCAGCCTGTAATCCCGGCACTTTGGGAGGCTGAGGTGAGTGGATTGCCTGAGCCCTGGGGTTCGAGACCCGCCTGGGCAACTTGGTGAGACCTCACCTCTACAATAAATCAAAAAATTAGCCGGGTGTGGTAGCGCACGCCTGTAGTTCCAGCTACTTGGAAGGCTGAGGTGGAAGGATCTCCGGAGCCCAGCAGGTCGAGGCTGCAGTGGCGGCCACTGCACTCCAGTCTGGGCGACAGAGTGAGACTCCAACTCAAAAAAAAAAGTAAATAAATAAATAAATTAAAAAGACAAAAAATAACAGGTGTTGGTAAGAATGTGGAGAAAAGTTAACTCTTATACACCATGAATGAGAATGTAAAATTAGTACAAACTTTATGAAAAACAGTATATTTCTCAAAAAAAAAAAAAAACGGAAAACATTTTATCCAGCAATTCTCCCTTTGGGTTATCTGATCAAAGGAAAAGAAGTCAATATATCAAAAAGATACCTGCTCTTAGATGTTTATCATAGCACTACTCACAATGTCAAAGATATGGAGTCAATCTAAATATCTTTCAAAGGACGATTGAGTAAAAACATGTGGTATATATACACAATGAAATATTATTCAGTCATAAAATAGAACGTCTTTTGCAGCAACATGAATGGAACTTAAGGGTCATTATATTTTTTGTTTTTGTTTTGTTTTGTTTTGTTTTTACCCAGACTTAACTTCTCAGCACCATTATCTTAAGAGAAACAAGCCAGATACAGAAAAATAAATATCACATGTTCTCACTCATAAGTAAGTGCTAAAATGTGTGTACACAGGGATATAGAGAGAGAAATGATAGACAATGGAGCCTTGGAAGTGAACAGGAGGGGAGTGGATGATGAGAAATTTGTTAATGGGTACAGTGCATATTATTAGGGTGATGGATACCCTAAAAGCTCTGACTTGACTGTTATGCGTGTAACAAAATTGCACTTGTACCACATAAGTTTATACAAATAAAAGATCAATAAAATTTAAAAAACAAATTAACCCACACCCCTACCCCCCATATACCTAACTGGACCCACTCCATATATACCTTGCTAGTACTGAATGACTTCAGTCTTTTCCCCTTATTTTGTAGCTCACTCTTGGATATATTCCAAGGTCATTTACACTTACACTGCATGATAGCATCATATTAAATAGCTTTCTGATTCAGAAATGCTACTATTCTACCGGTGAAAAACACCAGGACCCAAAGAGAGCTTTTCTGGCCTAAAGAGAGGCTTTTTCTTTCTCCTAAGAACCTCTTCATGCAGCTAGATGAAATTGCTTTCACAGTAATAGGAACAGAGAGCTGAACTTTATGACTCTTGCTTTCTGATTTTCTTTTTTAGTTAAGGCGGCTGTTATACAAGCATTACAAATGACTTTTCTGGTTTTGATCCGTCCTTCCCTCCGTCCCTCTCACCTTCTTTCTTCCTTCTCTTCCTTTGTTCCTTCTAGTATAAATTCATTCTGAAAGCAAGCAGTATTTGGAAGTTCTGTTTGCCTACGATTGCAAAATCACAGTTCCCATTTGGCAACACAGGAATTCCCTGATAAAAGATTCTGCAGCTTCAAACTTTAACTGTGTCAGTACTTTTGTTTGCTAATACCTTTTTTTAATTTTATTTATTTATTTATTTATTTTTGCTTTGTAGGTTATAAGTGAGGATTTGCAACATAAGTAGGCTGCATGCAGGTGAAGTTTGGGTTTCTAGCTGGCCCTCACTCTCCCTGGTAGTGAACCAGGTACACTTTGTATTGCCACATGCCCTCCTCTCTCCTCCATCCCTCCCTCCCCTAGCAATGCCCAGTAACTACCGATCCCTCCCTTGTGCTAATGTGACCAGTGATCAGGGCCCCCTTATGAGTAGGAACATGCAGTATTCAGTTCTTTATTTCTGTAATAGTTTGCTTAGTATGATGGTCTCCAACTGCATCCAAGTTGATGTGAAGGTTATGATTTTGTTCTTCTTTATGACTGCATATTTAATTTTGCATATGTACCACATTTGCTTTATCCAGTCTGCTTTCTATAACAGCATTTGTTCCAAGTTTTTGGTATTGTGACTAGTGTAGCAATAAGCATGCATATGCAGGTGTCTTTTTAGTAGAGAGATTTATGTTCCTCTTGGTATAGTCCCAGGAGAGGGATTGCTGGATCATGTGGAAGATCAATTTTTAGTTATTTTAGAAATTTCCACACTCCTCTCCATAGAGGTTGAACTAGCTTACATTCTCACCAACAGTGTAGAAGCATTCCTTTTTCTCCACAGCCACACCAGTACCTGTAGTTTTTTACTTATTAATGATAGCCATCCTTACCAGAGTTGAGTGGTATCTCATAGTTTTGATATGCATTTTTCTGAAGATAAGTGAGGCTGAGCATTTTTTCATGTGTCTGTTGGCTGCTTGTATGTCATCCTTTGAGAAGTGTCTGTTCATGTCCTTTGCCCATTTTTTAACAGGGTTGGGGTTTTTTTCCTTTCAGTTCATTTGAGTTCCTTGTAGATCCTGGATGTTAGGTTTTTGTCAGATGCGTAACTTGCAAATATTTGTTCCCATTTCATGGGTTGTCTTTTTACTCTCCTAATGATTTATTTTGCTGTTCAAAAGCTTTTCAGTTTGATGAGGTCCTACGTAGCTAACTTAGCTTTTGTAGCATTTGCTTTTTGGCACTTAGTTATGAATTTATTGCCTACTCTAAAGGGCATTTCCTATGTTTTCTTCTAGCATTCTTATAGTTTGAGGTTTTTCATTTAGGTCCTTGATCTATTTTGACCTAGTTTTTTTATATGATGATAGGGATAGGTAGAGGTCCAATTCTTCTGCATGTGGCTAGTCAGTTTCCCCAGCACCATTTGCTATGTTCTCCTTTTTCCAGTGATTGCTATTAGTGGTTTTGACAAAGATGAATTGCTTGAGGAACAATATTTTTCTTTCTGGAATCTCTGTCCTGTTCCATTGGTCTATGTGCCTATTCCTGTACCAATACTATGTTGTTTTCGTTACTGTAGCCTTGGAAAAAAGTTTAAAGTCTGGATATGTGATATCTCCTGTTTTGTTCCTTTTGTTTTGGCTATTTGTGCTTTTTGTCTGTTTCCATATGAATTTTTGTATTGTCATTTCCAGGTCTATGAAGAAATGATGTTGGTAATTTGATGGGTATTTCAATGAATCTGTAGAGTGTTAGTTCTTTAGAAGGATAAATAAGATTGATGACCCCTGGCCAGATTAACTAAAAGAGAGAGAGAGAAATCCAAATTAACACAATTAGAAATGCAAAAGGCAATGTCACAGCTGACCCTGAAGAAATTCAAAAGGTTATCAGAGATTACTATGAACAATAGTCTAACAATAACAATCCAGGAAATCAACTCCATTATAAGAAAACTCTCCGTCAAAAAAAGCCCTGGGCCAGATGTCTTCTCAGCTGAATTCTACAAGACATACAAAGAGGAACTGACACCAATCTTAAAGAAAGTAATCCAGGCAATCGAGAATGACAGCATTCTCCTTAGCTCATTTTATGACTCTGACATCTTATTTGTACTCAAACCTGGCAATGACCCAATAAGGAAAGAGAATTACAAGCCAATATCCATGATGAACGTAGACACAAAATTTCTCAACCAGATTCTAGCAAATCAGATACAACAACACATCTCAAGGATCATTCACCATGACCAGATGGGTTTCACTCCCGGGATGCAGGGCTGACTCAACATTCACAAGACCGTAAACATAATTCAGCATATTAACAGATACATTACCAAGAACCACATGATTACCTCATTAGATGCAGAAAAAGCATTTGACAAGATCCAGAATCCCTTCTTGATAAAAACCCCCTGAACACCTAGGCATAGAAGGAACATTCCTCAAAGCAATAAGAACCATCTATGATAAACCCACAGTCAACATTTTGCTCAATGGGCAGAAGCTGGAAGCATTTCCCCTAAGAATTGGAACAAGACAAAGACAGCCACTCTCACCCCTCCTATAACATAGTGCTGGAAGTTCTAGCCAGAGCAATCAGGTAAGAAAAGGAAATCAGGGGCATCCAAATAGAAAAAGAGGAAGTTAATCTATCTGTCTTTGTGGACGTATAATTCTACATCTAGAAAACCCTAGGGAGTCTGTCAAAAACTTCCTTGCACTAATAAACGACTTGAGTAAAGTCTCAGGATACAAAAACAATGTGCAAAAGACAGTTGCATGTCTACACAACAACAAGAAGAAGGTAGAGAACCAAATAAAAAGACACAAACCCATTCACAATAGCCACACCAAAAAAATGACATACCTTGTCATCCACCTAACCAGAGAAGTGAAAGACCTTTACAATGAGAACCACAAAATGCTGCTCAAAGAAATCAAGGATGATGCAAGCAAATAAAAAAAATCTCATGCTCATGGATTAGAAGAATCAATATTGTCAAGATGTTCATGCTAATTCCTTTTTAAACAATAACGCTTTGCTAATAATTATAAGAAAATCAACATATCACCTGAGCTAGAAATTGAGAGAGCAACTGGATATTAATAAAATAAATATTGGCCATAGGTCTTAGACAGCCAGTTTCAGTTGATGGGAGGTATGATTTGGGGGGAAAGCATGTGTTCTGTATTTTGGGTCTTGGGTGCTGGAGCTGCCAGAATGGGGGATAGGGATAGTGGTAATGTAGGGAAGGCATTGGCCAGATCTTACTGTTGAAGAGTACTCTTTTCCTTTGATGAGGAAGTTCACTGAGTTCTCACAAAGTTCTACACAGAGATCTTGAGGCTGGAAATGCAATTCTTGACTCTGATTGGGCACCTTGATTCAAGACAGTCTATCTCTCATCCACAAATGTGGCTGTCCAATAGCCTTCACAGGTATTCATGGTTTTTCTGAGGGGTTGTGGAAACATCCTGTTTCTGGCATTTAGATGAGTCGGATTTTTACAAAACATAATGAAAACCTTTTTTTATTTCGTATAGTTGAAAATTATTTTCTAAAATATTTTAATAATTTTATGTGGAAATCTTATCTGTGGAATTTGATTCAAAATTTACAATCTCTCTTCCTCTGCCCTTCTCTTTCTCCAGAAGTCGTTTTAAAGAAAATTGTTACTGTAGTTGATAATTGATCACCCAAAACAACTTTCTGATTTTTGCATAATGCTGAGAATTATACCAACAATCTTGCTTTCATAATTTGATTGAAACACATGACATAGAAAGGGGGAAATAAACAAAATGGGCATACAAATCAATATGGCAATGAAAAAGCAACCTAGGGCTGTCAAAGTGAAACTATTTGGATAGAGAAAATATTACATCTTTAGCAACAACGAAAAAAAAAACTGAATGAGACCATTTCATACTGCTTTGTTGCTTTTTTTTAATTTACATTTATAGGCCGGGAGCAGTGGCTCAAGCCTGTAATCCCAAGCACTTTGGGAGGCCAATGTGAGAGGATTGCCTGAACCCACAGGCTCAAGACCAGCCTGGGCAACTTGGCGAGACCTCATCTCTACAATAAATCAAAAAATGGATGTGGTAGTGCATGCCTGTAGTTCCCACTACTTGGAAGGCTGAGGCGAAGGATTGCCTGAACCCAGCAGGTTGACAGTGGGGTGGCCGTGAGTGTGCCACTGCACTCCAGCCTGGGCAATGGAGTGAGACTCCAACTAAAAAAAATAAAATTTACACTTATGAAGTTTAAGCGTCAAACGCCTTCAATGCTATATGTGTCCCTTTGGTCTGAAGTTTTATAATGACCCAGAGAGCAAACTGCAACCCCACTGGACATGGGGCATTAGCAGCTCTTGGTTTTTAGGCGGTTTTGTTTGGTTTTGGTTTTGGTTTTTTGTGTTTGAATTACTAGAGCAAATTCTAGTAGGCCAGTGGTTCTTTTGTGCAATTCAGTGCTGTGGATATGAAATTATTAAGAAGCTTAGTTTAATTTATCATTTAAATTGAAGTTGAATATTATTTATGGCATGATATTGAACTTTTGAAATTTATATCTACTACATTAAACTGAAACATTGGGGAAAATTGCCAAACTGCTTCTCAATTTTTTTGTGTGTTCAGGGACCATTTTCTTAGTATATACTAGGTTTTAGCTGTCTTGAAAGGATTAAGACTTGAACATCCACTTGAAAATGCCAGTGTTGGGAAAGAAAGAACTTTCTATAGATTTCACTCCACTCCTCTAGGTGCCAGCCCCTTGGTTTTTGGTGGCTCACCTGTGAAAGGCTATGCTTTCCTAGGTGAGAACCACTGGATTTTTTACAAAAGGAAATTAAGTAAGGCTTAAATTTGGAAGGTGCTTGAGACAATTTTGAGTGTTACTGAGACAGGAGATAGCTAGAGAAAGACTAGGCAGACAGACAGAAGAATCCTCTGGTAACAATGTGTGAACTCCTGGCAGGCCTCTCAGGTTCAATGTTGGTAAACAAGCTTCCTGCAAGTCTCTCAAGCTAGAGCTAAAGTTCTCACTGCTGGGATTGAAAATCAACTAATCAGAACAGCAACAGCTCACAGCTAGTGCTAGCCAATCGGCTTGGACTTAGGGCTATATAAGCACCCGGTTTTCAGCCCCAGATGGGCAACCCTTCAGGCCCCTTCCTGCTGTGGGAGCTTTTCTGTCCTCAATAAATCCTGCTTTCTCGCCTTCCAACTGTCCAGGTTCCTCATTCTGCCTAGGCATGAGACTAGAACCTTGACCTGAAGAGCTGCAACCTGAAGAGTTGCAGAAGATCAATGGAGTCAAAAATCATGCACCCCAGAGGCTGACTTGCCAGCTGACAGAGCCAGCTGAACCAGGAGAGCTACCGGAGGAAGGCGAGACTCCAAAGCTGAGGCATCCAGGGGTTTAGGCTTGCCAGTCTCCCCTCCCAATTGCGACACTCAGGGCTTGGCTTGCCAGCCCATTAGAGCTGACACTTGTGGGGCTATGCTTACCAGCCCCTCCACAACCCTCTCTGGGGCTTGGCTGGCTGACCTATTGAGCTGGCACTCTTTTTTTTTTTTTTTGATATTTACACAGTTTAATTTGCAAACAGAATTTTTATAACAAATTATTTTGAACCAAATCATATCTTGAAAACTGTTATAGAAAACCCAGGGAATAAAGTGAACTGTTCATTGTGGAAGACCTTAAATTACATTATTACAGTAGAAAATACAGAAGGTAGAAGATAACTGAAAAGATGAATGCAACATTAGATTCAAATCTATAGCTCCTGTAGCTACTTCAAATGTGGTTTCAGAAACTAAATCCAACATCTCCAGTAACCATAGAAACAGTTAAAATAAAATTTGCCACGAAAGCCCTTATATCATGCTTGATATAAGGAGGTAGGAAGATGTAAGAACCAGGACATATGAGACATGACATTTTATCTACAACTCCTGTTTGCTTTACTGAGGGTGCAGTTTTGAAATTCAGTCACCTTCTTCAGCTTCAGACTCAGATTCCTCTTCAGCATTTTTGAGCCACTCTACAAACTTTTTCATTTGCTCAAGAAAGACGCCTTTCCCCTTTGCAACGTGTGCATCCTTATACCACTTCAGAATGGGCTCTTCACTCAGGACCTCAGCTTTATAAATAAGCACCACTATTTTCTGGAAGGCTTTCATGAAGTGAATGTTGTCATAGCAATACTCCTGAATCTTCAGTAACAGAGTCAGCTCAGACTGACCTTGAGTAGTAAAGGTAGCAAGCAGAGGGCTATATTGCTTCAAGTGCTTGATTGCTTGCTCTGCTACAAGCTCCTCGTTTTTGTTCCACTCCACAGTGCTCATGACACTTGACCAGATGACCGCCGGTTCCGGGATGTTGTTTTTTTTCATCTCCTCCTTGACATATAAAATTATATCCTTGAACGGATCCCCGTAGGGCATCTGTTCCTGAAGCTCTTTCTGGAGTTCCTTCCGTGCACCTACAGTTTGCTGATTCCGAACATACTCTGAAAGCTCTTCCAAGCCTGCCTCAGTAAAACACTTTGTGAAGTGTTCAACACTTTGGTTATTGGCAGGAAACAGTTCTATCAGTCTGTTGTCCATGCTGACTTTCCATAGGCTTGCAGCTACTGCATTGATGTCTTTTTCATTTATCCATGACTTTAATAGCTTTACAGCAAAAGCCGCTGAAACCCCTTCTTTAACCAGATTCTCATTATAAAGGCTGTTAAGAATGGATGCGTTCAGTGTCCCATTAGCCAGAAGAACATCAGTCATCATAGCCAGTTTGTTCCTCTCTGACTCAGAAAAACCCTTCAAGAACAGCAGCAGCTTTTTTACTTCATCTTCAAAACCTTTCTCCAGATATTTGTAGCACCTAATTAACTTGTTAAAAACCTGAGCAAATGCTTGCATGGTCTCTAGGTCTTCTTGTGCGTCAAACACACAGACATCTGTACGCATCATGTCATCTGCCAGTGTACCATCTGGGGCCAGCATTCCACCAGCCACCAGAATGTCAAAGAGAGTTTCTGCATATTGGCAGTAATCAAGTTTTGCTCCAGAAGCATCAAGAAACTTAGCTACTGCTTCCAAATCAGTACCAGTTTCAGTTAAGCCTTGAATAATACAGTCTTGAAACTGAGTAGGGTCAAACCTCTCTTTTTCATCTCTTTTTCTGGTTTTAAAATGCTGACCTGATAGCGTTGGCTTCTGCTGCTTTTGATTATTCATAAAAGACACCTGAATTTAAGGTGAAGAGAAGAGAGCCAGAAATCCTGATGTGGCAGCAACTGCAGCAATGTCTCCTTTGTGACCGGAACTAACGCACAGAGGAGGGGGAAGAGGAGGGAGAGGGAAGAAGTCAAGCTGGCAATCTTGAAGCCCAGGTTGGCCTGAAAAATCCGCATCAGTTTTGGCACCTGAACGTGGGGTTCGATGGAAGAGTGAGTTAAAGCGGATCTATCACTTTCATTTCCAAGAATCCTCATCCTCAAGTTTTTTTACTCTGTCTAAAGAACAAATCACCAGGACTTTGCTAGCCAGTGAAAAGCGAATAATGTGACTGCTGGTCTACGATGCACAGAGGACAGGCTTGCTGGAGAGGACTTGGTTAATCCCCCATCACTCTCAGGTGTTGGGAATGTTGGCCCTGTTTCAATGTAGTTTCTTTTCACGGAGGTCTAGCCGTCACGTGGAATTGGAAGAAGCTTGCGGGTAATTGAGGGCTACACCTTGGTGGTTACCCAAAGGTTTTCAGGCTGGCCCCAATTCCCGACAGCCTGACAGGGTGTTGGCAGAAGGCTTCCAGTCTCTCCTATAACACTTTTTTCAGTCTCTCCTAGCACATTTTCTTCTCTTCGGAATTTCCATGGGTACTGTCCCTACTTGGTGCTTGGTGACATGGTTGTTTTCGTAGCTTAGGGAGCTGACGTTACTAGACAGTGTTGGCAACCAGCTTGACCCTTATTGGATAAAAGCTCAAGACAAGGTGTGTTCATTGGTCCATGAGGCAAAAGGGCAGGAAGCTTTGGTTTCAATTTTTCATGTTGGGAAGCATTGTAATTGGCAGGAATGAGAAACTGCTTTATATAAGGAATTTAAGTCTTGTGATGTTAGGTCCCTACATTTAAGGTCTCTATGGGTAAACAAATGTCGAATGAATGTGCAGACTTTATGTTAAAATGCTTGGCTAATGATGGGTTTAGGCTTTTCAGAAGATGTCAGGGACTGTCTCAAAAGATCCTGTACCAGTACTTTTATGTCTCCATATTTGTGGGCCTTGTTAGGAAAGTAATCTGAATGTTGTAACCTGGCTCAAACCATGGGCCTCCTGGCCAGAGGTTCATGGAAAGCCCCCCCTGTCAGAATCCTGCTCCTAAACCCAATTGTTCCAAAGCCTTTTTGAAGACCTAGTCTGGTAAGGAGGAATGCTAGGTTTGAGGAATCCAGAGGCACAGTTGACAGCGCATAGGACAGGTATTAATGTGTAGGTGAGCGTGACTATTCCTACCAACCGGGTCACTCCGGTATATTTGGATGGAGGTCATGCTCGCATCCAAGGGGATGCTATGAGCAGAGAAGCACAGGAAAGTGAGGGGACGCTCTCCTTTCTTCAATCCTTATTCATCATGCACGTTAGTTGAAGGAGGGAAGGCTTAGGGATGCCTTTCTTTCCCCTCTCTTTCAGATGGGTAATGGGCCATCTTGCTATCTGCAGTGTACACTCAAGAGTGCATCCTAGGACATGGGAGTCCTTTGATCCTTGGACTTTAAAAGCATCTTAAATTCTTTTGCACCCAAGCATGGCTGAATTATAAGTTGCAGGATGAAGAAACCTGGCCTCCAGAGGGAAGAATCAATCATAATTCAATTATGCAGCTAGACAGTTTCTATAGATGCCAGGGCAAATGTTCCAAGGTCCCATATGTACAGACTTCCCATTATGAGAAAATCTGGACTTTTGTCAACACTGCAGGATTGATTCAACCCTCTTAGCAGTCATCTCAAGGGATGGTCCCAATGAACTGGGGTTGCCAAATCCAAAGGCGCCACTGGGGAAGGCATCATCTCATGAGACCACTCCACCTGGTCCATCTTGTCCTCCTTATTCAAGTCCTCCTTGTACTTCAAACTGTTCCCATTCTAAAACCCTTCATTCTAGAATTTTGACATTACTTATGCCCCTACAAGAGATGCTTGGTGAATATGGCCCTTGTAAGGTACAGGTACCCTACCCTTTTCCCTACGAGACTTGAAAAAGATCAAGGAAGATCTTGGAAGTTTCTCAAATGACCCTGACAAGTATATAGATATTCTCCAGAATTTAACGCAAGTATCCGAGCTCTCCTGGAAGGATGTTATGTTACTCCTAGGTCAAACCCTAACAACCACTGAAGCAAGCAGCTCTGCAAGCAGCAGAGAAGTTTAGAGATGAGCTTTGCATTTCACATTGTGTCAGAGAAGGGGAGGAACCCTATCCAATAGGAATGTCTGCAGTGCCATTGGAAGACCCTAAATGGGACCCTGATAGTGATTTGGGAGAATGGAGGGAGAAATGTTTCCTAATATGCATAATGGAAAACTTGAGAACTAAGCCTCTGAATTGTTCCAAGTTAGCCATGATAGACCATGGGGTCAAAGAGAATCCCTCAGCTTTGCTGGAAAGGCTGAGAGAGGCTTTGATTAAATACTTATCCCTAGACCCTGAATCAGTTGAAGGGCATCTTAAAAGACAAGTTCATTACTCAGGCAGCTCCAGATATCAGAAGGAAGCTGCAGAAGAAACAAGTCAAAGGACCAGATAGCACTTTAGAGAATCTCCTGAAAGTGGCCATCTCAGACTTTTATAACAGGATCCGGAGTGCTGGGAGCCAGCCTTAGAAGCCTTCATGTTGACAGGGTCCAGAAGGCCAAAGACCCCAGGTTGCAGGGCAACTCTGGGCAGCTGTTGTTCCTGCTTCTTCTACCTCCACTCTCAATCTCACCACTGGAAACCTGGAAGTTGGAAGATGTAAAGAGTTCTATATGGGAGAAATAATTCTTACCAAATGGTAGTGCTTAGTAAAGGAAGGATTTATTTTGTTAGAAGTATACTCTTCCATTAGAGCACCCTTGGCCTTATTTTCCCTTTGTTAAGAAGGCCTGTAATTCTGGTTAGGGATTGTGACTAAGATAAATTGAGCCCAGGGAGCCTTTTGTTTTACAAACGTTGAAGCGCATTCTTCCTGACAAGGGATAATTGACACAGATTGTAAATACCAGGTGTGACATTATGGAAAGTGAGTCAGGCCAGTTTGTGATTAAGAAACCTTGGGAATGTTGCTTTACCCTGAATAATTGCAATTTGCTATGTGAAAGCTTACAAATCAATGTGACAATTGTAGTGCTTAGAACTCAGTAGTGATTTATAATGTAATGGTTGTAGAGATAAGTAAGTTTTTGTATAGACATTGAGAAATAGTAATCATTAGAAAATGTTAGGAGTTTACAAAAGTTATAACTAAGATAAAACATTAAAAGAATTTGTAACTTATTGTATGTGGATAAGAAATAACATTCAGAGATAGTATTCAGGGTTAAAAATAACATGTTTGATGTTGTAGTTTTAGAAAGTAAACAGTACATCATTATGGTTCAAAGAAAAAGATAGACAGAACCCCATTAGAGTTGTAACAAAGATCAAAGCAGATGGACAAGAAATTTATTGAACTGGGAACTGATTAACTTTGAAATAAAGAACATGCTTTTACCTTAAGCCAAAATCTAGGGTATAAAACAGAGTTGTAAACGACAATAAAGTGGCATTTGTCCTGCTTGTAGCAGAGTCAGTGTCCGTTTTCTCTCCTGCACCAATGCCGTCTCTCCTTCAGGAAACCCTGACCTGCTGGAGCTGGACTCCGGCACAGGAGGAGGCACAGGATAGAGAGTAGATACAAGATAAAGGCAAGAGCTCTAGTAGATGCCTTAATAGGTGTATACAACCCAGAATTCCCAAGGTTTACCTGCTAACTGTTATGGATGCAGCAAGCCAAAACATTAAAGAAGCAATGGGGTGCCAACATAGAAGGCTGCAGAACCAGAGGGACAAAAGAGGCATCTCAATTGGCAGTCACCTTTAGTGACAAAACTCCAACAGCCCATCAGTGACCTGGTAACAACAGACCTACTAAGGGGATGGTGTCTATAGCCATAAGTACAATCTGTAGGGGCACTAAAAGCCTGGTTGCCACAAAGAGACCTAAACCTCCAGGACCTTGTCCACTGTACAGGCCAGAAAGCCACTGGAAAGCAGGTATGCTCTCTTCTGGAGGGAGGAGAGAACACCTAGCTCAGGAATTATGGCCACTGAGGAGGCCTGGAAACCTTCTACAGTGTCTGGCATAGTTCACCACCATCCCAACTATCTCCAGGTGAATATTAGGGCACTGGAACACAAATTAATAAATGAGTTAACACAGATGCCAGCCATTTGGTCCTGCCCATCCATGTTGAAATATAACCTCTTTGCAATTCAAGTTGCTAGGGGTAATTCAAAGTAAATATAGGTTACATGGAAAGGCAAAAGTCAAAAAAGTACAGAAAAGATGTAAAGAAAGTACAAGTTGGTGTGGTAATTTGTTTTTGGACAGGAAGGATGCAAAAGACAGAATGGTTTTGCATAGGAAGGATCTTGTATAGTAAATTTTTGTCCTGCAATAAAATGGATGGTCACTTAAAGGAAGGAAGGTATAGGGATAAAAGGGGGGGGGTTCATGCATATTGAAAAATGGTATGTCGTAGAATGGTATATGGAACTAAGGAGACTTAATCAGCTAAAACTCATTTTCTAATTTGGACATTAGAGGCTGAGAAAGCCTTTGACCAATTAAAACAAGACTTAATTGCAGCACTGACTCTTAGTCTTTCCAGAGGAGAGACATTTAACCTTTATGTGTCTAATAGAAAAGGAATGGCCCTGGAAGTTCTGTGCCCAGGCACAGGAGCCACCCCAACAACCTGTGGGCTACTTAAGCAAGGAACTTAATCTAGTGACTAAGGGATGACCAGCCTGCCTAAGAGCAATGGCAGCTGTAGAGTTGTTGGTACCAGAAGCTACTAAGCTAAAAATAGGATATTGGCAAACTATTGTCTTCAGTCTTTCTCCCTCGGGAAGTGGCAGTAATACATTGTAAAGACCATCAAAAGGGAACAGATGAAATAGCTGAAGGAAATAGATTGACGGATGGAGCAGCCAAGTTAACAGCAAGGAAAACACAGATTTCTGATCCATTTGAGGCCCCTCTAATTTGGGAGGGCCCCTCAAAAGATATAAAACCCCAATATTATCCTGTAGAGATAGAATGGGTTACATCTCAGGGATTCGTTTTGCAGCCTTCAGGATGGCTGCAATCAGGATGGCAAATGTCATCTGTCAACCTCCTGCCAATGGAAGGTTCTTTAAACCCTTCATCAGACCTTTTACCCGGATGAGATATCACTTTCCAACTAATCTGAAAGCGGTTTTCAGTAAAGGTTACTGGAATAGACTTGTGGATCCATCACACTAAAGTGAAAGCCTGGAGTCTAGAAGCAGTTGCCTAAGTAGACCAGGAAGAGCGTACAGAATCAAACTAAAGATTGTAAAAGATAAGTACCACTACTAACTGCCTATGAATTTCTTCCTTATAGCTATACCTATACTTGCTGCCTTTGCTTTCATCTTGATTTGTACTATTAGACATCTCTGTCAAGGACTCCTTAATTCTGAGAGTCCATGGAATCGTTTTCTTCTCTAGAAGTTTCCCTCAGGAACAAGCAAAACACCTACTCTATCTTGCTTCCTGTTTCTAATATCATTAGTCCTAGCTTCTTCTAAGCACTGTCCATTATGTGGCCCAACAGGGTAATTATTCAAACATTACATATCCTCATGGTGGAATGTGGAGGAACATGAGTGTTATTAAATGAGGAAGAACATGCATGTTATTAAATGAAACTTGTTTTCGTATTAAAACTTCCTCCCAAATACAAGATACTACAGGTAAAAAACAACCAAATCATTGACTCTTTACAAGAACAGGTAGTTTCAGAACCCAGTTGGTTACAATTTTTCATCCTATTAGGAATTTCCAATATATGGACATGGGTTTTTCCCTTAATAGCTCCTTTTGTTTTGCTTATGTAGTTAACCTTTTTGTAAAGTTTGTTTCTTCTCACTTAGAGGCCATCAAACTCCAAATGGTGATGCAGATGGAACATTGTATGGAAGCTTCTTTCTTCAAGGATCTTTAGATCGCCCTCCAGAGCATCCCCAGCTGCCATCCCCATACATCATCAGCAGGAAGCAGCCAGATGGGTCATCATCCTCACTCCCTAATGGCAGTTAGGGTTACTACTCCAGAGGGAGTAATGAGACAGGCTAAAGAAAGGCTAGGCAGACAGACAGAAGAGTCCTCTGGTAACAATGTAGTGAACTCCTGGCAGGCCTCTCAGGCTCAGCATTGGTAAACAAGCTCTCTGCGAGTCTCTTAAGCTAGAGTTAAAGTCCTCACTGCTGGGATTGTAAAGCAACCAATCAGAACAGCAACACCTCACAGCTAGTGCTAGCCAATCAGCTTGAACTTAAGGCTATATAAGCACAAGGTTTTCAGCCCCAAATGGGCAACTCCTTTGGGCCCCTTCCTGCTGTGGGAGCTTTTCTGTCCTCAGTAAATCCTGCTTTCTAACCTTCCAGCTGTCCATGTCCCGCATTCTTCCTGGACATGAGACAAGAAACTTGACCCTGAAGAGCTGCAACCTGAAGAGTTGGAGTCGAAAAGTCATGCATCCCAGAGGCTGGCTTGCCAGCAGACAGAGCCAGCTGAACCAGGAGAGCTGCCAGAGGAAGGTGAGACTCTGAAGCTGAGGCACCCAGGGGGCTAGGCTTGCCAGCCCACCAAACCAGGAACACTCTCAGGGCTTGGCTTGCAGCCTGTTAGAGCCAACACCCTGGGGGCTAGGCTTGTCAGTCCCCCCTCCCAATTGCAACACTCAGGATTTGACTTGCCAACCCATTAAAGCTGACATTTGTGGGGCTAGGCTTACCAGCCCCTCCACAACCCTCTCTGGGGCTTGGCTGGCTCACCCATTGAGCTGACACTCTTGAAGCCCAGGTTGATCTGAAAAATCCACATCATTATCAATGGGCAAATTGTGGCATCTCTTAGTAAGTAAGTGAATTTCTATTTCTGTGTCTCGCCATTGAAAAACTCAAGTTGTGTGCTTTCTTTTACATTGTCTTTAACATTGTGAACAAATTTTGAAGTGATAATTATCCCAAATCTGTTTATAGAAAATCTGAAAATTTAGTAGACTTAATTTACCTCATTTCCTTCTTTGTGGGCATTCCACTGGCAAGTCGGCTTACTGCTTCTGGTGATATGTATACTGTAGAAGAGACAAGATGATAACCTTTTATCTTCCAGTCCATATTTAATTCTTCACACTTGGTAACTAAACATGGGTTGGTTGGGATTGTTTGTTTGTTTTCTAAAATGGCTCACTCAGGTTGTCTTCTCATTCAAAGAATCAAACCACAATGGTAGTCAATGTTCACTGAAGGTTTACTATAAAAAGTTTTGTGGGAACATACCAGAAAATGATTGCCTACTTGAATGAAAAATTTTACTTTATTTTTAAAGAGTATACATAAACTAACAAAAAATATGTATACTGAGTTTAAAAGGATAGAGGAGACAAAGAAAAATGAGGACAGAAATCTCTGAATAGTTAAAAAAAAAAATAGGGCTGGGCACGGTGGCCCAAGGCTATAATCCCAGCAATTTGGGAGGCCGAGGTGAGAGGATTGCCTGAGCTCAGGGATTCAAGACCAGTTTGAGCAACTTAGTGAAACTTTGTCTCTACAATAAATCAAAAATTAAGCCAGGCATGGTAGCACATGCCTGTAGTTCCAGCTATTTAGAAGGCTAAGGCAGAAGGGTCACTGGAGCCCAGCAGGTAGAGGCTGTGGTGGCCATAAGCATGTGACTGCACTCCAGCCTGGGCAACAGAGTGAGACTCAGAATCAAAAAAAAAATAGAGAGGTGCAGTGGTTCATGCCTATAATCCCAGTACTTTGGGAGTCTGAGGCAGGAGGACCACTTGAGGCCAGTAGTTCAAGACAAGCCTGGGTACCATAGCAAGACCCCATTTCTATTTTTTTAATTGGCCATTTGTGGTGGTACACACCTACAGTCCCAGCTACTTGGGAGGCTGTGATGGGAGGATCACTTGAGCCCAGGAGTTCAAGGCTGCAGTGAGTTGTGATAGTGCCATTACACTCCAGCCCAGACAACAGAGCAAGATCCTGTCTCAAAAAATAAATCAAGAATCAAGTCTTGGTTCTACAGAGAGGACCAAGTGTATTTGGTTATTCCACTCTGTAGGTGCTTAGCAAATACAGAGAGATGTAAACAAAAAAAGAATGAAGAATCTGATTCCATTCAGGTTCTCAGTTAAAACCAACCAAAACTAGGCTGGGCACAGTGGCTCATGACTAAGGAGACTGAGGTGGGAGAGTTGCTTGAATCCAATAGTTCAAGACCAGCATCGGTAACATAGCAAGACTTCATCTCTACATTATATTTTTTTAATTAAAAAAATCTATTCCAGCTTTCTTTGGCTTCACCATGTTTGACTATCCCCGGGCCTTTGAGTCACTTCCTTTAGATTGGAGCTCTCAGGTGAGAATATTGGATTTGCTGAGCCCTTGGGTCCAGGTTGCTGAGAGAATGGATAACTACATTTCCCTTCTGTAGAAGAAGGTGCAGATCTGTCTTTGGTGTATGTATTGCTCCCCATCCCCACATTAGAAAAGGTAGTTTGGATTTTCTCCTTCAAATATCATGCTCTGCATACTACCTTGGTGAGTTAAAAAAAAAACTGAAAGAAAAATTTTTTTAAACTGGAAGACTGAAGCCACTAAAGGTTATTCCTGGATAACTTGAGATAGATTTCAAATTATTTTGATTATTCTAAGTTTTATAAGCTTAACACTTAGTCAATAATAATAAAGTTTAATTTTTGTAGTCTCAGATTGCTTGGCTGCCTGGGGACCACAGTTCCATTAGGCCTTTTGGGAAATGCTACCTCTTCACACCAGCCTGATACTTCATGCTCTGCTTTAAGATGAAAAGAACCATCTGCAAGAATTTTTGAGCCAAAGCAACACAATTTCAAGTTGTAAAAACCCATTGAGATTTTTTTTAATCACCTTATACCAAATGATAAGGATTTATCAATACTAATTTACTTCCTTTGCCTTTTTTAATGATCATTTTTGTGGAGAACATTGATTAAAATATGGCTACCTATAGTCATTTTGCTCAAAAGGGTTTTTAAATAAAACCTTCTGAATGATTCTTCTTTCATGTAACTTCAAGAAGAAGGCATTTATGAATCAAGCAGTTAAAGTAAGATTAACATTAGTAAAATTAGTGTGGTCCAAGAATTACAGTAAGTTATATACAGAGCAATTTCCTAACAGGAGAAGCTTTGCTCAGGTCCCAAATGCTAAACGTGGCTTCATTTTTTCTTAATCTACATTGTTTCTCAATCTTGTCTTCAAATTAAAATCACCTGGGAAGTTTTTAAGAATCCCAATGTCTAGGATACATCTCAGGCTAGTTGAATCTGAATCTTTAGGGGTAAGACCCACACACCAGTATTTTTCAAAGCTTCCCAAATGATTCAACATGTAGCTTAGACTGACAACCATTCATTCATCAGATTGACTGGCAGGTGACTAACTGAAGAGTAAATCACAAACTCAGTACCCTGCTTCATTCTAGAGACCTTAGCTCCCAAATCTACAACTTTAACTCTGGACTTCCTCCTGAGTAGCAGGCCCATCTTTTGTTCAAAATAAAGGTCATAATTTAGCTTTCACCTGTGGATCTTCTTCTTTTCCTTTGTTTTCTGTATTTGTTTTGTTTTTTGTTTCATTTTGTTTTGTTTTTGAGTTGGAGTCTTTGTCACCCAGGCTAGAATTCAGTGATATGCTCACAGTCACCGAGCCTAGACTGCTGGGCTCAGATGATCCTTCCACCTTAGCCTTCCAAGCAGCCAGAACTACAGACATGTGCCACCATGCCCAACTAATTTTTTTTTTTACTGTAGAGATGAGGTCCCACCAAGTTGTCCAGGTTGGTCTCAAACCCATTGAGATTTTTTTATCACCTTATACCAAATGGCAAGGATTTATCAAACTAATTTACTTCCTTTGCCTTTTTAATGATCATTTTTGTAGAGAACATTGATTAAAATATGGCTACCGGAGTTCGGTAAGATGGCGGTGGCATAGGTGGATTTGTGAGATTCTCCAAACGTGAGTTCCCAAAAAGACTCTTACTTTTCTTCCCCCAACCCCCTGCCTACCACCAGCCACACTGGTTCAAGGCCCGGGGATCTTCGGTCCCACACAGGGCCAGATACTGCAGCCCCGGCTGCTGCTGCTCTACTATATGTGACTCCTGCCTGTGTAGGAGTCCCGGGTCTCATCTCCCTCCCTGGCTACATCGTCTCGCCCAGCACCCAGCACCAAGCTGCGGTCACCCAGGGAGGCTCTGGACGCCCACCCCTCAGAGATACTGGTCCCATTTCTGGCTGAAGTACCATGTGAGGGACCCAGGGCCATTCTCACCACCCACCACCTGCCCTTTGGATCTTTGGAGCTCAGGAGGTCTGGGCCCACCCTGGCTGAGGCACTCAGCACAGCGACCCCATGCTGGTGTAAGGGAACAGCCTATCTAAGGAGGTGCTGATCAGAGGATCTCAGCTCCAGAGGAGGGAATTCCCAACCCCCTCCTCCACCCCAGCCTGCTGGTGGCACCCCGGACCCAGCATCCAGCAGTGCAGCTGATCCCCGGTGCCTCCCACTCCAGCACAGTCCATCACAGTGGATCACACAGGGACCCAGATGGGACCCAGATGAACGGAGAGAAAAAATATGCAAAAAGTGAAACTACCACTTTGGTCATTCTCCAGGCAGAGATTTGCATTGCCCCACCCACCTATCAGCTGCCTAAACCTCGGTTCCTAAGGTAATGTCACTAAACAGGAGACAAAGCACCTCCCCTGCTGAATCAGACAAAGGCAACATCGCAGACTCACAAGCTGTGAGTAAATCTAGCTGCCTGCAAGGAAAACAAAGGGGAGAGGCTGATGATCGGATCTCCTATTTTGACTTTTGATTTTAGCATTTTGACTGTTAGTTTTGCTCACTTTTGTTCACTTCCTGATTTACACTATCTGTTTCATGATTTTATTGGTCAGTGTCTGTGTAGCTACCAGTACTCTTTAGGGAATTTTGCTGACTTTTTTTCACATCTCTCCAGCCTTGTGTCTCCTTTTCACCTGTTAGTTGGTATGTATGTCTGTTTTCCCTCTCACTCTCCTCTCTTTCTAACTTCCTATTGACCCCCCCTTCCTCCATTATTTTCCTCTTCCATACCACCTTTTGCTCCAGGGAACAAACTTACATACCACTGCATAGACACATTATAAGGCAGTGGAAAATGGGTTCCAGTGTGCTCATACACCTGTTGGTGGGTGCTGGAATCAGCAAATAGATTCTGAATCACAGCTTCCCCCTCAATTAAACCTCAAAACTGCAAAAAGTACAGCCCACACTTCAACCTCAAAAGTGAACAAAGCCAAAGGACGCTCAAAAGGAAGAACAGGAGATTACACAAGTGAACAAAATCAACCCCACCTTCCCTGAAAAATAGAATTAAAGAAGGGGAGGGAGCCAGGCTCGGTGGCCCAGCCTGTAATCCCATGCCTTTGGGAGGCTGAGGTGAGTGGATTGCCTGAGCCCACGGGTTTGAGACCCACCTGGGCAACGAGACCTCATCTCTATAATAAATAAAAAAATCAGCCAGGTGTGGTAGTGCATGCCTGTAATTCCGGCTACTTGGAAGGCTGAGGCAGAAGGATCGCCGGAGCCCAGCAGGTCAAGGCTGCGGTGGCCAAGAGCAGCCACTGCACTCCAGTCTGGGTGACAGAGTGAGACTCCAACTCAAAAAAAAAGGGGGGGGGGAGGGAAAAGGGGAGAGAGAGAAAAATCTACATAAATGAAGAAAAACCAAAAGAAGAATATGGGTCCCTCCCAGACCCCTGGGAAGGCAGACACTGAGAAAACTGACTTTGAAATGCAAACAATGAAGAGCCCCCAGAATGACTGGTCCCAAACTACAAACCAAGATATCAAGACATTAATGGAGAGATTAAAAAGAATTGAGGAGAGACAAGAAGAAACTAGGAAGGAGCTGATATCTGAGATAACAGTAATAAAGAATACTGTGAATGAAATAAATAACAAACTGATAAGCATGGAAAGCAGAATTACCCAAGCAGAAGAAAGAATCTCAGAGCTTGAGGAACAAAATATAGAACTAACCCAAACTCTTAAAAACACAGAAAACAAGCTCAAAAAGAAAGAACAAAACCTTTAAGAGATGAGCGATTACTTCAAGAGACCGAACCTAAGAGTAATTGACCTTCCTGAGGCAGAAAGAGAAACAGAGACCACACTGGAACAAACTTTCCATGAGATCATTCAAAAAAACTTCCCTTATCTAATCAGTGATGCAAAAATTCAAACACAAGAGATCCAGAGAACCCCTTCAAGACAACAAATGAGAAGACCAACTCCTAGACACATAATAATTTGCCTAAACAAAGTAGGCATAAAAGAAAAAGTCCTAAAGGCAGCAAGAGAAAAAGGCCAGATACCTACCATGGAAGACCAATTAGAATAGCAGCAGATTTATCTACAGAAACCCTGCAGGCTAGGAGAGATTGAAGCCCTATCTTCAAAGTCCTAAAAGATAAACAATTTCAATCAAGAATAACCTATCTGGCCAAGTTAAGCTTCATCAGTGAGGGAGAATTAAAATCATTCCCAGATATCCAATCCCTAAGAACTTACGTTGCCACCAAACCACCTCTACATGAACCACTTAAGAAAGTACTAAACACAGAAGAAAAGGAAAAAAGAACAACGTTCTTCACAAGAGTACAGGAAAAAGAATAAAATACACATGAACCAACTCCAACACCAAAAGAAAGACAAAAAACCAAGTGGAAGAACAACAACTCTATAAGTACTCTATGATAGGGATGAACTCTCACATTTCAATAATTAGCCTGAATGTGAATGGACTAAATGTACCACTGAAAAGACATAGAATGGCAAAATGGATAAAATATCACCAGGCAACAATATACTGCCTTCAAGAGACCCATCTCACTAGAAAGGACATGCACAAATTCAAAGTAAGAGGATGGGAAACAAATTTTCAGGCAAATGGAACACAAAAGAAAGGAGGAGTTATGATCCTAATTTCAGAAAAAATACCATTTAAGCTATCAAAAATTTAAAAAGATACAGAGGGCAACTACATAATGATAAAAGGTTCACTCCACCAACAAGAAATATCTATCCTAAAACATATATGCACTCAAAAATGGATGCACCAACTTTCATAAAGCAACTTATAGGAAAACTAAAGAAAGATATTGACTCTAACACCATCATAACTGGGGACTTTCATACCCCCACTCACAACCCTAGACAGATCATCAGGACAAAAAAATCAGCAATGAGATTCGGAACCTCAATGTGACTCTTGGCCAAATGGACTTAACTAATACCTATAGACCACAGAATACACATTCTACTCATCACCACATGGAAACATATTCTAAGATCAACCACATAATTGGCCATAAATCAAGCATAAGCAAATTTAAAAGGACCAAAATTTTACAATGCACCTTCTTGGATCACAATGGAATAAAAATAAACACTAACACAAACAAGGTCCCCCAAAACCCACAAAGACATGGACACTAAACAGCATGATGCTAAACAACTCCTGGGTCAATTATGAAATCAAAACAGAGATTAAAAACATACCTGGAAACAAATGAAAATTAAGAAATATCTTACCAAAATCTCTGGGACGCCTTGAAAGCTATAGTAAGAGCCACAATCACACATGAAGAAAATGGAAGGAACACAAATTAACAGCCTAAAAGCCACCTGAGGAAGCTGGAAAAGCAAGACCACAAAAACCCTAATTTCAGCAGAAGAATCCAGATCGCTAAACTAAAAGCCCAAATCCAGGACATAGAAGACAAAAAGATAATACAAAAAATCAATGAAACAAAAAGCTGGTTCTTTGAAAGGATAAACAAGATTGATGGTCCCCTAGCTAGACTGACCAAGAAAAAGAGAGAAAAAGCCCAAATAAGCACAATCAGAAACACAAAAGATGAAGTCACATCTGACCCTGAAGAAATACAAAAGATGATTAGAGACTACTATGTACACCTGTATGGAAACAAACTTGAAAACCTCAAGGAAATGGAGGACTTTCTGTCATCACACAACCTGCCTAGGTTGAAACAAGAAGAAGTTGAGACCCTAAATAGACCAATAACAATCAAGGTAATTGACTACATAATAAGAAAACTGCCTACAAAAAAAAGCCCTGGACCAGATGGCTTTCCAGCAGAATTCTATAAGATGTTTAAGGAGGAGGTGATCCCAATCCTACTGAAGGTATTTCAGGTGATTGAGAAAGATGGAACTCTCCCCAAATCATTTTACAAAGCTAACATCACATTGATACCCAAGCCAGGTAAAGACCCAACAAAGAAAGAGAACTACAGGCCAATATCTTTGATGAACATAGATGTTAAAATTCTCAACAAGATCCTAGCAAACTGGATTCAACAATACATCTCATACATACTCCTAAATGGACAAAAATTGGAACCATTTCCCCTGAAAACTGAAACAAGACAAGGGTGCCCACTCTTACCCCTCCTGTTCAATATAGTATTGGAAGTCCTGGCTAGAGCAATCAGAGAAGAGAAGGCAATCAGGGGTATCCAAATATGAAAAGAGGAAGTCAAGTTATCTCTCTTTACAGATGACATAATTGTATACCTTGAAAACCCAAGAGAACCTGTCAAAAACCTCCTTACACTGATAAAGGCCTTTGGCAAAGTCTCAGGATACAAAATAAATGTGCAAAAGACAATTGCATTTCTTTACACCAACAATAAACAAACAGAAACCCAAATAAAAATCACAACTCCATTCACAATAGCCACAAAAAAAATGAAATACCTTGGCCTCTTCCTAACCAGAGACGTGAAAGACCTTTACAATGAAAACTATAAAACTCTGCTCAAAGCAATCAAAGATGACACAAACAAGTGGAAAAATATCCCATGCTCATGGGTTGGAAGAATCAATATTGTGAAGATGTCCATCTTACCTAAGGCAATCTACAGATTCAATACAATACCCATCAAATTATCAGCAACATTCTTCTCAGACCTAGAAAGACAACTCAGGAATTCATATGGAAACAAAAACTACCAAGAATAGCCAGAACAATCTTCAGCAAAAAAAAAAAAAAAAAAAGCAGGCAGTATCACATTACCAGACTTCAAACTTTACTATAAAGCTACAATCATCAAAACAGCTTGGTACTGGTATAGGAACAGGTATATAGATCAATGGAATAGAATTGAGATTCCAGTTGTGAAACCTCAATTCCTCAACCAACTCATCTTCAACAAAGCCTCTACCACCTACCACTGGGGAGAGGAGCACCTATTCAGTAAATGGTGCTGGGAAAACTGGCTGACCACATGCAGAAGATTGAAACAGGACCCCTATCTATCCCCATACACAAAAATTAACTCCAAATGGATCAGAGACCTAAATGTAAAACCTCAAACCATAAGAACCTTAGAAAAGGAAGGACATACCCTCATGGAAATTGGAACGGGCATCCAATTCCTGAACAAAACCCAAAACCCACAGGCCATAAGAGATAAGATAGGTAAGTGGGACCTCATTAAACTGACAAGCTTCTGCAAAGCCAAAGAAACCATCAAGAGAGCAGGGAGACA
This sequence comes from Cephalopachus bancanus, assembly GCA_027257055.1. NCBI lineage: Eukaryota > Metazoa > Chordata > Mammalia > Primates > Tarsiidae > Cephalopachus > Cephalopachus bancanus. Next base: position 1,429,113 of record JAPVLO010000251.1, on the reverse strand, counting down.
GCCTACAGACTGGGAAAAAGTATTTGCCAACTCCAGGTCTGACAAAGGCTTAATATCTTGGATCTACAAGGAACTCAAATGTGCTGGGGAAAAAAAAAATCCCATTATAAAATGAGCAAAAGATATGAACAGACACTTCACAAAGGAAGACATCCAAGCAGCCAACAGTAACATGAAGAAACGTTCAACCTCACTAATCATTAGGGAGATGCAAATCAAAACCACACTGAGATACCACCTAACTCCAGTCAGAATGGCAATTATCAATAACTCAAAAAATAACAGTTGCTGGAGAGGGTGTGGTGAAAAGGGGACACTTCTACACTATTGGTGGGAGTGCAAACTGGTGCAACCTCTGTGGAAAGCAGTGTGGTGATTCCTAAAAGCTCTAAATATCAACCTTCCATATGACCCTGCAATCCCCCTACTGGGAATATACCCTGAAGAACTCAAATCACTCTATAAAAAAGATACCTGCACACAAATGTTTATCGTAGCATTGTTCACAATAGCAAGAACCTGGAACCAACCATGCTGTCCATCAAAAGAGGACTGGATTTAAAAAATGTGGTACATATACATGATGGAATATTATGCAGCCATAAAAAAAGGACAAAATCATGAATTTCACAGCAACCTGGATGCAACTAGAGTCTATAATACTGAGTGACCTCTCACAGAAACAAAGATCTGAGTATCACATGTTCTCACTCATATAGTGGACCTTGATCATCCAACGTAATACCATAAGAAAATGACTGACAGTGGTGGGAAAACTATGGGGGGGAAGAAGGGAGATGGGATTAATGGTAGTAAACATCTGTCAGGGGACGGGGAGACACCTCTTATCAACAAGGGTGCCTGAACAAAGCATATTTGTATACCTAACTCTTAACTGTATCCCACAATATCATAATAAAAAATATTGATTATTAAATAAATAAATAAAATAGGCTACCTATATTCAGTTTGCTCGAAAATGTTAGTTGCAAGCTTCTCACCTCAGCCTCCCAAAGTGCTGGGATTATAGGCACAGGCCTGTTTTCTGTGTTTGTTAATTGTCTGTGAGTTCTTCCAGCACAGTCACAGCAGGCCAAGGGAGGTCCACAATAGTTTTTGTCTAAAGCAATGTTTCTCAAACTTGGAAGATATTGTTGAAATGTAGATTCTTATCCAATAGGTTGTAGTGGTTCTACACTTTTTATAAACTTTCAGGTGAAGGCCCTGCAGCTGGTCCAAGGACCATACTTGATTAACAAGGATCTAATGTAACACCTGTCTCAGTTATTCGCTATCATAATATCTGTTTATTTCCTTCATATATAATAATGTTGCTTATTTATTTGTTTACTCTCTATCTATCCACTAAATACAAACTCCATGATGGTAGTCTTATTTTTATTTTATCTACTGAGTGCCTATTACATCTCCTGGCATTTAATAGTTGCTGATTAAGTATCAAGTAAACAAATGAGTGAATGAACATGCTGTAGAGACTGTTATGGGAAATGAGTCAAACTGAAAGGGCTCTTGTCAGATTCTTGCTGAAAATACTGAGCTGTCAAGAACTGAGGTAAAAGATTAAGAGAAAATAAAAGTGTAAGTGGAAGGTAGGTAGCAATTGGATAGCTAAGCCTGTTAAGAACAAGGAGTAAGGATTCAAGTGCAGGGTGAATGATATTAGGGTTTAGAGTTCTAATATTAAAATTCTGAACTTTTTTATGCAAGGCTGGCATATAATTGCCATGTTGATAGTAAGTTAAAGAAGACAAACTAGCCTGGGTAAATATCAATTTTCAAGTCCAAGTTCTTTAGAATGTCAGCAGCGAAGTTTATCTTAGAAGTTTACATTTAACTTTCTTACCTAGATTCATCACCCAACTTTTTCTCCCTCTTCTCTCCAAGACTTCTCATTATCCACCAAGTACATGCTACACTGTACTGCCTGTTGATATGTACGCTTATTAAAATTTTACTCATTTTTTAACCCATATTCTGCCTCCTCTTTTAAGCCATCTCTAATCCTATTAATATTTCCTTCCTACTGTGTACCACTTTAACATTTCAATTATATCTCCTAATATGTTTTGTCATCACTGTGCAGGTCTATCTCTTCCAAGAGATTGCAGGTCTAACTCTTCCAAGAGATTACAATTCCATTAAGACATCTCCGTCTTAGTAATCTGTGGTCCTCCGTGGATCATTATAGTTTTATTACATATAGCTAGAGCTCAATAAATGTTGCTTAAAAGTATGTATAATAAAAGAATAGCAAAACTTCACATTCATATATGGAGGTTACAACTTCAAAACACATTCATAGGTTTCCTCTTCTGACCATCATAAACTAATAGGACCAGATTTCCCTCCCCTTCCCCAACCACAAATAATTAGAAAACTGGAAAAATATAAGAGATGTCTGTTTTCAGACATCAGAAAACAAGTGACATATAGCTATGACCCTTGAGAAAGGAAACAGATAGATGAGCCCTAAAATCACTTCAATTTACTGCCTGGTGGTAGTTTTTGTGACATGAAGTGATGGTGGTATGTTGATCCTAAGAAGACAATGGTGATTTTACTGAGTTCTGGAGCAGTGCTACTATTGACAAATGCTGGGAAAGCTAGAAGTTATGGGAAACTGCAGAATAATAACTCCAAAAATTTGAATAGGATTTTTTCGTGTCTTTGCTGAACACTAAGCTCTACATGTGTATTATGAAACTCCATGAAGTAGAATAGAATGATCAGGGAAATGTGATCTGAAACTACCTAACCTCACACAAAGTTGGGACACTATTGACTAGCCAGATTGGAGAATTACTGGTAATACCAGAGACATACAGTGAAGACTTCAGAAAGCCATGTCTTAGTTGTATGGTCTATTTTTTTCCTTTATTTTAAAGATGTGGGGTACAATTCAGGGTTAGGTATACAAATGCTCATTATGCAGGTACCCTTGTTGATGAGGAGTGCCCCTATCTCCCCTGGAAGTTTCCCTCAACTGCCAATCCCACCCCCACTCCCCTGTAAGTTTTCCACTACTGCCAATCCCTTTCTTATAGTATTATAATTGTTCAAGGTCCACTTATGAGTGAGAACATATGGTACTCTGTTCTTTGTTTCTGTGATAGATCACTGAGTATGATAGACTCTAAATACATCCAAGTTGCTGTGAACTTTGTACATCTGTCCTTCTTTATGGCTGCATAATATTCCAATGTGTATATGTACCACATTCTTTAATTGAGTCCAGCTTTGATAGGCAGCATGGTTGGTTCCATGTTTTTGCTATTGTGAATAGAACTATAACAAACATGCATGTGCAGGTATATTTTTAGTAGAATGACTTGAGTTCCTCCAGGTATATTCCCAATAGGGGAATTGCTCAGTCATATGGAAGGTCAATTTCTAGTTCTTTCAGAAATCACCACACTGCCTTCCAAAGGAGTTGTACTAGTTTGCCTTTGATGTAGTAGATTACTGATGGAGTAAAGGCCAATCTAGACCTGCCCTAGTAAAGTTTTTAAAAAAGGCTCTGAATGTGAATGGACTAAATGCACCACTGAAAAGACGTAGAATGGCAAAATGGATAAAATATCATGAGACAAAAATATATTGTCTCCAAGAGACTCATCTCTCCAGAAAGGACACTCCCAGACCCAAAGTAAGAGGATGGGAAACAAAATTTCAGGTGAATGGAACACAAAAGAAAGCAGGAGTCACAATCGTAATATCAGACAAAATACCCTTTAAGCTATCAAAAATGTAAAAAGATACAGAAGGTTGTTACATAATGATAAATGGTTCAATCCATCAACAAGAAAAATCCATCCTAAACATATATGCACCCAAGATAGGAGCACCAACTTTCAGCAAGCAGCTTTAAAAAAGATATTGGCTCTAACACTATCATAGCTGGGGACTTAAATACCCCACTCACAACCCTGGACAGATCATCAAAGCAAAAAATCAATAAGGAGATCTGGAACCTCAATGTGACACTCGGCCAAATGGACTTAATTGATACCTACAGAATTCTCCACCCTACAACCTTGAAATATACATTCTATTCATCACCACATGGAATGTACTCTAAGATTGACCACATCCTTGGCCATAAATCAAGCATAAACAAATTTCATAAGATTGAAATTCTGCCATGTGCCTTCTCAGACCACAGGGGAATAAAAATAAATATTGACACCAACAAAATTCTCCAAAGCCCCACAAAGACATGGACACTAAACAGCATGATGCTAAGCAACTCCTGGGTCAACTGGAAATCAAAGCAGAGACTAAAAGATACCTGGAAACAAATGAAAATGAAGAAACATCTTACCAAAACCTCTGGGATGCCATGAAATCAGTAGTAAGAGGGAAATTCATATCTCTACAAACACACATGAAGAAAATGGAAAGATCACAAGTAGAGAGCCTAACAAATCACCTAAGGGAGCTAGAAAGAGAACACCAAAAACTCAAACTTTAGCAGAAGAATCCAGATCACCAAAATAACAGCCCAAATTCAAGACACAGAAGACAAAAGATAATACCAAAAAATCAACAAAACAAAAAACTCGTTCTTTGAAAGGATAAACAAGATTGATGGTCCCCTAGCTAGACTGACTAAGAAAAAAAGTGAAAAAGCCCAAATAAACACAATTAGAAATGAAAAGATCAAGTCACAACTGACTCTGAATAAATACAAAAGATTATCAGAGACTACTATGTACTCTTATATATGGAAACAAATTTGAAAACTTAAAGGAAATGGAGGACTTTCTGACATCACACAACTTCCCCAAGTTGAAACAAAAAGAAATTGAGACCCTAAATAGACCAAAAATAATTCAGGGAATTGACTGTGTCAAAAGAAAACTACCTACAAAAAAAGTCCTGGACCAGATGACTTTCCAGCAGAATTCTACAAAACATACAAGGAGGAACTGAAACCAATCCTACTGAAAGTAATCCAGACAATTGAGAAAAATGGAACTTTCCCCAAGCCATTTTATGAAGCTGACATCACACTGATACCCAAACCAGGTAATGATCCAACAAAGAAAGAGAACTACAAGCCAATATCCTTCATGAACATAGATGCTAAAATTCTCAACAAGATCCTTGCAAATTGAATTCAACAACTTATCTCAAAAATCATCCACCATGACCAAGTAGTCTTCATCCTTGGGATGCAGGGCTAGTTCAACTTTTGTGACCATAAACATAATTAAATACATCAACAGATATAAAAACAAAAACCAGATAATTTTATCATTAAATGCAGAAAAAACTTTTGACAAATTCCAACACCCCTTCTTGACAAAAACCCTTGAACATCTTGACATAGATGGAACATACCTCAAAATGGTAAGAGTCATCTACAAGAAACCCACAGCCAGCATACTGCTAAACAGACAAAAATTGGAACTATTTCCCTGAAAACCAGAAAAACACAAGAATGCCCATTCTCACCTCTCCTTTTCAACATAGTTTTGGAAGTACTAACTAAAGCAATCAGACAAGACAAGGATGTCAGGGATATCCAAATAGGAAAAGAGGAAGTCAAGTAATCCCTCTTTGCAGATGACATGATTCTATACCTCAAAAACCCAAGAGAATCTGTCAAAAACCTCCTTGCACTGATAAAGGACTTTGGCAAAGTCTCAGGGTATAAAATTAATGTGCAAAAGACAGTCACATTTCTATACACCAACAATAAACAAACAGAAACCCAAATAAAAAGCACAATCCCTGCACAATAGCCAGGAAAAAAATCAAATACCTTGACATCTTCCTAACCAGAAACATAAAAGACCTTTACAATGAAAACTACATAACACTGCTCAAAAAAATCAAAGATGACACAAACAAATGGAAAAATGGTCCATGCTCATGGACAGGAAGAATCAACATGTTAAGATGTTCATCTTACCCAAGGCAATCTACAGATTTAATGCAATACCCATTAAATTACCAGCAGCATTCTTCTCAGAATGGGAAACGACAATATAGGAATTCATATGGAAACATAAACAACCATGAATCACCAAAACAATCCTCAGCAAAAAAATAAAGCAGGAGGTATCACACTCCCAGACTTTAAACTCTATTATAAAGCTACATTAATAAAGACAGCCTGGTATTGTTACAAAAACAGGTATATAGACCAATGGAACAGGATAGCGATTCCAGAAGCAAAACCTCAATTTCTCAACCAACTCATCTTCAATAAAGCCTCCACCACCAGCAAGTGGGGAGAGGAGAACCTATTCAGTAAATGGTGCTGGGAAAACTGGCTGGCCACATGCAGAAGATTAAAACAAGACCCCTACCTATCACCATACACAAAAATCAACTCTAAGTGGATCAAAGAACACATGTAAAACCTCAAACTGTAAGAACCTTACAAAATGCAGAAGACATCCTTATGGAAATTGGAACTGGCAACTAATTCCTTATCAAAACCCCAAATGCCCATGCCACAAGAGATAAGATAGACAAGTGGAACCTCATCAAACTGACAAGCTTCTGCAAAGCCAAACAAACCATCAAGAGAGCGAAGAGACAGACCACAGACTGGGAAAAAATATTTGCCAACTGTATGTCTGACAAAGTCCTAACATCTAGGATCCACTACTGAGTGATCTTTCACAGAAACAAAGAACTGAGTATCACATGTTCTCCCTCATAAGCAGACCTTGAACAATTATTGTAATACTATAAGAAAAATATTGGCAATAGTGGAAAACTGCAGGGAGGGGGTGGGGAAGCAGGATTGGCAGTAGTGGGAGTCTGCCTGGGGTTGGGGGGCACACATCATCAACAAGGGTACCTGCAAAATGAACATTTGTATACCTACCCCTGAATTGTAACCCATATCTTTAAAATAAAAAATTAAAAGTAAAAAAAAAGGCTCTAATAGGTCAAACTGTGCTGTAGTTAACTGCCTGCCAGAAAAAAAAACAATACTCTCTAAAAGAAGAGAACAGAATATAGATTCTCCACAATGTAAAACTCACAATGTATAACATCCAACGAAAAATTACTAGACACACCAAGAAACAAGATAATGTAATGCAAAACCAGAAGAAAAATTCATCAGTAGAAATGTACCCAGAAATTACAGAGATAATATATTTAGCAGATAGAAGGAGAACAGTTACTATGATCAACTGTATTTTTAAAACAAGAATATAATAAAGAGAGAAATTGAAGATTAAAAAAAGAGAAACTTCTGGGGATGAAAATACAGTGTCTATGATTTTTAAAAATTTACTGGTTGGGACTAATAGCAGGTTAGACACTATATAAGATAATATCAGTAAATTTAAACACATAGCAATTAAAGATATTCAAAGTGAAGCATAGACAGAAAAAGACTAAAGAAGAAAGAAAGAAAAAGAATGAACAGAACCTCAGTGACTTATAGAAAAGTATAGAGATGTGTCATATTCATGAAATTGGAATATCGAAAAGAGAAATGGAGGGGAACAAGAAAATATTTGAAGAACAAATGAAACCTTTCTACAAATTGATGAAAATTGTAAACTTACAGATTCAAGAAATTCAAAATAACATATGCAAGATAAAGAAAATCATACCAAGACACTTTCCAATGAAATTCCTGAAACCAGAAATAATCAGAAAAAGATTAGAAAGAAAATAATTGAAGTAATCAGAAAAACAAAAATAAAAATCAGATATTTATTTTTTGAAATTATGAAGGTGAAAAAACAACAGAACAACTTCTTAAAAGTACTAGGAGGGGATCAATCTAAAATTCTATATTCAGTGAAAATGTCTTAAAATTTAATGATGAAATTAAAGCTGTTTCAAATAGACAAAAGCTAACAGAATTCATATACAAGCAGACCTGTACTACAAGAAATTTTAAAGGAAGTTCCTTAGGTGGAAAAAATTATGCCAGATATAAAATCTGATCTTTTCAAATGAATAAAGAGTGCTGGAAATTACATATTTGCGTGAATGTAAATGACTTTTTATCCTTTTGTTATTTTATATTTATTTAAATGATAATTAACTGCTTAAAGCAAAAATGGATTGTGAAGTTTATACCACATGTAGAAGTAAAATATATGAAAATTATAGCACAAAAGATGAGTGAATGTAATTGAGTTCTCATTATAATTGAAGTGGAATATTATTTGAAAATAGAGAATGATAAGTTAAATATGTATATTGTAAACCCTAGAGCTGTCATTAAAAAAATAAACTAAAAGGTATAGATAATAAGCCAATAGTGGAGATAAAAATAAATCCAAAAAAATGAATGACAAAAATGCCTCAATTAAGCCAAAAGAAGGAAATAAAACAGAAAAAATAAACAAAGATGAGTCAGGATAAATAGAAAACTTGTAGCAAGATAGCATATTTTGAAACCATCCATATTGATGATTATATTAAATATAAATGGTCTAAACACCCAGTTAAATGGCTGAGATTATGAGACTTGAGAGAATGAAAAAGAGCAAGTTTCAATTTTATGCTATCTACCAGAAACCTACTGTAAATATGATGATAGGTTTGAAATTTCAAAAAATAGAAAAAGATAAACCACACAAACACTAACCATAAGAAAGATGGAAGAGATTATACTAATATCAGACATAGACTTCATACAAGAAATATGAGTAAGAATAAAGAGAAATAATAACGATGAAGAGGTTATGTGATTAGTACATGTTTAATTTTTTTTAACTGCCAAACTATTTTTCAGAGTGCTTGTACCATTTAATATACCATCAGTGTATGAGTTTCAGTTCTCTGTGTCTTTACCAAGATTAGATTTTCAATATTTTTTTTATTCTGGTCCTAGTGACTCTGAAGTGGTATCTCTTTGTCATTTTTATTTACATCTTCCTGAGAATATTTTCATCTCCAGTTGGATTGCTGGTGAGCTTGCCTGACCTTATGACTTGTTGGGTCTGACAGGGTTCAGCTTGTGATGGGTCCTTAGGGCCATGAGGTCGTATGTGTTTCATGGCCAGATACTCCATTTTTTTCCGGGCCTAGTAGAATGCCAGGAGATGCTTTTTAAAAGGTGTACAGTTCTTCACTGAGATAACATGGGTTGTGCTTTAGAACTTAGGGGTTATGTTGCATCTCTCTCACTGAGGCCTGTCATAAATTCCATGTAGCATCTTTTCGACCATTGACTTATGTCACCATAGGTCTGCCAGGTCATATAGGCTAAGTGGTAGGACCACTTGCACCACCTGATGCAGAACCATTCTCTGCTCTGGGACCCACTCAAAGCTGGTAGACTTTTGTACTGATACAGGCCAGAACAATAGGCCAGAACAATAGCCATATATGTGGGATATGCTGATATAGGCCAGAACAATAGCCATATATGTGGGATATGCTGATACAGGCCAGAACAATAGCCATATATGTGGGATATGCTGCCTTCCAAACCTAAGGATACCCTCCAGGCATTATATAGTACTTCTTTCTTCATGGAAAGAGGAGCAAAATGCAACAATTTAACTCTTATTTTGAGGGAATGACCATTAATACTATATGGAATTGGCTTACCCCTGAGTCTTCATAGCACTTGTCTCTCATAGGTGCATATATCTTACCAAGGTCTTTAGCATGCTAGTTTTCTTTTGCTCATCTGGTTTGATATCATCATAGTGACATCAGTGTTAGAGATTAGCATGATGTTCTGCAGGACATCCTCATGTCCTATATCTCTTTTGTTTATGTGATAACAGAAGGTAGGAGACTTAACATAGTCCTGGGCCCAAACTGTAAATGAATCTTGTTGTCTGTTCCAAATAAATATAAACAACTACTTCTGATCCTTTTTTTCTGAATTGCATAGAAAATAATGTAATTTGCCAAATAATTGACCACATAATCTAATACAGGGCTTGAAAAACTTTGTTTGTAAAGGGGTAGATAGTAAATCCATTAGGTTTTTAGGCCACAACCAGTCTCTGTCTTACCAAGACGTTTTAGGCAGAATGCAGATTAGATTTTCTGGTCTTTCTATGCCCGGGTTTAAATCCATGAGCTGCATCCTTCTTTGCAGGTTGTCTAATTGATGGTCCTGTCTCAGGAAACATACAAGGCTAGTTTGGGCAAGATCCTTGTGTTCTTGCTTCTCCTGTGACAGAAGTCCTGTCTTAAAACTAAAACCTTTCCATACATCACATGCCCTAACTTTTGTAAGTGATGTAGAGAAGGCAAAATAGATTAGGTCTGTGTGATTTCTCACAAGTAGGGTAGTGAGATATGAGGGGGGATCCCCAAAAAACCACAATTATCATTTGAAAGGCAGGCTTCTTGCAGTACAGTCTTTCCCTACAGCTAGCATTGTTGTGAGAGGCTGCATTTGGCTTCAGTGAATTTTTTTTTTTCAATTCTTTCAATTCATTTGCACATTTTATGATGGGTGATTTGCGAGTGCACCTGCCCATGCCAAGCTGTGTTCAGCAGTTTTTGACCAAAAATAGCATGATCGTGGTGCCCCACCCTCTCTATTCACCCAATCTTGCCCTGAGCGAATTTTTTGTTCATTTGCTTCCCCAGCTGAAAGAAGTCCTCAAAGAGCAATATTTTGCTGATGTGGAAGAGGTAAAACAAAAAAATGGCAGAAGCACTAAAAAGCATCAAAATTGACCAGCTCAAAAACTGTTTTGAGTAGTGAAAAAAGTGTCTTGATAGGTGTATTGCATCAAATGGAGTATTTTGAAGTGACTGAAGTTTAAACATGAAAGAATAAATGTATAATTTTTTATAAATGAATTCTGGGTTTTGGGGAACCCTCAAATGTATGGGATGGTCATTGCTCAGGCTGTTGTTTTTAACCCCTAAACTAGTGAAAAGGCCTTTGCTGTCACTCAGGGTTTTAGATATGCAAAGCAAGAACCTGATTCAATTGTTTCTAACTCCCTATGCTGCCGGAGACCAGCTCCCGTAGAGTCCAAGGTACCCCAAAGGTGGAGACAGTGTAGGTGATTGTGAGAAAGAAAAAGAGAGAGAGAGAGAGAGACTGGACACCTGTTAAAAGGGTGCAGATGCCATTTTATTGCGAGTAGTGCCGAGCTTATATTTCTCTCTACAAGGGAAATAATCACTGCAAGTTGCTGCCACAGAGCAAGTTAAAATCATCATTACAAATCACTTACAATAAGTTACTAGGATTTTTTGTGATGTTAGAACAATGCTTCAGTTTAAGTATTCTAGTTTAAGTATCCATGCTTGGCCAATGTTCTCTCTAAGAGCGGAGACTATATCCACCCAAAACAACATAATCCCAACACAATGATGTTACCCTGTAAAAAACAGTTCCCGCAACCCATTAATATAAAATCTTAAAATTATAAAGCTTTTCATTAAACAACTCCACTTAAAACAAAACTTATATCCCAAATTAACTAATATATATTACAATCTTTTTAACAAATTTAACTCTTATAAACTTAACTTCCTGTATTCAAATTATCCAGGGAAACAGGTTTTTCCATAATAAAGTCTCTGGGGGCCAGAACAACAGTTTCTGGCCCAGGGTTTTAGAGCAGTTCATATGTAGAATATTTCCATCTGGCGGAAGAATGTGTACCTGGAGATTTTCTAGAAGTGCCTAGCAGATGTTTCTTTTCTCATGGACAAGGAGTTTCTTCTTGAAAACTTTCTGGTCTTTCAAGCCCCTTGGTAGTCTTTTCTTATTCGAATTCCTTTATTGTTTTCCTATCTGGAACATCCTATCTCTAAGGAAAAAACAGCTTAGAAGAAACTTCTAGTGATGTTGTTCAGGCTTCAAGGTAGTTTTGGTTGTTAGATAAACCTGTTTTACTCACTTAAATTTTATATCTAAACCCTTTAACTTTTTTTATATACTATAATTTAATATGTATCTCAAAACAAACTTAAAAATCACCTACATATATACCTTAATATAAATTTTCACTACGCTTAAATCTTATGCCTTGTATTCAAACACCATAACTACAAAAATATTTAAAACAATTCTTTGCCTAAACAAAATCAGAAACCTCTTTTTACCAGGTAGTAGTCACAAATCCTAACCCTAAAAACAAGATCTGTAACCCACGACCAAGCAAAAGAAAGTCCTTTAAACATGCCTCAGAGTCATCCCATGGGCAAAAAGGGACAGGTTAAACAACGTAGTGGAAAGATGGACAAGGAGTTTCCAGTAGCCTGTGGCCCAGGGTCACCAGGACCCTGTCAATCTGGTGGGCCTCCAAGGCTGGCTCCCAACACCATGCCTTCTCCCTACAAATCAGAACAAATCTGTGTGGGATCAAAGATTCCCTCAGATGAGAGTTAGCTAAACAAAGGTTAGCAAGCACCTAGTTAACAAGATTAAACTTTTGTTATAAAAATAACACCATGCATAATCATGTACAGTCATTCCTCATTATTTATATATTCCATGCTTATGAATTTGCCTACTCACCAAAATGTATTTGTAACCCCAAAATCAATACTCATGGTGCTTTCACGGTCATTAGAGGGCACGGGCAGAGCAGCAAAAATTTTGAATCACCCAAAATGCACCGTCAAGGCTGAGGTCAAACAAGGCAACACTCTGACTTGTTCTAACTCTCATACTGTAAATACATGCCCTTTTAGTGGTCTAATAACATGATTTTTACATCACTGTGCTTTTTGTTGATGATTTGATTATTTAAAATGACCCGTAAGCATAGTGCTTGAATGCTGTCTAGTGTTTCTAAGTGCATGATAAGTGTCAGATAAACTTCCTCCAAGCTTGAGTAATAGCACTGTTAGTCATGAATTCAATGTTAATGAATCAGCAATATGTATTAAATAAGATTGGTCTAAAAACTTACTTAAATATGTGGAAAATGGTTGTCCATCAGTCTAAGACCGATCCAAGCATCTCTCATGGTACCTTCTGGAGCCCATGGTCTTTCTGTGCTGGAATGTGAAGCAACAGTGAGTATCATAGGTCCTGGCACAGAGCAGATATCAGGAAGAACCTCACAGGGACCAACAAGGATCAAACCTACTACCAACAAATGGCAGGAATGTTAGTAAATGGGACCCGTTCTGCCATCTTTGAGTCCCTTATGGGGCATGAGAGGTCCAGATGGGTGCTACATACAATGGTTTATATCACAGCTGAGAAACCCAGGGCCAAAATCCCAGCACCTTTTTGAGTAAGCAGCAAACACTGAAGCAAAAAACAAACCAATTCCTCTCTTTAGGGAACAAGCAGTCACATGGTGGTTATACTGTGGCAGCCTTGATCTTCAGTAGCAGCAGAGAGACAAGCCCACAGTTAGCAAGAACATGCAAGATGCTCAGGTCCCATAGTGGGCAGCCTCTCTTAGCAGGAGGTGTTCATAAGTGATTGTGGAACAAATAAATGGGCAGATCAGCCGGCTCTGCTTAGAGTGAAAGTCTTTCTCAGGTTTCATTTGGTGACTTGGAATGAAAAACCTGTTTCTGTCATAGCGTATAGTTTTAGCTATGTGGTTTTAACTATAACTTGTTCTCACTATACTTGGGACCTTGAAGAGTGCTAGAAAGAAATATGGGTGCGTAGGAGGGTAGGACATTGGCAGATGAAATGCAAATTTTGCTGGGAAAATAGAGAGGCATTTTGGGAAACAGGTTGATGCGCCTTAGAATTATTTGCAAAACTGCTAGAAATTCCCACATAGTGCCACACTGTGACTGGCTATTAAGTTGCAGCTGCAACTTGGAACAAGTTGCTATCAAGTTTTAAACAATTCTTTACAATGTGCAATTCTCCATGGAATGGTAGACTAAAATTCATGTTCTCTTTTTTTAATACTTCACGAAATTTTCCTCTTAAAATTCACTTCTATTTGTACTAGGAAGAGTGAGAGATACTGAAGGGAGTTTGTAAAATAATCAAGGTAGTAATCGCCCGAAAGGGGTTGACTAGAGAGAGTTTTCTCTGTAGAGAGGAATTAATAATGTCATCTTGTGAAGACTCTAAGGATTACTTGAACTATTTTAACTGGGAGATTAAAGTAGATCGAGTATCAGGGCCTAGAACTAGACCAAATTATTCATTGATAAAACTATGGCTAATGTATACCAAATCCACCCTTAGAACTAAAAAGTAGGAATTTGACTTGTCCTTATCATCAAAATGAAGGTTTCAGGACAGGAGAGCCAGTGGCAGAGGATTCACTAGTATATGCACCCACCAGCTCTGTCCCCTCACTCTTTCTACTCCTCTCTCTCACCTTACTCTTACCTACTTCCCAGGGTCTAACTTAGGTCCCAGGAGGTTTTCTCTGACCAGGTCACCCCTCAGAGCTCTCACCGTGGATACTCAAAATCCTTATTTCCTACCTCAGTGGTTCGCAAACTTTAGCATGCATCAGGATCACCCAGAGAGCTTGTAGAAACACAGATTTCTGGTTCCCTCCCCCAGGGTATTCAGGAGATCTGGGGTGGTGCAAGCAATTTCGCATTTCTAACAAGCTCCCAGGTGCTGCTGAAGCTGTTCCTAAAACCATACCTTGAGAACCACTGATCTATATTTCTTGTGTTTTGCACTTGATTGCATATGCCTTGGGATAAGAGATGTTTCTTCTTATATTGTTGAAATTTTCGTAGATATGTGTCAGGTCTGGTACATAGAAGAAATTCAACAAATGTTAGTTCCATTCACAATTCCCCACTTCCTTATTTGAATTATGAAGTATTTGAAGAAAAGAGTCTTTAATATATGCAGCTATATACTTACGAAGTACTCAATACGTATTTGCTAAATAAATACATGGATAGAAGGTTATTGATTTCAATGAAGATTTTTCCTAAGATCGCTAGATTCTTATTTTGTTCTGTTATGAATACCTTCAGTTTTCCTCAAGATATAGCCCAGTTGTATAAAGATATCTTTGTTGCTGTTGCTGTTGTTGTTGTTGAGTCAGAGTCTCACCCTCTCACCCAGGCTGGAGCAACCACCACAACCACCACAGCCTTGACTTGATGGGCTCAGGTGATCCTTCCACCTCAACCCTCTAAGTAGCTGGAACTACAGGCATGCGCCACCACACCCGGTTAATTTTTTTATTTATTTATCATAGAGACAAGGTCTCACCATGTTGTTCAAGCTAGTCTTGAATCCATGAGTTCAAGCAATCCTCTTGCTTCCACCTCCCAAAGTGCTGGGATTACAGGCATGAGCCACCGTGCCTGGCAAAAATATCTTTTATTGGTTGGGTATTGTGGAAAAAACTGACAAATTAAAATGTCTCACTTCAATGTAGTTCCCAACTGGCCAAATAGTTTTCTGTTCCTGGGGTCTTTCACACAGCTGAATTAAGTGACAAGATCACAGGTTTTCCCAGCTGATGTCTCTATAGTCTCTTGACACAGGGTTCTCTCTGGGGTTTGGTTCAACAGTTAGAGACACAATTTTTCTTTGTCTGGAATACGTTTTTTACCTTTACTTTGACAGGGTAGTAGCATGGCTACCTGATACCTGTGATTTTGTTACTCTATTATCAATGGAACTTGATTCCTGCATTGGTATCCAATTTGGGAGGAGAGCTTGGGAGGAGAGATATCAGACTCTTCTTTTCCCCCTGCTGTCGCCAAGTACAGGAGCTCAGTTTCCACAGGGCAGGCATCTGGGAGAGTTAAAGGCAAGTCATTCTACATTTCAAACATACCAGGAGAACTCAGAACTTGAAAACAATCCTCTAGAGAGTCAAATAATTTGGAAAATAATTACAATTTCCCCTTAATTGATTTTTAAAATAATCTTCTTATCCATTTTTTTTAGTGTTATGGATAAGTCTCTCCTCCGTTTAACACCTAAGAGAGTGGAGGTCTTAATGGCTGTAATTTAAGCAATTTTTTTCTACCTTCAATTACTGCTGTAAGTGTAGTGAAAAAAACATAGATTTGAGGTCACATGGACTAGAGTTCAAGTCTTGGTTTTGGCTCTAAGTTAGTTCCAGTCTGTTGAGAAGCAGATACTAAGACAGAATTAGATATACAGAGATTAACTGAGGAAGGGAGCAGATTTTCAGGTCACATGCAGGTCTGACAGCTGGAGAAAGAGAGAGGGAAGGAGGATTGTGTAGGAGGTCTCCCACTGCAGTGCTGAAAGGAAGGTTCAGCAAAGTTTCTGGGGAGTCTTCAAGTAAAAGGTGCCCGTGGGAAGAATCTTGTGTCTTGCTGGAATGATCCTGCTTTAGTCCTCACTAGTGCCCCTCTAGGCTCAGTCCGCAGACTGGGAGAAGCTGGGAGAAAGCGGTGGTGCATTCAGAGGGCAGCATTAGGGGCTGCCAGTCAACTGTGTCCTTGCAGCAAGAGACCTGCCTGGCTCATTCCCATGGCCACCATAACCTCTAAAATAATATTTTGTTTTTATCACCCCACGGAAACAATCTAATGGGAATATCAATTGGAATGGTACACCTTTCCTCAGCTGGGCATATCTGTGGATAATTCTGCCTAGAATTTGTATCTTGGGTAGAGTGACCAAGAGATTAAAAACAACTAAGCTGATTCATCTCAGAAACCACTGCCTTGGTTCATGACAGAAATTTCTGAATCAGGTTCCCAAACTTTCCCTTCTGTTCTTAATTCCCATCATCTTACTCAAGTTAAATAAATGTCAGTATTGTTGTTGTTTACGACCAAAGAATCCTGACTCATCTGTTGACTATGACTTGGAGTGTTTACCTAATCTTTTTGTTCCACTTATAAAATCAGGGTGTCTGGGAGGGCTAAAAAAGATAGACAATATAAAATATTTAGTACCTACATGATGCTCAACAATTTTTCCCTTCAAAATTTGATTTCACATTTTAAAAATATGTATCACTGAGATTTGAGTTTGAATAAAACTGCATGGGGTTGCAAATGTTTATTTTTACAAACATCACACCACCACTCTTTATTGACTATCGTAGGGGCAGCAAAACTCTACCTTCGTCCTCTTGGATCCTGACTGGGCCTGATAATTAAATTGACATAAGAGATATTAACTGGAGAAAAGCATACAAATCATTTAATATAAGTTTTATGTGGCATGGGAGTCCTCATAAGGAAACAAAGACCCAAAAAGGCAGTTAGAGTCCATCACTTATATACTGGATTGGACAAAGAATACTAAGTAGTGAAGAAGCAACTATATTATGTAGGGAGGCTTTAAAAGATAATAATTATTTTAGCAAGGTCAGTATAGGATTCTTTCAGTCTTAACTTCTCATCCTTGAGGACAAAGATGTTACTTTTTCTTCTAGTACAGGGAGGGTGTTTTTCACATGTGAACTTCATCTCCAGTTTTCAAAAAACAGAAAAGAGGTTAGAATGATCTTTTTGTACCTTCTGTTTTTCAAGTGTATTTGATTCAAAATAGTCAATATGTCAGTGTATATTTTTAACTCCTTCAATGTCAACTATGTGTGAAGTAGAATTCCACAAAGGATACTCAAGATATGTTTTCCAATCTTAAAAGGAAGCAACCACTTTGACAAAAATTGTAGCTCCCTATTGCCTAAAATAAAATTCAAAATACTTTGCTTATCATTTAAGGCTATTCAGCATCTGACCTTGTCTTTTCTTTTTAGTCCTATTTGCCACCCCTGCCCATCACTTTCCCAGAGTACTCACCCAGAGTGAACTTACCTTGCCCTTCTGGCATCTGAGGTCTTCTTGCAACACCCCTTCTGGCCCTTTGTCTATGCTACTTGTCTTGCAACCTAGTGTTCTGCTGTCAAATACTACCTATCCTCATGGCCACCCTCAAATGTCCTCAACACAAACACTTCTAAACAAGCCCCAATGCTTTCTCCCTGATTCTGTCTCCTTACACATTTGCTTCTGTCCACGGCTGCTTCTGTCTCACAGGGTGGGTCTGGGTGTCCGTACTTGAACTCCCCCAACTGTATTAAGGGTAGGGCTTGTATTGCAACTAATCTTTATTTTTTCCGGAGTTCCCAACATGGTATCTCTGATATAAAATAATTTTTTGTGTTTGTGATAACAGAAATCACATGGGAGAAGGACAGGTAGGAGGAACACAAAGTGATAGTGGGAAGCAGGCAATAAGTTGCTCAGTGCTCCATGAGATATACAGACACAACTCTTTAAACTTTATATTGAATTTCCATACCTAGAGAAATGTTGTAATTAGAGTACAAAGAACTTCTGTACACTCTACCCTGATTTACCAACTGCCACACTTGTGTTATCGTTTTCTCTCTATATGAGAATAATTTGTAGAAACCATTGCCGGGCTCGGTGGCTCAGCCTGTAATCCCGCACCTTTGGGAGGCTGAGGTGAGTGGATTGCCTGAGCCCACGGGTTCAAGACCCACCTGGGCAGCAAGACCTCATCTCTACAATAAATCAAAAAATCAGCCGGGCGTGGTAGCGCATGCCTGTAATTCCGGCTACTTGGAAGGCTGAGGTGGAAGGATCACCGGAGCCCAGCAGGTTGACGCTGTGGTGGCCGGGAGCGGCCACTGCACTCCAGTCTGGGCAACAGAGTGAGACTCCAACTCAAAGAAAAAAAAAAAAAGAAAAGAAACCATTCCACTTGCTCCTAAATATTTCAGTGTGTATTCACTAAGAATAAGTACATTCTCTTACACAGTCACAGTACAGTTATCAAAATCAGAAAATTTAACGTTAGTACAGGCTCACCTATATAACTCAGTTAAATTTCTCCAATTGTCCCAATGTCTGACATAATATCAGTTTTTCTTTTTCTGGTTCAGGATCAAGCCTGGGATCATATATTAAATCTTGTGCTCAAGGACAAAAATGTCATTATTTTGGATACAGCCTCTACTCAAATTCAAGATGCACATTTTGCTCGTACCAGTAAATGACTATGGAAAAGAAGAAAGTTTCCTCAGTAATGTATAGTAAGTAACACACTGTGTTATAACAATGTAATGGTCCTTGAGATCATTAATAAATCTCATCGTCATCTTCTCATACCCAACACGCCCAGTGACCAAGAAATGAATGAATTTCTGACACAACCTCATACTAACCAAAGAATCCTTGAGTCCTCATCACTTTGTTTTGGAAGCTGCTAGTTATAACTCTTCGTGTTTTTCCTTCTCATTGGTGCCCTTTGGTTACTTTGCTTTTCACTTGAATGAAATCAATACAGCAACTTTATTGCAGTCGGGAAGGTTTTTGGATTACAAAGCAGAGGTGGTTTGACATGAGGGGTAATTCCATCTGAAGGCTGTTGGAAAGCAGAAACCTGGAGGGCTCTGTGAATTCATCTTGTCACTCCTATTTCCCTCTGACTGAGGGGTATCTTTCTCATTCTCAAGGGCCTCTGGGGATGGAAATTTCTTTTGGCTCTGGTTAGAAATCTTTACAGTGACAAGTGATAGAGCATATGTGGAAGTAAATATGTGTATTCTCAGTTGCCCTAGCACAGACTACAGCTTCTCCAAGGCTGTTAGGTTGGGGCTGAAAAGAGATCGAGCCACACTAAGAATGGTCATCAGTGCAAATTTATCTGGTCTCATAGATACACTCCCTGGTCCCACTGTCCTTTCCTTCCTCTTTGTCAATCCAGTGGGTCTGGCCCAGTTCAGACCATCGACCCTTCTTCTCTTTGACAGCTTCTGCTAGTAAGCCTGTATCTTATCTAACACCACTTCCTGTTCTACTCTTTTCTATCTTCGAGGCCTTGGAATTCTATCCGTATCTGACCTTAGCCCCCAGGCTCAAGCACCAGTATGTTCCATTAGTGCTGTCTTGTCTAGTGTATAAGGTGTGGTTTAAAAGAGCCAGGAGGAGTCGGTCCGGAAGCTGCGACTGCAGAGGAGCTCAGTGCCAAGAAACTGCCAACATGTTGTCCGTGTGTGTCCCCGTGGCCGTGGCCCGTGCCTTCCCTCGGCGGGCCGGACTGGTCTCCAGAAATGCTTTGGGTTCATCGTTCATTGCCACAAGGAACCTCCATGCCTCTAGCACTCGTCTTCAGAAGACTGGCACTGCTGAGATGTCTATTCTTGAAGAGCGTATTCTCGGAGCTGATACCTCTGTTGACCTTGAGGAGCCCGGGCGTGTCTTAAGTATTGGTGATAGCGTTGCCCGAGTTCACGGGCTGAGGAATGTTCAAGCAGAAGAAATGGTAGCGTTTTCTTCAGGCTTACAGGGTATGTCTCTGAACTTGGAACCTGACAACGTCGGGGTTGTCGTATTTGGAAATGATAAGCTGATTAAGGAGGGAGACATTGTGAAGAGATTGGGAACCATTGTGGATGCGCCCGTGGGTGAGGAGCTGCTGGGCCGGGTGGTGGACGCCCTTGGTAACGCCATTGACAGAAAGGTTTCAATTGGTTCTAAGACCCGTAGGCGAGTTTGTCTGAAAGCCCCTGGAATCATTTCTCAAATCTCAGTACGGGAACCCATGCGGACTGGCATTAAGGCTGTGGATAGCTTGGTGCGAATTGGTCATGGTCAGCGTGAGCTGATTATTGGTGACAGACAGACAGGGAAAACCTCCATTGCTATCGATACGATCATTAACCAGAAGCGCTTCAATGACGGAACTGATGAAAAGAAGAAGCTGTACTGCATCTCTGTGGCTGTTGGGCAGAAGAGGTCCACGGTGCCCCACCTGGTGAAGAGGCTCGCGGACGCAGATGCCATGAAGTACACTACCGTGGTGTCAGCCACGGCTTCAGATGCTGCCCCACTTCAGTACCTGGCTCCTTACTCTGGCCGTTCCATGGGAGAGTATTTTAGAGACAATGGCAAACATGCTCTGATCATCTATGACGACTTATCCAAACAGGCTGTTGCTTACCACCAGATGTCTCTGCTTCTCCGCCCCCAGGTCAGGAGGCCTACCCTGGAGAGATGTGTTCTACCTGCACTCCCAGTTGCCGGAGAGACCAGCTAAAATGAACGATGCCTTTGGGGGCGACTCCTTGACTGCTTTACCAGTCAATGAGACACAGGCTGGTGATGTGTCTGCTTACATTCCAACAAATGTCATTTCCATCACTGACGGACAGATCTTCTTGGAAACAGAATTGTTCTATAAAGGCATCCACCCGGCCATCAATGTTGGCTTGTCTGTGTCCCGTGTTGCATCTGCTGCTCAAACCAGGGCTATGAAGCAGGTGGCAGATACCATGATGTTGGAACTGGCTCAGTATCACGAGGTTGCTGCTTCTGCCCAGTTTGGTTCTGACCTTGACACTGCCACTCAGCAACTCCTGAATCGTGGTGTTTGTCTGACTGAGCTGCTGAAACAACGACAGTACTTTCCTATGGCTATTGAGGAGCAGGTGGTTGTTATCTATGCGGGTGTCAGGGGATATCTGGACAAGTTGGAGCCCAGCAAGATCACCAAATTTGAAAATGCTTTCCTGTCTCATGTCATCAGCCAGCACTAGGCTTTGTTGGGCAAGATCAGGGCTGATGGGAAGATCTCTGAAGAGTCAGATGCAAAGCTGAAAGAGATCGTAACCAACTTCTTGGCTAAATTTGAAGCGTAAACTCCTATGGATTCCTGTGAAATCCAGTTTGTTTTTGTTGTTTATTCTAGTAAATCAGTTGCATTTGTAAAAGGATTACTCTCATAGTCCCAATATACAGATCATGGTAAAAATAAAGGTTCCATATTGAAAAAAAAAGAGCCAGGAGTACCCATTTGCCAGTAGATCGAGTTTTGGCATCTTATATAATAATGTGTCTTATGTTCCAGCAAGTAAATTCAGTAATATGGCACCTACCCATTTTAAATGCTAATAAAAGAAATGAGTACATCTCTTGTAACTATCACAGTAGTGGGAGTTGTAAGGAGGGAAAAAAGGCCAGATAAATTTTGCTTTGTTTTAGTTACCACTAACATCTTTGCTCTATATTTGTGTCTCAGTGATGTTCTTGCTGCTAGGCCTGTCTATTGTTAGCACAGCACATGTGGGCCACACGAGTAATTTGTGTCCTAGGAGGTTTCAGTTTACAAAAATAGGCAAAACTTGACTTTTCACAGTTACTTCCTCTGTAATTAAAATGGCATATTTCTTAAGTTAGGAAAGGATGAGTTTATGGTAGGGGGAATAACAGTCTCTGCAAAGAGGATGAATTTATATTCTTGAACCATTGCTGTATGTAATAAAAGACCTATTATGCCAGAGACCAGCTCCAGCCAGGTTCAGGGTACCCCAAAGGTGGAGACGGCGTCAGCGATTGGGGGGAAGAAAAGAGAAAGAGAGAGAGAGAGAGAGAGAGAGAGAGAGAGAGAGAAGGAGACTGGACTCCAGTCTAGTGCAGAAGCGATGTGTGTTATTGGGAATTACAATGGGTCTTTTATACACAAAGTCAGATGTGGGAGGGGCGTCCCCCACCCACCAGAAACCTTAATCCATGAAAATTTAATCAATGATTGCCTTTAAACCCTTTTCATATGATAATCTTAAAATCCCATAACAAAGGATAACCTAATCCATGACTGACATGGATTTTTCATCTTAAACTGATTGATTTATGCCAAGTTAAACAATTCTATAGAAGCTTAAGTATTTACTTTACAAACAAAAGTGGCCCATCCCAGAATGTTTGGAATGTGACCCAGTCTAAAGTTCACAGTGGGCTACCTGCAAGTAACCCAGCCGCATTCTTTCAACAAAATGTCTGTCTTCTAAAACTATATTCTACAATTTACACCTTCAATAAATCCTAAGATCATGACCCAGAAGCCTGTGACCAATACTAAGGCTCTTAGATGTGACACAAGTTTGAATTATAAGTTGTGTGAAAGCCAAAACTGCCGTTTGTAGAAGAATGGGAGCAATGAGCTTCTGAAGTTAGCTTGTGTTCATCCCAGTCTCAGAGTTTTTATGTTTTCAGCTCACAGGAGCTTAGTCTGGTTAGTGCTGAGTAGAAAGGGGGAGGAAATGGGGTCAAATAGCTCCCAAACGCATCCTAGTGGTCTCGGGGTCAACGGACCTTGCTGATCCCTAACGCTCAGTGGGCCTTCGTGGCTGGCTCCCAACACTATTATTACTTGAAATTTCATTTGAACATTGGATATAACCAAATAATGCAAATTGATGAATTAAACTTCATGTTCTTTTCTATTGGAGAACGTGCTGACTTTTCTATTTTGTATTTTTGTTTGATCCTGAGAAAGTGGAGTGAATGGAAGCATTTGACACATTTTTCTTTTTAAAAAAAAATGTGGTTAGGAATATGCATATCTTCCTCTGGAAGGATTGGGAGAATCTTTTTGTTTTTCAATATTTGCTCCACTGTGAATTTATTTTTGGTGTAATGGTGTATCCCAACACTATTTGTTGACTCATTTATCTTTTCTCCACTGCTTAGAAGCACCACCTTTTGTATTATAAAAATTAACAATAAATGTTCTATTAATTTATATTGGGGGACTAAAATAACTATACTTACAAGTGCTAAGCTATTTTTGATTAAATTTAAACATATTAACTATACCACAAGTTTTAACATCTTATCTTGGCATTTCTTCACTTCTTTTTGTTTGTTTGTTTGTTTGTTTGTTTGTTTTTTGAGTCGAAGTCTCACTCTGTCGCCCAGACTGGAGTGCAGTGGCCGCTCCCGGCCACCACAGCCTCGACCTGCTGGGCTCCGGCGATCCTTCCGCCTCAGCCTTCCAAGTAGCTGGAACTATTGGCGTGTGCTACCACGCCCGGCTAATTTTTTTGGTTTATTGTAGAGATGAGGTCTCACCAAATTGCCCAGGTGGGTCCTGAACCCGAGGGCTCAGGCACATTTCTTCACTTTTAAAGATGTGCTAGGAAACACAAATAGGGAACCAGCCAAGACTCATCTGCACTGCTGAGAGGGCCCCTGAGAAATATGACCAACCAGCTCACAGCTCCACCTGTAGGGAGATTCCCCTTGGCCTTGGCTCCAGAGACTTTTAAACAAAGATGAAGATATTTAAGGTAGCTGCGCTGATCTCAAAGCTAATGATGGCAAACTGCTCAGGCTCCATATCAGTCTACAGTGAGAACTATGAGGACATGGAGGGCATGGGGGGTCAACCAAAGAGTCTAAACTGGCTGCTGCCATGTTCACTACAAGAAGTCCTCAGAAGTCACTGATAGTAGAATGGAGAGAAGGTTCTGACAAGCATTAAGATAGACCCATGGAAAGCATCCCACCCTGAATCCCACAGCATGCTTGCCAACACAGGGAAGTATACCATGTGTGTAGCGGAGGAGAGGGCTTGTTTTTGCTTGTTTGATAGTTGGTCATGATTTGGAACAAATTTATGGTTTTGGTTTGGTTTTTGCTGTTTGTTTATTCCACGAAGTAAGTTCTGAACCTGAATGCCTTTCTTATTGCCCTGAGTTGTTTTGATTGGATCCCAAGAGGCTCTCCCCAGGGGATGTTTTGGGAAAGAGCTCAGAATAGTTCAATTCGGCCTAGTTCTCCTGGTTATTAAGCAACAGAAATAGGGATCTTATAAGATTGCTTTTTTATTTTGTGGTTTTTTGACTCTGAAATAAGTTTACCACAAGATATGGGTGCATATAAGAATATATTAAAGTGATTGGGACTTGGAATAACTCACAGAACAGATTCTCTTATTTAATGTCAGAAAGCAAAACAAGAAGGTTGTTGTCTTTTCATAATGAATGTTAAGCTGAGTAATGTCCATTCCCCATGGAAGTGAGTGGGTAAAAGGCAGGATAAACACTCCCCTCACCCAGGAAGAATTAACATGAGATACTAGTGAACTGCTGGACGCAGTGACTCGCACCTGTAATCCCAGTACTTTGGGAGGTGGAGGCGAGAGGACTGTCAGAGTCCAGAGGTTGGAGACCAGCCTGGGCAACTTAGCAAGACCTTGTGTCAACAATAAATAAAAAAATTAGCCAGGCATGGTGGCACATGCCTGTAGTTTCAACTGCTTGGAAGGCTGAGGCAGAAGGATCACCTGAGCCCATCAGGTCGAGGCTGCAGTGGCCATGAGTATGCCACTGCTCTCCAACCTGGGTGACAGAGTGAGACTCTGACTCAAAAAAAAAAAAATAGTGAACAAAACAGACAATGCCCTGACCTCCTATAATTTAAATTTTTTCCGATATAATAACTAGATGTAACATTAGAGAGTACACATTTGAATGGCATCATTTTTATATATATAAGAGGAAACTAAAACCATTCCAAAATAGTTCATGAGCGTGATGAGGCTTCCTGCTCATGCTTTATACAAAGTGCTCATTTACTCTTCACCATAGCCATATGGTAGATGATGTAGTTAGGGCCATTTCCAAGAAGGTTCAATCACTGAGTTCTCAATAAATAACAGCTAGATGAATGAATGAACCATTCTAACCATTCTTTTAGGAAGGAGGTTCTTTCTTCAGAAGATTTTTGACACGTCATCATTTTCTCACCAAAATGGTCATCTTCCAGGGCTCCCTGTCTCTGTGAACAGCCCACCATGCATCAATTTGTACAAGTCAGAAACCCAAGAGTCTCCTTAACACCCCTCTCTCTAACACATACCTAGACAATCCTTCATCAAACATTGATGGCTATACTACCTAAAATTCTCTGGAATCCATCCACAGCTCTCCATCTCTACCACCTCTACCATCATCCAAGCTGCCATTGTCTCTCACCCAATGACTGTAGCCTGATTGAGTCCCCATATCAATTTTGGACTCCTTTCAATCTCCTTTCCACACTGTAGCGAGAGTGGTCCTTTCAAGAGACAAATACTGTTTTTCTCTTTTTTATTTCCTTTCCTTCCTGAGCAAAGTCACTGGGTAAGACCATACAAGGCAGGCATTCCAGCCTGAGATGCAAGAAGTTGCCTTAAAAGAGACTTCCAGGATGCAGTGCACCCTAATGTAGGTACATAGAGCCCAATCCCACTCCACTCTGATCTCTAATACACTTCAAATGGGTGTTAAAAATTGAGAATTTCAACAGTAATAGAACCTGCTGACAAATCTCAAGTGGGATAAGAAACCACAGAACTCAGTAATAAAGTTCCTCCAGGCATCGGTTTTCTCAGCCCCTTGACTCTGGTGTACATAGAGATCCATCTTGTTTTTCCTTCTTGTCCCTTCCTGCTGAGCTTTTGACAGAGAACCTCACCATCACCTTTTGATTCATCAGAAAGTAGACAAAGTTGACAGTAGTACCAACACCTGTTCCCTGACCAGCCACAAGCACAGACATTGGAAAAGTATGGCATCAACTCCTGCAGGCAACAGTTTACGTTCTCAAGGCTTTGGTTTCAGGTGAGGGCTAGCGAATAAGGCAATAATATACTCTCCTTTGCATTTTCCAAAATTATAAAACACTACCACACCTATCAGAGTGGCCAAAATCCATAATACTAACACCACCAAAGACTGGCAAGGATGTGGAGCAACAGGAACTCTCACTCATTGCTGGTGGGAATGCACAGTGGTACAGCCACTTTGGAAAACACTTTGGCAGTTTCTTAAAAAACTAAACGTAATCTTACCATACAGCCCAGCAATCATACTCCTTCATGTTTACCCAAACTAATTGGAAGCTTATGTCCACACAGAAACCTGCACATGGATGCTTATAGCAGATTTATTCATAATTTCCAAAACTTAGAAGGGACTAAGATGTCCTTCTGCAGGTGAGTGGATAACCTGTGGTACATCCAGATAATAAATTATTATTCAGCACTAAAAAGAAAAGAGCTATCAAACCATGAAAGGAATGAAAAAACATTAAATGCATATTACTGAGTGAAAAAGCCAATCTGAAAAGTCTGCATTCTGTAAGTTTCCTGCTATTTGACATTCTAATAAGGGCAAAACCATGGAGACAGTAAACAGACCAGTGACTGCCATGGATTAGGGGAGAGGGATGAATTGGTGGTGCACAGAGCATTTTTACAGCAGTGAGGTTTTTCTGTACGATACTATAATGTTGTATACGTGTCATGATACATTTGTCCAAACCCGTAGAATGAACAACCCCAAGAGTGGATCTTAATGTGGACTATGGACTCTGGATGATAATGGCTTGGCAATGTAAGTTCATCAATTGTAACAAATGTACTACACAGGTAGAGGATGTTGATATGAGGAAAGTAATGCATGTATGGGACCAGAGAGTATATAGGAAATCTTGGCACTTTTGCACTTTCCTCTCCATTTTTTTTTTCTTTTTTCTCCAATGTTTTTGGATCCTTTTATTTATTTTTTTTTTTGGTGAAGCCTTGACCTCCTGGTATCAGGCTATCCTTCCTCCTCAGCCTCCTCAGTAGCTGAGACTATAGGCATGGGTCACCATACCCAACTAATTTTTTTAATTTTTATTTTATTTTTATTATTATTTTGTAGAGACAAGGTCTCACTATGTTACTCAGGCTGATCTTGAACTCCCAGACTCAAGCAATCTTCCCACTTTAGCCTCCTAAGTACTGGAATTACAGGCATGAGGCATCACTCTCATCCCTCTTGATTTTTCTGTAAGCCTACAACAGCTCTAAACAAATAAAAAAGAATAAAATAAGAAAAAAATTAAAGGATTATCTGAAGAAATGCACAGGAAATTGATGACAATGGCTGCCTCCAAGGTGGAGAACTCCTGGCCTGGGGAACTAGAATGTGTGAAAAACTGTGTCAGTCAGGGTTTTCACTGCAAGCCAAAAAAAAAAAAAAAAAAAAAAAAGACTAACTCTGGCTGTTTTAAGTGAAAAAGGAAGTTTGTTAGAAAGGTACTGGATGGGACAGATATTCCCAGAATCAGGGTGGGAAATGAAACAGCCAGAGACAACAACCCAAATCAATTCTACTTTCTGCAGTTGGAAGCAGGCTTTGCCTCAGAAGGGAGGGAAAAGTCACCATGCAGTAAGAGGGCTCAGAAGCTGAATAGCCAAAAAGAATCACAACATAGCTATTCCACTCTGAGGAACACACTGAAAAGAACTGAAAGCAGAGAGGTACGTGCACACCAATGTTCATAGCAGTATGACTTGCAATAGCCAAAAGGTGGAAATAACCCACGTATTCACCAATGGATGAATGGATAAACAAAATGTGGTATATTCATAGAATGGAATATTATTCAGTCTTAAAAAGGAATGAAGTACTGTTACATGCTGCAACACGTATGAACACTGAAGACATCTTGCTAAGTGAAATAAGCCTATCACAAAAGGACAAAGACCATACAATTCCACTTGTATGAGTAACTTAGAGTGGTCAAATTCATAGAGACAGAAAGTAGGACAGAAATTACCGGGGACTGGAAAGAAAGGGAATAGGCAGGCATTGTTTAATGGGTACAGAATTTATTTTGGGAAAGATGAAAAAGTTGTGGGTATAAACAGTGGTGATGGTTATACAACCTTGTAATGTACTTAATACCATTGACCTGTATACAAGGAAAGTTAAAATGATAAATATTACATTATGCATGTTTTAGCACAATAATAAAGAAGATTACAAATGCCCCCTCCACTCAATTTATCCTGTGTACTCTTTGTACATTTACCACCTATTTTAAGCAAAGTTTTAAAATCAAGAGATTAATTTTTTATACATTTATAGGATGTTCTTTCAATTGAGTAAAAGTGGCTCTACTCTATCTTAGAAATGAAAAATTATTGAGGGCAAAAACAACAAAAGCCAAAAACTATATCTGGGTATAGATATAGTCATCAGTGTAAACAAATTCATCAATTGCTGGTGTTCGTCCACAAGAGCAAAATACAGATCCTTTCCTCCTCTCTTCACAGTCCATCCCCAGCTTCCTGCCACACACGCTGAGAATTTCATAATTCTAGCAATCTCACATCCAAAAAAAGGCTCTTGGCACAAGATGTATCACTCCCCGAAATCAAAATGAAAATTATATTTTTAATACCTGCCATATTAGTTTCAGAATGTGAGCAATAATTGCAGGATTGTCATGAAAAGATTTTCAGTCTTTTTTTTTTCCCCTAAAATAGAGAACAGTGGAGGATGCTGAAGTTGTGACTAGCCTGCAGAGTGCAGACAAGCAAGATGGATTTCCAGGAGCATTAAGGCAAACCACAGAGGAGCAGGTGAGGCAACCTTTATTTCTTGGGTGACACTTTGCACTATGGTATCACAGCGTTCATTCAAAGTATTAGAAATGTACTAGCCAAATTAATCCATCTACACATCTTTAAGAGCCTAGTATGTGTCCAGCACTGTTAAAAAAAATTTTTTTTTGAGTCAGGGTCTCACTCTGTCACCCAGGCTGGAGTGCAGTGACACAATCACAGCTCACCACAGCCTCAATCTCCTGGGCTTAGGTGCTCCTTCATTCTCCCAGCCTCCTGGGTAGCCGGTACTATAGGTGCACACAACCATGCCTGGCTAATATTATTTTTTGTAAAGACAAGATCTTGCTATGTTGCCTAGGCTGGTCTTAAACTCCTGGGTTCAAGAAGCCCTTTCACCTCAGCCTCCCAAAGTGCCGGGATTACTAGTGTGATCCACCAGGCCCAGACTTTCAAGTCTTTATTCTACCTACTCGATGATGGTAAGTAGAAACCACAAGTTTTCCAACTCTGCATGTTCCATGTTGAACTCTTTGAGAGCTGGGAATATGCTCTGTTTCTGCCTAATACTTGACACTTAGTAGATGCTTATAAGATGTTTGACTTTCTAGTGTTCTATAGCACTATAGGATGACTATAGTTAACAATAATATATAGTTCAAATATCAAAAGGAGGACATTGAATACTCCTAACACAAAAAAATGATAAATAATCAAGAAGATGGATATCTGATCACTATACCTTATGTATATCAAGGCATCACTATGTACCCCATAAATACATATGATTATTACATGTAAATTTTAAAAGAAAAACACGTCTGAAGTGATAAATAAAGAACTGAAGTGCATATCAGGAGCACTTGTCTCGTAAGTCTGCATGTCAAGTATCAGTGGCTGCTTCTTCAATACTCAGACCGGCAGCAAGCTGTGAATCAGCCCAAAGCAAGCTGTGACTGTGCTGAGTGGTGGCCAGGAAATTAGGAATCTCTTCTTTCCATAAGCAAATATTGAATGTCAACTATGTTCCAGACACTGTCCTAAATACAGGGTACAAAGGACAAGAGAATGTTGTCCCTGCTCTTTCACTGCTGCATTAATCATACATTTTTATTTTATAAAAACCTGGTGATTTGGCCTCTGGGGCCTTGCTGACCTTGGAGAGAGTGCCCTTCCCAAGTCTAGCCAATTCCTAGAGACAGTAACAACTTGCCTGCGAGTGCACCTTCCAAGCAATCCAGAACTCCCTCCACACACTCCCCCACCACCTCCTCTAGCAGACCCTCACACTGTACTATTCTCCTGCCCTAATCACCCATGTGCCAGGTACCAGACAACTAGGGACAATCCCCATGCCCCAAAGCCTACTGAAATCAGTCAAACTAGCCGATCCTAAGCCAGCTTAGCCTGCCTCATCAGTTCCTTCTCACAGAAACCACAATAAAGGCTCTTGCCCACATTCCTGCCCACCTCCTGACTGATCCTGCCTCCCCAGTGCCCAGTCCAGCATGATGTCCCCCTCCTCTTAGGAACTGTAACAAACTACCTTCTCAGTGATGGTTGTCACCTGCTCTATTGGTCTCACCATACCTGAATAATAACAAAACCTACACTTTTTAAAAATTGCTTACAGTCTGGGGGGGGGAATCAATATGTCAACCTATAATTACAGGGCAAGATGAGTTTTTTAAAGGAGGCATGAGCAAAGGGCCGTGGGGGTACAGAAGATGGAGCAACTGATGTGGAGATTCTGGTATTTCAAGTGGGACAGTCAACCTGTGGTGGAGTAAAAAATGGACAAAGGAAGAGGTGCTTAGGAAAGGCTCCCAGCAGATGGTCATAGAACAGGCCTGGAGAAGGTATTTTTAAAAAGCGGAGACGGAGGGCTGGACAGGATGAGGGCTGGCAGTATTATTTCTTTTATTTGTTTATAGAGATGAAGTCTCATTATGTTGCCTAGGACAAGCTCAAGCAATCCTCTTGCCTCAGCCTCCCAAAGTGCTAGAATTATAGGCGTGAGCCACAACACACCCGGCTGAGGGCTGGAACTACTAGAGAAAGAAAAAATAACATCAAGGTAAGGAACGGATCGCTAAACGCAAATTTAACTTGCCTTATGGTTTTTCCCTGGAGAACCCTAAAATGAAGCTGGGTTGGTCAGCTTATTGTTAAGGGAAATAATATAAGCAGTGAGAGAAGGCTGAGCATTGGAGAGGCTCCACCAGGAGCCAAGAGGAGCATTCTTTATGAAGAAGGTGAGCACCATTGCCCTCCTGCCCTTTGAGACATGGCCATTACTCTGCAGAAGATTCTGGTGATTGTCTTCTGCCCCCACAGAGGAGGGTAGCAGCAGTAACTTCAGTCTGAACTGGAGTTAAAAGAGACTGAGCTTGAGGTAGAATAATGTTGGAATTCTCTGTTTTCTTTGTTTTTAATGTGAACATTAAGGAGTTCAGTTCTCCTTCTTAAATTCATGTTCCTCATCTGTAATGTAGATGGAGAGGACTAGGTTCTAAAATTCATTCCAATCCTTGATTTAAAGTCTATTCTAGGGACACAAATATATGGCATTATGGACTAAATTTTGTCTCCCCACCCCAAAATTTATCTCTTAAAGCCCTAGCCCTCAGTACCTCAGAATGTGACTATATTTGGAGGTAGGAGGCTTTAAAGAGGTAATTAAGGATAAATGAAGCCATATGGGTAGGCTCTAATCCAATCTGACCACTGTCCTTATAAGAAGAGGAAATTGGGACTCAAAAAGAGAAACACCAGGGATGAACACAGATGAAAAACCATATGAGGACACAGCGAGAGGGAAGCCATCTACAAGCCAAGGAAATGGCCTCTGGAGAAAACAACGGTGTTGACACCTTGAACTTAGACTTCCAGCCTCTAGAACTGTGAGACAATAAAGTTGCTGTTGTTTAAGTCACCTAATCGGTGGTATTTTTTGATAGAAGTCCTAACAAACTAATGCATATGGTGACAGATCAATTGTTAAAAACTTATATTGTCTAGAAAGAGGACTTCCTCAACAAGAAGCCATGAAATGCCCTCTGGTTCTTTTGATGTTCAGCCAGCTCCCCTGGAACTCTGTGTCATGACTAATAAGAGGCAATTTAATATAACAAACATTGACCAAATGCCAGTCACAATGAGAAGCATTGGCAAACACACCTCATTCTCCAAGGTCATGGGGATTGGGAGGGGAGGGAGAAAGCACAGTTCCATCAAAAAAGCTAACTTTAGCCAAAAAGAAAACCAAAATATCTCCTTCTTTTCCATGTGACCTGAGTCTCAAACAGCTGATGGATTGTTTGAGGAATCAAAACTGCCTCAGTTTCTCCCAGTGGTGCTAATAGCCACAGTCAAGCATGAGAAGGTAGAAAAGTAAAGTATAGAAATCCACACACGTGGATTAGCCATCCCTACAAAGGGAAGCTGTGACTGTTCCCTGTGAGGAATTCTCCAACTCAAACAGAGAAAACAATTGAGAAAGGAAAAAGAAATACAGAATTTTTCCAGAGTTTGTCAACAGAACACCTTCCCTCACTAGGACCATACTCAGGAGAATGGAAAAAAACAGGTTGCAAACCACTTAGATAATATTCCTGGAGATACACAGAAAAATGTTGAGAACTCAAATGTACGTATGTCTTCAGATAAAAAGGAAAAAAGGGAGATAAAGAAGACAGAGAAATGGAAAAAAGAGAAGAAAGGTCTGGGATTTGTATCTTATAACTAATACCCTTGCAGAGATGAATATCTTTAGAAACCATTCCACTATCACGAATCCTTAAGCCTTCAACAATGTTAAAATAGAAAAGCAGAGAATAAATATTCAATCTCAACACCTTAAAAATCAAAGTCCCACAAATCCACCTACTGGGAATCTAAGCACTACCTGACATCTTGGGAAGAAAACCCTCCACCAGAAAAGCCCAGACTCCTCATTTTTCAAATGACAAAGATCTAAACTCATAGCATAAAGGTTTTTTGTCATTGTTGTTTCTAGAGATTTCTTTTGAAATTCTCTCTTTGTTTACAACCTTCTTTAGCAAAGAAAGCCAGTGACTTATCCTTCCGAAGTATTCTCCCCTTCTTTGTCAAGAAAAGTTGGCAGTCGCTTCTAGAAACTGGCTCTGCACTTCCCATAATTTACCCTTGTCCCATAACCAGGGCCAGGACTGTCTGTCAAATCTTCCAAGCAATCTCAGGCCAAACTGCTGCCTGCCAGCTGTAGCCTGTCACTCAAGGCTACAGCAGGTGGTGCTGGGTACTCAAAGAACAATCCTTACCAAAAATCAGAGAGTGTGGGATTTGCATAAATGTAAAGCTGGTATTGGACATGAAAGAAACCCAATTGCAAAAGGAACATGGAACAAAGATTACGTGTTCTGGGGGAAGAGCACTGGACAAGAAGCATCTGGGGTCTGGCTCTATCTTTGCTGTATGACCTTAGGAAAGTCACGTGACTTCTCTGAACCTCGATTTTTTTTCATTGGAAGAAAGCAAATTTCAGATCAATCACTAAGATTCTTTCCAGCTCTAAAAGTGTTGTAGCTTCAGTTTGTTCAATTCATTCTGGTTAATAGTCGTAGAAAACAATGTAACTATCATCAACAATAAGTTATTAAAATGTCACATATTGGAAATACTATTTTCTGAATTTATGCTGGGTATTTCTTATTCTGAATTTTGACTGTCCTTCCTGCATTTAAGGAGTCTCCCGCCTTAGAAAGTATTATGGGTTGAAATATGGCACCCCAGAAATTCATATATTGAAGTCCTAACTCCTTACCCCCACCTCGAAATATGACTTTATTTGGAAATAGGGTCTTTGCAGATGTAACAGGTTAAGACGAAGTCATATTGGAGTAGGCTATGCCCCTAATCCAATAGGACCGGTGTTCTTCCAAAAAGGAAAATTTGGAGACACACAGGGGAAGAATGCCACATGAAGACCTGAGTTACACTGCCACAAAGTCAAGGTTCCATCAAAAACTGGAGAGAGGCCTACAGCAGATACTTCCTTAGCCCATTCAGAGGCAGCATGACCCCACCCAACACCTTGATCTCTGACGCTGGGCCCCAGAACTGTGAGATAATAAGTGTTCTTTATTTAACCCACCCATTTGTGGTGCTTTGTTATGGCACCACCAGAGAGAGTAAGAGAACAGAAGGTAAAATCCATCTCTCACTATAAAGCAAGAATGGCAGCTCCCCCCTTTCCCAGCATTCCCTGCGGTTGGGACCAGGACACATGGCGTGGGCTCTGTCCATCACTCACACCAGCCACAGCTAGCGATGCAGAGAAGCAGTGACTTCCATTCAGACGGCCTGTGGTGGAGCCGTGGTCGCTACACGTGGCCTCCAGAGGTGGCCACGACAGAAGTTGCAGCAGCGGCATCCAGAGTGGGCCATCAGAGTTGGCCGTGGTGCCAGCAGCAGGCCCTGTGCCAGACAACAAGGACAATGTGTCTCCACAGAACTAGTTCTGCAGCCTCGCTTTGGAGGATCCTCTGAGCCTGGCCCTCGTGGAGATTCCATCAGTTACCCAATACTGTGTCATCCATCTTCTTTCTACTTTAACAGAGAAGTCTTCTGCTGCCTGCATAGAACAGTTCCTGATACCGAAAGTCCTTATATTTGTCAATGTTGAATAAACTCCACATTGACATAAGTGGTATTATATAAATCACACAACTTCCTAAAGTAATTTCGATTTCATACACATATATTTTGTAAATATCAAAATAACAATGACTGATATTTAATAAACACAGACTCTTGTCTGGTTCATTACTTGTTAGCTCAACACAACTGCGCATTGGGGCAGGCCTTCCCAGTACCCTGACTTTCACAGATGAGGAAATCCCTATTTGGAGACTTGCCCAAGGCCCAGAGCTAGCAGATGGCAAATAAAGGATTTCAACCCAGACATCCTGATTATTATACATGTGAACAGAGTTCTCTATAATAATACTGAAAAGGGAATTTTAAAAATGATATTAGTAAGAAAAAAAATTCAAAGGTTCTGATTCTGAACTTGTTATATAACAATATTTTAAATCAGTAATGATGTCTGGAAAAGTTACATGTGTCTTTAAAGGAGGAGAACTGGACTAGAAACCCTTTCCTTTCTGTTAAAGGTCCAAAAGAGATCATTGTCAAAAGCTAAATAATTTAGGGCACAAATTATTCAGGCAACAGCAAAGTTGGGGACTGAATTTATCTGGCAAATTGTGTCGTGTCAGCTTGACATAAAACCAAATTCATTTTTTTAAAGTGTTAGCCATTACAAATTCTGAGACACTTTGTAAAGTTTCTGTTTGGCAAATGAGAACAGTTGGGAAAATAAATATGTACAGTGAAAAGAATTAAAATATCTTGTTCAAAAAAGAAATTATGATAACTGTGAAAACTAAGTATCAGAACAAATGTCCATTCTCAAGTTAGGCAGAGATGTCATGATCAAATCAAGGCATCATTTCTGGAAAAAATGTTGGGAAGAAGCCCACAGAGTAGGTGACAGTAACAAATTTTCTGTTGGAGCTTCTGAAGCAAGGATGAATCAGGGCCAGCTGGGACGTGCCTTCCCAATCTCAGGTAGAAATCCTGTCTCTCAGGATTTACTGCTAAAGCCATGTATTTCCCTGCATGTTAATTCAGAATCATATCAAATGCTGTGGATTCATTGTCTCCCAAGCTGAGCCTGGAATGGAGTTGTTGGAGCTCTTTCCTGGCCCATCCTGGATGGAATCCGTCGTTTTCCCTTATCCTGACTGATATTTGAGGGCTGTCAGTGGAGGCTGGGGTTACTCCTGAAATCCCTACAATATCCCATAGACTTTCCAGCTAAGCCACCTCTTAACTCCTAGTTGCTTCCCATCCTATCCTCTCCCCAGCCTCCGGGCTCAGAAGTATTATATTGTGAGGAAGCTGAGGGATCTGAGGCTTGCTGTTAGGCAAAAACTTAGAGTTCAAGGTTCAAATCAGGTTCAGAAAAAATGTTTGATCAAATCTACCAAAGCTAAGCATGTGCCTACTTCATGACACAATTCTACTGCAAATCACATGCCCAAGAAAAATGTATATATGTCTCCCCCAGGAGAGTTCTTATGACAGGCAAAAACCAGACACAATCCAAATGTATAGAAACACATTACAATGGATAAATAAAGCGTGGCACATTATTTTATCACATAACGATAAAAAGAATAGACCACATTTATACTCAACAATATGGATAGATGTAGCATTGAGTGAAAGAAACTAGACACCCAAAGTACCTACTTTAGGATTCCATTAAGTTAAGAACTGGAGACACAAATCTAATGGGAGAGAGGGTGGATATTGACTAGGAGGGGACATAAAGGAACCTTCTGGGATACTGGAAACGTCCTATATATTTGTCCTTGTGACTACATGAGCATATACATAGGTAAAAGATGTACATATATTTTTTTTTAAGTTTAAGGCAGGGGTTTTGGAGGTTCAGGACCTCAGTCTTAAAACAGTGAAGAATAAAGAATATTCCAATTAGGGTGCTCAGGTCAGAGCTATCAGTCTTCAGTGTTCAGTATTCAAGATAGCTCAGAATTCAGAGCCCATAACTGAAATACATGCAGGCGAAAAATAATAATTGCTACCATCTGTTAAGTACTTTCTAGGTGCCAGACTTTAGATAAAACATTTGACAAACACAACCTCATTTCATACTTAAAACAGCTTTATAAGTTAGGTACTATTAATATTTCCATTTTGCGGAATAATGACATGCCATGCTCAAAGTCACACTGACAGTGAGTGGCAGTCAGCATGCTGAAGTCGATCTGTCCAGGCTGGAGAGATGAAATGATATCAAGGGGCAGGGGATGAATTTTCCAGGTTCCTCTGCTTTGGCCATTACATTTCTTATTAAGAGATTGATGAAACTTCAGAAACAGAAACACCTCTCCATCCCTAGACAACCAAGC
Source organism: Cephalopachus bancanus (assembly GCA_027257055.1). NCBI lineage: Eukaryota > Metazoa > Chordata > Mammalia > Primates > Tarsiidae > Cephalopachus > Cephalopachus bancanus. The sequence goes on along the minus strand of JAPVLO010000251.1, from coordinate 1,392,105 downwards.
CATCAATACAGTGGTGTGAAGGATCTTGTAAGAGGGCAAATCAGGTGCAGGCATAGAGTGGCATCTGCTTTTGTCAGCCAGTTGATTTCCTCCCTTTCCTCTGGAAAAGGTCTCACCCAACCCCTTGCCACAAGGATAGACGGTACGCCAGCAGGGGCCTATCCGTCTCTTCTATGGGAGTGCGAAATTCCAGTGCTAAAGGAGGCCAGAGCCAAGTCAGGAAACAAGGTCCAAAGCTCCTCTGGCTGTGGCCTCTGGGCCATCTGCCCCCTGCCTTTCCCATACTTGTGCCACTCTTCTTTCTCTTTTGTGGACTGTCCCAGTGGTTTGTCAACACATTAATGGTTAAGGCGCTTGGATACACAAAAGAAATGCGATTTGAACCAGCTTAACTGAAAAGAGAAATTCAATGGAAAGATCAGGGTGTTTCACAAACTTCAAAGACAGGGATGCTGCTAGTTCAGGAATGGAACCAGGGCTGGAGCTCTTAGGGAGCCTGGGAACTTCTCTCTGTATCTCTCCACCTGCTTCCCCCTCTGTGTCTGCTCTACTCTTCCTGTTA